>OZ005743.1:169609800-171042903 GCA_963930735.1 Dioctria linearis | reverse complement strand
GAAAAACCACTGCAAAAATCAAAATTGCTCAAATGGGTGACCATACGAAGTTTCATACGGGCATTCATCTAGGGTATCTTAAGAATTGGTCTTAGACCAATTGTACAAGATTATGCGACATATGTATAAATAGAGTTCGAAGGTACACCATAGCTACAACAACTCTGGATTTTTTCTTATGGGGTTATTTAAAGTCAATGTCTTATGCCAACATGCCCCATACATTTAATGCTTTGTAAGACAACATTGAACGCATTATCGGCGAAATACAGCCTGATTTATGTGAGAGAGTCTTCGAAAATTGGGTCCAAAGAATCCATGCTATGAAACGGAGCCATGGCGGTCATCTGAATGATGTTATCAGGGCCGGACTAGGTCTTCGAATCGGCCCGGGCAAATGGCTTCAAACCAGCCCCGTTGGGCCTTCAAAAATGACTTTTTACTAATGCAAACAACCCAAATAATTAAATTAATGTCCCACTGAACGGAAAGCCGCAAGTAGAGCAAGATAGAGTTTTCTGTTTGCAAATCGTTTTTGCTCTCAATATAGTACATACATACATGTGGCTCAAATTGCATTCTTCTCACTCTACCGAGCAAAACAAAGTTGAAATCTTTGCCAATTAAAGAGAATTCGCCTGACAAACGAATAATGATAAATTTCGAACAAGGAACGCGAGGTCCTATGCTTAATACTGAACTACTAATAATTATATAAAATTGGATTTTCTACAATTTGCAAGATTTATGCACAAAAACATTACAACTAAAATAGGGTTTTTCTGTGAAAACAGTATCCGAGTGATCACAAATTTTACTCATGTAGGAAGGAACTTTGGAAAGAAGTGAATTCTTTGTCCACCACTCCTTCTTTTTGTTATTTTTTTGTAACAGCTTAGAAATTTTTATTTCTCTTTCATTTACTCATATAGTAACAAAAACAATGACACTGCTTCACCAAATATAGAAAAATTCAGACTTCCTAATATTTGGGTATTTTCTTTAATTATGCTAAGCCTTCATCCTGACAGTAACTTACATCAATTTATTGTTAACATACTGACAGATGACGGTGCTGCCAATGCAAATTTTAATGAAAAAATTAAAAGTATTTTGATTTCTGTAGATGATTGCTACTTTTGCTCAATGAATATCGTCGGATTAAATGCAAAAAAATTAGCACGGTATGAATATCCTGACTTATCATCAGTGTCGAAGCCAGTTCCACCTACAAACAGTGATCCATTGCCAATTTGTCCACTCGTGAACCCACAGGACGTTTTATTGCCACCTCTTCAATCGCGAAGGACCCGATTTCCAGTACTTAATCAAGTTATTTCCAAAACTGTCATACGCAAAAATCAAAAAAGGAATATTTATCGGACCTGACATTCGAAAACTAATGGCTGATGCAAACTTCACAAAATGTTTAGCGCCTGATAAAGCAGCAGCATGGGCATCGTTTAAAAGTGTTGTTCACAACTTTCTCGGTAACCACAAATCACCGGAACGAAGAAGTAATCCACAATTTTTTGCAAAATTACCACAAGATTGGAGCTCGAATGTCTCTCAAGATACATTTTCTGCATTCACATATTGATTTTTTTCCCACAAAATTTGGGCGACACGAGCGACGATCAAGGAGAGCGGCTACATCAAGATATAGCGAAAATCGAAAGGCGATACCAAAGATTTTGGGACGAAGGCTAAGGCAGGATGAGCGACTACTGTTGGATCCTAATGCGTGAAATAGATCCCAAGCAGTTCAACCTCTGTTCATTTCTGATTTATACTTTTCAATTAAATAAATGGCCGTTAATGGTCAAAAATAGTAAAATAATGAATTTATTGGATATTTCGAAATCTAGAACCAATTTTAAAAGACGCGCTGGGCTGCTGATTTGGGTTCACCTCCCAAATTTACCTTATAAACAGCTTTTGGTTGTTCAGGTCCAAAACCGTGTATACTTGTGGTCCATAAATATCATCAAAACATCAAATATATTATTTTGCATAATAAGAAATTACTACAAGCCTTGAAAGTACACATAGGTATGGTAACGCTTTGAAACCTTTTTAAACCCTATTGTTAAAAAATAATAATTCTGTTAAAAGCGAGTCGGGCTTGAGCAATTTCGGTTACGTAGCAGAATTTCTCAACGAACACTCGATGAATCGAATTCAAGTATATCCAAATCCAATCCAAATTTGCTTACGATAACTGATGAATAATATTCAAACAGACGGACGCAAAAATATTGTAAGAGTTGTCTTAAAAATTAACGCAAAAAAATGTTTCTTCCAGCAACTATGAGACATCTACAAGGTTCCCATAAGTGGTCTAAGACCCAAAGTAACGTCTATGGAAAGTTCATGCTTAGCCAAGCAGAAAATTGTACATAGGGGGGGGGGGGGGGCTTGGACTTTTTCTTAAGCATATCCAGCAAAAAAGTTGAATAAGTGCTAGAAAGTAGGAAATTATCGTTCACTTTAATAATATAAAAATTTTAGCTTATGGGAGGAGGCGGTATTTCTTTGCACATTTTGGGTTATATCTTTACAAGCAATTCATTAAAAATTGTGAAAATTATTTTTGGAATCCTTGGAAGTAGCCCTTTCAAACGATACCCCCTACAAACAAACAACAAATTTTTTTTAGATGGTCCAACCTGAGACAACTTACAACTAGATACGAAAATCTCTATATAAACACGGATCACTTTTTGAAAGCTCTTTAACTTTATATTCAACCAAAGAAAGCTATCATTGCGAAGAATTTATGTGGCATACTACAGCAAGAGAGAGGAGAGAGAGAGAGAGAGGGAGAGAGAGAGAGAGAGATAGAGAGAGTGATAGAGAGAGAGATAGAGATAGAGTAAGGGAGAGATACAGATAGAGATAGAGATAGAGATAGAGATAGAGATAGAGATAGAGATAGAGATAGAGATAGAGATAGAGATAGAGATAGAGATAGAGATAGAGATAGAGAGAATGTGAAGAGCTTTCTATTAGAGGGTAATCAGTTCGTTTTAGTTGAACCGCGTTTTTGTGAGGCTTTGCACATCTAAATATAAGTTGTCTCAGGTCCAACCAACTACCATAATAAATTAAAATTTATTTTATAATCTTTTCCTGTCGATATATGTGCGCGTTATAAAGATCTAACATTTTGCCAAATTTCAGATTCATACGTCGCGTCGCGCCGTTTTAGAAAAAAACATCTGTGCGATCCGTTTTTTCCTTTGTTGTACTGAACTTTAAAAACACATTTTCCCATACGTTTTTCTAAATATTGTTTTATTTCAGTTCAAAGTTCGAGCGCTCTTAAGGGGGTATTCTAGTCTAGAGGCCCGACTTTTAGATGATTTTTGAAGTGCCGTAAAAAAAGGCAATCAATATTTTTCTATCCATTTTTTTATGAGTTATTTATTAACATTGCAAGAATACAGAAAAAAATTAAAAAAGTTAAAAACTCAAAAAATTAGTAGCTGATGAAGTGGAGGGCCTCAAAAAATTGGCACGTGATCATGCCCACGATTCCAACCCGCCTAGCCATCCGAAAAAAAAAATAAAAAAGATTATTAGTCTAGAGTAATGTCGCTATGTTCGGAACTAGGGAAAAGTTGAAAATTTTTTTTTTCACAAAATGGTCGCTGCATAAAAAAAAAGCAATTTTTGTACCACTTTTTTGACTTTTCGAATTTTTTAAAAATAGTAAAAATTGAAATTTTGGGATGCGGCTTGTTCCGGACATAGTCTATAAAGAAGACTCTCAAAAAAATTTCAAGTAAATCGGTCCAGTAGAACTTGAGAAATCGTGGGCATCGTCTTGAAAAAGGCAGTTTCGAGAAAAACGCGTTTAAGGTGGAACACCACTGTAAATTTTTTGAAAAATCGTTTTTTTTATTGGCTTAAAAAATAGTTTAAACCCTCTAGAATAAGAAAAAAAAGGTCCCGAGCGAGAAAATTTTTTTTTCCTTTGAAAATGGAGGTCGCCACCAAGCGCGTCAAACTTGCTCCAACACATGTTCCGGGAAGATGGCTGTGGAGCCGCCATTTTGTTTTTTTTTTCGCTGTAAAAAATTTATCAATAAAGTTCAATGTATGCCCGATAATACCCTTAAAAGATTTTTTTCAAACACCTTTAATTTTGCGAGAAAAAAATTCGTGAAAAAACGTTTTTTTTAGCCGTTACAGAGGCGTTACCCCTTAAAGTCCATACGTCCACGTGGTTTGGAAATTAGAATTCAACTGTTAGCAGCTGGATGCAAGTGAACACTAAATATAAAGATACAAATTTGAAAAAATCCTCTTGTAGGCATATTCTTGAATAGTTAAACTTTGAAAATATGAAAACAAAAAAAATCGATTTTTTCGAATTTCTAGACTAGAATACCCCCTTAATGGAAAATCCGTAATAAAAAATGTTTACACTACGATTTGATGACAAAATAGCCATTTTTACTTCTGCACAAGTACTTACCACACACTATTTGCTTACCTACAATTTTCCAATTCATTATAGTTTCCTTGAGTAAATTCAGTTGTTGTTAGTTTTGAACGTAAATAGTAAGTGCATAAAAGAATTTGCAAAAAGTAAAAAAGGAGTATTCACCATTGAATTCTCTTGTAAATACGAAAAACCATCTCGTGATGAAGATGAATGAGAGCTAAAATTCTAAAATCTTTTTTTTCTTTTTTCAATTTGTTTGAACCAAACCAAGCAACTTTCCTGCCATGAAAAATGACGAGGATTGAGTGTTTACAGAAATTAAAAAGAAGTGAAATTTACTTCTTCGGAAATCTATGGTGTGGCGAAAGTCTCTTGGTATAATGACTTCTTTCCGTTTCACAAAATATGAAAATGTTGTTGGATGTCATTTTTGTACCGGTGGTGTATGTATGTATGTATGTACGGTGCTGCTGTAACACTACAGTGAAAGAGCGTCCCAAAGTTCATTTCGTTTTATGACTTGAAGTGGCTTAAAAAGTAATCAGCTAATGCGATTTTAATATGACGCCATGGCACCACCACCTTATTTGGGGAAAGATGAATCCTTTCCATACGAAAGTAAATTTCTTCGCCACCATCAAGATACAGGAGAGCTTAAGTTGTCTACCTGACAGGTAGAGCCATGACAGACAACTTCCAATCAAAAATCGATTAATCACATCACTGAATCCTGCTGTGAAAGGAAAATGCTCAGTTCAGTTGGTGGGTGGTTGGTAATGATTTGGGGTCGTATAGTAGCAAAAGAGTAGTGCTAAAATTGATGCCCATAGCCATTCTCCATACTGAATACAGTACTCAGTTAGGCATCTGTGATCCGTCAAGATGTTCGTCTAGGGATAAGTAGCAGGACGTAAAACGTCCTGAACACCGCCGCGTTGCCATGAAATCGCATTAGTTAATTGCTGGAATTCATTAAAGCGTGAAAAGAACAAGAAGGGGTTGAAGTCGTATATACACAGTGGAAAAAATCCCACGGAAGTACAATTCGCTGCAATTTTAAATCCACCTGCGATCAATTACCTTAATTATCCTTCCATTTGTCCGTATAAGAGGAGTGATGCTTTTTTTGCTTAGCGTTGTAGTGGCTCTCTATTTCATGGTAATTGGAAGTAGAGCGAACACCTTCATGATTCCCATAAAACTTATCTTAGTCGACTTTAATGAAATGAGCTGAATGTAAAAAATTCAGTTCAGGACTTCACGTGAAATTTCTTCAGTACAGCTAAGTTAGTGATTTTTTTTTTATAAATTGAATTGTTAGGAGATTTTGTCTTTTTACTTTTTGTTTTTTAATTATGAAACGCCCTCTTGGCAGCAGCACATCTTGTGAAAGTTTTATCAACTTCGCAAAAAGTCCTTCGTGTTGAAGTACAAATGTAAAAGTTTTGAAGTCCTAATTAGTCTACTTTCATAGCATTTGGAAATTTATTTTCTTCTGTTTTTTAAGGGTTTAGTTTTGTTAATGATTTTTATTGCTAACAAGATCTTAAGTAGCCTGCAAAGAGTATTACTGAGTAATGAGTTTGAAGGACAAAAAAAAAAATTAAATTTCGCAGCAATCATATAATATAAGACATAAAAATCTTTATTTATTCGGTCTACCGATTTGCAAATTTACAAAGAGACAAAGACTACTACCGATATTCTTAGTTTGATTGATTCTGTAAATAGAAGCAGTATATCGTAAATATATGTATAAAAAATGTCTTTACAGTGCACCTTATCAAGGTATTAGCATCCCCTTTTATAATAAGCAGTAGGTTATTTAAAATTATATACATATAATAAAGGTTTTCCAAACCTGAAATCGTCACCTATGTCATTCATATTAATCAAAAACAATTAAGGCCCTAAGTGGCTCCCTTGGGGCACCCCGAATAACAAAGACGTATTATTGCATTGTATTGTATTAGAAAGAAGGAATCCAATTAAAAAATTGAGAGTGAATTCGAACGTAAAATTAATAAGTTGAAAATACATTCGTTCAAAGAGCATCTATCATATCCATTAAAGTAGTTAGGGTTTTGTTGTGGGAGTCTGGGGGGGCTAGTAGGGGCCAGCCTAACACAAAATTGAAGAAGAATATTCTTCAATAAAGTATTGTTTTTCAAAAATGTGTAAAACTTTCTAAAACGTTAATCAGTGTTAACGTCAAATTTCCAAAATACATGTGATCTTTTTTACATCTACTAGGATTACGATTTCTGCTGGAGTGAGGAAACTTTTACAGAAAGAAGAAAAGGTCTTCTAACGGCAATAAAACCGTAGATCTAATAGACTCGAAATTTAATTAATATATGCAGAAATACTTCTGGTATTGAGAAAAATTCTTCTTATGATAAAAAATTATAGCTAATACAACAAAACTGATTTGCTACAACGAAAAACATTTTACATGAAGTCAACATAATATACAGGGTGTTTCAACCTAGGAGGTCAATAGAGCAGGAGGTGATAGTACTCACCTAGACTAAGATTAAGAAAAAAAGTTAGTTATTCACAAAACACCCTACATCTTAAAAAGTACATGGCGTACGGTTACAGTTACAATGAATGCAGAACTTCATGGGCTTTGCGACGACTGCTCAACCAGCTACGTATCCATCTCCTGTCAAGAGTTATGGTTGTCTAAACTAAAAATTTCGGATTTTCGCACTTTTTTTTTTCTTTATTTTTGCAAAAAAATAATTAACATAACTTGTTTTTATAAATACTCTAAACTATAGACTCTCCTCTTAAATTTGACCTATCTGTGCTATCTATAGGCCCTTTAAGAGTTATTAGCTCTCAACTTATTCTCAAACCTATTCTCAACGATTATTTGTACCCTTAGTGACTGACACACGTCATTTAAAAACAAATCGTTTAATTTCGGTATGACCTGACGGTGCTGGTTGAGCAGTCGTTGGAAAGGTTCTACTAACTCTTTTTCTTAATAACCCTGTAACTCCTAAACGGTTGATATGCCCCCCCCCCCCAATCCTGTACAATTTTTGGTTTGCCTAGGTGTGAGTACTATTATCTCCTGCTCTATTGACCTCCTAGAGTGAAACACTCTGTATACCTACCTACTAAAAATTATCCAATTTGGAACATTTACAATAAATCTTTTTCTAGAATAACAAAAAGTAGACTGCATTTAAGAAATTCTATTTTTGAGGCCATTCCCTTTAACTCGTACACGAATTTGTCTGTTTATATATTTCTTTTTTACTATTTTCGACACACTCGTAAGTAACCCACTTTGCCCACTCTGCTATTATCATAATCGGAATCGTCATCACAGCGAGCTGAAATTTGGCACACAGGTTCATGTCGCGTGACAATTGAATCTGTCAAAATTTGAATCGGAAATTTCCATGGAAAACCCGGAAAATCGGGAAAATCATTTGAAAATTTGCTACAAATTTGATTAGTGATAAATCCGTTTCAGGAAAAATGCAGTTTTCCGATTTTTCCGAAAAAAATTCAGGAATTTTCCGACTTTTCCGGAAAATTATCCGGTAGAAAAGTTTTCTAAATTATGCAGGATCAAGTTCCCTATCAACTGGCATCATTACTTTCTCTCCTACAATGGTGAAAACTTGCAGAAAAAATCGAGGAAAATTCATGTAAAACGCTTTTCCGAAGTTTTTCAGACCAAGGAAGCGTTTGAGCGTATTGCAACCTAAGAAGAAGTTGTGGAGCGGAATGCGTTGTATAAAGTTGCTTTTGTGGAAAACTCCGTGGAAAAGCAGGAAAATCATCGGACAAATTTTCATCGATATAATTAGTGATAAATCTGTTTCCGGAAAAATGCAGAATTTTCCAATTTTTCTGGAAAATTTTCCGAAAATTTCCGGAATTTTCCGACTTTTTCCGGAAAAATGTTCGACAAAAAAGTTTTATAAGCTATGGCGGAATCATTTGTTTTCCGTCCTACTGGCATCAATACTTTCTCTTCAACAATCATGAAAACTTGCATGAAAAATCGAGGAAAATTCATGTTAAATTTTTAAAAAAAAAATCATAGTAATAGGAAAAGTCTGTGGAAAATATGGAAAGCAGCACGTAATAACCATTTAGTTAACGTGAAAAAGGCAGAAAATAAAATATTTATAAAAAGGAGTTTTCAAACAAAACTAAGGCCAAGCCGCATGAAAAAGTAGAAAATAAACTTTTTCTTCACACACAGAGGTGGACTCAGATTTTATTCGCTGACAATCACCGATATATTTCAGTATGATAAATCAGAGGTAATAAGTGATTTGATTCATGAAGAGAAAGAATATTCAAGAGAAATGTCCCAATCAAAAAATCTGAGTCCACCTGTGTGTGTGAAGAAAAGTTTATTTTCTACTTTTTCATGGGGCTTGGCCTCAGTTTTGTTTGAAAACTCGTTTTTTACTTATTTTATTACTAACTAAACCGCCAGTTACAAACCAAAACAAAATAAATAATTTAACACCTCGTTTGACCTTTCGGAGTGGCAAAAGTTGAACGTTGAACAACTCTCTTCATTGCAAGTGGTAGCCATTCGCTTATCTGTTGGACCCGTATTTTTAAAATGATATATGTCGTGCATTTGATGTTTGCGAGTGGTAGCGAGTATTTCTGAACTTTTGACCTGTTTCTAGCTTATACCGTTTTTAAACTATAGTTGCGTCCCCCCCCCCCCCCCCAGAAGAATCCTGGATCCGCCACTGGGTTCATAAGCAAGGTCATAAGGCCATGGTTACTCCCCAGTAGATTCTTCATGCAGAATCCTTTATAAACTGAGACTGGTTACTCCATTTGGGCTTAATCCTATTAGTGCTATCTATAGACAGCCTTCCAGCGGGGGCTACTAGGAGGTCGGATTCGCCATTTTAGTCAGGGTCAGGAGAGGATAGAAATTATAGTCTGTAATCTTATAGTTACCCAACATATTAGGCTGTATGCAGGCTACTGTTATACATACGGACATTATTCGAATGCATCCTTATACATTAGAAATCAGAAATTGGATTTTTAAGCATCATGTTATATGCCATGTATAGTTAAGTTTCTTTATACGCCGTTTTCTTGGGCAACATTATGCGTCAGAGGTTCCCTTTCAATGTGTCCAATCGATGCATTATTTCCCCTAATATTTTCATTATCTTCTTCCTGCCATGCTGAGTTTTACATCATAGGATATCTCTGAAGTTGGCTTAATAATAATAAAAACAAATACGCAATCCAATTCAGGTATATACTGAAACGGTTCGTAATTTCACACTTTTTATTACTTTTAATAAAAATAGCTAAATCGCAATCAGCGAAATCAATTCCATGTTTTCTATGTTCGTAGCCATCTAGAAACATGGATACGGATGGGATATTGGCATTCAACCAGATTTCGATTATGCATATAACATGCAGAAGAGAATTATTAACTACTCATATGACCTACATAATGCAGTTATGTTCATATAATGTTTTCGCTTCTAAATAATCCCTTGAATAACTTTTAAACAAATATTTATCATAAAATTAGGTTTACATTTGAAGTCCAGATTTTTATGCTAAATATTTATAGTAAAACGAGAGCGAAATTATGATTACGTTTCTTTTTAACTATACTAAAAAATGTTTCGTTAATTGCATTTGAAATTGATATAAACATGGAAATATTTACTACTACATGACTCAAAAGCATTGTGGAATGTTGTATGCAGCATGTTTACGAGTTATACGAGAACTTCTGATATTTAAAAGTTACCACAAATATGTATGCTGAAATAAAAGAGCTTAAACGAGCATATTCAAAAACACATATGTACATACGCGGGTATATAATATATTAATTTTGATTTAAATTTGGTTTGCATAAAACCAGCAAAATTCATGCATTTTTATCACTCCAACAACATGCCCGTGGATTACCATTTCAAATAACTTAATCAAAGCCGCCGGAAGTTTGTGAATAAACGAGATTTAATTCCATACATCCAGAGCCATAAATAACAGGAGCGATGGTGACATAGCAATTTCCTTAAAATGAGCTAATTTTGACTTTATTATATTATTGTCGGAGTGATTTAAGTGTGCTCCAATTCCTGAGCCCACAAAATGTACAATTTCCACTTTTGTGAAATTTCGAGCAAAATCAGGCTCTGGGTTTTGGAGGCATTCTTGCACACTGCCTCAACGTATTCATCTCAGAATGATATGAATGTGAAGTCGTTTATTTGGCAAGAGACCCAAAAGAATCCTCCCCATAGATTTGAAAATAATGTCATCATACTTGCTTTCATGATGTGTATACTCCATTTCTTGGAATGTACAAGAAAAGGTCTATTCTTTGTGTAGATATGAAAGTACTTTGAGAATTATAAGACATAATATACCGCACATAAATAGAGTTCTACACAATTTGAATTTCAAGAAGAGTTTTGAAATGAAATTTTAATTAATTTCTCAATTCTGTACAAAAAAACATTGCTACGAATACAGATCCTCCAACTTCAGCACTGAACTACAAACCACCCCCGATATAGAACTGGAAGAAGATAAAACATACTTATTGAAGTGGAAGCTATAATCCACTTGCATTTAATAGGTGCAAACTTAATCAAATTCTGGGAGACTTTATTTTTGCTATTCCCGAATTTTTAGAGATTTTTAATCGCCTTACTATCGGATTATTTACGTATCGATCTCATGGCCCCCAAGTGAACTGCTGCCGTTGCTGATATGCAACAAAATTGCAAGCAGGAAAAAAAAATTCGAAAAAAACTGCAGGTAAATTGCATGTACCTATATAGTAGGTACCCACCTCTGAATTACGGTCTGCAGGAGAAGAATTTTGCAAATTTTAAAGTCATTTTAGTTAGACCCGCTTTGGGCTAAACTTAATAAAACTCGGGGAATCCATAGCTTAACGAGAAAGCAATTCAGCCAGTCCCCAGCAGACGCATGTAAAGTTGATTAAGCAGACAGGCAAAGTTGTAAGTTGGAAATTTATTGTTGGACATTCCACAGGGACCTGTCTTCGGGCTATTATCTGCAAAATTTACTTCTCTTGGGAAATTCATTGGTCCGGTTCGGCCAGCACTTATAACGAGGAGTAAAGTGAGTCGATTTCATTGGCAAGAGACGAATTGAGGATGCGGTTAGTTTTAAAATAAAGTGAACAAATGTCCTCCTACAGCCCCTCAAATGTACTTAGAGTTGGTGGGGTAGTTGAAATTGATGGGTAGCAGAGTCTGCATGTTTTCATTTATTCTTGTATTATGCTATAAAAAGTAAGACGACTACGAACGTCTCGACGCTATACATCCTTTCAGAAGATGTGCAAATTGTTTCATGAATATAGTTTCAGTGGATTATTGCGATTTATGATTTCATTTATGTAGACAATAACGACGACAATAATTGTGATATTATATCATTTGAGAACTTTCATACAGTTCCGTAACAAGTTTAGTTGACGTGAAAAACTCATCAAAAAGTCAAATTCATTAGAGGAAAATTATAATTATTTAGGGGGTCAGGATTGAGTGCAAATGTCAAATATCTGACTGAGGCTGCAATTCAATTTCTCATGAAAATATTATTTGTTGCTTGCATCTAGTGGAGATAACCATAAAAATGGGAAGGGTGGGGGTAAATTATATCAGTGTCTGGAGAGGGGCATATTGTGAGTTTGAAGGAAGTTTGAGGCTAGACATGGCTACCCGTCATATTTAAAACTGGAGCTGTGACGCTTAAGAGTAAAAGTCATGAAGACTTTTATGAAAATGTTATCAATTTAAGAAAATTGATAATTAATTTTGTCCAAAGCCTACAGCTGACGCAGATAGCAATAAATATGGCGTTTCGTATCAGCAGGAACCAATACTCATCAGCACGGTAAGTTCCTGCCTGTCGTAGGCGCCAGATGAAAAATTCCAAGCTGCCGCACTGAGGAGTATTGATCCCTGATGATATGAAACGCCTAATTTATTGAAAGACATTTATTTATTTATTTGCAATCTGCGCAATTTGTGCCGTTAGTGTTTTGGAAGTGAGGCGCGACTACGGTCACATAGCGGCACGCGAAAAGTCAATATGCACAAATAAGTACATCCAAATACATTTGAAATTATTCTATTTATACATATTCCTTGTGTCAGTAGTACTCAGAAACTTGAATTACGGCAGCGATGCTGTCCTGGTCCTCTTTAAAAATTTATACATAAGCAAAAGGATTTCCAGCTATCTAAAAAAAAGTTGCATCTCAAGAATGTATGGAAAAAAGGATATCAAGGATAAGTATTATATCCGCTATCTTTGATTATCCTGGAAGACGTACTTTTAATTTTATTAATTTTTTTTATTTTCTCCCTTATATTATCCATTAAAACATATCAAAACTTCAACTTGAGATCTTAGCGGGATGAGAGAGTCAAAAATCCTGAAAGCCTCACCAATCAAGCATTTGCTCATAATGAATTCTAAGTTTCTTGAAAATTTCATGAAAGTAAGTAAATAATTATCTGTGAAAGTGGTGTGAGTTAAAACAAACTGATCCTCTGAGGAAGGGGGGAGGGGGTCCCATATCTACATGATGCGCAGAAAAACACTGTCTTGGAAAGAAAATATGGGGCAAAATTCTTACGATAAAATAAGAAAACTATTCTAATAGGGAAATCTAAAGGAATCCAAGCACAATTAATGATTTCCATAAAGATCCCGGAAATATGGGAAAAATCGAAAGCAAGTGTGACAGCATTAGAACGAGAACGGATAGATTAATTTTAAGAGAACTGTTAAATTCTGCTTCTGCGACAACCTACTGGGCGGAATATAGTACAAAAAGTTGATACTTCTGCCAGTATGTGACAGTTCGTCTTGTTAATGAGAAATTATGATGAAAAATATTCCAGCAAAAATTCGATCGCAAAAAAAAAATAATGTTAGAATTTTCCTCGCTAGCAATTCTTGGGAAAAAACGGGTGCACATGGTAAATTTTTCGGAAAAAAATACCTCAATTACGGCCTTGATTGTTATCACTTTTATTTGCTTGATATTGGTGTTTTAGAGAGCCACTAAAACTCGCAAAAGAACAGCAATCTTCTGCGAACTTAATTCGTCAAAGTCTCCCAGGGAAATCGTTTGAATATCCACCAGGATGATGCCAGTTTTCATACTAGATCTGTAAAAATATTACTTGAGGTCCAATGTTGTCGATATTTTAAAATAACCTGTGCTATCCTCAGAAAAAGAAAACATAGAGAGAAATTTCTCTAAATGTTACTAAAAATTTGTACAGAGAAAGGGAGGAAAACCTAAGATATCCTGCAACATGAAAATGTTTGGATTATCTTCATATAATAAATAAACTTTGAATTGAATTGAAAATCTGTTTTAATCTTCATATTTTTTTTCAAGATGAGTTTTCCAATAAATTACAAAAATTATTCAGATATTTTGTTCGGCCACTAGATGGCTCTGTCGCCACATCGACAAGGATTTACGTAATTATATTCTTTAACTATACCATTAGGAAAAATTAAGATTAATTGTGTTTATCTGATGATTGAATGAGAGTGAGGGTCGAATAAAAATGAGGAAATGATGACATACTAGAGGATTCTTCCTAGATGATAATAAAATTTAAGAAAATTTTACATTGTCCAGAGTTTGTTTCTATAGATCCTCATATAATACAATAAAACCTTCCATTTAAATATCACCTAAAACTAGGTTTTCGTCCTTCAGAATTGCACACATACACCCACGTACACACACCCCAATATTATTTCTAAACACTTTCCTTTCCATCCGTTCGAGCTCTAATTATCCATCACCAGAAAGCCCATCAATTACCCATACGAGCTAGAGAAATCAAAATTATTCGGAAGAAGAAGTTTACCTCTACCGGATTCTGTTGAATGCATTTCATTTGCATTCGTAACTTTAAGAGCAAGCATAAAGCAGTCCATCCAAGAATAAAGGTTCACCAGGAATGGAAAATTTAGGGGCGGCAGGCGATGGAAATCTTTTGTTTTGCATATTCTGACACATCTCAAGCGAGCACGAAGGATAACATCGGAAGAGGCTCAGACACAGGCTGTACAGTATAGGCACACATATGGCGAGCCAGTGTGTTACTTCCCCACAGAGGAAAGCCCTTGATGTAGTACTTCAATAACTCAAGTTGTCTTTCCACCCTCTCCGAAATGGGTTATTGTAAGTACGGGTTTCAAAAGGGTGCTCGGGCGGGCTCCTCTCCCCGAGAATGTTGTGACAGAACGGCTAAAAGCATGCGAAGAAGATGAGCTTCTTGTGATCTCTCTGTCAGCGTTTATCATTTGCGACTATCAAATGTTTGTTTGGCAGCTGCTACATAAGGGTTTTGCACTGCAAACACGTGCTTCTTTCTGTAACTATGCAAATACCTGCACCATACAGTTTCCGTAGCAGAGTGCGCAGCCCAAACAGTTCCCATAATTTTCACCAGCCATAGGTGGAGTGAGTTTTTGTTAAACAACCGCAAATTTAAAGATATTTTGCTGTAAAGTCTGTCTTTAAGAGATTAATGATGGTGGCGTTAAGTAACGTGAAAAATTTCTTGCTTTTTTTTCGTAACAATTTACCACACTCCCATCATGAGCCGTCCTTTGTTCCACAAGTTGTTATCGTGCCTATTAAGCTCCCTCGTCCCTTTGCCCTTTGTATTTTCCTTTCTTTTCGACATTTATAGTAAGATTTCGTTCAGTTCATTCATCGGAGTAAATTCAGTAGTCTTTAAATGAGATAATATCGGGCAGAGGATTCTAAATGACACCCACCAATATCCTGACGTGAAACTAATCATTCCACGCTCCATTGATTTTGTAGTACCTACTTAGATAACTTTTGTGAATTGAAATTTCGTTGAGAACATAAGGATGAGCTTGAATTGAATAAAAGAGGAAGAATTTAAAGAAGGAGCACCATCTAAGCAAAAAATGATTGAAGATAAGAAAAAAAAAAAAGAAAAAAGTCAGAAATAAAATCGTAAAAATTTTCTAAGATAAAATCAAGGTGATAATTCCAACTGTGAATTTGTTCGAGAGTTTACCCTAAAAGTCAAAAGTCAGATATTCCAGTGGAGGAGTCAAAGAACTCTTGAAAGGAATTTCATTCAGGAAAGTCTATTAATAGAAAAGTTTTATTCATTCGAATAGGGAAGTACTGTGAAGTGAACTCCATGCCTTTCTCCTTCTTTATGGAGTGTTTGGTAAGTTTCTCGACAACCCATAACATTTCCTCCTCGAGTTGATTCTATGATGGACAGAAACGACTTACGGTTTCAAGAACTCTGAGAAACTCCTTTTCGAATATGGTTCTTATAACAGACCAATCCCCTTTATGGATATATGCTTCTGGTCAAATTACAATGTATAGAACGAGAAGGTGTGTTCTGGTTCTTTACAAGTGATTTCGATTTTCATGTTTAATGTGTTTGTGTGCACTAATAGTACCTACCTATGTCAGATTACTTGATATATGTATGTATGTATGCTCATTTACGTATTATATATGGTTAATCTACAGAAGCTAACATCAAGGCTATAAACGAAATTTGTATTCGCCTAATGGAGTTACATAATTATGTATGTGGTGTTCATACATACCAAAGACTCTTCGATTAATGCTTCATAATTGAGATGTAGACATGAAGTCCATTTGAGTACTCAATTAAATCTACAGAATTTCAATATATAATCGATAATCCATTACAGCACCTAGAACTTTTATAAATTTTGGTCGGAAATGCAAATTTTAGAGCTTTCTCTGTAATAAGCATGACTCCTTGGAGTCCTATGCATGTAATACCACAAAATGCATCGATTCAAAGAAAATACGTTGTTATAAATTTTGCATGCATTGTTTCCAAATAAATTTGTCTTCGAAATCATAAAAAATCATTACTTGAGAATTTTTTACTCTTAACTCCAACAGGGACAAGAAAATACAAATATAATATGAGAAGTAACAAAAAGTATTGTCTAAAGCACAGCAAAGCAATATTCTCAATCTGAAATTACTTTTATTATATTTCTGTATAAAATTATCTGTTCTTTTATACAAATTGGCCCTGAGCCTATCTTTGGACACTCAAAAAAAGTCACCTTCTAGTTCAGATCAGGCCTTGGGAGGACATAATTAAAAATGCATACTGGGAAAATATCCCGGGGCTGAGATAAGAGAAGAAGCTTATAAAATATTCGCAACAGTGGACAAAAGCATTCCCCATACTCAGCAGAAAGCAACTAAGACTCATAATGGACCTATTTACTGGGCATTGCCCACTTAGATGTCATCTTTAAAAGATGGGTAAGGTCGATGATGAGACCTGTCGCTTCTGTATGGAAGACGATGAAGCCGAACATGTTCTGTGTGACTGTGAAGCTTTTTGCCGCATAAGGCTAAGACATCTAGGAAAGACATTCCCACTACCAGAGTATGTCGAAAAAATGGCCCCCAAGAACAACATAGACTTTATAAAAGACCTTAAGTTCGAATGGGCACCCTAGGGCATTTAGGAGTTATGTCACAAAAGATCTTATATGTCGCGGTGACTAGATGAGAGGCGGAAGTCCTGCCTGAATCCCTGACTAATAATAAAAATAATAATAAAATACAAATTCGAACTCCTGAAACACATCAAGTGTAGACTTATTAAAGTAAAAATTAAAATGAAGCCTATATTTGTTGGAAACTTCACTCCATGGTCTTCAAACACCAAATATTGACTTGGAAATGGCGTCGTCATACAAGTCAATAGTAAATTAAAATTTGATGACATTTTAATATTATTTTTAGTTAGAAATTGATGTTCGATGTAGCAGAAGGATAATTCTGGGGGTGATTCTGATCTTTTGTCGTAGTTTAGGCATTTATTTTAGTCACATATTTTGACATTTTACTACTAATTTGTCGTACTTTTATATTCACCATATTCATTTTGATTTATCCTTTACACCAACCATAAACTAAAATAAATTTGCAATGAATAAACGTCAGAATATATACATAAAAGTTAGCCAACTGCTTTCGAGGTTATGGCAAAAATTATAAACTATTATAAATGGATATTCTATACGAACTTAGAACAACAAAAGTGCTTAAATTCGAAAAATGTTTTTGAATTCGTAATGTGAAGTGTCATTTTCAGTTCATGCTATATAATACAAGGTTTGCTGAGCTAATAACACAAAAAAAGCAATGATAAAGTTCATTTCATTTTGTCGTATATTCTGACATTAAAGTACGACAAAAGATCAGAATCATTCCCTTAGGGTGATTCTGATCTCTTTGTCGTATATTTTAGTTACAAATTTTGACATTTCACCTCAAATTTGTCGAACTTTAATATATACCATATTCATTTTGATTCAACCACAAAATAAACTAAAATGAATTTGCAATGAATAAACGTCAGAATATACGCCTAAAAGCACGACAAATTAGTCAACTTCTTCTAAGGTTGTGACAAAAATTTTAAACTACCTATGCTAAATGGATAGTCTACACCAACTTTTGCGCCTTACTTTGTATAATCAAATTGTAGATACTACACCTTGTTAGCATTTTCAGCAGTTGTTCACGTATAACAAGAACACACACAAGGAAATATAGTAAAAATGAATCAATTTGAAAGTTGCATTTACCACACGTTTTAAACTGAACCAGTTCGTGTTTTATATTTTCAATTATATTTCCAGTAAGTTTCTAAGAAAAGATTGAGGACTTCCTTACATCAGGTAGAGGCCCGGTACAGAGAATACAAGTTATTCTCATTAAATGTACTGTGACGTAATTTCGTCGAAAAATGGTGGAACGTGGTTCCTACAGAGACTTCCTTGTATTCTTGATTTGATATTGGTGCGAGGCATTGATAGCTTGCCCATTGGTTACGTCATCAAGTCGAGGCATCGTCGATTTTATTATTTGAGCGAGACATTGCTGGCTTACATAGCTGGGTAATTTATTCAAATAGACAACATTGTGAGTTTATGTTTGTTTGCTGGTGCGAAATTAAGATAAGAAAACGAATTTGGACAGGTTAGCTTTTTCTTCGTCTCATTCTTATAATAACTGAACTTACTGTGTTACATCTCTGGTTGTCGAAATCGAAGACTATGTATCTAGGTATAGAGTCTTGGAGATATCTTGAGTTCCCTAAGGGAAGCAGAATGGATCTGGGGCGACTTGACAAGCTTATCTCATAGGGGCTAGGGGCACAATGGACCCACTAGAGGTCTAAGTGAGGCAGGCTGGTTGTCTTGTGGCACCCCTCTTACTTAACCGAACGTAACCTATTCTATTTTTTCTGTATTTAACCAGAGACTAGTTAAATTATAACATGGCAAGTACAATTTGTCCGAGATCCTTAATAATCCATTGTAGTGTTTAGATTTTGCGAATATTTGTTGTATTTTTTCCAACAAGTTTGACATGGGTCATCGGAAAACATTTATTATGCCCCCCCAAAATCACTTTGTGTACGTCCATAATGTTGTGCGTATCGTTTGTAAGATTTATGATGCTCTTGCCCAAATCTTAGTTCCAGAATCACTAAATTGCTCACAACCGCTTTAAATTTCTTCTGGGGAATGAATTATGGCCTTAAGAATTTTGGAGACTCATTAAGTCTCGTTTATTGGAGAATCTATCGCCTACGTAATCTCGTTTACGACCTCCGAAATACAATCCGTTTAGTTAGAGAGTGACAATAAAGAAAAGTAACTATGGATATTCAGGAGGGTCGATGAAAAGTGTAGATGTTATGAATCCCCAAAACAATCCAAATAATATGATCAAGCAATAACCACTTCAATTGCCTCTGATTCATAACGCATTACCTAAAAAAATCAAGCAAACTTCTCCCATACATAAATCACGGTTATCCGACCCCACAATGAGAACCAAAACAATAAACAAACAACTATGCGCACACGACTGTGGTCAAGTTGCAGCACATAATGAGTAATCGTTAGATGTACCCATGTCCACGGTAATAATTCTTAGGTAGATAAGGCCTGTCACCTTTCTACACGTAAATAAGAACCTTTGGACTTCTTGCTTGAGAACAATCAGCCAAACGTATAATGGAATCACCTGATTAACTCAAAGCAATAAGAAGTAAAGCATGGTACTCGCTAAACGATTTTACCTCACACCCGCTGTGCACCATATTGACCAAAAGAAATTGCCTTAGCGGAAGCGCCGGCGTCAAATTTCTTTTTGTCATTTGTACGTAATAAAGCAAGTGAATTATTGTTTTGGGACTCGTGTGAAAATTGATACCGTTGTTTTCATACAATTGTTCCCAATTATTTTTTATAATTTGCGGGTGAAAAATCAAATTGCATTAATGCAATAAATTTTTCACCTTTATTGGAAAAAATGCTTGATAGGTGATTTTGGGTTGTTTTTCAAGAAAAAATGCTCAATAGGTAATTTTTGATTGGTTACCACAAAAATTGCTAAATAATCAATCTGCAAGTGGAAGGGAGTATTAACCACTGCAGATTGATTTTGAATAAATAGAGAGTTCTGATGCAAGGAAAACCAGAAATATTCTAAACCCGAAGCTAGAGAGTCCCCCTACCCAAGGTAAGGCCTCTAGTGGAAAGTCAAAGAAAGTTGTGAAATAGAAAATAGAAAAACAGAGTTTTATTAAAGTATTTTGTCAAATTAAAAATTGTTTAAAGTAAAAAGTTAAAAAAAGTGTTAATAAAGAAAATCGTGGAACCCAAGCTCAGCCTTCTCAATTTTTGGAACCAGCACATTTCCCTTCGATACTCTACGGTTGATTGACCCTTGTTGCCGGCGCGCAACAACCAGAAGAAGTGAACTTTTGTTGCCGGCGCGCAACATAAATAAACTGGTGGCAGCGGTGCAGATAAGTCACACGGTTAGTAAGACCCTCGACTACACCCACAAACTCATGTGCTGGACAAAAGAAGAAGAACATATCAGTCCACTGGGACTTTCTGACGAAGAGCTAGACTTCGAGCCAGAAGCGGACCCACAAGCAGACGCTTATTCGGAAGAAGACTCCTACTCAGAGGCGGACCTTTATTCAGAGACGACAGAGGTAGGCTCATTCTCAGAGCTTGAGGAAGATATTACGGACTGCTACTATAACCCCGGATCCGAAGGAAGCAGTGTGTCATCCGACGAAGAGGGAAGCATTGGCCCCATCTACAATCCCTGTTTGGACGACCTCGAGGAATACACAGACCCAATCGACCATTTGCTGGACATCCTGCTCAAACACGAGAACCCGTCAGCATACGCGATTTATAGAACGCTGAGATACCAGCTGTACCCAGAAGAGGACTTCAACTCAGCAATCGACGTGGACTTCTATCAAAAGGTACTGGACGCTCTAGAATAGAGTTATAAGGTTTTTATATTATAAATATTATATTCTATATAAGTATTTTACTTTATTATATTATACCTATATTATAACTAAAATATAACTATTTAATGTACTCCTGGTCTTCACCCTTTTTCTATTATTAACAAAAGTGCATATTCTCGAGTGTTTTTCTTATCAAGTGCTTTTCGGTGTTGTGAATATTTCTCCGGGATATTAGTTAAACTAATATACTCGTCAAGTTCAAAAAAAAAAAACAAAAAAAACATATCGGGAAAATATAAAATTTTTTTTTTTTAAAAATTCATACTCGACTACAAAAGCGTCGAGGCGTAAGAGATACGCTTCTTCCTGGGCTAATCATCCACAGAAGGCCTGCACGGAAACGAGCTCGCAATATGACCAACGATCAAGTTGCGGCAAGAGCCGAAAAATTATCTCTCAGTGATGCTAGATCACTCATTCCAGAATTCGATGGTAATTCTGATGATTTACACCGATTTCTGAATACATGTGAAATGTTTCAGAAAGAAGGTATTGCAGAAACAGAAAAAGCTCTATTTTTGCAAATAATCAAAACAAAACTGGTAGGCAGAGCCTATGAAGTTGTTAAATATAACGACGTAAATTCTTGGAAAGAACTCCAAAAGGCCCTGCAAGAGCAATTTTTAGAGACTCGTTCTAGAGTCTCAATACAAAATGAGATTCTAGCTCTCAGACAAAAATCTGGAGAAAATATGAAAGATTACGCCTTTCGTGCTCGCAAGTTGTTAGCATTATATGATGATGCAACCTCTAGTTTTACGAATGATCAAACACTCAAAAATCTTTTAGCTGGAGAAAATCAAAAAATGGTTCTCCGAGCATTTGAAGACGGCCTCAAAGACAGTCAGGTTCGTCTATTAACCAAGGCAAAAGGCCACGAGGAGCTGTCAGCTTCTATTAAATTTGCTATAGACCAATCCGAAAGGAACTCCACTTATAATGATCATTTTTCAACTTGTTCAAAATGCAACAGAAAAGGACATACAGCTGAAGTCTGTTATTCCACAAGAGTGAAAATGGAGAAACCCTCACTCATTTGTTCCTACTGCAAAATACCTAATCATCACTTTTCGGAATGTCGTAAAAGACTTTTCCAGCAAAGTTATCCAAGTAATAGCAGGTCATTCCCTCATACAAAAATACAAAGGGAAAATCAATCACAAAGGTATTACACTTCGAGTGTTCCACAGTATCAACGGAATACTCCAGTTAATCACCGTTTTCAAGGCAACCAACAAGAGGCCTATGTTCCTCAATATCAAAGATCCCAACAGAATTTCACAGAATCACCTAAGCGGTCGCCAAATATTAGAGCAGCAACTGCCAAAATAAAATCAAAAAATCAACAGAAATCGGAAAACAGCCGGCGGCGAGACGAGGATGCCATTACAGTCGCCCAGTCTCGCCTCAGCCAGATGACTGTATCCGCGGATGTCCATCCACATCCGAAAAATTAAATCAAATGCTTTATCTCCCTCTCAATGCTGATCGCCAATCACTAGTTTTGACGATCAGAAATTCCATCACAGCATTTGATACTAGTAATTTCTTAATCGATACAGGAGCCGAAATATCGGTCCTTAAAGCAACCAGATCACTTGGTGACACAATGGTTGATAGAACAAAGAGCTTGGAGGTATCACCTCTAGCTGGAAAAGCCCTACATACTTTAGGAACCGCCAAATGCGAATTTCAAGTAGGCAAAAATTTCTTTACCCACGATATACACATGGTGAAAGATGACCTCCAACTTAAATATGATGGAATTCTAGGTCATGACTTTTTAAATAAATTTTCTAGCATAATAGACTACGAAAACAAAAGTCTATCACTAAAAATTAATAAGCCCCAAGGAGGCAAAACCACACGCAAAGTTAGTAAGGCAAATTCAGAGACAGTGTGCAAAAACGAATATGGAGGTTTGAATGACCCAAGTTCGAAAAAATTGTCTCGCCATAGCTCAAATGTCAAGTATGGAGGTTTGGATGACCCAAGCTTCGACAATTTGACTTACACCAGCTCAGATAGCAGGTATGGAGGTTTGAAAGACCCAAGCCAAGACTATCAGTTGGTACAAGTTGACAAGGCCCCCCCACAAAGAGGTGAGCCTAAGGGTAAGAAACAAAAAAATGTTTCGAAAATAATAAACAAAATAAATCAGTACGAAGCCGAAAGTATAAAAATACCGGCACGTACACAAATGGTAGCAAAAATAAAACTAAATCGAAGAGGTTGTTTCTTTAGTGAACACCAAGAACTGAAACCAGGAGTGATAACAGGAAATACGCTAATAGAACCTGACAACACAGGTCACGCGACTATCCTAATCCTGAACTCAAATCAGCAAGAGGTTACTATAAGAAACACAGAAATAAGACCTCATCTACGAAACTTAAATAATTATAGTATAATAAAATTAAATCCGAAAAAGGATCCAATAAAGCAGAGACTAAATAGACTCGAGAACGAGCTAAACCTCTCTCACTGCAACGCGGAAGAAGCCCAAACAATTCTAGATACTTGTCGAGAATACAATGACATATTTTATCTAGATGGGGATTTCCTAACTTGCACAAGTGCAGTTAAGCACCAAATACCTAAGCTACCTGAAAAACCCATTGTCAACATAAGACCTTATAGACTTCCAGAATCTCAGCGTACTGAGATTAATTCACAAATAAATAAAATGCTTCAAGAAGAAATCATAAGCCCTAGTTCTAGCCCCTGGAACTCTCCTCTACTTCTAGTTCCGAAAAAACCTGATGCTTCAGGAAACAAAAGATGGAGAGTAGTTGTCGATTTCAGGCGCCTCAACGACATAACAGTCGGCGATGCCTTTCCCTTACCCAACATTACTGATATACTAGATCAGCTGGGGAAAGCTAAATACTTTAGTACATTGGATTTAGCTAATGGCTTTCATCAAATACAAATGGAGGACCATGATAAGGAAAAAACTGCCTTCAGTACACCTTACGGTCATTACCATTTTAATAGAATGCCATTCGGATTGAAACGTGCACCAGCCACTTTTCAAAGGCTGATGAACAATGTTTTAGTCGGACTCCAAGGCATAGAATGTTTTGTATACATGGACGACATAATTGTCTACGGATACAACTTGACAGAACATAATGCAAGACTCCAACACGTTTTCAATAGGCTTAGAGTAAATAATCTCAAGCTACAGCCTGAAAAATGCCATTTTCTAAGCAAACAAATAGCTTATCTTGGACATTTGGTTACAGAAAACGGAGTAACACCGGATCCCTCTAAACTAGAATCTGTCCAAAATTACCCAGTACCCAAGAAGGAAAAAGACATAAAATCCTTCTTAGGTTTTGTTGGATATTACCGTCGCTTTATCCCTAATTTCGCTAAAATAGCTAAGCCTCTCACGGCTCTATTAAAGAAAGATGCTACTTTCAAATGGGATGCGTTCTGCGACGAAGCTTTCACGCTCATGAAAGAAAAATTATTAAATCCGCCTATTTTGCAATATCCTCGCTTTAACGAAGAATTCTTAGTTACTTCAGACGCAAGTAACTATGCAATTGGCGCAGTTTTATCGCAAGGGAAAGTCGGAGAAGACAAACCAATCTGTTATGCCAGCCGCACCCTAAATCCGGCTGAGGCAAGATATTCAACTATAGAAAAAGAGCTATTAGCAATAATATACGCGGTAGAACAATTTCGTCCTTACCTGTACGGTCGGACATTTACGATTATTACAGATCACAAGCCCCTTACGTGGCTCATGAATCTGAAAGACCCCACTTCCCGAATGATGAGGTGGAGGATTAAACTTGAAGAGTATGACTACAAGATCATACACAAATCAGGGAAATCTAATCTTAACGCTGACGCACTCAGTCGTATAGTACCAGAATCCAAAAATATTCAAGTGATAACAAGGAATCAACAGAGGGCACAAACAAACCAAACCCCTAAAATAGTAGGAGAAAACTCGAACAATTTACTGGAAACACGGAATATCAAAAGAAAATATTTCATAATTCCGACAGTAAACACCACATTTGAAAATTTATTAAAAACTTATTTACCTGATAATTATCAAATTCCATTAGGAGGAATCAAAGAATATAAACAAGGGAATATTACGTATATAGTGGGGCATGCACCCCTCCCTTTTAAAGAACAAAAAGATCAGGAATTAACAAGGAGTATATTTAAAAAATTCAAAGAATTGTCATCTAACGAAGAGATAATTCCAATTGCTATACCAATCCTGAACAGCACTTCGTACTTCGAGTTGAAACTCATATGTGCTGAAGAATTTAAGGATTCCGCCACGAGGCCTGTTTTCTTCCTCAATAAAATAGTACAATTAAAAGACCCAAAGGACATCGAACAGGTAATTAGGGATTACCATGTCACTCCTTTAGGCGGTCATCAGGGACAAACGAAGACTATCGGGAAGATAAGAAGAATCTATAACTGGCCAGGTATGAAAAAAGACATTCAAGAGTACATCAAGAGATGTTCTTCTTGCCAGGTCAATAAATCAGGTGCAAACAAGAAAATACCTATGAAGATTACTACCACAAGCAAAAAACCATTTGAAAAAATCTTCTTGGATATCGTTGGACCTCTACCAACAAGTTATCAAAACAACAAATATCTATTAACGTTCCAAGATGATCTGACTAAATTTTCAGATGCTATACCCCTACCGAACGCAGAAGCCAAAACGGTAGCTGAGCAATTTGTAACCCACATCATTTGTAAACATGGTTTACCTGAATCAATCCTAACGGACCAAGGATCAAACTTCCTAAGTTCTCTATTTAGTGAGATTTGTAAACTTTTGAAAATACATAAGTTACAAACTACACCATACCACCCAGAGACAAACGGAGCTCTAGAAAGAAGCCACCGTACGCTTGCTGAATACCTTAGACACTATGTGTCTACAGATCCACTAACATGGGATACATGGATCCCTTACGCTATGTTCACATACAACAATTCTAATCATTCAAGTACAGGCTACACGCCTCACGAATTACTATTTGGATTTCACGCAGAAATCCCAACATCACTAAAAAAGGACCCAGAAGTTACGTATAACTACGATAACTATGCCAGTGAACTAAAAGCGCGTCTCCAATATGCTCATAAAATAGCAAGAGAAAATCTTATAAAAAACAAGGAGAAATCCAAAACGTACTATGATCACGTTACTAAGCCAAAACCTTTTATAATTGGTGACAAGGTATTAGTGAAGAATCACACGAGAAAAAATAAATTATCTCCCTTATGGGAAGGCCCTTACGAAATAGTACAAATTGCCTCAACCGAGAATTCAGTGGTAAGAGTTAGAAACAAAAATAAAAAACTCCATAACAACCATCTGAAGCTATTCATAGAGTAATCGCGTTCTTTTCTTTTCTTCTATTCCACCAGGCCAAAATGCCGTACATAATACTAATCTTATTATTAACATTCGGAGTCACGAGCGGAACAAAGACAACAAACTTCGCCTCAACTCCAGGAATATATTTCGAGGAATACGGAAACATACAATTATACAGCCCAAGTTGGAAACTAGTTACGTATTATAGCCTAGACGATTTTCAACTAGAACATAACCTCCTAAGATCCCAAACAATAGACATAGAAAAAATATGTTTACATTTTAAGATACAACACCCAACCCGCAACCACCCATGCGAGTCACAAATAAAAACTATCAAAATATTATTTAACGAGATAGAGCAAAATGCAGAAATTATAGATCCGAAACATCTGCGTGCTCGACGCGGCCTAATAAACGCAATAGGCAGCCTTAGCAAAACACTCTTCGGTACTCTCAATGAAGACGATGCCAAGCATTACGACAAACAAATCCACTACTTAAAAATAAATGAGGACCACCTATTAGAACTCATTAAATCACAAACCATTATCGTAGATAAAACAATCAACCTTTTTAATAAAACATCCTCAGATATTAAACTCGAATTTGATAACATCCAAGAAAAATTTGACAAAATTTCTAAAGCATTCAATTTCATAATAGCTGAAGTGAACTCCACCTTCATAAACTTAGAACTAGAAAGTATCACTTCCGCCATTACACTATCACTTATGAGATACCAAAATTCGCAAAAAGCAATCCTCGACATGCTTTTAGATATAAAACATGGCATTCCCAATCCATTAATTATCACCCCATTTCAACTAGAGGAAACTCTTACAGTTATTAGGAAAAATCTTCCTTCCGGAACCACCTTACCCATTTCAGCCACACAATACAGTCTTATCGACTTATATAAAGTTAGCATTACAACTACAAACAAAATCAAGAATAATATCATCATCGAAATTAAAATCCCATTACCACTAAACACAATTTTCCAGGCATACAAAGTTATACCATTCCCAAGTATAGTAAACACCTCTTTTCTTTACATAAAACCTACTACCGAATATTTATTGGTAGATTTTAACCGCGAAAAGCATTACCCCATGAATACAGAGGACTTCGACAAATGCCAATTGAGTTTCTCAAATACTCATCTGTGTCAAATAACACACCCAATCCTTAATAGTAATGCCGAACAAAACAAATGCGAAATGGATCTATTAAAACATACTACGGAAATTCCGAAATCCTGCAATGTAAAAACAATAAAAACATCTACTTTCTGGATCCAATTAAACAACCCAAATAAATGGTTATTCAGTCTTAGAAATCCTCTAACAATAGATAATATATGCGGCGACAGAATCGAACCGCTAACACTCGAAAGAAACGGTATTTTAGAAATTTCTCCAAATTGCTACATAAGAAGCAACGACCTAACGCTATACGGTCATTCCGAAAGAATATCAATTTCAAATAATTCATACTTACCCTCAATTAACCTAACAATGGCTAATCATCTTAAAGACATAAAACTCGAACTCCCGAAAATGATTACAATAAAAAACGTAAATCACCAAGCTCTATTCGATCTAAGCCAAGATTTAAAAACACTGGAGCACGAGGAAAAACAAAAATTAAATAATATTTCAACGCATGATATACACCATTATTCTTTCATATATCTATTAATTATAACACTTACTTCTTATGGTGTAATCAAAATAATCATGCGATATGTTAAAAAAGAGAAGAACCAGAAAACCTTAACAAATAATGAAGAAATTACTGAAATCAAAAGTATTTCCAGTAAAATACCATTATCTAGAATCACAGATAACTAATTAAGTACCTCTCAAATAAGTTGCTTTTATATAATACTATTATAATACCACACTTGGTAACAATTGATTTTTGTAAAATAAGAAACACAACATATATATATAAAAAAAAAATATATCATTCAATCTAGCATAAATAAATCATAAACGATGGAGCTAATGAATAAAAATATCATTAGCAACTAAATCTAATTTTGTATCATAATCATAACAATTAAATCTAACATATGTTTGTATCATACATACCATTAAGTACCATAAAATATCATATCGTAGTACTAATCAAACAATGTACTCTAGATTTCCGAGCGTCAGCAACTCTCAAAATTTTTTTTACATCCTCTTAAAGAATATAAAAGAAAATTTTTTTTCAAGGGGGAAGGTGTTATGAATCCCCAAAACAATCCAAATAATATGATCAAGCAATAACCACTTCAATTGCCTCTGATTCATAACGCATTACCTAAAAAAATCAAGCAAACTTCTCCCATACATAAATCACGGTTATCCGACCCCACAATGAGAACCAAAACAATAAACAAACAACTATGCGCACACGACTGTGGTCAAGTTGCAGCACATGATGAGTAATCGTTAGATGTACCCATGTCCACGGTAATAATTCTTAGGTAGATAAGGCCTGTCACCTTTCTACACGTAAATAAGAACCTTTGGACTTCTTGCTTGAGAACAATCAGCCAAACGTATAATGGAATCACCTGATTAACTCAAAGCAATAAGAAGTAAAGCATGGTACTCGCTAAACGATTTTACCTCACACCCGCTGTGCACCATATTGACCAAAAGAAATTGCCTTAGCGGAAGCGCCGGCGTCAAATTTCTTTTTGTCATTTGTACGTAATAAAGCAAGTGAATTATTGTTTTGGGACTCGTGTGAAAATTGATACCGTTGTTTTCATACAATTGTTCCCAATTATTTTTTATAATTTGCGGGTGAAAAATCAAATTGCATTAATGCAATAAATTTTTCACCTTTATTGGAAAAAATGCTTGATAGGTGATTTTGGGTTGTTTTTCAAGAAAAAATGCTCAATAGGTAATTTTTGATTGGTTACCACAAAAATTGCTAAATAATCAATCTGCAAGTGGAAGGGAGTATTAACCACTGCAGATTGATTTTGAATAAATAGAGAGTTCTGATGCAAGGAAAACCAGAAATATTCTAAACCCGAAGCTAGAGAGTCCCCCTACCCAAGGTAAGGCCTCTAGTGGAAAGTCAAAGAAAGTTGTGAAATAGAAAATAGAAAAACAGAGTTTTATTAAAGTATTTTGTCAAATTAAAAATTGTTTAAAGTAAAAAGTTAAAAAAAGTGTTAATAAAGAAAATCGTGGAACCCAAGCTCAGCCTTCTCAATTTTTGGAACCAGCACATTTCCCTTCGATACTCTATGGTTGATTGACCCTTGTTGCCGGCGCGCAACAACCAGAAGAAGTGAACTTTTGTTGCCGGCGCGCAACATAGATCCTATATTGGCATTTCATCATTTATCATGCATTGCAACTAATCACCATTGCGACATGATAGTAGATAAGAAGTATGAATTGTGTTTAGAGTTAAGAGGTGCTTTTATACTCGTATTAAATTTATTTTCCTTTTTGGTTATTAAGAATAGCATCTCACTCTAAGCTAAATCTAGTAAGGTAGTTAGAAGTGCTAGAATATCTCGTTTTATAGACTTTGATCTCGTATTACTCATAACCATTGTTAACATTATATTAACTCTAGCTTTTGGATAATTTTAAGGTAAATGTCGAAATTGCATTGGTTTGTTTTGATTTTGTACTCGCACAACCAACTATTCTTGTAGTATGTCAACCAATGTAAAGGATGAGTGTGGTTTGAACCCTTCTCCCCGCGAAAGATTTATACATATATACATTAGAAAACAAAAGGGTTAACCCATATCTCCTTGTTAATCTAAAGTCCCAATAAAACCAATAAATATTATAATAAAAGCCTAACGACAAAAAGCAGTGTGACATCAAAAATAAATAAACACTTAAAATATACATATACAGGGTGTCCCGTAAGTCGACGTCAAGCCGGAATCGGATGATAGACATCATAACAGTTACCAGAAAAATATTAAAAAAAAATCTATGTCATGTATTTTTCAAATTATAGACATTTCTTTTGTTTTCGAGAAAATGTACACCTTATGATGGTTTTTTAACTCCTGTTGCTACAAATCTTTACTTTTTTTCAATTTTATTTTTCTTATGTAATCCCGAATAGTGTTTATGTAACCTGCTGCTTTAAATTCTAAGCCTACTGTTCCAGCTTGGAAGAAAATGTCACATTTTGCTGAACCAAGAATAGAAAATTAATATTTCACCCAACTTTAACTGACTGTAATGAAAAAAAAAAATGTACTGCGCCAGTTTGGCAAGTAACTTTAAAAGTTGACGCATTTAATAAGGATTCTAAAATGGTTTAACACTTGCTACAATATTTCTTAGATTACGGCAAAAAAAAATTTTCTTCAAGAAATCCAGTTTCAAAAAATTCCTTTCACCTACTAAAAATGATTCTAGTGTACCCAAAGCATGCCGTAAGACCGTAAGTTTAAGCTTCTAGTTTGAGTGAGACGAAGAGTCATTACATGAAGTGTGAGTGAGATAGAGATGCTAACTTTTTGTTAAATTTAGCACAAATTTTCCTTAAGTTTAAAATTAAACACCAATTATTTGGATGCTAAGATTTATTATTTACAAAAGATGTTCAAACTGCCTTCCTTAAGCTGCAATACAAGTTCTTAAAAAGGATCGGGTTATCAGACGGGTAAATCTTCCAATGATGACAAATTCAAGTGATTCCGTAATTCTGGAGCTCATGTTTTTGTAAAATTCGGTGAGCTATACTTTTAGGCACTCCTGTGCTTTCCTGGATTGCACATACCAAAGTACTTGGGTCTTCTTCAACTGCTTGAAGTACTATGTCCTCGTAAGGTAAGGAATTCTTTCTTCAGCATGTACTTGGTTTGAAAGTTGGCCCTCTGTGGAGAGTAGACGATGCACATTTGTAAAAACTCAATGATTTGACGAGCGAGCGTCACTATCTGTCTCACTCACACTTCATGTAATGACTCTTCGTCTCAGTCAAACTAAAACCTGAAAGTTACGGTCTTACGGCAAGCATTGGATACACTGCCCGTAATCTAAGAAATAATGTAGCAAGTGCTATACCATTTTAGAATCCTTATTAAATGCGTGAACTTTTAAAGTTACTTGCCAAACTGGCGTAGTACATTTTTTTTTTATTACAGTCAGTTAAAGTTGGGTGAAATATTAATTTTCTATTCTTGGTTCGGAAAAATGTGACATTTTCTTCCAAGCTGGAACAGTAGGCTTAGAATTTAAAGGAACATGTTACATAAGCACTATTCGGGATTACATAAGAAAAATTAAATTGAAAAAAAGTAAAGATTTGTAGCAACAGGAGTTAAAAAACCATCATAAGATGTACATTTTCTCGAAAACAAAAGAAATGTCTATAATTTGAAAAATACATGACTTAGATTTTTTTTAATATTTTTCTGGTAACTGTTATGATGTCTATCACCCGATTCCTGCTTGACGTCGACTTACGGGACAACCTGTATATCGACATAGGACTAAGTAAAAGCTATTTATGTAAAATAGACCATAAATGTGCAAATCGCTTAAAAATGCAACATTTAAACAAGAAAGCGTAAATGCAATATGAACTACATAAACACTATATAAACGAACCTGCGTATTGGTCTAAACAAAACGTTGGCAGCAGTGGTAAAAGCGAATGTTCGAAAGTCTCGAAAAAATGCCAGAACTATATGAAGAGGAGGCAAAAATCATCTGCGAAAAGTAAGCAGGCTCTTCTAGTTTTTCTGTCGACGAATAAAGGCCCAGAACCGCAAAAGTAATAGTTTTGTGACATAATTAATAATAATAAAAAAAAGGAAATAAAATAAAAAATAAAAAACTAACGAAGAAAATTAAAAATGCACAAATAATCCACTTCTCATTGAAAAAAAAGGAAAATAAAGGAATTTGCAAAAAGGGGATTCGGATTGGAGTAAGACTGCAGCTACCACGTGGAGAAATGTTTAGCACTGAGAAGAGCAAAAGCTAAGTGGTTTGTTTTTCAGTTTGCAATTCATTTTCTAATTATAATATAATACAATATATTTTATTGATAACAATACATGGCTGGTTGGTGATGGCGATTTCATTAGTATTTTTTTTTATGTTAAATTTCTTTCTTTGCGGCGCGCGGTATGAAAGCACCGCGATAAGTATTATAATGGATTAAATTCCATTAGTTTATAGTGTGTGATCGGATTTTTTTTAACATGCAGGTTTAGTGGTACCCTGCCAATCGCAAAAGACCCCGTGGCGCTCTTCTTAAAAATTTCTTTTCCAGGATTGTACCCACACCCATCTCCTGAGTTACGTTCCTGAGGAGTACGTAACACATTGTTATGAGAAGAAATTGGCATAGCGTTCGTTAAAGCAATAAAACTATTCATTACCTTTTTGAAGCTAATAAGGGTACCTACTCAAATTCAAGTGTTACTACTTAAAATACAAAATACCGCGAACGTGCTCAGATGATAGTAAACTGGCTAAACTTTCTAACGAATGTCGAACCATTACTCCATCTCCCTCAAGGAGGGACGTCAAAGTAAAAAAGTCGATTTTTTTAACAACTTTCCTGTCATTACTTTGCGTGGAATTGCATAAAGTTAATCGGTAATTGTTATCGTTAGCAGTAAAATTAATAAAATAATCCATCATAAAAACAGGTTTGTCTCAAGAACTGTTACATATAACATTATGAGAAAATCTTGCTTGAAATGTATCAGTTACCAGGAATTTTTACGGGAATTTCATTAAAAAAAAAAACAAACAAAAAATAAAGGATTTTTGTTCTAATGTTTTTATTTTTACGACCTAAATATAACTAGCACCTTGAGGGGGTGGAGTAAAAGTGATGTTTATTTTGCACGTTTAGAACGTGATTTTATTTTTACATAAATTGTTAATAGTTTGTCTGCAGATAAGTTCTTCTTTGTTTTGCTTTTAAAAAACGATTTGTTGGATTCCAAAGTTCCGGTAGGCTTTCAAAGGTCTTAATGAAGGTCCAAACAAGTTCCCTATCTTTTATAAAGTACTCAGCTTCAGTGCATTCACGCGCAGCAGGAGATTGAGTGAAAAAAACTCGCTTTCACTATTACTATCCATATTCCACATGTATCATACTTATCTAAAAATTGAAACCGAACTTGAAAATTAAGTTAGTAATGAAGTGCGCACCCTACACTATCATTATAAATGAATTCCCACTATGTGCCAGTAATAATTCTTAAATATCAGAAAATCCAGATAACATCATTACTGATGATCATTACATTTTTTGCAAACCTTACACGCTCATTACGAATGTCATTATGATAAAGTACTGATTGAGTAAGGTCCGCATTATAGATTGAAACATTGGATGACTTTTTTGGATTCACACACACAATTATCACCGGAACGGATTTCTTGGAAGATAGGTAACTCTCACAAAAATTAGACTCACCTCAGCGAAAGCCGGGATCCGCACCTCTGACACAATAACCGCAAACTTCGGGTGCAGTAAGTATATTAAAATGTTTGAAGGAGTTTTAAAAACCCTTTCGAAATTCTGTGAATAGACAACTTTCATTTTATGTTAATTTTGTTATTTTGTGGGCCTCAAATCCTTCCCTCTATACGAATTGATTTTTTTCCCGAATTTTATTTACAAAAATCAAAAATATATGCATATAAAGGGTTTTCCAATAAGGGCGGGTCGATTACTTAAATGGAATAAAACAAGCTGTCTGTGAGGTATTAACGAAATTTTCCATTTACTTTTAAAATGAAAATGTATGGAATGTGACCTGGTTTAAATGGTCCGCCGCGGATTCTCACGGTGGCATGAATCCGGGAGGTGCAATTTTCAACGACTCTACTGAATAGATCCTACTGAATTTGAGCGATGGCCTGGGTTATGTTAACTTTGAGGGCATCGGTCGATTGCGGCTTATTGGCACAGACCTGCGACTTCAGAAAACTCCACAAGAAAAAGTCTAGCGGGGTCAAATAGCATGATCCTGGTGGCCAATTCACGTAACCTCTGCGACAGAAAGCTATGCCCTCAAATGTTTCATGCAGAAAGTCCATCGGTGCGGTCACTGTGTGGCGGAAAAATAACGGACCAATGACGACATCGGCCCAAAAACCGCACCAAACAGTAAGTTTTTGTGGATGCATTGCCAACTGGCAAGCCTCGTGTGGGTTACCCGGGGATTACACGAGTCAGTAGAACTGACTCTGACAGCGTTTGACACTTACACAGGCTCGTGTAAGCCCCTACTGACTACTCTTTTTTACTGACCAGTCTGTACTGACAAGATTTCTGAGGAGTCAGTACGCACTAGTCAATAAACTGTCAAACGTACAATTAAGATGGCGGAAATTGAAAATAAAGGGTAGATGCTAGTGGATATTTGTGTTTATATTCCTAATCTGCTCTCTTTTGAGTGGGAAATGACTGAAAAGTGTTTAACATACATTTTATTGTTTATTTTGTAGAGAATAAAGACGGATTAATGAAGAAATTGTTTGATATGCATATAGAAGAGGAATGTCTGCACCGCTCGACGACATTTTATTATGAACAGACTGGTCAATTGATAGAACGCAAATCGTTTTTTGTCAGTAAATTTGACAGACGAAATCAGGACTGTCCGTCAGCTCTATTGACTCGCGTAATCGTTGCGTTAGCGTCGCCCCATATATAACAATTTGCTTGTGGATATGTTACCATTCATCCAAAAATTCGTCTCGTTGCTAAACATGATATTTTTTACCAAAATAGGGATCCTCTTTCAAATCCTCCGAAGCCCAGTCAGCAAACAAACGGCGTTGTTTATGGTCATAAGCTTTGATCTACTGGGTCAGTTGGATCTTGTACGGGTGCACGCCCAAATCCTGACGCAAACTTCGCTAAGTTGAAGTTTGCGCACGGCGAGGAATTGAATGCCTCGGGCTCTCCTGCGGACTTTCACGGGCAAGCGGTGAAGTTCTCTGCCGGTCTGACGTTCCTTTGACGTATGGCTGTTGACTGATTGTTTACCGAACTGGTCCTCTCGAAATTAACCACCAAACGTTGGAGAGACGACTTTGAAGGGCCACCGCCTCTGCCATAAAATGGCCGTAACGCGCGCAATGTTTGCACTAACGAACACTCATTTTGATAATAAAGTTTTGTCATTTGGACGTTCTGCTCATTCGTGCAACTTGCCATGGTGATTTAGCATCAATGTCTGAATATTAAATAACATATTTTACTGACGCCGCCAAAAACAACATGGCCGCCACAGTCTGTCAACATCGATTCGTCCCTATTGGAAAACCCTTTAGATAGATGTTGTTTATGTGTTTTGGAATCCTCTGTATATTTTGATTATTTCTAGAGGTAGAACATATGATTGCACTATCATAAATTTGCTAAAAATCACTACAATCTTTCCTTATTATTCTATTTAATTCATTTTGGATATCTGTAGTCCATTAATATTAATTTGGATCCCCCCAGACCGTATGAATATAACTTCATAAAAGTAGGATTTCCAGACTCCTATGAATAAATAGCATATTTCTCATCACTGAAATTGCTTAACTGTTTTTACTCCGCCATTTATTTCACTTAATTGGACAGAAAAATATTTCAATATTGTAATAAACCGAAAAATTCCGGTATATGTATCATGCATGCATGCAGTATAAGTATAAGCCTAGACCACATGAGATAGTGTGCATCGTTCTAATATAAATTTACGACAGGATTTGAGAAATAACGTAACGCCATAACTCTAGCTTGTAACACTAAATACCAAGAGAGAAAAGACCACAAAACATGCAACTTTATCCTGATTGCTTCCATGCAATCCTATAAATTCGCAAAGCTTCCTGGCAGTAAAAAAAAGACAAAAAATAAAATAAAATAAAATTTTCCAGCTTTAAATTTCATTCATTTCGGAGGACTAGAGAGGTTCATTCAACTTGAACAGCACGAAACCACTCAATTGGGTAGAACACAAATTGAATGGATGTGTTTATACACAAGCTGCAATTCTCTAAATATTGAAGGTAGCTAATGTGAACAGGTAGGTTGTGATCGGACAGGGGAGGGTAGATATACGATACTCTTGTACTGGCGTCTGGTGGAGCTAAGTACATTTCCTCCATTCGGTTCTATTTTATGCGCGCAATTCCAAGACAAGACACCAGAAAGGATTTCACCTCACACCAAGGACATTTGAAGTGAAACAGATGGGAAGAAAGGCAAGGTAGAGGTAGATGTATTTTGCCACCAAGAAGACTGCTGGTCGTGCGATTCCATCTAAAGTCGTCAGGTAAAATCCACAGAAGTATGTCAAACAAACTTGAAATTGATCTTAGCAAACGATGGAGCTTTCATGGCAAGAGCTAGTAAATCACATTAGCTCGTTGAAAATGTAAGGGTTTTCAAAGATAAAAGATATGTTTGACTCTCTCATGTTAATGCCTTGTAGACAAAAAAAAATTTTTTGATCCTTCTACGAATGGATGAGTGAGGGCATCCAAAAATTCCCTGGAGCTCTGATACCTTACACCAACTTTTTATTTCGTTTTTTTTTCTGTTTTTTTTTTTTTTTTATTTTCGTGACGAAACTTTATCTCTAGAACTTTCTAAAAGAAACAATCTAAAAAGGTCTGAACGAATCTAGCTGGAAAATATATTCTTGACGATTTGTTTAACAGCCGTGAGATTTAGTAACAAGAATTTTTCAACCCTTGCCTTTGGTCTTATTTCTTTTTTGGGTATGTAGTGTTAGTGAGAGAGAGAGAGAGAGAGAGGGATGGCGAGAGAATTGTAAAATTTTGTCTATATACATTGCAAGTGAAAAATAAATTCATGTTTCGGAACTGTAGATAAAGTACGAGAATCCTTTTTCTAGAAATTTTATAAGAATTCTTAGAGAAATGCCAGTACTTAATGTTGGCTTTGAGAATTAATGGATTCCTGCAATGATTTTGACATGAAAATTGATGAGGTAAATTCCGTTGCAATTTCATTCACATGTCAGAGTGAAGTGAATTTTTCAAGTGACATAGAAAAGTTGAGAAACTAATCAATGTTCTCTTTTCGTTCTGGTACATGAGAAAAGAGTAATGAAATTATTTGTAAGTTTTGTAATTCATCATCATCACTCCGGGGTAGGGTATTATCTGGCTGAGCATAAATTTTCAAAGTGATTACGCATTTGAGAGCAAGATTGGTTATTAGATGTGGTTCAACATAATGAGGAATGCGGTCATTATATAAAATTTGTGTACTACATCAGTGGAGCCTAAGACCATTCATAATACCTCGAAAGCAAAGTACGGGTAGTGCAGGGCAAATGGGAAGACCATCGATGATAAATCAATGCCAGCGTGTAGAAATGTCAATAAATTTGCACTCTTACTTTTTCAATAATCCATGAGAGCCGCAATTTAGTTAGTCTCAGCTTAGGTTAAATAATATGGGTGCCGCTAGGAGTTCCTAGCCTGGATCATTTAGACCTCGAGTGGATCCGTTGGGATAACATTTTAAACCGTTCTAGATCCCTTAGTAATCTCAGGATACCTCTGAGTTCTTTATTTTGCAGGTCCCGCAGACTTGAAAAGAAGTATCTAGTTAATAGCCTATCTTTATTTATCAGAATGGGGAGCTCGCAAAGTACATATTGGATAGATTCAATTTCTTCTTAATCCTCACAGCTACTGCGCGAATCGATCGCCGTTATTTCCAGTCTTCTAGCATAATCTCCTATGGCCCAGTGACTACTAGACTCCTGGTATTTGTTCTACTGCCATTAAGGAGTTCTGCCCTCTTCTTGCAACACGGCAGGTTTCCTGTTGATTTTCAGGAGGTTTGCATTTTGATAGGTACTCCTGATGATCTCCTCTTTTAAAGCTCCGATCGGGATCCTTACATAAGATATCGCTGCGGAGCTATCCATTTCAGGATCTGGAGGTATTTCTTCAAAAATTTCTGTTTCGATAATGTTTTCAATATCATCTTTAGACAGAAATTTTCCCGTCTCCATGTTTGCCATATTGAATCTAAAGGGCAAAGAACTTCATATAAGCAGCAAATAATAAATTTATAAGCTTATAAATTAAAAAAAAAAAAAATAAAGAATTTTCAATTCATTTTATTATTTTTAATAACTTGCATTGTGGGATACAAATAATCCCACCACTTCACCGATTCAAAATTTGTGTAAAACATAAAATAAAATGTTTTTTTTATTAATAAATTTTGAAGAAAAGAAACAGCACATACCGTTATAAACCACAAGAAATCACTGCATCACACACAGCGCCAACCTTAATCACAGCAACACACACAACTCACTGATGCGTTTGGATTCGTATAATTGTTTGCTATTTTACTTATATACGCATTTACTGTTGGTGCATAGCATTGCCAGCCGAATGAAAAACTTTATATAAAATATTAAACTGTACGACCATGATTAGCTTCAACTTTTCGAGGTGGGTTAAAATATATCCCACCATGCATAAAAAGCTTAGAAAAAGGTGGGATAGTTTTTAACCCACCTAGCCCCAAAGTGTCAGACATTTTACATATTCTCTTCAGCACGTTGGCCAAAGCGAAATTTATCTTTTTCTTAAAATAATAAAATAAAGTCAATAAAAATAAAATGTTCTCGCGGAACCCGCAATTTGTTTACGTAACCCTAGGGTTCCGCGGAACACTGGTTGAAGACCACTGCTCTAAGGGAACTGCAAAAAAAAAGCAATTCTGAAGCAAAGATAAGGAACTGAGATAGAATTGAATTATGCGCAATTCAGGAGTCACACATTTTTTTCATTAATCGTACCATTTTATTTATGTATGATAGTTATGCAGTTTAGACCTATGCTTGTTGTACTTGTCGCAAAAAACACCTTGCTATAATAATTTTTATAATAACACCTAGATACAATTAAATTAGCAATATGTTTTTAAAAATGATAATTACGAAGAAGAGCTCAATTTGTGATAATTTTCAGCTGAAAAGGAGATATGAATTTATGATCGTGCTGAGCTAAATTGTAGTCAACTCTTTCTGATCATTCTGAGCTCCAGTTTTGATCATTTCGGAGTTCTCAAAATGAATATTTCTCTCTAATGACATGTTGTGATGTGAATTTGCACATATAAAAAACAACCAACAAATTACAAACCAATTGAAAATGCACGAATGCACATTTTCCATTATTGCAATATTCAATAGACTTGAAATCCATTGCACAATTATTGCAATTAAACAAAACATGCGTTAACCAAAATGTATGTCATAACCATAAAAAGTGACTGCAATTGTTTATACGCATTTTGTTTACATGTTTTGCAACCAGCGTAATACGGGTCAAGCTGTTGCGTCATAAGTCATAAGTGCAAATAAGCGATTTGGTTTAACGTGCCCCAAATCACGAACATGCACCTATCAAAAGGTAATGTACTAACCATAATTATGTTTAGGTTAGGATATTTAATTTATTGTAAATAAGCTAGAACAATTCAATAAAGAAGAGTTGTTAGTTAGTCTTATCAAAGAAAAGACCTTTTATTTCGAGTGTCTGCTAGCCTTAGCTGCACTCCCATTTTCTTAGGCATCTGCTAGTATATCTGCGCCTATGAAGAGATCCGCTCACTGAGCTTCTCTTAGGAGATCTGCTTTATTAAGCTTCTCCATAGGAGCTCTGCCTTATGGCTGCCTCCCATCATGGCTTCATCAGTGCACGAGAAATTTAATTTACTAAAATGTCTATGTTAAAAGGATATCAAATAAAGCTGATAACGAGCGCTCCTGTCATCCCAAAAGAGCGCTCCCTGATTACTCGTAGGATGATCGCAATGTTTTTACTATTTCTATAATGTTATAAGAGTTCAACATATTCTACCAAACTCATAATTCTTCATTGCTGGCTTTAGATTCCGAGTCCTTTTTCGCTATTTTAATATTTCCTCTTACAACTGACATTATTTTGTTGACACATCAGTAAAGAGTACATGCGGCTTAGTATCACTGACATACTTATCTAATATGACCACTAACACTATTAAAATTATTTACATGAAGAAGACCGGGGTTAGTTGACTATAGGAGTATGATGTAGACTCATTGCGATTAACTAAGTGAACATCGACATCGAAGCTGTCTAAATTTGACTGTGCATTCAGTCAAGGTACCAGTCTCAGCGTAGTAGTAGGGGTCGAGGTTAGCGCACGTTGTTTGCGGAGTTATAAAAAAAAAACAATTACAAACACGTGAGTAAATATTTTGTTTCATATTTAAATTGTCTTATAGTTCACACGCTCATGATTTTGGGTTGTCTAGTGATTTTTATTGAAAGTGTATGCATTGGTTAATGGTGTTTCCAACTTGATTTTCCTGTGGTTGGAACAACCACGATATACAGACTAACAAGGTATGACTATCCGGCATCAAAGATTCGCCATTTTCTGTGTTAGTCGATTCGCATGACGCGTTCCTTAAAAAGTGAAAAATATAAAGTTTAATATTTATGCAAATTTATTCTACTGGATCCATTTAAAATCTTAAAATAAGTACAATTTTACTTTCTAAACATAAAGATAAATTGAAGGAAGATTACTAGAATTGTATTCCACATTTTAATTTGCCACTACCCCCACTTTTCACACTTCGTTATGATGCATTGCAAATTTGCCTTCTATTTGAGAAAATTACCATTATCACTAACAAATTTCACTATAGACATAATAAAAAGATCTTAAATAATCAATTGAGAGTGCAAATTATAGGTATTTCAGTCTTATTTTTTCGTGGCACTTTGTTTTGATTCGAACTGATTTCCCTTAAATGAGTTTTAAACTAACAAATTCAATGTACATTTATGGTAAGAAACTCATATTATATTTATTGCAACATTTTCAATGAATCCAGTGGAATAAATATACATAAATTTTATCACTTTTTTTTCCCCGTTTTAAGAGTCGATTCGTGTGACGTCACACGCACTTGTCAGCCCGGACAATCATACCTTGTTACTCTGTATATCGTGGGAACAACTTTCTGTCGTTAGTGTTTTAAAAAGAAAATGCCGGGTTGGGGCTTATTGACTCGCAGCGTAGCCAGATTATAAGACTCGTGAGGCAACTAAGCCGATGTTTCGTTTTTATTTTAGTTATCTCTTAAGTTACACTTACTAATGCTTTTCTTACATTCAGAACGATGAGGACCCACAAACGAAAAACGGAAAAATGAATACATCTAAAGATGTGATGGAAATTGCTTGCAAAGTGGTTATCAATGACAAAGCTTAAAGTGAGGAACACCGCTGAAGAGCTCTGTGGCTGGAGCGAAACGTCCGGAAAGGTTCATTGTTGCCTCCACAGAACACTCCCAAACAACCCCTCTCCAGACTCCTCAAGTACTAGTAAACTCGAGCATATTATAGACCGCTATATATGCTCCACTTTTATACATTGCAGTTTCCGGGAAGTAATGTCCAGTCCAATAAAACTTCGCTTTTATAAAACCCACCTTTTCACTATATATGTAAGTACCCGAAAATTCTCGGAAATTATTAGGACTCACCATGTATCATCCACACAACAATTAATATTTTTAATAATTCTAAGTTCTTGGGAATGCATTGAGATCACCAATATCATCAACATTTTATCATTCATAAATTTAATCTCGAATGGGCTAATTAGTTAAATTTAATTTCTTATGTATGAATGGGTCTGGCTCAGCCGTAGCCCCATCCCGCCTAAAACCTCGACATTAACGCGGATATGGATAATCGTGCACCATATAGACCGCTACTATCATATATGCTTTCATCCGAAAAATAGTATGTGTTTTAGACCTCTGCACCATTATCACATATAGATTATTTAAAAATGTTGAATTTTCTTTATTTCGTAAAAAATGATTAGTTTTTTCAAACCTTTGTCTTTTTGGATGCTTATTACTTTATTTAATTGATATAATAGTATAAGTAAAATACTCATCGGTTTCGAAACCCCTCTTCCCCAATCTGTTCGGTTGCATCTGTGAATTTTGTAAAATTCCACTGCCTCTTCATGAACGGATGATTAAAAGCAAACAAGTTTTTAATTATGACACGCAGTTGAAAATCGCATTCATTAACACAAAGTTTTGTCAACTGCAACACTCAAGAAAAATATTTATAATGATGGGGACTATAATTAAGAACGCCGGTAAATCTTTAAAGTAAGTGGTTTATTATACACACACGTCACGCTTAATAACAAAATTCCAACTAAATTTAATATATTTTAACTTCACTTATATTACGTAAAAGGAATGCTTAAATAACATCACTTAACAACTAGACTTCACTTTTGTAAATTAGTTCAATAGAATTGCTTACTATCTAGATTTTACTTATGTCTCCAAATTATATTTATGCACGATATTGTACAAATTGTTATAACCTTTGAGGAATGACACCAAATATAAATATAATAAAAAATGGGATATGTGTTATGAAATATAATAAATGACGACTTTATACCATTGGTATATTGATAGTTAGTGGTTATCTGGTTCTAGTCGTGCCCCGGAACAAGATATGTACATACTTTGTTTCAGTCGAGACGCAAAACAATGTTTATGTGTTAGTACTGTTCTTGTTCTAGTCGTTCCCCGGAACAAGATACTTTACTTCAGTCGAGACCCAAAGCAAAGTTGTATTAGTAGTATTTATTCTAGTCGGTACCCAGAATAAATATCTTTATCTCAGTCGTTACCCAAGATAAAGTAAATTTGTCAATAATTCGATGTTGTTACCACTAGCCAAGTCGATTCCAAATGATGCGCAATCTATGAAAGCTGGATGCGAAAAGAGAACGATTCAAGTTTGCCTGCGACTTATATTTCCCCTGAATTGCGCACGGCACCAACAAATTATTTTACAATGCGCATATAGCAACCAAAGTACGTTGACCTTAGCAGCTGTGCGTAGGTAGCAACAGAAAAATCCGTTGACCTTAGCAGCTGAGCATAGGTCAGAAGAGTACATTGACTCTAGCAGCTGTGCAAAGCAACTGGAATTTTGAGTAATTTTCTTGCCGTTCCTGATTTTGCCTATCTAAAGTTATTAAGATTATAATTTATACAATAAGATACCTGTTACAATATTGTTAATTTTCTACTTTAAAGATATATTTAAATGAACAGATGACTTAATCTAATTCCATTTGATTTGCGTAATGTTATCGAAGACAAGTTACTTTCCTCTAATTGGATTGTGTCCCGGATTTGTTTATGTGGAATGTAGCCATGATGTGTCGATTGTTATCTCCACTAAAAACTGGCTTATAATGTTGGTTTCAACACATAGTCTTTAATGCATTCCAGGAATTTTCAGTTGATGCGTCTTCTTTCAAAAAGCGTGATCAGTCCGCCAACTGAACATTCTTCCCTCGATGGACAGCCGTCGTATTTCCTAAAAATAAACAAAAAAGAATCCACAAAGAATCAAATTCCAGTGAGAAGAATTCATGATACATACCTAATTACCTACCAACAAGTACTGCTCAAACTTCCTACTATATCCCAAAGGTCCCGCGATGACATTTACAAGCTAAAAATAACAAAATATTATTAAAAAATGTTCAAAATCAACATAATTAAACAAAACTTACCTAAAATACACATTTCTTCGTGTATACATAATTGACATGTCAGTCAATTGACATTACGTCAACCAGATGTTCTCGTAGCAGCAACTGGTATAAACTTCGCTATGGCAACGCCATGGGGAGTACCTCACATGACCATCTTCAGCAGCTATAAAAATGCGGTGAACGATAGCAAAATCACCCATTTCCAAATCAGAGTTGATCTGATCAAGTCCTAAGCCTTGGAGTCTGTTCTGAGCAAAATCCTTATCCCAAACCAGAAGTTAATTCTAAAATCCTAGAGAAGTTAGTTCTACACCAACAAATTGAGGTTGACTCAATCCGAAAAACAGAAGTTAATTCTGGCTGTCACAATTATTTGAGGTTAACTCAATCCTAAAACAGAAGTTAATTCTGGCCAAACAAATATTTGAGGTTAACTCAATAATCATATAGGAGTTGATCCTAAAATAAATACATTACTTGAGGTTGACTCAAAAGTACGTCGGCTACGAGTTAATCCTAAGATTCAAAAGTGAGGTTAACTCAAGCAATTTCACCCAGGAGTTAATGCGAAGGTCTAGACAACTTTATATAAAAGTAAGAATAGATCTATTTCCAGAGGTTAACTCTGCAATAAATACATTCAGAAGTTAATTCTGATCAAAGTGGAAGGAACTTCCATCCCACACGTAGCAGTACTCAGATCGCTGCACTCATATAAGCGCACAAGACTAAACGTCACAAGTGCCATCATTATTATCCCAGACGCAGCAATATTCCAGTTTGCTGCAATTGAAAAGGTACGCATACGATAAACGTCATCACTGCTGCCTTCATACCCTCACGTACCAGCACGCCAAAAAACTGCACAATAGAAGCAGAATAGTTGGTCACATTTATCAACATTATTTATAGCAGCCATACAAGTAGTTATAATCATGAATCAATACATTCCGTATTACACCTCGACTGCCGACGTAGCAGATCGAGCAAAGAACTTCCGAACTGCCCTCACGTAGCAGTTCAAGTGAAACATTCTAATTTTCGAGATAAGACAAAATTTATTTGTTCTCACAGTTCAACTGTCTCATGCCTACTCACTCACCAAACTCTTCTTCTTCATTACAGGAGTAAGAAAAGAGCAACGCAGCACCGACCATTGCTACACCACCATTTTAAGTGAATTTGTTTTATTTGAAGTTTTATTGAATTTGTGAATTTTTAAGTAGTATTAAGTCTGAAATTAAATGAATTGTGATATATATTTGTAAGAAAATTGAATTAGCACGATTAGGAAATTTTATACTTTGAATATACAAACTGAGTTATCAATCAAAACCGGCACCCCGTCACAAACACATTATAATATAGTCCACTACAGAGAATTTTTCATGGCTTCCTTTTACGACTGGTTCCGTGAGGATCGTTTAAATCTTTGAAAAATCCTTCTTATGTTGAGCGGGCGATCACTGATCATCAATATTGAAATTGCGCGCAATTCAGAACATGCAGATGTATAATAAAATGTTCGCACTGTTTTATATACATATAATTATGGATAATGCAGTGAGCATTTCCATTGTTTCATCATGATCTGACTATGACAAATGTATGCAAATACTCACTTTGCATTATCTGAATAAGAAAATATTGTAATAACTGATGAAACTGCTCATCGAGTGATCATGGAAAAACTCAATATATTGAAGAAAATTATATTAAGTGTTTAGTCCCTCCCAGGTGTAGAACAAATTTCATCATTGCCATCATCTAAGGGCTCATGATGAGATGAACTCATCGATGAAGTCATCGAATCATGTCTACTAGTCCTTCCCACAAATGTCTGCTCAATTATTAATAAAAACCGAAATTTTGAGTGGGATGCACATATTGATCACTTCATAAAAGGACAGTGAAGCTATGTTCTATAAATAACAGTTTTACATGACGCGGGACTAAGGTTTATTGATTAAGGTTATGACCTATGACTTATGCCCAACTGATAAGCTCTCAGTAATTTCATGAAATTTACTAAAATACAAAAAGAAAAGTAATTTCTCATAAAAACAACCTGTCGCAGCTAAAAGTTCTAAGTAACTCCTTCAGTATTTTCACCTTTCTGGATTCAGCTCAAAATAATTTTATTCTGTAAAGGGCTCTTTGGTTTTTAAAGTTCTGCACATGCATAAAATTTAGCAGCAAAGTTAACAAACTGAAAGCATCTCTTCACACGAAACATTCACCAAACACGAAATTATGCAGAAATGCAAATTTTAAGCAAAGTTATCATCTTTCTTGGCACTTTGGGCACAAGCTTTTGTCTATGCTGTGAAAATTCATGGGTCCTTAGGAAAAGCGAATGTATCCATTTGAGTAATTGACCCCCAAAGGTGGGAGCATATACGTTTTATGTAGGTAGTAGGTACCTACATAATTTCTGCCTCCACTAGGACTTCATTATCTCCGATGAATTTTCCACTTGGACTTTCGGGCAATAATTCAGGCTTTGCACTGCCAATCATATATTTCCATCCAATGCAATTCGAAAGCCAACTAGAGGTGCAGCTATATCCACAAAGAAGTTTCATAGGTTACTGCAGGAGGGAATATTATGGGACCTATAGGATGAATGAGAAAGTTCATTACGCAGACAAACTTTCTGTTATACAGTAACTTTTGACGGGTTCATCCCTTTGTCCGCAGTGTATATACGGATGTATGTATAGTGCACCTCGATGTATGCATCAACTATGAATAAGATATGGTGGCATGTGGGTGAGAGGAACAAAACGGTATAGAAGTAGTGCTTTTAGTGCAATTATAGTTAGAGAGAATTTGAGATTTCTAGCCTGTTCGAGATGTGCGATATAACGAAAATTTCGAGTTATTTTTAGTTTTGGGGTTATACCAATTATTTTTATGAAAACATTTTCATTGAAATTTAAATTGTGTTCGGTTTTATTAACGCATGATGGCAGCAGCTACCTACCTAAGTTCGACAGAGAGAATTAAAATTGAAATTGAATTTATTTAAGATAGGTATTAAAAAAATGCGCAATTTTAATGTAATTTTGAAATGTGAGGATATCATGGTTGGAGGGATGAATTGAAACGAGGTTGGAATCCGGACTAGGTCCCTTGAACGTAGGTCATAACGAGGCTACCTTTTTCACGCTCCAGACTTAATTAGCAATTGCACATAATTCCTAACCAGACACTTTAACAAAATTCAAAACTGGCCCCAACCCTCCTTTCCGGCTTCATGCAATTCTTCCAGGAGATGTGATCCAAGGAATCTGTAACGTTTTCCCAAGAAGGCCGGACATCCTGTGCAAACCGGATCTTCAACAAGGCCCATCCTATGCAGGTGACCTCTGAGTAGAGAGTGTCTAGTGAGAATTGACACTAGAGTTCTCAGGGTTGGCTGGCTTAGTCCCAGTATTTCTTCCTAAATCTGCCAAACTATGAATTATTCCCATCGACAGTACTCATAAGATAATCCTACAAGAAAAAATCAAGTGGGTTAAATTAGGGCTCCGTGGTGGCCAGTTAATGTCAATGTTGGTCGATAATTTGAGGGATCGTTACCCTCTTCTTTCTTGGAAATAGGAGCAAGCTAGTTTCCAATCAGTTGAAAATTTTTCCTGTCGAATAAGAAAAGTACAATAGTTCGCTCAAAGGTTTAGCCACGGATGAGGCACAGTTTTCAATTAACAGGGATGAGAAATCATTAGGACCACTTAAGGCTTTGGAAACGTTGATCCCTGTAAGGACCTTGAACATATCTCTCTTACGGATATGTATTGACTCTTATATACAGAATTTGAAGCGAATCTACAAGTCAAATTATTATCTTGATCCATATGGAGTCAAGATACACTTCACCATTGTAAGGTAGTGAAGGTATAGAGAAGTTGCTGAAGTTGTTCTTGATGGTTTTGACCATGGATCAGAAGCCTTTTTCTATCTTTGCGGCTTGCCAAGATTCTTTGTCTAACATTCTGATCAAAAGGAAATTTTTCTCTCCGGATAATGGACTTGCAGGTGCTTTGTGCAGTCTTGTAGACTTATTTCAATTTTGGACATGAATGCAATTAATAGACGCGAAAGGCAAAATCTTTCGCTTTTATTACCATTACCCATTAGACGGAAAGCTTTGAATATAATTAAATTTATGTGTGATGCAAAGAGAAGCTTACGATCAAATATAACTCCAAAGTCATTCAATTTATCATTACGAGACAAAAAGATATAAATTTGCACTTGTTGACGTTAATTTCAATGCAGTTCTCTACACACCACTTTTTTTTTCATTGAAGGACGGCAGTTAGTAATGCTAATGAGTTTTGGGTCACCAGATTTGAAGATAGCCATAACGAAACATTTCTTCTGGGCTGCAAAATAAATTTTGTTACCTATTGAGAGATTGAATAATTCGCAACATTTTCTGATAACGAAATTAGGAATGTCGTCATCGCCCGCATTTTTATTACAACCTAGATCTTTCAAAATCAGGCGAGATGGTACTTGCATAGTTTAATAGTAATCGATTCGTTCCGTTCAAAGATCGACGAGACATTAGGGTCTATATAGTCACTGATTTGAAATAATTTGAAAACATTTTGCTTATAGATTTGGGAGAAGAAGAGGTGGTGGTGCCATTATATTTTAATTCTTTTGGATTGATGTTAGATCGTTTTAAACTTTTACTAAACGGAGATCTAAGATTACCTTGAAGGGAATTTTCTGTGCTTTCAACATATTTCCAGTAACATTTAAGAGTAACTTTGACATTTTCCTAAGATATGGCTTCCGAGCTGGACGCTCATCTGGAGACTTGCTGACCTTTCTGACGGAACGTTGGAGCCGTAGTCTTCACAATTTTGGTGAGTCTAAAATCGTTGCCCTGGATATTTCAAAGGCCTTTGATAGAGTCTGGCATCCAACCCTTTTAGCCAAACTTAAAGCACTTGGTCTCTCTCCTCCTCTTCTATTATGGATTGAAAGTTTCCTATCTAGTCGCCAAATACGTGTTGTATTAGATGGCGTTACATCTGAACCGCATCCCATAAATGCCGGTGTGCCTCAAGGCTCTGTTATCTCTCCAACTCTGTTTTTAATTTTCATTAATGATCTGCTTTCCCTTACTTTCAATCCCATCCATAGTTTCGCAGATGACAGTACTCTTGATTTCGCTTACTCCTTTGACACTCCGGGGAACGCCGCATGTGTTAAAAGAGATTGCATGATTAGATCATTGAATAACGATCTTAACAATATCCTCGCTTGGGGTGAGGCAAAGCGAATCGCGTCGAATTCAATGCATCTAAGACCCAAAGCTGTCTCATCTCATTAAAACAAGATTATAACTTAACCACACCCGTTTCTTTTGATGGAGCATTAATTTCTGATTCACCGTCACTAAGAATTCTTGGCATTAATATTTCTAGTAAGTTAAACTGTACAGATCACATCTTCTCTGTTGCCAAAGAAGCATCGAAATGTCTTGGATTTCTGAAAAGGTGTAAGAAATATTCCAGCCCGTCAAATCTAGCGCTCCTCTACAAGTCCTACATTAGACCTAGAATGGAATACAACTCCCATATATGGGCCGGGGCTGGTCGCACAGCCTTAGCTTCATTGGATATTGTCCAAAAGAGAGCCTTCAAGCTCATTGGCGATTTGGCAGTAACTTGTCATATCGACTCACTCGAGCACCGCCGCAATGTTGGATGCCTTTCGCTTCTTTATCGCTATATGCATGGTCAATGTTCTGATGAAATCTCTAGTGTAATCCCTTGTAGAATGATTCCTGCACGCAATACTCGCGCTGCAAACCGCGCACATCCCTTAACCCTTCAAATTACTTTCGGTCGTACAGTAAAATTCCGTGATGCTTTTTTATCCCGAACAGTGCGAATGTGGAACAGCTTACCATCTTCTGTTTTTCCCCCGGCATACAATCTGCGGAAGTTTAAGGGTGGCATACATCGGCACCTCCGCCATTCTCCTCATATCCCCTAATCCTTTCCCTATCTCCTTCCTGCCATGCTGTGCTTTGCATCATAGGGTATCCCCTGAGCTTAGCTTAATAAAAAAAAAAAAAAAAAAAAAAAAAAAAATAAGAAAAAGTCTTATAAATTTCAGGATGTTGATGGGTTTTATGAATACTTCCATACCTATACTTTTCTTACAGTAGTAAAACAGGAATACTTTAGTACAGTTTTAAAATTAAAAGTAATACCCTAGACACACGGGACATATCAATGATCATTGGTTCAATTACGTAATTGGACCAATGGTCATTCCTGTTTTGGGGTGGCACACGGCAATGACGGTCTTCACGTAATTAGATTTGACAGACTAGATTTGACCCATTAAATGTGTCACTTGTGCATACTGGCGATTGGTCCCATATCTTTAAATTTCACAGACATATCCGCATATATGTCGCTATTTCTTCGTGCCTTTCTCAGATCTTTTATATAAATGCGCCACAGCTCGCACAACTTATAATTTTCAGCAGTTTTCCAAAATCTTGCTTTTTTCCTCGTCTCTTTTTCATTGGTTTCTTTTTCTATTTATAATGTATGAATTTTTTTTAAAGAATTCAATAATTTGAGAAACATGCAAAATTTACCTTGAAAAATGTATCAGCCAATTTCAAAAATGACATCTGACAGTGATGGATGGAAAATCAGCTGTTTTTCCAATATATTGCAGTTCCTCACCGCTGAAAGCGCGCTTATCGCCAAAAGAAATGATAAGCATTGCATAATTGCAAATGAATGAGCTTGTGGGGGGCGTATTAGTGCAATGACGAAACGAATGACCATTGCGCCAATTATGCAGTGACACACGAGCTATGCAATGATCATTCCTCCGTCAATGATCATTGATATGTCCCGTGTGTCTACGGTATAAGATGTTTGGCTATGTTGTTGGGATGCGGTTTTATTCAGTATTTTTTAAAGTGCAGCCGGTCACTATTATTATATTGAGTAGGATATTATTATTAAATATATCAAAATAAGGATAGTAAAATTTTTAAAAGGTGCTGGTCAAAGAATACCCCCTTAATGGGATACTTTGACCTGAAATCAGTTTTCTTTATAAATTATATGTATTAAGTTAGTTTGATCAATGAATTCCTGGATAAACATAAAATTGAACACTATACAATTTTTTAAGATGAGAATTATACTTTTCTCTCAATATTTTGGTATGAAATCGGCATCCAGAAATAGTACCACAAGCAGATTTTATATGACGTTTTATTTCATCAATTACATAAGTAGGTAGGTAGGTAGGTAGGTAGGTACTATTACAATAAAAAAATTAAATTAATAACAAGATTCGGAAATATTTAATTAAAAAATATGAAATAACTTATTTTAATACTTCATTGAGTAGCTCCTGATCAGAAGACCCCAATCGTCACCTGAACTTTCCATATAGGGAATATCGATTGCTCGTCAGAGTCATCGGAATAAGTATCAACGATTCGAGTAGGACTTGGGATTAAAGTAGAAATTGTCGATGGCTCGTTCCCAAAATTAAGAGTTTCTCTCGGCACCGAAGCGGCTTCGGTTGTTGTTTTTTTCAGGGAGATGTTTGCTTCCATTTCTTCTCAGGTTATGCCCTGACCAGCAGGAACTCGTACCATTTTCCTTTTTCGTACAGGCTTATCGAAAGGGTCATTCCGACTTTTGTTGAGCAATTCTAATATAGCTTACGAAACAAGGTTTTGAACTTCTTCCGGATCTTCATTACTCGGTAGACGACTAGTCACTGCTGCTGGGTCAAATGGTGAAAATCTGCATTTTTTTAAATCACTAATGAGATTAACGCAAACATTACTTGCATCCGATAACTTGTGCTCCAATGTATAGAAGATCTTTCGAAACTCCTCCTTGGTTAAAATCTGGGACTTTTTCTTTTGCTCTGATTTCCATTAATCCAAAGTTTTTCGTCAATATGTTTTTAGCGGGACATAGAATGTGACGTCTAATGGCTGAGTGATATAGGTAGAATTTGGAGGAATGCAAAAAAACGTGATTTGCGCCGATTCAATAACTCGTGGGGTAAAATTGCTGGATAGATTATCAGCGATAACTACAACCTTTTCAGTAAAAACTGAGTTGTCTATTAAAATCGGCATCCGTCCTCACGTACATTAGTACACAGAATTTTTTAAAGGCCTCAGGGTAACCATACAAAATAGTAAGTTCGACATTTGATGAACGAAAGAAACATATTTTGTTGGAAATACAGTTGAATGGTTGCTTTCGGGCGACAAGTCACAACAATATTTAAGAAGTGGATCCTTCCAACCCTCATTTTATTTTTGGGAGATGAATCAAGATTAAGTAGAGCTCTGTAAAAGTCTACAGAGTGAAATTTTTCTATTTTTTCTAATAATTCTTGTCAATAATTCGAGAATGTAAATAATCCATTATTTTATTTGCAAAGTTTTTGTTAAGTTGATCCCTGATCCCTTACGGGTGTGGACGTTAACATATCCAAGTCATATACTTAACTCCATATCAATTCTCAATATAAGACCTTCATCGAAAACATCTAATTATAAATGTACATATGTGTAACATCATACATACATACATAAATACACATACGCACATATACCAACTTACATTATTTTAAATAAAAGAAAAAGTTTCCCTCTTCTGTACCTATACCTGACATTTCCAACAACTTTGAGAAATGCTAATTAGTTTCAAAGACACGAGAATAAAGCATAATTTATTAGGTTTCCTCTTTTGAAAATTGACTTTGGATCTGATACAGAGAGTGAGAGAGAGAGAGAGTTAAAAAGGAGCCACCCTGACGACCGAATACAAATACCAAATGAAATTTACTTACGCTAATCTCTACTCCAAATCCAAACCCAAAGTGTAGCAAGTTCAAAGGAAACGAGAAGATGAATATCTTCGCGATTAAATGTCAGAGCTGTGATTATCTTGCCTGGTAACAGGTTCACGATTATCAAAAGGCTTTCCATTAAAGGACAAAGGTGCTACCACTTTAAATTAAATAATGATTTCTTCCAGTTTTTTTTCACGATACCCGGATGGATTACACAACACTGAAATTCGCTAATAGACTTGAGCTCTACCCTAAAATTATCAAAAATAATTTTTGAAGGTTTTTTTTCGTAATTGGCGTTATTCGGCTTTTCAAAATTGGATTGTTCGGAAATAATATCCTTAAAATTTACACAAAAATTTTTTTCCTGCGCAAGCATGTTAAATTTAACTCAAATATTGACTACTACCTGAAGTTGTCCGTTCTTACAACGGGGTTCCCTCTTAAGTTTATAATTAATTTTTTATTTTTTTTTTCATTTTTTATTTATTGTTTATTTTTTTATTTTTTCCTATTAAAAAAAAACCAGAGTCTGGGCTGTTCTTATATTTACTTTTAAAATTGAAAAGCTTTGAGAACTTTTCTCATCAAAGTAAGAAAATAACACAATTACACAAATTTTCTCATGCATACATAGTTGAGATGACCAGAACTGTTATTAGGGATGTAGACTTTGTATGTAGTTAGAACTGACCGCTTTACTCTTAAATTGAGGATGCACTTTCTCCTCTTTCAATAAAAACTAATTAGTTTCCAAGAGTTTTCGTGAACTGTTCCTTTTGGTGTATTTCTTATACTTTTTAGTACCTATATGAAAATATTGTGGATATTTGCATAATAATCTGTGGGAAAAGTTCGCAGTAATTCCCATTTTCGAAAGAATTTTGGCCCCAAACAAACTTCGAACACTCAGCATTACATAATCAATGATGTATGTAATTTTCCTCTAGGAAACAAGTCAGGCAGATTGAAGCCGGAAATTAATTGGAGAAACTGTTTTTGTAATTTGATTATTACCTTCCATACAGGCTTTGCAAGTTTTATGCTTGGCTTCTATACATATACAAAAACGGCCCAAACACGTTGGATTGATTTGGGGCATTTATATTTTCTTAGAAATTTACTCGAACATTTTTCTTTAGAATTTGTATGCGCTATGAGTATGGTGGCTGACAAAGAGTTGGATTAGTTTTGATACGAGTACACTTAGGACCCTTGTCTGAACCGCTAAAAAAATTGATAGCATAGGAAAGAAGAAATTTACTTGAATTTCTTTCTTTGGAAAATTGATGCGTTATTCTTAATTTTTTTAAATGTTCTAATATTGACACTTATGGAAAAATTACTAGACATTGATTTTATATATATGTTTCAAATAATATTATTAAATACATTCATTTGTACAGAATATACCTAATTAATAGTTTTAAATAATTTATTGCACCTAGAGAGGCGAAAAAACTGAGTATTTGCATGAGGATTAAATTCTCAATCTCAAGCAAATATGCAAGAAAAAATTGAAAAGAGAAAAAATAATTCCCTCTCAATCTGTATGGAGGAATAGCAGAATTTGTTAAGAACTTTTATTTTTAACGATTCTAAATCAAATCATAAACACAAGAGGAAAAAACAACCGCCTCGTCCGGGGTTTGAAACCGGGACTTTCCGCTTACCGGACGACTGTTCTCACCACTGAGCTAACGAGACAGATGATTTTCCTTCTTGTATTTCTTAATTTGTAACTAGCCTAATAAGCCACGTTTGCTTTAAGCTATCATTAACTAGTAGCGGTGAAAGCGCGCAAATAAATTGTAAATACAAATCGTTAAAAATAAAAGTTCTTAAAAAATTCTTCTATTCTAAATCTTTGACCGATTCTAATAAGTGTGGGCTCGATTCCATCCGGGAAAGATAAATAAGACTCTCAGCTTATATTCAAAATAAATATCTCTCGTCTCCGTTTATCTAAACCATAAACGAAAAATATAAAGATACCTTTGTTCTTTCCTCCCCAATCCACTCCAACAACAAAAATACATACACAATGAGACGAGATGGGGCTATGACGCTCCGTAAATATAGTAACGCACCCAGGATTTAGCTTTGTAATGGGGACCATAGGTGTTCGAAGTCTTAAGAAGACGGAAAAATAGGGCTCTAAAGTCGCGTCCTGCGCCCATCTGAGCACTTAAGGACTGCTGTTGTATATTTATAGGTTTTATATTATTTTATCGGACTTTGTAATAATATACAGACTACATTTTATACGTAATTTGTAAATTATGTTCAAAAAACTGATATTCTGGAGGGGGACCGGTCCCATTCGACCCCCCTCTCGGTGCGCCCATGCGTAAATACACATATATATGTACATACGTGTAGTATAGATTCAGATTTTTGGAGCCACATAACAAAAATATGTTTGAAATTTTGTACTGGATCCTGTCGCCACCTTGGGGAGCTTTTGTGAACTAGAATGAATATAAAAAAGTTTACTATTCACTTTTTATCAAGCTAGAGGCAGACCCATAATTACTAGTAAATACTATTTACGGCTCTGATAGAGGTTTACGAATTAATTTATATAAAATAAACTACTTAGGTCTAGAATTTGTCCAGTTTTTGGGTAGAGCTGAAAATTAAATCTGAAAACAATTCGATTCCTGAAATTCGGATCCGATCTATCTGGATCTGAGTACGAACTATCCGGATCTAGATCTGAACTTTCAGATGTGGATCTGAACTATCCGGATCCAGACTAAGCAAAAGAGGTTTTAAATTTCATTCAAATGGCTTTGTTTCATAGGGAAGATAAAAATTTCCATTTAACTAGGATCCGAATTATCCGGATACCCAGTTTGAGGAATCGGATCCTAATTATTCCGGATAGAAAATTATCCGCATACTTTCTTCAGCTCTATTTTTGGGTCCCTCAATAAAATTATCTTAATCTTCATTCTCGTGTTAAAATAAACATGTAGAAATAACTTTTTTCAAGTTTCACGGGTCCCAATTTTAATGTTACAAAAGTAATTATAGCATAAAAAATATTTACAAATTTATAAGAATAGCTCACTTAGCATTTACAAATTTAACTGGAAAACTGATGTACGAAAAATAATAGTAATTGGTGTGTACATGAAAGATTTTTAGGAGGAGAAGCAAAAAAATAACCGTTTTTTGAGTTTTTAGTAAAAAAAAAAATCTATACCTTTTACAAAAATCTAAGTTCGTCTTTATTTGAAATGAAAAGATTCTAATATTTTGTCGAAGATTTCAAATCAATATCATAAAAATTGTGGAAAATAAAAGAAGGGAACACAACGCTTCCAAATTTATTCTGTCTTAATACCGGTCCTGTCAACTAGGAACATTTATGCATGAATTGACGTAAGTAGGTAGGGGCCAGAGTGAACCTCACCTCCACCCCAGAATTCGCACTGGCCACCCCCAGGAAATTATCAAAATTCCCGAAAAATATTCGTTAGTTCGAACAATCTTAGGCCTAATTAAATTGTATGCAGATTCCGGATCGGAAACGAAAAGGATTTAACGAGTTCTTTTCTTCAAGAAAATCTATTGAACTCCTTTTAAAATTTGTAAAAACTATTCTGAGTTTGCTGTGATTCCACTGAATTTTGACAAAGGCGTGAAAAGGTGTATTCCGTAGGAGAAATCATGCGGAACTATTTTGATAGTTTCTGAGGATATTTTAATTGATAACCTTTGATGTCAATGAAATTTTGAAAATTTCGTAAAACTTTGTTTAATTTTTCGGAAAAAGGGCTTTTTTCAGCCTTTTCGCTTCCGATCCCAACGGATTCAATAATTAGACTGATTATCTTTATAAGGAAGAAATATATACTGCGCAATTAAAAACTTCAATAATATTCTTATTACGTTACATTATGGAATAAAACTATATTAGCATTTTATAGATAATAAATTTCGGGAAATCTAGAAATTCACAGAAAAACAATAAATATGTCTAGAACCTACTCGAGTCTCGAAAAGGAGAAGGCAACCGGAGAGAGCAAAAGACTTTCTGATAATGTCCACTCTAGGTAAAAGTAATTTAGTAGACTTTCCATCAGATACAAGGCCAAGGCCATCCGAATATTGGAAGATGCATATTTACAAACAAGTGATGGACAACATTATCACTGCCTTCAAAAATAGGTTTGAAAATCTACCCTTGCCACAGTCAGTTGACTCATTTATAAGTTGGATCTGAAACAAGGAGAAGCATTCGTAGAAAATCATAAAAATGTTTTCAATGTAGACATTTCTACCTTACAGGCTGAAGCAAAAATAATAAAGAACATGTTCCAAAACAAGAACATTTTAATAAATTTGGAAAGACTGAAAACAGAAATTAATAAAGACTTCTGCCCAAAAAGTAGCAAGCAGCTCCGGGTGTTCCTGTCCGAACGGCCGGCTATGAACGGAGCTTTGCCATTGAGTTAAAACTTGGTTACGAACAACTGTTTCAGGGCAGGTTTTCGAACATGGCACTCCTAAACATTGAAAACGAGATAATTAATAACTAACTAACAGCGCAAGAGCTGCTAAATAAGTTTGCAAAAAAAGAAAACGTGAACTAAAGCGTATACAGACTTTAACTATCTCTTTTTAGTGATTAATAAAAACGTAAGTAATTGATATAAAATGTGTATCTAACTTCAAACCTGTAAAGTATTTAAGTACACTGGTACTTAATTTTTAGTACCAGGACCTGGACTTAAATATTTTTTAAATACAAGTACAAGTCCTGGTACTGGTACTCAAAAATTTCTCAAGTACAAGTCCCCCAATACTGGTACTTAACACACTTACTACAAGTACCGCCATAACGACTTCAGCTTTTGTAAATTATTCAAATACGCCTTCTATATTAGAGATTATTTGCATCTCGACAGTGCCTCAAGAAATCTTACTGCCTTTAGTAAAATAGAAAGAAAATTAGAGCAATAGATGAGTAACAGTAGGACTGAAATTTACATGCTGAATCGATATCGTTTGATGAGAAGGTTGGCAATTAAGTGCCACAATCCGCTCTCTTCCTCCACACATATGGAGCGTTGATTTTCATTTACATGTCTTGTAAATGCTATCAGTCTGACATAATTTCTCCTGAAAACGCTGAAAATAATAGGCAGCCACATTCGGACGACGTCTATCAAAACCTGTCCACTCAATGCCAATCAATATGCCTACCACTCAGGAAAATCCACCGAGGACGCTCTCAGCAGTCTAGTAGAGACTCACAGACTCTTTATGGATATACAAGGCGCATTCGATAATACTCTCTTTAACTCGATCAAGAGAGTATCGGAAGATAGAGGCATAGAAATCTGCATCGTCAGATGGATTGGCAACATGCTCGAGAAACGCTGCATAACATCCATGAACGGCGAATCCACAACAATCATGGCCACTAGAGGCTGCCCAAAAGGCGGGGTTTTATCACCACTCTTATGGCTCCTAATTGTGGATGAGCTATTAGATATACTCCAAGAAGTCGGCTTTAAGGCCCAAGGATATGCTGATGACATTATCATCTGTGTTAAAGGAAAGTTTGAATCAGCTCTTCCCGAGCTTATGCAAACAGCTTTTAACAGATGGTGCCAGAATATGGGACTATCAATAGAACCAGGTATAACAGTGCATGTTCCTTTTACAGATTCCATCTCCTAAGTTAACTAGAAATGCAATAGAATATTCCAAAGAAGCAAAATATTTGGGAATAATCGTAGACAGCAAGCTTACCTGGAATCCCCACCCACCTGGAGATGATAACTAACAAAGCCATGTGGGCATTCAGTTCTTGCCACAGGCTTTTCGGGGAAAAGTGGGGTCTGAACCTTAAAATGACCTTATGGATCTTCCAGGTCATAGTCAGACCAATACTTTCTTTTGGGGCAAATGTGTGGTGTTCTAAAACATTGCAGGCAACCACCAGAAGAACCCTTGATAAGGTGCAAAGGATAGCATGTTTAGGCGCCACTGGCGCTCTTACATCGTGTCCTCAACGTGCACTTGAAGCCATTCTTGATTTACAGCCTCTCTATCTCTCCATTCATAGAGAAGCAGCGGCTAGTATGCTTCGAAATGAAAGGCCAGATAAGCGCACCTCCTTCAGGGTGGGTCATCTCAGTATCTTCGAGCAGGTCAACATTAACGACCTAGAAGCTCCCATAGATACTATGGCCAAGAGACTTTCTTTTGAAAGAGGTTACAAGGTAACCATAAATGAAAGAAGCCAGATACTTGACAGAGGGCTCCAGCTTCCGCAACGGGCCCAAGTATGGTATACTGAAGGATCCCGGAAGAACGGGAAAACAGGTGGAGGGGTGGTTGGTCCAGGTGTGGAACTATCCATTCCGCTTGGTGTCTCACCTTCCATTTTTCAGGTGGAAGTCTATGCTATACAGGTTGGAGCTGCACAGAGTTGCACAGACCGCCAAGCTGCGTTCCTAGCTCTTTCCTCTCAAGTTTTTAGTCGAAATTAGTCTGGAGCTACTACTCGAAACTCCAACTACTGTCTAGGGATAACCAAGTAACCTTGGTCTGGGTACCTGGACCCGAGCTGAATGTCCGTATACTGGTCCCTACGCGACATTTGGCTTACCAAAAAGCCACTTTAAAGGGAACTGCTTAGGTGGGAAAACAGGCAAGTGGATCTCCTTTGGCGTAGCGCGCCCGGTATGAGGCAGGCGAAGAAATTCTTCAACCCCTCTCATTTGCAGACGCGCCAACTTATTGGACTTAGTAGACAGTCGTTCAGACTATTTGCTAACGTCTTGGCCCCTTCCGTCACTTCATGAAGAAGATAGGCAAATCCGAAAGTGAACTGTGTCGACTGTGCGAAAAGGATGACGAAACCTCGATGCACGTCATACGTGAGTGGCCAGCACTTGCAGTACTAAGGCTGAAAATCACTGGAAGAACAATTATCTCCAGATAATGTCTCCAATCTAACTCCAAAAGCAATAATTGAGCTCTTTAAAAGACTCGATTTTACCTAACCACTTTAGGGGAAGGCACAATAGACCAACTATGGTCGCGGTGTCCCCAAGGTCCTGGAGGCCTAGTCGCCCATACTCTTAACATTAACATTAAATGCTACACAAAGGCAATCATAATCTGATGTGACATTTGTTATTTCGTAAGTGGAAACCTCATCCAATTATTTAACTGAACGTTATAAGTAACCAGTACCAGTACCTAGACTTATACTTGAAAATTTTTAAGCACCAATACTGAAACTTGTACTTAAAAGATTGTAAGTATGGGTTCTGGTACTGGGAATTTGAATAAATACTGGAAATTAGGTAGGGCGTCACTATGATATCAGTTTCGTGTATGGAACTTGAGGATTCTCATTTATTTTCCTTATAGCGTGAGAGAAGGAAAGGAGGGGATGTAGAAAACAAAGGTGTCTGTTAATTAAACGACTTTCTTTTATTTTTATTTTATAATTGTGTAAATTTTATTTTATCTTTCAAATAAATTTTACTTCCTATGATTTAAGAAAAATTTAAATCGCGTTGAATGTTTGGAGTAGACTGTAGGGAATAGATGAGTGTCGCTTGGGTTCATTGGGATTAAAGGAAAGAATAAAATTTCACTATAATCTATTTTCACAATAATTTAATTTGTATAAATGTCCGACTAAAATTATTTCGTAAATACTCGTCGCTATTGGTATCGATAAGCAATAAATATCGCCCGATCGCCGAATGTTGACTGACTAGTTATCTAAAAAATTGATTGAATGCTGATGACTTATACTAACTGAGAAGCAATGTAGCATGCTTTTCTTTCTCCGGGGGCTGCTAAATAACATTCAACGAGAATTATAATAAAGAATGGGAAACAATTGAAAACTGCTCGTTGTTCTTCTGACCTTAACCTCGACAAAAACTGCCATATCTCAAAAGCTTTTCTTATCAAAATCACCCCGAATGGGCACACGTACCTGCATTTACAGTAGATTAAAAGTGCTGGATGATCCAATCTTCTCCTTTTCTTGGGAGGGGAGTTAAGGTTACACGTAGGAAGACTATACATTACTTGTAAAATGAGAATTATTTTTATGAGAATTAATTTTTTTTTTTTGTGCAGAGATATTTTAGCCGAAATTATGTTCTAGAATTAAGATTATGTTCCTTGTGGGTTCTGTAACTTATAGACTCTCGATACTCTCTGTAACTTAAAAAACTTTGTGGATTTTTTAATCTATGCAGTTTTATTGGATCTAGGCATTATATGACCATCTTGTAAATGCTCAGAGCAATCCATAAAAAATATCGGTCAAAACCTGGGAATACTCATGAGCTGATATACTCTACAAACAAAATGTTTATTAAAATCTATGTACGAAAGTTGGGGACCTGCCCCACCCCAGAAAAAAGTCCTAGTTACGCCACTGTGCGCATGGCCTATCAATTGAGCAGCTTTAAAGTTGGACATAACATGAGAATTATATTCTTGCGCCAGTTGCCATATTTTTGAGGCCAGCCCGTTCCTTTAACTCGGACACGTTTGTCTGTCTATTTATTTATATATTTCTTTTTTTAATATGTTCGACACTCTCGTTGACCCACTTTTCGTCATCACAGCGAGCTGAAATTCGGCACACAGGTTCATGTCACGTGACAATTGAATCTATCAAAAATTGAACCGGAAATTTCCATGGAAATCCCGGAAAATCGGGAAAATCATTTGAAAATTTGGTACAAATTCGATTAGTGATAAATCCGTTTTAGGAAAAATGCAGTTTCCGATTTTTTCGAAAAAAATTTCCGGAATTTTCCGGTAAAAAAGTTCTCTAAATTATGCAAAATCAAGTTCCCTATCAACTGGCATCAATACTTTCTCTTCAACAATCATGAAAACTTGCATGGAAAATCGGGAAAATTCATGTTATATGGGATCAAGCTGGAATACAGCTAAAAGCGTTGTTTAAAACATAATTTACCGTTGCAGTACTCCAACTATTAGATACTCGAAAATTTTTGTTTTCGGATCGGCACCACACATGACTTAAAATGTCGGTAATGATAAGCTGAACAAAAACTTCCAGGCAACCACGGTGCTGACTTCCAATCATCTCATCGTAACTGCCTTCAAAATTTCAAATTTTTCGAAGCCTCGGTAAACCGTAGTCCGAGTTATCGAAACTGTTCGGATTGTGTTCGAAATACGTATTGGAAACTCTCGAGTCGTATGGAAGAAATAATTTTTACTCGAACAAATTTTTTGAAAAACTGGTAAATCAGTGTGTTTCAAGCCGTCATAAAATTGTTTTAAAATATCTCCATGCAGCACGTAATAGCAATTTAGTGAAAAAGGCAGAAAATAAAATAAGTAAAAACGAGTTTTCAAACAAAACAGAGGCCAAGCCGTATGAAAAAGTAGAAAATAAACTTTTTTTCACACCCAGAGGTGGACTCAGATTTTTTGATTGGGACATTTCTCTTGAATATTTTTTCTCTTCATGAATCAAATCACTTGTTACCTCTGATTGATCATACTGAAATATATCGGTGATTGTCAGCGAATAAAATCTGAGTTCACCTCTGAGTGTGAAGAAAAGTTTATTTTCTACTTTTTCATGCGGCTTGGCCTCAGTTTTGTTTGAAAACTCGTTTTTACTTATTTTATTTTGATATAACTATTGACTCAGATGAATAAATTGATGTATGCTTGCTTAAATCCCAAAGAAAAGTGTATACGAATATTAATTGAAATTGAAACTAAACTCATTCCTAAAAATCTATAAAACGACGTAAATAATCTTGCTGTTAGTTGGAGGCCACACAAAAATACACATTCCCCTCTATCCGACCGACTTTTTTATCAGAAAGGTCTTTATGACTAAAAACAATATATCTGTCCTGTCCCGTCCTTATGATTAGTTTACAATAACATTTGCAACTTGATATTCATTTTCTTACCAACGTCCAGCCTTCTCAATAAATTTATCTTGAACATTTTACTACTGGATAGGGAAGCTGCTACCAGTTCGTTATGCTACACGTTTCATGGTAGAACATAAGAATCCATGGTATACATACTACAAGATATTCCCGATAAGTTATTGATATTTAAGTCGTGACGTCACTCCAGCTATAAAGTTAAAAAAGTCAGGAATCGCCTACACAATTAATTAGCCGAAGTAGATTTGGTTATAGTTACCCGCACTCAAGGCCAAACAATACCAAATTAGCAGCCTTCGAAAATAATCAGGAAATTTGGAAAACTCTGAATGTGGGACAATTCGTGATGTTGGAAGAAACATTAAGATTTGGAATCTTGCTGATTGACGTGACAGACATAAAACCGCAATGGAAATTTACGGATAAAGATAAAGTGGATCCAGTGGGTAGTGTATGATGATCATGATTATGGAAAAGGTATATCCGCACGTTATATTTATTTATTTATTTCTATCGACTGATTGAAAATTATACAAAAGAAATATCTCAAGATAAGCTGATCAGAAAAGAGTTCTCGGAGTGTACGTGATCGCTTTTCACTAGGGAATAAATAAGTGTAGTGCTTTTGAGATGCAATTAGTCGATGCAAAATGCCTAATAATATCAGTGGATACAGTTGTTTTTTCTAGAAACACGAGCAGGAAGTACACTATTTGATTAAAAAAAATACTAGCTCAAGCCAAAAGCGACGTCAAAACCACCAAAAATATTATCTTCAATGCAGTTCTGCTGTCATTGCGCAAATCTAAGGGACTCCGAAAAAATCGCGACAAGTGATTCCCAAGTGATCAACATCCTAGAAATTGCAGCCAATTGTCACATCAATACTAAATGTTAGATGGCAGCACAAAACAATCATATAAAGCGTTTAACCTACATTTAATAAGAGAAAAAGTTACAATTGGTCTAAGACAGATGAAAATGGAAACGTAATGCTCTGTACGGGGAAACCAAGAAGGGGTTATCCGATTTAGATTATTTTTGAAATTTTATATACTATTTTTATGAAAAGGTTGTGTACAAATTAGATCTCTACGTCGTCGACGAGTTCTTAGGCAGTGTCCAAAGATGTAGTGAAAGCACAAAATTTATTATGGAAATACGAATACGATTTAGTCAATTTTTGAACTTGTATTTGCAATTTTTATATAAATGTCGTCGACAAAATTTCAGTTCTCTACGTATAAGCTTTCACACGAAGTGTCTAAATATGTATATAGTGAAAGCGAAATTTTTGTATGGCAACCCTACGAAGGAGTTGCCCGATTGGGTGCACTTCCGAACCTAAATTTCCTTTTTTTTTTAAAGTTCTTATGCAAAATTACAACCTTTCTGGAGTTAAGAACCATTTTTTTCCCCGATGTGATAATGATTTTTTTAAAGAGCCAAATATAAGTGCACATATCGGTAGTAAGTATTAAAAAATTAAAAAAAATATATAACCGTTGTCTGCTGTGAAACATGTATTTATTGTGAAATCAAAACATTCTAATTTTTATAACTTAAAAAACAAATAATAGTAAAAACCTAATTTCCGTAGGTCATATTGCTTGCTTAAAATACAAATTAAATGCCAAAAATAATATAAATGCAAATATGTAATATTAGTGAAGATTTCTGCGATTGAGTACAGGTACAAGCGAACTTCTTAATTTGTTTTTAATAATCATCATATTCGAAAACAATTGTTTATAGTAAAAATCAGGAAACAGTGCCATGTTGCAAATATAATTTCTTCCTCCTTCCTACATTTTGAAAGATCCGTACACTGGTGTCTGACAGCCAATTATCTTTTCTCTCGAGCTAAATTTTCTACTTTTGACTGCACATTTATAAACTGTCAATAGATCTTTGTTTTTAAAATCTAACAACTGTAACTCAAATTGAGCTCTATCAATAGTTGGGAATGGTGTAAAATTCAACTCGCACACCTTCGCTACTAGTGGCTTTGTTAAAAATGATGAATAGATTTTTCAGATTTAAAATCTTTAAAACGAGTGATAAAATACTTTTGCATTTTTACAATGGCTATGACAAAAAATGCACTGTTAATATTACAATATGAAGTTTCAAATGTAGTAACTGTCCATTCTCCATGTCTTGTACAAGTAATATTAAATGTTGTTTAAATGTAACAAAAAGAGTATGTCCAATATTACCTCACACTTGTAGATTTTTATTCAAGTTATTTAAACGTGATATCATATCAACGGAAAAATAAAAATTTTGTAGCCACTCATCTTTACTTATTCAATTCCTTTTTGAAATAGGTGTCTTGTTATGATCAAGGCACGAAGCGAAACGTTTCAGTACTGACCGTTTGGACAGGCAACGCATTTTGTTATGCAAAATAAGATCAGAATATTGGCTATTTGCTTCCTCTAATAACCAAGAAAACTCTCCGTGAGAAAGTCCTTTTGCCATTATTTGGTTTAAAGACACATATACCAACTCTTTTGGAAACTACATTGCGCACAGTGGTTCATGGTGAATCACGCAGTGAAACGAAAGTACACCGTGATCCACTTTTTTCGAAAGGTTCTCCCAGTGATCTGGTAATGCTTCTGTTTGTTTGAGAGGAAGGTTAGCTAAAGCTGGGATTATTATATTTGTTTGGCTATTGCAATATTGCAGTTAATTTTTCAATATATACTTTTAAGCTACTCAAGAGCAATAAGTATGATTCTACTAAGTCGCATGCGGCTCACGAGACCCAGGTTGCCGACCCCTGATCTAGAGTATCATAAGAATTGGTCTTAGTCCAATTCTGGAATTTTACTTGTTATCCCTAAATTCTAAGAAAGAAATGAATTTTTGCCTATATTGAAAAATATTTTGGGTTCGAGCCCATGATATATTTAGCCGAGATCAGTGAGTTAGTTCGGTTTGCTATGAGCTTTTCCATACATCACTTTCTTAGTACTACCATCGATATCTGTATATTTCTTGTCTGTGATATAGGTTTTCTGGTGCTAAATACCTAAATTCATTGAAAGTTCCAAATTAATCTGATTTTCTTTTTCTATCAGAGAAAATGACATTTATTTTTAGGAAAAACGTGGGTTAAATTTAGGGAATTGTCCTACTTCCTTTACATTGTAGGGTATAAAAATATCGAAAGACGGGGTCTAATTATAGGTTTACCCTTAATGCGTGAATTAAAATCCTTCCTACCCAGTTAATTCTACCAAAATTATTTAATTATTTTTGTTTTATTTTTATGTGTTGTCTTGTGTTGTTATCGGTTGTAAGGGGGTTGTTGATGCTAACCGCAACTCGTCACATCGATTTATCCAAATATTTGTTTTGAAATATGTCCCAAAACAGAAAGAAAATTATATTCTGGTATTAATAAAATAATAAAAAGATTTATTTTTATTATATATATCTATATATTTTTTTGTAATATTTTTGCATAAGACTCTTTTAAGATGGAATAATTATATTCTTATTTTTATTCCTTTTATATTCTTTTTACTGATTTATTTATATTCTTTTTTAAATCTTTACAATTCTGACTATTATGCAACAAGATATTAGAGAATCTGAATTTTTCGTTGACATCCTTTATTTTCTAAAACTTTTTGTGTACTTCGATTTATAGCAACTTAGTTTATTTTCTATACATTTTATTTTTACAAGGTGTCTGTAGACGCGATGAAATGTACATCTATGCTAATTTATTATGTAGTCAAACGTATAGATGTGCTACATTATAAATAGCTTTAGATATGAACTGCTATTGCGGTCAAACTCACAGCTTATTCTAAATTACGTTTTCTTTACGTAGCGTAGTTAGTGTTGTGTTGACTTTACGTATCCGTTTTAAAATTTTCTGAAATTTTCTTTCACTCATCTTCACTCTCCTGTGTCTACAATGACAATTTACACCGCCTTAAGAGTCCTGCCTGGAATGATATAATCTCTTTCGGAATACTTCTGCATTTACTCTCTTCCACTTAGCCCTCGTACATTATTTCCAGAATATATCTTGACCGAACGAACACTTTGAATTTTGTTTATTAGGCTATCTGGCGACACATAAGTGTAGCTCAAAATCATTGTTGCCTGCATGATATATTATAATATCGATTTTTGTAGATATTTATTGTGTTATGAGATTTTCCTGGACGAACTTTAATTTATTGAAAAAAAAAAAATTATGCCGTACTCTGGGTAGCAATCCAGGAAAATAAAGGTTTGCACATGCTCAATAGAAGCGGGATCTGAACTGGTAATTTACTGATTTTCTCTTCGTAACCTAAATATGAAAAATAATTAATGTAAAAAATTGCGCTGAAGTGTTGTTATTACACTTCACAAAACAGCACACAATTTTTCACGTCCACGTTCGAGTACGTGTTCAAGAGCAGGAAGTAATGCAATCTAAATGCTTTAATAACTAACACGCCTACATATGGCTCAGTACTATTTGGGTATGCTGTTAAACAAAGCATTTCATGTTAGCACGCACAAAATGTCGAGATCTTCCATTTTTTTATTTTTTTTATTTTTTTATGAATACTTAAACTAGCATTAATCATATGATTCCGCTGAGAGAGTTTCTGCAGAGCCACATTAGTGCGATATCACTCATTCGTTTATCCTTAATAAGCGAGTTAACCTTCTTACATGGAAATAAAATTATTGGCAAGCAAATTACGAGCCTCATTTCGCTCTAAGTAATCGGATCCTATCATGCAATACACTTAATTACGCTGTACAAAATGAGACGCCGTCATTTTTAATATATATACACATGACTGAAGTCAAGAGTAGCTTCCCGAAAAGCACCCGCTTCCCCCCAGGGGAAATAGCTTCAGACGTAGCAGCAGATCCTTGACGATTGCCCCGGATTTTCATAATTACATGAAGGTACACACCTTGCCATCAGTTGATAATAATAATTATAACACGCGGGGATTAAATGCTTCCTTTCACTTTCACCTCATATCCATGCTTTCGGGTTGGATGAATAAAAAAAAAAAATATCAAAACTCCTATCGAAAAATTTAAGGAAATCATGGATCGACTTTTGAGGGCGGGGGTGAAGGCGTCTAATATCCAGCCAGGTTGCTTTTGAGTGGTCTGAATAATCACGTTATATCGAGTCGAGCGATTATCCCATCTTGAGTAAGTCTATATGGGAATGGGAAGAAATCATATAACTAATGACAAATTTGCTGCCATAACAACATCCCCTTGGGGTACTTGTTGTAAGCCCTTAATGTGACTTTGATGGAAGAAGGTTGCTCGTACATACATACGTACAGCAAACATAGGTACTACATACATATATGAGTATGTCAGCTGGGAGCTACTGTGAGTATTGAGTTATGCCATTAAATTTTAAGTTAATTTGATGAGGGATTAGGCCAATAAGTAAGTAATTTTTAGAAAGGAGTAGGCAGGATCTCTTCTGATTTAAATAATTTCTCATTTTGTTATGAGAATTTGCATTTCGGGAGACTGTTATTTCAGGCCAATATTGGTTTGGCCATTCACACTTGAAACAGGTGACAGTCTATTACAGCACCAAATTATCAGTTGAAAGTCCTATCTATCATAGAAGCAATATTGTATGTTCTGACATTACTGTGATAATCGTCGCTGTGATTTTTATACTAAAATTGTGTCTTTAGATTCGGCGATCTATCTGTAATTACCATAGGCAAAGGCTCGTAATTTCAAAGTCGGGTTTCAACTTATAGTAGTCATAAAACTTTTTATTTAGTTATGGTTGAGCATCATAAGCACATAAAAGGCACGCTATGAAAATTATTAAGAGACGAGCGAATATTTTTCAATTCATCCTCTTTGGAATTAGAGCCGTTTACAGAGAAGAACTTTAGTACTCTCCCGTAGAGCTAGTATTTGCCGAAACATCTAGGTAAGGTATGGTATCCAGTTGAATTAGCACTTTTACGTGAAATTTTCATCCTTAAACCTAGTACGCTGATAGAGCGAATTCTGGGCATATAATTTTATACGGAAAAAAGTTTGTGGAGAAAATGTAAAATAGAAGTGGAGAGTTGAGAAGCTGTTAAACAAAATGACTGTCAAAAGGTTTTAAGAAATTTTGATGGAAATTATAAATGATGAAATCTTAGATGAAATAATAAAATTGATGATGTTTTGCATGATTTAGTGAAAAAATTATCTAAAAGGCCGCAGTTAATAAGAGCAGAAATCAAATAGTCGATTTTTTTTTCAGATTTAATTCTTAAAAACGTAAACACGAAATGGATACGCTAATGTAAAATTAAAATTGCAGTTTACAGATATGACATCACTCAAAAAAACTCAAATGATATCAATCTGTCAACTTAACGGTGCGAAATAAATGTCTGGATATATTAAATCGCTGCGGAAAAATGTCTCCACTTCATATTAGCGCCATCTGTATTCCACCAGCTAAACATTGATTTTTTCATTCGAACAGCATAAGTACTACTTTACGAAATTTTCATGACACTTTTCGCCCACATGTTTTTTTATATAGATTTTGTATAGGAAACGAAACTTTCGCTCGATCAGCGTACGAGGCTTTAAGCTAATTCAATCGACTAAGAAAACGTGTTTCCTTTCTAATCATTCCATTGACATTCACGAATATGAACTATCACGTTCGAAAATATTAAGTGTCAGATAATTAATTGCTTTTTGACAGGAGGTCAACCTATGTCTAAAAGAATAATTTTCCAAAGATATTGGAGTAGAAAATACAGAAAAAATATTGATTACAGAAAATTTTTAATTGCTGTATGGAATGAAGGGGAATTATGGAATCTTGCGTTTCCTAAATATAGAGATGGCGTATTCCAAAATGAGCGACAAAAGCAACTTTAAATATTGATTATTGATGAAGAACCCTAGGCAGACGGACAAAATCAATGATAATTCATTCGCAAATTGATTTTTTTCAAAAATCAAGTTACCCAAGGTTTTGTGAATTAAAACGAAAGTCCAGTCAATTTTAACGTGTAATTAATAGAACATTTTTAATAATTAAAATTCAAATTCAAATGTAAAGCGATTTTTTAAAAATTCAATTACGATCGAATTATCGTTGCATATAATTGCGCCGGGTGTTGCTGTAACTCAGGTACCCAATGCCCCGAATCCCAACCATAAGGTCGATACATCAATATATTGTCCTACACAAGAGAGAATATACTGAGAATTTAAAATTTCAATTCAATCTAAATTTAATTTAATTCCATTTTCTCACATTATAATAAAATGCAATTGCATTTTCTTATCAAGGCCAACATTTCACTCCTACGATATGCCTATACTTACTTACATACAGTGTCTTCTTCCTCTTCGCATGTACACAGTACTTACACATAACGTTTTAATTCCTCCAAATTGCATTACAATTATTTCTGTCGTTTTAAAATTAATATTTCAAGAGGGCAACAACAGGCATATCAGGGATATTCCTTTCATGCAATCATACTGCATTAAAACTTTCTCGCATTTTCTCGCGTACGATTTTTCAACGTCGTGAGAAAATAATAAAAAAAACCTAAAAGCTTTCGAATTATCCAATTTTTTCACCGGTCTAGGAGTCTCCTAGCTAATTTTATCGAAAATATAATTAAATTGTTAAAAGTGTTATTATACATTAACTGCTAATTAATTACATGTACGTATATAGAAGGAATAATAAAAAGCAAAATCTTAAACTTTTGTTGTGTTTTTAAGCACCTAAATTTCCTGTAAATAATATCCTCTTCGATCGCCTCTTCTTGGACGTGATTTAAAAATAGTATATCTTTGAAGACCTTCAAGCAGAATGGAAACGGCAGGGGGTAAATGAAGTTAGAGAAAAGTTGTAAAAGTGGGTCAGTGGTGGTGGTGTTGATTTCGTCTATAAGCAAAGAAAGTTAGCTTTGTGCATATTTGTGAGAAAATGTGTAACTTTTTCCTATTGTAAGGCATTTAGTCCAGGATTAGAATTTCATCTTGGAAAAATTCTAACCAAACTGAAAATTGGTATACAGTTACATTTCAGCTTTCTAAATAAGTTGCGAAAAGTTCCCGGAACGGTCGATGCACACTTACCGGCACGAACACACATGCATCGACCGGCACCGGCATTTCTTGTGCACATATAACGACATCAAACGGAAAGGAAATTTTCAATCCAGGCAGGTATCGCGGGAAGACTATAGAAAAGTTACCCCAGGTTTCTAGCCATCGATAGCGACCGTCAATGAAGTTTCCGTTACGTCCCGATATCTGTCGGTACCAGTTGATGTGAATTAGTTCACTTGGTTTCATATAATAATATTTTGCCTGTCTGTGCCGGTTCGTGCTGTGCCGGTTCATGCTGTGCCGGTAAATGTACAGCGACCTGAATTCGGTTGTCCATATAACAGTCCAAAAATGAGTATAATGACGTTTTTTCGGTTTTTTGCGAATATCTTTGTTCCTGTTGGTCTAATGGCAATGAGGTCCCGTAAGTCGACGTCAAGCCAGAATCGGGTGATAGACCAAATCATAATAGTTACCAGAAAAATATAAAAAAAAATCTAAGTCGTGTATTTTTCAAATTATAGACATTTCTTTTGTTTTCGAGAAAATGTACACCCTGTGCTACAAATCTTTACTTTTTTCAATTTTATTTTTCTCATTTAATCCCGAATAGTGTTTATGTAACCTGTTCCTTTAAATTCTAGGCCAACTGCTCCAGCTTGGAAGAAAATGTCACATTTTTCCGAACCCAGAATAGAAAATTAATACTTCACACAACTTTAACTGACTGCAATGAAAAAAAAGTACTTCGCCAGGTTGGCAAGTAACTTTAAAAGTTGACACATTTAATAAGGATTCTAAAATGGTATAACACTTGCTACATTATTTCTTAGATTACGGAAAATAAAATTTATTCTTCAAGAAACCCAGTTTCAAAAAAATTTTTTTTTACCTACTAAAAATGATTTTAGTTACCCAAAGCTTGCTAGAATTCCCCTGTATACGCGCCTGCACATGGTACTCTAATAATAATATTTATAACGTAACAAACATAACATCGCTAATGATCTATCTAATTGGTATAGCCGAGAGGAGTCTGAACAAATTTGAGCATCATCCAAATCCTCAATATCGTCTTCACCGAGAATAGAAACGACTCGTTGAATGACAATTACTACCTCTCTCCCATAAACATTCTACATGAGTCTACCTTCAACTCCGTCTTTCCTAGCTCTCCTAACCAACTTAGGATCCTGTTTTACACTAAAACGTCTCCAATCAACTACAGGGGTTAACAGTATTCCACACAATTTAGGGAACGTATTTCCTTTTGCAACCGATGTAATATATTACAATAAAACCGAACTATTACTGGGTTCGTATTTCTATAATTATTAAAACAGCCTTAACAATAATTTGGATAAATAACTAATACGAATATCCCGTCCATATAATTCAGTTACCTATTACAAGGTTATTGGGACCTTTGGCCATTGTTTTTCATCATTATTTAGTTTTAAGGTAAATTTAGGGTCATTCAGACATAATTGTGCAGTATACCGGGAGCAAGTATACTCAGTTCCTTCTTGTACGCTCTGTACTTTAACATGTAAAATAATTAAGGTTGGAACTCAATCTCTCATTTAACACATCCACTTTCATTATAGCCAGGCATATCAGTGAATCAGGCAGATATATATTAAGTCTAAGTTAGGAAGTTATGTTTAAAAAAAAAAACACAAATTGTATATTTCTGTATTTAGGCTAAATAAACTTGAACTTGAAATTGAACTTGTCAGCGCGGGAGGATTTAAAGTCTTTGAAATTTTGACAGATCTTTTTCTCCATCACAGTAGTACTGTATACTTTTAAGCATTGTGGCAGTTTATTTTCTCGTCACCAGGTATACCCGTTGCAATGAACATACACTTGAATATATCCGAATGTCTATAAAACTGTCGAACCGGGAAGATAAATATCAATACAAAATTTATATTGGAGTTTCAATGCCAGATTACGGGAAAACTATTAGTGTTATGAATAAACTTTATTCCAGCTTTTTTGTAGAGAATTTTCCGCTCTTTGTTATATATATATATATGTACCTTATAGCCATTAGACCAACAGGAACAAAGATATTCGCAAAAAAACATCATTTTTTTACTCATTTTTGGGCTGTCAAAAGTTATGCGGACAACCGAATTTCGGGAACTTTTTATACCTTATTTGGAGAGCTTAAAGGTAAGTGTATAACAGTTTTCAGCTTGGTTGGAGTTTTTCCGAAGATGAACCCATTTTTTTCCTCAGGTTCCGGGACTAATTCTCGAATCTGCAAAAACGCAAATTGTTTTTTAAATGTGATAGAAATTATTTGCCCAACATTTGTTTTTAAATAAAATGATAAAAATTATTCTTGTATTTATTGCAAACAAATTGTTTTTTTTATTCATGTGAAAACCAACATCATTAACATTGGTTAAGAGGATTGCCCAGAATCCAATCTCCTAAAGTGTCCCTATTACTTAGAGCCTCTTATGTCGTATAATGAGAAACATTGTATACAATCACTCTGAAAACTACCTTGTTGGAGAGTATTATATAATTTCAGTTGGCGCAACTTTCCCGCCATGTTTTTTATTAGGTACGTAAAAGCTTCTATTCAGGTCGCGTTCAACAAGCCATCAACTGCCAAAAAATTCCCATTAGTTTTCGAGATATCGCATATAAGTACAGCACTTTTTGAGGCCATTCCCTTTAACTCGTCCACGAATTTGTCTGTATATTTCTTTTTTACCATTTTCGACACTCTCGTAGACCCACTTTTCGTCATCACAGCGAGCTAAAATTTGGCACACAAGTTCAAGTCGCGTGACAATTCAATCTATCAAAATTTGAACCGGAAATTTCCATGGAATACCCGGAAAATCGGGAAAAATCATTTGAAAATTTGGTACACATTTGATTAGTGATAAATCTGTTTCAGGAAAAATGCAGAGTTTTCCAATTTTTCCGACAAAATTTTCTGGAATTTTCCGACTTTTCCGGAAAATTTTCCGGTAAAAAAGTTTTCTAAATTATGCAGGATCAAGTTCCCTATCAACTGGCGTCATTACTTTCTCTCCGACAATGGTGATAACGTGCAGAAAAAATCGAGGAAAATTCATGTAAGACGCTTTTCCGGAGTTTTTCTGACCAAGAAAGCGTTGGAGCGTTTTGCAACCTAAGACAAAGTTGTAGCGCGAAATGAGTTGCATAAAGTTGCTTTTGTGGAAAATTACATGGAAAACCCGGAAAAGCGGAAAATCATCGGAAAAATTTTCATCGATATGATTAGTGATAAATCTGTTTCAGGAAAAGTGCAGAATTTTCCAAATTTTTCTGGAATTTCCTGAATTTTCCGACTTTTCCGCAAAATTTTCCGGTAAAAAAGTTTTCTAAATAATGCAGGATCAAGTTCCCTCTCAACTCCCTCTCCGACAATGGTGAAAACTTCCAGAAAAAATCGAGGAAAATTCATGTAAAACGTTTTTCCGGAGTTTTTTTTTGCAACCAATTTTTCTGGAAAATTTTGCGAAAATTTCCGGAATTTTCCGACTTTTCCGGAAAATTTTCCGACAAAAAAGTTTTATAAGCTATGCGGAATCATTTTTTTCCGTCCTACTGGCATCAATACTTTCTCTTCAACAGTCATGAAAATTGGCATGAAAAATCGAGGAAAATTCTTGTAAGTTTTTAAAAAAATTTCATAGTAATAGGAAAAGTCTGTGGAAAACATGGAAAATCGGGAAAATTCAGTAAATCAGTGTCTTTTCAGCCGTCATAAAATTGTTTTAAAATATCTCCATGCAGCAGGTAATAACAAGTTAGTTAACGTGAAAAAGGCAGAAAATAAAATAATTAAAAAACGAGTTTTCAAACAAAACTGAGTCCAAGCCGCATGAAAAAGTAGAAAATAAACTTTTTTTCACACACAGAGGTGGACTCAGATTTTATTCGCTGACAATCACCGATATATTTCAATATGATCAATCAGAGGTAATATAAGTGATTTGATTCATGAAGAGAAAGAATATTCAAGAGAAATGTCCCAATCAAAAAATCTGAGTCCACCTCTGTGTGTGAAGAAAAGTTTATTTTCTATTTTTTCATGCGGCTTGGCCTCAGTTTTGTTTGAAAACTCATTTTTTACTTATTTTATTATTTGTAAATTTGCTCGTTTGAACAACTTATCGCGGTTTTTCTTGAAAACTCGCATAACTTCTTCGGGATGAGTCTACAATAAAAAAAATACTGAAACGAATTTTTCTGTTTTGTGAAATACTATCTAGCTTCATGTGTCTCTCCCGGATAATTATTCTCGAGTCCTTCTATAGCTTCTCTGGACTCTGACATTTCGCCAGTATTGTTATATTTAGTATATCCAAAAATTTCTACATAAAATTATTTCAATCTTGCTGGGTGAATAAAATTCCACTGACCTTGGTCAGTCCTTCCACCGTTCGTACTTTATATTCCAGAAATTTTTTTATTTCCGGAACCAATCTATATGGAGGCCACACGAATTGAAAACCCTGTAAGCATAGACATAATCGGTATAATTTTTCAAACCGCCTTTAAGATTAATTGCCTGCTCTGTTTTAGGTACCTATCTAATGTCAACAACTATATAAAGTATTCGTTTAGCAGCTTCCAAGAAGGTTGAAATATGGCAAAGATTTATTGGAATAATTTTCTGCACAGCTTTTATTCTAGTTTTCTATAGCATAGATCCTCTTCAAACGAACGCTAAGTGCATCGGATGCAACGCACTTTCGGTACCCCATAATAGGCTGCACTGTCCAAAAGATAAGTTGAATTCTGCAAATGACCGCCTTGACCTCCTTCTCTTTACAAATGATTTCTGCTCCCTTTTTCATCTTATGTACTTCAAACCAGACCAATTCTGTCAGGAGTTACCTTCACAAAAATGATTTGCATATAACCGTCCATGGTAGAACTCTGTATAGAAACCTTATATATTTTATAGGTCTCTTTTAAATATCTCTTCGAGTAAGCCAACGCTTTAAATAACTGTTATGAAATCCATTTCTACCATGTCATCCACGTTGGAGGGAAGAACTTTTTCCATCAAAATCTAGTCATCGGAGCATGATTTATCTGATCCGTCTGATTTCCCTTTAGCATTGTAGCTAGATACGTAGTCTGAGCCTTTTGATCTATACATTATGCCCCCTGTACATATAGTTGCAAAAGCTAATTTTGCTTTTACTTAAGTAACTAATTAGTATCCTCGTGTAACCACACAATAACTTTCTTGGAAAGTTATATATATTTTTAGTAATAAAAAAAGAAAAACTCATTCCCAGCTTATATCTATGCAGCTAGATATATACACGAACACAGGTGTAATCTGTAATTTCGGATTTCCTTAGTTTTGACTCTGAATACATAAATTAACATGATAGAGGATTTCCCAAAGGTTCTGTCCTAGTTTGGACAATATTGAATTGAACTGTAACTACATATATTTCAGATCTCAATCGATGGTAGAATATTATGAAACACAATGAAAACCACAAACATACGGAACGGATGTATAAAAGAGAGAGAGATAGAGAAAGGACATACGAACAGAGATTACCCCAGATTGGGTAATAAAATTCATTCCCATTAAAATCATCCCTGCTGGACACCCAAAGCTGCTTATCTGGAAATTCGTGTGCCTGATTGTAACTGTGCAGCCTGAAATTATTCCGTGCGGATTTATTTCCGCACGAATCTCATTTAAAACTGGCCACAACAATTCGAGAACGAGAAGGAAGGGGTAGTGGACTTTTAGAATAGTGCAAATTTTCATGAAGTATAAATTTTTGAAATTCCATGCAGGATGGCGGCAAAAGTAATTACGAAAAGTTTTATCAGATCTATTTATGCGCGCAATCGTTAATTTTATTAACTATAGTTTACTTGGCTGAAATTTTTACCTATATATAATATATATAAATTTCTTAAGATAATTTTTTAGATAATGGTTAACATTATTGCTTATGAGAAACTGTTGTGACCTCTGTATACTGCCACTGTCAATGACTGTTGATAAACCAATGTTTGTTTTGATGTCGAAAATTTATGAACACTTGTAGTTCTCACCTTCTAGGACCTTATCAAAAAAAGCACGCGGCAGAAAGTAGTCTAAGGTCCCTGTAATATAATTACTGAATTTTATGGTGGAGAAGAGGTCACTGATTCTCTTATCATCAAATCAAGGAATACTATTTCTCAGCTATTCTGGCGATAGTATACAAGATTACAATCTTTTAATATACCCAAAACAATTGGTCTGAAATATGGAGAAAGTCCTTAAAAGAATATCTAAACAGTAACAAATGAGAATTACTTATAATAATAAATATGGCGCTTTAAATTACAATTAAATTCTGAGTTCATATTAACTACAAAACAGATCTGATACTAGAATAAGTTACTAATGCCATAGAAAAAAAAAAGTTACAATAATTCGCGTCGCGATAGTATTCCGCTGTGAGAATTGACCCTGACAAGACAATCAAGTAAAATTACGGGCGTCTAATTAAGAAATGAGCGTCACCGAGGCTCTTAAAGGAATTGACAATACGCGCAAGCTGGATATACTAGACGGGAGAGCATTTCAAAAGCGCGCAATCTGGAAAAGATAAGAGTCTTCCATGACTAGCCTAGTAAAACGAGGAAAGATAACGTTCCTGTTTCGATGTGAGTTATTGAAATTAAACATTTTTCTATGGTTCATTATTTTTTTGCAGTGTGACAGGAGACCCGATCCCAAGCGCGGAGGCCATAGTGGCCAATTATTCTGTCCTGCAAGAAGCCCATTCACCAAAACCTTCCTGTCCCTATAATGAAGCGCATCAGGTCTGGTAAGGAAGGTTTTTCAGCTCATCCACAGATAGAATGGCAGACCCTAGAGTATCCAAGAGTATCTAGTCTGCACCGGGCGAAGGCTGGGCACGTGCACAAGAAGTTTTCGGTTGTCTTGGGCTCTCCCTCCAGACAGGACAGACACTCAGGACTACCAACAACTTCCATCCTTGTTAGATGAGCGTGAAGTGAGCTGTGGTCGGTGAAGATGCCAACCATAGTTCTACATTGTCTCCTTCCAAGCGCAATGAGGAAATCTGAGATATTCCCATTGGATCCATCAAGAAACAGATAGTTCTCAGGTTCGCCCATCTCCGCTGATGCTTTCTATAAACATCTGCTTTGATAAGAGACCCGAGGAACGGAGAATCAGAGCCAGCCCTAGCTAAAAGGTTAGTCCTTTCATTCCCCATGATCCCCATGTGACCAGGAACCCACAGAAGGAACATCTTATTGTGGATACACAACTTATCCACAGACGACATGTAATCACCCAGTAACTTAGATATTATCCGAGGTTCACTCAGAGCCATCAAGGCTGGCTGCCTGACTATCCGAAACTATAGCAATGTCCTTCCCCTTGATTTGCATATCAAGGGCTAACTTCGTTGCCATTGATATGGCGAAGACTTCAGCCTAGAAGACAGTGGTCTGTATTCCAAGTGAGTACTCCATCCCAATATCAGGGTCAGGAAAGCAGACACCCGCCCCAGGTCCCTCATTAGTGAGGGAACCGTCAGTAAAAATATTTAAAACAGACCGAGTAAGGCTCGATAAGGCACTTCCCTCAGTCCAAGATTCCCTTACAGGAAAGCTCACAGATAAACGACGCCCAAAACGAAGCTCAGTTACCATCGCATCACGTGGGATACTGGCCAGAGGGTTTTACAAGTCCAGCCCATACGCCAGAGAGCAATGAGAAGAGCCAGACCAGCCGTCCTTCCGACATCACCATGAGTAAGTGGGTACTCCACCAGCTAATCGCGCTAAGGTGAGACATGGTCATATCAGCGAAGTCCGAAGAAAAAACGTAAGCAATCGCTGAACACGACCCCCATTTTACGGGTACAAACGCCATTAAGTCGAGGGAAAATTAAACTTCCGTAAGTGAAGTACGGCAGGATTAGTGTCTTAACCAAATTTAAGTGAGTTGCTTGTGGCAAAATACTGGCTGAGAGACAGAGATAACCGATTCCGGAGTAAATTTTACTAATTTTAAATTCTGTGTTGTCACAGCAGTTCATATACTGGTTCAACATGATACCCACATTTTTCACTTTACTTTCCAGAATTATGGGTGGGATATCAGACAAATTTAGTGGACTGTTGTGAAAAATTATATATTGAGACTTAGAGGTATTTAATCTCAATGCATTAATCTTGAACCATGCATTGATTCTGCTCAAATCGTCATTAGTACGTGCGATGCCATCTTCACAGAGACTAATAGGTCAGATATAGATGCACATCATCTGCATATAAGTCAATCCAATTAGAGGTAGGTCATTAATATATAAAATAAATAGCAACGGCCTCAAGATTGAACCCTGAGGTACACCAGTCGGGAGAGGTAGTGAATCCGACAACTTATCATCTCGATGACAAGAAACTCTCAATTAAAGCAGAAGCTGAAGCAGTAAAGCAAAGAAAATCAGATAGCTTATGCAGTAACAAGCTGTGATTAACACTATCGAATGACTTTGAGCAGAACTAAAATATTAGCATTATTCTGGTCTAAGTCTGCTCTTATATTACTAGTCACTTTTAGTATTGCAATCTCGCAGCTGTGAGAACGCCGGAAACCAGACTGGAGAAGACCAAAAATCTGGAAGTTAAGTAGCTTTTCCGAAACTTTAGATAAGAAACTTAGAATACTATGGTTGGTGTAAAATCACACGGAGATTCCGGATAAGAGTTTTTGTGGATTGGAAATACTAAAGCAGCTTTCCAAGACTCAGTAAAACAAGACGACATTAAACAAGAGTTCTGGATATGAAGAATGTGTCGATCATTGGAAACGTGGCGACAGGCAACCAGGTCCAGTAGCATGAGATTTAATAGCATAAATAGAAGCAAGCAATTTAGTTCGATCTACACCGCGAAAAGAAAAAGAATGGCTAATGCAACTGGTGTCACTTACTGTAGGATCAATATAACTCGGATTAGCAGTCCTATCATGCTCATCCTTCAATTGATTAGAAAATTTTTTATTTAGTTTATTGGGATCCTGCTCGCAGTTAGCTTTGTCTTTACCGTAAGTTCCTGCTTTTTTTAGGTTTTGCTACAAAATCCTTAGTTGAAAGTCACTGTGAAATTTGGTGCTAAAATATTGACGTTTCGCTATGCGCACAGTCAAAGTGGCCCTATTTAGCTTCACCATAAGGAACTCCAGTACCATCCAAATTGAAATAAAGCTGCTCCATTATGAGAACTATACCTACAGTGAGATGGAAAAAAGATTTCTAAGGTAGTCCAATTCTTTAAAAGCAGGTTGCAAACCTTTTTCTAAACATAACGATGAAACCACAAGAAGTATAAAGGAGAAAATGTAGTTAGATACGATGCACACTTTGAGATGATACCTTCAACATCAAAATGTAGACCTTAGACTAGAACCTACTTATGGGTTACATTGGAGAAGTTATTTTAGCTTTTGAGATCTTTTGTAGTGAGATCACCAAGGAAAATTTCTATGTTGTGCAATCACGATAGTCGGCCAAATTCCTTATGTAAACCCTATAAGCTTTTGTTTGGCTTTATGTATCTACTCGCTAGGTTTTAACACAATTGGCAATATTGAAATGCGAATGAGTTAATAATTCGAGCACAATAGTTTACTTGACTCTAGCCATTCGGTGATCGTATCGAGACGGGTGTCAATGTGAATATTCAGAGTCTCACTTCTCAGGAAGCCATGTTCTGCCTATCTTCGTTGGTGGAGGTTGAATATAGTTGTATGCAGAACAGACAATAATCAGCCCCTATGCTCTCCGGCAAATCCTTCTTTTATAATCTCAAATTCAGTTTACTGCAGGCCCGGTATCTCACCAGAAATGGTGAAGGCTGATAGAGATAGTGATGGTTATTATCAGCAAAGCATTAATAGTGAACTCTATGAGATCTTCTAGTTTCGAAAGATTACAAACTACGTTAAATTAAGAAACATCTCCTGGATACCTAAAATTATTATCGAGAAAAATACCAAAGATTCAAGGAAAATTCAGCTTGAAGTACCTACCTGGAAAATGTGCAGAGCGTTCTTCAGATGCTGCAATTTGGCTGTGATGATTGGCAGAGATATGCTCAGGACAGAAATCTATGAAGAAGCCATGTATTGCAAGTGCCCCAGATCTAATGTCTGTTAGAAAATATCAATTTTTTCTAAAATCCTCAATGCCAGTTACCCCATTCCTTAAGCATCTTTAACTTATATTGTGAAAGGCCAAAGCTAAAAAGTGAAAGATTTATCTCCTATCCCTGAATAAGTATAAATAAACTGCTCTTGTATAAATAATTCGATAAATTCATGGAATCACGGTCATGGTTTTTTCCTCTTACCACTATCAGATTACTCTCACAACAAAAAATCCTTTGAACCATACAAATCTGTAGTAAGCAAAGGGGTCCTTTCCCCTTATCAAGTCAAATTAGGTACAGAGTTCCAAGATGACTGTCTCTGGTATAACTACCGCACGTAAAACTAACTTTTAACATTGTATACTTTCACAAAATATCCGACATGTTTCAGTTAACTTTCCTTAATCCTTAACCACTTCACAAGGAAGGCAGAAATATAGAAATTAAATCTTGGGAAAAGTTAATCGCCCACGCCACCCCCACGCTCTCCGCTTGAAAAGAATTTTCATTTTCAAAGGGTTTTAAAAGGCTTTGTGCACTTTGGTAAAGAACTGAAAGCACTTTCAAATTTTCCTAAGAACATAAAGGGAATGTGGTTCTGGGTCAACCAATATTATTTTAAAGCATATTATCCGTGAATATAATCCTCTTCAATCGTTCCATAGAATGAAAGGAGCCAAGCAGCGGCCTCCACTCCCTCCTCCCATTGTGTTCCGGTGGTGAACCCCTAAAGCAGTGAGTCCTGGAAATTTTAATATTTACCGAAACTCTTCAGGATAATAATTTCGACTCCTTAATCTTTAGCGAATTTTATTTTTATTTATTTATTTTTTGCTTCACAGTAACGTCGGAGGATCAGGAAGGACTCTGGAGACTAAGCGTATCCACCAAGTAACTCTGTAGTTAATGCAGATGTGGTGGGGTGATGGCATGAGGGGAAGTTACATAAGGGTGTGGTATGGATGGAATGGAATACCTTATATCAAGGTAAAGTATGCAATGACCCGACGCCGTGCACTCAAGATTTTGTTTTCACCGCAATACTGTTAGATTTTTAGAAATCCTCAACTTTCGGAAGAGTAGGTACGGTCTGATGATAATAATAATAATATGACACTACACTCAAGAGATGGATGAAAGTGCTTTTAAAAACAACCGGAAATGGGGAAGGCAGCCATTATGTTAATTTCACAACTTTGTTCACCTCTTACTTTAGCGCACAGCATGGTGCGGGTGCTGGCTATAAAAGAACATGGAATGGCGCGAAATGTGCAAACATTTGAAAGCGAAGAAATGTCAACATTTTGGTGGAAGAAAAAAAATGAAATAACTGAGTGACACAGTCTTCGCATGAAAACAATCTACCAAGAAGGTACTTACCTATCGTTGGAGAGCAATGTGTTCTTAGCGAGTAGAGTACCCAACTCAGTAATGGGGAGGAGAGGACGGGGGAAGCACAAATAGCATTTTTCTACACCACTTTAAAGTGCATTCTTCTTTCTGCAGTGGTTTTGGCAATTTTTATAGTTCTTTGCACCCCATCAACGCCCATATCTTAAACGTGTGCGGGTACTTTTGGAAACCATTTTCTTTACATACATATATATGTACATACATGTAGTGTACTAAATCTAACTAGGTAATACTACTTGTGCCCTCGTGCCACACGAACCCTAGTCAACGTACCCCATATGTTGCCACAAAGGGCCACAAAGGAGTGCACTCCACACTTTTCCTGATGCGTAAACAAATCGAAAAGGAAAACAAACAAAACACAGAAAACTTAAGCAACCAGCAGCAGCAATAGACCATTCTTCTTGGTGATGTCTAGAGAAGAGATGCTGGTGGTACAGCGGTTATATATACATATGTACGTTGACATATGGTGCAATATCCGAGTAGTTTGAGCAATTTTACGGGACAATGGCCGAGATGACATCTGTTACGACTTTAACTGGCGTGAAAAGATTTACTTAGCACTCGTTGCCCAGCGTTAAGTCGTTTTATTAGTTTTTCTATTTTTTTTTCTTCTTTTTTTTCTTTTTTTTTCTTTTTTTTCGGTTATGTATGTAGGATTGTTCCATCGTTCTGACATTGGATTGTTGGGGCTGATTCTTTCTTACCTTCTCGCCCACATTTCTTTAGCCGCCAGATTTATAGGTCTATGGGTGACATTCAGATTTACGATGACTCTTGAATAGGATGCACGTGCTCTTGAGAGTGCATACATTTTGGAAATTGGCCACAATGTGACACAACTAATATCCAGAGTTTGATTGAATAAATATCTCCACTTTTCCCAGATACATATGTATATGAATTTGTGAACATGTACCTGTATTCAGGTGGGCAAAGTGTTGTTATTAATCACAGAATTTTATGAACGAAGAAATTCCATTGGACGAATGCTGGGAGTATAGGTACTATAGTTGGACGAGTTGTTTTATCCAGCAGACACATACCTACCTAGGTATATGAGCAAAATTATTATATACACAATACACGACAAATTGGATCAGGTGTGATGGAAATTTATTTTATTAATCAAAAGTGTAATTTTTATGACTATTATGGGTCTGTCAGATCCATTCGCTACTCGCTATTTGTCGTCGTTTATAAGTGTTCGTGCAGGTATAATTGGATTTTGTTGGAGAGATTAAATTACGAATGTCTCAATTATTTATACATACCTAATGCATTGTATGCATACATATAATTCTTATGATCCTGTAGAATGAGGATACGTTGAATAGTTTTATTTTATTTTTTTGTATTATTAAGCCAAACTCACTGGATACACTATGATGCAAAGCATCCTGCCTGGCTGGGACGGAGATGGGGAAAGGATTATGGGACATGAAGAAAGTGGCAGAGGTGCCAATGTACGTAACTCTTAAACATATGCAAATTGTAAGCCAGAGGCAAAACAGAAGATGGTAGACCGTTCCACATTCGCGCAGTTCAAGATAAGAATGCATCACGGAATTTTACTGTACGGCACAAACTATTTTGAAGGGTGAAAGAATGTGCGTGCAGGAATTAATCTAAATCGGATCAGATTAGATATTTAATCGGAACATTGACCGTGCATGAAGCGATAAAAGAGCGAAAGACATCTAACATTGCCGAAGTGCTTGAGTGAGTCGAGATATTGCCAAATCACTAATGAGCTTGAAGCTAAGACCTATATGACCAACACCAGCCCAGATGTGAGAACTGTATTCCAATCTAGGTCTGATCCTATGTACAGGATCGCTAGATTTGATGAGCTGAAATATTTCTTACACCTTTTCAGAAATTCAAAATATTTCTATGCTTCTTTGGCAACAGAGAGGATGTAGTCTGTCCAGCTTAATTCGCTGGAATTTAAACCTCCATCAAATGAAATAAGAGTAATTAAATGGTGATCTTGTTTGAGAGAGATGAAACAGCTGTGGGTCTTAGATGCATCGAATTCGACACGAATCACTTTGCCCCAAGCGAGGACAATATTAAAATCGTTATTTAATGATCTAATCATGCAATCTAGTTTGAAACATGCGGGATTCGCTTTGGAGTCCGCAAGAGTATCAAAGCAGTAACCCAAATCAAGCATACCGTCCTCGGCAAAGCTATGGATCTGATTGAAAGTAAGGAAAAGAAGATCTTTAATGAAAATTAGGAAGACAGACGAAGAGATAACAGCGCCCTGGGGCACACGGTAGTTATAGAGTGAGCGTTCAGATGTAACGCATTCTAATACAAAACGAATTAGGCGACCAGATAGAAAGCTTTTAATGCGTAATAGAAGAGGAGGAGAGAGACCAAGTGCTTTAAGTTTGGCTAAAAGGGCTGGATGCCAGACTCTATGAAAGGCTTTTGAAATATCTAGGGCAATGATTTTAGACTCACCAAAATTGTAAAGACTACGGTTCGAACGTTCTGTAAGAAAAGTCAGCAAGTTTCCAGATGAGTCTCCAGGCCGGAAGTCATATTGGTGATCATTGGTGGACTGATTGGTTTCTAGATCGTTCATTAATTTCGAATTAATTATAGATTCAAAGCCTTCGAGAGAATCGAAGTGATTATAAGTGGGTCAATCGCTACCCTCTCCTTTCTTGGGAATAGGCTGAACCTGAGCTACTTCCCAAGCAGTTCGAAATTTTCCTCTCGAATAAGACCAGATGAATAGTTTGCGCAGAAGCTTAGCCAAAGATGAGGCACAGCTTTTAATTAACAGGGGGCGAGAAACCATCAGGTCTTGCGGCTTTGGAGACGTCGATTCCCCTACGGACCTTGAACACATCTCTCGTACGGATGTGTATTGGCTGTTGTACATTTCCACACGTGAAATGTAAAACAGGTATCTGTAAAGTGGGTGGAAGACGAGAATTTCAAGCGAATCTAGCAGCTAAAATATTAGCTTTATCCAGGCAGTCAACTACGACTTCAACATTTTTAAGTAGTGAAGGTATAGAGGATGTGGTGAAGTTGTCCTGATGGTTTTAACTAGAGGCTAGAAACCTTTGCTACCTTTGCGGCTTGCCAAGATTCTGTGTCTAATACTCTAGTTAAAAAGAAATTTCTTTCGTGGTGTGATCGTGTAACTGCTGAACGACTTGACCGATTGAGTTCGATTTCATAGGTATGGTAGGATCTGATAGGTGGCGCTTAAACAAGAAAATATGTCAATTCGTAAGAACATTACTTTATTCTGAAGTCCCAACATATTTCACATGGAATAAACCATCAAAAAAATGGAAGCCACACAAACGAGGTGTTGCTGTTACTACTAATGAAGGAATATTTACAGCAAACATATTAGGCCGATTATACACTGTTCATTCAAAATAACGTGAGTGCTTTTATTATGTGCTACAAATTATGACGCTTCCCGAAAACTGTAATTGCTTGAAGCTGATAATTATTGGGATACAACAGTTGCCAATGCAGCACTTAGTTTTTCTCCACATCAAATTCGTCAATTATTTCCCATATTGTTGGCAACATGTTTTCAACAAACTGAACTGAATTATGGGAAAATTATAAAGATTCAATGTATGAAGATAAACTGCACATACTGCAGACTGTATATGCCCACAGGCAGTAAGATTTGTTTATATTAATTGCAAGCCTATTATCCATGACCCATTCGTCTACGTACAATGTAGTCCTCCACCAGGCCTTTAGTTCTGCTAAGGTAGCTTTACATCATCGGCATAGAATTGTACAGAAGCGCTATTTACAACAGAATGAAGGTAATTTATACAAAGGGAGAAAAGAATTGGTCCTAAATCCGAACTTTGGGGTACACCAACGAAAAGACACAACGGAGCAGAAATTGAATTCCGCACTCTTACAACTTGCTTTTGATTTGAAAGGAATGCGGAAATGAACCCGATGAGGAGAACTCATATTTAGTGCCAAGGTTGCAAAACAATTTGGGATGACTCACGAAATCAATTGTCAAGAGCCTTATGGATATCAGATGTGACCTTTAAGAGTGCAGATTCACAATTGTAATCCGAACGAAATCCTGATTCCCAAACTAACAATATATTCTCTGCGTCTACATACTCCATGATTTGTCTGTACGAATCTTTTGAGTATTTTGGCAAGGAAATTAAATACCTCTTGGGGTGGAAATCCCTATTAGCAGGGCGAGATTTCTTTGGAATAGGAACAACTATTGCTTGAAAGGAAAATCGCACTAAAAATCGTGACGAGGTATGTTCACTAGTAACTTAAGAAGTTGGTGGTAATACGTCAGGTACAATAGAATTAGACTTAATGAAATACAAAGGCCATCCACATAATGAAATTTGATTGAAATTTACTAGTGGTGGATCTTTCCTATTAATACTGAAGTCACAAATCTTATTCCACAGTTTTTGCACAGGAAGCTTTTAATCTAGCTTGGTCCCAAAAGTGACACGTTTAGATGATCGAATCAAAGAAGTAACTTTATTGCGTACTATTTTTATATCTGCCATAAGCCATACTGCCGTAAGTTCCTCTAAATCGCTTAAGCATGAAATCACGCCCCGTCAACACCTGACTAATTTCGTCTGAAATCCAGGGATACAATTTATAACGAATACTAAAAGTTTCTAGAAGTAGAACCTGATTATATAAACGCAGAATTGTTTTCGTTGAGATAGAAACTTTATCATCCAGGGTCTCCTCATCAGATAGGTGATTCTAAGAAATTCCAATGCAATCGCCTGAAAGTTCCTGCATATCAATGTTTTTAAAATCCCGATAAGTGAAGGAGACTGAAAGTGGAGCAGCTGGCAAATTCATCTCGTACGTTAAAAACATAAAATCGTAATCAAAATTGTTTGGTTGTGAAATTTGAGTATGAAAGAGAACTTTATCCATGTTGGTAGTAAGTACATGTTCTAGTTGAGAAGGCGTGGGCAGAATGTTATCTAATTTCAGGTATAATACCTGTTAAAGATACAGGAAAATGTTTTTACTGCTGAGCTGTAGCTGAATGGATTAACATACATATCTCCGCAAACTACAACATCCCCAAATCGAGAGCAATATACTCCAAACCATATTTTTCAAATGAAGAACATAATACGTTCCCAATAAACTCCAATCAATTAGTCTAAAGTTAATCGATAACAAGACTACGGTAATTAATTTAGTCAATTAAGACACTTGTATAACAACATTACCGATGAAAATTAAGTACTCCCCCCCCCCTGCCCTTTGGACTCCTATTATATATCATTGTTGAAAGTTTAATAGTACAGTTATTTTTGTCCTGCGATGCATGCTGCCTGAATTAAAAGATTTTAAAATCCTTAAAATTTGCCAATTTTTGGTCTGCTGAGTTATAGCATAGATGGCACAAGAACTAGATGTCGCATGCAGTACCAAAAAAGTATACAAAATTTATATGGCTGAGTGGTCCATTCCGAAATGGACCACAACATTTGAAATGCTGTATAAATCATTCATATTCATATTTTTTCGTATCTGAAGTGTTGAGGAAGTCGATCAAATGTATACAAAACTGCTATTATAAAAACATTTGCTTTTGGCACGCTTTAAAATATGTTACGGTTCATTCCAGAATGCACTATCCATTTCACAATCTGTATACTCTGCTCTAGTATTCCATGCGACACCTAGTTCTTGTGCCATCTATGGTTATATTCAACTGTAGCTTATTTTCAAGAGCAATCATCATGATTTAACCGCTGATGAGCCATAGACAAATAAATTGTGGAGACCTTTTTATTTCCATTATTTGCTTGCAATTGTCATTTTTGTATTTTTAAATAACTTTTACCTGCTCAGAAACCCCTGACTAAATAACTTTGTGCCTGAGTGCCTGAGAGTACCGTACGCGACGAAAGACTTTTATAGCCGGTTTCACAGTCCAGACTTAAGCCAGAGCTTAGTTAAGCCACGGGTGTGGCTTAAGCCCAGAATTTAAACCTACTCGGTTTCACAGTACTCAGTAAGCTGAGGCTTAGTTAAGCCACAGATGAAAATTTTTAAGTTGTCAGCACTGCTGTAATTGCGCATTTTTTAAAAGAAAATTGCCATTGTTGCTTAAAAACTAAGCGAAAAAAGAACGTTTTATTTACCAGTTTGTTGAGGTTTTTATCTGAAAGGATATCAAATCCAAAAACCATTGTTACAGAATGTTTCAACAACGTAAACAATCATAGCCGAATGTGTGAAACGACATCCCATTTCTCGAAATGTTGCGCGCGGCTTCTTATAATTTTTTCACAGATCACACCTTGCGATATTATATTATACATTTCTTCGTCGCTTATATCCTCTTCATCAGATAAATAACTCATTTTTGTCTTAAACTGTTTGGTTTTTTCCTAAAACGTCAAATGACTGACACTAGCTGCCAGACAGTACTCAAAACTGCTAACTAGACAACTATTTTTTGCTTTTGAAATATGCACGCTCGTTTAATAACAAAAATTATAATATTTAGGCAAAATATATATTTTGCAGTAATCGCCATATGTGTTTCACAACAACATCTGAGGCTTAAGCCTTCGAGATGACGGGCTTAAGTTAAGCTTGCCTTAAGCCAGTGATATCATATAAGCCTTGTCTTTGAAACCGAAATATTTATTAAGCCTTGACTTAGGCCCGCGCTGTGGTTTAAGCCTTGACTGTGAAACCGGCCATTAAGGTAGTAAACGTTGTTGGATTTATATTGGGTTTTTGATTTAGAATGAGTAAATGGGGAGCTTTCCGATGAGGTAAATTGTTTTTTTATTTTAGGGTGGAGGGTGGTAGCTACCATTCTTGAGGTTGTCCAATTTAGGTTATGTATGATACTAAATTAAAACTCTTGCTGAATCCTATTAAATGGCATATTTTCTTTTTTTCGGTAAGAAAGTTTATAGCACACTTTTCTCATCTGAATATCTTTAAAATTCGTGATTTTCTAATTTATGTACAGAGGGGTGTGGGTTGCTCCGGGGGAGGGGCTGATTTTTCTTTTAAATGCTTTAGCATAATATTTTACATATTTCATGGGAACATTTCAATTTTCTATGTTTAACCGTTATTTGGGTTTTGATGTGGAATAAATTTTTCCAGATTTTTCAAGTAAACTTTTTATGACATAAAACTGCTTACATTAAAGTGCGATAATCGTCTAAACTACTAACCGGAAGGGGGGGGGGATTACACCACAAAGTTTGCAAGAGATAGATTATGTAGCTTTTAGCGAAGATGTACCTACTGACTAAAAAGTAGAAAATAAAAAATATTAAAAAACTTTTAAAATAAATAACTTTCGTAAATAAATTGCGCTAAAAACTAAAAAAATAATTTTTTCTTTCTCTGTAATGTACGCAAGAAAAGTTTCATTGCAAAATATGTAATGCTAGAATTCAGATTAAATCTTAAAAGTTTTGGGCATGAGTTGCAGTTACACAATTGTGAATTATAGTTATGGATCACACAAGTTAGCCAATGATATTAGAATAAATAAGATTAACTAATTCATACAATTACAAAATTTTGAGAAAAATACGAAAGATAAATTAAGAAAAAGTACATAAAAATCCAAGAGATCAATAAAAATAGATAAACTAGTACACTGGCAATAGACTGCACAGATTGAAACTTTGAAAAATGATCCAAAGTGCTCGTAGGATTACAAAAGAACAGTTTTAATAATTGCATTGAATGCATTATGGATGTGAGCCTGCTGCAAGGTAGAAGGGAGAAAATTGTAAAAACAAGCGGTCTAAACATGACCATTTTGCTAAACCGTAAAATGATAATGTTACGATTTGCCGGCGGTAACAGAAACTGAAAAAAATCCCGAAGATACTCCGGCTCATTGTTATTTAAAAAGAAAACACCAAGAGCAGAATAAAGAATCTACACTTTATGTAATCTAGAGAGCTGCTAAGTAGGACACTACTATAAGGAGATACATAGGTAAAATCTTCTTAATCCAAAAATAAAATGCGTGCAATAATTGAAAGCAGCTACTTGAATTTTTCGAGGATATTCACTTAAATTTGGAAAAGATAGAATTTCAAAAAGGGAAGTAGGGCAGAATTAATGGGAGTGTATAAAATAATACTCGCCGAGAGCCATAGCCTCATTAAACTAGCATAACTTTGCAACGCATGACTGTAATATTTATTTATTTATTTATTTTAATTGTCTACAGATTACATATATCTTACAGACCTGCAGTTAATGTATAAATTAATTCTAAGCTGAGTTAACACTTCTATAATTATCGAAAATACAGGATTTAAAACTATCTCTTGGCATGGAAGTATCGAAAATTGATGAAAATTTATTAAACATTAAAGAAAAATTTGAAATAGGCTCATAATTACCATAATTTGTTCTGTGATGAGAAATATACAGCAAGCATCTAGATAGAGCGAATTGGCCTTTCGAGAGCATATAGTATACTAATCAATGATAATAACTCTGGCGAGTTAATTCTGTAATCCAAAATATCTTTAACAAAAGTCGCACAGTTAACCTTCCGTCGTAATTCCAATTGAGATAAACCCAACAGTAAACATCTTACAGAATATGAATGTAAATTATCATATCGGTAGTGATATTTGTAAAGCGCAAATCTAGTAAAGCTTTTCTGTATTGATTCAAGACGATCAATATGAACTTTGTAATAGGGGCACCTAACGACACTTGAATATTTTAAATTAGACCGTACCAAAGCGAAGTAGAGATCTTTAAGAGTATGAACATCTCTGAAGTCTTTAGAATTACGCTTAACGATACCTAGGCATCTACGAGCCTTACAAACTATCAGCTCAACATGTGGAATATAGCTCAATTAAATATCATGTATAATACTCAAGTCATTAATTTCAAAAACCCTAGGGAGAGTACTGTTTGTAACAATGAAATGTCATAGTTTTACATTTACCAATGTTTAAGTGAAAATTGTTTGTAGAACACCAATCAGAGAGACCATTAAGATCACGTTGAATGAGTGCGCAATCATCCACAGAATTGACTTTTAAAAACAATTTCAAGTCATCAGCAAACAACAAACATCTAGTAAATTTGAAACTTTCTACTATATCGTTAATAAAAAGCAAGAAGAGCAGAGGACCTAAGTGGCTACCTTGAGGCACGCCAGAGCAAACGTTTATCTCTCAGGAGAGAATCCTACCAATTTTGACGTATTGTTTACGATCAGTCAGATAGGATTCAATCCATTTTGAAAAAGATGAGTGAAAGCCAAGTTTACTAAGTTTACATAAAAGGAGATAAATATTATTTATTTATTTAAAGATCATTAGTTGAATTACATAGATTTTAATAATCTAACTTAATTAACAACTAATGTAAAAGGCCCACGGCTACTAGACAATCTGGGCAGCTATCTGCGGTTTATAGCAGACTTATTTTTAACTTACATATTTCAAAAGTTCAGTTACAATTTTGTTTGAAGTTATTATTATTTTTTGGTATTATGCCTAGGCCTGGCTGATCTAAAAAAATTCTAAAATTATTTGTGTATATTTAAATTAACAATGTTCTAAGCTAGTTTGTATAGGATAAGGGGTCTATTATCTATTTTTAAGTGACCAGTTCATGTACTTACTCTCTAAGGCCTTAATTATTTTACTTTTTTTTTTTTTAAGTTTTCTTCTTTCTAAAATTCTTTCTTTCCATTATCTTATCATTACCATTCCTTTTTTTTTTTAAGTATATAAATGTATTATTCTTTTTGTTGTAATTGTATAGATATATATATTTTTATTTTTCTTGTTATTATTATTTTCCTTTTCTTTTTTGTCCTTTCCTTCCTTTTCCCCTTTTTAATTTTAATTAAAATATATATATATATATATATTTTTTCTCTTTCTCTTTTTTTTTAAATTTTTAAAATTTCATATAAAACTGTGTGTCTGTGTTAGAGTCTGGTGTGTAGTTGTCCGTCTTGTAGGTATGTCCTCAATGCATAGAGTAGTGTGTCCGTATCCTCCTCTCTGTATATAAGGAGTTCTGTAGGTGTTTTGTTCGTTCCGCGTTCGTTAAGTAGTCTCTGTAGTTCTATGCATTGCTGAAGAATATGTGCCGTCGTTAAGGAGGTGTTCCGGCAGTAGGGACAGGTGGGGGCAGGCTCTCTAGTAAAGATATGTTTTTTCACTGGAAGAATATGACCAAGTCTCAACCTCGCGATAGATATCATTTTATCCCTTGGAGCGTCGGTCATGATGGGCTTGTCAGATGATTTGTGGTGTGAGGCAAGGAAAGAACAGGATAAGCTCCAGGCGGCGTTTATGACATTGTGTTGGAGGCTACGTGCATGTGCCCTGGCGGCTTTGTAGCTCGGCGGCGTGATTTCTATACTGTCGCAGCGTAGCGCGTCTTTGGCAAGTGTGTCCGCTTTTTCATTACCCGGGATGCCGACATGGGCTGGGCACCATGCCATGGTGATCTTACCAGTGTGAAGGGACTTCCTGACATTGGATGCCAGGGGGTTTCTATTTTTTATATTTTCAATAGCCTTCAGCGAGGACAGGCTGTCCGAAAATATTGCGCAGGGTCCTTCATGCTTAACAGCCCACCTCACGGCCTCCCAGGTAGCCGTAAGTTCAGCCGAACAGACATCTGCCCAGAATGGTAATGCATAGGTGAGGGAGAGTTCGTCTTTATCTTTGTCCGAACAGATAGCAATGCCGACTTCCTCCTCATTTTTTGAGGCGTCAGTGTAGATGTTTCTGTTCGCGTTTATGCGTCTGTATGTTGTTGTATGGAGTCTTATTTTAGATGTATTGTCAAGGTGCTCGTAGGTTTTTTCGTCTGTTAGAATTCTCGCCGTAGGCACTCTCCAGGGGAGGAGGTTGTCCACAGGGTTTAGTATATCAGGATCAAAGGGAATGGTTCGGAGGGTGTCAGGGATGCTTACAATCGCACGTGTCAAGCCGGCACAGGTGCGTCTGGTGGGGATAGGGTTAGAGGATAGGATGTCCAAGGCTAGGAGATGAAGTGGAGATTTGGAATTGTGTAGGGTTTTAAGGAAAAGGTTGCTGGCAAGCTCCTCTCTTCTCTGGGGTAGGGTAGGGAGTCCGGACTCAACCAACAGACTTTGAATCGGTGTGGTGCGCAGTGCGCCAAGAGCCAATCTGGCCGTACCATTGAGGGATGTCTGGATCTTGCGAACGTCCTTCTTGTGTGTGTAGCCGTAGATAGTAAGGCAATAATCTACCTTGCCAATGACAAGTTGTTTAGCGACCCTAATAGCTGTCTCCAGAGGTGGACCGGAGTTCCTTCTACATATAATTTTTAGCAGATTGTTTCGACTTTTAATAGAGTCTGCCACAATCGCTGCTTGTTTGGACCAGTTGAGATTGTGCGCATAGACCAACCCCAGGATTTTCAGACTTTTTTGGAGAGGGACAGAAGCTATGTCGCCTTCGAAGGTGCTCTCTGCACATTTTCGTCTGCGACAGACATGAAGTGCTTCCAACTTGTTGTAGGCGACTTTAGCCCCGTTTGTGTCGGCCCAAACTGAGATTGTTCTCATTGCATTAAAAAGTTGGACAGAGAGTGGATACCCTTGCGGGAGTCCTTTGAGGATGTTATTTGTGGAGGAGAAGTGTCCTCCTACTCTAACTTTAATCTTCCTGTTTGTTAGGAAGGACTTTACTGTCTCTACAAATCTCTTCCCCAAGTTCCATCCTTCAAGTTGTCGCAGTACAGAGCGCTTAGGTGTTCTATCGAACGCCTTCTCTAGGTCAATTGACAGCACAACAGAGTGCTTTCCCCTGGAGAGCGCGCATGCCAGGTTATGCTCCAGTTCCTGGAGGAGGGACTGAGTACCCCTACCAGGCTTGTAGCTTGTAACTGGTGGCAGCAGCTTCTCTTCCAGTAGCCAAGACAGTCTGTTTGCCATCATCTTCTCAAGGATTTTGGAGATTGTGGGAAGGAGTGAGATCGGTCTAGTTTCGGAGGGACAAGGGATCTTTTTTGTGTTTTTCGGTATAGATCTAATCTCGGCAAGTTTCCAAGCTTATGGAAATCTACCCAGATTGAGGATTAGGTCGAATAGTCCTCTAGCTCTTTCCAACCAGGCTGATGGAGCCTGTTTCAGCATACCGAATGTGATGTTGTCCATACCTGGAGTGGTACCATGGAAGGAGTTAAGAGTTTTCATAGCCTCCTGGAGGGAAAAGGGATCTTCTAAGGGGTTCGGAAGGTGGGTGTCTTCTTTCCTGTTGTCTGTCTCTACGCACAGGGTCGGGTTCATTGGAATAGCTGGTGAGATATGATGCAAGGCTTTCCGCTATCTGCTTCGGGTCCTGGACTATTTGGTTCCCTATTATAAGGCCCGTGATGCCTGCCTTAGAGGGGCGGCCACAAATAGCCCGGACCATCCGCCAATTTTCCCCCATTGGGGTGTCCGCACTTATGCTGTTCGCAAAATCCAGCCATGACTGCTTTTTGGCCAGCTTGATCTCCCTGCGCATCTGTGCATTTGCCTTCTATCAAATGCTTTAGAGAAATCCGTGTAAATAACATCAACTTGAAATGAATCTTCAATAGCATTAATAGCATAATGTGAAAAGAAGTAAGATTAGTTACACATTATCGACCAGGAATAAAACCATGCTGTTCCAATGAAATAATTTCTTTGGTTTAAAATGTAACTTTAGAATGAATCAACGAGTTAAGAATTTTAGGAATTGTATTCATAACAGAGACACTTCTATAATTTTTGATGTTATCCTTTTGCCCAGATTTAAATACCGGTGTAATGACGGAGACTTTCCAAATATCTAACAAAGTCTCTGTTTGTAAAGATAAGTTGAAAATTGAAGTTAATGGATGTGCCAAGGTGTCAGCGCAATTTTTCATTAGAGAAGTGCATACAAAGTCAGTGTCAGATTTGGTATTAGAATTTAAGTTTCTTATAAGCACTGCAGTACGTCACTAATAGACAAAGAGACAACACCAATGTCAAGAGAAGACGGAGGCGTAAAATCATTAACATTAAGATAAAGAGAGTCATCACTGTACACGGATTCGAAATATTCAGCAAACAGGTCACAATTAGATTCTAAATTAAAGGCCTTTTTGTTTTCATATTTCAACATTTTCGGAAGATCTGTAGAATTACGTTTAGTATTTATAAATGACCAAAATGCCTTGCTATTGGATTTAATACTGCACTCCATAGACCAAACGTATTGATTGTACATAAATCTAAGTAGGAAGTTATATTCAAGCCTAAGCTGACAGTACCTTATTCTATCGGAAAGATTGCCAGATTTCACCTTAGATTTAGCATTTTTAAGTTTAATAACACTTTTATTAAACCATTTTGGATGCTTATTGGATGAGATACTCTTAGTAGGAACATGTTTTTTAAGGCCATCATGAATAACGTCCAGCAACCTGCTATACATTTGATGTAAATCATCAAAGTATATCGAATTCCATTCATAATTTGAAAGGAAGTTATTAAGATTATGGTAATCAGCCTTAACAAAATTATATTCAAGAATATCTGCTTCATTACAGTGAGAACAAAATTCATAAACAGAAATGGAAAGATTAACAGTTTTATGATGAAAATCAATTGGCGATAAAGGAGTACTAACTTCATGAACTTCAAATTTTAATTCGTTACTTATAAATATTAGATCTAACAGTTTACTAAACATATTTGTTATTGAATTCGATTGAATTAAATCTATTCCAACCAAATTATCTACAACGTAACATTCTACTTCCTTCAGATGTGACATTCTTTGGTATTAACATAGATTCCTCTAAATTCCATTGCCAATCAATATTAGGCAAATTAAAATCACCATAAAAACATAAAAAATTCTCATCATCGTACTTCTCAAATAGTGACAATTTCCAAGTTAGTAATTTTATTATGTATAAGCAATGTAAAAATATTCAAACTTATAGCAGCTATGTCAATATCCTCCAGTGGTCTGGCATAGAAACAAATTCACTGCGACTTTTCAGGGTTAGGCAGTAACTCATTTAGCATAGAACATTTAGTTTGCACTCAAGATTCTAATTAATGCGTATACGATGCAACATCAGGAAGTTCATTAATGAAGTAGCTAAATAGTTGAGAACCAAGTACAGAACCCTGAGGTATACCACAGGGGACGGACTTTAACCTCGAAAATTTATTACCCACCTTAACTTGCTGATGGTAATCACAAAAGAACTGCTTTATCAAATAGCGGTTGCACATAATCAAGGTAAGAAAGGATAAATTCATGACCAACACTTTCAAATGTCTTAGAGAAGTCGGTGAAGACAGGAAAGTATTATCATTCAGGGATATTCCTATATCGGTTAATGCCTTTAATATTTATATTGTGAAACGTACGGAAACCTGACTGCCATGTTGTCAGAATCTTGTAATATTTAATCTAGCCTAGTATTTACTTATAGATGAGCAGCAGCGCAAATCCTTTAATCACCTCTATACTTTTTTTATACTTCCTGCAAGATTTTTAATAACATCTCCAGAAATTCCATTCCAGACTTTCGAAATTACACTTTCCAATTACCTATGTGCTTTTGGACCATGTCCCCTAACACGTTCTTTTATAATAGACCACAAATTCTCGATTGGGAGCCAACACAAAGTCTCAATACAGTTTTCCAGTAGAGAGTTCGTAATTATACCCTAGATGAAATCTATAGGGTATACTAAGTTTGTCATTCCGTTTGTAACGCACAGAAATAATGATGGTAGAGCAAAATGGATTGGACACCCCCGCATAAAACTAAAAGTTATTTTGATTTTTGCATGTCCGTCTGTCCGTCCGTCCGTGCGCACGATAACTCGAGAACGCGTTCACCTAGAAAGCTGAAATTTTGTATACGGACATTAAGAAGAAAGTAAAATTAAGTTCGAAAATGAGACAAATCGGGCAACTCCTACGTGGGGTTGCCATACAAAAATTTCGTTTTCCACGATATATTTGGACAATGCTTGAGAACACGTCCACATAAAAACCTGAAATTTGGTACATTGTGTTTTCATACTAATAGCAAATAAAATTTCAAAACTGAACTAAATCGGGTGTTGCCATATAAAAATTTTGGTTTTTTACATATACTTTGAAAACGATCAGTCCTAGACATTTATATTGTACTAAAAACTTCGTCAGAATAAGAAATCCTATAAAATTGGTTATAATCATTTTTTCTGTCCGACGAGCCGTTCTAGAAATATATGCGAGAAACCAATGCAAAAAATCAAAATTGCTCTAATGGGTGACCATACGAAATTTCATACCATCTAGGGTATCTAGACCAATCTATCTTAGACCAATTCTAGCTTTTTCACTTGTTTATAATATAGAATGCAAGCGAAAAAAATAAATTCACGACAATACAATATAATTTCTACCATTCAGTTTTAATAAAATTGTACGTTTCCAACTTTGTGGCAAGGCGCATTGTCGTGCTGGAAAAGGAACTCCTCATTTTCTGCAAACAGCTCTAAGGCGGAGGGCTTCAAGTGATGCTCTAGAATATCAGTGAAGGCATTGGCATTTATTCTTCGGGTAACAAACGAGAGATGTCCACATTCAGCCAGAAGTCACTCTTCTTTCTTTCTCCGCACGTACAGTCAGATGAGTAGAGGTTGAATTTGGATTCGTCTGAATAAACGACCCTATTCCACATATCCTCTGTCCATGAACGATGTTCGCGGGCCCACTGGAGACGTAATTTCACTCAAGCTGTTGAAAGTGACTTTTTCATCGATCGGCGACCGTTTATTCTTTTTACAAATGAGTCTTCGACAAATGGTTGAGGAGGAAATATCGACGTTATGGGCACTCATTAGCTCCTGTCCGGAGAGGTTTTGAAACGATTCGCCAAAGATCTACGAATTAAAAAATGATCTTGACGAAAGGTTCCTTTACGACGGTCCAAACTGCCAGTCTTCTTCGAATTAGCCGAACAATAGTGGGATGGGAATATCCTAACCTCTGCAACCTATTTCATGCATAGAAAGATTTCCCCACCACAACGCGATTGCCACAGCCTTTTGTTTACTACCTAGTTGAACGATATTTCACAAAATTTTCTCTCAAAGGCTTTCACTATCTGCACACTGAATTGAAAATGAAATCAAACTCGCATCTTTTGAATTTTATATAGGCAATTGCATCATATTTTTCAGGTCCCTTCGTAAGACTACCTACTAATTAGGAGCAATGCCGGTTCTGCGTTTTTTCCCCACTACTGTATGTCACTTTTAGACCTTCACATATTGTAAGCCAAAGGAAAGACTGAAGATTATAGACTTGTTGCACATTTGCTTAGTTCAGAATAAAAAAAATTACCGAATTTAACTGTACGGTCGAAAGTATTTCGTAGGGTGAAAGGATGAGCTCTGTTTGTAGTGCAAGTACTGCGTGCAGGAATTAATGCATAAGGGATCAGACCAGACATTTCATCAGAACATTGACCAGTACATGTAGCGCTAGAAGAGCGCGGAAGGGATCCGACAGTGCTCTATCAAGTCTCTATGACAAACTATTTCCCCATCACCAATGAGCTTCAATCTCTCTTTTGGAAAAAAAATCTAATGAAGCTAATGATGGAAACACATCCAGGCCTCGAGGCTTCCTCGCGGCATTGTCAAAATTTTCAACACGGGTTTTTGAATGATGCAACACAAAACCAAGCCAGCAGCTAGCCTCAAGGCGCGCTTTGCTCAAAGTTGGAAAGTTTCTCTCTCAGGCCTACTTCTGTCAACAGATAATAATAATATAATAATATATTTAGCTATGGCATATGTACACAAGATTACAATCTTTTAATAGTACAGTAGTAATAAGGTAAGAATACAAAATTACGTTAAGCACAAAAGAAAAAAGAATAATAATAAAAACCAAGAAAAGTCATGAATTAGTTAAATATGAATCAAATCGAAGCCGGAAAAATAACTATAAATAAAAAAATATATTTATATAAAAAACTAAGAAATAAAGGAAAAACACTAAAGAGATAAACTAAAAACTAAAAAATAAAACAAGTTAAAAAAAGCTAGAAAACAATAATTTACAAAGTTGTACTCACCGCGCGACAGGAAACCATCCAAGAAATATCAAATATTTTCCGTAATATTGGAAGAAAATCGACGTTAAATGTGAGCTTTAATGAAAGTCTTAAATGCATCGAGAGTTTGGGCCCTCTAAGCGCTTACAGGTAGACTATTCCAAAGACGGGCAGCTTGAACAGGGAAAGAACGTTCCATAACTAATTTACTGAATCGCGGAATTACAATATTATGAGTATGTGGCCACGTGGACGACAAAACCTTTCAAGATAACCGGGGGTATATCGATGACGTTTAAAGCGCTGTTATAGAAGGCCATGCACTGTGATTTTGCAGGATTAAGTAGAAGTCCATTGAGAATCGATCACCTGTGTATTCGACATAGATCAGAGTTAAGACGCTCAATGTAATCTTCAAGCAGACCAATAGGCCTGCTTAGATAAATCTGTACATTATCGGCATACATGTGTACCTTCACATCCTCCACTACCAAAGGAAGGTCATTAATAAAGAGACTTAATAATAATGAGCCAATCACAGAACCCTGAGGAACACCACAGAGTATGGGCAAGGCATTTGAGAATTCATTACCAACTCTAACATGCTGGGAGCGACCAAGGAAATAGCAGTTGCACTAAATTTAAAATAGGTTGCTAATTTATGAAGGAGAAGGCCGTGGTCAACACTATCGAAGGCCTTAGAGAAATCCAAGAGAACTAAAATGCCAAAATCATTATCATTCATGGCAGCCCTGATGTCCGTGGTAACCTTCAATACTGCAGTCTCAGAACCACGAAAAGCGCGAAGAAGACAGAAATTTGTTCGCCTCCACCCAGCCAAGGATCTGATGACATACGAGCTTTTCAAGTACCTTCGATAGAAAAGATAAGATGCTTATGGGGCAAAAGTCACTAGGCAATTTGGCATTAGCTCTCTTCGGGATCGGCAGATCAGTAGCAGCCTTCCAGATGTTGGGAAAAGTGGACGACGTTAGGCAGGTGTTCAAAATCTGAAGAATTTACCTATCAATTACAGGTAACAGTATTTTTATTAAGCGTGGTGGGTGCGAGTCTGGCCCAATCGCATTAGACTTCACCGAAAGAACAGCAAAAATCATCTCCTCCAGGTCTACTCCGTGAAAATAAGAACAATTATCTGTGAAGGAATGCAGAGGCAAACCTTGAATATTGTGGGCGGTATCAAAGTTGTATGTAGAAGGTATTCCAGCGGACAAAAAGTACGCATTTAGGTCACCAGGACGTAGTGAGTAGGATGATCTTTCCGGACCACACACACCAGCTTGTCGGAGATTACGCCAAAGAGTTTTGGATTTCAGGTGAGTGCTAAACTTACTACTGTAGTATTGACGTTTAGCATTTCTTATAGCTAACGTGACTTTGTTGCGAACAATTTTATATTGAGTACGCACTTCATTAGTTTTCAAACGCTGATATCGATGGTACAAAAATTCCCTCTCAGCGATCAATAAACGAATATGAGGCGACCACCAAGGGCACCCTTCACTCAATAAGCGCCTGAATTTAAGAGGAACATGTGTTTCTAAAAGATATCCAACTAAGAAGGAAAAAATATCAACCTCATCATTCACTGAGTTACAATCAAATATTGTGTCCCATGGCAATTGTCTGCATTCTGCAAATAGAGATTCAATGTCAATGCTATTGTAGTCTCGGTAGGAGTAGTTTGTTGGGGGGTTATTGTACATTAAAAAATTGTAGCCCATAAACAGAAGATCGTGATCTAATGAGCTAAAAGTGCTGATCTGATCGACGAACAACTCCTTACTTCTATCAGTTACTAGGAACATCTCAAGTAGTGAAGGGTTTGTTGCATTAAAATATGTTGGCTGGGAGTTGACTACATTGAGATGAATTGATTGGAAAAAGTGTAAGAACCGATCAGCTAAAGAATCACTGAGGAGAATATTTACATTAAAGTCACCTCCAACTATGACATCAGCTTAACGTTGCGAGGCCCCAGACAGTAGATCCCCTAAGCTCGACACACCATCACATCTAAAATTCCCTGGAGGACAGTATACAGCAGATAGTATACACTTTTGGATCCCTAAGCAAACCTCTACACCTATGAATTCAAAATCATCACTCTGGGAAGAAAAAGCCACTTTCGCCTTCAGATCACACCTAACATAATATATTCCGACACCTCCACTCGATATACCTACTATCAAAATTACAATGACAGCACCGAGCCTGGTGTTATTATTTTATTTTCAATTCTCTGAGGAAAGCTTTGAGGCGATCTGCGAGGAAGGCTGAGAGAGACTAGGCCTAAGGCTTGCTTGGATGTCTTTCTACCTTTAAGGCCGAAATACAATGATGCCGACACGACATTTACGACGACATATTAAATGTTGACCTAATGGCAATACCATGTTGCTGTACACAATGGCGTCGACCGATTATCTCGCCGTAACCAGAGTTGTTGTCGTCGTAATTTGATTTTGACAGCTGGGAGTAATGAACAAAAAATTACTTTAGAGGAGCAAGTAATTAATTTAGTGAGGGAAATGAAGTATTTTTATGCTAAAAGAAATCCTCAATATCGAAATACATATTTAAAAGAAAAAAAAATAAAGAAGAAATTGGAGAAAAGTTGAAAATAAGTGATAGATGATATTTTGTAATCCACATAAACTCGGCGTTAATCATTGTTCATTAGACCATTACAATTTTTTTTTATATCTTTCTCATTTTGTTAATAAATTTCAACAAATAATTTTACCACCTATATATTTTGATATGCCAACGAACATATAAGGATGTCGGTGTCATTGTGTTAATTCGGCGACATTTACGCCGACAGTGTCGTCGTAATTGCCGTGTCGGCATCATTGCGTTTCGGCCTTAAGGCTGTGCGATCAGCCCCGTCTCAGATGTGCGAATTATATTCGATTATACGCCTGATATAGGCAGGCCTGGCTCGTGGTTTTTTTTCAGTGTGTGCGTGGAATGTTTGGCGCCTTTGTAAATTTACCATTGTCAATATTTTTTGATGGTTGATATAGTTTATAATCTTGAATTAATTTAAAATTAGGTTTATAGCCTATTAACTATAATATTTCGATTATAATTTTAAGGCAAATTAAAATCATTTATGTCAAAAAATTAAAGAAATTACAAGAGTTTTGATTAAAGCTTATTTCTTTATTAATCAGTCAAAATAACTAAACAAATTATTAATCAGGCAAAATAACTAAACCAAAACTAAAAAATCCAAGTTCATAACAATATAAAAACGAAAACAAAATTAATGAGAAAAACATAACAGAATATTAAAACCTATACATACATATGAAATGTAACAAAAAATATTGCTTTCGAACTTAATTCTTTATACACTACTACTTTTACTAAAAGGGGCTCGTCTGGCTTTGATTTTAGCGAAATCTTTCCGCAAGACATCAAGGTTAATTGATTTAGCAATTTCAGATTCTATGGATATTATTGCCAAACCATTCAATTTTTCTTGCCCCATAGTTGATCGAAGGTAATTTTTAATCATTTAGAAAAAGTTCTCTCACCTTTAGCAACTGAAACGGGTAAAGTTAATAGCACTCTTAATGCAATCAGTGCATTTGGAAAGAGTTCTTCAACGTTGTTATTATAAATCCACTTCATAATGTTTTCTGGGTTAGTATCATCTTCAATTTTGCGAGACAACAATTTCAGCTCAACTTGTAGTTCGTTTGCTTCAAGATCTTTGCTTTCTTCATAAGTTAATGCTGTTTCTAATAATTTACATTTGTCAATGAGTTCATTGTTCTCCATTTGATCACACTTTTTAATATCATACAAAAGTTCAAAGAGTTTCATAACACTTGCAAAGGATTCAAAACGTTCCGTCATTGAAGCAATTGCTATTGTAAATAATACGTCGAAAAATTTCTTTTTGAATTTCATTTTAGGATTAATGAGCTCAGGGACTTCTGGCTCGTCCCCAAAACAAAGCCTTCTTTTTCGAATCCGATTTTCTAGCTCAGGTCTAAAATCGTCACTCAAATCCGCATCTATTGCGCATACTTTTGCTTGAGAAATATATTTCTCGAACGAATCTTCGGAATTACAAGAAATCAAAAATTCAGTTGTTTGTTTCAAGATATTAGCTGCTGATTTCACATCCATGCTCTATGATTGTAACAATTTGCTTGTACAATTTATTTCTGTTAGAACCTCCTGCCAGATTATTAGACCACAAATGAATTCAAAATTGTCTAATTTTGAAGCGATTGATTCAGCTGTTATACGTGTAAGTGCATCCTTTTCCAATTGAACGACTTCTTTTAACGCTGAATAAATGCCTTTTAATCCGGTCTTCAAAGCACTAACGGCATTAACATGGCTTTCCCATCGAGTATCGCTTAATGATTTCACTGTCAATTTACAACACATGGATATGAAAATATGCCAACGCTTTGGCGATCTAGAGAAAAAATTGTAAATTGTTTGGATGGTTGAAAAGAAATTAATAATTTCAATGGCTCCTTTAACTGCATCAACAACGACTAAATTTAAGGAGTGGCAGGCACATCGAACAAAGAAAGCCCTTGGATTGATTTTTGCAATATGAGACTGAACACCGTTTTTTTACCACGCATATTGGCTCCATTGTCGTAACCTTGTCCACGAAGATTCATAATAGATAAGCCATTTTGTTTCAAAAAATTTAAAACTTCTTCGGTCATCTTCACTCCGGTTGTATCCAAAACGTTAATGAATTCCAAAAAACTTTCATTAATTTCCATACTAGCATTATTACTTTCGGTTGATTTTGTGATGTGGACGTAACGCAGAACAATTGACATCTGCTCTTTATGGCTTGCATCAGGTGTACAGTCGACAATAACTGAAAAATACATTGCATTTTTGACAATTTCCAAAATCTTATCCTTTGTAGCTTTAGCGATCAATAAAATAATTTCATTCTGGATATTTTTTCCCAAGTAATGAGTCTTTTGTGGATTTTCTACTGCACGTTTAACATGTTTTTCTAACACCGGATCAAATTTTGAAAACAACTCAACAAGTTTCAAAAATTTACCATTATTTTCGGTGAATAGTCTGTCCGAAGACCCTCTGAATGCAATATTTTCTGAGGCCATCATTAAAATAATAGACATTATTCGTTTGAGCACTTCATCCCAATGTTCTACTTCACTCAAGTAATTTATTAGCTAGACAATCTACGGTTTGATTACAAGAAAGCCGCTTTTTTAGCTCAATCCACTTCCCATAGGAATGAAAATGCTCAGTACTTTGCTCATGTCTTTTTAAAATTATTGTCATGTGGCCCCAATCATTTGTACCTTCTTTTGCTAAAGAAAATGCATCCCTACTAAATATTTTGCAACAAAAACAGAACACGCGATCAACCTTGGATGAATATACGAGCCAGGTTCTATCTAATGATTCACCATTTGCTGTTTTTCGATGGAAATGTATTTTGTTAAATGATCGCCCTATACTGTCTTTTGGGTACTGATTAATGTTAGCTTGTATTGGACCTTTGGAAACTATCTTTTCAATTTGCAAATTCTGTAAATTTTCTGGCCAATCCGTTATATTATAAAAGTCATTACAGCTAGATATATTTTCAGTACTTGTTTCCACCTCACTATTTAAACATTTACCTGCACATGATTTTTCGACTGAGGTCCCATCATCCTCATTAGCTGTACTAGTACTAGCATTTAAATCAACATTAACGTTAATTTCGTCAGTTTCAGATACAGACCTCTCATTTATTATAATATTTTCATCGTAATCACGCTCATGTGTATCCATTTCTTCAACCGTCTTATCAGAATTGTCTCCATTTTGCCTATCTTGCAGAAAACTATCCAGCGTTTTTTGATTCTTAAATTGCTCTTTCAGCCTATTTCCACGATTTTGTTTGTTCTGCCAACTAGACAATTTCCGTTTCCGATCCATATTACTGCAAATAAGTTTTAATAATTAATTTCTAATTTTTTTCTCCTAATATAATTCAAATTCACTTACCTATAAATTTCAAATTTTCTACCAAAGTTTGAAAATGAAAATGAATGCCAATATTTTTATGTAGCGTTGAGATGCATACAACCCTTGTGTATAGAACTGTATAGTGATTGCGAAACGAAGTTTGACTTTTACTTATTGTATTGTAGAGGCACTACAGAAGACAACAAGACTCGACTTGCTGGCGTAACAAAAGAGTAAGACCTGATGTAGGGAAGGCCTAAATTTTTTCTTAGAATTTTACTGAAAATTTGTTCCTTGGAATTTTTCGCATTTTGGAGACCGACAATGGCGCACATGAAAGTATTGTATCTGAAAATAACTCCAGTTGGTGGTAAAGTGAATATATTCTGCCGAAACATTTTCTGTAAATTTCTAAGAAAAAATTAATGCTTATCATTATCCTCACCAGTGTTGCCAACTGTTCGGCTTTTACTGAAAAACTCAACTTTTATATCTGAACCACTGACTAAGAAAAAATTCTTTTGTAAATATTTAGTGTTTAAATTTAAATTTGTCTTGTGGGCGCCTTTTCATATTCGGCGCCTGTGTGCAGTGCACACTTCGAACACGCTACGAGCCGGGCCTGGATATAGGACTTGTTGAGAAGTGCTATATTTCTTTCACCTTTTCAGATTGATTTGGATTTAAATGACGTGATCCAGGAACCAAGATGATTGACCATAGAATCGTTGAAAACAAGTCTCGACTGAGATCCTTAGATGCTTAGACACTATCACTGACATGGTTTCGACATAAGTGGATGACGTTTAGAATCGAACAAACATCTAATTTTATTAGGAAAACAGAAAACCCATTCATCTTATCTATATAGTTTCTGCTATCATTACAATCTTTTCTAATATAATCATAAACACTTAAAATAAAATTAAATAAAGTGCCAAAACTTTAATACAAAATCATTCGAAAGCGTGACTTTTTCATCCTGACCAATTCGGAAAAAACCAGATCAAAATTATCTCGCCACAAAAGTTTAAAATAATTTCAATTTTAATTAATCCGACAAAAAAATCTCATGTGCTGATAAAATTGCTTCATAACACATAATTTCTGCAATTACTTTGCAACGCCACTGGAGATTATGGACCATTAAACATCCGAGATAACACCAACTTCCCCTCTTAAAAGAAATATATAGAGACATTTTTCTCCGATAAGAGCTGACATGCGCACATTACATTCTGTGGCTTGGCTCGGCTGCCTAAAAAGAAAGCAAATTCAGACATCGCATGGCATCGCATATAAATATGAATCCGACTATATGGAGAAAAACCAGTACTTCTCTGCTGGCTGTATGCCGTATGGTACTGACTGAACTGACTTCACTTCTCCACTTTCCCCCCAGTAGTACCGAACCGATAAAAGGAAGGAAATCTCTATCAAATCCCAAGAAGCGACGAGCGTTCATACTCTCCAAGAAGTGGAAGAATCTGAAAAGTACGACGCCATCATCACCAGCACCACAGCACCACCTGAACCTGTTCATATGGACAGCTTCGTCCTCAGTTCAACTTCAGCTCAGATTGGAGTCGCTTTCCGTTGCGCTTGGTAGTCAGCTCCGAAATCGTATATTGTGCGTCTTATAGAAAAAAAAAATTTAGAAAGAAGTGACCTGTCCAGTTTTCATTATCATCTCAGGATCTTCTGTGACTTCTAGTGAGTTCTCAGGTAGAGTCCGTTTCTAAATAGTGTGTCAGAGTGTCTGCAAAGATTACTACTACTACTACTACAGAAAAAAAAGTAAAATAAGAATTTCTTTTTGTGAAGTGAATATTTCGAGTGAATCTAGATTTAAAGACGGTGCGTGCACTACAAGTAAAATCAGCCCAATAAATCGAGTGTTTTATGAGCGCGATATCGTGTGACAACTTTCTCACGTAAAAACCGTGTCGAATCACCGATTTCCAGTTTTTTGTTAATCACTGAGAGTGTTGTGACTTGTCTCGCACTTCACCAGAATATACGCATCCACAAACACACACCCATCCATCCATCCTCCACCAACTAGTGAGGTTTTTGGCCCTGCCAGCCAGCCAGCCAGCCACTGAGATACCTGCGATCCTGTGAAATTTTGTGCGTGTGTTTAAACTCAGTTCAGAGCGAGATAGACGGCTGGAAGCATCATCCTTATCCTAACGGGATTTAGCGGATTTCTCCTGCGAAAAAGGTAATTTCTATGTTAGCAAAATCGATTTTTTTTTTTTTATCCAAATATAAAAGTTGCAAGGGGCTTAAAGATTGCATGGTGGACCGGAAAGAAAAGAAAATGGGCTTCGCCCTTCTTTTGAGTTGAGCGCATAATGTGCGTATGATGCGGATATAGAATATTGGTCATCTCGAGAAGATTGTTTTTATATATATGTATATATATGCGTAACAAATACCTATATACATCCGATAAGGATGCTGAACGCTGTTATAATATCCATCCTCTGTATCCGCATCCGCCCCTAGAGCAAATAATGTATGTAAAAATTGTAATAAAGCCCCCCCCCCCCCCCCCCCATCCATATGCATCAGTGGGCGCTGGTGGATCCATTGTTATTAGCAAAGGGTTTGTTGGCCGGCCCCGATCGATACACCCCCAGAGGCTTTTAAGAAGAATGAAGGCCTATTTTATGGTAGATCCCTTCCTGATAAACAGTCCCAAAGGCCCCTTTAGGGGCCTTAGTACTCAAATCTCGGACTCAGTCCTTAACTACTTCCTGCTGCTATATAAGCGAAAAATGTGAAAATTTTATTCTTAGCTTTTCTGAGATTTTTTTTCTTCTTGTTTTGCCTTGTACGAATTGAATTGCACCCCATAGGTCTACATCAAAGAGCCCGTAAGGAAAATAATCGGGGGGTGGTTTTTACTACCGGAGAATTTTTATGAATTATTATTTCAATTTGATGATGGGTAAATTTCACAGGAAGTTCAAGGCAAAGAACTGTTTTATTACTGTCGTGGATGGTCGTCATACCCCAGGACAATGTTGAGGTGATTGAGCCAGTTATTATGTTGAGAATTTTCTTTTATTTTTGCCTCCCATAAAATGCTTTTTAGCTCGTTGAGTTTGGATTTGAGGTGGTTCGTCATTGCGAATTTTATCAACGTTGGGTTGTTTTTTCTTTTCCTTTTTTTTTTTGTATAATTTGAAATTTTTTCAATGGGAAAACTTTTAATGAATTACATACTTTGCATTTACCTTGTAAAAACAAAAATTCAGACGGCGTTGCTGTCGTCTGGCTTCATAATTAAGAACAGACAATTTGCTGAGTTACAAAAAAAAAGAAGAAAAATGGGATAAATATTGAAATTATCACAACAGCAAAAGTTTTGTTTGGTCCATTCAAATTCAATTTAGTAAAATAATTTTACACAATTAAGATAAAATCTTTCATTTACATATTTTTAGCCGATAGGAAATTATAAATTTTATAGAAAAATTACTAAATTTCCAGGAGGGATGTAATATAGAAAAAAAATTTATCTTCTGAACTCGGAAACTGATCAATTACACCAGCCCTGTCTTACGCAGAGTAAAAGTTCTTGGATGCAACAGAGCACAAAATGTAGATGAAAAAAAAATATTTTGAAAGTGAATATAATTTCACTACACACGACTCTTCTGTATTAAATGTTCACAGGCAGGACTACTAGAGCCACTATCGGGACAGTGAACGTATCCTTTGTGAATTCTTCATAAATACTCCCGTGAACTTCTTTTTAAGTCCTATATAGACGTATAATTCACATAGGTACACATAACTAAAAAGTGTAAAAAATGTATAAAAATAAAACAAAAATTTCATTAGTCTATCGCTTATTTATCGCTAAATGCATGGTCAATGTATTAATGAAATTTCTAGTCCTGATCTCTTGTAGAACGATTTCTGCACGCAATACTCGCGCTACAAACCGCTCACATCCTTTTACCCTTAAAATTACTTTCATCCGAGCAGTTAAATTCCGTGCTGCTTTTTTTTATCCCAAACTGTGCGAATGCGGAAGAGTTTACCATCTTCTGTCTTTACTCCAGCATACAATCTGCAAAAGTTTAAGAGTGACATATATCAGCAACTCCACCATACCTCGCATGTTCCCTAATTCCTTTCCCTTTCTCCTAACTGCCTTACTGCGTTTTGCATATCCCCTGAGCTTGGCTTAAAAATATTCGAAAAAAAAATGCTTACAACTTAAAGACTTCGCAGTAACTTTTCTGTCTAGCAAAAAAATAATATACGTAGATAAAAAGTAGGTGGCTGTTAAGAAAGTGTTGAATCGAATGCAAAGCGGAAGCTAATAATCAGGAGACAATAGAAAATTTTGCAGCTCACAAATGCATTGTTTTCAGTTATTTCTCAGACAAATCCTGACAAATAAAATGGTTGAGTAAATTCACAAAAAAATGTTTTACTTGCTTAGGCATTCGAAGCAATTCAACTTGTGTGGCCTACAATAGTCGGCCTCGAATAGTTAAAAATTCTGAAGAAAATTGGTTGAATAAATTCCTAAGAAAAAAAAATGTAATTTTTTAACTACACGCTCATAGGTGTTACTATGAGAAATCAACGACTGGCTATTGAGTGCATGGAAATTGTATTAAGATTCTGCTGGTAGACCCTAGATCAAAAATATTCACTCCATCTTTTTTATAACTTCGGTGAATTCTTTTAATTATAAATTTTTTGGTATAATTTAATTAACGGTACCATGCCAATGCGTACACTACAGATATTCGATGGGAAGATTTATCATAAATTCGCACAGGGCAGGGGCGCACCGTCGAGAGGGGCTGAGGGGGGCAATAGCCCCCCCCCCCCCCCCCCCCCACAGGTCAGTTTTTCTCAATACAATTTAAAAATCAGGAATAAAATGTATTCTGTATTTTATTACAAAGTAAAATAAAATAATAAAAAACCTTCAAATACAAAATATCAATATGATTAACATTCATGATTGGGAGACGTGGCAGCGGGCGTGGGAGACATGAGCGGGCATAAAGGCGAGGCATAGGTACTGCACAGTATATTTCAACAGTTTAGAATAAACGACTGAAAACCTAATTCCAAAATTTACTGCCAAAAAAATATGATAATTTCTCCCATAAGAGGGGAAGGCAAACACATTTAGTGTTAGTTTCGTATTAGTCCATTTAAAATTTTTATATTTAATTCCAATATTAGAACTTTCCGAAGAACGCTTTTTTCGATCCAAATGTAACATTCCGATCTTTGTTGGCCAAACCGGCGGCAAGATATGAAAGATCTACCTTCGAAAAAGACATCCATTTTTTGTTTAGTTATTTCTTAACTTTTTACACACCACGATAACTGTCTTTTATATTATGTGACAAAAAGCAAATTTACTTCTATTCATAGTTGGATAAAATACAAAATTACAAAATTTAGAGAATCTCGTGACATGAGTACAAATCGCACACATAGGAAAATAATACCCCAGCAGATGTTGCCTTTTTATACCGTAGATGAAATCTATAGGATATACTAAGTTCGTCATTCCGTTCGTAATGCCTAGAAATAATGATTGTACAGCAAAATTGGTCGGACACCCTCGCCCAATATTAAAAGTTATTTTGATTTTTGCATGCCTGTCTGTCCGCCCATCCCTTCATCCGTCCGTCTATCCGCCCTTACGATAACTGGGGAACGCGTTCACTTAGAGTGCTGAAATTTTGAACATGGACATTCTAAAAAAATATGCAAATATAATTTCGAAAATGGGACGAATCGAACAACTCCTTTGTAGGGTTGCCATACAAAAATTTACGTTTTTCGCTATATATTTGAACACGGCCTGAGGACGCGCCAACGTAGACGGCTGAAATTTCGTATACAGTGTTTTCATAATGATAGTAAATAAATCTTCAAAAATGGTGTTGCCATATAAAAGTTTGGGTTTTTTACGTGTACTGTGGAAACGATCAGTCCAATACGGTTTTATTGTACTGAAAAGTTCCTCAAAATATGAAATCCTATGAAATTGGTTTTTATAAATTTTACTGTCCGACGAACCGTTCTCGAAATATATGTGAAAAAGCACTTCAAAAATCAAACTTGCAGAGATAGGTGACCATATATGGAATGATATAAGGGCAGTCATCTAGGATTTCATACGAATTGGTCTTAGACGAATTCTAGCTTTTTTACTTGTTTGGATTCCGTATTTGAGAAAAATTACAAGTTTTATCAAAATATAGACTCAAAAGATATAGTTTCCCACATCAAAACTGTTTTAAATATAATAAAGTTTGTAAAAGCGGATTGCGTGGATTGGTTTTACAACCCTATTTTTCTGACCTTTCTTTGGACTGGGGACACCTATGCCCCCCCCCCCCCCACACACACACAAAGCCAAATCCAGGATGCGCTACTGACATAGGGCAATGCTCAAAGTCGAATAAAATGATGGACAGACTGATTAAAATGAGGGACAGACTAAAAGAAGATGAACTTGCTAAAAAAGACGTACCGACTAAAAAGACAGATTAAAAAAGATGCTACATTTTCTATTTTCCCACCGAGCCAATAACAGACTCGATTGTCGGCGGTAGTAAAAAGAGTTCATTTTCAATTATTCTAGTATGGAAGGACATACAACTCAAAATGTTGTTCTAGGATTTAAAGGTGTGCAGATTGAGTACACTTTGCATATGCAATCTTTTTTCGTGTTCCCTGTTTTCGCGTACTATGAAGTTATATTGCGATAGCCTAATTAAATACTTTTTTCTGATTTTGCAAAACATTTCACTCTTTAGAAATGCAGCAGTGCTGAACTTTTCATTATATTTGGCATTCTAACACTGAAGTAATTAGCAATAATCTGTCGGTGGCGTGCGCAGCTGCCAAGTTTTTGGTTAGGCCAAATATCTGGTAAATCAGTCTAAAGTCCACACCAAAAATTTGAACTCTTATTATAATTGCCGCAATAGGAAGGAAGAAGCAACTCTCTTCTGATGTTTGAAAATGATAAAAAACAAACAAACTTCATTTATAAAAAAAAAGGAACTCATTAATGATAAGCAAAGAAACCTTAACTTATTTACTAGAATACAACGCGGTTTAATATTGCCTACACATCTACAGTCGAACCTGGTAAATTGATGCTTAAATGTTGAATATTAACGCGCCCACTACTAAAAAGAAAAAAAAAACATTTAAATGTTAAAAATAGAAAATTTATGATCTTAAATTTTTGCGGCCAGTATTAACCACTTACGAGTTACAATTAGCTGCTTTCCAAGTACAGAAATATGCAACAAAGTAACTCGAACCTCGCGCTACATTAATCACATTTCTTATGTTTTTGCTGATCACTCAAGATTCTGACTTCTTTTAAATTTAATGCATAAAATTCAAGCCTGCGGCAATAGTGATCGGCTTAAGCCACATTATGACCCACTTTAGGTAGTTAAATGAAATTAAAAACAGTTGAACGTAGTTGGCTTATACAGTTCTCCAGTAGCCGTGATCGTCTAGTGGTTAGGACCCTACGTTGTGGCCGTAGTAACCCAGGTTCGAATCCTGGTCACGGCAATGTGTGTCAAGCCGGGGAGAACAAATCATTTTTTATTGTTTTTCCTCTTGGTTCTTAGTGAAATTATGAGTTGAAAAGAAAATGTTTTTGAGTCGCCCTCATAATTTATGTTCAGTCAAAACTTCGTATTTTGTAGTGATCAGTGATCCTCCATTGCATACTTATGTATGGAATTGAACATTTCACTGAACTCTAAAATTATGTAGGTAAGTGAAAGTATTGTAACGAGAGTAATTTTATTTACCAACGAAGAGATCAAATTACATTTTTTCTTTCTGATTTTTTTTGTTGTTGTATACTATGAACGCACGATCACTACCTTCAAATTGTGAAATCTAATCAGTTGGATAGTTCTTCCTGGTATTTATTGATATCGTATCAAGATCAGTATCCTATTTCACGTTCAGTCTGATATCGCCTATAAACTTTAAATTCTGCATTGAATTATTTTTGCATAAAAAAGGAGATGTCAAAATAATTTCAGTATTAAGATATTTGAAAATTTTGAAATTTTTGTAGAAAATATTATTTTTCTCGTGATGGAGCAGCAGATAAACTTGTGAAAATTTGGATTTATGGCGGAATTATTGTATACTTCCACCGTTGTTAAGATACAACCTGATTTCAAGCTGCTATAAGGGGCGATCAAAAAATTTTCGGTTTTAGCACCTTCAATTAAGTTTCATAATGGCCGCATATCGATACTTTCATCTAAATATTCTCACACCTTGTTGTTGAGTTATGAAATACTTTTAAGCACAAGCATAAAATATTGAAATGCGAAATATATGAATATAGAAAACTTATAATCATATAATTTACAAATAAATTATAACAAATAGGAGAAAATGAAGTCTATGTGACTTAGGGCCATATTCACCAACCCCCACATAATTGAAATTTTTTAGTACCCCTGTTAGAGAGGGTTGGAGCGTTATTATAATATAAAATAACACAAATTACGTTTTAACTTAATTTTAAGTGTGTTCTATCTCTGTCTTATAGGATTATTAAAACAAAATTCAAATAAAATTTCAATTAAATTGTTTGAGGAATACGGCCCTTAGTATACTTAACCTTACTTAGGAAAAAAGTTATAATTGGTCCTAGATCAATGCTGCATAAATAAAGCCACCCTTTTATTTTGAAAAATATTCAAATCAGATCGCATTGAAAACATTTGAGACTGACCGTTTTTCTAGAATACGTTGAAAGTCTGGAAAAACATCTGAAAATTTTTGTATGGCAACTCTTTGCCAGATGTTACTCATTTCAGAACTTTAACGTTTGAGTGCTGAATAATTTTCTAAAATTTATGCTAAAAATGCGGAGTACTGTATATCTGCTATGCACTATTATTGACAAAAAAAAGTTTCATTCTGTGTTGCCATATTTTTATGTGCAAAATATCAAATATTTAGTTTCAATCGGCGTTAGAATCAGAAATATCGGATGCACCGTTCTCGAGGTATGATTTTTTGAAAACAGATCATTGGAAAACTATCTACCAAAATTCAGATCGCGATCACAGAGTGTATCTTTTAGTAGTTAAAGGGTGATTCATAAAATATGAAGGAAAATCGTTAAGCCCCCCCCCCCCCCACCGCTCAAAGACCGAAAAAATAAAATAATTATAATATAGTTGCCGGAATTATCTACAAAGGTCTTTCCTTTAATTTTATTTTAGTACATTTCGAATGAATCTTTTTTTAATATTTTCTTTCGTTAATTGGTCTGTTCGCCAACTTTTCGTGGTATTTTCTGTGTAAAAATTACTCGTGTGGTGGGAGAAATATGTAGATAGTATTCGAAAGTATGCAACCGGTTTTCCTGCAACATCGTTAAAAACAAGAAGAATAAGTGTTGAATAACATTTGAGAATTGAGTTTAGCTTATGTTTATACATAGTTTTAATGAAAATGGAAATTTGGCACGCAAATTTGCTTGAGATATTAGTGACAATGTTTTAGAAACGGAAGTTAAGCAAAAAAACAATGTAGCGCATTCCAAACTCACTCCAAATCCTGCAGGAAAGACCTTAGACGATTCAATGTGCGCACCAATATGGCAGTGCTAATCGGCTATTCCAGGTCAAAATTTATCTAATTTTTGAAAATAATTATATTCAAAGCAAGCATAGTAATACATTTAGTTTTCAAAAGTTGTGTCTATTTCTCATTTATTTTATATTCTTGATTTTGTAAAACTTTTAATAAAATTAAAAAATTACAAAAGTAAAGAGACTGACAGCTGTCAGTCAGTAACACATTGTGTTGGAAGAAGTAATGCAATTTGCAAAAATATTGGCTCAACTCTCAATTTCCTACGACCCTACCTCTGCTCTTCTTCATTTCCTGCCAAGGCTGTACTACGACATCATAGAGTATCCTCCAAGCTTTGGCAACATTATAAAAAAAAATATACATATACAGGGTGTCCCGTACGTATCGCATTTCCTTTATACCCCGGATTCCACACTCAATTTCGAAAAATAAATTGTATGGGAGGAGAGCCGGAAAATGGCTGTACTACGACATCATAGAGTATCCTCCAAGCTTTGGCAACATTATAAAAAAAAATATACATATACAGGGTGTCCCGTACGTATCGCATTTCCTTTATACCCCGGATTCCACACTCAATTTCGAAAAATAAATTGTATGGGAGGAGAGCCGGAAAATGCACGGTGTGGGCGGTAGGGGGGTTTTGTGATTTTGGGTGCTTTTTATCCTAATACCATGTAACTTTCTTGTTATACACCCTATGAAGGTGGTTCGCATCTCAGGTGATAGTAAGCCCTCTACGGTTTCCAACAAATGCCCAACCACATCTCTACTCCCTTTTCGTCGGCAGTTATAGGATATCAAAGTCAAAAAATTGGATAATTTTACTATACAGTTTTACGACAAGATTTAAAGACCCCGAAATGTTACATTTAATTTGACTATGCGCATGTACCTACCTAAATGCTACCGTTATTGAGATGTCTCCGTTTTTATGATGCATAATTTCATTAATTTTGCTAATAATAATAGAAATCGCGCCTAATTTTATGCAATTCTACGCAAATTAGCAAAATTCAAGAAATTATGCATCATAAAAACGGGAATATCTAAAAAACGGTAGCATTTAGGTAGGTACATGTGCAGGATCAAATGAAAGATTCGGAGCTCTCGAAATCTTGCAAGAAGGTGCTATCCTTGTCTTGCCTTTTAGCGGGGAAATTGTTAAAATTGAAAAAGAAATTGCAGAATCCCCCAATTTTTTTACTTCAACGTCCTATAACTGGCGACGGAAAGTGGGTGGTTGGACATTTGCTGGAAACCGAAGAGGGTTTACTATCACCTGAGATGCAAGTCACCTTCATAAGCTATATAACATGAAAGTTGCATGGTATTAGGATAAAAAGCACCCAAAATCACTAAACCTCCCTACCGCGCACACAGTGTATTTTCCGGCTCTCTTCCCATACAATTTATTTCTCGAAATTGAGTGAGGAATGCGTGGTATAAAGGAAATGCAGTTCGTACGGGACACCCTGTATATTAGCTTGCTTGTGTAGGAATTTACTATGAAATTACAAAATCACGTCCGATCTCTAATAACACTTAAAAGAGATTAACAAGAGGTCATTCGTTAGCAGTGAGGACTGAATCGATCGATCGTTATTAGCGATCGCGCACACATAAAAAGACAAAATATCAGCTCTCAATATAAAACTATAGTAGATCGGCTGACAAGAACCGAACGATTCATTCCTTCACAACAATATTACCTATACACTATTAAATATAATAGAGAAAATTAACATAGTATATACCTAGACCTACAAGTATACATACAACGAAAGCTATCAAGAGTTATCGCACATTTAAACAAATTAGAGTCTGAGTACCATCGATTGATATTAATTGACAATATGATAAAATTGCATCGACTACATTTGCCATTAGTTTTTTTTTCATTTAGTGACACCCACTAAATCTGAGCTTTGGCTAGTATTAAGAGTTATTATACTGAATTTGTCACCTCGTCGAAAAAGACATTAAAAATGTCCTCGATTTCAATTGCATATTTCTTAATTTTTTACACCCCACGATGATTCTTTTTTATTACATAATGTGACGAAAAACAGATTTACTTTCTTTAATAGTTGGTAAGCCTATAAAATTACAAAACTTAGCGAAATCTGGAGTGAAATGGGCACAAATTGCAGATCCAGAGAAATAACCCCTCAGCAGCTCTATCACTGATCATCATCCATGCTTTATTTTGATTGATTTCGAAGTTAGAAAAAAAATGCAGAAGGTATTTTTTCCCACATCGGAAATGCTTTAAATAATTTTTGAAAATATGGACACCGAAAATTCAATATCTACTCCCGGAGCACTTCGTCATTGGTCAAGTCGCCGCATTTACAACTTAGCAAAATGCCCCAAGTAGACTTTTCACAAAAAATATTTTGGTCATTAAAACCAGATTAATTAAATTAGTGCCTATTTAATTGAGTTCCTTGAGTTAAAATAACTGGTAGGTATTTTGAAAACTCTACACAAAAAAAGTTGGGTAAATCATGAACGTGGAATTTTGTGGAATATACCAAAAGATGTCTCGTGAAACCCGTTTCGATTCCTGCAAAGCTTTTGAAAACTTAACTTTTTATTAAAAACAGCTACAAAAACCAAGCTGGAAAGGCTTTTTATTTCATGTGGCAAAAATAAAAAGCCAGCTGAGCTTGCTATTTTTTCTGGCTCCTGAATTTTGCAACTTGGTTATTTCTGGTGTTTTTTTGAATATGGAAACTTCTTTCTTTAATTCGATGGACCGTAGCATATGATGTTCCAGCCTTATTAGCCATATCTCTCGACGACATGTTGGTATTTCGTTTAAAGTTGTCTATCACTTCTTTGGCCAATTTTTGGTCTATCAAACTTTCTCTGGATACTATAAGATTCTTGAAATTTATTGAGAACATTTTGAATAGTCGTTTTCGGAATATTCAATTTTTAACTAAGCCTCTTTAAACATCTTCGGATTTTTCATATGGTTGGAAAGAATTAATTTGCGGCGTTCTTCTTGGCTGACTACCATTTTTTGCTGCATAAGAATTTTACATTTAATGGCTTGCAATTATAGGTGCACACTTTTTTATAATGCAGTCTTAGAAGCGGCCCCTAATTTTGTTTACCTGCTGATAAGTAATGGAAGCGAGTATAGGTGGTCGGTTGTCTTCTGAAACAGTCCTTATTTCAAAACAATGTACCGATTAAAATCAATCAAGCTGGATTTAAGGATAAAACAAAAGATATAAAATCTCTTTTAGTTTATCTTCCAGATGCAAATAGAAATTATTATCAAACAGTTTTAATGCTCAAACAAGAAGTGTTATTTAGTTAATGCGTATTTGATTTCGTTTCTGTTATTTTTATTTTCCTTTTTTTTATTAATTTTACTAAATGAAGTAATATTTGTTCAAGTAGGATTTTTGGTATTCTCCGGTACAAACGTAAAGCAATAAAGGAACTTTTTTTAATTTATTTTATCAATAATTTAATAGGGCGGCAGCAAAATTTCAATGGAGAATTTTGTTTGCATTCTCCTATTTTCATTATTTTTTTTTTTTTGAGACACTCAATTCTGTTGTTTGGGATCTGTTAATGAGTCGAAGCAAGACTTGAAACTTTACCGCCGCCCTAAATAAAATGATTGTGTGATAGAATAAATAAAAAAATTCCTTTTTGTGCGTTTCGTTTGTACCGGAGAATACCAAAAAGGTCTACTTGAACAAATATAAACTTTACCCGGTAAAAATAAAAAAAAAATCATAAAATTATATTCCTGGCGAATGAAGAAATGTATTTTTGTTAAAAAAAAAAACTCGAAAATATTCAAGGCTAAATAAAGATGTTGAAGTAATAAAATATTTCTTTTAACTTTATTAGTAAATTGTTTTGCCCCACATAATGTAATGTTTGAAAATTTAGTGTTGCCCCATTAACAACATAGGTAGGTGCAAATTAATGAAATTTTAACGGAAATTCTCTTCTATTGATACAAAAATAATTCATGAAATAAATAGACGGAAAACAACTGCAAATTTAAAAAAAAATGTATAGTACAGTTTTTTTTTATAATAAAGGTATGAACTTTAACTACTACTACTAACTACATTTTTGCATATGTAGTCTAATTTTACCTAACCAGATAGCAAAATGGAACATGTTCTGAAAAGATACTTTTTGGGCACAGACGATCGGTTGCAGATCGGTCAACTTCATATATACTTTCGGTAAAAGTATTCCACTGGATGTGAATTATATTTTAAGCATCCTTTTTAGCAAATCGAATTTTCGTTCCCCCGTCTTGGTACAACAGCTTTAGGTTTGTCTACCCTCGGATATAAAAATTATACGTTTTACGAATTTTGTTTTTTAAGTTTTTGTGCTACTTGAATTTCTTTACTATGAGTTAGATTTAATTTTATAGGTCTTATTTTTTGTTAAATGATTTTTGTTTTATTTAATTACTTTTCGTTTATTGTATAAATTTTTATTATACCTATTTAAGCCAGTAAAGTCCTACGCACATTTCGTGCTTTTTTCAATTTTATATCTCTGTGAAAACGATCCGAATATGTGTTTCATTCATATCTACTTAATATCGTCTTAAATATGTTCCTGTGGATACTCATCTATCTTAATTTTATATCATTTTGAATACGTTTTGAATATGGTCTTTTGGATACACACACTATTACCACCGATTATCGCATGATCATTTTTGACCGACACGTCAGAAGATCACTGGGCAGGGCGGATATAAGTTTTATAAAAAGTATATATGGAACATGTATCTTGATATCAATGCGTGTGGCTAGAAAATATGTTTTCATATTCTGTGGAGCATATCCAGGAGATGGTTAGAACTAGGGTTTCCAATTATCCGACATTAATGACTATCCGGATATCGAATACTGAAAACTCAAAATATCCGGATAATCCGGATATCCGGATAACAAAAAACAAAATACAAAAATAGCTTGAATCCAATATTTCATGGTGTTTTATAATTTTTTTATTCAAATATTTTAATTATGTACATTAATAATTAGTAAATAGTAAAAAAGCATTATATGATTTAAATTTATTTTGTTTTTAAAAAAGAATATTTTAAAAAGTTATTGCATTGAAAATTTCAGAATTGTAATTGATGGAAACTGTAAATGCTGGCCTTATTGTAAGAAATGCATTGAATAATACGTTTTTTGCGTTGCTCTGCTCATCAACAGAAGAAATTGCTACTTCCAGTTATCCCTGCAGATTGGCAATGTAATGGGAGCACCTTTTGAATTATAATCAAAATATTTATGGAATGTGGTATATTGCCTGCTTCTAAGAAGAATTACTTTCATCAGCATTTCATCTCGACGTTCATCCATTCGTTTTTTGTTCTGTTTCGATAAATTTTAACCCAAAATTCAATCTAAACTCGTCTAAGCTTTCAAATAGAAATTTATAAATACCTTCTGCGAAAAGTCTCGCTGAATTTGTATTAAATTTCTTTGCTGCAATCTGTAGTGGTGATAGAACATCTAACAATTCTTTTAAACTTGATTGCCCTTAAATGGTTAAAAATTAAATGTCGCATCATTGACTGCTGGCTTACTCGGTGGTTACGTCAACAAGTCGAGCCATCGTCGATTTTATATAGATAATCACGTCAGAACGCCATACGGGTAACAGAAAACTCCTACACCGGAATCCAGAGACATCTATTTACTCCATAATCAATGTATATACTACATTTTTGGGCGATTAACTCAATATTTTATTTATAAATATATTTAATTTTTAACCACACTGTTATCATGTAATTTCAGTCCTCAGCAGGTTTTGTTATACCCTAGATGAAATCTATTGGGTTTACTAAGTTTGTCCTTCCGTTTGTAATGCATAGAAATAATTATGGTAGAGCAAAATGGAATGAACACTCATGTATAATATTAAGAGATATTTTGATTTGTGCATGTCCGTCTGTCCGTCTGTCTATCTATCTGTGTGTCCGCACGATAAATCGAGAACGCATGTACTTAGAGAACTGAAATTTTGCACATGAGCTTTTTTTTTTAAAAAAAAAAGTAAATTCAATTTCGAAAATGGGACAAATCGGGTAACTCCTTCAAGGAGTTGCCATATAAAACTTTCAATTTTCACTACATATTTGGACATTGCTTTAGAGAGCATCAGCGTAGAGAGCCGAAATTTTCTAAGCGACGTTTTCATAAAAATAGTCAAAATAATTTCATAAATGAGCTAAATTGGGGCATATAAAAATTTTGATCTTTTACGTAGGTATTCTGTGAAAACAATCAGTCCTAGACGTTTTTTGTGTACTCAAAAGTTCTTCAGAATATGAAATGCTATGAAACTAGTTATAATAATTTTTACTGTCCGACGAACCGTTCTAGAAATATATACGAAAAACCACATAGAAAATCAAACTTACACAGATGGGTGACCATTCGAAATTACATAGACCCAGTTTAGACAGGTAAGTCTCAATATGCTGCCTCTGCCTCACGAAATCTGTAGGTTGGGTGATGCTTCATTTCTGCCCCCAACCATCATATTACCGAGAAGTTTTCGTGGGGCAGAGGCAGCTTATTGACTCGTCTAAACCGGGTCATAATGGCATTCATCTGGGGTATCATAAGAGTTACTCTTGGACCAATTATAGCTTTCTTACTTGTTTTATTTAAAATTTGAATAAAAAAACATCCACAAGACAACTTATTTGTTTATTCAAAGAAACTTTAATAAATAAATAATAATAATAATAAATAAAATTGCCACTTGAGAAAGTAATTGTATAATCTTTTGAAAATAGCTGAACAGTTAGAAAGAAAACAGTATTTTCCTAAAAAAAAATGTCAAAAATATCCGGATTATCGGATAATTAAGGAAAAATATCCGGATTACCGAATAGTCAAAATGGGTCGGATAATCCGGACAATTTGATATCCGAATATCCGGATTGGAAACCCTAGTTAGAACCCGTTCTGTGTTATCTGGGTAGGTACATACCTTAAAGGCCGATTAACACTGCCGCGAAAGCGATAACTAAGCGACAGTGATAGATCGCAGCGATACAAAGACTTTCTGCAGCGTTTGACTAGCTATTTAAATGTGTATCGCAGCATGCACAATTTTAGTCATCTCTCGTGAGCTGTGAGTTCAAAATCAAGCGGGTGCTGAAAAATGAATTAAAATCATATAAAGCAATACTCAATTTTATATGATCTGAATTTAAACCATTATAAAAATAATAGAAAAAGGACAAAGTGGGGGTTGATATTGCCAACGAGTTGAATACAGATTGAGTTAGCTTAAAAGTATTGGTGCTTGGCCAATGGGACCCTGCGGACATCACGACCAGAGTTAATTTATTGTATCCTTGCCTAGAGGCTAAATCTAGCCTAGAATACAAGTGGTAGGTGTTAAATGAAGTGAGGTTATAGTGCATGTACAAAAACGTTGTTGGAAAATTTCTTCTGTTGGTTTTCTTTCATTAACTTCAAAATTTATCAAACCCCCCCATTTTTGTTTAAGAGGTTTCTAAATCTTGGGTGTATAATAATTACCGTTCTCATTCGCAATTTGTAAAAAAATATGAAGAACGTTTGGGGCTTGTAAAATTTTAATATTTGTTTTAGACTGTAGGAGTGACACAAAATCTCCATTTTTCACCAAAAATTCCAAACGCGTTTTCAATTATCTATAGTTATAAGGCTGTGCAAATTAAAGTATTATACTGATCTTTCAGAGGGTCTGCATACCTTGCTGCGAAAGTGCGAAAGGACGCATCAAGGAAAGCTTAATCGACAATCGAGGTATGAGGTGTTCTTTGATATTGATCAGGCAAACATTTGGTGGTATTCTTCGAACAAATCCTGTTCAAATTTCATCACAATTAAATTACCTGCGTCAGTACTTTTTCTATATCTTTCAATGTCGATCAAAATTTATATTCGATATGAACGGTGCTCAGTAAGACAAACTGCTTCAAATTGAAAATAAGTCGAGCCAGTATAAGTCGAGCTAGTACACATTGAATTGACACATAATCGTAGCATGCCTACCATCGATACTAGCCAATCCAATTGGGAAGCTCTAATTTGTCCCATATTCAGATTTTTTCCAAATTTATTTAGTTCCGACCTATGAATGTAACTATCGCTGTGATGTTGGAATTGTTTCGCTAGTTTATCGCTATGATTGTCACTATCGTTATCGCAATCGATATCGTAGCGGTGTGTATCGGCCTTAAATGTTTTTTTTTTCAAAATTGTACAAAAAACATAAAAACACGTCTAAGTACGAGAGGGTTCCGTGTAGAATTCTCAAGTTTATAGGGAAAGTGACAAATAGTAAAAATAAAAAAAATCTTGTTCTTTATAAGTTCGCAGCATTGCCATGCCAAATTTCGCCAAATTACGTATTATCGCATATTTTTGCAAAATTTAATATCCTCCTATAAATATTTTTGTTTTTTATTGAATATGTCCTACATACATATTTCGCGAAATGTTCCATTTGTATATTGTATTTTCATAATAATTCCTTTTGACCAAATACGGTTTTGTAAAACGAATAGTGCCATGTGTCCGGTTTCCGTCACAAGGTATCTAAGTAGAAAAGTAATAAATAGATATTTTGAATCTGAATTGTAAATCGAAATTGAAAGTTTATATAACAAGGATTTGTCTAATTCTTTACATGATTAGATCATTTTTTCAGATCTCTCCTTTTTCTTATTTTTTGCGAAAAATAGGCGACTATAAGGGTAAAATTGGATATTGGATACCGCAATTCCTTCTGCAAATTAACATAAGCAAATATTGAAGCGAACTAATAAAATATTGAACCGATCTTTAGCAATAAGAATGTTCAAAAAATTGCACCTTCTTTGGAAATAGTGGAAATTTTTTGTACAAAGTGTAAGGCTTGAAGTAAGGGAAAAAATACAAAAAAATTATTCGTCCTCCATATGTAAGGTAACAATCTGAATACACATTGCCGTGACCAGGATTCGAACCTGGGTTACTACGGCCACAACGTAGGGTCCTAACCACTAGACGATCACGGCTACTGGAGAACTGTATAAACCAACTACGTTCAACTGTTTTTAATTTCATTTACCTACCTAAACTGGGTCATAATGTGGCTTAAGCCGATCACTATTGCCTCAGGCTTGAATTTTATGCATTAAATTTAAAAGAAGTCAGAATCTTGAGTGATCAGCAAAAACATAAGAAATGTGATTAATGTAGCGCGAGGTTTAAGTTACTTTGTTGCATATTTCTGCACTTGGAAAGCTTTTTTGTGATTTATCTAAGAGCTTACAACTATAATTGTAACTCCTAAGTGGTTAATACTGGCCGCAAAAATTAAAGATCATAAATTTTCTATTTTTAACATTTAAATGTTTTTTTTTCTTTTTAAAAATGGGCGCGTTAATATTCAACGTTTAAGCATCAGTTTAAATGATTTATACACCAATTATGTAGGCAATATTAATCCGTGTTGTATTCTATGTAGTATGTAGGTAGGTGGATATTATATAGATCTTAACATTTGCAGATAAAGCTTCTTTGTTTATCATCAATGAGTTCCATGTTTTTTTAAATTCAATTTCTTTGTTTTGTCTTTTCTTCAAACCAAAGCAAGTTGTTGTAGTAGAGAAATTTTCTTTCAAGATTATCATGAACAATTTTTCTGATAAGCAATTTTGTCAATGTTCGACTTTAAATCCTGTTCCACTTGAGAGTTGTGCTTTTTTCTTGTGGCAACTAAGGGTGCCCAAATAGATACACAAATATTTCAAAGCATAATAATTGGCAAAAATGGTAAAATGCATTGTTTTGGAGCTATAAAAGAGGCTACTAAAAGAGTTTTCTTTCATGTTTTATGGATCCAATAAACTCTAAGTGATAAATTTTAGGCGGTTGAAAATTATTTGGATATACAGGGTGTCCCGTATGTGGTCTGGCAACCGAAGGCTACGGATATGTCATGCTTAGAGGAACAAAAAATTGTATGGGTGGGGGAGGAAATGGTAACGGTTTCCGAGATAACGGGACTTTAAGATGGGTATGTTTTTATAGATCACCTTGTAAGTTCTGCATGTTACACATGATGATGATTTAAGCTTGGGTAGATAGATAATCGTTGGACCTTTCGAATAGTCTATACATTTTTTTTTACAGAGCTATCATCCTTTCCATCCCTCTAGTCTAACTAATTTTTTTTTTCTTTAATTTGGGCATCTTCACAGACAGCCAAGGGCTTTCCGTTTTGAAGTTATGGCTCAATAAAGTTAAAATTTCTGAACTTTTACTCGTTTTTTTTATTTAACTATTATTTTTATCAAAAAACACGACATCAATATCAATTTTTCGTATTGAATTTAAAAAACCCAAAAGCTTAGCTTTAAGATGACCTATCACACTCTGTACGAAAATGTAACCCTTTCTGCGTTTTTTGCACTTTTTCTTAAGCATCGCCAGCGAAAATGGCTGAAAAATGTCATTTCCAAAAGATAATTGCCTACTTTCTGGCACTTATTGAACTTTTTCAGCCATTTTCGATGGATATGCTTAAGAAAAAGTACAAAAAACGCAGAAAGGGTTACATTTTTGGTACAGAGTGTGATAGGTCATCTTAAAGCTAAGCTTTTGGGCTTTGTAGATTCAATACGAAAAATTGATATTGATGACGTGTTTTTTGATAAAAATAGTAGTTAAATAAAAAAAAGAGTAAAAATTCCGAAGTTTTAACTTTGTTGAGCCATAACTTCAAAACGGACAGGGTGAGGGAAAAAATTTAAAAACCATTGGGAACGTCCAACGACTATCTATCCATCAAAGTTTAAATAATCATCATAGGGTGTAACTTTCAGAAGTTACAGGGTGATCTATAAAAACATACCCAAATATGTTAAAGTCCCGTTATCTCGGAAACCGTTACGATTACCTCCCCCCACCCGTACAATTTTTTGTTCGTCTAAGCATCACCTATCAGTAGCCTTCGGGTGCCAGCCCACATACGGGACACGCTGTATAATCACTAGAGATTTCTAACGCGTAGGGTTCTCATCTTCCTCAATTAGTTTCGAAGCTAACAAATGTAAAAATGTGAATTCAGTTTTTTCACTGTAGAGTAGACCGGGAACAATAGGTGTAAGGGTAGACTCATTGGGCCATTCCACACGAGTATTCTTGATGCAGTATGCAAACCGGGCTTTTAGAGAAGAGGTGCGTCTTTTCACTTTTTCCCAAAAATACGGTTTGCATATTACATCAAAAATATTCATGTGGGACGGCCCATTGCGACTAACTAAGCAAACATTGACAACGAAGCTGCATGAATTTGACTGTCTATTCATTCGAGGTATTCGCCTCATTGTGCAACAATAGTCGTCAAAGCTAACGCTCTTCGTTTGCAGAATTATATAAAAAATCGAAATTTCAAGCATGTGAGTAAAAATGTTGCTTGATATTTAAATTGTCTTATAGCTTATACACACTCATGCTATTGGTTTTTGTAGTGGTTCTAATTGAAAGTGTATGCATTGGTTAGCGGTGTCCCTAACTTCATTTTCTTGTCATTGGAATATTTTTTTGCTGTGAGTATTTCAAAAAGAAATTGGAGGGTTGGAGCTTATTAACATACAGCGTAGCGGGGTCAGACGACTCATGAGTCAACTAACCCCATGTTTCATTTTTATTTTGCTAATCTCATAAGTTACAAATGACTACTAATGCTTTTCTTATATCCAGAACGATGAAGACCCACATACCAATCTAAAAATGTGATGGAAACTGCTTGTAAAGAGTTTATCAATGACGAAAATTAAAGTGACGAACACCGCTGAATAGCTCTGTGGCTGGGGCGAAACGTCGACAAAGGTCCATTGTTGCCTCCACAGCACTTCCAAACAACACTTCTCCAGTACTAATAAACTCGAGCCTATAATATGCTGCTATATATGCTCCACTTTTATACATTGCAGTTACCGGGAAGTACATAATGTCCAGTCCAATAAAACTACACTTTTATATAACCCACCCTTTCACTATATAAGTACATGAAAATTCTCGGAAAGTATTAGGAATCACCACCTATCATCCACACAACCCTTAATAAGTATTTTTAATAATATTAAGTTCTTGGAGATCCATTGAGATCACCAATATCAGCAACATTTTATCATTCATAAATTTAACCTCAAATGCGCTAATTAATTCAATTTAATTTCTTACGTACGAATGTGTCTGGTTCAGTCATACCCCATTTCGCCTAAAGCTTTGACACGCGGATATGGATAATCGTGCACCATATAGACCTCTGTTGTCATACATATCTGCTGTCATCCGAAACATAGTATGTGTTTGGGATGTTTGCACCATTACTACACATAGTTTATTTAAAAAATAATAAATGATTATTTTTTAAATACATTGCATTTTCTCTCATGCTTATTACTTTCCGTGTACTGAGTCGATCAACGCTAGGCATGGTGTAAAAGGACTCACAGGGAAGCTTTTTTGAAAAAAAAACTAAAAACTTTACTCTAACATTTTTATTAAATTAATTATGAAATTATGCCATACTCCTAATTAAAAAAACCTGTCGCAAACACCAATTTTTCAATTTGAATTTAAAAAACCCAACAATTTTAGCTCTTTAAAAAATATTAAATCGTGGGAATATTAATTTAGAAGTTAGAGGGTAATTCATAAAATACGAACGTACTGACATGAATGCGAATAAATTGTGCGTTCTATGAATTGTTTTTGGACAAAACTGGTACTGATAAAATGTATGTTTGCTACCCTCTACCTCAATTTTTACACCAAACCTGCATCCGAATACATTTCAGTGCAGTGTAAAAAGAAAACGGATATATTTTGAGGTAGGTATTATATCTATTTTTTACCCACTACTCAATTTGTGTTTGGCATTTAATTTGATGCAGAGAGAGAAAATTTTTCAGCGTATATATTGTGAGATTAGTTAATGGAATTTTACATTGAAAAATATTTTCTCTTCAACTAAACTAATTCCCAACGATGTTATAATAGAAGTTCATATAAGTTCTACGTACTTATATGCGATCAGACTACCACTTAAGTAGAGAGGCCCCTATTCATTCATCCAATAGTAAGCGGCAGCAATAGTTCGAAATTGGAGGTTCTTTGAAGGCGTATTCACTTTCGAAGTCATTGAAATTTTACAGAGACTCCTTTGTAGTTCGAGTGTGGTGTAAACTTTACGAACATTCTGCAATATACAACATTGAGTACCATAACACAATTTTCAAATGTAAATAGAGGAAATATCATGGTTGACAGGGTTTCTAATGTCGTTATTGTAGCTGGATGCTTTGATAGCACAGTTTTTTTTCTCACTCATTTCGACGTTAATTATACAGAGTTTATCCTATGTGATCATTAATTTGCAAATTTATTATCATGTGTTTTATTTCATCTGGGGAAATATCGTCAGGGTAGGCCATCTTTTTGACTTTTGCCAATAACTTTCGTTTAAGGAAGAATTTGATAAATCCATATACATCCACGCACATTTTTGGAAAGGTCTGGAAAATAGGAACAGTGTTACTGGAAATTGCAGATTGATTGGGTGAAAAATGAAAAAAATATAAGAAATAAAAAAAAAAGTGAAATGCTGTCAATGTGAGCTAGTGCTGTCTAGGTTGGACAGCCGATGAAAAAATATGCTGAGGTGATTGAAAATGATCTGGAAAAATTAATTAACTGAAATAAAAAGCCGAATTTTTTGCATTTTTCCGTTTTTTAGCAAAATTTGAATGGCACATTATTCAGAATCGTATTTCCGGCAAATGTCGTTATATTGACGTATGTATGTACTTCAAATGCACTTATGCGTTGTCCGAATAGGGCTTTTTCTGCGCTTGTTTTCTTGGAGGGCATCTTCCTTTAGTTGATATTTTATTAGCGGACATCTTTAAGATTAGTATTGGACGTTTTTTGGGTGTCATGTATGCACACAATCACAGTCGGCCAACCCTGAGTACACAAAGTGGCGTACCTTGACGATAAGCGCCATTGTGGCATCACGTGACACCACAACCAAACATGTTACAGGCTTGAATTTTCTTCTTGGTTTGTTTTCACTCATGAACCGTACACAACACATTCACAATGCTTACTTTGATGATTGCATATTTTCTCCTCACTTTCTGGCCTTATTCATTGCTGCTAAAAAAAACTTTTATTTTTTTGTTCCAAATCTGTAATGTTCCAAAAATTTCGCTGTTACTGAGAGAAGTTTTTCCACGCTCGAACAATGGTGGCGCTAGTAGTCAGAACTAAATAAATAGCAAACCTAGACGACAGTCCAATCTTGTCGACATTCCCCTACGTATATCAAAAACATGAAATTAAATGTTGAGCGCGATTTTGCACTGCCTAATCTAAGTTCAAAACATTTCCGAATTGCCTTCATCATGTAATCATAGGTCTATTCTTACTAAAGCAACTTAGAATCTAATGCCTGGAACAGCATCCCACCCATCTATGCCGCTCAAATACGGTCATAAAGTGTTATTAAAATTAGAGCCACCAAGATGCTGAATACAATGACCTCTGGTGATTGCGTCAAGAAGATACTTCAGCGAGTTTTTCTAACTGTAACAAGAACTAATTGAGACCGCAAAACTAATTTTTTTGTACCCTCCCGAAGATTTCACATGGAAAAGTAGAAACTTTTTCAAATCTATAATTGAATTTTCTTTGAAACTCATGATGTTCAGCATACGAAATTTCAAAGAAAACAGAATATTGTTACGCGCTACAAAGCGACACACGCGACATCTGCGGGAAATAGAAAAAACTTTAGGTTAGTGATATCTTAGTAAACTTTGGGTTCGTAGAACAGAATATTCAGGAAGGTTCTAGGATAACTCGCAGAGTACAAATACGACCCTTCTCACATCCAAGAGGCGAGTCTTATTTCAGACAGTGAAGTGAACGAAGTACTGGCGAGAATTATAAAGAGTTGATTTGATAACTATTTGTGAATTTGTGAGAGTAAACAGTAAAGTTAAATAAAGAAAGAACTTTTGAATGTTATTGAAATATCGTGTTTTAAATAACGAACTAAGGCCACGCTCGTAACAATATTAATCTGCTGGCAAATGTCAATGTGCGGTAATTGGTTTGAAAATTGAAATTTGGTCAACTTCTGCGTTATGGCTCCTTTGGCTACGTTCAATACCAGGTACGTTGCATTCTATCCCAGGAATAACTTTAAATAAATCTCATCTATATCGATTACAATATTCTGAGAAGTAAGCAAAAAGTAATGCATATTGAAGAACGGAAGAAATTTCTTTTACCCAAACTTCCAAAGAAATGGATATAGAAACCCACTCTGAGAAACGAATCCACCTATCTCTTCTTTTTCTTCTTCTTCTTCATCATTTTCTTCTTCTTCTTCTTCTTCTCCTTCTTCTTTATCTTTGTTATCTTCTTCTTGTCCTTCTTATCCTTCTCCTTCTTCTTCTTCATCTACATCTTCATCTTCATCTTCATCTTCATCTTCATCTTCATCTTCGCCTTCTTCTTCGCCTTCTTCTTCACCTTCTTCTTCTTCTTCTTCTTCTTCTTCTTCTTCTTCTTCTTCATCATTTCCTTCTTCTTCTTCATCATCATCATCTTCTTCTTCTTCTTCTTCTTCTTCTTCTTCTTCTTCTTCTTAAAATTAGAAAATTTCAACTAGGAGATTTTGAGAGCATGAATAATATTTTCGAAGGCTCTGACTTCTCGTCTGTAATTACGAATGAGATATTGATCAATCCTTCTACAGATTTTACGATATAATTAATGAAGGAATCCGTAGGTTTGTTCCTATTAAGAAAAATAGAAGTACCAAATATCCTACCTGGTTTAGTGAAGAGCTGATCAGGAGGGTTTTAAAATCAAAAGAAAAATACAGGTATAATTATATAGCGTCACCCATCACCCTGAAATTTATACAACCTTCTCTTATTTCAGGAATAATTATCTAAAAAATTAATAATGGAATATTATGCTAAATATATTATTTCCACTGAATTTTCTATAAAAGAAAACCCTAAAGCCTTCTAAGATTATAGAAAAAATTTAAAAAAATCGCACCTCTATCCCAAAGAAATGGAGTGTGATAACGTTTAGTCAACTAATCACAGTCTAATATGTGAGCTGTTCTCTTCATACTTTGCATCTGTCTACTCGCGGCAGGACCATTCATTGGACTTATCTTCACTCAGTTCACATTAAAATAATAATTGTTTTAGCATATCCACAGTGTCTTTTGCAGTCGTGTCAAATATACTTAATAATTTAGATTGTCCTGATGTGGTGCCTAATTAGATCGTTAAGAAATGTTCTTGCACGCTTCTTGAACCAATCCGTAATTCCCATCAGTTCAAACGAATATTTTACCTCAGATCTTAAAGATTAGCTTTGGTTCCCCGATTTATAAATCTGGGGGTGACCCTCGACTTATTACTAACTATCGGCCTATATCAATATCTAACAGCCTTGCTCTCATCTTCGAAAGATTTACCTATTGTAAACTTTTCTATCAAGTTAATGCGATATGTGTGACCAGCATCATGGATTTTTTCAATCTTATCCTTTTCACTGACACTATAGCTAGCATTCTTGATGAGTTCGCACAAGTTGATACCATTTACACAGATTTTTTTGAAAGCATTTGATAAAATTTGACATAAACGTGTTCTTTTCAAAAGGGCGCAACTAAAATTCCACACAAATACAATTTCTTGGTTTTGCTCCTGCCTAATTAATCGAAGTAGCTTCGTTGTTCTTAATGCTTTCTGATCTGTCCCTTATAAACAGCTGTCGGACGTTCCCCAAGGTAGTAATAGTAGTAGTAGTAGTTTATTAGTTATTCATAACTTTCATATAAACAGTTAACTCTTATACGGGAAATTTATCGCTTATTAATTTTATATTTCTGCCTTAAAACTTCTTAAATTTCTATTATTCTTGATGCTACTTCGTAATTCATTAAAAACTTTTAGACGACTATACATTAAGATATTCTGCGTTTTTGTATTCCTAAACTTAGGTAGTCGAAAATTTTCATTATTTCTTAACATATATCCTTGTTCAATACCTACATACATAAGATTTGTAGATAAGTACTTCGGTAATAAATTATACCTTATTTTAAATATAACTACTAACACATTCCATATCAGCCTTTGCTCTATACTCAAGCATTTTAATGGTTCTAAAAGAAAGCGAGTTGGCGTAAATCTTCCAGCCTTCAATATAGATTTCATTACTTTATTTTGTAACACCTGCCATCGTTTTTTAAAACTGTTTGATGCTGTAAAGAAAATTGAAGCACAATATTCAAAATGTGGTTTTATCATGACATTGAAAAGCTTAATTGATGTAGCAATAGACATTTCCTTACTTATCCTTCTAAAATAAGAGATCTTTTTACCTATTTTTTTAGTAACATATTCACAATGTTCTTTAAAGCTGAACTTATTATCCATTATCACACCTAAGTATTTTATATCTGTAACATTTTCAATTACCGCACCATCAATATAAATATTAGTATTAAAACTTGAATTTATCGCCATACATTTTGTCTTTGAAATGTTCACTTTAAGTTTATTCCCCTTCAACCACACACTTAAACGATCTATATCAGATTGTAACTTCACTTCACAAACCCTAATATTCTCTGCTGCAATATATATTAGCGCGTCATCCGCGAATAGCACCAGTTTAGCATGTTCCAAGATACAACCCATATCATTAATGTAAATCAGGAATAGTAGCGTTTCTAGGACTGATCCTTGTGGTACCCCTATATTCGTCTCTAGCGATGTTGATTTTTTATCACCCGCCTTCGTACGCTGTTTTCTCCCTTTTAAGAACGATTCAAACCATCTTAACTCCTTGCCTTTGATCTCGTACTTAACCAATTTTTTAACCAGTATTTCTCTATCAACTGTCTCGAATGCCCGCTTTAGGTCTAAGAACACTGCTAGTATAACCTCTCCATCATGCACACATTGTTTCCATTCCAATGTTACCCATGCTAAAGCTGTCTCGCAAAAATGTGCCTTACGAAACCCTGATTGCTGTTCCACAAGTAGGTTATTCTTCTCCATGTACTCCTCCAATTGTATTTGTACTACTTTTTCTATTCCCTTCTCATATATCGGAAGCATATTCACTGGCCTGAGCTCACCACATCTCTTAGTACCAGCAACTTTTCTAATTGGAACTATAACAGATTCTTTCCATTCCTCTGGGAATTCACCATCCTCAAAAGATCCATTTATTATATCCACTATTATTTCCCCAACACTGAGAGGTGCATCCGTTATCATCTTCGGAAATATTAAATTGTAGTCCTTTTTATTTTTTAAAGAATTAAATACGCCAATAATGTCGGCAAGATTAACTTGCTTAAAAAGAAATATAGTTGCAGTTGGGATGATATTGTCAATGTATGGCTGAAGTGGTATAAAATTCACAATATCATGTAAACTGTTTACAAAATACTCATTAAATTTATTGGTTATTATTTCTTCATCCCTGGCGTTCCCATCCATAGCCTCAACTTCAGTTATTACTACCCGTTCTTGTTTAAGTACGAGTGATTTTATTTAATTGCCACATCGACTTCTGGTCATGCGCTTTATTCACCATGGACTTTATATAATTGCTTTTGCTACTTTTTATTTTTGATTTATATATATTTCTGGCCCTAATATATTTCCTTCCATGCATTCTCGCTCTGCACCCATTTAGCTCGTTGATACAATATTACTTTCCCTTGTTTTAATATTTCAAGCTCATTAGAATACCAATTTCCTAATCCATTATTCATAATTTTCATTTTGACTGTATTATTTCGGCACCAATCTAACATTATGTTTTATAATACTTCGGCTTTGTTATTATTAAGTTGCACTTGCGCCTCCAACATCTGCCCTACTTCATATTGATATCTATTTCTATCGTATTTAAGCACATCCATGCTCTTTTCGCCTTAAGATTGAAAATGTACAATCCTCGGTCCTCTTATTTTCTTGATTTGCATTAACGATCTATCCACGTTTATTGCGAGTGACTGCATACTTTATGCCAACAATGCTAAGATATTTAGGAGAATTACAAATATCAATGACTGTTTTCGTCTTCAATTGGACATTAAGCAGCTCGAAGCTTAATGTAACGAGAATTCTCTACAAATTAACATCAATAAATGTAATGTTATGTCTATCTCTAGGATACGTGATTCCATCAATTTTAATTATAAAATTAATAATATTTCTATCCCTCGTGTGAATGAAATAAATGACTTACAGCCAGGGCCTTGCAGAGCTGAGAGGGGGCCCAGGCCAATAAAAAATATGGGGCCTCTTGTTTGAGTAAAAAAAACAAATTTACATAGTTCTTTTATTATTTTTAATTTATTTAAAAAGTATGAAATTAATAATTAAATTACAAATAAGTTTTTCGAGCTTTAGTTGTAGCAAAATCTTTTATAATAGTTGAAAAATCGATATTTCGTGCAATATCTGAATTTATATGTAAAATTGATAGCCCATTCAACCGTTCTTGGCTCATTGCAGATCTGTTAAAATTTTTAACCGTTTTCAACACACTGAAACTGCGTTCCGCTGAAGCAACGGAGGCAGGTAGACTTAAAAATATTCTTAAAGCTATTGATATATTTGGAAACAATCCAATTAGGTTTTTTTCTAAAATGTTTAGCAGCAACTTAGCTGGAGATGATTCTATATCAAAGTTTACTTCAAAAATATTTTTTAAAAATATCATTTCATCACATATTTCATTTGAAATTTCCTTTGGATATTTTAAGTGCATATTTTTTGCTCTCGATTTTATTTCCTCATCTGATGAAGTTTGAAAAGTCCAAAGGAATCCAAAAGTCTACCAAATTTTGCGTAAAGACTCAAAGCGACGTGTTAAGCCTGAAATAACCGAATCAATAATGTATATAAAAACATTAAGTCTATAATGTTCTTCAGCATCAAACTGTGACCTAATATGACGAGTTAATTGAAGATCAGTTGAAATTTTGGAAAGTACGGCAATCTCTTTTGAACTTAAAAGTAATCTGCCCCACTCTTCACGCATTATATTCATCTTTGCAATAAGATTGTTAATATTTTCCATTTCGACGTCAAGTGTTGCATTGCGTGCTTCAATAATTAAATTAGTTTGTTGCAATAACGTTAATATTTCAAGCCATATTGTTGTCAACACAATGCATTCGAATGTATCCAAATATTGAAAAATTGACTGAAGTTCGGTACGTGCGTGCGGTGGAAGGTTTAGTGACTTACACTCGTCTAAAGCAGCCAGAATATTTGATTGATTATTTTAAATTGGTTTAACAGCATCAATTCGAGCAGACCATCTTGTCTTTGATATTGTATGAATTGACACAGCTAAATATTTCTTTAAAATCTCCCACTTTCTAGGACTGCTGCTAAAAAAAATTATACATCTGTTGAATTCTCCCAAAATATGTAACTGCTTCTTTACATGATTCAGCTGAGTCAACTCCAACAAGATTAAGAGTATGATTTCCACAACTGGAAAAAATGCAATTCGGATTACGCTCAAGCAGCACTTCTTGCACACCGTTATACTGTCCTGCCATATTAGCACCATTATCATATGCTTGCCCAAAGTATAAATTAAAATCAAGGCCAAAATTTTCAAGAATTTCAATAATTCGCGTAGCGATTTCGATTCCTCTTTTTTGTGTAAATGAATCAAATGTAATAAATCTTTCCTCAATTGAATACGATGCATTATTTATTATTCTTACATAACGAATTACAAGACACGTTTGTTCTTGGTGTGATCAGTCTGGTGTCGCATCCACAATAATGGAAAAATATTTAGAATCAAGAATTTCTTCAATAATTTTTCTTTGCACAAATTTTCCACAAATCTGAATGAATTCATTTTGAATTCTTGATGATAAATAATGAACTTGAAGACGTTGGTGCTTGTCTTGTGACTCACGAACACTTTTTACATGTTCGTATAAAACTGGATCATACTTACTGAGCAATTCTATGATACCTAAGAAGTTTCCATTCCGCGAATTTCCAATATTCTCATTAGAACCAAATAATGCCAAACCACGCTCACTTAGGAAAAATATAACATCCAAAATTCATGAAGAACTTTCTGCCAATTACTTGCCTCACAGTTTAGTTGTTTCAGTAGAGATGATCCTAATGAGGACTTTAATAATGCAGATCTACTTGCTGATTTCCAATGGACATAATTTTTTTTATGAATAATTGAATTTTCATGAGCGAGTACGCGATCTTTCAATTTCCTCCATCCTCTTAAAATATCCCATCCTGATTGGCTACCGAGAACTGATGCATCAAATTTCGTATCCTGTAGGAAGCAGGGAAAACAAAATAATGACTTTTTTGAATTGCTCCAAAATAGCCAATCTCTGTTGCAAATTTCTCCATTCGCTAAAACCTTCTTCGTCAGACGATATGGAAATTTATTGTTTTCAGCATCATTTGGGATGTTTTCAGGTATTTTAAAATGTTCAATTTTCAAAAAATCTTCCATTTGCATTATATTTTTCTTGTTAAGTAAGGCGACGTCATCGTTGAAAACAGATATTGAAGTTGTTGCTTCAATTCCTTGAATATTGGGTAGATTAGATGACACGTAATTTTCTTCCATGTTTGCATCATCAACAATTATCTGTAATGGTGACAAAGAATCTTCTATTTGTTCTGAAGTTATATTTTCAACCACCGAAATTTGAGCATCAACATCCGCAATAACATTTGCCATTTGTGAAATAGCATGAGTAGTTTCATTTCCAGGATTGACTGTTTGATTGATAATCTGTTCAGGGATGTTTTTTTTATTAAAGAATTTCGTTAATCGTGGCAGACTTTGCTTGGCTTTTTCTTGTTCTTTTTTTCTGTCGTCTCTTGCTTGCGCCACTCGGATATGTTCTTTTCATTATATTCCTAAAATTAATTACTTATGAATTAAATAGAACTATTTTTAATATTAACTCCATTTAAACTTACAGATTACAAATATCACTAAACAATAAAAAAAACACTAATTTTATAATCACTAAAATTTATAGTACGGAACCAAAAGCTATACTCAATAGGAAAATTAAAACTGTACTGAATAGGAAATATAGTTAAATTTTTAATAATTGAAAATTAAATATTCTTTTTTATGCAATTGGCCTACTACGTAAAACAGTTTTATACATACATATAACAATAGCTTGAAATTTTTACTATAACTTTTGTATCGTTATATTTTATAAATCTTTGGTTAAAATAAAATAAATTAATACTCAAAATAATATTTCAACTTAATTTTTCCGCACCTACTGTGACCAAATTATGAAATAAATAGAGGCCCTTTCACAACTCGGGGCCTGAGCCAAATGGCCCTCATGGCCCACCCTCTATTATGGCCTGCTTACAGCCATAGCTACCAAAGCGTTTAGGTTAATCCGGTTTATTTTTCGTACATGCAGGTCCTTTAAATGCTCCGATTCTTATATTACTCTTTTTTTAGAGGTATCCTCGAATACTCATGTCAAGTGTGGAATCCGTTTTACATTTCTTATTCTGATCATATCGAGTCAATTGAGAGAAAATTTTCCAGACTCTTGTTATTTAAATTCAATAATATTTCGTTTGAATATTCCGAAAGGCTCAGTCATTTTAATTTTTTATCCTTGGTCAATTACAGAGCCTACCTGGATAACATCTTTCTGTCTATTTGATTGTCCTATCATATTATCTAGCATTGACTTTAACGCTCCCACTCGCACACCAAGAAATATACCTTGCTTTAGACTGCCGCAAATCAAACATCAAGGAAAAGTCGCCTATCTTCAGAATTCTCATTTTGCTTTTCTTTTTATATCCTTTTTCACATAGATTTAGTATTGTGCATGTTCAATTTCTTTTTTCTGTTTTAATTAGCTTTAATAGCTTTATTTTTATTTTCCTCACTTTTCGCTTTTTTGAGGCCATTCCTTTTAACTCGTACACGAATTTCTCTGTCTATTTATTTATATATTTCTTTTTTACTATATTCGACACTCTCGTAGACCCACTTTTCGTCATCACAGCGAGCTGAAATTTGGCACACAGGTTCATGTCGCATGACAAGTGAATCCATAAAAATTTGAACCGGAAATTTCCATGGAAAACCCGGAAAATCGGGAAAAATCATTTGAAAATTTGGTACAAATTTGATTAATGATAAATCCGTTTCAGGAAAAATGCAGAGTTTTCCGTTTTTTCCGAAAAAAATTTCCGGAATTTTCCGACTTTTCCTGAAAATTTTCCGGTAAAAAAGTTTTCTAAATTATGCAGGATCAAGTACCCTATCAACTGGCATCATTACTTTCTCTCCGACAATGATGAAAACTTGAAGAAAAAATCGAGGAAAATTCATGTAAAACGCTTTTCCGGAGTTTTTCCGACCAAGGAAGCGTTTGAGCGTTTTGCAAGCTAAGACAAAGTTGTAGAGCGAAATGAGTTGCATAAAGTTGCTTTTGTGTAAAATTCCATGGAAAACCCGGAAAAGCTGAAAAATCATCGGAAAAATTTTCATCGATATGATTAGTGATAAATCTGTTTCAGGAAAAGTGCAGAATTTTCCATTTTTTTGGAATTTCCGGAATTTTCGGACTTTTCCGGAAAATTTTCCGACAAAAAAGTTTTATAAGCTATGCGGAATCATTTTTTGTCCGTCCTACTGGCATCAATACTTTCTCTTTAACAATCATGCAAACTTGCAAGAAAAATCGAGGAAAATTCATGTAAATTTCTAAAAAAATTTCATAGTTATAGAAAAAGTCTGTGGAAAACATGGAAAATCGGGAAAATTCATGTTATATGGGATCAAATTGGAATACAGCTAAAAAGCGCTGTTTAAAACATAATTTGAATTTCGGAAAACCGGTGCAGTACTTCAACGATTTGATACTCGAAAAATTTTTGTTTTTGGATCGGCACCAAACATTACTTAAAAATTGTTTTAAAATAACAATTTAGTTAACGTGAAAAAGGCAGAAAATAAAATAAGTGAAAAAGGAGTTTTCAAACAAAACTGAGGCCAAGCCGCATGAAAAAGTAGAAAATAAACTTTTCTTCACACACAGAGGTGGACTCAGATTTTATTCGCTGACAATCACCGATATATTTCAGTATGATCAATCAGAGGTAATAAGTGATTTGATTCATGAAGAGAAAGAATATTCAAGAGAAATGTCACAATCAAAAAATCTGAGTCCACCTCTGTGTGTGAAGAAAAGTTTATTTTCTACTTTTTCATGCGGCTTTGCCTCAGTTTTGTTTGAAAACTGGTTTTTTATTTATTTTTTTCTGTTTTAGTTACTTTTAGTAGCTTTATTTTTATTTTCTTCACTTTTCGCTATTTTATTTTATATTTGCTCTCATGAGTTATGTATTTTCTTTTACTTTTATATTATTATTAATATTTTCTTCTTCTTACTTTTTTATTTAATATTATTGTTTAATCTGTACGATTATGTATTATTGGACTTTGTCTGCTCATTATCATATTAACTTTTCAAATAAATAAAATAAAATAATGGGGGTTTTGAAAACATCACACAATATGAAGAATTGTGATGGTAGATGGTATCTGCAGTAATTTTGGGTATAAAAGTGAAGCAAGGATCTTCGTCATCCTGGTAGGTAATGTCAGTAGTTTTCTTCATCATTTTCAACTGAAGCATATTTTCCTTTCACTCGAAACAAATGCAATTTTTAAAACTCTCCTTTTAGCATTTTATCCTCAAACTCAACGTCTCTCCAAAGTATATTAAAATTAAGTTACAAATGGTAGCCACAATCTTGAATTTAAAAAAAAAAATACATAAAGAAAATTATCAATTAAAGTCTAAACTGTACATAGCTTGTCAGCAGAAATGATAAGGGAGCGAAAAAACAAAGCAATTTTTGGACGTGCGTCTATTTGTTATATATAAAAAAAAAAAAGAAAAACCTTTTTGGGTGCCTCCTCAGCATTAACTAATACAAAAAAGGGCAAGGGAAAAAAAACATCACAAAAAACGGCAGGTTACATAGGTAGAAACGTTGGGGAATCTAATAAGGCGCATTTCTTTTTTAACCCATATCCCAGAGAAGAAAGCTGCCCACCCCGGGCATACTTCATGTCAAAAGAAATGCCACAGAGTGCTTATGATCAGTGAAATTTCGAGAGAAATTCTAAAAGTTTTCCGAGTTCTATGTAGTTCACGTAACGTCCGTCGTCGTCGTCCTTATATTTGACTGTAAAGCATTTTCCTTTATATTTGCTTGATGTGCTTGAGGTGGATGGAATAGGGAAATGAGCTTCGAAATCAACATCCTGTGACAGATTTATGTAATTTTTTTTTTGCGGCTAGAGATTTTGTCGTTTTTGTGGTTTGTTGAAAAGGATTTTTCTTATGGAATTTATATCATTTGTAATGGTAATTTTAAGCAAACACAATTCTTCTTTTAGTAGAGCTTATCGTGAACATCCTTGTAAGCATATTGTTTTCCCAACAAAAGTTGACAAATTAAGTCCCCTGAATGGCATTAAAAAGAATATCAAAACTTAAGGATATTTATAGAGGATAATGCATTTATTCCTTGATTTTGAAATATTTGTTGAAAATTGAAGTAAATGTGATAAATTTATTTTTGTGGGGCAATCTGTCGTAACAAACGGTCTCCCGAACTAGGCTAGCAACTTTGAAGGAGATGATAGATTTCGGTAAGAAACGCAAACAATTGATAGAGGTTGAGAGGATCAATCATCATATCTATCTGAAAGCTATTTTCGGAATTTTTCAAACAATTTTAATGTAAGCTTGTAACACAGGAAATACGTTTTCTTGTGGTTGATATTTTTAAAATGCTGAATCATTAAAGTTAAAATTTTGAGCGGAAAAATTAATTTTTTCAACTCAAAAGTAATTTCCTAATCTCAAATCTTGCAAAACGTTTTTATTCATTTTTTTTTATGCGATTGCAGTTGAAGTGATTACCCTTAGAGTTTGTTTTTATTGTATTAAAAAATATTTATTGGTTTTCAAGCTGTGCCGCAAAATGGACAGACCTTGACTGAATCCCATATTTAAATTTAAGATTTTCGCCCAAACAAATGGAAGGAATAACATTAAAAAATTTAATTGAAATAAATCTGGAAACTATTTTAAGATATTTGGTTTGAAGCTGGAAAATATTGGTTACCGGACGGAAAGTGTTTACCGGGTTTTCTAACAGATGTTGCTAGCCGCTATGGTATAAAATGATTGATCTTTTCAACCCAGCGATCAGACAGGTCTCATCAGTATGGTTATCTCTGATCGCCTACCATAGAAGTTCAATGATGGAGGTCACACTTGAAACCACATAAAATAACAACGCTGGATTAATAAGCAGTTAGATTCATTCAATTAAAATTCGTTTTCTGAATAAAAATTATGTTAACTCTGTAATGATTTCATTATTTCAATTCCATCTAAATGTGTTTATACCAACATAGGCTTTGAAAAGCTGCAAATACGACAGTTGCGATGATACAACAATAAAACCGTCGAGAACCCGTCTATTTATTCTTTGTATTTAAACGGAGAAAAATGGTAGGGCTGAAGCTGAAAAACTGTAAATTATTTGCTAGGAAATATTTGGCGTACACGCTTCTAGCATGCATCAGAGATCATAGATGAGAGAAGAGCATAGGTACTTTAACCACAGATAAACCCAGATGTCCAGACCTTATGGGGATCCGTGACCAGTGATGCCAGATTATGCTATGGACTAAGCGCCCAAATAAAGAAAAAAGATAGCCCAAAAGGCGCCGAAATGTTTATATTTAATAAGGCTGAATTTCTGATAAAGAGGTTGCTATTTGATTAGTTTTTAACTATTTAATCGATTATAGATTGCATTATACTAGAAAAAGTATACATGCGCGATACTTTTCTTTACAAAAATTGGCGCTCCAGGACCGAATTTTCGTTTTAAAAAAATTTATAAAAATAGAAATATTCAATTTTTAAAACTTATTTCACTGCAATAAGTTGATAATTAAGCTTCCTTAAAATAAAAAAAAATGTCAATTTAAAAAGTTATGAAAGAAATATTGAAACGGCTTTAGTGACAGTCCACCCAACACCACACCAACAGCCAAAAAATCACCATTCTCGATTTGAGCGCCTGTAAACATTTCTGAATCTCACTGAAATGTTGCATAGAAGTTTGAAATTGCATTATCTAACAAATTCTAAATAAACATTTTAACATTTTTGCAAATCCATACATTTTTGGGCCACCCTTACCTAATGTATATATATGCTTTTCTTTTTGCTGTGAACTGAACATTTTCTGAACAAATATAAAATATTACCTTAATTAAATTCCAAATTTTTTTCTTTTTGGTTAGAATGACATGTCCAAGAATAATTTAATGTGAATAAAACCCATTAGTTCACTGTAGTGTAGACAGCAGGCAGTTCAGAGAGCTTCATTGCTGTCCTGATAAGATCGTCCTGCACTGCTAATCGAAACATGCAGTATGCTCTCAAAATTTCTTTAAGAAATTTTGATTTTGATTTTCGGCTACAAAGCCAGTAACTGACCAGTACCGCAGTACTTGTCTTTTAAACATTGCACGCATTAGACGGAAAATTGCCTGTAAATTTATATATTATACGGGTCTCGTAAAAATAACCCCCTCTTCTATTTAGTTAGAATGAGATATCCACGAATCATTTAATGTGAATAAACCCATTTGCCATTCTATTTTATATCCTTAAATAGAGCCCAAAAAGCGCAGAAAAAGCAGTGTCGCGCCCAATTCGGCGTTTTCATGAAAATCGAAGCGCAAATTTTGTAAAAAGATAGCCCAATTTGCGGAAAAGCGCCCAATCTGGCATCACTGTCCATGACATTCAGTCACCAACTGAAATTGAAAGCACATTGTATCGAAAAAGAGCTTTAAAGATTTTACGAGAGATTCTATACGAGAAACATGTCTCTTTGAGATAATTCCGGGGGATACGCTTACGATACAGCGCTTCAATGGTTATATGTTTCTGCCTGCACTGCAACACTGCACCGCAGTATGGCTGTTCAAACTTGATTGTTTTCGAACTCTCTCACAGCCCTCCGCTTTTGCTTTCAATTTTATCTTTACATTCTCTTGATAGATGGCTCTCCGGTAGATGGCTTGTGAGAGAAAAGCTTTAAGCACTTGTTGTCGGTTAGACGATGTCGGTTAGTACGGTGAATGGTTATGTGTATTTTTCTTATTTATACTTTAAATTTAGAATATTAGATAAGTAAGCAATAAACGAAAATTGAAATATGTATAAGATCATATTTTTCATGTTGAAAAGATTTGAAATTCTCTCAAGCTCCCAACACTGTTGTACGGCCGGCGTGGCGATCAGTGGACTCGGGATCTTACTTTAAGCTGAGACAACTTACAACTATAGATAAGAAAATCTCCATATAAACTTGGATCACTTTTTGAAAGCTCTTTAACTTTTTATTCAACCAAAGAAGATTATCATTTTGCGAAGAATTTATGTGGCATAATATAGCAAGAGAGAGAGAGAGAGAGAGAGAGAATTTGTAGAGCTTTCTATTAGAGAGCCATTAGCTCGTTTTAAGGCTTAAACACAATTCCGTCGACAGAGCGACAGAACGACAGACGACAGCGAAAAATTCGTTGCGAAACAGGCAGTCGAAAAATTGGGAGCACAATTGCAACGACAGGCGATGAGCGACGATATTGAAATTTCATTTGTTAAATGTTTCGAGCGTTTTAAAAGGAGATTTTTATCAAGAATATTTTATATTATATTGAAAGAAATGCAATGAACCAAAGTGTGGAAAAAAAAAACTGAAAATGCGGAAATTAAGTAAATTAAACCCTTTGAAATATACATCCAACCTACGTCTTTTTTGTCCACTTGTCTTGCCTGTCTTGTAAATTATAAATTATTTTATGGATTTCGCATATCCTCGATCAATTTTTCCTCAAAGCTCATTAATTTAAAATTACCGCGGCGTGCTACCACTTAAAAAAGACAAAAGTGAATGCCACAACCATTTCAATCGATTAATTTTGTTGGTAGGACTGCAGCGACGACGGCAAAATTAGAAACTGATCAATCCCGGCGATAATGTCGTCGATCGCTCAACGTCGGTCGTCGCAATTTGGTGCATTCGCATAAGATGCTGTGCTTTTAGAAGTTTGACAGCGATATATCGTCGTCGTTTGTCGTCTGTCGTCGCAATTGTGTTTAAGCTATTAGTTGGACCGCGTTTTGTTGAGGTTTTGCACATCTAGATGCAAGTTGTCTCAGCTTTAAGTAATCGGATAGTTCCGGCTATTTATATGGATAGCTTTTTCCCCTTTTGCTTTGGCTTGCTCAAGCGTTTCAGATAATAATCGGGTTTCCTTTTAATGTGCTTTCGTGAGCATATGCTGGTGCTGCCAGTGGTTTTTAAACAGGTTTAATGATGAATGTAGAGCACAAAGTAAATCTAAACAAATAAGTTTGGCAATCCAGATCTTGGCACGCTGCTTGTGGTACCCACGAAACCTTTTTATTCTTTTTGCTCATCTCTAGCTTGGAGTGGGTGAGTGGAGTGAAGGCACTGTTAGAAGATTGTGGAAATTCTGGCCTGAAACACTTAATAAGGGAGAAGGGAATAATTTCGTCTCCCCGTACAATCCCAAATTCAGAAAATATTTCCTTACAATTGGTACCAATAATTAAATTTTCCTGCGCAAGTATGTTAATTCGCGAGGGGGGCCCGTACATCCTTAGCTACGCCACTGCGTTTCATCTACCAAATTTCATGTGGAATCTCAATCATAAAATGGCTCTAGAATTTTATTAACAGATTAGACCTAGAAAAGGAATAATTTGAACGGGGACTCATAATAGATCTTTCATGTCGCAATGAAAGCGAGGCTAGCTCCTGCACACCATCTACCTTTCAGCAGGTTGAAATATCAAATTCAAACATGAGTTACATATGAATGAGGTAAGCAATGGAGTAAATATAGTAGTGAAGTTTATTTTCAGTGGCAATGCATATATTGCTTCAATCAATCAGATTTCAGGCATATGATTTGTAGCAGCTGTGAACGAGCCTCTCATATTATTCCCATTCCGTCTTAAATTACTAAAATCTTCTTTTCGTGTAATTTTCACGAAGTCTTCCATATTGATTATATTTTGCTTAACCTTGTTAAGGTTATTTTCCGCTAAAGTAACGAATATCTACTGATAACCAGCGCATAGAATTTGTCCCATTAAAAAAATCCATTTGACCGAATTAAAGAATGTTTTTTTTTGTGGGAAATTCAAAGGCATTGAAAAAGTCTTGAAATAAATTTTGCTTGCCTCTCCTAGAGTTTCCTTTTTTCTTAACATCATACGGATTTTTACAAAGATAAGCTCTAGCCAGCCAGCTCTAGTTAAAGCCAGGCAACAATGTGAGTACAACAAAAGTGTAAGCTTCATTCTAAGGGAGTCGGTCGTCCACCATTTTTCATTTTTGACTTAGGTTTTTTTTTATTGTCCACTCGCTCCTTGCCAGCTTTAATAAAACCTTTCAACACCTGACAATGGAAATCTCTCACTTTATACTTGGCTTTGTATATTTATCTTACCAGGGACAGTTATTCAATATTTCGCTAAAGGTAAAAAATACAACAAAAACAACAAAAATTTAAAGGGGGGGGGGGGGGGGATTTCACCCAGTGGAGTATTAATTTTTGGACAAAAAAAGGAAATCATTTGGTCTAGGGGAAATTTTTCAATAATAATTTTCAACTGGAAGGAAAATGGTAAGAAGTTGAGGCTATGAAAATCAATTTCGTTCAGTGCTTCGTCGCTTTATTAACTTTAATAGGTTTTTTTTTTTTTTTTGTAATTTATGATATCAACGGACTTTTCCTTTACGATGCGATGTTGTGGTGGGAGAACGGTTAAGTATTCTTCCATAAGATTTTTTTCTTGTGTTAACTAAAAAAAAAAAAGTTAATTGAAGAAAAATTTCTAAATTGATTACCGTGTCCGTTTGAAGGGTAGAGGCAAGGCCTTTTTTCCCTTACTCTTGTTGGTGTTGCGTTATGGACTCTAATGAAAATTGCTCTCTGCATGAATTTTAAACGAATGATTTTGTTCTGGGTAAATGAAAACAAAAATATTTTCATTAAATATCATTTTTATTTTTGTGTATATTGTTCACCATTATTTATGTCTTTTCTCCATCTTTTTTTGGATAATATTTCGGTTCCTTTTTTATAAAATTCTTCGTCCTTATGCCAAACGGTTTACATAGAGATTTGAGATTCTCCAATCCGGTAAATTCTCTGATTACCAAGTTATTTTGAAATAATCGTTCGTCCGAGTTATAAAAAATATAGGGGACAACTGAAGATGTTCGAAGTTGGGCATCGAGGATAACAAACAAAAGACTTTTAAACGAACACGATTCGCGATCACTTTGCTTGGATTTCAATTATTTATTAAAGTCCTTGTAGGTTTAATTATAGGTGAAAACAGCATCCGATGCATTCGTTCTTTATATCGCATCATATACATACATTTTTCGAATTCGAATTATTTTCGAAGTTTTAGAATATTCAAATTTTTTTCAAATTTCAGCCAAAAATTTGTCTATCTCTACTGTACGGCCGATTTTATGTTATTTCAATAGTTTTCATTAGATATACCTTAAGTTTGGAATAATTTAAACATAGCGAAATAGCTGGTTCCCATGAAAAGTTATCTGTTTTTTAATCGACTTCAAAAAGACGAGGTTCTCAATGTGACTAATGTTTTTTTTTTCATATATAACCTTTGGTCAAGATCCGAAGAAGACCTTCGGAACTCCTCAACAAAGAACAGCAAATCAATCGCGATTAATGCAATTATACATGGTGAAACGTCCAAAGGAAAGAAGGTGATAGTTCTCACGTAGACAAACAATAAATTGTTAGAAAGGTGGCGGAGGGGAGGGGGCATTTTAACCGTTCCAGAGATGTGATTAAGAAAATGTGCTAGTTTTCACAAAACATCCTTTATCTTAAAAAGAACAGGGTGTATCCCAAGTAACAATTTTTCCAATTTTTAATGACTGGGAGTGATAGGTAGTTTTATAAGGGGTATATAATGGTTACTCGGTTAAATAAAAATTTGAGTAGTTATATAAGAGTTTCATAATATTACCAATTAGTGACGTAGTTATATTAGAGTTTTTAAGGTTACTAATGGTTGTCATAGAAGTAAGTTACTAAAGGTTTTATAAGTTGGTGATGGAAATGTTTCAATCACTGGTCTATATAACTTAAAACAAGAAGGATTGGGAACTTTCGGTAATACATATACCCACTACAAAATATCGTAAAATTTTTTGGTGGCCCTTTAGTAACTACGGCGATCGTTATAAAAATTACATTTTACATATTCTCACTAAAGGGTATATAAGGACAATTTTCGTGGCATGGTAGTTCCTTTAGTTTTGTATAATATTTCTAGAAGTTTTATAAGGGTCATTCATTTTATATAATAGAGTCAGAGTTTATATAAAACTACTTGAAACTTTATAATGCTAATTTGTTTATTTAAGTACAAGCCGCCATTTTTTCATCTCTGAATTGCAAATAAAAAAGAAAATGTCGGTAAAGCCATTTTTTTAAATTGCAGATATATGGCTTCCGTTTTATTTTTTTATGAAGAAAATACATCTTTTTAGGTATATAATATTTCTGAATTATGTAATGTTTCTTTTATGAATTAATATGACCTAAGTGAAAATTTTAAATTTTGAAATATTTAATTAAAATTATTAAATATTTCTTTTTTAAGCGGTCTGTATTTTTTCGAAGTATCTATCACGGTCAAATTTTAATTGCAGCTGAATTTCACCATGTACATGCTAAAAAATTGTAATTCGAAGATGTAAAAATATTAAACCCTTACAGTATAAAAATACAATTCAAAGAAATATCAAAATTCTATGTCAAGATAAGTTGCGTAAATATTTGCATTATATTGTTTTATAAAGGTAACGAAAGGTAATTTCCCTAACATTTCAATCACTAAAAGTAATCAGTATGAGAAAATTCAAAGCGCTGTGGAAACAAAGTTTATAAAGGTAACCGAAACATTACTGCAACCACTTCTATGATCAAAATAAATTAATCGAGATCACCTTGGGTTATATAAGGGTTATATAAGAAGTTATATTAAGGTAACCAGAATATTTCTGTTACTAATTTTATAAAACTTTTAGTTATATAAGGTTACCTAAATTAAGTCACGATAACCTTTATATAATCCTCGATTTAAGCTTTATAAGGGGTTTATAGTAGTTTACTTGGATGGTCACTATTAAGAACTCATTATATAATGACTGCTCAACCACTAGCCACTTTGGAATTATGTGTTCTAAAATATAAATTTCGGATCTTTTTCCCTTATAATTTACTTTGTCCCATTGTTTTTTTTTTTTAATCAAAGCTTATTAAAAATTTTTTTTTTACAAAAACTGTAAACTGTAAAAATGAATAAAACAAATCATAAAAAATAAAAAAGGTAGAATATCCGAACTTTTTATTTTAGACCGCCATAACTCCGAAAAGCAGAGGAGTACGGGGTTGGTTTAATAGTCGTTGAAAAATCATCGGGCTTTACATACAATGAGTTCTGAAACGTCACCATCATACCAACTGTACTTTTCAAGATGCAAGATACTCGTATTTTGCAAATTAGCATATTTTCTTAATCACCTTGTAACACCGAAATAGTTGAGATAGTCCTCCTGGCTATACAATTTAGTTTTTGTGCAGGTGACTACTACACCTCCTTCCCTCTGAACCTATTACCTAGAAACATTCCGTATATAGATTTCTGTATTGTACGTTGAAGCGCTGTTGAGGTATTTTGTTTTTTTTTTTTTTAACAAAAAACGCAGGCACGTCTGTGAGTATATTAATAGCTGTTGGAAAATCTTGTTCATTATATAAGTTTCTCCGTTTGATTCGTTTTACAAATGTTCGTGTATCAAACTGAACACGCCGCTCCAATATCTCATTTGACAAACGTTCGTGTATCACACTAAGGCGATGATCACGAGCATTCATTGCGCAGGATTCTTTCTGTAGGCTTTCATTTGTATAAATCTATATTTCCTTTCTCTATTTGAATATACGCTGGTTTTCTTTGTCAATTTTTCTTAAACAAACTTCTCCTTTTTTAACTTGGGACAAACCCGGTAGGGTTGCCATACAAAAACATTTTTTCAGTATATGTTCGGACACTGCATGAGAACGAGTCGACGTAGAGAACTGAAATTTGGTACACGGCGTTTTCATAAAAATTGTAAATACAAGATCAAAAATGACTAAATTGACTAGGTTGGTGTTGCCATACATAAATTGGGATATGTTACGTATGCTGTGAAAGCAATTAGTCCAAGACGTGTTTATAGTTCTGAAAAGTTCCTCAGAATTTAAAATCCTATTAAATTGGAGGGGATCGTAAGGATTGGTGTTAAACCAATTTTAAATTGTTTCCTTGTTTTTATAATTGAATTGCTGATTTTGTATATATCTAGATATGAATCTCAACTTTTTGTTCGTTTTTACATAATAATAGTTGTTCATACAATAGTTTTAGTTAATTAGTTTTTAAATGCTTTATATCAGTTCACTATATAATAAGTCAGTTCTAACAATTACATCCTACAGTAAAGCCAGTTAAATAAAATATATAGAGTCTGCACATGTCTTTATAAAACATGAATCAATAAAGAGGACAATACTCCCAAAAATTTCTTCGGATTTAGCCCACAAACTGAGAGTACCTCGGTACTTGGTTTTTTTAATTTTCTCTGCTCATATGCAGTAGGTTGAGAATTGCCTGTAGACTCGTATTTTGTACGGGTCTCGAAAGATTAAAAAACTCATTACCACATTCCACTTATTAGTTAGAAATGGGATGCCCAAAAATCGTTTTAATTGTGAAGACAACCAATTTCCCTTAAAATGATTCACATATAGATTTTTAAATAAGTCTATATAAGTCCACCATCAACTTATTGGCATCTGAGTTCACTGTAGTTTCAGGGTTCATTGCTGTTCTGATGAGATCGCCCTGTTACTGCTGATCGAAACACTTTACACAAAATACCTATACTCCCAAAAATTTCTTTATGGAAATTTTGGTCTTCAGCTTTAGGCCAGAAACTGACAGTACTTCGGTACTTGTTATTTAATAATATTTTAGACCATATGAGACTTAGGTTGTTGTTAAGGATAATTCAAATAGTTTTTTATAGCAATGTTAATAAATTGTGTTGAATACACCTTAATAATTTTTATTTCTCTCAATTATTTACTAAATACTGTATATAGTAAAAAAGGTTTTACAATAATTTAGAAATGTGGCGTTTTCCACAAATTTAAATAAAAGCAAGTCACTTGATACGTAAACTTCAATTTATTGAACGCACGATTTTAATATAATTAATGCTATGTATGTAGGTAGGTACACAATTTATTTTTGCGAGCGAGAGGCGAATTAGTTAGTGTGCCTTACCCAAAAGCCGACTGCAGACTGCGCTTGCTGTCAGTAATTGTAAGTGACAACTTGTGATGTCTTACACTGGCATTCCATCGTATATCTGTGTATGTGTATATTAAAGCAATTTATTTGATATATTACAAGTAATAAACTTAAAGTATATATTTTTCAGGTTTTTAGTTAAAAAATTAATTTACAATGTGATTTTTGCAGGTTCATTTAAAAAAAAATTACCCGGTAGGGCCCGCCTACAGGTTCAGTCTAGGAGTCTACAGATCCTAAACATTATTCCATCAAGTTCAAGTCGAAGATAACCTATGCGAATTCGTTTGGTTAGCTTGGTTTCGTAGACAGCAAACAAACATAACCTCTATAATATAAGTATTGTCTATTTGAATAAGCCAACTCGATTCTTAACTCGACGATCAAGCTAACGAAATGTCAAACTGTTCTAGAAAATAGCAAAGCACGATGGCATAGACATGAGTTTCGGGGTTCCGTCACTGTTATAAGAAGGCGAAGTGCAAGATTCGGGGATTCGGACAGACCCCTTAAAATAATAAGGACGCCAACAATTTTTTGTTTTTAAATAATAAGTGCAGTAACATAATATCAGGAAACTACTGTTGTAAGACATCCCCTAAAAATTGTCGGCAAATTTGTTAACTGGCTTCTTAGTACACAATTGACTAACTGTGGTTGCGGTATTCGCGCAGGTTCTACGTAGTAGCTCAGTCGCCTCTATTTTGTTACCTTAGCCCTAACTGAACTCTTAGAAAAAAAAGTCGTTGACATTGTTTGTGTGTAAGGGCTACCCTAGTAGAAAATGCTCATCGGTTTCGAAAATCCTCTTCCCCGTTCGGGGAAAATCCTATTTAAACTAGTGCTGCTCTTTTTAGTACATTACTTTGTGTGATACTATTTAGTGCACTGCAGGACTTTTCAGTTGATGCGGATTCTATAAAAACGGATTACTTTCTAGTTTTTCATGGTGTTCTTTTACGACTGGTTTCCTGAGGATGGTTAAAAATTTGAAAAATCCTCCTTATGTCCACTGAGCGATTACAGATAATCAAAAACGAAAATGTGCGCAATTCAAAGTAGTAAGCATTTCCATTATTTCATAATGAATTGACTGATGAATCTATCTCAGTGAGTATTGTCATTATTTCAACAAGAAAATAATGTATCAACTCATGGAACTGCTCATCGGGTGTGATCATGGAAAAAGTCATTATGTTAATAATAAAAAAAAAAATGAATTCAGTCCCGAGCCCAGAACTGATTTCATCATTACCTTCATCTAAGTGCTCATGATGAACTCATCGATGAAATCATCAAATCGTGTCTACGAGGGTAGTATCAATACTTCCACATTTCTGTGCGGTGCGTATTGTCACAATTTCCCAATACTGTGTGCAGTTTTTTTTTTTTTTTTGTAACTGATGCAAAAACGAAAAACTGAAAACCATATAAAAAAAAATTGGTGAATCTACTCTTTGACTCCTGAATGTCAATTGCTGGTAGCTCCTGTTGTATTACTACCTTATGCTGCCTCTTGTTGTCCAAACGAGAGACTGAACGCGTTTTTAAATTTGCATCGCCGTTTTATAATACTTTTTTTTTTTAGGAAATGTTTGTTAGCATTTTACCAGGCTCCACATTCAAAGTAAAAACTGTCATATCTACTATGATTTTACTAATTACCACATACAAAATGAATAGTAAAAAGTGGAATTGAATTAGCTGCCGAAACAAAAAGTATCGAGAGTTTTTTATGAAATAAATTCATAGCGAATTTAAACAATATGAAATATACCGAGTTTGCTGCCAAATCTGCAGCTTAACCCTTTCTGTCCCAGGAATAGAAAAATCATAATTAGAAATGAATTTTTGGAATATTAATGCTTTTTAGACATCCAATATTCTGGAAAATTAAAAAAAAAAAATTGTTCAAAATGTCCTCTGGGAAAATAAGGATGTGTAGCCATATGGCTACATTGGGACTTAGGTATGCAAGGCTTGCAAGTTGTATAATAATTTTTATCGATAAATTAGCGAAAAATAATTCAAGAATGTTAGTTCCAAAATAATTATTTTATTAATATACATATTACTTAAACATATATTATCATATTGTGCTTTATTTTTATTTTAACTTATTATCTACTGAAAAAAATATTTCATTTTAATCGTAAAAAATATCAAATTCTTATTTCTTATGAAAATTCAGAAAGCAATCCTTTTTATTTGTAATGCATAAGCCGACATTGCACTTCATACATTTTATTCTTAAAAATGACTTGCAATTCTTGCATCTCATTTTCGTTTTAGAGTGTACAGGAAAGTGTCCAATATTGTCATACCGAATGTCCGCACTTATTTGTTTAGTTAACACTTTGCTTCGCGTGGATGTGCTTTGTGTTGAAGGACTGTTTTCTCTCGATCCGCTTTGTCTTAATCGCTTCACTGCTATAGCTGAACGAGCGTGTATCAGGCTATTTGCTAGTTCTGACAACAAGCGGCTTAAAATGCAATATATTTTGGGACTTACAGTCCTGTCTGTATATCAGCCATGAATTTACCACGCAAATATCTAGTAGCGCGTAAATTATTCGCATATAGTACTTCTTTGTTCCGATATCCGATCGATACAGCGCAACCAACATATCATTTAAATCGACACCTCCCATGAAGCGGTTATACTCATGAACAATAAATGGCCTAGGAATATCTATATATTTCTTCAACTGAGTGGACCAATGGCGTACACTTTCCACAGGCTCTATACCTACAAATGATGAAATCAAATGAACAGGCTTGTTGTCATACCATTTCACGGCAATGATATTTTGGCTCGTTTCATTACGATAATCAAATGATCCTCTTCCCTTCTTTTTTAGTTCCGTATCAGCTGCCAATTCATATCCAACTAAATGGGTTGATCCGAACTGATCCTGTAGTTAAAATACAGCTATTCTTCAAAGCACAGGCGAGCTTATGTGAGGAGAACCAGTTGTCAGTGTAGACCTTGTAGTTCTTGTTTTTTGGTAAATCTTCACACAGTATTACTACGATATCTCCGCTTATTCCCAGGTCTGAGGGAACTTTGATTGTCTGCTTGCCGGTTTAGACTTCGAAATCGTACATGATACCACTGCCTCCACAACGAGCGAACATTTTTATTCCCCATTTATGCGGCCTGCTTTTAACATATTGAACAATTGTTTTTCTGCTCTTGCAAGGAATAATAACTTCATCTATTGAATTATGCTCTTGTGCATTCAATTTTTTAATGTTAGTCCTGATCTTTTCAATAAAAGGACGTACCTTAAACAGCTTGTCATGATCAGGATCTGACCTGCATTTCATATTGCTGTTATCATTGAAATGGTTGCTTGCTTTTAATGCTTCGAATCTGTTCAGAGGCATTATATCGGTAATTGGCGAGAATCTTGCGAAGCTGGTCCAGTACATTTTGTAGCTTGGAACTCTAACGATACTCCCTAAATAATTAATGCCAATAAATGCCCTTATTTCTGATTCAGTGATGTTGATATTCTTTCATGGATTCTTCTGAACACAGAATAAATTTGTTTGTTGAACGACATCTTCAACTGCTTCCGCGTCCAGGAGGAGCTCAAAATATTGGAGAGGAGATTTTATTTCATGTGGTTCGCTCGAAATCTGTATTTCACACTCTGTTGAAATACCTTCTATATCCGATTTACGCCATCTCACATCCCTTCGGCGTGAAGTTTGCCGCACAATAACTTCTTCTTCTGTTTGAGATTCAACAGAACTTTCAGGAAGCATATCTAGAAAATAAATAAAAATAGTAACCCTACATATTTGCTAATGTCTATAAACCTACCCCGCTGGGAGTCAATATCGTCACCTTCTTCATCCAAGAAGTCTACTATTCGCTGTACAGCAGACGTAGTGGCTTCATACTCGTCGTCATTATCGCTCAATTCTTCATTAGAATTATCTCCATCTAGCTCCAAATTGATTTGTTCTTCTAGTAGTATACCTCTCCGCACCATTTTAAATTAAAAATATTCTGAGAAGAATCAACAAAACACTTTGATATTATTGTTGAAAATAAAATTTAAATTTCACACTATATGGACAGAATAGCCCCTAGTACCCAATGTAGCCATATGGCAACAGCTACATTTTGTGTATTATTTAACACAAATAACTGAGAAATTTATAAAATCACAATTAAATTCAAAATAATACATTTAGCTTATTCTTTTCAAACACATACAAGAATTCTTTTACTTCACTTACCTATAAAATTCAAGCAATAACTTTCAAGAAAAAATTTTCGAATAACGCACTTAACCGTTTCAATGTTTTCATCCAACTGAACGAATGCAATAAACTTATGCAGCTGCATACCTGGAAACTATTGATTACTTGATACCAATAAAGTGAAAAATGTGGGTAAAAATTATCCTTTATAGGTAAAACAGGCAATTAAGGAACTGTAGCCATATGGCTACAGTGGGATAGTTAGGGTTAAGAATTGAATGGAAGAAAACTCTTTTGCAAACGAAAACTCTTTAAAAAAAGAAATTTCTATGCAAAAGCAGGCGTTTCGTATCAGCAGGAACCGTATACTCATCAGTAAGGCTTGGTTCCTGCCTTCGGTATACGCCCAAGTGAATAGCCAAGCTGACCTCATATATGCACTTAAAGTAACTTTTATTTGTGAATTATATACGAGGCGAAATACTAAGTATTTACTTGCAAGAATAGCCCTTTGACCGGTCAATTTCATATGGACTAAATTCACTATGAATTTATTTTATAGCAAGACTTTCTATGTAATACTACTCCCTCATAACATAATTCTTGCCAGGAGGCAAGTAAGTGCATATATGAGGTCAGCTTGGCTATTCGTGGCGTATACGGAAGGCAGGAACCAAGCCGTACTGATGAGTATACGGTTTCTGCTGATACTAAACGCCTGTTTTTGCATAGATTTTTTTTTTAAGATTTTTCGTTAGTAAACAAGTTTTTTTTTGTTCACAAAATATCGACACAGTTACGAAACAGCGACATGATATGTTTGTATATTAAGAAACTGGAAAGTTTAAAACATATTTATAAGATTTTCTATTTAGTAAATTGTAACCAAATTGATTTGTATGTCGATATTTTAAAACATAGATTGGACTAGAACTTATACAACTAAGAAACTATTACAAATTCAGACAGTTACATACCATGCAGAAATTAAGTAATTAAACTTAAAGTGGAGTAATTAATCTTAAAATCAACATTTATAGTACCTACCTATATACAAGGTAGATACATAATAGTTTTTATACTATATTTACTGCATCCGTACATGCCTTGTTACAAGCAGAACGCTCGCGTTAAAATTCTCTCCAACTACTTTCACATATTTTTGTTATTTTCAAGATTCTTAAAATTCCCTCAAGCTTCGTGAATGCATACATCACCCTGTACATAGTAGGTACGTATATATGTATGTATGTATATATGTATGTATGTTATACCCTTGTGTAAGTATTAAGACTGGAGTTATTCCCGCATGAAGGAAGATGTTCATTTTTTCCGTTTCAAGTTTTATTTTTATAGCGCAAAGCACCATGCTGTGAACGTTTTTATTCTTAATCAAGAATTCCTGGAGTTGTTCTTTTGCCCTGCATCACATCGTCTTGGTCTTATTGGTGGATATACACCATGATAGGGCTTTATTCATGCGAAGCATCTCCATCTCCAAAAGCCAGCATCATGTGCTTGGATATGTCTGCTGTATCAGCTTATAGCGTCCCCCCTCCCTCCTCGCAACTCCAGCATCCCCTCGTCCTTGCTTTCTATCATCTGCAAGCATTAGCAAGAGAGGAGCTCGATTTCCAACTATACAACAAAAATCTTCTTTTCTATGTTTTTCTTGTTTATTGGTTTTCATGAGCTTCACTTCACCTGTGTAATCGTCTTCGTCGTCATCGCCGCCACACAGACATTTTCTCGCGAAATATTTTGCGATTTTCGTTCAAATCTGAACATCGTATCCCTCGACTATTGCGAAACCTTGACTCATTTTGCACGTCCTTTGAGAAAATCTTAGGAGCAAAATAAAGAAAAAAAAAAAAAGGAAATGCGAAACATATAAATGCTGAAGCAAAGGAAATTGAGAAATATTCAGTTAAACGGAAAAATCGAGTTTGCAATGTGGAAATCTTTAGCCAATGCACAATACTATAAAAAAAAACGCAGTTGCATCTCTTCCAAATACAATCTCAGTCCAGGTTGAATCCAGTTTTTGTGTTTATCAGCGCATCTCAAATGAAAAAACCAAAAAAGTTGACACTGCTATCGTCTTTGTAGCGATGATGAAGATTTTTTTGAACGCTTTTTTTTTCGCGGGATATGTAGGTATAGGTGTAAGCTATATATGTATATGCAGCTCGGCAAGTTCCCATCTTCGGATTTTCTTATTCTTATTCTGGCGATAGGGGTCACATTATTTTTAAATTTATTTTTGTTTCTTATCCAGAGACACATCGACTGACTCCAGTGAACTTTACATAGATTAAATGAGTCTTTTAGAAAAATAATATTTGAATGCCTGAGTAAAGATTGTAAATTATTTAATTTATTTGTTTGTTTGGCGAACTTAAGACGTTTTCATGGCATATGCTTTATTCCTTTATTTTAGGTTATTTATTGACGATAAGACTAACTTTAAGCTCTAACACTACTATAATAGTTATGTAATCTTTTTATGTTGATAACAAAGTCAACAATTTGTTTAACTTCATGACTTCTACATATAGATAGGTCATAGGGTATTCTTTACAAAATAAATGGTGAATACTACCTGAGAGGAGATTGTTCAAATATGTCACTTTGTTTAGATATTCTGGGCGTGAGTCTATCGAGCATAATTCTAACTATTCTAACAGTCATCTACAATCTCAATTATGTATGAATGGATGAGTTTGCTACAAATCATGCGAACATATTGCTATGATCTTTTTCTTTGTACTGGAATTTAGAGGATACTTTCCTCCTTCGAAGATAGCTTTAAGTTGTGCCGCTTTGGAAGACCGACGAAGACAGAAAACGTAATGGGTCAAAGGCTTTAAACGAGACTACGATTCGCATTCTGGTCAAGGTGGTTATACAGGGTGTTTCATAATTGGTCCACATAACTCAAGAGGTTGGTTAGCTGAGGTCGAGACAAGCAAAAAATTGTAAAATGTAGGGGGTGGTAAGACGCGTCGTTTCGGCGGTAAAGGGGGAGGTTTAAGTTTTTTAGTACTTCTTTCATTTTACACCCTCCAACTTTCTTGATAGACACCCTATCAAGGTGGTATTCATCTCATCTCAGATGATAGCAAACCATCTCATCTTTCCAATGAATTCCCAATCAATTCTGTCACATTCTGTCGGAAGTTGTAGGACGTCAAAAACCAAAAAATTTGCAAAAAAAACTTATTTTTTCAAATTTTACGATTTTCCCGCTAAAATGCATGATAACTATAAAGTTTTTGTAAAAGATTTAGAGACCCAGACGTTTACCTTTATTTTGGTTATGCGCTTGTGTCTATCTAAATGCAACCGTTTTTGAGATATTCCTGTTTCTATGACTCATAATTTCATTAATTTTGCTACGGACAATATGGGGATATGATAATCGCGCCTATTATTATGCAATTTCACGAAAAATTTGCAATATAACTCTGAATCATAGAAATGGGAATATCTCAAAAATGGTTACATTTAGGTAGGTGCATGTGCATAGTCAAATTAAAGGTTACATTCCGGGGTCTCTAAATCTTGCACAAAAACTGTATAGTTAACGTGTATTTTGGCGGGAAAATCCTAAAAATTTGAAAAAATTAGGAATTTTCCCCCAATTTTTTGACTTTGACGTCCTACAACCTCCGACGGAAGGTGACAGGAAGGCTATTTCGGCATTCATTGGAAAGATGAGACGGTTTTCTATCATCTGAGATGAGATCAATACCAGCCTATATCAAGAAATCTTTATAGTAGCCAAATTTAATATTTCAGCATGGATTTTCTAAGTATTGTAATGTCTAATAATTTTAAAATTAAATATTTAACTAGAAAAAGAATGATTTTCCTCAGATTAGCACTAAAGCCAAGAGTCAAAATTAGAAGGTATCGAACTTTAGCATTTTTGGGAAATAAAAACGCCAGTAGTTGCCGTTTTTGGACAAAGGTAACTTAAAAAACAACTGAGTTTTATAATATGAGTACATCTAGCTTCGAATGACGCCTGTGTTTATAAAAGAATATCAACTTGGCGTATAAGCTGGATAATTATTCCACTAGCAAGTAACTAGGGCTTAAAAAGTTCCGTATACTATGGAAAAGATCCTAGTATTGATACGAGATTCGTATCAGTTTGCTCAGGTAGTATAATACTAGAATGACAAACATGGTTTATGCATGTACAAGGGTATCTGTACTAGTTGTGTGTCGCAGGTCAAAGAGCTGTCGAAGGGAGATTCCAACCTGGTAATAATATTAGGAATCCCAATACCCTAGACAGACTGTCTCCATAATAAATTACTTTGAAATTCAATCATTTCAAGGAAATGAAAAGGTGACAGACTATGGACGAAAATTATTTCATTTGAAATTTCATTGACTGTTCTTCATTGTGAGTAAGATCATGATAGAAATCAAAAATTTAATTAAATGCTATCAAGAAAATATGCGAGTATTTACTGTAGTTGCAAAGCATTTAGCAGAAGAAAGTTTTAATTGTTGAAAGAAACCAAAACGAGAGGAAAAGTTGGAAAGGAATTTCATTTATGATCAACTGATAACTGTCACTGCTGACTTTATGCAAAATCTTTCCACTTTCCAATCAATTCAGCTTATTTTCAATGAAGGTATAGATGGCACTTTTACTGAAATTTCACTAAATGGAGTAAAATTTGCTCCAATCGAAAATGATGTGAAGTATTGCACATGAGTCCTTGATGGACTTCATTTATGTGACACACTGCATGCTTGACTGGATTTTGATATGGCAATAAACTTGATTGTAAAAATACAAGGTGTCTCATTATGTTGTCTGGCACCCAAAGCCTTTGGATAGGTCATGCTTAGCCCAGCAAAAAATTATATATGTGTGGAAACGGAAATCCTAAGAGTTTCTGTGATAATAGGACTTTAAGATATTTCGGTATGTTTTTATAGATCACCCTGTAAGTTTGGATTGTTACACCGTATGATGATGATTTTAAATTTGTTAGGCAGATAATAATTGGACCTATTCAGTGGTCTATACATTTTTCTCATGTTCTCTGCGATTTGTAGTTATTGCTCAACAAAATGAGATTTTTAGGTATTTTAGCACCTTTTTTTTATTTAACTACTATTTTTATTAAAAAACATGTCATCAACACCAATTTTTCATATTGAATTTAAGCAGCGCAAAAACTTCACTTTAAAATTACCCATCACAATCTGTACCCATCAAAGTGTATTCTTTTCTGGGTTTTTTCACACTTTTTTAAGCCTATCCAGCGAAAAAGTTCAATAAGTGCCAAAAAATAGGCAATTAACTTTTGGGAATAACATTTTTACGATTTTTACCATTGATTATTTATAAATAGATGTGCCCAGAATCATTGACGACTTAGAAAGCAGATGTCGCTACGTGTCTTTCGTTTGTTATTTCCAGCTTTAAAACTTCTAATAAAAGAATTATTAATGACTGGTAAGGAGTTTTGATTTAGTTTTAAAACATTTTTATATTCTATGCTGGAAAAATTGTATTTTTACCATTAAATAAAAGTTTCAATCACATTTTTGGCAAGTAGCGACATCTCGTTTCTAAGACGTCAATGATTCTGTTCACATCTATATATTATACATAATCAATGATTTTTACGGTATTTTCGCTGGATATCCTTGAGAAAAAGTGCAAAAATGCAGAAAGGGTTACATTTTGGGTACAAAATGGGATCAGTTATTTTAAAGCGAAGTTTTTGGGCTGCTTAAATGCAATATGAAAAATTGATGTTGATAACGTATTTTTTAATAAAAATAGTAATTAAATAAAAAAACGAGCTAAAGCTCCAAAATTTTAAATTTATTGAGCTTTAACATAAAACAGAGAAAAGGAGGGGAAATAAAGTTATAGACCATAGGAAAGGTCTAAAGATCATCAATGTAACAAATGTCAAGTCATCATCACAGGGTGAAACGTTCAGAAGTTTCAGGGTGATCTACAAAACATACTCAAATATATCTTTACATCCCGATATCTCGGAAACCGGTAGAGTACCCCCCCCCCCCCCTCCCCACAATACAAATTTGTCAAAGCACCACCTGTCGGTATCGATAACGTTCGAGTAAAAGACCACATACGAGACACCCTGTATAAGTAAGTTTTGGCTGTACCATAGTTCATTAGCTGATAGGAGTAAGCCTGTGTGCTTGTCTGGCCTTTGCCTGGAGCAGGCTGGATACACTTGGGTCTGCCGTCCTAACTATGTATGAGCTAAGAAACTTTCCACAACTAGACCTAATGCGCTTCATTAAGAGGACGATGGGAAGGTTTTGGTCGGAGGGTTTTTAGGCACATTAGCACAATAGGCCTCCTTGGCCCCCTTGTGACCCTCCGTTTCCTACCTTTGAAAAAAAAACAAAAAAAAAGTCGCAAACTTTGCACTCAACTCTATCTGCGAGGACGATGAAAACGCAATATTTAGTCCAAGTCAAAATTTGGATTTTAGAGCTACGCCGAGGAGGTATATGGTCCATTTGATGAGGTCATTAACAATATTCAAGTAAATCTGTGTGAAATTGTATCCAGACAGTAAGGGAGGCACTGGCCAGCAACAGGGTGATAATTTATGCGAATTTATCTCACCGAACTCTATAAAATAAAGTTCCTTTTTGGTACATACTTTCTTAGAAATCTTTTTTTATAAAACCATTTCCGTTAAGACAATAAAATATACATGAGACTGAGATAAGTATTACAGTTAAATCTGCATACATATTTACAACAAACTCGATTTTACTCTTATTTTCCAGTCATTTCCCCTCCCCGCTTGAATGGTTTACGGTGCAAAAGAAAATGTTCTTCTTCTTGCGCTAGACTAGAGCAAGATGATATCAACGCGAAGCGACATTCTTTGTTATTTCTTAGATTTTGTTGTCAAGATGAAAACGCTTCAACGTGTTTCCTTGGTTTTTTTTTATTTGTGTATTTTTCCATCCCAGAAAATTAGTTCCATGTCATGCTTGCACAATTTCCTATGGCCATCCATCCCTGCATCTGATACCCGAGGGCAGCCAATGATGAAAGATGAGATATTTTTCGTTTTTCCTCTGGTCTTACCATCGTCATTGTTTACCAGTTTTGCTAATTATGAAATATCGTCCTTTTTAATGGTCTCCTGTGTTCCTATCGTCTCTGCATTATCTACTCTTGGTGTATTGTATGTACGTAAAGCTGATGATGGTGTTTTGGTTCTGACTCTGGCTACTTCCAGCTGCACTTTGTATGGATTTTTGTGGGCGTATATTCGTAAAACGTTTGTTTACGACTAGTTTATCATCTAAAGAGATTTTTTTACTCTTCTTTTCCTCTTAGCGAATAGGTACTAGCTGCAGCTAGTTCATATTTGCTATTTAAATTGGATTTTTAATTAGGTTGAAATGTTGTTTATAAAGCTCTCCATGATGAGAAATGCTTTTTGATCTGGACATTTTAATCCACTCCAAGCAATTCACTTGCAGAAGATACAAGGATTTAATTTGTAAAAATGAAGAAATACATTTACATTCTGTGCGGGTATATAAATTTGTATACAGATGGAGATTTTATATACTAAAATTTCCGCCTCGACAATTTCAAAATGTACTTGGTTCATTTTAAGAGAGATCTTAAGACTGACCGAAAGTGTTTTCTAATTGAAGATGTCTGTCGAACTCTAAAACTGGAAATGTTTCCCTGTTAAATTCTGTTTCTTTTCAGTATTTTCAGTTAACTTTGAGATTTTTTATTTAATAAATCTAATAAATTCGTCCTTCCTGTCTAGTTTAAAAATTTCATTACTTGAACGTTTCCAAAGGGTGTTTTATTTCCTGTGTCATACTTTAAAAGATCAAATACAACAAAAAATAAGTATGATGATATGCGCAGTTGCTTTATTTCTTTTAACGGTACCATCAATTGCATTATGAATGGAATATAAAATTTTTAAGAAGTCGTCCCTGAACTCGTTTGGTGGTCCAATTTTTTCACATAAATCGATCTGTATATCTCCAATATTTTGAATTATTTTGCTTCCGGTCACGAATCATGTTCGATTTATTGGAAAAGACCTGTGATTTTACCTATTCCAGAGAAAAAAGGTCCAGAGTTGTCTTGGTGGACGATTGATGAAACCTTTTCTAATGTTTGACATGCTATATGGAATGTTCCACCATCTTGTTCGATCAATACCATCCAGGCGAAGTCATAAAAAAAATCTACTATCATCGCTAGAAACTTATTACCATTCACAGCTCCTTCGAAACCTTGTGTCCAAAATCCGTATCAAGGTACATTAGTGAATCACTTGTACTTCGATATTATCCAAAATTCGAAAATTTTCATTGCTTACCAACTCATTTAACCAAAAATAGGCTTTAGCGTTAATGAAGATTTTTTAACCAAACTTGGGATGGATTTCCAATATCTCGAAAGCCCACTCAGCAAATCTTCGACACAATAAATTGTCAGTTGGCTTAAATTCTTGAGATAACTAGATACTTACGAACTATAAGGATAAGTGCAACTTTTGGCAAACGACATGCATTTGATAGCTTTTTTTTGATATTTTCTTCCGACCGAACAAGATGACGATATATACTGGTGCTGTAAAGTCCGCCACAATAACAATGAATATTGAATTCTGTAAGGTTCGAAAAAATTCAGAGATTACAACTTGAATTTGTGCGATTAATCCAAACGATTTCAACACGTTGTTTTATTGTATACAACTAAATTATTTCACAAATTTAACTCAAATTTATATTTATGTATGTATATTAAACCGACGTCAGTATACCTTGTTTTAGTTACTTCAAGCATTCGTTTACCGTTATCAAGTCTCCTTGTACCTTTGGTTAAAATTCTTCTTACTAGGCAATAAATAATAACACGTTATCAGCAAACAGCGTTAGCTCACAATTCTTTAAGATCCTCTCCATATCATTAATATATTTAAGTATATGATAAATAAGAACGGACCAAAAATGTATCCCAGAGGCACGCCAAGAATTTTTAAAATGCTCTCAGACCTTGAACCGCTATACATCACTTAGTCCACAGAGTTCATAAAATTGCAGCATCGATTTCGATATTTGCGAAATTTCAAATTCTTTGAGAATTGCAATGCTCAGAGAAGTTTTCGACGAAGTAGCCAGTAGGTTTTGAGATTCCGCCTAATTCTCATCGTCTAGTTTTAATTAAAATGACGTCGCTCCATAAGAGGCGTGAATTTACCTTGTGTTTTTTTATTCATAAAATTTTGAGTGGATTAGTAGACTCTTCTGAAATTCTTAAATCTATTTCGTTAAATGTCCTCGATGGAATTTTATGTGCCCTTCAGTAATATGTGTAGAATTTACAAAATATTTTCAAATTGTGTAGATTTTAATATTGATACAAGAACAATTAGAAATTTGTTGCTTTGAAGTGACTTCTAATTTATTGCCAAATGTTTTTTCTAAATATTCAAGACTATTCTATGATTTTTTACCGGAGTAAACTTATATTTGTTCAAAAAGGGATTTTTTTTTTGGATTCTCGGGCATAATAGCACAAGAGTAAAAATTTTATTTGTTATTCCATCACACAACTCATTTGAATTTGGGTGGCAATTTTCAAGTCTTGGTTTTAACTCATCACCAAGTCCCAAATAGCGAAATTGAATGATTCGAAAAAACAAATGGAAAATAGAATAAAATGGAACGAAATAAAAAAATGAAAAGTTGAGTAAAATCGAAAACAATTTTTTTTTATTTAAAAAAATTAAAAATAAAAACAGATTAATTTGGAAGCATTGAATCTGTATAGATACGCCCGCAGTGGGCTGAAAAAAAGAAAATCAAAAAATAAGCGTTTCGTATTAGCAGAAAACCTTATACTCTTCAGTACGGCTTAGTTTTCTGCCTGCCGTAGACGCTTGAAATATATCAAACTGATCTCATCTCATATAAACTCAGAATAAATGCTGCGTGTGCATTAAATGAAAAAAAAATCCTATATTCACCATGGAGGAAGAATGTGAGAATGTAAGTGGTGTTAATGAGAGGTCAAGTCTTACAAGATTTTTATCCAAGATACCCCATCAAACCAAACTCATCACAAATAGTGACGGAGTACGGACCTCTTCCTTTGGGAAATCAATAGAAATTCTGTTATGCGAATATTTCCCCTGCGGGCTTGATGGCATATCTCAGCGAATCAAGACTGTTCATTATAAAACTGTCTCTGGAGATGGAGACGTGGTCTTCATCATGGACGTATTGGTAAGACGGCCAGTGAATTCATTTAAACCCTTTAAGTCCCAAGGCAAAGATGGCAGCTTTCCTGCCTTACTTCAAAACTCAGGTGACTTATTGATCAGATTTTCTCTTTCGTGTTTGTATCAAAATGGACTATACGTCGAAACTGTGGCAAGAAGTCCATGTTGTGTTCATTGAATTCTTAAAGTTGGCATATGCCAACCAATAAGCTTAACTTCGTTCCTACTAAAAATATTGGATCACATTTGTGAGTGGGAATTTAGGTGCTTCATTCACAGAAGTAGATTTTCATGACACCAACACGCGTTTTTAAAGGGTAGGTCAATTGAAACGGCCCTTCACGAAGTTGTCGACTCAATTTAGAATGGCTTCCTCTTTAAACAATTAAACAATCTACGGTGGCTGTTTTCATCGTTGTAGAACGTGCCTTAAATAATGTTCTTCTACATAATTTTACTGAAATTCAAACAACACATGGAGTGAACCAGTACGTAAAACACTAGAGCGGACATATGTTGAACAATAGAACTGTCTTTGCCGAACTTGGCGAGGAAAAGAGAGTAAAAGGAGTTCCGAGAGGTAGCCCTCAAGGCAGTATTTTATCACTTTTGTTGTGGGTGGTCATTATGGATGTTCTCTTGCTAACACTCACCCGGATGGGGGTACAAAGCAGTATGTTACGCAGACGACCTGGTGATCTTGGTATAGCTACTAGTCTGAATTCTGCGGACTGGTACAAAACATGATCCGACTAATGATAGACTAGGCTACGAATTGTGCACTCTGCATCAATCCATTGAAAATAGATCAAATACCCCTTTACTAAGAAAAGAAACATTTTCAGTTTGAACCGGCCCTCTATCGGCTCCACACGTTTGGAACTGAAAACTAAGCTAAGGAAACCACACCTTGAGGACAAAGCGAAAAAACCTCTTAAGCCTTGGCGATGTGCCGCAGATCCATACGGAAAAAGTGGGGACTTAAACCGCAAATGATCCTATGGATCTACAATAGCGCTATCCGACCCATGTTAACCTACGGCTCTGTGGTATGGTGGAAGGTAATGGAGTTTTCCAATCATCGTAAGGTATGGGAGAAGATTCAAAGATTATGTCTCCTTAGTAAAAGCTCTCAAATAAACCAGCTCCGGGGTCCTTGAGGTCATCCTCAACATACACCCCGTGCATATACATGTCAAGAAAGAGGTGTCAATTGCTGCGTCGAGCCTGTATCTCAATCACAGTTCGATTCACACTGGTATAAGAGTTTCACATGAATCCTCCTCTGAATTCGTGGTCTACATCTACCTGACAAAGACAGGGACGGCGATCACCTCCTCGAGACTATGCTGAAAAGCAACTCTAAACCGAAAACTCCAGAAAGGGCAGAATGGGAATTACATTAGGTGCTATAGCCATTGACAAACCCTATCATATGGACAGGCGGATCCAAATCAAAAAAAAAATACCAGAGCAGGAGTTTTCTGCGAGGAGTCTCACATGGAAATTGCACTACACCTTGAAAGCGATATCACGGTTTTCCAGCCGGAAGTTAAGCCCATTATTGAAGCGGGATTGTATCTCCTTAACTTAGTTAGACGACAACTGTCAAGACCTTGTCAAAACCTTTTACAATCCCCAAACTTTTAATGTAATGTAAAACCACCCCAAACTGCCTTTCTCGGATGATGCTTTGGGTGCCATATCACAGCGACATTAGTGGGAATGAAAAGGTGGACGAACTTGCTCGTCTTGGTGCAACCACGGAGGTATCCTCATCCACAATTGGGATCGCACCAAAATACCTTGTCTCTAATATCTCGGCTTGGGCCGACTGGTAACACAGCCGCATTTGATTAGATGACTCTTCAGGTAGAACTACAAATGAGCTGTGTGGCAAATCTAGTACAAACAAAACGAAAAATCTATTGGAACTAAACAAGCCAACTCTGAGAATTCTAGAATCAATTCTCACTGGCAACTCTCTTCTCAGGGGTCACCTGCATATTTTCTTTGTCACTGTCCGACTCCCTAAGGAAAACGTTAGAGATTCCTTGACTTAAACCTCCTGGAAGAAATGTATGAAGCCAGTAAGATGGGTTGGGAGCAAATTTGGAATTTAGCTTTAGCGATCAGTTGGGACTTATGAGCAATTGCTAATTAGTGTAGATGGTGAAAAATGTGCCTCGTTGTGGCCTACGTTCAAGGGATCTAGTCCGCATCCCAAGCTCGTTTCAATTCACCCTTAAATCCGTTCATGGACTACAAATAATCCCACGCTTCACTCTGACAAGAAAATTTGGAGATGATAGGACTTCTGACGAATCGTAGATTGCTCTAAAATAGCTAAGACCAACTAACACATGTACCAAATTGATTTCACTTAAAACGTGCGTTGCGAGAACGCACCGATGGTCAAAACCGTATACAACTGCACAGATTTTGAAACCTAAAAAAATATATATTAAAAATTTCATAATTGAAGTAATAATTTAACTTTCTTGATTAAAATTGCAATTTTTTTCTTTTTCCAGGTATGTCGTTATTTCGAAATATCTGGGCAACTACAAATTACAGGTAAAATAATGTAAGCAACTTGCAATTGGAGGCAGAGAATTTACCTCATAATTTTTTTTTTTAAACTACAACTCACGGTTTTGATTCGAAAGGAAATGTTAACTTAAAATCAAAACAAACGCAAAACAACGAAATGAGATAAAATCTGAAAATAGAAATAACCAGAAATCATAAATTATGCCCCAACTATACGAAAAATATCCGCGAAGGGGCGATGTTATAATCAAAAACAACGAATCTCGGTTTGCTGCAGTCTCTGCATTTTAATACAAAAATATTATAATAATACACTTTGCATACAGATTTCGCAAAAAAAAAAAGAAAATGCAAAACCTTGGCAACATAGCTTCAAAATCGATTTCGAGAGAGAGCATCTGTCTGTCGGAGGAGCATTGCATTCAAGTACACTGCAATCTCAGGAGGGTCTAGGTAAAGATGAAAATTAAATAACGCTCCAAGCAAGATTCTTGTAAACCCCCGTTGTACACTTAGGAAAAATATCTTATAGCAGGAGATATGAATCTCTTGAAATAGCTGATGGGTGCTGTATGCATTTAGATTTTCTAAGTGGCTCTTTCCTTGCGGAGAAAGTAATCCGATAAGAAAATTGGATTAATTGAGAGCTGCCATACCTTCATTTTGATAAGTGAATTCAGAATTAGTTATGTATAGGTATAGAGTAGGGGGTAGAGTAGGGTATACAGATGGGCAGCGACATTTAACCCTATGGCTATATTATACAGGGATTATAATATTATGCAAAATGCCAAGAAATTTGGTTCAATGGTATTCAGGAATTTGCAAGTGAAGCATTTTTTTTTCTTTTACTTTAATACTATGAAAAATTATTATTCAAATATTGGTTGCAGGTTTTTATAGTGTAATCCATCCTGCAGAGATGTTTGAGATTAAATATTTTCAGGCTCTTTGATTTTTACCTTTTAGTTTTTTTTTTTTATATATATGTTGGCGGGGCAGGGGCGGATCCAAGATTCTTGTGAGGGAGAGGCGCAACTTTGTTCAAAAGTTCGAATATACTCGCCACTACTCGCAAAATGTCAAATACATAAAATTTATCACTAAGATACCTGTCGATCAGATAAGTGAGTTGCTACCACTCGTAATGAAGAAAGTTGCTCAACGTTGAACTTTAGCCACTCGCGCAAGTCAAACGAGACCTTAAATTATTTATTTTGTTTTGGTTTATAAATAATGGAAGTGTAAAACTTCCAAATCACCCATTGTAGTTAGTAAAAATAGGGAAACATATTTTGTTCAAATTGACGAATTAATCATAAATTGTAACTTTGCAAAATACAGGAACTAAAGGGATGCGTACTTTACCTCTACTAAAGTCAAGCAAGTTTGATTTTTTTTTATATATTATTAAGGCAAGTTAAGGGGATACCTTATGATACAAAGCATAGCATGGCAGGAAAGTGATAGGGAAAGGATTTAGGGAACGTGAGGAGAGTGGCAAAGGTGCTGATGTATGTCATCCTTAAGCTTTCGCAGATTGTATGTTTTAGTAAAGACTGGTAGACTGTTCCACATTCACACAGTTCGGGATAAAAACCATCACGAAATTTTACTGCATGGCCGAAAGAAATTTGATGAGCGGTTTGCTGCACGAGTTTTGCGTGTAGGAATTATTCTGCAAGGGAACAGACGAGATAATTCATTAGAACATTAACCACACATATAGCGGTAAGGGAGTGAAGGGCATCCATCATTGCGGCGTTGTTCGAGTGAGTCGATATTACAAGATATTGCCACATCGCCAGTGAGCTTGAAGGCTCTCTTTTGGACAATATCCAATGAACACTCTGCGACCAGCCTCGGGCCCAGATATGGAAATTATATAATATTCTAGGTCTGGTGTAGGACTTGTACATAGAGGAGCTCTAGATTCGATGGGCTGAAATATTTCTACAACTTTTCAGAAATCCTAGACATTTCACTGCTTCTTTGGCAAAACAAAAGATGTGATCTGTCCACCTTAGGTTACAGGAAATATTAAAGCCAAGAATATAAAAAGACGGTGTATCACAAATCAGTGCTCCATCAAAAGAAATGGGAGTGAAAAGCTATGATTTTGCTTCAAAGAGTTGAGATAGCTTTGGCACTTAGATGCCTTGAATTCGACGGGAATCGCTTTACTCCAAGCGAGAACATGATCAAAGTCGTTATTCATTGATCTAATCACGCAATCTTGTTTGACAAATGTGACATTCCCTCTGGAGTCCATAAGAGTATCAAGGGTACTGTCAACGGCAAAGTTTGATATTATCAAGGTCGTTATTGAATCTAATCTAATCAAGCCATCTCGTTTGACAGATATGGCATTCTCTCTGGAATCCCCAAGAATGTCATAAGAGTAAGCAAAATGAAAGCTACTGTCATAGACAAAACTATGGATTGGATTAAAAGTACGGGAAAGTAGATCATTAATGAAAATTAAGAAGAGAGATAACAGAGCCCTGGAACGTCTCGGCATTTATAGGGTGAGGTTCTGGTGAAACTCCATCTAGTACAACCGGTATTATGCGATCAGGTAAAATACTTTGAATCTATAATAGAAGATGAGGGGAGAGACCAAGGGCTTTAAGTTTAACTAAAACGGCTGGATGCCAGACTCTATCAAAGACCATTTAAGTATCTAGAGCAACAATTTTGTGACTATAAAGCAACAAAATTGTGTCCGTTCGAATGTTCCGTAAGAAAAGTCAGCAAGTCTCCAGATGAGGGTCCAGTTCGGAAGCCATAATGCCGATCTTGATGAGTTGATTGGTTTCTAGATACTTCATTAATTTGGAGTTAATGATAGATTCAAAAAGCTTTGATAGAATCGAAGTGATTGCAATTGGTCGATAATTTGAGGCGTCGCTACCCTCACCTTTCTTGGGAATAGGCTGAACGTAAGCTATTTTCCAACCATTTGAAAATTTTCCTGTCGAATAAGACAAGTAGAATGGTTTACGCAGAGATTTAGCCAAGGATGAGGTACAGCTTTTAATTAACAGGGGTAAGAAACCATCAGGACCTACGGCTTTGAAGACGTTGATCCCCTTGAGGACCTTGAACACATCCCTCTTACGGATGTGTATTGGCTCTTTTATAGAGAATTTGAAGCGAATCTACCAGTGAAGATACTAGCTTGATCAACCGAGTCAACAACCACTTCACCGATATTAAGTTGTGAAGGTATAGAGGAATTGTTGAAGTTATTCTTGATGGTCTTGACTGGCGACCAGAAGCCTTTGCTATATTTGCGGCTTGCCAACATTCTGATCAAAAGGAAATTTTTCTCTCCGGATAATGGACTTCTAAGTGTTCTGTGCAGTCTTGTCGACTTGTTTCAATTCTAGACATCAACACAATTGATACGCTCGAAAAGCAAAATCTTTCGATTTTATTACCATTACTTGGTTGTACTTATCGTTAAACCAAGAGTGATCTTAATGTTGTTGAGATCTGCTGTAAGAATACGAAATGTATTCATACATATGCCAAGACTTCCCTAAGGTTCTGATTTAGAATTTCCCAATTAGCATTTAATTTTATTTTGTTTAAGGTTTTAGCTAAATATTCTACTATTGCATTTTAAATTAAAACAATTAAAACAAATCTTCCATCGCTTTTACCCGAATAAGTTCTGCTTCAAATTGAACGCTTCCAGAAATTTTTATATCTTTTGCAAAAACTGCAGTAGAAGAATTCAGAAGATCTACTGCAATTTTTTTGTGGTCTTCAGGGAGGGGCGCGCGCCCCCTAGCTGGATCCGCCACTGGGCAGGGGGGACGTGAGATCTCAAACTCTCCCTCCAAAATCTTCCTTCCTGCCCTCTTAATGAAGCGCATCAGGTTTTGGTTAGGTAAGTTTTTCAGTTCATCCATAAATAGGAGTACAGATCCAAGCACTTCCAGCTTACTCTGGGCATAGGAGGGGTAAGCACACATATAGTGTTCGGTTGTCTCAGGGTCTCCTTCTACGCAGAATAGACACTCAGGGCTTTCAACAACTCCCATCCATGTTAGATGATCGTGAAGCGAGCTGTTGTCGGTGGTGATACTAACCACAGTTCTGCAGGCCAGAGAAATTCTTATTAGGCCCATCTAGAAAAAGTTTTGTACAACTGCAAGTACTTAGGTTCGCCCATCTCTGCTTATACTTAATACAAATATCCGCTTTGATGAGAGACCCGATAACCGAGGTGGTAACGTTTACGGTGGGTTTCGGTCTAAGAAAGGGAGAGCCAGAGCCAGACCTGGCTAGGAGGTTCGGCAGATCTGACAACTTCTGGTTCGGCAGATCTGACAACTTCTGGTTCAGTTCAGCTTGGTTTTGATGAACAGAATTCACCATGCTATATGGGCAGCCAAAATTTCATTTCTAATCCTCTTACATATTACAAATGTGTACGTGGTGTGTATGGCAAATCATCTTACGATATAGGATATATAAATTGTTTATGGGGAATCCCTTCCGGTCCCAATTAACAACTTCGGACATCCTAAAAGTGTCGAATATCCGGAGTTTGGATGTCCCTGGTAGATCCCGTGCCTCTTCCTGTACTAAGGTATAGTTAACGCATTCAATAATGGTAAATATCCGCTGCAAGCGTACCTAGGACGTCTTACGGATCTCCTAGTTTTCAGGAGGTGCAGGAGAATGTTTGAGGATATTGGTTGAGATTTTCTGAGATTGTATAGAATTTTGTTTTGATGTGCAGGTATTTTTCCAAAATAAAAAAAAAAAAAACTTTGGCTGGAAAGTATATGTCAGAGGTGTCTGTACTTTAACAAAACAGAAACACCAAATTTTTAACACCTGCAAATGGAATTCCTATAACAAAATCACATTTTAAAATGTACAACTAACAAACTTTGCCAAAACAAGAAGAAATTGCAGAAGCGATTAGAATTCTAATATAGCTACACGCATGTAGTTGACTTAAATAACGCAGTTATCGTAGGGTCAATACATATTTTGTTGTTCTGTTGTTAGTATCCAGAAATGACACAGGGACGCACATTAAGCGACAAATTAAAGCTTTCACCAGAGAACCATGCAAACCAGAAGAATCAGAGATCATACAGAAATAAATTCATATTTTAAGGAGCTTCTGAAAAAATAATTTTCCCATGTTTGTCCCAAAATTGTCCTGCACATCCCGTATCTAGGTATTTTTGTGCAAAGTACTGAGAATGTTCTCATATTAGAATCGTTGTGGGCTATCCACAGGGAATAAGTTATGGACAATTTCTAATAATAACTGCTAGAAATAAAATCCCCGGGTTTGAGGTGACTTTAGCAGGTGTATAACTTAAGATGTTTCCATAATTATAAAACATAAAAGCTGGTGTAAATACGAGAAAATAGTATAAATGAAAGTAATTTAGAAAATGAGAAAATTAGCAAAAAATCAAAGGTAGCTTATGAACAAAAAAAAAACAATGAACCATCTTCACATTTTGTTGCACATTCTTAAAACGGATCCTGGGGTCTTTGTGGCAGTATTCACGCATCCAACCATGGGAAGTGACATACTGTAGCCAGTCTATACCCCTATAAGAGCCCAATTTTATTTTACACAATGAAAACAGGTCATCATTATCATCATTTTCTACCACATAGCAAAGTATTCGCAATCAATGTCTTTTCCTCCGGAACTTAAAGCAAGTGAACAACCAATTTTCTCCTTGTGTACACCACTTAGTCTATTCTGAATCGTTTCACAATATGCGTTCCACTTTTTTCTCTCACTGACTTGTAAGATGCTCTTCTAAATATCTTTTAGTGCTCCCGTGACGTCATCGTTTTGAAGAGACGCACGTGCACCCGCTAACAAATCGTATAACACATTGAACTCTTCTGAACTCCGCACCTCTTTGCCATCACGTCAACCGAACACCGGAACTAGGTGCCAAAGTCACCACGTTTTGCGGTACTTTATGGCCTTCCAGAGGCTTAGCCCTTTTTGTATTTTATCAGTTTCTTCAAGTCGACCCGATAAACGTCGTTGAATTGCTTGTACAGGACCATTTCGAGTGCTACTGACGAATTATTACCTAATCACTATTATTCTGCTATCTTAAGGCATATATTGCGCCATTGAATACCAAAACAATTCTATATCTGTCACCTGTACAGCAATCAAGATTCCACTAACATTAGTCACCGCTTGTGAAATTTATAACTTTTTCCAATACGTATAGGTTACTTTTTCGCCACCTTTTAACATTTAAGGAAGATCCATTGTAAAAACGCTATTTTGACAATTACAATTTAATCTTGGGTTTTCCCCTCGATAGCTGTAACATTTCTTAATTGGTGAAGGTATTCTGTAAATTTCTTCGGTTAGGTTTCCTATCTTGAATAGTTAGCCAAACGTCAGACTCATCCTTTCCAGAGATGTATATATGTTTTCAAAGCAATAATTGAAAGTTGAGATCAAAAGAGTAGTAACGTTACTTTTTTGACACTTGTCTCAATGATTTCCAAATTGCTTTTTTAAGAAATATTAACTTATTAACTTCGAGGTGTTGTGTAGTGAAATTCTAGTTTTGTTAGAGACGCCACTGGTTTTGCATTCTCCTTAGGTTGTTTTCCTTTTTGAGGCCATTCCCTTTAACTCGTACACGATTTGTCTGTCTATTTATTTATATATTTCTTTTTTACTATTTTCGACACTCTCGTAGACCCACTTTTCGTCATCACAACGAGCTGAAATTTGGCACAGGTTCATGTCGCGTGACAATTGAATCTATCAAAATTTGAACCGGAAATTTCCATTTAAAACCCAGAAAATCGGGAAAAATCATTTGAAAATTTGGTACAAATTTGATTAGTGATAAATCCGTTTCAGGAAAATGCAGAGTTTTCCGATTTTTCCGAAAAAAATTCCGGTATTTTCCGACTTTTCCGGTAAAAAAGTTTTCTAAATTATGCAAGATCAAGTTCCCTATCAACTGGCATCATTACTTTCTCTCCGACAATGGTGAAAACTTGCAGAAAATATCGAGGAAAACTAATGTAAAACGCTTTTCTGGAGTTTTTCAGACCAAGGAAGCGTTTGAGCGTTTTGCAACCTAAAACAAAGTGGTAGAGCGAAATGAGTGCATAAAGTTGCTTTTGTGGAAAACTCCGTGGAAAACCCGGAAAAGCTGGAAAATCATCGGACAAATTTTCACGGATATGATTAGTGATAAATCTGTTTCAGGAAAAATGCGGAATTTTCCAATTTTTCTGGAAAATTTTCCGAAAATTTCCGGAATTTTCCGACTTTTCCGGAAAATTTACCGACAAAAAAGTTTTATAAGCTATGCAAAATCATTTTTTTCCTTTCCGTCCTACTGGCATCAATACTTTCTCTTCAACAATCATGAAAACTTGACTGAAAAATCGAGGAAAATTCATGTAAATTTTTAATAGGAAAGGTCAGTGGAAAACATGGAAAATTCATGTTATATGGGATCAAGTTGGAATACAGCTAAAAAGCGCTGTTTAAAACATAATTTGAATTTCACAAAACCGTTGCAGTACTTCAACGATTTGATACTCGAATAAATTTTTGTTTTCGGATCGGCACCAAACATGACTTAAAAATTGTTTTAAAATATCTCCATGCAGCACGTAATAACAATTTAGTTAACGTGAAAAAGGCAGAAAATAAAATAAGTAAAAACGAGTTTTCAAACAAAACGGAGGCCAAGCCGCACGAAAAAGTAGAAAATAAACTTTTCTTCACACACAGAGGTGGACTCAGATTTTATTCGCTGACAATCACCGATATATTTCAGAATGATCAATCAGAGGTAATAAGTGATTTGATTCATGAAGAGAAAGAATATTCAAGAGAAAAATCTGAGTCCACCTCTGTATGTGAAGAAAAGTTTATTTTCTACTTTCTCATGCGGCTTGGCCTCAGTTTTGTTTGAAAACTCGTTTTTTACTTATTTTATTTGTAGTCCAATCTATTGTTTTACAGACCCCCGTATTATTTTATCATCGACCTTTTTACAGTAGTAAAAAAATTGTTTTATTCGTAATGATTTGATTTCGAAGTGTAAATGAATCCATCAAAGAATTAGCAAATCCGTTTTTATTATACAAAAACATATTCCAAAACTCTTGGGGCATATAATCTGCCGACCATCTTCTGTAAGCAAAGGGCACCATAGTTTAACGTAAATTTGATGGGTTCTAGAACTTTTCTTCCTTTGTCACATCATGTTTAATTTCATTACCAACCCTTTTTCGGCTTTTATAGGAGATATCTTGTTCCCTTTTACAGTTGTTTTCATTCACGCTCCATAACCTTTCATTTACTTATATATCGCTTCTTGCGTTTCTTCAGTGGTATGTGTTATTTGGTATGAAGTTTCCGCTAGCTCTTAGACTGGGTTATTCGTAATAACTGCATTCTCCGCAATGTTTGAACTGTCAACTGAATCACAATCAAAGTTCATACCAAGCTCATCTCATTAGATATGCTTTTTGAATTGTCGCATTTAATTATTTTACTGCCCATTTGCACAGTCGATTGAGTTTTGTGATTTTTATTTTGATCTCTAACAATGAAGGAATTTAGTAATTTCATTTTTGGGAGGAAAAGAAAATTTTCTGATGCAATTCTGATTGCTAGTGCACATTAGTACTGCAAAACTAAAAAAATTGCAAACTCGAAAATTTTTGTATGGCATTTCTATGAAGGAGTTGACCAGTTTGGTTATTTTTGTACTTAGATTTATAATTTTTATGAAATGATCGTGTAGACAAATTCAGCTCTCTAACTCAATACTTTCTGAAACATTGCCCAAATATATAGGGAAAGTCTGAAAACATTGTATGACTACTCTACAAAGCAGTTGCCAAATTTTATCCAATTACAAATGTGACCCAACTTTTTTCATAAAGGTATTGTGTAAAAAATTTCAGTTTGCTGGGTTAGTTCTCAAGGACGAAGAAAATAGTGTTTTTTTGGCTGTTTTGAATTTTTAGCACAACTGTTTCAACATTTGCTGTCATAAATTTTTAATTTGACAATATTTTTTTTTGATTTGATTTTTTTTTAATTAAAAGAAACTTATTTATGAACTTATTGCAGTGAAAGTCCTTTTAAAAAATTCAATTCTTCTATCTTTTATAAATTTTTTAAAACGAAATTTTCGGACTTGGAACTCCATTTTTTTGATTTCGCGTTAATTTTTTTTGTAAGAAAAAGTTGCACGCTGGTATACTTTTTCTAGTATAATATAATATGCAATCGATTCTCTTTCAAACAACTACAACTTAAGGTGGTCATGTAGTGTATGAACTGTTCTCAAAATGCGATTTTCGAAGGTGAAGCATTTCTACAAATTACAGAAAATATGTGCAGGTCCATAAAAGTAACCAAATCATTTATACAAAAAAGCAAGAGAACAAGTTATAATTGGTCTTAAGACCAATAATATTATACTCTAGTCTAGATGAACATAAAAGATAATCAAAGTAAAAACCCAAAAGCTCTGTAGGGGTTGCCCGATTTTGTTCATTTTTAAAATTTTATTTACTATTTTTATGAAATCGCTTTCTATACAAAATTTCAGCTCTCTAGGTCGACGCGTTCTCAGGTAGTGTCTAAATATATAGTGTAAACCCAAAATTTTATATGGCAACACCAAGAAAGGGTTGCCCGATGAAATCCATTTTTGAACTTGTATTAGAAATTCTTATGAAAACGCCGTGTATTAAAAATCAAAGTTTTGTATGGCAACATCAAGAAGAGGTTGCCCGATTTAGTACATTTTTGAAATTTTATGTACTATTATTATAAAAACACTATCTACCAAATTTCAACTCTCTAAGTCAACGCGTTCTCGGGCAGTGCCCAAATATACCGTTAAAAACTAAATTCTTATATGGCAACCCTTCGAAGGAGTTGCCCTATTTGTTCCATTTTCGAAATTGAGATCATATAGTCTTTTTATAAGGCCCGTGGGCAAAATTTCAGCGCTCTAAGTGAACACGCTCTCGAGTTAACGTGCGGGCGGACGAATAGACGGGCAGACAGATGGAGAGATACACAGGCAGACAGACAAACAAATCAATTTTCTTTGTTTTGCTTTTGTTATTTAATTTTTGGAGATTTTGAACATTAGATTCTGATTACGAAAATCAATTTTTCTCGACCACTTATAGCACATCTTGATAAAGGAGACTTTACATTTTTGTGTGGAAATTCAGGGTGATTTGAAAAATTATATGAATTAGGCTATCCTTTTGTAGAGTGGTCATACGAGTAGTATTTTCGATGAAGAGAGTGTAAGCGTCAAATTATAAATCCCCCGTGTTTGCTAAACTACTAACCCACCACTGTCCATCAATAATAAAATTATTGGTGTATAGTAACCCGTCAGTGTGGTCTCGAGTGTTCTGAAGCGACAAACTGGATAATTGTTAGTAGAGGAGTTGATATCGGACGCTAATTGAGTGTAGTCCTGTTTAGTCATATTTTGACTTAAGCTTCAGAATAGATCAAGACAATGGGGCACAATGGTGGGTTCTGAACCACAAGAATAGTGGCCGTGTTAAGTATTTAGTATTGCGATCATATAAATTAATAATCTGGAATTAATTTAAAAGAAGTGCAGTAAACATAATCTCTTTTATCCTTACAACGGAAATAATGGACAACTCCAAGCGTTGAACCTTTTAAGAAAGAAATATGAAAATCAACTTTGACCTCCAGGCATCTTCTTTTGGGGGGTATTTATCAACAAAATTTATCTTATACCAAAATTATAGCCTTTTCTTAGAGTTTTCCCTTTTTTATTTACCTTGATGCTGCTTCGACATACCTATTGCTTTTAATGCATTAACAGTTTTTCAAATTTCCTAATTTTTTCAGTTTGCCAAATTTCCTGATTTTTTTCTTGTCTACGGAAAAAAAAAGAAAAAGTTCAATAGATCCTTGATTCCTATGAGTTTAAGAGATGATTAGCCTCTCTAACAGCATAAAATTTTGTAGAAACTGAATTTTTCTGTTGTACTTGTGCGGTGGTTTTGGTTTTCAATTTAATTCTCCCCGTATTAATATTTTTGTAGCTCTTCCCATCAATGTGTTTCCTTTTCTTTCTCTCCTCTAATTAATATTAATTCTTCTTCTTTATATCTGAAGACGAACCTAATGCTATCCTGTACGTAGATCCTTCGATGTTTTCTTTCAGTAGCCTCATGGTGGCGTATTGTCAGTGAGCCAGAAACGAATTTCAACAATAATCGATCTTGTGTTATCGCATTGACAGGAACAGATCAGCTTTGCTAAGCGTATGCATTCAGCAGTGTATGAAAGTGCTTATTTGAAACCAAATTGGGAAAATACTTATGAATTTACAACAAAAATAAAGTGAATATATCCTCGTAAATTTTTCCAAAACTAAATTGGAAAATATCTGTAAAAGTGTCTTCGTTAATTTTCTTAACTGGGAACCGAGGGAAATTTATAAGAGTTCTTTGTAAACTTAAGATTTTTCTCAAGAAAGCACAAACCCGGACCTTATCAAAACTAGTTTTTGTAATTTTTGAGAAATCTTGTCTAAAAGCAAAAGTTTTCGAACTTTTCCATTTGTTGTAGCGCTCGTTCTCCTCTCTCTAAGAAATATATGCTGCCAAAAAGTGAGCCCATAAAATAAGAAATAAATCTCCCGCAAACTTTTTCATATTTTCATACCTTTGGGAAGAAAGAAAAAAATAAATAAAAAAAAATATTAAAAAAGAAATAAAAAAACATTTAACGTTAAACCTTTGTTTGATGTTATGAAAGCTTTTACCGGACTTGTATTGTAGCTGTTTGGTGGAAGGAAGTTTTTCTCTTATGAAAAAGGAGTCAAAATTATTGCAGGAAAACCTCAACTGCGAATAATTATGAAATCGCAAAAGTTTGCATTTTTCAAGAGGACAAACTAAGGCAGTCGTCTGTGAGGTAGGTCTAGGTAGATGGGTAAGTAATCCTGGAACTATTTCGTCCTTGATATTGTTAGCTTCGGCATTTTTTTTTTTTATTAAATTCAATTGAAATTTTCTGGACAAGTTTTCTACAAGGCGAGTAGGGAAATTGTTGAAGATTTTCGCAGTGAAATTATTATTCAGGAGGGAATCCTTTGTATCGCGCTTCGTGCACCATGATACTTCTCCTGATAATTTTACTTGCTATCGCTTTTTTTTTTTGTACTTAGCTGGTTTTTCCTTAAAAAGTTTTGATTTATTTCTTGTCCGTTTTTTGTATTAATTGAGCCATTTGAGAGGGTTTTGAGTAATGTGGATGGGATTGGGGTTAGTTAGGTAACCTACGAATTGATTGTGTTAAAATCTATGTGGAATGAAAGTGTACTTTGAGTATTTGATTTTAATGTTATCTGAAAATTAATAAGTAGACTTTCTATAGTATCAATTGCTATAAGCCGGTAATGGTAAATCGCCATCGAATTTTGTTTATTCAAGCGATTTTGGAACTTATCCTTCACTCCAAAGAATTTAAATATTTCCCGCAAAAAGGTATTAAAAGTATTAAAGTATTAAGTTAGGTTAAGATTAAGGGCCACTAGGACCATGCAAAACACCGCGATCAGAATTGATCTATTGTGTTCTCCCCTAAAGTGGTTGGGAAAAAACTAGTCTTAACGGGCTCGATTATTGCCCGTCAGGTTGGATTGTAAACCAAACCTATATTGGAGTTGATAAGTTTGCAGCTCTGGACATCCATATTCAAGCTAAGGTATTTCTTGATTTGTAGCATAGTGAATATTGTTATCAGGTCATAGTTTAATGAACTGAACATGTGGTTTCGTTTATCGACTATAACATTCCCAAAGGAATTAACTATAGAGTCGAATGAGTACACGAAATCAAGGGTGCTGTCGTCTGCAAAACTATGAAAAATAGGATTGAAAGTGAGAGCTAGCAGTTCATTAAAAAAAATAAGGAAGAGAGTAGAAGTGAACAAAGAACCTTGCGGTACACCGGCATGAATTATAAAACAGTCGGAAGTAACTCCATCCAACATAACTTGAATTGAACGGTGGGAGAGAAATCTTTCAATCCATTTTAAGAAAAGAGGGCCTAGATCTAATGCTTCAAGTTTAGCTAAAAGAGCAGAATACCAGACTCTATCGAAGGCCTTTACAATATCAAATGCGATGATTTCAGATTCACCAAAATTATGGAGACATTGATTCCAATGATCGATAAGGAATGTTAGTAAATCTCCAGTAGAGCGGCCAGCAAGAAAACCGTATTGGTGATAAGGTGATAAGGTGATAAATTGATAAGGTGATAAGGTGATAAAGTGATGAGTTTCTAGAAATCTCCTCATTTGGGTGTTGATGAGTTTTTCGAAAACCTTCGAAAGAATCGAAGTAACGGAAATTGGTCTATAATTTGAGGAATCGCTTGCCTCTCGTTTTTTGGGTATTGGCTGAACATGTGCAAGTTTCCATGCCGAAGAAAAAAAGACTCCTGTCTTATAGGACAGGTGAAATAGTTTGCGTGGAGGTTTAGCCAAAGAAAAGGCGCTGCACTTGAGTACCAGGGGCAAAATACCAGAAACCTTAGACACATTGAGACCTGCGAGCACTTTGAAGAGCTGTAATTGCACCTTGGTGGAGAAGGAAGAGCTTGCGGTGTCAAGAAGGAATTCGCAACAAAGTTAGCTGCAAACAATTTGGATTTGTCCAATGATTCTGTGTATACATCCCTGTTATGAATTAAGGTCGGTATCGAAGAACTGGTAAAGTTGTTCTTGACTGTTTTACCAGAAACTCTTACTACCTTCTGTCTAATGCTTTAGTTGAATTGGAACTTAGATCGCTGAATAATGGATTTGGGGGTCTTATATGCCTGAAATGTGGCTTCCTTGTTTTTAATGTCTTTGTTAAACCAAGAGGTATTCTTAGGTTTAATATTCTTGTATATGTGCGGAAAGAAGCTGCACATCCCATACCATAAAATGTTGATAATTGATTCAAAGCAGTACTCAACTTCCCTCAAGGAAAAAAACTCAGACCGGTCTAATTCTCTAATGAATTTGTTGAATGAAACCCAATTATATTGATCATTGTGCCATACGAATCGCTTTTTACGAAGGCGGCTGGCGGGTTTCAGTGATGATATGGAGAAGTGGGCCGAACACGACACTGAAGTTGAATACTTGTCTGGCTGAGATGTTAGAACAAACCTAATAGGTTGACGCTATGTCCAATTATATCAGACAAACGAGTTGGGCTATGAAATAACTGCTGCAAGTTAAAGGACTCGCTAAATAGTTCAACATGTCTCCCCGCTGGACTTGTGATTGAAGAATGTCTGACCCACTGCGTGTTATGAACATTGAAATAGCCACCAATAACGATTTCGGAAGTGTAGGAGATTTGGTTAAAATATTTCTATATTCGAGGATAGCAAATCAAACGACCATACAGTGTCAGCGTCAGCCATATTGGGACTGCGGTATAAAAATAAAAATAAATGATATGTTGATGAAGTTTAAATCTGTAATTGTAATTAAACTCTGGATTAGTTGAAACAAATTCAAGGACAATTGAGAAAGGCACATCATTACGAATGTACAAAGCGAATCCCCACTGAGGTGAAAAGAGTGGCACTAAGTGATAGCCTGCTAAGCGAGAACTGATTGATATATAAGCCACTTTCATTTAGGGACAGAACATCCGGTTTAGAAGAAAACAAGTGGGAATATACCGAGAAGTAATTACTTCGTAAGCGATGAATGTTGCAAAAATCTAAGCAAAATTCTTGCATTGTCCCCAATGATCAAAAACGCATAAAATTTCAATTAAAGGCACACACAGTCACCGAACCACGACCATACTATTGGCTACAGGCTCGTAAAAGTTTGTTAACAATTTTATGTTTATTCCCAATCTCCATAGATTAAGACTATTGATGATGTCTAGAGCCTTTCTAGAATTGTTTTGCCGGACATATTGCTTAAGAGTGCACTGGCGTGTTCGATTTGCAGCAATTCAAGTCTCACTATTGAGTAAGTGCTTCAATTTCTATGAGTATCTTGACAGAAACAGAAGGATGAGCTTTTAGAGAAGCTTATCTTAGTTAAGTATGCTGCAGGTATTTGAAGAAACTCTCTCAAAGTTTTTTGTTGTAATTTTCTGGTATCATTTCATACACCTTTGTGCCTCCTGCTTATCAGGGATATAAAGGACTCAAATTTTGATTCAACTCATCGCTCAACTCAAGCAGTGAGTCCGCTCAATCATTGAGTCCGCTCAACAATTGAGCGGTGGTTCATCGCTCGAAATTTGAGCGGACTTAATCTTCAGCGGACTCACTGCTTGAGTGGACTTGAGCGAACTCACTGCTTATGCGGGCTCATCATTTGAGTTGAGCGGACTCAAATCATATTTTAAATAAAATAAGGAGAATCTGATTTAATTAAAATTGAAACTGAAACTGAAATTTCAATCAAATAAGGAAAGCTCATAAAAAAGTCATTCATTTTATTATTTTATATTAATTTAGCTTTTTCTAATTCGCTTAGCCAGCTGAAATTTTCCTAAATTTAAGTTCGAAAATGGGAAAAATCGGTTAATTCTTTCGTAGGGTTGCCATACAAAAATTTCGTTTTTCTGAGGACACGTCGACATAGAGAGCGGATATTTTGTGCATGGGGTTTTCATAAAATATAAATCTGATCGGGAATTTAATGTTACTTATAAAATGTATGTTATATCAGCTTACATAGATTTGTGGGTAGTTTTTTTATTGAACGTAGATAAGTACATTGCTGAGTTTTTCTCAGACCAGTCACCTGCTAAGCATGCCGCTTTGGCATAATGAAAATTGATCTGGTGATAGCTTAAATGGGAGCTTAATTAGCAATCCCACAGAGTTGTTCCTTTATTTTTAGTTTTCGGGCTGAACAAGTATTAGAACAAATAACTTGGTTAAAAAATTCTTCCTGTTTCATTGGCAATGGAAATTATTTTGTTTCAGCATTAGTTCTCAGGGTTGATGGCCTGAGCAATTGTGCTGATGTTCAGTCATTGGGGCTTTTGCAAGTTTTTCTGGTGATCTTAGGTGACCATAGATGATAAGCTCAATTGCCTTGGCACATGATGAAGACTATAAAGTTTTCCAGAGGGAAAAGACTTCATTTCATTTTAGTGATCGCAGAGAAGTTCTGTACATTTGGCAGGTTTTTCAACGCAGATTCATTCAATCGATCGTCATTGTTTCATCCAATTAAACCTTGCAAACTGAGCTGGGACACGTACTTTTTTTTAAAGAATTTCCCACTCCTATTCTGTTGTGCGTATCAGGCTTCTTGAGGGAGATTGACAATCCTTTTCTTTATATAGGGTGTCCCGTAAGTGCTGTGATACCCGAAGGCTATGTATAGCTCATACTTAGACGAGCAAAAAATTGTATGGGTTGGGAGGGAGGGGGGGGGGGGGGGGACCATAACGGGTTCCGAGATAAAGAGACTTAAAGATATTTGTAACTTCTAAATGTTACATCTTATCATGATGACTTAAACTTTGATAGATAGATAATCGTTGGATCTTTCCAATGGCCTACAAGTTTTTTTCCTCTGCCTCTCCGTATTGAAGTTATGGCTGAACAAAGTTCAAATTTCGGAATTTTTACTCCATTTTTTTATTTAACTACTATTTGTATCTAAAACCACGTCATCAATATCAATTTTTCATATTGCATTTAGGAAGCCCAAAATCTTAGCTTTAAAATGACCAATCACACTCTGTACCGAAAATGTAGCCCTTTCTGCGTTTTTTGCACTTTTTCTTAAGGATATCCTTATACCTTAATAAAATATGTAAAAAACGAGTTTTCAAACAATACTGAGGCCAAGCCGCATGAAAAAGTAGAAAATAAACTTTTCTTCAACCACAGAGGTGGACTCAGATTTTTTGATTGGGACATTTCTCTTCAATATTCTTATTACCTTTGATTGATCATATTGAAATATATCGGTGATTGTCAGCGAATAAAATCTGAGTCCACCTCTGTGTGTGAGGAAAAGTTTATTTTCTACTTTTTCATACGGCTTGGCCTCTGTTTTGTTTGAAAACTCGTTTTTTACTTATTTTATTTTCTGCCTTTTTCACGTTAACTAAATTGTTATTACGTGCTGCATGGAAATATTTTAAAACAATTTTTAAGTCATGTTTGGTGCCGATCCGAAAACAAAAATTTTTCGAGTATCAAATCGTTGAAGTACTGCAACGGTTTTGTGAAAATACCAGTAGGACGGAAAAAAATGATTCCGCATAGCTTATAAAACTTTTTTATCGGAAAATTTTCAGGAAAATTCCGGAAATTTTCGAAAAAATTTCCAGAAAAATTGGAAAATTCTACATTTTTCCTGAAACAGATTTATCACTAATCATATCGATGCAAATTTGTCCGATGATTTTCCCACTTTTCCGCGTTTTCCATGGAGTTTCCACAAAAGCAACTTTATGCAACTCATTTCGCTCTACTACTTTGTCTTAGTTTGCAAAACGCTCAAACGCGGAAAAACTCCGGAAAAGCGTTTTACATGAATTTTCCTCGATTTTTTCTGGAAGTTTTCACCATTGTCGGAGAGAAAGTAATGATGCCAGTTGATGATAGGGATCTTGATGCTTCATAATTTAGAAAACTTTTTTACCGGAACATTTTCCGGAAAAGTCGGAAAATCCCGGAAATTTTTTTCGGAAAAATCGGAAACTCTGCATTTTTCCTGAAACGGACTTATCACTAATCAAATTTGTACCAAATTTTCAAATTATTTTTCCCGATTTTTCGTTTTTTCCATGGAAATTTCCGGTTCAAGTTTCGATAGATTCAATTGTCACGCGACATTAATCTGTGTGCCAAATTTCAGCTCACTGTGATGACGAAAAGTGCGTCTACGAGAATGTCGAAAATAGTAAAAAAGAAATATACAGACAGACAAATTCATGTACGAATTAAAGGGAATGGCCTCAAAAAGGTTAATTGCCTACTTTTTGGCACTATTAAACTTTTTCGCTGGATATGCCTTCTCTAATTTTTAAATTTGTCCCCCAATTTTTATTGAAAACTATTTTTTTTTTAATTTCTCTGGTTTGCGGAACGGGGCTGCCACAAATTTGAACTGAATTAAATAAATTTTTAACATAAGCTTTTTGAAGTTAATAAGCAGTAAAAGACGTTGTCCGATTGCTTTACCTTACATAGAATTTTCGCAAAAATAAGTAGAATTTAGAAATTGGAAAACGTTATTTTCTGCTTATTAACTTCAAAAAGAAAATGATAAAAATTTACTTAATTCAGTTCAAATTTGTGGCAGCACCGCTCCGCAAACCAGAGAAATTAAAAAAAAAAATCATTCAATTTTTAATTTTTAAATCATTTTCAATAAAAATTGGGGGATAAATTTAAAAATTAGAAAACGTTATTTTGTTACCGGATGTATTTACATAAATATTCCATTAATCAATTTGCGTTTTATTCAAAAATCTTAACGCCCTGCCCCATCTTGTTAATTGTACACCGAGCCTTAAGAAAAAGTGAAGAAAAAAACGTAGAAAGGGTTACATTTTGAGTACAGAGTGTGATGGATCATTTTAAAACGAAGTTTTTACGCGCTCCTAAAATTTGATTTGAAAAATTGGTGGTGATGACGTGATAGAAATAGTATTTAAATAAGAAAAAGGAGTTAAAATACGAAAAACCGTTACAACACACACACCCCTTTTTGATCTATTGTGAGGTGGATAGGAGGATCTTAATCAAAGCAGGGTCACGCTTTAAGTTTTTGATATACGCCAGTAAATTTGTGTCTAAGAATTTTAGATGCTCTTCTTATAATCATCAGTCCTGAACACTTTAAGCCCGGTTGAACTAAAAATGTCTTCTCAGTTTTGCAGATGAATTTCAATTGAGTCTACTGTTTTACTAATTCTAAACTTTTATTGTTGCTGGGTCATATACAGCGAGATTAAATCAAACCCATCGTTAGAAAATATACTAACAAAGTTCCATTTATCACGTAAGTAATTATTTACACCTGAGATTAAATTCTTATCAAGTTTCCGCTCTAGATCCGTCATATTTAATATTAGCGGTATTTTTTTCGAGATCCTGGTCGTCTACACGCTTGAAGCTTATCGCTTAAACTTTTAGACTTGTTTACTATGGCAGTTATGGCTTAGTTAGAAGATATATTACCAAATAGTCTCGATTATGCAAATTTTTTACCATTCAGTTAATTTTAAAACTACAAAAACCTCTACTACCTTCATAGCTACTTATTTAAAAAAAAATTAAAAAAATCTTGTTTTAAACTTTGATTTATGTCTCTGATTTCGTTGTTTACTTTTGCCCTTAAAGTCCTCAGTCCATAGCCCTCATGATTTTACATGATTAAAGGAATGATTGATGTTCACCTAAACAAACAAAATCAAATTCGGAATCACCCTGTGAATGGAATAAAGTTGAAATACAGCCTTAAGGTCGAAAAAGAATGAGACCGACATGGAATTTACGGGCGACACTGTCGTCGTAATTTTCACCGAATTAACCCAATGACAGCGACATTCTTATGTTTGTTGCCAAAATGGGAGAGATATAGAAAAAACAATTAATAATATAAAAAAAAGTACCTACGTTGCTCGAATGAATCTCATAATAATAAGTGGGGGAAAAAAGAACATTCTGAGTATGGTACAAAGATTAACAAGCTTTGGCCGATTCGGGAATACCTTAATTGACTGAAAAATGGTTTGAATTGTGAATAGGCACCACCCGGTGAAATATTTAAGAAAAACCCTAGTTCCTTGGTGTAAATCACTTCGGGCAAAGTAAGTGCTAGTGAAAAGTAAAGAAATTTTCAGTTAGAACTTCCAAACTCAAACAAAAATTCGGACAGTCCCATTGGGTACAGCAGCATTGTAATGCCATAATGTCAGTATTTAATTTGTCGTCGTAAATGTTGTGTCGGCCTTAACAGCCGAAAAATCTAAAGCGTCTAAGATAGCTTTTAACTTTGAACAAAACCGTATCTGTCGTGATTACGCGTTTGCTTCTTGTACCCCATTTCATCATATTCACGTAATTCAGATGATCACGCCATCAATCATCTAATCTGGAAGCGTTTCATTGAAAGGCCATCGCTTTGAAAACGTTAATATGCGCATCATTTCAAGTGCTTAAATGTCCTCAAATTGATGGCACTTTAATACACACAGAAGAAGTTGGAGTGAAGAATGAACCCCCCCCCCCCCCCGCATCCCTTCTTAATATACAACAATATTTCCTAAGTGGTGAGTATAGCCTATCTTAACCGCACGAAATATAACCCAGTGGCAGCCAGTCTGGATGGATCCTCCGGGTCTCGGGGACAACAGGGAAATGATGGCAGAAATGAAAATAGCTCGCAAAAACAATCACAGAGAGGACTTTGCCTTTTGAAAAATAATCCTCGCAATTTGCTGCAGGATGAGGCTCATCTGGCAAATTGCTGCTTTAAAACGTATCACTCGGAAAAATCTTAATGGAGCCGGAAAATAGTTGAAAGCTGTTCTGGGACGATGCCTGGTTGATGCTTCCTTGCCTGGCTGGCTGGTGCCTTGTCAAATGTTTGTAGGTATGTATGTATGTTTGTAGTATAACCTAAGCTGCTGTACAAAGGAGGAGGAAGGATAAGGTCTGGGTGGTGTGATGTCCCAAGAGATGGAACGTCGCTTTCAGTCAAATTGACGGGCGCCATTATGTCTTCATATGAAAATGGGGTTCCGTTTGCAAAAAAATCTTATTTTTCTGTCTTTTGCTGATTTTTTTTTTCTTCCTTTTTTTACTTTTTCCTTTCGTTTTGCAAATTTCAACAGGCGCCTCCACAGGACATGGAAATTGAGTCACTATATAAATAGCACTTCTTACATCTGCATATATCCTACACACGTACGTATGTATGTATATATATGTACATATTCCGACTAGTCCCAAAGGATATGAAAATGTTCGATGGTATATCCACTTGATTAAGTGCAGAACCCGCATAGTCTAAGAGGTCTACATCTCATCAACTCAGAAGAGAGAGAAAAGAAGAAAAAAAAGCACATAGTCCTTGGACATATGATTCATTGCATTCAATTTTTTTGTTTACTTCCCGTTAATCTTATGTCCAATTTTTCGTATTTTTAGCTTACGTCCGACTTTTTCACAAATTCTTAGTTTGACCTCCAGTCCTTTTCCCCCCATTTATTTTTACTTCTTCCTCGTGTTTTTTTTTTGCAACTATCATCCATAACTCTTCATACTCATAGAAGGGAAAAGCAAATATTTTTCCAGAAACAAATCACCTTGAAAGTCAAGAAATCTAGGGGAAATGCTCTAGGAACATCCTGGATATAAATCAAGTGAGACGCAATTAAAACCAAACGACATGATAACTCTTGGGAAATTGTTCAACTCATCCTGGTAGTTGGACGGGGAGGGTGAGACGTAATCTTTTCGAGTTTATTGACCAAACTTACATATATACAATGTAAACGATGTGTCAACATGTTGCGAAAACGTGCCAAGAATTATCTGTCCGTAATTAGTGTGTATAAGTTAGGAAAGACCAAGGAGTTGGATAATATGCCACCAGCAGCAGCAGCAGCAAATGAATATTATCTGATTACGGCCGAAGTGTCAAATTAGTAACAATTTTCAAGACACACAGTTGTGCATCTTATCATCTACTTAATGATGGATATATATCTTGGTTCAGGCAAAACATACATATATATAAATAAATTATGATGCTGACATAGTCGTATATATGTACACACAATAATATTTACAAGATGAATAGCGGTTATTTGATAGAAAAATCTCGCTAAAACCTTGCATTAAATCCTCTCATCCTAAGAAAGTTGATAAAAACGAATCCAAAAATAGATGCAAGTGTGAATGGACGATAATATAAGAATGGCCTACAATCGGTTATCAGTAGCTATATAAGAAGAGAGAGAATAAATAAATCAGAAAAATGGTCCTGTGTGGGATGCTGTATGTATGCGCGTGCCTTATGGCTCTGAGCCAATTTACGGTCCTCGTCGCTGGACCGTGAACTATACCACGGTATCGTATGTACATACATATATATGTACATATATCACTCGCAGCCAGTGTCCATGAGAATGTTGTGTACACTATGCATGAGATGCTTTCGCCAGATAATCCAGAAGAGATGATAAATCACTCAGATGCTGTCAGGAAGTTTATGTAAATATGTGATTGCTATTTATTTTCTGTATGTACACAGTAACTGAGAACGACGACCAGATAGTAGATATACCCGCAGTCATAAACATCACCATCCATGGTATATAGATTCTTCATATATATATGTATAAATCTCTATACAGTTATGTTTATTTACTTTTTGAACATGCAACTAAACAAACATATATATATATATACAGCCTCCGGTCATGGACCATTCAAGAAGAGATGGGGGAGATGAGTGTATTTATAAGAATCGACGAACACAACACAACAACAACAACAGAAGCGGCCATAAATACAAAATTATACAATCACGGCGTAATGCGCTGTATACTGATGATTGACGACAAACAAACAAACAAACAAATAAACAATGAAAATTGGGATGGTGCTTAGCGCTCAGCATCATTTCTCCTTTTCCACCTTAATAGGAACTCTTCCTCCTCCTCCTCCTCATCCACCATAACCATTCCAACTTTCCACAGATAAATCCAAATTAAACGTTTATTTATTACGATCGGCTGCGAATTTTGACAGGCAGACAGCAAGTGATTAGTTTACTTCAACGAATCTATCGATAAGTGCAGGAAGAGGGGGGGGGCAGCTCTCCTCATCCTCATTTCAATCACCCATCCGTGTTCTCTCGTAACCCATCGTCATTTACAATTGAGAGAAAAATGATGAATGACTCCGAACACTGTGAAACTTTGGGTGCTGATAAAGAATCGCTTATTTAGCTACGGGCTTTCAATGGGAATCTTTCAAGTCATGTTTACGTTATCAGTGATCATCTTGGCAGACGTTGTCGATGTTATTGGGATGCAATGAACCCGTCCTCCTGCCTCTTCCTCCTCTATGAATGTTGTAAATTGATATCAATCCAGGAAGAGAGAGATGAATTTTCGTAGACAGCTGTTGGAAATATTTTGTTATGATTGACGGATTGATGGATGGCTTGATGGTGGTAAATATATTTTTTATTGCTTAAATGCCGGCATGAGATGCGAATGAGTTTTGTGTAACTAACGTCAATGTTTAGTAGAAGTTATTCGAGAAGTTTTGATATTGAGATTTTTTTTTTTTTTTATTTAATTTGGGTTAAACGAAAGTGGAGTTGTCGTTGTAATTGTTGTTGTAGGTTTTGAATTTTCAGAGAATTGACGAATAATTTTGTACATTTTTTTCATTACTAAATTTCAAATAAATATTCAGAAAAGTGTATCCGATGGAATCGCAATCTTTGCATTTTTCGAGTTATAGCAAAAGTCGCGCATATCTTTTAAAAAAAATGCTAATTTCAACAAAACAAAATCCCAAAAGTCAAAATTCTGAAAAGAAAAATCCCGAGAAAAATTCCAAATTATAATCTCGCAAATTATCTGGAAAAATTAATCTTTTTTTTTCTAACTTCCTGTAAAAGATCGAGATAACAAACCGGAATGCACCTTTTTTATATGAAGTTTTCGTATGACTTTTTTTGTGGCGACCATTGATCAAACATAGCTTAATTGATAGAGCACTTAGTATAAAAAAAAAAACTGTCACATAGAACAATATCATTTAAGTCGCTTCCTAGCTGTGATATTTACTTATTCACATAAGGGTACGTGCACAGCGTGACTAGGCGAGGCAAGGAGAGGTGTATATCAAGAGTTAAGAAATAAAAATGAATGCACGCTATACTCGCCTTACATCGCCGTGCCACGCTTCTTTGTATACACAGTAAAAACTTCTTACTACTTTCATAGTAGGAAATTTAGTGCCTACTCTTAAAGTAGTAATTTTCGACCAGTTGAAAAAAATTACACATCCCTATTAATCTTAATACTAAATGTAGTAAATGAATTACACACGAATTCTTAAAATTATACATTTTCATAGTAACCAAAATCAAACATACTTTGTAAAATTACACACACGATTATAAAAAATGCAATAAAATGTGTAAAATTTAAATGATAATTCATATTTCGTTACTTTTCTAAAGTAGTCAATTTTTGTCGCGAAATAACCAATGGTGAAAACTCTGAAAATAGTAAAAATTTGTCTGTTTTCATAACATCAGTAGAATAGTATTCTTTTGTTTATTTTATGAAATATTGCAAACATACAATACATAAGTTTATCCATGCTAAACATAGATTTAATTTGCATTCCACACAATACAAAAAAGAAAACAGAGCTCAATAAAGTGTTGAAGAACTAAATTAAGAAAACAAAATTCTTTAGAATTTTTTGTAGATTTTTTTTTTTTATTAATATAATTGAAAATCTCTATAAACAAAAATAAAATAAACATAAATTTGATTTTAAAGCTATTTACATTTCAAGGTCAGTTCAATATTTTTATAGCTATTTACATAAAATATATTGAACAAATAAACAGAAAAATATTCATTAATCCAGATTAATGCAAGAAAAAAGTGCAAAGTGCACACTTTTAAGATGATTTTATTTGAGCAATTGCCGTTATCAGACGTAAAACTTTTGCCACAGCATTTACATTTTTCTTTTTCCATCGTGTTATATCTGTGTGGATTTCGTAAAAGTACCTTTGTATGAAGTCTCAAGCTTGTGATGCTTCCTGGAGGTCTTATTTAGAATGATATAAAAACAGAATTCTTGCAGTAGCCCCCCTTGAATATTCTTTGAAGTTGAATTAGCAACTTCTTTTCCAATGAAAACATAAATAGTATTTCGTTCATTACTTGTTTCTATATTTGTATTTAAAAAAAAAATTGATTACGATAAAGAAATTTACCGAAGACTGCATACCAAGGAGAATTATTGGGGACATCAATATGACTGACTTTTATTATATAAATCCCTTTGAAAACACAAATATCTATAACCGCACAATGAAAAATACTTCTGCATCCCATCACTGTTTTAACAAATCTGTGGTGACGGTATAAGCTTGTCTCAACTTGTCTGAAAAATACTATGCCGTACTTGGAATTTCTAGAAAACCATAGTAATTTTAAGCATAAGAATTTGATTCGATGAAAACAATTTTAAAAACTAATGTAAAATTTACAAACACGTACGTATTTTCACACATTTAAATTGAATTTTACCAATTAGAATGAGTAAAATTAAGCATTTTATGTATTTTACACACAAATGCGTAAATTTTAATATCAATTTATAAAATTCCTACTCTACTTTGTAAAATTTTACTACTATAATTTAAGTAAAATTCAAGAAATTTTTTACTGTGTACGTATCACTAATCAATCGAGACAGTGTACGCGTCAAAGTTAACACAAGAATAATGGCTTGTTCACGAGCGCGATTTATCGCATGCGACAGAGCTCTGATTGGCTGCAGCAATGTAGTTGTCGCTGAACATGCTTACTCTTTCTACGTTTCGTGCGATACAAAAATTTATCGCATCAATGCTCTTAGTTTGGTGCCATTTTCACCTTAACCTCAACATTTACGTTTGTTTACCTTTGTAATCGGATGCTAAAGCTCCGCAGTGATGTCAAAATTTATTATAATATGTAAATATATAAATATAAAAACATAAATATACACTGGCGAGCAACTGGTTAGGTACACCTTAATATTTTGAGTTTCTTAGAAGCCGGGGAGGTATAGCAAAACAAATCGACAATGGTTTTATTGCCTATGGAAATCCCAATCATAAGATGCAATTTCCAGAATAATCACATACACGAGCGGGTTCCTGGATGGATTTATCTAAGAATGTGCATATAAAAACGGAGCAACTGATTAGGTACGTTTATCTCTTTTGGACTGCCTACAGTGTGTGTGCTATTATTTTTCTGTGAAAATTTGTTTTGAAAAAGTTAACGTAACATCTTAAAAATGGGAAAAAGAAAACAGTTGAACCTGGAAGAAATGGGGAAAATTAAAGCCTTATAGGAGGAAGGATATTTCGGAAGGCAAATAGCAGAAAAAATAGGTCGTAGTGCCAACGCAGTGTGCCGTTTTCTCCGGGATCCGGAAAACTACGGCAAAATTACCAAGGAGGGATCAAAACTGCGACCACTGAGAGAGAACGGGGCCAAATTTTGCGGGTAGCGTCAAACTCTACGCTAAGTGCACGGAGAATTGGTGAACAAGCAGGAACTTCTGCAAGTGTCTGGACGGTACGAAAACCGCAGAACTGTGATGTCTTCTGCCTCAAACCAGTTTTTAACATAACAAGCAGTATGAATGGGCGCCAGATCTTGTTGAAAAATCCAATCCACGCTTCCTAATATTTCATCAAAATCGGCTGCTGCCGATCGTAGTAGATCTACGTACGTTTCTGCGGTTTGTCTTCTTCTTAAAATTCTAATCTCCACAGGCCCTCTATAGGATATGGCTCCCCATATTGAACCCGCTCTGCTGTGGTGGCGGGATAAATATTTCCTCTCCTTCCGAATATCATGGAAATAATATGAGAAGCCATCAGGACCATCCAAAGAGAATCTTTTTTCATCAGAAAAGATTACTTTCTTCCACTCTTCATCCCAGCTGATGTGGTTTCGAGCAAACTGCAACCGTGCTTGCTGATGTCTTCGCGTTAACGCTGGTTTTTTCTTCAAACGGAGTCGTTTTATTGTTGGGCTTTCTTTTATTACCGTTCATACCGTCCAGACACTTGCAGAAGTTCCTGATTGTTCACCAATTCACCGTGCACTTAGCGTAGAGTTTGACACTACCCGCAAAATTTGGCCCCGTTCTCTCTCAGTGGTCGCAGTTTTGATCCCTTCTTGGTAATTTTGCCGTAGTTTTCCGGATCCCGGAGAAAACGGCACACTGCGTTGGCACTACGACCTATTTTTTCTGCTATTTGCCTTCCGAAATATCCTTCCTCCTATAAGGCTTTAATTTTCCCCATTTCTTCCAGGTTCAACTGTTTTCTTTTTCCCATTTTTAAGATGTTACGTTAACTTTTTCAAAACAAATTTTCACAGAAAAATAATAGCTCACTCAATGTAGGCAGTCCAAAATAGATAAACGTACCTAATCAGTTGCTCCGTTTTTATATGCACATTCTTAGATAAATCCATCCAGGAACCCGCTCGTATGTGTGACTATTCTAGAAATTGCATTTTATGATTGGGATTTCCATAGGCAATAAAACCATTGTCGATTTGTTTTGCTATACCTCCCCGGCTTCTAAGAAACTCAAAATATTAAGGTGTACCTAACCAGTTGCTCGCCAGTGTATGTAAATTTCACACTAATATCTCCTTGCCACTACAAAACTAAACAAATTAAGTTGTAGCCTCTGTCGCAAATAGAGATAGATCTAGAGAAAGAGCAGGTCGTCACCAAAATATTGCAAGTATCGCTCTCGTGAACAGGGGTTAAGTTATGGTATAAAATGAGTTTTCCGACAGTTTGTGGTTGTGTGTGTGTGTGAATGGGTGTGGGTGTGTGTGCGTGTGTGTGAATGGATTTGAAAAATTTCAGCTCGATTGGATACCGGGAAGTGGGTAAATTTTTGCTTTCTAAGTTTGCGGACAAACCCGGCGGTGAAGTTAATATAAGAGATTTAAAAATTAATTAAACTCTTTGAAAATTTTACGAATTAACACAGAAAATGTGAAAGAGCAGATTATACATATATGCAACGAAAATGAATCCAATAAATTCTTCAAGTAAATAAATGAGGAGGAGCGGAATATTTAGATTTTCGCTCTCATAAATGTTCCCGCACTTTTTGGCAAAAACATGTTTTTACTGAAATATCGAAAGATTTAAGCCAAGTTGTAAACCATGTTATTATATTACATTCGTTATGCTCTAAACATTTTTGTATCTACCGCCCACTTTTCGATCTTTGATGGTTGTAAAATTTTCTTATCGCCCACTAATTTCATAGCAGACCTGAATAATTCCAAGAATAAGTAACAGTACCAGTACCAGGACCTGGACTTAAAAGCTTTTAAGTACAAGTACAAGCATCGGTACTGGTACCACTGTGTTACAAAAAATGATAAACTCCATATACTTTTGACGAGACATAGTGTAGGTTGTATGTTTAGTGGAACTAAAAGTAGTGGAATACTAGAAATTTCTCATACACCCTCAAAATCTCATTTTAGACCTAAAAAAACCATTATTCTGTAGGTCCATGCATATACTAATTTATAACTTCGCCATTTTTTATTCAGTGTCAAAGTTTTTTTAAGGTATTTGCAAGAACAGAGATGACAGGCCTTGCTAACCATATATTTCTTATTTCGTTGCGATGAAAAGTCTCGAAGTTACAGTCGAAAACATTTCGAAATTTACGATTTTTCACAAATTTTTTCAACTTTGAGAATAATTTGATGGCTTATTTTGCTCTACAATATTTTTTTCTCGTTCATATCGCTAATACCGAATTCAACTCCGCGTCTAATGAGCATTTCTTAAATAAAATCGGTTCAAATTTGACTGAGTTATAGAATTTTTGGTCATTAAGCAACAATATTTCCGTATAATATTGAACTACAGAGAAAGTTGAAGAAGCACTGGGCTTTAACAGCGCAAACTGTGAAAACTTGAAAAAGTGGAACAAATAAAAACCAAAACAACAACAACAAATACAATAACAACAAATTCAAAAGCCGTTGTCAGCAACTTAGAATTAAATTTCATAACGCATGCCCAAACGTATGATACAGTAGTTTTAATGACAATTTGGTTTGGAATGTAATACCCTAGACACACAGCATGAACTAATGAATCATTTGTACTAACTATTCATTAAAATCCCGCGTGTCACATAGTATACGTCATTATAGCTCGAAAATCAGATGATAATGAAGTACACTAATGAAGTGTTTTCCTCCTTCATTATAGCTATAATGAGGAAAAATGTGCTAGATTTGGCATATAATGTACATCTGGAGCTCCGCTGTGCATCTGCCGATTTGAAAAATAAGAAGAAGAAATGCAAAGAAATGCAAATCACAAATTATATTATTTAATATTTTTTTAAATATAATGTTTTTCTCATTTGTTAATTGTTAAATTCGAAAATAAAATAAATGAAAACAAAGTTTATCGCGTTAATTCGATTCATATTGCTTCTTTAAGGTGATAAGTTCATCAAAACCAGTTTGACAGCACAATTTAATTAAAGAAATTGCTGTGTGTCTGCAGTTTATAATGAATCATTATAGACTAATGAGTCGTTAGTTATTTCTTCATTAAGAGTGCTGTGTGTCTAGGGTATAAGGCGGTAATACCAAGTATCCTTGTTACCATTGTGAGTGGGATAGTCCTGAAAGAACTATTAGTTTGAGTGCAAAAAGTGAATGTTGATGGTCAGTGGACATGTTGAAGCCCATTTCCCCACCGTAGGCACTAAAAAATTCCTGTACAACGTTTAAGTAGTCGGAACTTTCTTGTCTGCATGGAAGTTATTGCACAATGAAACAAAACTATTTCAGACTCGACTTTCTACAGTACTCTGTTTGGTTAAAAAATCGTTGTCCCGCATAATTTTCTGAAATTGTGACCGAACGAATATTTCTGAAAATTAGCCGAAATCATTTGAAATATTTAAGTACTCTTTGCCAACAAATAAAGATATAGGGTGCTTTCTTTATATTAGCTTTACTGAATCCAGGAAACTTTGTTATTAGTTGACGAAATGCTTCGCTGTCGATGTTCAAATTTTCAGCAACTGCTTCATATAGCTCATCTTCAAATGCAGTAGCGGTAGGATGACATCTTCAAGGCGCACCAATGGAATGTTCAAAACATTTTACTTTCCAAACTGAAACGACGTACGTTGTGGCCACTCAGTCAGCTCATTTATACCTATTTCGCAAACGACTATCCCACTCTCAATTGTAACAAGGATACTTGGTATTACCGCCTTGCATTACAAACCAAATTGTCATTAGTACTACTGTATCATACGTTTGGGTATGCGTCATGAAATTTAATTCTAAGTTGCTGACAACGGGTTTTGAATTTGTTGTTGTTGTTTGGTTTTTATTTGTTGCACTTTTCACGTTTTCATAGTTTTCGCGGTTAAAGCCCAGTGCTTCTTCAACTTTCTCTGTAGTTCAATATTATACGGAAATATTGCTGCTTAATGACCAAAAATTCGATAACTCAGTCAAATTTGAACCGATTTTATTTAAGAAATGCTCATTAGACGCGGAGTCGAATTCGGTATTAGTGATATAAACGGGAAAAAAATATTGTAGAGCAAAATAAGCCATCAAATTGTTGTCAAAGTTGAAAAAATTTGTAAAAAATGGTAAATTTCGAAATGTTTTCGACTGTAACTTCGTAACTTTTCATCGCAACGAAATTAGGAACAACATATGGTTAGAAAGGCCTATCTTTCGTATTTAGTATACCAAAAAAAAATCGCAATTGAATAAAAAATGGCGAAGTTATAAATTACTATATATACATCGACATGCCGAATAACGGTTTTTTTGCTCTAAAATGAGATTTTGCGGTTGTATGAGAAATTTCTAGTAGGTATGCGACTACTTTTAGTTCCACTAGAGGTCAAACTCAAAGGCTAAGTTGGGCCAAACAAACAAGTTTTATCTTTAGGTGGGCCGCAAAAGAAAAATCAATATTCAATATCAATATTCCTGACACTTGACATCTCTTCTCTGCTACTATCTTTCCTATTTCGGGAGAAATTTTGTTCGCAGTGATTACTTTCAACACAGACCCAAGATGGGCGTCATTAATACTGTTTCTAACAGGAGACTAATTTCCTTTCATAACTGAAAATAACTGCTCGCACCGATAAGTACTTCCAAACATGGAAATAATTTCATATACTAATTTTCGAGTATTTTCAAATCTGGCTGGTAAATATTTGTAAAATTCAGGCACACCGACTTCAATAAATTTTGCCGTCAAATTTGAGTCGCACTGAATCTCGATCACCTCCATTTGCATATCACTGGGTACTTAGTCTATATTTATTGAGAAAATCGAAGAAAACAAACAAAATTTGTCTTCCAAAGAATTAGAATCTTTAAATCTTGTTTCAAACTCAGTTCTAAGATTTGAAATTTTTTCTGCGTATTTTTGATACGATGCAGTATCATCTAAATTTGATTTGTTCATGTTGTACGTCGGGAAGTGCGATAAATCTTCATTTTTTAGTTGCTTTTCCCAAAGAATGCTTTAATTATGTCAAATATGTTCGTAATGATCTGATCTTTTCCTTGTAACGATAAATTAAAATCGGTTAAGTGTTTGGTTATATCAACTATGAAAGATAAATCTTGCAACCATATTGGATCGGAAAACAAGCTTATGTCTTGATTTTTAGTTTTTAAAAACTGACATACTTCTTCTTTCAAATTCCAGAATTTTTTGACAAAACATTCTCCATGTTTATTACCTTCGTGCATAGTACTTTTTGATGTATAATACAATGCGTATGATGAATTTTTGAATTAAATATATCTTGTCCTGTAGTAGTACCACGCATCGGTATTAGTTCCAATAATTCCTCAAAAATGTTCAAATCCGTGTCGCAAGCACGAAGAAACACAGCTAATTGAGCTATGTCACCAATGTCCGTACTCTCGTCACAGGCAATGGAAAAACTTTCGAAACTAGATGATTTTGCTTTGATCTGATCACTTAAATTGGCGGCCAAATCAGTAACTCTCTCCGCAACTGTATTTCGAGAAAAAGAAATTGTTTGAAAAGCCTTCAAATTTACCGGACAAACAATTTCTCCAGCTTTAATTAGGCATTTCTTGATAAAATCACCTTCAGTAAAAGGCTTCGAGTGTTTAGCTATCAACTCGGACGAGACGTAGCTTGCATGTACCGCCGCTTCACTTTCTTGCAATACTTTACTAAACATTAGCTGTTGTTTTTTCAGAATTAAGCTCTCTTTATGAGAGTAAAATCTGACAACTCCGCTTTTCATTTATTTGCGGAAATGAGTCATTTTCCATTCTTTTTCTTTGCATGTAATCTGCGCTTTCACAGTTTTTATTTATTATATATTATTGTGTGCCGATATATTGGCCGGGCCGCAAAAGTTTTTGTTGCGGGCCGCGAGTTTGACACCCCTAAGACCAACAACCTACAATATGTCTCGTCAGAAGTATATTTTCGCTGTAACATAGTGTAATTTTTGAAGTACAAGTCCAGGTACTGGTATTAATAAGTCCCATTTATAAGTTGACTTATAAGCATCAAAGTACTTAAGTAGCAGTATCGGAACTTGTACTTTTTTAAGTATAAATACCGGTTCTTGTTTTTATGATTAAAAAATTTGAATCCAGGTCCTGGTTATAGTACTTAAGTACCAATCTACTTAAGTCCTGTAAAGTACTGTTCCACAGTAACTTAATTTAGCGCAACTGCAATGCACTCGCAAATTTTTAGTGGAGGCTTAGTAAAAATATTTAAATTTAACTTTTTTATATATTTTTACACATAGAAAACTTAAACTAAAATTTATGGATGAAAAATTTGAGAAAATATAAACGACATTTCGAAATTTACATTGTTCAATTTTTTTGCTACTGATCTGTTTTAAATTTGAAGAAATAGGGTAAATTCACCTAAAGTCGGCCTGTTTATAATGTCGGCCATTTTTCTATTAATATTTAAAAAATAAGACAAAAACCAAAGTGTGACTCATGAAAGGGAAACAGTTACGATACCTTTTTTCCTGTTAAACTGGTTCCAGAATTACAAGTCGGTCTATCACTAGAAATCGTGTCAATATTTAAACAAAGACCGGCCGACTTAGCGTTCATTTAAAATTGAAAATATTTTAAAGTCGGTCACTTTGGACGACTTTAGAATTGTAAAATTTGGGTTATGTCCTTGCAGGTGACCACCGCGATCTCATAGTTTCTATTAAGGAGCTACCGATTGATTTAAAAATATTGAAACACTTTTGGAAATGTGTAACATATGTGTATAACATTATTATGTATAATAATATATGTATTATAAAAAACTTATGTACATTTAATCATATTTACAACTTAATTAGTAGCTGAAGGAATAAAACTTTGTCTTTATATATAAAAAGCACTACTGGATATAAGGAACAATAATATAAATATAAGACAGGCAACTCGACAATTTGCGATCCCCGGGATAACACTTCAAGACAGATTAACCGGAAGACTTCCAGAAAATATAGAGAAAAAGAGTCGCGATCCTGTACTGACTCTAACATAAGAAGAAAAGCTCGTTGACTGGTGCTGCAATATTGCCAAATGTGGATTTCCTTTAAAGCCAACAGATCTTCAAAACACCGTTCAAAAAATTATTGCAACAGATAAGCGGCAAACTTCTTTCAAAGATAACCGTCCAGGAAGAAGCTGGCTTGCAGCTTTTATGAAAAGACGCCTTGAGCTTTCCTCCCATGGTCCAAAAAGTGTTCCAAAAGGTCGTCATACAGTAAAGGAGCAAGACATAAGGGATTGGTTCGATGGCCTTCAAGTATATATGAAGATAAATGGCTTGGAGGAAATACTCGCTGATCCCACCCTCAAGAGCTGTTATTTTGATATTCAAAGAAAAATGCCATTTTTTGAGATAAATGATCGCATCTTTATTTCATTATAAAGAGGAAGGTATGCCGTTAATAATGGAAAATAACATCAGCCAAATGACCACCACGACCACGCCTACAGGACCATATCCTTTTCATGAAATTTTCCATAACCAAATCGCAAAGTGGCTGCCCTATGTCCTCGATAGCCTCACGAATTCCATCTTTGAGGTCTTGAATCGACGCTGGACTGTTGGCGTAGACCTTCTCTTTCACGTGGCCCCAAAGGAAGAAGTCGCAAGGTGTTAAGTCACAAGATCTCGGTGGCCAATTGTGATCACCTCTTCGAGAGATTACACGGTCCGGAAACTTTTCCCGTAAAAGATCAATGGTTTCGTTGCTTGTATGGCACGTAGCGCCATCTTGTTGAAAGTAAACGTTGTCCAGATCAATACCATCCAATTCCGGCCATAAAAAATCATTAATCATCTGTCGATAGCGCAATCCATTCACCGTAACTGTTGCTCCAGCCTCATTTTCGAAATAGTAAGGTCCAATAACCCAGCGGGACCATAAACCGTACCAAACAGTCACACGTTGAGGATAGAGAGGCTTTTCAACAATAACTCTTGGGTTTTCCGAGCCCCAGATGCGACAATTTTACTTGTTTACGAAGCCATTAAGGTGGAAATGGGCCTCATCACTCAAGATGAGTTTTCGATGGAATTCCGGATCATTTTCATTTTTCAATTTTAATAATTTCAGTGCATCGTTGAATCGTGTATCGTTTTTTTTTATTAATGGCGTAGTTTCTACTTGTCAAATGTCAAAAAATGACAGCTCCAAAAGTGACATCTACCGAAATAGCGGGCGAATTAAAATAACACCTCTTATTGGAAAACCCTTTATATGCCCTTAAACAGGAAAAGTGATTGCTCCTCGTGGTTGGATGGCTGTTACCAAATTTTTAAGGAAATGAGGAAGAAGCAATTACCATACTTCTAATATTTTCAGCCGCTGGTGAACTACTTCCCATGGTACTATTTCCATACGTCAGACCTCCAATGGATGTTGTTAATAGCGTACCGTCAGACTGGATTCTAAGCAGGTCAGTCTCTGGATGGATGAGAGCCGAGACATTTAACGAATATCTGGCAAATGAGAATTACTAGACCAGTAATTTTATTTATTGATGGTCATAAGTCTCACTTCACATTACAGATCAGCGAACACAACTAAACTATCATGCAACCGGCGGCGGAGGTAAGTGTTTTCAAACCATTGCATTGAAGTCCGAAAGGAAAAACACATTAAGGGAGTGGCAAATAAGTCAAATGAATACAAATTCCATTCTCACAAAGACCACATTTTGTCCACTCCTTCACAAAAGCTCTTAGTGCGATGAATTTGTCTCCTGCTATTAAAAACGGCTTTAGGAAGTGGGGCTTATATCCGCTAAGTCCAAATGCCATGGACAACAAACATAACTGATACCCAAAATCTCTCTGAGTCCCCACAATAAAAAAAAGTCGGCAGCAGAATTTTTTCATCATGCTGAAGAAGTTATTAATCTCATCTCACCGAGCTTGCGTCAGTCAAATATCATTCTTAGGGAGATTCAAAATGGTAAATTTATGGAAGATGTAATTCAAGACGATTTACCCCCACATTGTTCTTCTCTGGATTGCTTTTATATTTTCCTACTGAAATATATGATCTTTCTTGGCATTCTGCTCGAACTCCATTTTGAATGGAGATGTTTTGATAGCTACTTCCAGTGAAGATAACGTAAAAACCACACATGGAGATTTATCAGTAGAAGCAACATTTGCAGTGCTTCAACAATCTAAATGAAGTGCAACTTCTGTCCAAAATTTAGTGCTTTCTATAGAACTGCCAATGGATACAATAGATTTTGCTTCAAAAATTGTCAGCACCTACCTCCCAATGTTTGGAGAAGCATCAGCAGGTGCCTGGAACTTCAACTGAATACACAAGCTGTTTTCAACAAATCCAGGATATCTTAGCAATGTGCACCGTCCAAAATGCAAAAGGATCAATCCGTTATATTGTTCATCCAATTTGGAAAACGCTTGGTTTACCCCGGGGAAAGCTTATTTAAAACTAATAAAAAGGAAGCGGAACATCTTCAAATCGATATTTTTTGCAGTACCTTCAGGCAAATATAGAGAAATTGAAAACTGAATGTCAGAGAAGCCGGAGACCTTTCAGATCGATAAGTTTGTGCAGTACTGCGACAATGGAACCATCTGGTCAATCTATCGCAGTCAAAGGTATTGGTTTTTTGAAAGGTGACAAGATGACCAGCAGGGGAGGTATGGTGGCTCGCTGATAATGAAATAGAAGAGGCTAATGAATATAAATACCTTGGGATAAATCTCACATACAATCTTTGATTTACAAAGCACCTGAATGAGATATTAACTTCTGCAAAAAATATAATAAATTCTACATGGCTGCCGTTTATGATAAATAAAGATTTAAAGATATCATACAAGCTTAAAATCTTCGAGGTTGCCTCTAGATCTTTATTATGTTATGGTGCACAGCTTTAGGGCTTCAAGCCTTACGAGCAAGTTGAGAAACTACTGCCTTTTTTTCTTAAAAGAGTGTTGCATCTACCATCCAATACTCCAAATTATATGCTACACTTGGAGACGGGCATCAGAAGATCATTCATCTTTACTTTAACATTGCATTTCAATTATTTGGGCAGGATATTTAAATACTCGCGTCACAGGCTCCCTAGATTACTGGCTAAGGAAACAATTCTAACTAATACAGGATGGGCTTGGGGGGTGAGATTTTACTAAGACGGGGGTACAATTGGACCTTTTTGTACAGAACAATAACTGCAAGGAAATTCATGCAAAATGAAAAAATCCAAAATTGGGGAATCGTGTTCACTCTAATCTATAAAAAATAGTTATTTGTGATACCACTTTAATATTTTTCTAATTTTCATTATGTTTTTTTTTTTATTTTGGTTTCTTTGAATTTTGGTTTATCATTTTTCCATAGTGCCCTTTAAAACTCATGGCCGTCTTTTCAAACATATGTGGCCGACTTTATATTTTCAATGGCCGACTTAAGGTGAAAACAATGTTATTCAGAATTTATCTAAGTTTTTTTCCACCTTTTTTAGATGAATTCTAACAACTTGGAATAACAGAAAATGAAATCCTTGATTTCATTAAGTTTTATGGAATGATCTGGTATCCTACATAATCATAAAATATTGGAAGGTGGCCGACTTTTGGTGCACTTACCCTATTATTATTTTTTTTTTATTATTTGATTTTTTTGTTATTTGGATTTGGTACATTAATGTATATGCTCTTAATAGAAATATGAATATAATTGTATGTCTCTAATCGCAAGTGCACTTCCAATCTACCACGCTTTTTTACAATCGATCAGACCTCTTAGTGTTAATTTACCACACTTTATAAATATTGGAAGTGAGAGGGTTGATATTCAACTCCCCTTCTCTTCTCAGTGAGTCTTAAGATCTCCGCACATAGAGTGCATTCTGGGATGCAGGATCGCAGCGTTTGACATTGTTCGTTACGAAATCGAAATTCAACACTTCCCAAATTTTATAAAATTTCATATTCTTTGACACTCCCGATCGTTTTTTTAACCTTAAAAAGCAACAAATATTTTATAGTACAACAGTTGATGGTATTTGAGAATATAAAATATTTCAATGATGCCAAAACTCTTCTGATTTTAGTTTTAATTTCCGTCGTTGGCATCCTGACGACATTGTGGGATGATTTTGAATATTGCTCACTATTGTCCACTAGTGGTGGGCGTAGGGGTTTTGTCTGTTCTAAACCTACTTTCATTATCACCACACCATCCATCTAACGGCCTCTCTACCGAAGAATGGGTTTCTGATCATTATTATCTAGTTCCTTTTATAATTACATGGTATATAGGTACCTTAAGTTGGTTATGGTAAATAGTTTTACTTCAACTTTTTTCTTTCAAAATTTCCAAAATCATATAATCGAAGTGACGAGGGTTAACATCTATCTATCTATCCCATTCGGCTCATCCAATTTAATTTTGATCAATTTCAAAATATCCTCATCGTATTATGCAAAAAAAAGAAAAAAACCAAATCTCTGCCACCCGAATAGATTTTTTCAAATGTAAATCTGCCCAGATAATCTCTCTAAAGGGGGGCACCAAATAATCGAGCCGTATCATCTCCTCAGCCTCCCAAGAGATAATTTTTCTGATATTCCATCGATGCGAACTGACCTAAATTCCTTTAAGCAAGTTGTAAGACTTCCTCATCGGCCCATGCTTCATATATACCTACATAGATCACAAGAGTAACCCCGACAGGAATTCACCGGAATGAACTGATTCCATTTGCGGATGAAATTTCAAACCGTAACCACATACAAGTTCTCTACGTCCGCAAAACATTGAATTCCTCAGAAGTAGAAGCAGGCAGAAGCACGCCCGCACACACATACATATATCTGCACGTTTGGTTCTGTAGCCAGGCCTTTAGGACTTTGGGCCAAAACGACTCATTCTTTGTGTGGAAGTTTTGGAATTTATTTGCAAAGCTATGGGGTTTTCGGAGAAACAGCTCCGAGTTAGAGAACATTACTTGCATTCTCACCTCGAATTCTTTTGTACTTAGGTACAATAATATGGTCCGCCTCCGTAGTTCATTCTGGTAGTGAGAGCAGTAAGGCAAAGTGGTAATTCACAAATGTTTTCCAGTTGATTAAAATGTTTACACACTCTGTTCACTTTGTGTTTGTTATTGTCCTTAGTAGACTCAACCTTCATAGAGTGTGTCGCGAGTTCTTGATTATTTATAGTCTCATTACCAAAGAAGCATATAATCTTCATTTGTATATGATGTCGTGTACTGGACATACCTACCTGTTATCAGAAAGCACTTTGATATTTGTATGTTGAGTGGGTTTTCCCTTGAGGCTTAAACCAGTCGTCCAAGCTCACTAAAGGATTCTATTTCTTCTTAGAGTGTTTACTGTACTGTGAGTGCTTTGAGCATAAATTAAAATGGGAATTAAAAATCAATTTCTCTAATGAAATGGAACATCTAATGCAGCCTTGGGGCTGAAATGAACTTGCTATGAACCTTTTTCTCCTGTTTAAAGGACATTAAGATGAATGGATCCTTTCTAGCTAAATTCAGTAGTGGGAGCGCGCATTTGTGTTTTTGTTTAATCGCTTCAATCCTTCTTCATGTCGAAGTTGAATAGCTGCTGGGGATTGAAGTATGAGCTTTCTAACAACGGATGATGATTAATAATTTCTCATAGCTAAGAGTATAAGCTTATAGGACGACCCCAAAATTCTATGGAATACACCCCCCCCCCCAACTCTCTCTCTCTGTCTTTCATCACAGTTTATCCTAACTTACAAATCTGGTCTCCCCTTGGTAAATTAGTTCTAACAAAGCACTTGAGGCTGTCCTTTGAAAACTGGTCACGCAAGTTTTGTAATTGAATTAAACTTTTAGACTTCTGGGAGGGGGGTCTCTATTCACAGGACACACAATAAAATATTTTAATTTTTTTTTTCTCATCATGAAGAACTTTATTTAATAAGAGAAGAATAACTGTACAGGAATGCAAAGTGGAAGGACCTTAATTAGAAAAACCTACAGACACATGCTTTATTAAATGAAACATCCAAGCTTACGAATGCTTCCCAATATTTTTTCCGGAAGGTTTTTGCTCTAGGACTAACTTAGTGCATTGAAACAAAAAGGATGTTCTGTTACATGCATACATTCCATTTAATTTTTTATTTTTTTTTTGTTAGACGTGACATTTATCCGTTTTCAAATAGAAAAATGTTTCACAATCTGACATCGTTACAGATGAGGATGATAGTCTTGTGTACTCGGTACTATAGGAGTACAAACAAACAAACAAAAATCCAAAAAATCCCTAGTTTATATGACCATTTGAAAGTACTTCAATGTCTAGAGGATGATATTCCCTCAATTCTGAGGGAATTAAAATTTGGCTCGGCCTCTACCAGGCAGATTTGTTACGGATTGATACCATGTTTTTTGTTTTTTGTTTTTATTCATAGATAGTTGCCTAGCAGAAAAATATGTTTTTCAATGCAGCCAGAAGCGGTTATTCCTCTCTCTCTCTCTCCCAAAGGACGGAAGTTAAAATTGGACAAAATGTTTCGAACTTCTGATGAAGAGCCAAACTGTCTGATGTGTAGTGATGCTATTTTTTATGGTCCAATGAATAAACAAAATCCCATATGAAGTGATCAAAAATGTTTTTTTATTCTATTTTTAAAAGGCTTTATGGGATTTATGGAGTTCAAAGGTTTTCTTGTTTAAAAGGTTTTCTCCCATTTAATTTTTTTATTTTTTTATTTTTAATACAAAACCGTAATACGAAAGTGTTTGAACAGCATGAACCAGCATGATTTCTTTTTTTTTATGGTAAATACCTCTACTAAAGTATGTATATGCAATAACAATAGCTATAGGTCGTTATGGTCATCGAATTTGACCCTTGACACATGTTGGTAGGACGACTAAATGGGTGCGCTATTGCTAGGTATAATAATAAAAAGGTGAAAGGTAAAATGTGTTTGATGAGGGGGGGTTTTTTTAAGTCCGATTTACCTTTTACGTACAGGTAATTTGGGGCAGGGTTTTTTTTGTTTAGTTTTTTTTAAAGTTTCTTAACAAGTTTTGTATTTTTTTAAGTCACTCAAATTTAAATTTTGTATGAGGTAAGCTCCACATTCAATGTATAAATCGTTGAACATTTTTTGTATATATATATTTTTTTTATTATTATTATTTTGGATACTATTTTATTACTTTCTACAGAGTTGGACTTATTTAAGTACATTTTGTGCTTAATTAGGGTAGAGTGAAGCAGATTTCCCGATAGGACACATTTCAAATAAGAATTATTTCTTACATGTACCAACACTGTTGGAGCTGGATTCGAAAGACTTGGACGGTTCTGGCATATGCTCTCTATACAGGGAGCATCATTTTAGTCCAAAGTAGAGGAAGTGATAGTACTCACCTAGATAAACAAAAAAGCATATAGCAAATAAGGATGTCATCTCAATCGTTTCGGAGTTTTAGGGTGATTATGAAAATGTGATAGTTTTTCGAAAAACAGCCTGTATCTTAAAAAAGAACAGGGTGTGGTGACCGATAAGAACTCATAGTGTGAAGAATGCAATTCCAAATGACTAATTTTATGGCGCCTTAGTGTATACAGCCATCAAACTTTTCCTACATTTCAGAGCAATAAGTTAAATGTTTTTTGTGTTTAAAATTTAAAAATCTGTTGTTTTTTTTGTTTTTCCGTGCCCAATTTTTTTTTCTCGCGGGAATACTGTATCAAAATGCAATACCTCATGGCCTTTCCAACAATTGCTCAATCAGCTCCGTACTCCTCTCCGGAGTTATTTCGGTCCAAAGTAAACAATTCGAATTTTTTTACATTTTTTTTATCTTGCCCCCCTTTGTTGTTTTTTTTTAACTTATTAATATAACTTTTTTTATAAAAACTACAAACTGTGAACTCTCCTGAGGTTCTTCATATACAATGAGCTCTTAATGTTGACCGTACAGTACGTTTCAAGATACAAGGTGTTTTGTGAAAAACTAGCATATTTGATGCTCGACATGTATTTGAAATATAATGTGCAGTAACTAAATTATATTTCAAGTTGTATTACAAAAAATTATTAAATCAGGCTTCGTAGAGTTTCCTAATAAAAGCTCCGATTTGTCACATATATAAACTTAGCAAAAAAACAGCGTTCAAACAAGTTTTTAATTTAACAGATTAAGAATCCTTTTTTTAAATTTGTTAATTGATGACCATATTATGCTTCCGACGAAACTTTCCAGTAATATGAGTCCATTTTCAAAACAAACGGGTACTTACTTTAATTTACGAGCATTCAGGAAGGTATAGGGTATCACTAAAACTGATCTTAGTTTGCTTATAAAGTTTTTCTATTTCAAAGAATCTTGATTTTGATAGATAAGATATTATGGATCACCCTGTAATTTTTTAGCCATGCAACGATGAACGCCATAATAAACAGTAGATACTTCAAGCAGTTACAATACAATACTTTATTTATGGCAGAGCACAACAATGAGGAATCCATGGAAGGGTATAAGGTTACCAAACATGAAAAATGGGTAGAACGAGGGTTTTTATTAGTATAAGCCTAGTTAAGGTAGGGAGGAGCACGGCAAACAGCCAAAGCCTTCTAAGCGTACTTTAAACTTTTTGTAAGACAACCTTGGCGTGATCGCAGCAAGTTTTTAGGTTTGTATACTCGAACCAGGGGATTATAGATGAATGCGCGTTTAAATAAACATGGTTAACGAGACTGACCGCCCCAGATATATACAATTGCACGTCATCTGCTTTGAATTACTTCCGGCACGCCATTGATAAATGCACAAAATAAGGATGGTCCCAAGGTGGAGCCCTGAGAGACACCAGAATTTACAGTGGCGGCTGTAGGTAAAGAGCTCAGCACTATAACCTGTTGTGTGCGTTCCGATAGGAAACTGTAAATTAGTTTAATGACAACCATATTGACTTTGAATCTCTCAGAGAGTTTATCCAAAAGTAGCTTAATGTTGAAAGCTATCGAAGGCCTTCGAAAAATCCAACAGAGACCAGTAGCAATTTTAGTGTCTATCAAGTGCCAGACATAGGTCCGTTGTAATCTACAAGAGAGCGGTCTCACAACAGTGGTTCTTCCAATATCCAGATTGCCATTGCAAGAAAAAATGGCTCATGAAGTATTGATCTAGTTGATCATACATAAGCCTTTCTAGCGTCTTAGAGAGGTAACACAATACACTAATAGGCCGGAAATCAGATAGAGTACTGGGAAAGGAGGATTTTGTGACAGGTAACGAGGAAATACAGACGTCGTCAGGTCGGTGTTAAAGCTGTAATTTACGATGTATAAAATTTATGGTAAAAGCATCTTTATAAATTTTGGAGGCATATCGTCAGATCCAATGGCTTCAGATTTTATACCATAAACTGCCTTGAAGTGGTGGGGCATATCAAGCGTATCAAATATATTGAGGCGAAAAACAAAAAAATTTAAAACTCAACCATAAATTAGCTATTACATACATGAAGTGAACAAAAACCCGAGCTAATTAATGACAAAAACAAAATATTCATTTTCATGGAGAGCAATCAGAAGAGAATTTTGAAAGTTCAGCCAAAACAATGAAATTCCATTAAATTCGGCACACGAAAGTGTTGTCAGATTTCAGCTAAACTCAGTTCTGCTGATATCAAAACACGCTTTTAACTTTTTTTTTCCTAACTCTCAGAAGCTGTTTTCAGAAAGGAGATAATAAAAATTCGCTGGAGTCAGAAGACGATAAGAAGACTATGCCAAGACCAAAAGAAAACAAAAAAATTCATTGAAGACATATTGCGAGTCCATTGTTTGGGTTTGTAATTTTCTCAGCGGCAGCTATCTTTGTTATAAAAAGAAAACAAAATTGACATCAGGGAATATACATATGTATGTATGTTTGTACGTACATAAAACTCTCAACATCCAATTTGTGCTGAAATTTCATATTTTATTTTTTGTTTACAACAAAGATAATAATCGCGTGTGGATGCTGAGACAACAAATAATTTTTTTATTTATTTTTCTTTTTATTCTTTTGATCTCACATTACAAACATTTTCCATCGTTTTGAGATAACTTTATCTCGGTATAGAAACAACAGCCACAAAAAAGGATTGCACCAAAATATTCGTTTTCCTCATCCTGTCGAATACAATCAATTTTTATGCAAAATACGTGGGGTTCTTCGTATGATTTCCAACTGTCGAATATAAGATAAGTAAAATTTAATGAAATTTTACGATTTGTGGAACTAGCACCCGGGCTGTGAGAGAGTATATTTATGGGCCATAAGTTCAAATCTACTCGGCGTTTTTCAATGTTCGCCAGAAAGATTAAAATTTATTTGCAGTCTCTAATTGTGTTTAGGTAGTCTAAAATATGAAAAAGAATAAAAAAAAAGTACTAATGACTCACACATATTATGTAAACTTTGTATGAGTTGAAATAAAAATCTAAGAAAAACCCATACTCTGTCTGTAAAGCGGACGAATCCCAGCATGATTCTTTTAATAACATAAACTGTCTGTAACGAGTTCGAATCCCAACATGATTTTTATACCCTAGATGAAATCTAACGAGTTTGAAATAATGATGGTAGAGCAAAATTGATTGGGCACCCACGCATAATATTAAAAGTTATTTTGAGTTTTGCATGTCCGTCCGTCTGTTTGTCCGTCTATCTGTCCGTTCGTCTGTCCTCACGATAACTCGAGAACGCGTTGATTTAGAGGGCTAAAAATATGTACACGGGGTTTTTACAAAAAGAGTCAATTTAATATGTTCGAAAATGGGCTGAATCGGGAAATTCCTTCGTAGTCGACGTAGAGAGCTGAAATTTGGTATGTGGTGTTTTTATAGCAATAGTAAATAAAATTTATAAAATGGACTAATTCGGGCAACCCGTTCTTGGTGTTGCCATATAAAAAATTAGTATTTTTACATATACTGTGAAAACGAGCAGCTCTATACGGTTTTACTGTACTGAAAAGTTCTTCAGAATTTCAAATCCTTTCAAATTGGTTATAACCATGTTCACTGTCCGACGAACTGTTTTAGAAATATATGCGAAGAGCCACTTCAAACATCATACTTGCACAGAGAGATGATCGTTCAAAATTTTATACGGGCATTCATCTAGGGTGTCATAAGAATTGGTCTTAGACTAATTCTAGCTTTCTTATTTGTTTTTAATAAAATAAAATAAAAAAGTATAAAAAATAAAATAAAAAAAATTATAAAAAAAAATTAAAAGAATTAAAAAATTAAAACAAAAAAAAAATAAAAGAAACTTAAATATATTGAATAAGATGATTAAAAAATATTTAAAGGGAATAACAAAAAAAAAAACAATAAAATAAAAATTTACAAACTTAAGAGTGAATCCCTAATCTAAGAACGGGCAACTTTAACTACTTATTTTTATATTTATATTGTTGGGTGTCACTCTTTTTTCCAGTTGTATTAACGCATTTTATAGGGTAAGATCCAGGGCCGCACTGGTTCTTCAAACGGCCCAGGCAAATAACGATTAACCAGCCCCTATGGATCTTTAAAAATGTTTTTATTTTATAACACAAATTATCAGACCGATTTTCTAGTGAACCGAGCACGAGGAAAGCAAAACAAGATTTTCTATGAATGTTAGATTCCATGCCAAATACCGATTATCGAATTACCCTTAAAATTAAAACTAATATAATGTTTCTTTGTGGAAACAGTATCCGCGAGACCAGCAGTTTTACTTGTGAAGTAGAGTAACAAGAGTGTGGCAAGTGACAGACGTTGAAGCGGAGGGGCCCCTACCGTTGAAAAGAAAAATTTTACTGCCTCAGAAAAAAATAATATTAACATCATTTGCATTTGACAAGTAAAAATAACTTTTGATTATAACTGCGTATTTAAATAAATTTTTTATTGTCGATTTACCGGCTTGACAAGGCTGAGGTTGATTCATGATCCTGCGTCTTGGGAACATTTTTTTCCTGTGCTGCAAAATACTCATCCGGATGGGATACAAAGCGGTATGCGCAGATGACCTGCTGATCTTAGTAACCGGCAGTTATGAGTCAGAACTCTGCGGATCAGTGCAAAACGTGATCTGACTAATCATAGACTTGGCTACGGATTTCGAATTGTGTAACAATCCTCTGAAAACTTATTTATTCCTTTTCTACTAACAATAAGAATACTTCTAGATTGCACACGTTTAGAGCTATAGGACAGGGTAAAATACTTAGGCATCATACTAGATAAAAAGTTGAACTGGAAACCACACCTAGAAGACAGAGCAAACAAATGTTTTAGAGCCTTGGCAATGTGTCCCAGAACTATAGGGAGAAAGTCGGGACTCAAACCGTAGAAGATTTTTTGGATGTACGCTACCCATGCTAACCTACGGCTCTGTGCTGTGGTGTGTTGGAAATTAAAATGAATTTCCCCATTCATCGTAAGATATTGCAAAAGGTTCAAGGACTGTGTCTTCGTAGTGTAAGCGATACACTCAAGTCACCTAACACCCGGGCTCTCGAGATTATCCTCAACATACACCCCGTACAAATATACATCAAGAAGGAGGCGTCACTTGCAGCGCTGAGGCTACATCTCAATCAGAGCTGGATTCACCCTGGAATAAGAGTTTCACACGAATCCATATTTGAATTTATATAGTCAATCGTATCTGCCATCGACAGAGATAGCGAACACCTCTTCAAGACTGTCCTAAAAGACAACGTCAAAACAAACATTCCATCTAGGGAAGAATGGGAATCACATATTAAACTTTGTAAGAGCGTCCGACTTGGACTTATAATTGCTCATAAATCTGGAGGACAAGAAATGAAAAGAAAAGTGTTTTTGTCTTATTGCGATGGAACATATCTTCTCACTCTTCCTACCATGATCTCGCACGTTACTGGTGTGTGGCGTTCGCAAAGAGGCACCCTATGAAAACTACATAAGGTCCAGAAGGTATAACATATAACGGCATCATTGGACCAAGTGCAATTTGATGGTACTATTTTAATTTGGTGTTTTGATTGCAGTTTTGCTGGCAATATGTACAAATTCTGCTATTGTTGTCACGTGATATATTTTGAATCGAAGTGTTCAGCATTACCCTGCATGAAAGACACTACCGTATAGTTCAATAAAGATTAAGACCAATGACCATTAAGGCAGATTGAAATGCATATAAATGGACTGACCGATTTATTATTTCATCTCGTACCAAATTTACTATGTTCAGTGGGGTAAAACCTTTTTTATCTAAGATGTTCTTTTTCGATCAATTTTAATAAGAAAACTCCGACAAAATTTTGGCAAGTAATGAAATTTTTCCTTTTAACTAATTAATTGCATGCAGAAGAAATTAAAGATCGAAAATGGTTATTTCTACGAAACCATATATATATATTTGATTTTAGGTTGTTCACCCCTGAATAATGTTGCATCGCAAAGAGAAATCTGTATAAAAATGGCGACAGTTGAGTTTATACATTTTTAGTATGACGAGCGGTCCATTTAAAATCGTTCAGAAATCAACATCAAATCTGTCTGGGCTGTCGAAAATAGTCTTCCGCATGACTAGGTCCCCCAAATTTTATTGGTAAGAAATATTCTTGTGGTGATAGTCTCTAAGTGTATTTCATCAAGAAGACACAAAGCAGACTATTTTGTCTTTCAGTGTGATTTTTTTATATATGTACGTCTAAGTCAAAACTAAAAATATTTTATGTATAGTACAAAAAATAAATAATTTAATTCTTTCTTGATTAAAAAATATCTCATCCTAGAATTAATACGATTGCAAAGAAAAAGAAAATCTTTCCGCGTCTGTAGTTCGTACCTACATTATAAAAAAAAAATCCAACAAGCAATTTAGCACAATTAGTTCATTCCCCATTGCATAAATCATTCAAAATTAAATTTTTGATGTGCACGTATTCCTGGTTATTACACTGCGGAGGTTGTCATCCCTCAAGTAACCCTTTAACTTATCGCCAATTGCAGGTCGTTGGCTATCATATTTTCACTGTGATTTATGACTTTAATGAGATCATAACACGAAAAAAGTGTTAATGGGTGCCCATTCTGTGAAGCAGTAATGACTCATAAAAGTCATTAAATTCACAGTTCCTTCGTTTTGGGGAGAATGAAATATCTCCATACAACAAGAAAGTTCCAAGCTTTGGGAGAAGGGCAGCAGGGCTGTACAGACTGTAGAAAACCTTTGATATTTATTTACTGATTTATATCTATGAAGTTGATGTTAAATGAATTTCATAAAAACTGTAATTTGGACAACGACAACTTGTAAGACACTACACTCCTGTTCCAGCGCCTCTTCAATATGTCAACCTGAAATAGCCGGAAATATTTTAGTTGTGATCTCTGTGTACGCCAGATTAACGAAAGCTAAAGAAAAGTAAAAAAAGTCCAGGCACAATTTGCCAATTTCAGCTCATGACTGGAGTGGGTCAGTTCTTGTAGGACTTTGGCTTCAGGAGTGTTAGAACAAGATTACATCCCAAAACTATTAGATTACGTGGTTGAGGTAGTGTTTGACGTGTAAACTCGAACAATTTTCCTCTAGAGAATGTCGATGCGTTCTATATAAGTATGACAGATAGTTGCAGCAGTTTTGTTGAGGTTGGATGTCCATTCCTGACATTAATTATCGGGATGAGCATACTGCAAGCGAAAATTGCATTTTTTTATTACGGATTTTACTTAGTTATTGAAGCTCATGTAAATAGCTTTTTGTAGACAGCTTCTAGTATTTGACGTACATATATTTTTATCCCGAATTTCTTGTGGTAGAAATCGAGGTTGTTGATGTTGGTTGCCTTTGTTTGTAACCAAATTTCGGTAGCGAAATTAAACGTAATTGATTGAATCATCTGCATTTGGAGGTCGATCCAAGGAATACAGGTTGAAAAGTATTGGGCCTAAGATAGAACCTTGTGGGATATCAGCTTTAATTGCTCTGAGTCGGTGGTTTTCTAGTTCTATATAGAATTTCCTAGAAGCTGGGAAACTGTGAAGCAGTCTTTTGAGGTAATCCGAATTGGTTAGATTTGAAAATAAGTCTTACTGTCCATACTGGTCGAATGTTTTACGTTAAAATGCATGGAAACGTTCATAAAAAATAAAAGATTGCAGATTTTCTGGACATATAACTAGTTTCATAAGATTTTTTTATGGATAGTATTTGTTCTGGAAAAAACACTAGGTCCAATTTTGAGGTCTTCAGTTTGCAATCAGATTTTTTAGAAACGTGTTTATGTGCGACCAAATTCCACCGGTGCGTTAGTTGCCATCTTGAACTTATAGCGGTAATTGTTTTTGCTCAATATTTCGTCTATTTTCAACTTTTCAACAAAACTTTAACTTTTTTACTAGAGCAAATATTTAAGGTCTTACGCTTGCGATCAAGGCACAGATCAATGAAAAATTTTATTTAATATTACCTTACGGGATACGATCTCGTATGATACTGTGTGGAGCGTATGTCTTCTAAAATAATCGTAGCCACTTTACGGAAAACTCTCAACCTTTCTTCCTGAGGGTCGAATTGCCTTGCCTCGAACCAGGCTTACGAGAGGATTTTGTGACCAGTGTCACGAAAACACATTATCGTCTCCAATCCTGGTGCGTCAAACATTATAATTTTGTCGCTGTTCTCTTCTTGTAAACGTTTTTTTTATTGTCCTCGATCCGGAGTAAAATCTCCTTCTTCAATCTTTTCCTCCAGCTCTTTCAGATTAAATTGACATTCGCCAGCATTGCTATGAATATAATCAAAAATATACTCCATACCACGGTCTATTTAGCAAGAAGCCAGTTTTCCTGACGTCTCACGCGACGCGTGATAATGTAAGTTTTTCCACCAAGTGCGATGATACCGCGTTTCAACAGCCGTTAGATCAAGGCTCTCGATGTGTGATATTATTTTCGGGTCAATTCATGGTTGCGTTTATTCAAATGAAACAAATTAGCATCCCGGAATTCACGGTCGCGAACCATCAAAATGGGACGCAGCAAATTTATGGAACGCCATTTTTCCATCACTGAATCGACGTTTCCTTTACATATGAAGCAATAATTTTTGAAATCGAATGTTGGTATCTCCTTTGGGTGGGTGCTTGACAACGCTGTCAACAGTTTCGAGCATATGCTTGTGTTCTTCAGCACCACGAATTTGTGTGATAACAGTGACTGAACAACGGTTTTTCACTGTATTATTTTCGCTTATAGCTTCTCCACACACAAACCAATTCTCCATTTCGCTTGCAATACGTCTACTCCGTAGAGCATAGGTCGACAAACTGAGCCGTTTCAGGTCGAAGGGACGCTGCAGGCTCAATTTACTTTGTTGGCCACCTGCCGATGATGTTAACGTCTAGGGTACGCTGGTCGCTTGAGTCCCGTTAGGCTTGCCATAGACGTAGGACCTCAAATATTGTATTTAGAAAAAAAAGTCCTACAGATCAAAATTGTAGGACATGTAATTCTATATAGCTTTGTTCCTGTACATTTATGTCTTAAAGTTAATAATAAACGAGATAATTTGATAATTATACTTTGCCACTTTTTTCCAGCTTAATTCGAAAAATATCAATTGCACGATAATAATTGTAAGGAGTAAAGTTGTAGAGAATCAAATTTACAACAACTTAAGCCCTTACAATTTTTGTTGAAAAGTTGAAAATGGCTGAGATATTAAGCAAAAACCAGTCCCTTTTAAGTTCAAGATGGCGGCTAACGCTCATGGAGAATTTGGTCGCGATTTTTAATTTAGACTACCAGTGAACCCTCCTAAAGGGTAGAACAATAAAATTTGCTGACGGGAATTTTTCCAAGGTCATATGCTAATCCGACTGGGGTATATCTATTATGCACAGTTTAAGCGCTTGTAGAAATAATGTTCTTGATAGACGTGTATGTTTTTTTATGAATGGCCATCTTTTTATGACACTGTGAAACGCTTTAGTATATTTTTTTTTACAAAAATTCATTTTTTAATAGAATAGTAATTTAGGGTGCATTCAAAAACTTTTTTCAGTTTTACATACATATATAATACATTGAATGAATAACTAATAAGGAAACGGCATACCGGGCGAAAACGTAAGCATCTTGGCGAAATGTATTAGTGTGCTCTATTTGTATTCATTTCGTCATGGCAGTAATGAAATTCTGACATTCTGAAGGGGAACATTTTTTATAATCCAAATTCCTATGTAAAATAAACAAATTTTTAGCTCCCCCTTATTTTCAGATAATATATCTTGGCGTTGCCTTTGTATGACTGGAATAATTTAGGCACCAATGACAATTCAATTGTAAACAAATAAAACGGCATTGGTAAAATGTTAAATCTTTTGCCATGGCTCTTTATTTTTATAGATATTTCACTTTTATTTTGTTTACAACAATATAATTAATAAGTAAAGCTCTTAAGCTTACTTGAAGAATGCTTTCCCACGACAATAACTCCGTTCGTTCCTGATGCACAGCACAGCGCACTTCGCTATGATAATTTAAGACTCCGGAGTCTCTATTACACAAAATATCGTTGACAAAAAAATATTTCGCACTCATTTCACACTACTATTACATAAAAATCACGTTTAATTAATTATTTTTCACAATATCGCGAATTCAAATCCGAAACTTATTTTCAAAAAATATAAATGTCAGAATATTGAACTGACACAAAATAGCGACTAGGCCCTCTTGTCATTTCTTCCCCCCCCCCCCCCTCCCCGACCATAGGTCGCACTGTCATTGAAATGCTTAAACACGTACACTGTATTCGCATGTTACCCCGCTTCCTTATTAGTTATTTATTCAATGATATAATATGGACTGCTCGATATGCTATTTCATGCGGGCACAATTTTTTGTGTCAAAAATAGTTCTTTCGTCGGTCGGTGCCAACACTGAAAAAACCATTCGCGATAAGCTCAAAAGTGATTCTAATAAAACCTTTCGAATTTCTGTTGAGTATCTACGAACCCACTTAATTATGTGTTGTTCAGAGTTCTCTCTCAGTTGGAACTTTATGCAGTGTATTTCTAAGGACGTAGTCAGTCCATTTTATACATGTCAGTGGTTTTACATAAGAACGCTGCAAATATTTTAGAATGTTAGGGCTAAGTTAAGGCTCTGGTGTGGTAGTGAGGGGGTTTGTTTCTTGGCTTGGGAAGTGTTTCTCGAGGGTTTTTGGATCACCCAAAGTTGGGGTCCCAAACTCAAAATTTGAGAAAAGCCTATACGGGAGAGTGTGGTAATACCGTGCGGCGGGGCAATACCGTGCACCGTGTTTTTTTTAAATCCGCCAGTGAGAGTAATGAGCACAGGAAAGCGCTGCTGCATAGATGGAAGAATGCAAAACAGATAGAGATAGTCAGGGAGCTTGCAACTTTACCCATGTGTGACCCATGTGTGACGGTTGTTTATGTGATTTCATAAACTTTTCTTATAATATCAAAGCCTTCTAGAACTGATGTAAGTGGAATATGTTATTAATGGCTTATTTATTTTAACTAACTGATTTGAATAGCTCATTTCCTGGGCTATATTTTAACATCAAATACTAGCACTTAAACGTCATTGTGTTTTTTCGGTGCGGATTAATCATGTCCTCACGGGGCAATACCACGCAAGGGCAAGGGCAGAATTTTCTCATTGGCTTTTTTTTATAGAAATCCGTCAATCAGCGTGAGAAAGCCGGAGGCCACAAGTCTGAGTCAAACTTTTTTTCACTAAACCACTTTCTGTGATGGACATACATAAATTTGACGCTTCGGGAATTTATAATTTCGATGGGACAGACATATATACCGTACAAAAGCCGGGGAAGATTTTAGTACACAAAGGAGCCAAACAAGTCGACTCCACAACAAGCTGGAGCTAGGGAAAAACATAACGGTATAGCCCCTAATAGTGCACGGTATTACCCCAGCCCTTGGGGCAATACCGTGCCGTGTAACAATTTCATAAAATGGGTTTTGCAATTTAAAACGGCTCGGTTTTTTAAATATGGAACCTAGCATTTGTAGAATATTAAATTTGTCACAAAAAGAGATGATTTCCTGCTTTATTTGAGTTTCCAAATTAAATATAAAAACTAATAAAGCTCAAGTGCACGCTATTACCCCGCTCTCCCCTACACATACATCACATGCATACAATAATATTCATTCAAATAAATTTTGAATTTTTTAAGTTTTAGAATAAAAATATTTTGTGTAATTTTTTGAAGTTGAATTACATATATAAAAAAATGTTTTTTCAAATAACTCAATTAATTAAATAGTTTTTACTTTAAATTGGGGTCATTAATTAACCCATGACCCCCCCCCCCCCCCACACAAATCCGCCTAAATTCATAAATCCATACGACATATTAATGCCCCCCCCCCCCCATCCGCTTAAATTCATACGACATATTAATGTTGTACAGTTTTAGCTTTAGATAATATTTGGCTTAGGAATTTACTCAATTTGTATGTGTATGTGGGTAAGCTGATAGAAGATATTACTAGTTTTATATGATAGCCTTGATTTCCTTGTCTGTCTTGTTGATATACATATTTCTTATTGCGCATTTAAAAAAAAAATTATCCTCCCCTCCCTGCACTCAACTACCAACATACGTCCTAATCAAAGTGAAAATGTTCTATCCAAAACTCGACTCCTTATCTAGTCTATCCCGTGCACCTACTTATGAAAGCAATTTCTGTAGAAACAAATTAGGACAATTAATTACAATCTCTCAAATACAGTTAAATCTGTAATGTCTACTATAAAATTTATTTTTCAATTTTAATTAAATTATGAAATTTTTACGCAAAACTCTCAGGAGGTTTGCATTCATAAAACAAAGCGTCGTCGTTCATGACAACCATTCATTTTTCTGTTTGATATTAAATCATCAGTGACCTGTTAAAATGTAAAATTAACATTAAGCAACCTCGCATCACCTTACAACATTGTAATTTTACACTTGGTAATTAATTTGCGAAAACATTTCCCATTCGATGGGACTCTTTTAATCAACATATGTTTCGGTTACATGTAAATGGTATGCAAATAAATTTTTTTTACATTATATTCAGCGTTAAATCACGGACATCTGTATACTTATCACAGTGGTAAAAATTACTTTCATATTTAAAAAAAAAAAAACAATGACCAATGACTGGCTTTTGACAGCAAACCCAATTTTACCTCCTACCCGCAGATTCCATTCCAATCCTTAATTTTTCTGTCTCAATGGGCCTAGTGTAAGCCCATTACTCGACTGGCGGCAATTATTACGAATTATAGGAAAAGTGGAAATGCGCTGCTGTTGATACAAAATGTCCACATGAATTTTATGATAAGTTTATGCGAAAATTTGTTTTATTTCTTTTTAAAGTTTAATGGAATTCCGGATGTTCAATCTGCGGCTGTGCTATTATTCCGTTTCTGGTCGAAACGCTGTGGTGGAGGGTCCTTATTGTCTCTATAGGGTTCACTGGGCTTTTAATGTATTGGCGGTTAATTATTTGTGGTAAAAGGGCACTTTAGGTGCATTCATTTTCTGTTTTTTGTTTAATGAGATTTTATAAAAGTTCAAAAGATTTTCTTGTGTATGTCATTTATATTTTTTGATGAAGAGATTTTTTTTTTGTGAGGGATATATAATTTAATGAGCAATCTCACAATAATTTATTTGTCCATCGGCCATTTTATCCTCGAACTTATATATGTAAATGTACATATACAGAAGCGGGTGATGAAAATGACGAAGTTGTTGTTCTTGAAAGATGTGGTTGCGGTGCGACAGAGATCTGCTGAGCTTACAGTATGAATTGCTTAGAAGCCGATGTTTTTTATTATTTTTATTGTAAATCATTTTAAGGCAGCGTATGCTGTGATGTTAGGATGTGCCGATGTTGATCCTACTGGGGCATAACATTATGGCAGAGTATGCCGTTGTTACTAAGATGAGGCAGAGTATGCCGCTATTACTGGTATGGCACAGTATGTCGCTGTTTTAGACAAGAAAGTAAAAGATATCTTACAATGATCCAATAAATTCTTAATTTTTATTGACCATTCACTGGTTATTTATACAATTTTCTTACATAGGATTCAATATGAGTAAAAATTCTAAAAGGGGGGAGTTGTTGTAGAATTACAAGTAATATAAATTTACAAATCATAGTTGCAGTGTCTCTTTGATTCACTCCGTATTGATTTGGCAGAACGATGTCCTCAGACACATTTATATTTTTATAATTGAACATTTTGATATTATTTTTTGATGGATTTACATGATATTTGAAAATAATGCAGATCTGCCAACTGCAGTTAAAAACTAATGTTATTGTTCGTTCTATGACAATGTGTCTACTAAACAGAAATATCTACAGGAGATGCTATCATCCGTCTAGTAGAGAGAGACTATTGAGAAATCCTCAAGGACAAGAAAGTCCTACTATGTTCCTTCATGGGCATACACGCCACTTTCGACAATACTATTTAACTCGATCAAAAGGGTAATTGAAGATAGAAGTATAGAAACTCGTCTCGTCATTGTGGTGTAAAAATGCTGTATAACAACTACCTTAATCGATGAAGCCCCAAAAATTAGAGCCACCAGAGGTTGCACCAAGGCGAAGTTTTAATACCACTACTATGGCTCTTGATTGTGGTTGTACTTCAAGAGCCAACCTTAAGGCGCAGCAATACGCTAATGACATTGTCGTTTGTATTAAAGAGAAATTTGAATCAGTTTTTATCCGAGCTTATGTCAACTGCCTTTAACATAATCACTAGATGGTGCTTGAATATAAACATAGATAAGATGGAGATAGTCCTTTTTACGAGGAAAATGAGCCTCCAGGTCCCAGCTCCTATATTAATTGGACTTCCGCTCGAATATTCCAAAATATCCAAATAGTAATTCTGCATAGCCAGTTAACTTGAAATTACCCCCTTAAGATGATAACCAACAAAGCTATGTATAGGCATTCGGATCATACCAAAGGTTTTTCGGGAAAAGTGGGCTCTAAAATCCGAAAATGACTTTATGGATCTTTCAGTGTAAATGCCTAGTGGCCGAAAACGAAGCAAATATCTAGCAAGAAGAGCTTTTTTGATAAGGTGCAAAGCATAGCCTGCTTAGACGCCGCTGGAGCCATAAAGTTGTGTCCTCCATAGAGCACTTGAAGCCATTTTTAGCTTATAGCCACTGTACCTTTTTACCCAGAGGGACGAAGGCGCTAGTATGATTCGAAAAAAAAATTTAAGGTGATTGTATTTCTTCTGGAGTGTAGTCGGATATCTTAACATCCTCGAGCAGGTCCGTATTAAAGGCGTAATCTGCAAGGAATGTTATTTATTTATTTTATTTATTTTTATTATTATTATTAGTTATTATTTATTTTATAATAATTTAATACTCTAATGCAGGTCAGTGTTATTTTTATTTGTTTAAAACACCATGGTAGAAGGAACCTTGCATTCTTATGAAAATTGGAAAACGATATCCCAAGGTGTTAATAAGTGACAGACCAACTTTGGAAAAATTATTTATGTGACTTAAATTTAGGTAAAGGTTTGCTATACATCGGATGGCTTTCAACTTATTCGAACGAAAATTTAAAGTAAAGCAAATTTCATATGGCAATAAATTTATGCGTAATATAAATGGAAATTATGAATTAGAAAATAAGTTATAAGAAAGTAAAACTTTAAAGTCGTTTTTTTGCGAATTTATATCGCGGTCAGTTAGAACCCGGGAGTTCGAAGGTCGCTAAAGACTATTAATTCTAACTTTCTAAATTATTTGCAGTGTTCTTATATAAAATTGACAAAAGTTTGATTTGAATAGGTCCTCCGCCCTAAACTACTATTCATACAGAAAAACGGTATTTTCACATCTTAAGCTTGTTTTATTATCTTCCCAACTGTAATCAAAATTTTTTTAAAAAATTCATCTTAACCAAATGACTACGATTCCTCAAACAAAAACTCTCAACTGAGTAATAATTGCATGTGAGAATGTGCCGTGGTCCGATGAATTCGAATCAATCTGCCTACAGATTTGGACTACGGCAGCAAGTATTACTCAGCTGAGAGTTGTTGAACGTAAAATGGTTTAATCAAAACTATTTTATTAATTTGTTAAGTAAGGTATTTAGTTAGAGAAGCCATTAGGAAGTTAAAAAGCCAAGCTTAAAATTACTGGAAGACTATTTTCCTATGTGGATAGCAGTTCAGGCTTTATGGTATATATAAAATCAATGTCTAGTCACTTTTCCATAAGAATCAATATAAAACATTTTAGAGAATTGGACTAGCACGCACACATATAGATTTCTTTTTCATGGCTTGGGAAGTATTTCTCCAGGGTTTTGATAAAGGCTGACATCTGATTACAACCACCCCCCCCCCCCCCCATTTCTTATCAGAGCTTGAAAGTGGGTGGTACATTTGTTTTTATGTATATAAAACTGTTGTACACGTTTAACTTAAAAGCTGAGAAAATATATGTCCTTTCTTAAAGGTATTCGACGAAATTATTCAGGGGAGCTAACCAGTTGCTACCGATTATTTTATATAGTTACCAGCTATCCTCAAATCTAAAATAGAATTCAGCAAGTCTCTTGCTGTACGTTCTCCGTTTGGAAGTACAGAATTTCTCCCATTTACCTGGAATGACTACTTATAAGGGAATTTTCTATGTGGATTACTTCGTAATTCTTGTGACAAGGAGCTTTGAGGTCTTTGATGATTTTTATAAAGAAAATGAAAGAATCTTCTTTCACTGTATTGAAAATTAGATATCAAAACAAGAATGGGGCGTTTGAGATATTTAGCAATAAACCAATTAAACTCTCTTTTAACAATGATTTGTAAAGTCAAACAATATTTGTACGAGACTGCGTCTGCCAATGGTGTCTGGGGTGGGATTATGCAACAGACTATATTATGATAAAGTCAAGAAAACTGGTCGCGTATTTATGGTGCCGTTTATCGACTGTTAAGCTGCTTATACTGTAATTATACATCGAAAATATTTGTGACCACTAACTTCGTAGACACTAGAGATGATTAGGAAATTAAGAGAACTTAGAACTTAAGGATAAGGGATATGTGATTATACTTTTCGTATTTTTATACCCTAGATGGTGAAATCATAGGGATATACTAAGTTTGTCATTCCGTTTGTAACACCTAGAAATAATGATAGTAGAGCAAAATGGATTGGACACCTATGCATAATATTAAAAGTTATTTTGATTTTTGCATGTCCGTCCGACTGTCTGTCTGTCCGTCCGTCCGTCCGACTGTCTAGATTGTCAAGAACGTGTTCTCTTACAGTAATGCACACAGGCTTTTTTTTTTAAAAAGTAAATTTAAAAATTCGATAAATGAACGAATCGGGTAACTCCCTTTTAGGATTGCCATACAAAAATTTCATTTTTCACTATATATTTGGACACTGCTTGAGAACGTGTCGACATAGAGACCTGAAATTTAGTACACAATGTTTTCATAACAATAGTAAATAAGGTTTCAAAGATCGACTCAATCGGGCAACCCCTTCTTGATTTTAATATATAAAAATTTACGTTTTTTACGTATACGGTCAGTTCTAGTCGTTTTGTATTGTACTGAAAAGTTCTTCAGAATAAGAAATCCTATGAAATTGGTTAAAATAATTTTTACTGTGCGATGAACCATTCTAGAAATATATGTGAAAACCCACTTGAAAAATCAAACTTGCACAAATGGGTGACCATTTGAAATTACATACGGCCATTTATCTAGGATAACATAAGAATTGCTTCTAGCTTTTTTACTAGTTTACAATAATATTTTTTCCCGAGTTCGATGCTACAAATGGTATGGGGTTACATTGAGTCGACTTAATGGCTAAGCGAATACTTCGGCTAGCGTATCTGTCATGACGAATTAATACTTAACCAAGCGATGAGAGAGCTTGACGGTAGAATAGAGCATTACTAGATGTCTCTTAACAAAATTTATGCCCTTCTTCGCCAAATAGCGGGACCTTGACTTTTCTGAGCTCTTTTAATTATAGAGAGTACCTACCTAAGTGTAGTCTTGAATCCTTAATCTCTATAAGGCGCCATTTTTGACTCCACGTTCTCGAATTAGGGCAATAACTATATCAACACTGTTTTCCATAGAAAAGAGGGGTTTGCGATTCTGCTGTTTTGATTTGAATCACTGAATAACGTATAATACATGCAGTCCACTACTCTTGACTGCGCATATCATCTGAACTATAGTCAACTTTGATCTGCTGTTTGCTCATCTTTATGGTTTATGGACCTTTTCAATCTTAACCTGCGGTGATCAGGACATCTATCTAAACTCCAGCTTTGAAACATTTTAGGGTTTCTGTCCGCCGACTTAATAAATCAACTTTGGTAATTCAATTGCCTTTCGACGATAAATAGCCTACCAGGATGGTATTGAGCTTTAAATTGAATAAAAGTCATTGATTCCCGCAGATCTTCGGTTTTTTGCTTCCTATGCTGATCATTTATAGATCGAGAAGCCCAAACCATACCACTCGTAGTTGGAGGTTTAGCAATGTTGTCCAATTTATTCGATCCTATTACAGGTTGCTTCTGAGTGAATGCTCCTCAGATTTTCTTCTAGTTACGTTATCCTATTTCTCTCTTGTTGTTATTCTTTTGCGCTAATTTCCAAACTTTTTCTAGCATTGTTGACTCTCTCCGACCACATAATAAGAATTTTTATTCAAGATATTTCTTATCATCTTACCTTTGCCCTATGTGTGAAGATCCTTTCTCTGTCTTTAGAGGTTTCAAAAAACAAATTTACTCGCATTATTTCTTCTTGTCAGCGTTGGAGTGGTTTTTCTTGGGATTAGCCCCTGTAGAAGATAGAAACGGTATTGAAATGGTCCGATCTATAATTCTACTTCTGGTACAATCATGGCCAGTAGTAAATTAATAATTTCCTCGTATGTCACTGCGTGTGGGAGAGATTTTTGGATGATTCCCAGAATATCATATGTACAGTTATTGCCCCACCTGAATTTGAACTCATTAAAGTATTCCAACTATCTTATGAGGAATTGACGCCTTTTCAAAATTTAAAACGGGTCACAAGCAGTCCTTTCAAGAGATGGTAATTTATGGTAGTAGTAAAAGAGAAAGTTCGGTAATAAACAAATATGACTCGTGATTATCGAACGAGAGAAGAAGGGAAGTCAATTGATGATTGAATGTGTCGCTGAAAAATTTCAAGAATCAATAATATTAATGTTCTCCATTCATCTATCCGTTGGAGTTTCTTATTCCTACAGAGTTAAGTAATTCTCCATTTAAAAAGTGGTCCTTTTCTTTTGCAGTACTAAATATGAAGAATGGCTTCAAAAAATTCACTTCCGAAGATATTGGCATGCACCGAATTACCTATGAGCCCAAAGGTAATACATCCAATTACCTTCACACCTTCCGTCGAGAAATGATTTTGACAGATTCGTCTCATGAACAAAATTATTTTCGAAAGCTGGTAAATCGATCCTCACTTACTGTTCCACCTGCTTCCCACGATGGTGGTACTTCCGTAATTATTTCCTTAATCGCAGGCTAATAATCTGAACTAAATTTCAAGTGCTCTTTATCCACAATTAAAACGTTCGTTTTGACACTCCGTACAAGAAAGTTTAGGTTAGGTTAGGTAAATGGGGTTTCGCTAGAAGTAACTAGCATGCTTCTCTTAGATCACCAGTGGGTTCATTGTGCCCCTTGTCCTCATGGGATCCATCCTGCTTCCATTAGGAAACTAAAGATGCATCAAAGCTCTTTCTTTTCTGCTCCTCCGGATTTGAAAAGATGTAGCCATCCAATAGTCTACCTTTTTTTCATTAGAGCGGTGCACTTCCAAAGTACGTGTTGAATGGACTCAATTTCCCCCGAATCTTTACAGCTCCTGCATGGTCTCCTATGGCCCAATGACCCGTAATGACCCCTACTAGATACCTGGTATATGTTCTGCTGCCATTAAGCAGTTCTCTTGTCCTTTTCCTATCATATGTGGACCACATTTACCTCGCGAGACGGTAGGTTTTCCTGTTGATCCCCCTTTAGATTGGCGTCCCTAATGATCTCCTCCTGTAGGACTCCTATCGGGATCCTCACATAAACTATCGCCGCGGAGTTCTCCTTCTCACAGCCCGTTTTGTCCAACTCATCAGCCATCTCGTTGCCACAGATATGCCTGTGGCAAGGCACCCAGCACAGGGTCACCTTATGCCATGTAGTCAATTCCTCAAGACTGGTCTTGCATAACTGCATCAATTGTGATTTTACCAGCATAGCATCCAGCAGTCTCTGGAGTACACTCAAGTCCCAAAATCATCTTGGATCCATCCGTACAGATAGAGATATCGATTCTGCCACCATCTCCTTCCCATCCCAATGACTCCTGGTGGCCAGCATTGCATTGACTCCCCCACCAAAACTTGGGAAAGGAATTTGTTTAGTCAGTTTCTTCCCTGCAGTCACTGCAGTCTATCTTCTGGAATATATTGGAATACCCAAAACCCCTCTCCGTGTACCAACCTCACGCTCTGAGCCTTACAGCGCTAAATGCAGCTGCACTCTTGCAGTGGAGATCTAGCGGCAATAAATTAAGCATGACATCCAGTGCAACTGTGGGCATGGTGCAGAAAGACTCAGTTATTCTCAGACATGAGACTTTCTGGATTTTTGTCAGCACATCCAGGTTACATTTCCTTGTGAATGCCTTTCACCAGATCGTGTAATCATAGCACAAGATCGGCCGCACTGTGGCTTTTATATCCAACGTACCATCCGGGGTTTTAATCCGTTGTTGCTACCGAAAGCACTCTTGCACTTGTAGAAGGTCACACTAGGCTTCTTAACACATTTTTCCCCCTCTAGCGTACCTCAGTAGACTGCTCTGCTCCGTACAAACGTACTGCTCCTTTCGTTTTAATTTTGTTCTCTTTTCACCGCCAAAAGCCAAAATAGAGTCCTTTAATTTATTTTAATCCATAAAAGTTTTTTTTTTGCGATCTTGTCACATCACAATGCTTACTTTCTGCCAGACGTTGATTTCAAATTTTACCAAAGTCAAAAAAATTATAACATTTATTAAAAGTGAAAAGTGAGATTATAAACAATTTTTTCTCAATATTTTATCTTAATGTTCGAAGTAACGAATAACATTAGAAAATAGACTGATGTCGACACTCGAAAATATGCTTATCCTTCCATGTACAACTCACAACAGAACTCGCTTTATATTACAATTAAACTCCATTGTAATTATTTACATAGAAATTCACCACCTATAAAAAAGCAATTGCGAGTTTCCATGACCTAAAGTTTTCCATTAACGGCAATGTACCTATTTTGCTCTGGTGTCTATTTTGTCCTAGTCTCTCCTATCCAACTTTTGATTGTGTGTTATTTTATGTACACTAGTACTAACATTTTTAAATAAATAAATAATACCTGTGTTGTGTTTTCTTTTCAGTCTTGGATTATAGCACTTCTTCTACCTTAGTAGATATCGATCAAGAGAAATCGGCATCCTTGACATTTCATTTGCTTAAGCGGCTCAGAGCTTTACTAGCAATCCATTTATTCAAACTAATCGGCCAATGCTAAGATAGAAAAGTAGAAAAAGTTTGTTTACTGTCACACAACGTTTCAGTATAGAGAAACAAATTTGATAAAAATACTAAACAGAAACAAAAGAGGACTTAGGTGTCTACCTTGTGGTACAGCAGGGATGCGTTGTGCTTCAGTATCTTTACATATGTCGTAATAATTTCACCTGGTAGAGTATTCCATTCGCACTGTTTTATTATTCTTTTACTGTCCAATTGAATATACAAATACATGCATTACTCCATACAATTATACAATATAACGAATTACTTTAAAAGTGAAAAATGCAATTAGTTCGAACAATTTTAATTTGCCCTAACTAATTAAAGTTCGCCCACCATCGCCTGCCTCCCCTTTGACGAAAACAATACCTACATAATTAAAAGTGAAAAAATATGGTATCAATAACGGCCGGCAAACATGGCATGGTGCTCCCATGAGAGCAAACTACATCCACAATAAAATTTGGTAAAATATTTATTAAATTAAACAATTGATTGCAATCCACTGCGGACATATTTCGGCAAAGTTTAATAATTTTCATCATACTGCACTCGCTTTCTCTCTCCGCAAACCCTTTCGACTTTAATGTTTCGTCATCGTATATTTTTCCAATAATGGTAAAAAATTCCGAAGGTTATAAAAAGTATTTAAATAACCATTCATATAGGAGCGCAGCAAAATTGTTCCAGGACTTGTTTATATCCCAAAAGTCCCTTACTATGTCCACTGAACTGGCCTCCATCATCCCCTGGACAAGTTTGGGATTTTTATTTCCCTTTGTGCATTTGACTGAACTAAAGTCCGAACCGAAATTCAATATTCGAAATTGAATTCCCTGATTCCCTTGAATATTTTATAAAATAGAAGGACTTGAGTGGAATATGGATGTGGTATATATGTATGTATATGTATTCGGGATCTGAACGATTCAAGGAGGGTAGTTCTCCCTGGTCTCGTTTGCTGGACTTTTGATTATGAGATATATCAGCAAGGTTTAGCTTTAACGTCGTTTTGATTTTTTTTTTTTACTTTTACATTTTCGGATCACAAAGATAACTTTTTCAACAGAAAAAAAAGTAAAAAGTAAAAAGTACAAAAAAAAATAAGAGAAGAATACAGAAACTGTTGCCAAAGTTTACTTGCTACTAAATTGCAAGTTGTTATCGCTCAAAAACGTTCATCGAATTTAGAGTTTTTACAGTGATAAGTTTTCTTGTCGACGTCGAATGTCCAAGGGTGAGGAGAAAGGGATTGAGAATTGAAGTCTTCCTTTTTATCCGAAAAATTCATTGTTATCATTATTTGGAAATTTTCTTTGGGAAAAGAAAAAACTTTGCTTTCTTTTATTAGAATTCGATTTGTAAGAGATCGTGATTGATTCCAGATGAGATAATAAAGGAAAAAAATGGGCCAAGGATTTTTTTCTTTTCTGTGTATTTTCTTTTTCTTATTCAAAAGGGATGAACAAATTTTAATCAAAATTTGCATAAAAGTTCGTATGTGACTTTACAGATTTTTTTTTCTTCTATGCTTACATACCATGCCTGCCTACAGCCTACCTTACATGCCTACTACAAGTAGGTAAATGATTATTGTGTTTTATTTACAGTTCCTATTTTTTATTTATTTTTTCCAGAGCTCACTGTACGGAAGGAAGATATCTACATAATATCGTAAGACGTTACATCTTCTAAAGTAAGTAAGCATCTTCTTTTTTAAGCATGTGTATCTAATCATTTCCTAGGAGAAACAATAGCCTTATAACAGCTCTCCGGAGGGTAATTCAAGTTTGCCTTCAAGTTCGTGTTTTGCATTTTATTGCCGTCATCCTGAAAATACTAAAGGCTATTTAAGGATAAAGCTTAGAAGAAATCCAAAGATATTTATAATATGAGATCCGAAAATATTTAAATTTTATTAAAAAAAAAAAACGAAAAAAAAGAGAAAAAGGGAAAGTCTAGCAAATTGCTTCAGAGTTTAGAGACTTCATATAGGCCGTATTTTATTTCCTACCCCACGCCGCCAGTAGGTACTCTCATTTGCTATTCAAATTTGATGAAGTCAAAAAGAAGTGTAAGTGGCTGTTTGTGGTAAAATGGGAAACATAAAGACAACGTGATTTTCGAAAAGAATGCGTTTTGAGAATTATGTATTCAATGTTTGTGTAAAAATTATGTTGAAATTTGTGTACCCGTTATTATTCACTTGAAAGAATAACTTACAGCAAGAAATTGATATTTTTTTTCTCGGTTAAACTTTGTACAGAAGTTAAGTCCGAAGGCGTTTTTTGTTTTGTTTTTTTTGTTTTTTTTTTTTTTAAGAAATTGAACGTATCGATTTGGTCTTAGTAAAGTAAATATTGATCCTAATTCATCTTTTATAAGTGAAATTTCAATGTTTCTGCAACATTAAGATTTGCCGAATGACCTAACAAATGGCAGATGTTAAAACAATAAAAACTCAAGCTAGAGATCTAGAAAAAAAGGCGAGGTAATGTATGTAGTCTTCGTGACTGCCTTATTTCTCGAGCTTTTGGGTTGTATTTGTATAGTCAACGTAGGTAGAAGGGGTATCAACACAGAAAACAAAAATTTCCCTAGAGTTAGTGCCAACAATTTTTGCAACCAGTTCTAAGTACAATTTTATAAAACAAAGGGATTCCTACACTTCTGACCTAAAATGGAGGTACTTCCATTTCAATACTTTTTAGGTACTTTTTGCCTAAAATGCAGGAAATATTCCCTAAAATATAGGAAATAGGTATACCTTTACAAAACACAAGAATGATCTGAATAGCTCATTTATTATGTGCCATATTACACCTATGTTTTTTTTTTTTTTTTCATTAAAAAATATGGTATGGAAGTTGGTGCTGAGGCGCTGGGTACCTACGCTCAAATAAAATAGTGAAAAAAATATATGACTTGTTTTCAAAAACAATGTGTGAATTATATTAACGAAAATATATTTGTAAGTGTGTAAGTGTTCCATAAAAATTGTAGACTAATACCTAATTTATTGAATGTTCTCTTCCTTATATCCGAGAAAGTTTAATATTTCGGGAATTTTACGTACAATATACATTTTCTTGGGTTAAATATCCAAATTCATTGAATGTTCTATTGATTTGGGGAATTTAAACTGATTTTCCCTTTTAATCAGAGAAAACAATGCTAATTTATAGGGAATTGTTCTACTCTTTTCTACAGTGAAGTGCAGGTATTTCGAGTGTTGAGTGAAAATTACCAAATTCATCTAAAGAAATGTGCCCACAAATACGGCTCTGATCCAATAAATCAATTACCGCCATTTCGCCTTTGTCAGCATCATGTTTGCTGTTTTTTTATAATCAAAACCCAATTAGGTTGTAACAAAGTTACATACATTCCAGCTAGACATCAGCAAAAATGAATCATCTAGCAGAAGCCGCAACAAAGCCATCCGCCGAGAGTGGAGCACACTACTGATCAGCAGCTCAATAGGTGACCCGTGCTGGTGGCGTGATAGTAGAAGCAAACATTTTACACTCGACACCAGCAGCCAGACTGCCTATAATTAGCCGGACGCCAGTAATGAAATCACTCAGTTGATCACCGAGCATCCAAGTGGACACAAGCCGAAATCAAAAACCACCGATCACGCAAAATGTCCGACATCGAGAAGTTAACTCCAGAGTAAAGTTTCAAACATATTCCGACGTTTCGATCTGATACGATCCAACCCATTTCGATCAAACGGATTGCATGAGCACAATTGTTCCGTTCGGTTTCAAACACTTGACTTTAAAATTTTGCCAAATATTGTCTTTCCGCTTTACATCCATCCATGAAAACATTTGTTTTTTTTTTCATATAATTCATGTCTTTTTTTATTTCCTCAAACAAAGCCTTTTCATGCATCTTTGAGTATAAAGAAATCTTTACAGATGATTTTTTTAGGTTATGTCATCCATAAAAGTTGAAATTTGCTCAACTTCGTCGTTTTAATTCGATCCATTTCGATCCATTTCGGTGTAATGTGACATTTGTAAGAATCGGATCGAAACGGTGGAATAGTGTTTCCCCCTTAATAAGAGTTGACCCCCACCAATGGACTACCAGAAGACTGGCTATAAAATTCAGTCAGCCCTGATAGATTGGTCAGTTGCCTCCCAGCAGCTCGACCAGACACATCTCTCGTCCAGTCCTATCCACAAGTCGTGTTGGCTAATTCAACGGCAAGCGCACGTTAATCGTGCTAGCCGAGAATTAGCAAGCGCACGCATACCGTCCCGTACCGTCGTGTTGGCTACTCTGACGACAAGCGCACATTAATCGTGTTGGTCAGTAGTGTAGTAAGCACACGCTCGTATCCCGCACCCACGCCGTGCAGCTATAACTGCTATAAGTGTAAATTAGTGTGTGAATACAGGCTAAATAGTGTGGATTAGGTACAATAGGAGACCGCCCGAACTGCAGAGCTAGAACACCGCTCTGCACCTAGCAACGTCGGGAACACAGCCCTGGACAATCTCCAACCACCGATGTTACAAGGTCGCTGATTGTACAGAATCATCTTCATTGTAGTAATATACTTGTAGGCATTTAGTTTTTTTTTATAATCCCTTAATTTTTATTAAAATTTACATAAGAACCCCCAGTACATCACTTCTATATCCATTCCAGAATTGATTCTATCTCGATAAAATTTTCTGGCATATCGAATACTCCGGTTTGACCTGTTTCGTCTTCGTTTAATGCTCCGTCCCAACTTTTCTTAGCGAAGTTGTTCCAATACTTATCAATTTTACGCCCAAACATTAGCAACAAAGCATTTAAAAGTTCCTAATAACGTTAAATTGGTCTTTTTCGACGAATTTAGTTTATTTCCTTCTATTCCCGTTGAGAAATAAATTGGTAATTTAAATGAAAAAATTCTATCTGAAGTGTGAAACCCTGAGCGCTCTCTCCAGCGTATGATTTTGATCAACATATGCATTAGACAAAATTATTTTGGGTTCAATTATAAAAGGATGGACTTGCTATGAGTTCGTCCTTTTCTCCATTTTGTGCCGAATTTTATAAGGATTTTCCTTTGAAAAGAAGATATTTAGTAGTAATAATACTTGGTATCGATATGTCGATGACATATTTGGTATTTAGGCTGGCACAGAGAGGCAATTAACGAGTTTTTTAAATACCGTTTTAAATAAAATTGACGACAGTATGACATTTACTGTAGAATTAGAGATGAATATGAGTTTAAATGTTTTAGATTTGATTATATCTATTAATACTGATAATCTTATAACATTTGACATTTATCGTAAAGCTACTTACTTGGACATGGTTATACCAACCCATTATTGCCATCCTCGGACTACTAAGATGGCAGCTTTCCATTCTTTTTTAAATAGGATTCTGTCTGTTCCATTGAACAATAATAGTTTTTACAATGAATTAAATATTATTAAAGACATCGCTATAAGAAACGGATATGACTCAAAATTAATTTACAAGATGCAAGAAGCAAATAACAAAAAAGTGGTTACCTGAATTGCATTTTCCCTTTACCTATGTCTAATGAATCTAGTCCAAAGAATTGGAGAAAAATTAAAAAAAAATTCTTAGCTAACATGCAAATAAACCCTGCGTTTTTTAAATAAATTTACCACTAAAAACTTACTAACTAATAATAAATTGGGGTTAAAGAAAGTCACAATGGATAGGAGTCTACATAGGAAAAACAAGAAGATCTTTAAAACTAAGATTCAACGAACACATTAATTCATCTAATTCAAATAATCCGACTTCAGGTCTTGCCAAACATCTAAAATCTACTGAACATAAATGTACTACCCAAAACATAAGACTTTTACCTAATATTCATGGAGGGCCAGTACTGGATAGATATGAAATATTCGAAATCAGAAAGGCTAATGATGACGGTTATGCTTTGTTGAATGATCAGATTGATTTTTACAATAATAATATTAATAGAAAATGAAAAGAAAAACTATAGATCATCACCATATGACTGAATACTTGTATTATAGATAAAATCTCAGGCAAGTCATTTGTATACTACATTCAAAATAATAATGGGCCAAGAATAGAACCCTGAGGAATACCTGACAAGATTTGTATAAATTCGGATTTTTTATTATTATTAACCAATATCTGGTATTTGGACCTCTGTCACTCAAAATTATCATCGGAGGGCTTAAACACGCCTCTATCTCATTTCAATAACAAAAATTCTGAAATTACCGGTATATTTTACCACCGGTCTGCTCACGGTGTCCGCTTGTCCGCATCATGATACTCAACTCAGTTTTATAACAACAATATAACAATATTACTTTATTACGGTCAACTGTATAAAGATTACAAATCTTATTGGATACAGATCTATAGGTAGGAGAAGTGATACAAAATTATTGTTTTAAATGGAAAACAAGAAAAACAAGATTAAGCAAATTCAATTAAATCAGAAAAAGAGAGGAAAGAAATAAAAACTGAAGAAGAGAAGAAAAAAATGAACAATATAAATTTTAGAAAAAAAAAAATGTACTAATTAAAGATTAAGATTAAATTAAGAACAGCCATGATGTGTACCTAATAAGGCTCCAAAGAGCTTAACAATTCAAGAAAGTCTCTGCCTGAGTTCGTGCTACGTATATTAGATGGTAAACTATTCCACTTACGTGAAGTTGGGACAAAATAAGAGCGCTCTCCGAAATGAGAATGACAGCGTGGTAAAAGAATTTTTAAACTTCTTTGAGAGCGCAAGAATTGCAGCTTATTGTATAGATATTGTGGCCTCTTTTTATGAATTAATTTATGTAAAAAACACAAGTCGCGATGAGCAAAATGGGTATCAAGAGTATGTCCAAGGGCTGCATTAACTTGCATTGAGATGTGGGCACTGCGTGTTAAGTTGAAAACATATCTAGTACAATCATTGAATGCAACTGTCAATCTTCAACGGCAAACTGAGTTTAACTTGGGAAATACTATTGTGCCATACATAAAGTGCGGTAGAATCAAACTACGTACCAGTTTCAATCGCATATCTGTAGACAATAAATACCCATATACTCTCAACTGCCGTAAGGAGCCATATATTTTCCCTAAAATATTGGTAACGTGGCTGCAGCAAGTAAATTCAGTATTTAGGACTACACCTAAATTTTTCACAGAGCTAGAGAATGGTAAGGTAAAGTTATTTAAAATAACTCTTGGTAGCTCTAATGCCTCGAGGTGGTTTCTATAGATCGCCATACACACAGACTTGCTAGGATTCAATTGAAGCTTATTAGCTATCGACCAGTCGTAAATTCTCGTTAAATCTTCATTCACACGAGCAACACAATCTTCTTGTAACCCAATTGGTCTGCTCAAGTAAATTTGTACGTCATCAGCATACAGATGAATGTTCACATTCTTAATCACCTCAGGCAAATCATTGATGTATAGACTTAATAAGAAAGGACCTAGGATTGATCCTTGGGGTACTCCACAATATGAGTTCCGAAAGTTCGACATAGAGTCTAGAACTTTGACTGCTTGTAGTCTACAGGTGAAAAAACCTTTAATCAGCTTGATGGGTGAAGAGGAAAAATTGAAGCAATTCGAAAGTTTGTAAAGGAACAAATTGTGATCAACTGAGTCAAAAGCCTTACTAAAATCCAATAAGACAAGGATAATTAAATCGTCTAGATCTAAGGATTCAATAATATCCGTAGAAACCTTCAGAAGGGCAGTTTCGCAGCTGTGTCCACGTCGAAAGCCTGACTGGAAAGATGATAGAAGCTGATGTCGGTCAAGATATTTCGTGAGCTGATTGTACATTACTTTTTCAAAGACTTTGCTGAAGTAACACAGCAAGCTAATAGGCAATCATTAATTCCATTAGGGCGAGGTTTTTTAGGAACCGGGACAATGAGGGCTTTTTTCCATAACGACGGAAATTGAGAAGTTGCAAGACAATAATTATAAATATGTACTAGAATATCAGAAATAGCGGGGGAAATCATCTTGATGAATCTCGGGGGAAGAAGATCATGCCCAAGCGCAGTAGATTTTACAGCAGACATTGCAAAGAGAACATCAATATCATCAATGCAATTAAACGCAAAACCCTTAAAACAATTATCACCCATCACTAGATGACTATTAGGGGCTATAGGGGTAGAAGAAGCAAAAAACTCACTTAGGGTTTCAGCATCAATATTGCATTGAGGAGGCATAGTTAAGACGTCCGATTAAAGCTTGTGCCCGGTTTCACAGTCCAGCTTTAACCTATAGCTTAAGTCAAGGCTTAAATTTGTATACTGTTTCACAGTCAAGGCTTAAGTTATATGACTGGCTTAAGTTAAGCTTAACTTAAGCCCTGCGTCTTATGGACTTAAACTTCAGTTATCTAGTTACCGGCTGTTTACATTACACAATTTCCAATGTTGTCAAGTGCAAAAAGTTTGTTTTTAATTTCAAGATTTTAGGAAGAAAGTGACATAAAATTGAATATATATATTTGTCAGGCGGGAGCACGACATTTCTATGCATGGGATGACGTCGATTTTTATATTCTTGCTTTAGGTTGTCGAAGCATTCCGCAACAATGATTTTTGACTTGATATCTTCTCAGTTAAAAACCACTACAAAAAGAGAGAAAAGGTCTTTTTTTTCATTTAGTGCGTAATCTACAATGGCGATATTTCTTAAAAAAATTCACAATTACCGCAGTGCTGACACCTTAATATTTTTCATCTGCGGTCATGTGTGCTGTGAAACTGACTAGGCTTAAGTTCGGGGCTTAACTTGTGGCTTAGCTGATCTCCAGCTCAAGCATGCACTGTAAAACTGGCCATTAGAGTGTCCTATGTTGTATAAGTCCTCTAGGGTATAGGGTTATTCACAAAAACTAACAAAAGAAATTTAAAGACCCGTTTCCATGAAATTGGTTAGGAGTTCGAAAAAAATTTTGATGTAAAAGCTAGGTAGGTTTATTTGTTTTATATAACTGTTTATTAATAGCGCGCAATTGTCAATTGCCTATTTAAAATTTCAATGTGCCCCTATCACCTAAAAGGTTGCAGCAGTTAGGAAATTGAATGGACCTCAAAGATATTTTACCTCAATTTACAAAAAAAAAAAAAATCCACCACGCATATTTCTCGAGATATTCGAGGTAGTATAATTTAAAATGGAACATCCTGACTACTATGTATATGAAATTATCTCTTTTTAGTTTTCGTCTATGAGGAGAGGGTTTCCATTTCCAGAAATTCGTGATTAGAGTAAATATCCTATATATAAAAACTCCTACACCGGCTAGCTTCGTATCTTTTGTAGATAAATTGAATATTTATCGATTGCAGTTCCCTCTCCTGATATAAGCTTCCGTATCTTAATTTTTTTTTTCATATCGGGATTGTGTAACTGCCTTGAACTTCCATGAACCAGTATTTAAAGATTACAAGATTTATGCCAGCCAAGTGTGCACGTTAAAGTTTTGAATTCAAATCATTATAGAACCCCCTCCTTAACGGCTCGAATAATTATCGGTATCAACTTCCTGAAGGATTTATAGATTTCATCATATCTCCATATTGAAGCTCTTGTGAACGATGGTGAATGTAACAATTTAAAGGAATATCCTAAAAAATATTCCTCACGTCCAGCAGAAAAGTGCTAAGGCTCGTAGCGGGCCTACTTACTTGGCACATTGTCCACTTTCATAGAAATAATTTTATGAAGGTGGCTGAAGTCTATAGCGAGATCTGTCGCCTCTATATAGAAAATTATCAAACTATTAAATGTATCTTCTGCAAATGTAAAGTTCTTAGCTGTATAAGACTAAAACATTTAGAAAAGATAAATAATTCCATCGGCAGAGGATGTTTTAAAGATGGCCCCCAAGAACGTTATAGGTTTTGTTTTACAAAGGATCTCACAGGTCGTAGTGACTACATGACAAACAAAATCCCTGTCTGTATCCGGCATTTTAATAATAATAATAAAAGATATATTTTAGTCTGGAAGATAACTTAAGCTATAAGTCATACTTTCTGCACTATGGTCAAAATATTTAATTGAAGAAAGTGTTGATAGATGTCACTATTTAGGAAAATTTTGATTCCAAATATTTAAAAAAAACGGGTTTTAGCGCCAATTCAATCCAAAAGTTCAAATAAAAAAGACTTTCTGAATTTCTGTTAAGTACACGTCGACCGCTTTCTAAAAATCACCCATGCATTGGGATAGCGAGGAAAAGTGAAATTAAATTTTTTTACGATTTTTCCAAAATGCGATTTTGAAAAATTTTGATGGAAATTGTCACCAGTTAAATGTTTATCGGAATTGAAGGAAAGTATGATGGAATTTGTTTAAATAAATTGCGAATGATAGAACAACGCTTCTGAGAGCGTTCAGTCCTCAGCTTCCATTCTTATTATGCAGTAAGCTTCTTACGCTAACTATGTAATCTCAAAATCATAAAGCACATCTATTTCTTCGAAGTAAAAAAAAAAGAAATGCATACCTGTGTTCTTTTCAAAAATTGGACAGGTGATAAGAGAGAGTTCCTTATTCCATAATCTAACAGTTTTATGCATTAAACACACAGTGCTTCTAATGAATAATTAACTAATGACTCATTAGACTATAATGATTCATTAGGCAAATGCAGACACACAACCATTTCTTTAATTAAGTTGTTCTGTCAAACTGGTTTTGACTGACAGTGAAGAAGCGAAATGGATCGAATCGAGGCTATAAACTTAGTTTTTATTTATTTGAATTTTCAATTGAACGATTTGGAAATGAACGAACATTATATTAAAAAGTGTGTTGATAATATAAATTGTGTTTTGCATTTCTTCTTCTTATTTTTCAAATAGGCAGATGCACAGCTGAGCATCAGATTTATATTATATGCCAAAATACATTCAGTTCTAGAACATTTTCTCTCATTAGAGCTCTAATTCATTAGTGAACTTCATTATGATCTCATTTCAAGCCATAATTATGAATACTATATGACACACACGGCACTTTAATGAATAATTAGTACTAATGATTCATTAGATCTTGCTGTGCGTCTTGCGTATTATGTTTTCTTAACATTCTTCTCTCAAGTTTAAGATTCAAGTGCAAAATGTAAATTACATTTCTAACAAAAGAAAGTAATCTCTAATTGCGATTTGAACCCGGTACCTCATTATTGATGAACTTAATAGCTACGTAGCAATAGAGAGCCATCTCGAGGTCCATCAAAGAATGAATTGAATTTCGAAGCTTTTCATAAAATCTCTTCTAGATAATTCGAGCGAATCTCAGGATGAAAAGTTGCATATACGCAATTATTTCTGATTTTTCTATGTTCTTTGGGCATACCAAATCAAAAATGGTCTTATTCAAAACTTCACAATTTTATAATACAACTAAAAACGACAATTTGTATAGAAAAACATCAATATTCGTTGCTGCAGCAATACACAACTCATCTGGATAGGATGGAGGACACACCATCATTTATCCATAGTCATCCAAATGGAAAAAATGCATCATGTACCATCTACCCATATAAGGAATTCAATCCATAGATCAGCTTTCCGTCATCTTTCACTTACTCAACTGTGATGACAGTTGTGAAGTGCAACAGAAGTAACCTACCTATGTGCATACATAATGTTGTATATTCATAGAGGTAACAATGGAATCCGAAAAATTTACAACTCAATCCGTAACGAGCAGAGCACCTAAATATAAGAAAAATGGATGCAAGGGCATGAACATGACATCAACATCAGCAACAACAACAACAACAACTATGTATCTAGTTCGTTCTCTACATCCATAGAGATACAATGGAAAAACTTTTCTATATCCAATTTGAAAAAGTTCTTCAGGAATTTGTCTTCATCTAACGAGGTAGAAATCATTCGACGGAAGTTCTTGCTTTTTTCGCTCTGCAACAGGAGCGAACTCAAGACCGAATCGGGTCCAATTTTGCAATCATCGAGACGAAAGATGCACATCTGCAGACACCGCCATACGATTTGCGTCCCAACTTTGTTCACTTCCTAACTAGTTTCTGTTTTTAATTTGGTTTAGGTAATTAAACTTAATTGGGATTCTAACTTGCTGGACATACACAGGTCCATTAGGGATGAATATTTTTGCATTTTCCTACTCAAGGTAAACTTTTCCTTCTGAATCATCTGAGAAGAGTCTCTTTTTGTAATTTAAATGTGGTTAGGTAGGTTAGGTATGGAATTTGTTTTTTTTTCTGTTTTTTTAATTTTTAATGTAGAAAAACTACCTACGTCGTGGGCTCGTATGGTATATTTTCTTGTAATTTTTCTTACTTATCTATGCCAGTTTATTTGCATTTCTGTTGCAATATTCCAGTAAGGATGAAGTTTTTGATTCTTCCTGTAGTATTTTTTTTTTTTTTATGAATTATACTCATGTCGGCCAGGATGCCCAGAGAATACGCAAGCAGGCTCCCATTTATTCGAATAACTTTACCGTATATGCTTATAAAAGATTTTAGGCAAGGATATCATTAAATTTCTAAAATTAAAACTTATTTTTTAGGTTTCTAAAAGTTTTGAGGAAAAACAGAAATAACAGAACTTAAAAGTTGAAATTGCTTGTGAGCTGCAAATTTAAAGTTTACAAGGTAGTGATTAAAAGTATACAGTTCAACGCACATTAATATGAATGTATAGAGATAATATTGGAATAGCGGTGACGATGTGTATACTTAGCCTATTTGGTCTAATACAAAATTCCTACTTCACTAAGTGAGTTTTGAAAAAATTTCTCTCAGGCAAACAGACATTTCATATAGACAAAATTTCACAAATAGGCGAACTTTTAACAAAATTGAGGACCATAAGCGGAATGTGAAATTGCTAATAGCTTATAGCCAAAAGAGGAGCGGAAATTCTTGTTTCGGACCAAAGTAATTTTATGGCACTTCTAAATTTTACTTGAGAACTAACCTAAATTGGGAAAGGCTATAATGAATTCACAGCGCTTAAAATAATCACAGAGCTTTTCTCAGGCCACACTGCTCCTTGCGGTATTACCTAAATAAGATGGGCTTGGCTGAGACTTCTTTCTGCCACTACTGTCAGAATGCTCATGCAACCTCAGTACACCTGCTCTGCAATTGCGAACCATTATCCAGACAAAGAATACTCCCTGTTCATCTCGAACATACTTTTCTTCTACCAAACTACATACGGATTCTCAATCCAAGAATGGTTCCAGACTTTAACTTTTTTACCTAGAAAGGGAATAATTTGAACGGGGTCTCTTTCAGGTCGCAGTGACCTAGCGCCAGTCCTCCACAAATCTTATTCTAAATCTAGCAAAAAAAATCAGGGACCGAATCAGTTATGACTTTTTACGAAAAAAACCAACTTTACTTGTTATTCCTAACCGATAATAGTTTGAAGCTAAAAAAAACTAAGCTGGAAAGGCTTATTACTTTTTCTATCAAAAATAAAAAGCCAGCTTGGCTTTTTTGTTTTTTTTTTTGTAAAGTTTAGTTTTCAAAAGCTTTACAGCAATCGCAACGGGTTTCACGAGACATCTTTTGGTATATTTCACTAAATTCCACGATCATAATTTATCCCAACTTTTATTTGTTTAAAATTTTCAAAATACCAGTTATTTTCAGTCCCTGAAAAAAACACATTTTACAAAAAATGCGATTTTCGAGTGGAATTTTATATAAAATATTGACAATTCATGGCTTTGCAATAAAAAGGCTGACTTCACACAAATTTAACTCAAACTAGGAAAGAATTCATTGCTGTCTCTTACTATATTTTTCAAAGATTTTCGATGATGTATTGCTTCTTCTACAATTGTTAGTTAGGCATGCCACAGGATTCTATTTTAGGCCCGCTATTGTTAAGCTTTTTTTTTAACTAAGCGAAAGAGGTGTGTGCTGTACAAATTCATTTCTACTCGACTGATATTTGGATGTGTAGATACTTAAACATGTCATTTGGATTTATGGAAGTGTGCATGGAATGCTGATGTAAATTAGATTTTTGACTGGGCTACTAATAATAGGAAAGTCTCATTTTTTCACGCCAATATTTTGATGTACATAAGTAATATTTTTTCTATTATTTTAAATGGTTTCCACGTTCCGTTATGTATAGGGTGTCTCATATAGAAAAAATAATTTTTCACATTGTTATAGTTGCTGTCGGATGCGAGCTAATTTCGGTGCAGAACAAGGTAAAATATGTAGCTTCAAGATAAGAGAGGTTAAAGGTTTTTCCTTCATATTTTATGAATGAACCTATATACCTTTAAATGGCCTATAATAGCCCTATGATGATTATTTGACATGGTAGATAATCATTGGTGCTTTTTAATGGTGTTTCGGATTCTTTTTTCTCCATTGGAACATTAGAAATTTTAAATTATCATTGCAATATGTATCTTTCAGAAGTTAGAAGGGCGTTATGAAGGAAAACTCATTAACCCTTCGCAACTTTCATATACGATGCATTCTGCCCCCCTCCCTCCCCCCCCCCCTCCCCCCCCCCCCCTCCCCCCCCCCCTCCCCCCCCCCCCCCTCCCTCCCCCCCCCCCCCCCCCCCCCCCTCCTCCAACAAACAAAAATTGTATTAGTGTATGGGACGTCCAGATAGGTATAGATGTTTTTCTAATATTTTATGAATTACCCTATATATACTAGTCGATGCACCCTTTGAGGATTTTTAAAATTTATTAAATTTACTATCATGGGGCTTTCAAATTGTTTATAGTTTTTCTCTTGTTTCACTTCATTTTGAAGTCAAGGCTCATCAAATTTCCAATTTAGAAACTTTAACTTATTTTTTTTGTTGGTCTATTTACTATTTTTGCATATCGAATTTAAAAAGCTCAAGTCGTTTGCTTTGAAATAACCCCCCATACCCCTAAAATGTGGCCCCTTTAATTTTCTTTTCTTTATACAGGTGATAGTACTCACCTGGCGAACAAAAAGTTGTATAGCAAGGGCCGGGGGGGGGGGGGGGGGGTCACATCAACCGTTTGAAAAATACTAGGGGTGATTAAGAAAGTATGCTAGTCTTTCACAAAACACCCTGTATCTTAAAAAGTTATGAGCTAATAGCTCTTTAACGGCTCCAGATAACACATAAGATGTACTAGGTAAAATTAAAGAGAAGAGTCCACAGTTTATAGCTTTTATAAAAAAAAGTTATGTTAACCACCGTTTTGCAGAAAAAAGATGTCAGAGCGAGAAAATCCGATATTTTTATTTTAGACCACATGAACTCCAGATTACAGGAGTAAGCGGCTGACTGAGCATGGCAATGAAGTTTTACATACAATGAGCTCTTGACAGCAACCGTACACCCTGTTCTTTTTAAGAAACAGGGTATTTTGTGAAATACTAACATAATTTCTTAATCACCCTGTGTTTCCCAAACGGTTGATGTGGATCCGCCCCCTGCCATAGAAATTTTTGTTCATCTAGGTGAGTACTGTCACCTCCTGCTATATGGACCACCTAGACTGAAACACCCTGTATATCAAACACAGATAGAAATTGCCAATACTTAGGTATTTACTGAAATTTTTCACTGATTTCAGATACAGAGTTGATTAGTCCCTTTAAACTTGTATTAAATTTTATATGAAAATCGGTGTTAATGACGTGTTTTTTTATAGAAATAGTTGACAAATAAAAAAAACTAACTGAGTTGAAACTCTAAAATTTTAACTCTTGTTGAATCATATCTTCGAAAAGTGATAGATACCTAGTTAGCATAGAATTGATTAAGGTCGATGCACACTTACCGGTACAGCACGAACCGGCACAGACAGGCATTGACCGGCACCGGCATTTTTCGTACACATATAATAACATATAAAGGAATGGTAACTTCGCAGCTAGACCAGCAACCGACAAATGCCTGTCAAATTTCTAACCACCGACTAAATATTTTGTCTGTCTGTCCCGGTTCGTGCTGTGCCGGTAAGTGTTCATCATCAACCTTTATAGGGTAATTCATAAAATAAGTAAGCAGAAAAAAGCACTTTCATGATGCAGCTGATTCTCTCCTTCTTTGTATGTTTTGAAGGACACCCTGTAAAAAATTATAGCTAACATTTATCTATATAATTTTAAAAGAACTTTCTACCACACCTGCTATCCTTTGCTTTTACCATCCCTTCTATCTACCTACACATACACAATACTTTTGCCATTTCATCGGAGGTAAGAAAAGGGATCCAGAAGTAAAAAAAAAACACTTCGACATCACCAAAAAATGTTTTCATAAAATTCACTGCCAATTTACTAATTTGATGAGACAGAATATGGGAAATCAATTCACTTTGAATTTTCATATAAAATTCAAAGCTTTACTTAACGCCATGACGACATACAAAGGGGAAATAAATCGAAGAGCACTTAGCCTGAAATTTAGAAATTGACAGGTAACTTAACTTCCTTCTTCGCATGGATAAAAGCTGACAAATGATCGTAAAAGGTGTTAAAATTGCTTTTCTTTGGCTTAAAACAAAATCTTAAAGTTTCCTTTCCCACAAGAAATTCAATGGAAATTGTTTCTCGGCAAAATTTGGAACCCGTCCTCTTTAAGCTTAAGGGCTAGGCCGATAAATTTATTATTTACACATCGATTGGCACAAAATTAAATTATTCTGACAGTAGTAGAAAGAAAACACTTTAAGGCTCTTAAGGGACAGAACCCATGTAACATGTAAACTTCCGAATGTAGTCCTTTAACGGTAGACAATTTCTTCAAAATGTGGAAATATTCGGGTGAAAACAGAATTTCCGCCGGTAGAACCCAACAGTAATAAAGTGCTACTTGACGCCTACCAGAGACTAAATATAACACACAATTCTGGAAAGAGATAGTGAATGAGAGACCAAGAAGCAGCAGCAGCAGTACCAGCACCATCACAGATCTAAGTTTTTCCCATTTCCAGGAAATTGAAATAGAGAAAAACTTATCTTGCAGCAACCCTTAATGGCGTCTGCACTTAATTGTACATCCTTCAACCAATTTCCATTAATAAGACTGAGTGTCAGATGTTCTCCAACGAGCATTACATTTGGATCCCATAATGGCAATTAGGGCCGAGCATGTACATCGTACCGGAATGATACTGTCAGCCATAAACCGTACCCGCCTGGGCGCACACCATCGCTAATAAAATGTAATTAAACCAGACCGACAGCTAATTGTGTTGCATAATTGAAGGACATGCTGTGATCAAAAGTCTCGGTAGGATCATAATTTGTAGCCTTCAATAGAACTGCTTTATCACGTTACTGGAATAGTAGTGTGCTTCCGAATACCCGATGATATTGTTCGCATTACTGCGGCTATATACACACAAACACTCACAATCACAGCCTAATTCCAATTTAGGGTGGGTAGAGATTTCCTGATGGTCTTGCAACCATCCCGATTTCTTTTTCCAGATTGAAATTAAGACGTCGTCGCGTCGCGTCTTTTAATACGCGCAGCAAAGTCATAAAGGACGAAATGTGCTACGGTTTCGTCTTGTTCTTTGGATATGTTTTTTAATTAAAAATTCGCGGACGTAATTTCCACTAAATTAAATCGTTTCGGGTTTATGACCCGATGGTAATTTTCTTTGATGGTTGCCTCGGAAATGCTTGCGGAGAGAGGATGTTTTTATTTCTTTCTTTTATAACTGTTGATCGTATTAACTCCTTGCTTGATTTCTTATATTTTTTTATTATTTCAAATCATAAACACGTGATTGAATTTTAGAGAAGGTAAAGGTCTCCAAAGATTGTTTCTCTGATTTTTGTCCGATGGTATTGGGTACAGTACCTACTTCATATAGTCGGCTCTGCTTTTCACAACAGGCCACTAGAAAAGGCAGCTTGGTTAAGTTTTATTGAAATATTTGGGACAAGATTAAGCTGAAGTTAAGTAGTGGGGTTAACAGTAGCACACACCTGGAAACTCTAATGAAGACTATATCTAAGGGATGGAGAAAAATTTAATTGTTTTAACAAATCTATCCTGTTATCTGTTCACACAGGGTGTAAATACTAAAACTAAGTACCTATTTTGATTTTGAGCAAATTCTACAAGAGAGAAAAAGTATGGAGTTAAGGAAGTTTGGGAAAAACGATATCGGTTCAAATTATCTGGAATGCATCTTCTCTTGTAGGGCATGTCCTTAACATGCACTTGAAGCCATTCCTGGCTTACAGTCACTCTATCACTTTAGTTATCCAGAGGAAAGTAGGGGCAGATGATCATATTTTTTCCGGAATTGTCATCTCAACATCTTCGAGCGGGACCACATTAAAGTCCTTGCTTTCGGATCATGGACACGAAGAAGTGGACGGAAATAAAAAAGCTGACAATCTGACTAAAATCGGAGCCGATAGTTCATATACTGGACCCTACCCAACATCTGGTGGGAAATACAACAGATAACAGGCTCTCCTCTGGCGTAGCATGCTCGGTATGAGACGCTCTCCTTTTCAGATGCGCTAACTGATCGGTGATTTTTTAAAGGAGATATGAAAATCCAACAGCGAACTGTGCCGACTGTATGAAGAGGAAGATAAAACCTTGAAGCATATTATATGTATGAGCGTCCCCTGGCTTGCAGTATTAAGGTTTCAAATCTTTGAAGAAGCATTTATCTCTCATAACAAAATTTGCAACCAAACCCCAAAGGAAATAATCAAGCTCGTAAAAAGGCTAGATTTTGTGTAACCCATCTGTGTTGCCTTCTAGAAAGGTTTGGAATAATCTTCAGAAATATCGGGGTTGGCTCTTCGGTTATGAGTGACGGTCATGTAGATCCAGAAGAACTTAATCGGTATTTTCTGGTTCAAAATACATTGGCTTCAGTGGATGACAAATACTCTCATTAGTAACTTGCGATCAGCTAATATCTAACTTTTCCAGCGTTGATTTTGAATATAACGCCTAATAAAGTGTACCTAGCTTTATGCAGTATTAAGTAAAATTTCGTAATATTTGATGGCATCTCGCCAAAGAATTACAGCTTATACTACAATTCCTTGTTTCTTCCACTACTCATATTATTAATTCCTATCTCACTACGTCAGCTTGAAAACTTTCTTAATTCATACCAATAGCTAAAAAATTCAAACCTAATTGAGAAGAATTTCGATCCTATTACCGTTTCTATCTAAGACCTTGGAAAAATTAATGTCTATGTAAATCTTGAATCATATTGAGCTTAACAATCTTCTTCATTCACTTCAATCTGACCTCCGATCAAAATACTCCGCCATCACCGTATTGTGAAAAATACTAAAATACGGAGAACCCTGGATTCAGATAAGCTAACTATTCTAGTGCTACTGAACTGACTATTGACACTGTTGACCACATGATTCTATGTAAAAAACTGGTTACAAAATTCAACTTTTCTCCTTATGTAATTAAGTTTGTTCATAGTTATGTGACAGGTTGTTTACAAACAGTTTACTCTATTGACAGGTACTCTTATAAATCCTGTCAATCGTGGAGTTCCGCAAGGCTCGATTCTTGATCCATAGCTTTTCTGTTTGTATATAAATGATATCTTTAAGTCTATTTCCCACATTCAGGTACATCTTTATGCTGACAACGTGCAGTTATTTCTCTTTAAACTTCTTGGTGTTATTGAGGATGGCATTACATTAACGAGAAACTAGTATGCCTTAATCGATGTGCAATTTTCGTTGCTCTTGCCAATAATCGCATATGGGAATGTGAGATTTTTAGTAAGTTAGATCATCGAAATTTCAATAAATTGTAACTTGCGTTCAACTCTTAATTCGATACATACATATAGGGTGTTTCCGTCTAAGTGATCAATAAAGCAGAAAGTGATAGTACTCACGTAGCCTAACAGAACATTGTATGGCAAGGGGGAAGGCGGCCATATCAACAGTTTCAGAGTTACAGGGTAATTAAGAAAAAAAACTAGTGTTTCACAAAAGACCCTGTATCTTAAAAAGTACAGGGCGTACGTTTACCATCAAGAGTTCATTATATCCAGAACTTCGTGGGCCCTCCAACGAATGCTCAAACGGTACCGCATCCATATCCCCAACGAAGTTATGGTTGTCTTAACAAAACATTTCACATTTTCTTACCTTTTCTTTCACTTTGATATCTTTTTTTTAATAAATAGGTAGTTAACATAACCTCAATATTATTGGAGACTGGAGCATCCGTCATGATATGACAGTAAACTCAAGAAAGACCAGCTTGGTGCTCTTCTCCAGAGACGTAAGCTTGGAGGATGTTGGTCGCTCTAAAAGTTATAACCGACAGCTCCCTCAATAATGAGTTAGCCGGCGCGGACGTGTACTTTCCTGTACCTAACATTGGGATGGAGTACGCACTTGGAAGACACACCACTGTCTTCCAGGCTCCATTACTATCCTTTCGGATAGTCAGGCAGCCTTGGTGGCTCTGAGTGGCCCTCGGATAACATCTAAGTTAAGGATAAGTTATGTATCCACAACAAGGTATCCCTTCAGTGGTTTCCTGGTCATATGGGGGTCGTGGGGAATTACCGGCTGCCCTTTTAGCCAGATCTAGCTCCAATTCTCCATTCCTTGGACCCGAACCTACCGTAGGCGTTGCCACCCCGAGTATTGGGTGTCCCATCAAAGCGAATGTTCATAGGAAGCATCAGTACCGATGGGCGAACCTGAGTACTTGCAGGTGCACACAACTGTTTCTCTTCACGCTGATCTAACAAGGATATGAGTTTTTTGTAGCCCTGAGTGTCTGTCCTGCCTGGAAGGAGAGCCTGATACAACCGAACACTTTTTGTGTGTTTGACCGGCATTCACCCGGAGCAGACTGGATACTCTAGGCTCTGCCCGTCTATCTGTAGATGAGCTGAAAACCTTCCTCACAAAGACCTGATTTGCTTCATTAAGAGGGCAGAAAGGCCAGCACAATGGGCCTCTCTGGCCTCCGTGCCTGGGATCTCCTGTCCCCCTAACTCCTAGACCTTCATTGTATTGGTTTGACCGGAAGGGATAATCAAATTTGTTCTATTATCTAGACCTTTTTGGGATTCTTCGGTACCATGATACCAACGAAAAGCGAAAAGAAGTGTTTTATTAATGAGGCAACAAAATTTCAAGTCTTTTTGACTCATGAACAGCTCCCAAACAACAAAATTGAGGGACTCGAAAACAAATGAAGATAGGATAATGGAAAAAATATAGAAAATATAGACAAATTTAGAACAAAGGGATAATCGTCTACGGTAAGCAGAAACCCAGCCGTACTGAGGAGCACTGAGGTTTCTGCAGATATGAAACACTTTCTTTTTTTGAGTAATTAAAATAAATAAAAATCGAATTCACAATTTATTTGTGCGCGCTTTCATCGTTACTGGTTAATGCTAGCTAAAAGCAATGTGGCTTAATAGGCTAGTTACAAATTACGAAATACATGAAGGAAAATCATCTGTCCGGTTAGCTCAGTGGTAAGAGCAGTCACCTGGAAAGCGGAAGGGCCCGGCTTCAAACCCCGAACGAGACGGTTGTTTTTTCCTCTTGTATTTAAGAAGTGATTAAGAATCGTTAAAAATAAAAGTTCTTAAAATTCATCTACTCTTCAACAATTAATCTTTTAAAAACCCTTTCTGCACTGAGTAAATATATCTAAGAAGATCACAGATCTTGTTGTATTTAATTTTGTGATCTAATTGTAGCAACATTTTCCATATTAAGTCCTCTCGGACTCTAATTAATTGCGATGAACTTGGACATGCCTCCGTGAAATCTGCAATTTTCCCTTGAAATTTGTTAGATTGCTTTGATTTGGGTATATATTTTTTATTTTTATTGGAATTTGCTGAGATGCTAATGATTTTAATACTTACCTAATTTGTTGCTACTCCTACCATTTATCGTACACTAAGAGAAATTATCAAATTACTTTAAAAATTCGAAAACATATCTCAAATCATTCAATTAAACAAATAACACAATTTTAAAAAAAAATCCTTGAAATACTTGAACATGTTTACACACTCTCTCTCTCTCCATCCTGTGTGCAAACATCTTTTCATCTTCAATCAATGCTGTAATTTTGGTCATATTTATTTGCTTTTAAAATTGTTTGATTTTTACGAACAATATTAGGATTTTCAAGAGACTAGAAATGTTTGATGCCCAGAAACAATCTAATACGCCCAGTTACCCCATCTATCTTACCAGAAAAAAAGCAATTTCAAACACACTCTTATACAGAGATCTATTAATCAGTGTGTATGAAGTGTGCTCCATCCCACAATCAATAGCCCACCTACATGGTCTCGTAGAATTCTATGATCGCAGCAGAACCAGGACCATATTATATTTTATCTATGAAATATGAATGAGGACCAATATCTGGGATTGACAGTTTTATTCCGTTTTATTAAGTTTGGTTGGTCAAGCAATCATTAGTCATCTTGGATAACATTTTCCAGAGGCAAAAGTAGATCGATAAAAATAGTCATATAAAATATGGAATACACTTTCAAATACCCACCCACACATACGCACATGAAATTGACTTAAATTTGATATTTGATATATGTGTAGAGGTATATGTATGGACTTGTAACCCATAAGATTCAAGTTACTCCTTTTCTGCCGATTACATATTCGTGAACATTTTAACACAAGAAAATAATGGCTCCTTTAATGTACCGGAAATAGGAACAACACAACAAGAAAAAAAACAGTAGAAAAGCCACACAACCCCCACTAAAGTTTGAACAAAATAAATATTTTATTTTTCTTTTTTTTTTCTTTTTGGTGTGCTTATAACTGCCTGTCGGCAATGTATGTACGACGATGGAAATTATATGTGAAAAGTTGCCCTCTTATGCTTTCAACTCCCAACTCCTAAAATTACATCGCCTCCATCTCCATATAGTGCCTTCCATATTGAATTGGTTCGGTACTCCAGAATCCCATTTACTCAGGGAATTCACATTTTCCCATTTTTTTTCGCTTCAGCAAAAACATGAAATTTACACATTTCGCGTTATGAAATCTTTGAAAATCGATTTCATATTTCATAGGCTGTTCGGTTGGCATGTTTACCGCTTGCTGGCAGAAATATAATACTTTTCGATGATCGTATTCTTTTTGCCCCAAACAATGATGAAAAAGTGGATGTATGAGAGAAGGTGGTAGTCTGGTTGGCAAAAACAAAATAAATTTACCCAACGTATATCACGACAACTGAAAATTTGTTCGGTAATGTATGAATACCCTGAGCTTTTTTTTCACGCAGTGATAAATATTGCATGGATGGAGGACCGCGAAGAAATTGAGGGAAACTTCCATGAATCAGGAAATTTTTCAAATTGTTTTTTGAGAGCAAAGAAAAGGCTCCATCCACAATATGCACACATTCTATTTGTTTATTTCTTCATACTATTCATACTTTTGTATTACACTTTAATATTCGATTTACATGTGGTAAAAGTAGGTCCTATGACAAATTTGTGTAAATTAAAACTATGTAAAACAAGAGAGAGCATACAAGAAAGGACAATGGATAGACTCAACTAGTCTTCACAGACCGTGAAAATCGAATAAAAGAATAGAAGGAAAAGTCATAGATTAGATATTTATAATAAGCGTATAAAATTTGGGAAAGATTTGATGAAAAACCGATTATCGAGTTTGGAAAGCGAGGCTCTAATGAATTCTTTTACGTGTCCAAAGCCATTCATATCAGAAAAAAAAATCCATAGCAAATTAAAAAAAAACAAAAAAAACCTTACTTTTAGTCAAACCTACACTTAGTAGCTACTTTTTCTACGAATTGGGGGAGTTAGCAGACAATAAGTTGGGGGACATGTTGAGGTTCACTAACTCTTGTGGCTGGTTTTAATGTAGCCCCTAAATTTGAAGAATATTTTCCAAGTAGGATCCCAATTAGGTGGCATCACAATGGACTATCGATGGTCTAAGTGTGGCTAGCTTTTCCTCTGACCACTACTCTAACCTAATCTAACCGAACTAGTCAAAGCTGTAAAAAAAAGATTCGTTTTATCTTTGTTTTAACTATATACTTACAAGAATTGAGTCTTAGGACGTAGTTTACGTACACTATATTTTTTATACATCTGAGACAGTAGGTAATATCCGAATCGCTCAATGAAATTTTAAAATTTGGGATCCTTTACTAATTATAGTAGATTTACTTTTTATTAATATGACGAAATCCGTAATCAAAAGTTTTGCTTATATACTTTGATGGCGATCTTTTTCATATAAACTAAGCACTTTTTTTACTAGTCTTTCAGTATGAGGATCTGTTCAAGAAATACTTTTCCGGTTCAGTCGAAACCCTTCATCAATTATAATTGCAGTAAAAATTGTTTACTGCATTATTGCTATCATGCTATCGTTGAAACTGATTTCCATAATGTCATTTGGCACCAAGTTCAATAAAATTTGTTATCCTCAAATAATATCACAAATGTCAGGTTCACTACATCCTTCACCTTTAATGGAATGCGCTAGAACTTTGATATTTTGGCATATACATACTATATGTATTTTCAGAGGACAAAATTACATTTATTTTTACTAGGTAGGTAGTACTTCCGACCAAATGATTTTCCAGTATCCAATTAAAGTAAAATTTTTTTCACTTCAGTGCCACAATTTAATATTGTGTAAAAGTATTCCACACTTGGCTAGGTTTTCATTTAATGCTCTTAAAACATTATGACATCACCCACAAGCAATACTTATCATTCTACATAGATGCAAGAGTAAGAAAACCTATTTCTCCTAGCGTTTCACTTATTTATTTTTATTTATTTATTTTAAACAAAAGTGAGAGCCATTTTACAGATATCCGGACAAATTCTATTACATCTAAGAACAATTTACACATTATGAAAAAATGTGAATTTTTTTTAATGACACTTAAAAATTCATACAATTAAGACTTACAAGGTGAGGGTCGCTACTCATCATCACCGATTTCATCCAAATTCACAGTATTTATTGGGTTTGACTATAAATGAAAGTGATGCATGTGGAAAGTCCAGATGGCCAAAAAATGCATAATTTAGGTGAACGTGGGGTTAAAATTCCTAACCAGAAGAATAATTCTGCTGTAGAGATTAATCTGCTACACTCCTGCCCAAGCCTAAGCAGAGAAATATATCTATCGCACAGATTAATCTGCTATTCTCCTGCCCACGCCTAACCAGAAGAATAATTCTGCCGCAGGGACTAATCTGCTACACTCCTGCTCACACGTAAGAAGAAGAATAATTCTGTCGCAGAGACTAATCTACTACTCTCCTGCTCACACCTAACCAGAAGAATAATTCTGCCGCAAGGACTAATCTGCTACACTCCTGCCCACACCTAAGAAGAAGAATAATTCTGTCGCAGAGAGTAATCTGCTACTCTCCTGCTCACACCTAACCAGAAGAGTAACTCTGCCGCAGCGACTAATCTGCTACTCTCCTGCCCACACCTAAGCAGAAGAATAATTCTGCCGCAGGGACTAATCTGCTACACTCCTGCCCACACCTAAGAAGAAGAATAATTCTGCCGCAGAGGCTAATCTGCTACTCTCCTGCCCACACCTAAGCAGAGCCATAATTCTTTCACAGAGATTAATCTGCTACTCTCCTGCCCACACCTAACCAGAGGAATTATTCTGCCGCAGGGACTAATCTGCTACTCTCCTGCCCGCACCTAAGAAGAAGAATAATTTGCCGCAGAGATTAATCTGCTACTCTTCTGCCCACACCTAAGCAGAAGAATACTTCTGCCGCAGGGACTAATCTGCTACACTCCTGCTCACACGTAAGAAGAAGAATAATTTTGTCGCAGACACTAATCTGCTACTCTCCTGCCCACACCTAAACAGAAGAGTAACTCTGCCGCAGGGATTAATCTGCTACTCTCCTGCCCACACCTAACTAGGGGAATAATTCTGCCGCAGGGACTAATCTGCTAGTCTCCTGCCCACACCTTACCAGAAGAATAATTCTGCTACTCTCCTGCCCACGCCTAAGCAGAAGAATAATTCTGCCGCAGAGATTAGTCTGCTACCCTCCTGCGCACACACAGAATAATTTTACATTCAGAGACTAATCTGACTTATTTCTTTACAAAAGTCACTTTGCAACCTTTCTGCTTACATGTAGCCGCACTTATAGCAATAACTACATTCCGGTGCAAAGTCATTTTGCTATCCTTCTGCCTACACGTAGTAGCAGTATTACTTATATCACAGAAGTTTAGCCTGCTTACAGAATATCTTTCTTTTTCTTCCTTTGAGAACAATTAATAAAAAGGGATGGCGAACTACGATAACATTTGAAGATCTTTATTTTAATTTTTAATATGTTTTCTTTTTATTTTATTTGATTTTTAATTTGTTCGAGTTTTTTTTTTTGAATTATTGGATTTTATAGTAGTTTGTAGGTTAATTTAAGTTCTTGAATTGTAATAGATTCCTTGCTCAGGAAAGGAGAAGCTACATGGCGAGAAACTTTAACCCCGGTCTAGAGACCACTTTATCGATCTCTGGAGACCCAGAGACCCATGTATACATTTTAGAGACGCAAAAACTGTAAGGAGAGCAAATCACTAGCGTAAAGGCAAAACACAGTGAGAGCAATACAACAAAGTCGCCGTAAATTGGTTGCTGTCAAAGATTCGAATATTTGGAAGTCCCATATACTTAACACAATGAGGGCGACGCGACAAGTTGCAAACAAAAAGTTTGGGAAAATCTCTAAATTAGTCGCGCCTATTTCTGTGTGGACGGTGAATAATCGACATTCATGTTATGTGGATTTGGTTATTTTTATAAAGGATTGGAAATTAAAAGATAATTGTAAATAAACTAATTATTAAAAACTTGTGCACAATTAATTTCTCTAATTTATGGTTTGAGAAATTATGAGTTTTGTAGAGGAATTTATAGAGAAAATTAGCGTCATTCCATGTATCTTCTTTTTCTTTTTGGTTTGTTCTTTATGCTTTTACAATTTTTTAAGTAAGCCACATAACTATACTAAGGACTTTGCTTAATTTTTTCCTTGTTGCAATCTCTTTTACAATAAATAACAGCAGAGACCGCTGTCAAAAACATTTGTCGAGTCGCGTTCACTGTGTTCTAAATGCAAAATTGTCGCCAACTAAGTTGCCAACATTGCTGTGTCGTTCTCACTGTGTTTTGGCTGTAAGTTACGCAAGCAATTGTCGTACTTCTAGCTTCACTACTGAGCATAGACTGGCTGAGACCAGAAGAGAAAACTTAATTGAGAGTCGACTCGGTCTGAATGTCGGCAATATCATAGATACACGTGTACAGTACGCACTAAAATTAAATTTCTATTTGATTCGTTTCCAAAATTTTAATACCCGGACTGTATAGAAAACCCCGTCCGAACGATCCCGCGACGCCCACCAAACTAGGATAAATCCGGGGAAACCCGGACGGAAGGCAGCCTTAGTTACAGCACTCATGAATAAACTACTGTCCCGATCAGCCCATACAAGTGATACCTCTTCTGGAACTGCAAAAAAACGTTACATGATATAACTCAAGAATGTCTATCTGTCTGGGAACCACTTCTACTTCATATAGGTACTGATGAGGCAAATAGACAAAACTACTCATGCTCTATACGACCAGTCGTTAACTAGTCGTAGAGAGTTACAAGATATATGCACGGAAGGCACTAGGAACAAATGGTAAAGGACATGATGAGCATAAAAGACAACATATGTAATGCTAAAGCAACAAATTAGAAAATAACATTTTTTTAAAGCGACATCTTGCAGGACTCTTTATACGGATATAAGACTACAAATTAGCGGAGCGATTTCAAACACGTTCACTCACTCACTAAAGAACTTATCCAGCTCAATGCTGCATTGAATAGCTGTCTTCTGTCTTTTCTTTTCTTACATAACAACTGAATTTCTTTGATTTTTTCAAACTCTTTGCTAGGCTTAATATTGTGACAGGTATTCTTTCTTATTATTATTTTTTTTTCAGCATAAACCTAACTCGATATTATGCAGGATAGGTACTAAACCACCTTGATTCCTTCCACCAACTTTCTCTTGAAAAAAAAGAATAACATCTTAAGCATCTTAAGCCTCAGACAAAGTTGCTACCTATTTTACTTGTTGACAAAAGACCTGCCAACTTACTTGTAAGTCCTTTAATTTCATATGTATATACCTTAAAGGAGATTCACACGAATTTCTTCTATCACCCAAGGATTCACTATAAGTCTCATTTAATTAGGAAAAGTGTATTTCATCAACTGGACCGTGTACCCAGAAAATACTTTTAGTTTGGTATAGGTAGGTAGGTATATATGGGAGCAACTTTTACCACGACCAACCTACAACAAGAAGGGTGAAAAAGTTTCTGTGTACATTTTTGGCAATATTCCCCGCAGAGAACTTTAATTAATACTCCTTCAACTTCCGATAAAGGAAACAGGATGCAGAAGTGTTCTCCAGCAACTTCTTTAATTCCCAAAAGTAATTACGTTTATAGGATCTCTGAAAATAGATGACATCAAAAAAGTTTTCGTGTAGATTAAGTTCCAATCGAACTTTTCAAGTTGCCAAAAATATTCCTATACCGGGACGTACAGAGTCTTTTCCTGCTGTCATTCTAGTCTACTGGCCCTGGTAATGTCACTACCAATTATATAATATAGAGCCGGATATAATGAGATGCTGCACATGTGAGTACAAGGAGAACCAGGCCGTTATTGATTCTGTCTGTCTGTCCGTTCCAATTCAATTTTCTTCTCTTTCTTCCTTTTTTTTTTTACTTTTATTCTGATTCAATTACGGCTCCTTTCTGAATACCAATGAATGACTCTACTATGACCTTGTCAAACAAGCGGATCAAGTGCCTAAGTCAGTCGTTGGCTGATCTGCTAATAGTTGGTATAGAGTTGCGGAACTACTGTAGAGGAATGGAACTGGATTGCAGTTTTTCACTCTTCCAGATGGGGTACATAGTACATAGTAAATCCACTTCCGATGAACTCGAGGGAATTTTTTCTGAAAGAATCCTTTATTGGAAATTAGTTTTCTGCTCGCGTAATGCAGCGGTATTATGGATTCGTAATGTCCGTAAACCGCTCCATATACTCCATTAAATTCCGAGTCTTATGGACTGCTTCTGGAATGCACTATGTATACGTAGTATTCACAGGCCATAGTATCTCCACCCCTGCGCTTATTCCAAGAATCGTGAGGTGATAAAGGCAGAAATTTATTGTGGAAGTAAATTAGAAGATAGAATGACCAACCGGGGAACGTGAGTATACGCGCTAATTGTAATTTATTGAACTGCTTTTTTTTGTTTGTGTTATTTGCGGTGTTTTTACCGTTTTTTACCGTCTGGAATGCACTTCCATTTGTTAGGTAAACATAAATATTGTTAAGTGTCTTTAGGAACTTTAATCTCTTAAAACTGCGAGTAATAGCTGTGTGTTGTTGTCTGCTCATTACCAGGCACAGCACGCTGACCCTTGAGAGCTCGAGTACCCATCATTATATGATAGTGAACCCAATAAAGACCAGTTTTATGGTTTTTAGGAGGCAACGTAGACTTGGTTAGTTTGTTCTTCCAATGTTCTTAGATAAACTCTGCGGTTGTCCGCCCACGTTAAGCACCTTGGTGTCTACCTAGACTGGTAACTAACATAGAGGATGCATGTTGAAGAAAATGAAGTAAACACTGCTATGGAGATCTTTGTTCAGTGCAGGAGAAACTTTGTCTGCAAATGGGACATTAAACTGAGTCTATCGAACTTGGATGTACACCTAGATAGTAAGACCCATGTTCAAGTATGCCTCTAGTGTATGGTGACCAAAGACACAAGTGAGGACTGCGTGCAGAAAGCTGGCAGACCTTCAAATCCTAGCTTGCCTAGGCATTACAGGCTTGATGAGGTCCACGGATAAAACCAACCTTGAGGTTTTACTAAACCTGTCACCCCTGAATCTTGTCATTCAGGCCGACGCCAGAAAATGGTTGTATACAGATTGCGCTCATGGAAATATTGGGAAGATTGGACTGGAATAACTCTGCTCATAATCATTGACGTGGATGCTAGAACATGATAACCCTCTGGTCTGTGCGCTATTTGAGACGATGCTATCGGAGTTACAATTTCGAAGCTAATTTTCTGTAAATTCCCTGAATGGTGTCATGTACTGTTTATAAAACCCTATCGGAGGATTTTCGTCAGATCGCTCTAAAAAATTTCACCTATGCCTTCATCACAGTTGAAAGTGCCAGTGCTTACTTTCTCGAGCTTGGAATTGGGCTGAAGTACTCACTTGGAGAGAGTTCATTACGGTCTTCTAGACTGAAATCTGCGCAATTACAATATCAGGGAAGGTTGCCCATGATATGAAAATGAAGGGAATGGACATTGCTATACTTTCAGACAGTCAAACTACCTGGGTGGCTGTGAGTGACCCTCTGATAATATCTAAGTTGCTAGGAGACTGCGGGACTTCTTTGGATAAGCTGTGTATTCAAATAACGGTGTCTCTACATTGCGTGCCTGGATAAACGAGAATCAAAGGGAATGAGAGGGTAGACTCGCTAGCCAAGTTTGGCTCTGAAACTCTCTTTTTTGGACCAGAACCTGTTGTTAGCGTTGCTCACCTTAATGATCCGATCACTGTCCGCAGCTCACTTCACGCTCATCTAAAAAAAATGGGAGTTGTTCACAGTTCCGAATGTCTGTCCTATCTGGAAGGAAAGATTAAGATAACTAAATTGAAACACGTCCTGTTCAATTGTGTGTAATTTGCCCGGTGCAGAATGGATACACTTCTATCTTCGGATGAGCTGAAAAGCTAATCTCACCAAGATCTGCTGCATTTCATTAAGGTTGACCGGTCTATTTTTCAGCAGGCTAGCACTATGGGTGGCGTTGGCATCAGTATTTAGAATCTTTTCTCCTTTTGATTTGAAAAAAAAATTCCCGTATAGCTACACTCTTAAGTCCTTAGTTCTGCTATGGCTCGCTATATTCACTACGACTCATAACTTGTGGGAACTAGAAAGAGTGACTGCATTTTGTGAAGTTCGTGACATATCCAAGCTGGTATTGGAGTAAAAAACCACTGTGTCACAGGGTATTCGTTTTTTGGATGCCAGGTCACAGCGATATCAACTGGAATGAAAGGGCGGACGAGTTTGCTCGTCTTGGTGCAACCTCAGTGGAATCAGCCTCTACAATTTGAATTGCACCAAAAATTCTTGCGTCCAAAATTTCGGCCTCGGCTGACTGCCAACACAGTCTGCTCTGGCTGGATGATCCCTCCGGCAAAACTACTAAGGAACTGGGAGGTAAACCTAACCCAAATCTGACGAAAACGATCTTGGGACTAAGCAAGCCAACCCTGAGAACGCTTGTGTCAATTCTCATTGGGTACCCTTGAGAAAGGTCATCTAAACAAGATGCGACTTGTTGCTGATCCTAGATGCAGAGGATGTGCAGAGGAACCCGAAACGGTGACTCACTTCTTGTGTCAGTCGCCGGCTCTCTCCGGAATGCGTTACAGATTCCTTGGCTCACACCTCCTGTAAGAACTGCATGAAGCAGGCAGGGAGGGTTTGTGTCTAATTCTGAATTTTGTTAGAGCGTCCGGCTGGAACCTATGAGCTCATAAGTCTGTAGGGTGAAAAGTGAGCCTTAGTGTGGCCTATGATCCGGAGTCCCCCTCGTGGGACTCAACCTCTTTTCAATCCATCCATCCATCTTGACGTTTCACTGACGCCATTCAATATTTTACATTTTCTCATTAATGCCATTACTCATTAGCGCATTTAAAATTCAGTTCGAAATGCAAAAACTAATAATAATTCCTGAAATCTAAAAAAAAAACTCTTTGACAATTTTAATCGTAGCGCAAACATCAAACGTTTGATTGAAGTGAATTTCAAAAACGTCTCTTCAATATTAGTTCTCCTGGAGGAAGTCAATAAAAAGCCATTGCAATTCTACTTGTTCAAATATGGGTGTGAATGTGGAATACGATGTGGATATGTGTCTGTGCACATATTAGCATGGTACAAGACACTTTGCCAAAATCAAATCGTAATCAAGTCAATTAATTAGCAAACCACAGCCTTTTTACACCCATCAAAGCGCACAAATACTCGAGAAGTGGAAACCTTTCAACTCACTCAGACACTCAATAATAGACGGAGTTGAGTCCTATGGCTCTGCTAGCGTATAGCAATTATGTCGAGAACGTAGTACAGCTGATCTGTAAATAAAGCTTGTTCCAATTCGATTTCATATTCTGGCTTAGCTTGCATCCCTTCCACGTAAAATATATATTTTCCTGTCTGATGTCTAATGTACAGCAATACGTACATACATACACATGTATACAGTACTTGACATAGCGGAATTGTAAAAGACTCTTCGCATATACATTAACTGATGAACTTTGAGTCTATGGTTCATCAGGCCCCAAAGGTAGAATTTCATGGTTTGAGCCAGTTTTCGGTATTCTAAGTGCTTTGAAACGTTAAATATGCGCCCACACTGCGGAAAACATGCAGACTCCCAAGGTGATTGGAATGTTTGTTTTAGCTAGCGGGAAAGGGGGAAATTTGGTTATTTCGATGATGAAATTTGGACGTTACGAAATAATTTCGTCAAGTGCTTTTGTTTCTCCAGGTAATTCTAATGAATTGATTATTTGGAAGGAACGGATGTAGCCGCATACTAGTAATTTGTACGTACAGACATTCTGATAAATTTTATGCAATTATTAACGGGTTGGAAATAGAATGGATTTTGCCAAATGGAAGGTTGGAGCGTTTAACGAAGTGACGTAATTTTGTAATTAATAAATAATTATTTTTTTATTGGAAGTTTATTCGAATTGCACCCGCAGACTTTATTTGTTTATTTATTTATTGCACTTTTCTCCCGAAGCTTGTCAGTAAAACTATGATTGACTCTGTATACTTAAACAGGGTGTTCCACGAATAGTTGCAAAGGTAATCAAAATTTCGAAGAGATGGTGAAAATTATTCCTACCGAATTGATATAGGCATTGTGGGATCAAAAAAAATTGCTTTCTCCACCAATTATGGATGTGTATATACAGGGTGTTTCCATCATTGTGGTCCATAGGACCAGATAGGTGCTAGTACTCACCTGGGCAAACAAAAACTTGTATGTCAGGTGGAGGGCATTTCAACCATTTTGAAGTTACATTGATTAAGAAAATATGCTATTTTTTTTCACAAAATATTCTACAACTTCATTGTCATAAAACCTATAAAGGAAATTTTTACCTCAGATGATAGCAAACCGGCTAGCTTTCCAATGAAGCGCGAAGCATCACTCCATCCCTGCATGTCACCAGTTATGGTATGTCGAAATCATGAAATTCTTTTAAATTTTAAATTTAATTTTTTTCCCGCCAGAATACCTGGGCTGTGCTCAACCTTTGGCTAGAGAATGAGGTCGTTCAGTTGTTGGCTATAGCCAATTTTGAGCCAAAAATAAGATCTATAAACGACGAAAAATCATATCTGTATATGTTAGCTCAATTGTCAGAATTTATTGTTCAACTCTTGGCTGTAGCCGGCTATAACCAAATTGCTTAGTGCTCCGGACGTGAAGCAAAAGTAGCTTGACGTTTGTTTGTTTAGTTTTTATGTCAAGTAACCACAAAAATGTCTCAATTTTATTACTGTGTGGATAGCAAAAGTAAAATTATTTACGAAAATAATGTGCCATTATTAACCTACATTGACGATAATGTTCAACATTTGCGCTTTAATTAAATTATTTATTAATATAGGTTTCACTTATTTTCTAGGGAATGGATTCTTTTATTATAGTTGCTATTGCAACCAATTTACTTTTATTACTCGACATAACTGTTACAATGAATTTGAAACAATTTATGGAATGACGTAAGTTTGACATTTACTCACACAAATAAGAACCCTAACTACAGCCATTCTGGCTATAGCCACATATAGCCGGCTCTAGCCAAGAGTTGAACACAGCCCTGAAATCTCAGATTGTTACCTTACATTTGATCTTACACATTTATCTACTTATATGCAACTGTTTTTGCATGGGATTGCCTAAAATGAGGCGCGATTACTATCTTCCATTAATAATTTATTTATATGTAGATGTGCCCAGAATCATTGACGGCTTAGAAAGGAGATGTCGTTAGTAGTCTCTCGCTTGTTATTTCCAGCTCTAAATCTTCAATAAAAATTTTTTCAATGACTGGATATAATTTTTTAATTGGTTTTTACCCATTTTTACATTTTATGTTGGAAAATGTTTATTTGTATCATTAAATAAAAGTTTCTATCACACTTATTGCAACTAGCGACATCTCCTTTCGAAGAAGTCAATGATTCTGGACACATCTACACATAAATAAATATGTAATCAATGCTATCGTCAGTAGCAAAATTAATGAAATAATGAATCATAAAAACTGGGTTATCGCAAGAACAGTTGCACGTGGGTAGGTATATTGATAGGGTTAAATGAAAGGTAACAGTAATCTTGCTGGAAATTTTAACAGTTATTAAGTATTTTGGCGGGAAAATCGCTAAAATTTAAAATAATTCCGACTTTTATTCTAATTTCTTGATTTTGACCGCGACATTAGCGAGGTGGAGTGATGGCGAGACATTTGAAAAGCTTAGAAGGCTAACTATCATCAGCTAAATTTTCTTAATCACCATGTCACTCCAAAACGATTGCGATGCACATGCCATACAATTTATTTTTCCCTAGAGGAGTAATATCCTTGTACCTGCCCTATGGATTTCCATGACAGAAACACCCTGTATAGATTGGGTGTATGTTTTAGTGAAATACATTTTGTGATCGGTAGAAGAGAGGGGGGTAGGTTAAGCTCCAGCTTGAAAGAGCGGCTACCAAGTTTAGACATTGATATACGAATTCGTTACTATCTTGGCTGCGGGGTAGTCTTAAAAAGGCTTAAAATGTCAAATTTTCCCTCTTCCCCTCAGAATGATTTTACTGTAGAAGAATCTTTTCAAAATGAATCTTATACGATGGAATTGATTTTAAAATTATTTTTAGACAATACCGAGGTAGTTATGATTGACTTTTTTTGGACATAAAATAATTGAGGCGTGTACTTTTAGAAGTTTTTCGTCTATATCTTAACCGTTTTAACTTAAAATTGCGGTATTTAAATTGTTTTCTAAGAATTCCATAGCTTGATGGGGTGTTTTTTTGGCAAGCAAGTAATGATTTTCCTTTTAATCTGGTACTGACTATAATTTCTAGAAGAATCTTTTTAAGGTAGGGGTAGTTCAATAGAAATTCGGAGCACCAGATATTAGAAAATTTTCGCTTTATTGTCTCGGCAATAGATTTTTTAATTCCAAAATTGTGAATTTGTCATCGATAGGGTCCAATAATTCCAGACATTACATTTAGCATGTGGGTGGAAGCACCATTTTTTTTCAAAATTCTGTATTTTTTTCATATTAAACGCAGATATAAACTTGCTTTAGGTAGTCATAATATATTTTACAATTATTTTCTAAATAATTTTCTGTACGGTACAATTCCTCCTAAAGGGTTTTCCAATAGGAAGGAATCGATGTTGCCAGACTGTGGCGGTCATGTTGTTTTGGCGACGTCAGTCAAAGCTGTTGTTTATTCAGTTTATTCAGTCATTGATGCCAAATCATAATGGCAAGTTACACGATTGAGCAGCATGTCCAAATTATAAAGCTTTATTATCATAATTAGTATTGCGCCCATTTTACGGCAGACGCGGTGACCTTTCAAAGTCGACTCTCTAACGTTTGGTGGTCAAATTCGAGACGACCTGTTCGGCAAACAATCAGCCAACACCCGTATGTAAAAGGAACGGCAGATCGACAGCGAGCATCGCCGCTGTCGTGAAAGTGTGCAGGAGAGCCCGAGACAGTCAATTCCTTGCAGTGGACAAGAACTTGGCCTTTCGCAGACTTCAACTTGGCGAATTGTGTATTTGGGCCTGCAGCCGTACCAGATCCAACTGACTTAGGAGCTCAAAGTTAATGACCATAGACAATGCCGTTTGTTCCCTGACTGGGCGATTGGAAGAGGACATCAATTTTAGACGAAAAATCATCTTTAGCGACGAACCGCATTTTTGGATGAATGGCTATATTAAGAAGCAAAATTGTCATATATGGGACGAGGTTCACTAGGTGGCAATGCATCCACAAAAAGTTACTTTTCGGTGCAGATTTAAGTCGGTGGCGTCAATGACCCGTACTTTTTCGAAAACGACGTTGGTGACGGCATCATCGTCAGCGGCGAGCGGTACACTTCGGCGATATCCAATTTTCTTTGGCCCGAATTGAACGATATGGACCTGAACGACATCCGATTCCTTCATGACGGTGCAATGTGCCATACATCGAACTCCACGATGGATTTTCTGCATGAACGATTTGACGGTATGGTTATCTCGCGCAGAGGTGACGTGAATTGGCGGCCACCAAGATCTTGCAATTTTACCCCCCTAGACTTTTTCTTGTGGGGGGTTCTCTGAAGTCGTAGGTCTTTGCAAATAAGCCACAATCGATCGATGCCCTCACAGTTAACATAACCCAGGTCATCGCTCAAATTCAGTCGGATCTATGTGTCAGAGTTATTGAAAATTGGACCTTGCTGATCCATGCCACCATGAGAAGTCGCGCCGGACTTTTGAACAATATCACATTCCATATACATATAATGACATGGAACTTTCAAATAAATATAGAACTTCGTTAAAATCTCACATACAGCCTGTTTTATTCCATTTAAGCATCGATCCGCCCGTATTAGAAAATCCATCATAGGTATATATTTCACTTATCTGAGAGGCAATAACAAGTGTACTTAGACACACACGGATTTGTATATCTATGCGAAGAAGCAAGGGCTTGTGAATGGAAAAGGGAAGGATAAATATAGCCCAAACTGGCATGGAAAATATTGGAAAGTGAATGTCACAGACAGAAAACGACAAAGATAGTTCTACTATTTTTGGTACTGGAATGTTGGGATTACTGTTGGTAAACAGACAAATATGGCTATGCCATTTCTTGAGCTACCATGACCTGAAAATTGCACGAGATTTCTTTTATATTTTCGCATTTAAACGCATAGTCATTAATTTTTCAAAAAATATCTCTTGAATCGATGGATTGAAATGAGTTTGTAGTTCGAATTGGGTCCCCTAAACGTTGACCATATATCGAGACCCATTGTTCACCCTACCGACGTTCTCACAAAATTCAAAATTGAGCCATACCCTCCTTACCGGCTTCATACACTTGTTCTAGGAGGCTATGAGCCAAGAAATCTGTAATGTTTTCCTGAGAGAGGCGAAGAGTAACAAACAAAATCAATCACCGTCTCGAATTCCTCTCCGCATCCTCTTTATACCAGATCGTCAACAAGCCCCAATATGTGTAAAAATATCCTTTAAAAATATCTTTTTTCCGATCACAAAGCCAAAAAAATATTTTCTAACCTCTCACATCAAGGTAAAATATGCAAAGAAAAAATTCGAATTTTGTTTTTTTACATTAGGGAGAAAATAGGCAAGCTCCGAATTTTTAAACGTGTTTTCCAATCAATTAGCCAAGGTACGTTGTCCAATTATATTTCTTGATAACCTAATAAAAAAATTGTCAAAAATAAATTCGCTGACGACTATTTTGTACAGTTTTGCAATATTCTAAATCAATTAATATTTATCCTCCAACGAACTGGATCACTTCATTGTGATACAATTTGACACCACAGATATAGTTAAATCTAAGAATTCCAAAGCACAAGTAAAACCCTAAAACATTCTCTGCATCATCCACAATATAATATCTATTAATATCATAACCTTCATCTCCATATGGTCTGAAAAAAAAAAAACTTTGAATCTAACTCCAAATGTTAATAATCCAGGAAAACCGACAATAACAGCATCTCATAATCCTTGATATGAGAACCTTTCCTGTCTTCCCTTCTTTCAAAATGCTCTCTGAAGCATACTGATACTTCCTGCTCGAATAATACTTGAAATTGGAAGGAAAAATATTGTGTCTTCGCTCCTCTTTAACACCATTTGTCGACAGACGAGATAACAAAAATAAAAATGTTTAAGTAAAGGGAAAAATACTGAAAAGCTTGCATTCAGCATCCAAAGATTCTGGAGGTGCATGCAAAAGTCCTCCGAATATCGTACGATGACATAAAGAAATTGTCGACAAAATGTCGCACACAGCTCGTCGTTCTCGACTATACTGTGTTACCAATTTCGAAAAGGATCATAAACGTGTGCTCCATATGCACACGTGCTATGTGTGCAATTCAACTACTTTTCCTCTCAATTCTGACAGACATTTTTCGATGACATTAAAATGGAAAAACTTTATTCTCCCTCTATAGATAGTCACATATGGGTAAAGTTATAGAAGGTTCTATAGAAATGAGAAGAAACAAAAAAAAAACGTCAACCTTCGTTTTAAATTATACGTGGAGAGTTTTATTAAAATTTTCCCTTTTTCTTTCTTTTGCAGGATCAAACGGACCAGGTCCTTCTGTATTCAAGGTAAGCTACCTGATTAATTGTTAAAACATATTTCATATAATACAAACAAACATACACATAATGCTGATGGACAATAAATGAATGCACTCACTATATACACACGCACTTATATACAAAAATGACATTTTTGAGTTGAAGTTTGTTAATAGATGTCGTGGGCTTTCAGTATGATCCCGCGAGATGAGGGTCCTTTTACTTTTTGAATTCATTTAAATTACTTCATTCCATTACCAAATCTTCTGATGATTAATTGTTATTATCCTTGGGCTCTTTATTTGTTCTTTACATTTTTCTCTATTGTTGTTGCTCCTAGCCTTTGTTATAGAACAATATCTCTGGAGAGACACAGCAAGATGTTAGCAGTCATCCTTTCCGTGCTCGCCATACACAAATATTACAGGTGAAGATGTGAGAAGCTACAATTTATACTAGAGAGACGACTATAAGACACGGACACAAAGGCTTTTGGTTAAAAATAGGTTTTCATCCCTTGGGATTTTATTACCTCTTTCGAGCGCAGTTAAGTTCGTTTTACTACTGTCAGGGATTTTTTTTTTTATGAAAAAAAATTTTAAGGACTCCTCCTAAACAATTAATTTTTTATGCCATAAAGAGCAGGACGAATAATAAAATTTTGTTTGCTTTTATTTTTGATGAACAGGGTGATTATTAGGGACGTGGGTAAACATGGTTTTTAATATATCATATTCTGGCATTTTACATTAATGTGTCTAATAAAGAAAATAAATGGCAGCATAAAGAGTGACTAGCTAGATCTCATTACATGGAGTTTTAGGTCTTTTCTCCAATTATATATGTGTGTGTATGTTACATGCATTTCTTTACACTAACGTCATACATTTATTGAGCTGACGTAGCTGAAAAAGAATTTCCTTTGAGTTTGATTGCGCATTTTAAAGACATACCAATGTGCACCAATTCTGCCTCATGCATTCACTTCAACCTTCCTATTCTCTTAATAAATCGAAGAAAATTTCGGTGGGCAAATGTATTTTGGCTCATCATCTAGTAAAAGGTTGAAGACAAAGAATGGACAGACACGCACTGTTTGTCCGACAAAAAATTTCACGCGCTATCTGACATTGTCAAAGGTAAGAGAGCGAAGCTTATTACAAACCATTCACGACATCCTCATCAGATTTTGAGCAACTTTCAAGCTGTCGGTAACGTGTCATATACATCAACTAGGCCACCATTTTCGTAAATGTGGTAGTTGGTCTATACAAAGAAATTAGGAGAGCAAGTCGAAAGGGTTCCCATTGAATTAAATCAGTCGGAGGCTAAGTCACTTTGAAGTGCATGGCTAAACTGTGCTGCTATCTAGTGGACTAATAACAAACTAGCTCCAATTGCCTTAGGCTGGGGATGATTCTGATATTTTACCGTACTTTGATGGCAAAATTTACGACAAAATTAAAAGAAGTTTTTTTCTGCTTCTTTTGTATTTTTGTTCAGCCCAATAAGTCTGACATGGTGTGACATTGGTAACTGGGTTGGTAGGTTAAGTTAGGTTAGGTAAGAGGGGTATCACTAGACGACTAGCCTGCATCACTTAGACCTCTCATGGGTCCATTGTGCCCCTAGACCTCATGGGATAACCCTTAAAGCCCCAGATCCATCCTGCTTTCCTTAGGAAACTCAAGATATATCTAAGACTTTTTAACCGAGATCCATCCTGCTTCTCTCAGAAAAGTCAGGATATATCTAAACTGTTTAATTTACAGCTCCTCCAGACTTGAAAACAAGTAGCTACCCAATAGCCTACTTCTTTTATTCATCAAAGCGGGGCATTCGCAAAGCACGTGTTGGACGGATTCGATGTCCTCCGAGTCCTTACAGCTCCTGCAGAAATCGTTCGCCGCTATACCCAATCTTCTAGCATGGTCCCCTATGGTCCAGTGACCCGTAATGACCGCTACTAGCTTCCTGGTATTTGTCCTGCTGTCATTAAGCAGTTCCCTTGTCCTTTTCCTTACATATGCAGGCCACAATTGCCTCGCAATACGCCAGGTATTCCTACTGATCCAACGGAGGCTTGCCTTTTGATAGACGCCTCTAATGATTTCCTCTTTGAAAGCTCCGATTGGGATCCTCACATAAGCTACTGCTGCGGAGCTATCAGATTCGGAGGCCTTTTTGGCCAAATCATCAGCTTATGTCTCGTACGGGCTTTCTGCACATGGATACTAATATTGCCGCTTGATAAATCGGTGCGATATTTGCCTGAAAAGCACTGCATTTGTCAAGCAGTCTATAAGACTCGTGTCACTGGAGATCTCTAGAGTACACTCCAGCCCGTGTGCCCGCACTCGTCTTGGAACCATCCGTAAAAATAGAAATAGCAGAAGTTAAGACCATCTCCTTCCCACCCCAGTCACTCGTGGAGTGCATCATTGCATTGACACCCCCACCAAAAGTCAAGATGGGCACTTGATACTATGTTTGTTCCCTGAAATCGCTACAGTCTATCTTCTGGAGTATATTCGAGTGCCCAAAACCCCTCTCCATCCACCAACCCCCCGCCATCAACCTGACAGCGCAATAAAGGTCCAGCGGCAATAAGTCAAGCATGACCTACAGTGCCGCCGTAGGCGTGGTGCGCAGACACCCACTTATTTCCACACAGACGGCTCTCTGGATTTCTGACAGCACATCCAGGTTACATTTCCTCGTCAGTACCGTCCACCAGAACATGGAGCCGCAGCAGAGGATGGGCCGAACTATGGCTGTGTATATCCAACGTCCACCCTGGGCTTTAGTCCCCAGTTTCCGCCAAATATTCTCTTGCATGTGTAGAAGCCCACACTGGCCTTCTTTATGCGTTCTTCTAGATTAACCTTTCATCTCAGCTTGGAATCGAGGAGGATTGCCAAATACTTCGCTTCGCTGGAGAGGGTAAGCACCTGTCCACCCAGCCTTAGAAGTTTGAAACTTTGCTTCCGCCTCCTTCTTGTAAAAAGAACCAGTCTCGTCTTCGAGGGGTTTACCCTCAATCCACTCTTATTGGCCCAGTTATCCAGCATCCGCTACTTAGCATACTCGAGCCTTTCACTAATAGTAGAGAAAAATTTGCCAGTTACCAAGATGAACATGTCATCCGCGTAGGTAACTACCTTAAAACCTTCTCTCTCTAACTTGATGAGGATTTCCTCCATTACCAGTAGCCACAGGAGTGGTGATAGCGCTGACTACTATGTCAGCGGTGTAAGTTCGAATCCCACCTCAACACGGTCCTGCACTATCCTCAACTGTCAACTTATATAGTTTTATAGCTTCTCCTACTTAGCATGTTGGCACAATGGACCGCCTTGGCCTCCGAGTTTGGGATCTTTCTTCCCCCTGCCATGAAAAAACAAAAAAAAAGTTTGACGTAGAATGATCTGAAAATTACACTTCTTATTACAAATTAAAAATAATATATTAAGGTTGAGCACTTGTGGTGGTGTAAATAAGTGTGTTCAATTTGACTTACCATAATTCAAAACCTCGGGAGTAGTTGACAAATTTGTTGTACTTTTTGACATATATTCTGTCGTTTATTCACTTCAAGTTCATTTTAGTTCATTTTATATCATTTTGTGGTAGAGTAAAATGATAAATCAAATCCAAATAAAAAATGGTGAAAACTTATGTACGACAAAATCCTAGTGAAATGTCAAAATATGGTATATGTGAGAAAAATATACGCAAAAAGATTAAAACTATCACCCTGGGGAGTGATTCTGATCTTTTGTCGTACTTCAATGTCAAAATATATGGCAAAATTAAATGAACTTTCTACTATTTGTTTTTCTTTTGCTTCTATTCAGTTCAGCAAACCTTGCACTATATAAAATGAACTGAAAATGACACTTCACATTATAAATTCAAAAATATTTTTCCCATTTAAGCACTAGCTTTGCTCTTAGTTGGTGTTTTTAGCATAATTTATAATTTTTGTCACAATCTCGTAACCAGTTGACTAATTTGCCATACTTTTAGGCGTATATTCTGACGATTATTCATTGCAAATTCATTTTAGTTTATGGTTAATGTAAAGGATAAATCAAAATGAATTTGGTGAATATAAAAGTACGATAAATTTGTGGTGAATTGTCAAAATATTTGACTAGCTACGACGAAAGATTAGAAACACCCTCCTGGAGGGTGATTCTGATCTTTTGTCGTACTTGAATGTCAAAATAATCGACTAAATGAAATGAACATTTCTACTGATTTTTTCGTGTTTTTATTCAGTTCAGCAAGCCTTGCATTACGTAGAATGAACTGAAAATGACACTTCACATTACAAATTCAAAATATTGTTTCGAATTTAAGCACTTGTAATGTTCTAATTAGGTGTAGAATTTCCATTTACCAGTGTAAAATTTTTGTCACAACCTCTGGAAGCAGTTGACTAATTTGTCGTATATTTAGTCGTGTTTTTTGACTTTTGTTCATCGAAAATTCATTATACTTCATTTTGTGGTAAATAATAGTGAAGACACAAAATGAACTGTGTTGAAAATAAAAGTAGACAAGATATGTCAAAATTCACGACTAAATAGAACGACAAAAGATCAGAACCACCCCACTGATCTGAATATCAAAGTGTTAAGGCTTTGTTGACTACGAGAAAGAAGATAAACTTCCAGTCAACATAGCGTGGCAAACAGGTCTACTACAGTGCAGCTTGCATCTAACATTTAGTGGAGGTGTATAGTTGAGCAGACCTATTTTAAGGACTTTATGACAATTCCATAAAATAAAAAGGACTTCTGAGGTACAGTAGAACAGGTGTTAGACTCTTAGCTGATCTAATCACTAGTCACTAGCAATTGAGGAAGCATATCGACACCATTGTTGCAGAGCTACTGTTATTTACATGACTTGAGTGAGTAAACGGCAATAGGTAGCGGTTACTATGAAAACCTTCGGTAGCAAATCGTCAAAATTACCAAAGTTGTCCTAGAGGGAAATTCAGATGGTGTCCGTATTAAGTGGATTCGATATACTCCTGACAGATATTGGACCAGAAGCGATGAAGTAAAAGCGAAATAAGATCCTACGCTGGTAGGCAAAGAAAATGATATAGTGAAGAGTTTAATTTAGATTGACAGCATTTTCCATGGTCTTATAAATCCAGTTAGATCCGCTAACACCTCTTCCAGAATATCGTAATGCATAAACGGCACCGATTTTCCATCTGCCGAACAACTCTTGTGCTAAGGTGGGTATCGACAACTACATTTACTATCGACTCAACCTATGATTTTCATCTATAGACTCCTTCCCGCTAGATCGGTTTGCTCTATGTTTTCTGCCATGACTTATCAAATTTTCCGCAGTAGTCGTTCAACACTAACACACCGCAGTGCAGTGATTGAGGTAATAATAACTTCCCTTCTTCAGTTAGTTATCTGACAAACTGAAAACGCAATTAAGTACTACAAAACTCTTATAGTGCCTAACTTATACAACCACAGACGAGCTTACATAATTATTGAGGATGCAATATTTTTTCCAGGTATCCTGAAAGTAAGATATCTCCGCAGAGGCATTTTCTTAAAAGCACTGATTTCACGTTAATATCATAATAATGTAGATAAACGTCGGAACGTTGCGATAAGCAGGTATAGCAACTCTCATTAGCCCCCAGGTATTCCAGGTGTATAATATGATAGCAAACTTCCTGAGTCTTCTGTACCTCTGTAGGCTTCTCTCTGTGTCTGACTCTATGACTGTTCATATCTACATTTCTTACGCCAACTACTCCGTTTCCATCAATTTATGGCTTCAGGCATTACCATTCAGAGCAGAATTTACATCTTGCGCATAAAAGGCGGAAGTTTAGTTCATTAATTAATTTGTTCCCTCTTTTTTTTTTGCAATTTAATTAATTGTCCTTTTCTATTGAAAATTATTTTATCTTTTTGTTGGAATCATTTCTATTTCACTTTGTCCATAACATCAAACAACATTCAGCATCCACTGAAATGGTGTACAATTTTTAAACTGCATCTGCAACCATACAAGAAAAACCTGACGGGAAAGAAGGAGAAGAGAATTGAACCTTTTCTAAGTCCTCCGGGGGAAACAATTTTTAGAGTTCAAACAGCGCAAAATGCATTTACAGCGCCGCAAATTGTATTTCTGGAACTAAGATTATATTACATATGTATGAGTTCGAATACATGTATGGATGTGTGTTTGCTAGCTTTTGGCTACCCCTGCCAGTCGTCCCTTGGATGTTTACTGTTGCTGCAATAGCTCTGAATTCGATTTGAAATGTCAATAACATCACCCCGGGCTTTTTTTTTGTGATTGATATTTGTCCCCTTTGATCATTTATTGAGTTTTTTTTTCTTTGTATTGCACAGGTGGTTCCAATAAGGCAGGGCCAAATATGTGCAAACATTGCGCATTTTCAGAAAATAAATTCATTTTTTGATCGATTACTGAAATCCTTTGCGTGGCCGTATATTTTGCGTGAATAAAAGAGGCATAATATGGCTTGTGCCCCAGGTCTCATAAGCAGCACAGTTTATTTGTTCATTTCGTTTTTATATGGCTTATGGTAAAAATTACTTTCTAACCTGATTTTTTGTTCCCAAAATGGAATCGGGTACTAAGCATTTACCTGTTCCTTAGTCCGCCATGAACACGTTGACGTATAAGCTCGCTATACATTCGTTTACCACAAGCCATTTTATAAAAATTGTCAGTTTTTCGATTTTGGTGCAAATTGCAATTCTTCGTCGCATTGGATAATGATTTAAAAAGCCCAAAACCAGTGAAACCAACACAAATGTGTCGCCATAAATTGGTTGCTGTCAATGATTCGACTATATGGTAGCCCCACCCGATATTGCTTAACACAATTGACAGCCTCCGTAATGAGCTTTCGCCCTCGGATCACACAATCATTTTCGGCGATTTTAATATGCCAAGTGTTAGCTGGAAACCTTCTTCCGACTTTGATGGACTGCTGCCCTGTATCTTGGCTGCACCTGTGCACGTTTTATCCTTTCTTAACACAGTCGCCGCTATAAGTTTGGCGCAATGCAGCGATGTTTCTAACTACTCTGGTAAACTTCTGTAGCTGGCGCTCTCGTCTGACTCGAGTGCCACATTTGTCAGAGGAAATTCGACTCCTTTAATTCCTGAATCCTGTCATCATCCGGATCTTCATATTTCTGTCTGTTTCGGCTATGTGTTAATGTGGACTCTCCCAAAGTAAGTAATTATTTTTTTAATTTCAAAAAGACTGACTTGACGACTGGCTCCAACATTGTGATTGGACGAATGTTTTTAACAAGCGGGACATTGACAGAGCTGCCGATGCTTTTTATAATACTTTCTATAATTGTTTCATACAATGTGTGCCGATCTGTGCATCGAAATATTCTCACGCATCTCAACATTCGCTGAACAGCTGCTTGTGGCACTTAAAAAATCTGAAAAATAAAGCGTGTGGGGGAAATTTTGTGCTTCTAGAAGTGTTGCAGATTACTCAGCTTACTGCAGTGAGTGTCTGAAATCAGTTCAATTAGCAACAATACCACTACTAATCTATTCGAGTTTCTTCATAATTATATACCCGCCATTGAGTCTTCACTGATTTTAGCAAGGCCTTCGACAGAATTAATTATAGAATCCTAATTTACAAGCTCTCCATTCTTGGTTTCCACCTCCTTTTCGTTCCTTGCTTATCTTCCTATCTATCTAACCGTACGCAGCGAGATATACTTCGCAGAGCACTCTCTGTTGAGATAGCTAACACCTCCGGTGTACCTCAAGGTAGTATCCTTGGCCCAGTACTTTTTGTTCTGTGCATCAATGATGTATACTTACATTTACTCAATTCCGGAATACTTTTTTATGTGAACGGTGCCAAAATATTTTGTGTTGTTAGTTCTAATGACGACTGTGCTCTTTTAAACATTGACTTAACCATTTTCCATAAGTGAAGCTCCAGTAATCGTCTTCCTCTAAATGTTGCTAAATGCACAACCATGATTTTCGCTCGCAGAAGTTCCCCCTTCCCTTTGATTATAATCTGGAGGGTGATTCATTATCCAGGCTCGACAAAACCAAGGATCTGGGTATGATTCTTACTTCTTGCCTTTATTTTAAGAATCACTTCAATTACATAGTCAGTAGGCCCAGTTCGATTTTGGATTTTGTTAAGAGATGGTCCAAGGAATTTTACGAGCTTTACATCACTAAACTTCTCTACTGCACCTTTGTCTTTGTTAAGTCGATACTGAAATATGCCAGCCGCGTTTAGTCCTCTTACTACCGAGTGTAGAGCAATCGCATCGAAGCTGTTCGCAGATTCTTCCGATTCGCACTCCGCGAAACGCTGGAAACCAGAAGACGATTTCTAGAATTGTGTTAATTTTCGATATTTTAAAAGGCTCAATAAATTTTCCACTTTTGTTAAGCTCAGTTGGTGTATTAACCACGAGTCGCTCGCTCAGAGGCCAAAACTTTCTCCATATTTCTTACCATCGAACCACCTACGGTGTGAACGAGCCTTTGACCTCACTGTTCCGTCTCTTTAATGAGCATTTCGACCATTTTTTCATGGAGTTATTTTATTCTATTTTATTTCTGTAATAACTACTGTCGTAATCTACTTGATGAATTTCGAATGAATAATTATCAATGACAACGACGCGACAAGTTGACAACAAAAAGTTTGGCAAAATCTCTAAATTTGACGCCAACATAATTGACATTTCAGTTTGGTCAATTCAGTACATAATTGACATTCGCTTGATTTGGATTTGGTCAGTTTTGTGAATCATAGGAAATTAACAGGCAATTGTAAATAAATTAGTTATTAAAAATTTTAATGAAAGAGTTTTCTTAACTTTCTCCTTGTTGTTTTTGCAATTTCGTTTTTTTTTACAACCAAATCCAAGAGTGACAGCTGTCAAACACACGTAGCGCGGAGCGTTCACTGTGTTTTACATGCGACATTAACTGTGTTCCATTGGATTGTGTAAAGTACTCCCAAGTATGTACTTCCACCTACTCGCAACTACTTATGCTCTTGTCCGCGAGTAGATGAGCTGAGTTTGAGTATAGTTTCACAGGAATTTTCCGCTAGGTGGATTTTGATGCTAAGTGGTTATTGAAATGTCAGATAGATGAAATTTGATAAAAACTTTGTGTTGGACTGTCATAATTACAGAACAATAGAAACAAAACAGAAATTGGAGGTTATGTTTTAGTCTTGACTATACAAATTAGCGTTGCGTTTAAGAGTGGTGTATAGTGGTGTGGTGCTGAGTGGCGAATGCGACACTCTTGGACATAATATTTTGTGCAAATTTGAACATTATTTTAATTTATCTCTTAACATGTAGCTAAATACAGAGTGTCCAGACTAATATGAGTATATGTTGCCAAAAGATTCCTCTCGTTCAGACAACTAAAAAATTATATTGCAGAGGGGGCAATGTCACCCTGTCGAGTTACAGGGTGATTAGTAAAATATGCTCTTTTTTCATTAAACGCCCTATGTCTTCAAAAACGTAGGGTGTACGGTCTATTTTAAGACGGCATTGTACGCAGAACTTCATCGCCTTTCCAACGACTGCCTCCGTTTCCATCCCACTCCAGAGTTATGACGCTTCAAATTCAACATTTCGGTTTTTTTTTATTTTTCCGTTTTTTTTTTAAATACCCCGACTTACAAACATTTTTTTTACAAAATTTCGAAAGCCCAGCCCTATGTACTAACTGTAGCCGTTAAAGAGAGTTTAGATCTAAACTTGTTCAGGTCATACCAAAATTAGACGATATTTTTAAAAAATGACTCAGTTACAACACAAACAACAAATTATCGTGACCTGAATAGGGTAAGAGCTAATAATATCCTAGGCAGAGGGGCAAAATCAATGATCATTCATTCGTAATTGAATTTTTCAAAAATCGAATTACCATTGAACTTTAATTTTAATTATTAAAAAATACATACAAAAATTGACAAAACTATCGTTTTAATCAACAAAACCTTGGGTAACTGGATTTTTGAAAAAATCAATTACGAATGAATGATCATTGATTTTGCCAGTCTGCCTAGGACTCTTTAACTGGGTACGGGCCACGGGGTGGTTTAATTCATAGGAAAGATCCCAAGAATGTTCATACAATGCAGTCTTAAAATAGACCGTACACCCTATGATTTTGAAGATATAGGGTGTTTCATGAAAAAAGAGTATAGCTCACTAATCACCCTGTAACTCGGCGGAGAGACATTTTGCCGCAACCCCCCCCCCCCTGCCATACAATTTTTTACCTGTATTGATGAGAGGAATCATTTGGCAAAATACAGTCGTATTAGTCTTGGACGCCCAGTTATTCTCTATGTTGAAGACCGGCGCATTTGAGATAGGACTAGTAAATTTAGTATAGTATTGGTGTGGTATAATGTTTCTCTTTTATTTAAATAATGATAGAAACATAGAGACTTATAGCAATGGACTAAATGATTTCATTTCATGTGGCACAAATATTGTGTTTCTGTATATCAGGATTTGAGCATACTTTAAAACGTTTACTACATAAAAAACATGTAAAACTCAACCAATCAGATGAAATTTTACACCCGTAAATCGAATTAAATTAAAAAAAATATCTTTCTTCTGTCCAAGTGATATTTTAATCGCTTATAATCACTTTTATAAGAAATTAATCTCATTCCGATTTCAATTTTCAAAAGTTAATTTTTACCTGAATCCTGCGTATGGGCAAGAGAGACGGAGCATGGTAAATACAGTATTTACCTTATTTTTCTTGCGGTAATTGCATATGTAACCAACATAAAAATTTCTAATGGCATAAGAAAACGTTCAGTAAGCGATATTTTGTGTTGGTAGCTCCAACTCTGCCATAGGGCGAAAGAGAAGAGTGTTATAATTCAGTGGATAGAAACCAAACAGATTTTTCTGGCTCGTCTAAACAGAAAGTGCGTCATTTGTCAACAAGTTCCCCTACTTATTACCATAAAGCTGGAGCTATATCTAAACTCTGAACAAACAAAATCCGGAATACGTTAAATCTAGAAAAGCACAATCTAGCATTTTTTGAGAATTTTATATTTCCAAAAATTTTGCATTTTCAGGATTACTTTTTTTTTCATAATTCTGACATGCTCCCATTAATTATTCCATGAAGATTGTGTGTTCATTAATATTAATGCTAATAGGAAAATAGATTTATTCCTTTGCGAAAAAGAAAAATTTCAGCAAAAATGTCCTTTGCATTAAATCACTTAAACCCCTTTTTATCAGTTAATGTTTCATGAAAACTTTGTATTGCGACAATCTATTAAAGGGACTAGAAGAGAACTGAAGTGCTTCAAATTCATTTCCACTCCTAAAGTAGTAAATATATATAGGTATACATAGAGAGCTACTACATAGTTTAAAAATTCATGTTATTACAGTAAGTGCTTATTGACATATGTAAATAATTTGTAATTTGTGTCCTAAATAAGCTTAACCATGGCACCATAGTAGGTCATTACAAATTCTCCTTCAAACTAATACCTCAAATAAACATATCCTTCTAACAAGATCATACATAAATAACATCAATTCCCATAGTACTTTCTTCGTTATAAAAGCAACCCCTAATGATCCTCAACCCGGAACAGACCAAAGTAAGAGTGCCACTAATTCAAGTAAAACAAGCAATCTAAAGTTTATACGACAGAATACATATATATATACATACATACAAACATACATACAACCACCTACTACTCTCCATCATACCAGCAGTTTAGCAGTTGAACTTTAATTTTCACCGCACGTTACTTCACAAAACTATAAAATGGAAGTTAAAATGACACACAAAGTTAGAAATATTATTCCCAGGGAGCGAATACATTTCCTTAAATTGTATAACTCTCTTGCACACTGCCACCACAAACCCTTACCATCCATGACATCTTCTATGTACATAGGTAGGTATACTCCATTATGAAAATATCTTAGAAATTCAAAACATGTCACAAGACTGCTCTGAAATGCAACTTAACTACATTGGCCCGCACGTTTAGATATAGTCTGACTTTCCTCTTATCTGCATACATACATTCATACAAATATAGTTGAGACGTGATTTATTTAAGGCCTCCCTCTCCCGTCAACCCTTAATTAGAATTTACACACATTGTCCGGGAAAATTCATTTGCAAAAGGAAAAAGCTATCTTGGAAATCAAATTTATGGGAGCAAATTCTCCCTGAAACTTTCTTTTCATTCAACCATCTCCATCAGATCTCGTTAAGGTTGTGAAGGTGCGACGTGAGCGGCGGAGGTACCTGCATCTTTTTTTTTGCCTGCCCTCTGAATCACCTAGAATACTATGGGGATGCATTTTTCATTTCCATGTGAAGTAAAATGATTAGGGGGGGGGGGGGGGGGGGGTAAACACCCCTAGAAAATGAAAGATAAAAGGATACCGCAGGGTGCAAAAAAATTTAGAGATAAGTTGGTCCCCTATTCTGTGTTCTATTCTTTTCTGCCCCTAGCGCATTCTCAACTCGTATTGTTAAAATTTACGGATCAATTCGTACCTCACCTCCTCTGTTACACAACCTACAACTGCATACATATATATGCGCTATTAAAGAGACAGCTACGACTTTTTACGATTTTTAATAAGCTTTGGTGTGCCCCATTTCAAGTTTTCTAGAATGTCGTCCAACAAAGTTTCCTGAGGAAGTAGAATTTTGCCATCAGAAAGTTAACGTGAAAATTCACTAGCTGTTAATACCCCTTTGAAACTTTAGACAATTTCACAGACATGGAATCGGTTTACGATGTGTTCAAAGTTTTCTTTTAAAGCTCATTTGACGAAAAAAACATTGTACAAAACACAGGGGAGGTGAAATGTTATTTACTGCTGGACCGTATCATTGGAGGAACCTCCAAAGTTATAGTTTCAAAGAAAATACAGGTACACTTCGTGTAAATTGGTTTGTAAATTGAAACGGCGGGGTGAGGGTCAAAGTGCATCACTGTCCTTCTGTTGGATTATTTAAACAAGAAAACAAAGATTAGCCTTGATCAGGAGAGGCGTAATTCTTTATATTACGTTGAAACAATATTGAGTGAATTTTTGATGCGAAAATTTTGTCACGTGCAGAGAAACCCTACTAGACGCATTCTTTGTGGGTTTTAGTCCAGAGCGAGCTTCGTAATTAAATATTTTTTTTATTTATACTACCTAATATGGAAAAAGATAAATAGCTAAAAGAAAGATAAAAAGAAAGAAAAAGATAATGCAAAGGAAAAAGCTATTGAGTTATTAAATAAAGAATATTTCCAAATTTATACTTTTATAACTTTGAAACAGTAAAAGGTGACAATATGGTGCTTATCAAATGAGCTTTTCTAACTGGTCGTTTTCAGCAGGTCAGGATACGGAATGAAAAATCCGCATGGAAAAGAGTACATACTGGAGTCCCACAAGGGTATATTCTTGGACCATTATTATTTTGTCTGTTCATAAATAATCTACCGACGTACTTCATGATGTTAACGTTCATCTTTACGCTGATGATGTTCCAATTTATTTGTCTCGACCAATAGGTTTAATAGAGGACTGCATTGATAGAGTTAACTCTGACATGTTGAATATATCTGCTTGGGCATGTAGAAACCAATTGACACTAAATCCTTTAAAATCTGCCGATCTTCCTCCCATATCCCTTAATGGAATGATTCTCCCCTATACGAGGGAAGTTAAAAGCCTTGGAGTACGTATAAATAGTAAGCTGAGTTGCTGTGACCATGTAAAATAGTCGCTTGGCCAGATTTATAGTGGCCTTAGGCAACTATGGTTATCCGCTAAACTACTCTCTATTAATCTAAAGCTGAGACTTGTAAAATCTCTGTTGATGCCACATTTCATTTATTGTAGTACTGTCTACCCTGTTTTGGATTCTGAGTGTTACCGCAAGATTAATACTGCTTTTAATGACTGTGTACGGTTTATATATGGCCTAAAACGTTATGATGATATTACCAAGTTCAAAGATACTGTCTTAGGTTGTTCATTAGGCACTTATCTAAATATTAGGGCATTGATGTTTTTACATAAAATAGTTAATGAAAGATCTCCTTCTTATTTTATAGAACTTTTTGAATTTTTGCACTCATATAGACATAAAGCCCTCCTTATACCTAAAACTTCATACATTGTGGGACAGCGCTCTTTTTTTGTTTCAATAGTTCGATTATGGAATACCCTTCCCATTCATGTCAGCGGACTTGGCAGGACGCATGAATTTAGACTTGCACACTGCATTTTTCTGTTGTGGAGTAATGCGATGAAGAGCACCGTTTCGTCAAACACTTATTTATTTACATATATACATATCTATATATTCTGTTGTTTTTCTTTTTCTTTCAAATAGTTTCTTACTTTAAATTCTTTACTTTTACTTAAATTTTTTTTTTCATCATTTTGTTTTCATTTATTTTAATTTTTCTTGTGAATTTATTTTTGATTTGCCGTAGTTCTTTATTTAGTATGCATTTATAAAAGTTAATAATCTTGTGTATACAGACTAGAAATAAATTATTAAATTATTATTATTATTTCCAGGCTAACTTGGCATAGTTATATTAAAGTTCCGGGTTGTACCCGAGTTCAAGTGGAATCTGGTATTCGGGTACTCGATTCCAAGATTTTCAATTCGAACTTAACTCTGGTACCTGGATACATGCAGTTTTCAAGTCTGGGTTACCAGGTATCCCAATATAAACGATTCTCGATTCTGAATATCCGCTTATCTGGGTACAATCGATTCTCAATTTTTTTGAAGTCCGGTACATTACAGAATTCGCGAATATAGCTATAATAAAAGAATTTAATTAGACAGAACCATAATAGACGTATTCGTGAGTAAAGTTACTTAAGTAAGGTTAACGCGTCCTTTAAACTATACAGACGTACCTAAAATAACTTAAAGGCATCAGTAAAAAACTTTCATTAAGTTTAAATATCAAATTGCCGTAATAATGTGCGGTAAGAGTCGCTCATTCCATAAGAACTAATCTGTTTATCCAATGATATTGATGAAATCGGTAACATCATAGATGGTACAAGAACTAGATGTCGCATGGCATACTAGACCAGAGTGTACAGATTGTGAAATGGGTAGTGCATTCTGGAATGGATTTTTTAAAGCGTGCCGAAAGCAAATGTTTTTGTAATAGCACTTTTGTATACATTTGATCGACTTCCTCAGCACTTCAGGTACGAAAAAATATGAGTCACTCGACGTATACTTCATTTCAAATGTTGTGGTCCATTCCGGAATGGACCGCCCAGCCATTTAAATTTTGTGTACCTTTTTGGTACTGCATGCGACATCTAGTTCTTGTGCCATCTATGATAACAGTCTTTTTATTTTATTTTATTACAGACGAAAACTGTGAAAAGAGGTGATTCCTTCTAAGAGAAGAGTTTGGGAAGGAGCTAAGAAAGAGATATTTCTTCTATTACGCTTTCCGTGACTTTTCATATCTACACAGGCAGGAACGTGTGCATGCGTGCACACTCGAAATAGTTCTAAATAAGTTTATGTATGTAAATGTATAAGGATTCAGAAATGTTTTGTACTGACATAGACGTAGTAGTGTTTTGTTTGTTTTGTTTTCTGCAACACTTTTTTAAGCTTTTGTCTTACACTAAGTCGTTACATTCCCCCTACAACCCGATTCCAAAGAATCAATTCCTAACAACCCGATCTCAAAAAATTGGGTACCAGGGTTACTCGAATGTACCCATGAAACCCAGGTACACCGGAAAATGTGGGTACCAGAAAAGTCGAGTTTTACGGAACATTAATTTATATAGAGCCACTTTTGAACAGCAATGACTATGAACGTTGCCGTTCAAAAGTGACATAACTTCTTCTTCTCTGAGGTACTTTTACCAAACTCTATGACTCTGAATTCCTTGAGGATTGGACAGAACGCTGTGTAGTTCATAAAGTCTTCTTTTTCTTGGAAATTGCGTCCATTTCTATATTTCTAATTCCATCGGAATTATGACAGGTTTTCAGTATTCTGCCAGGCCAGTTCAATCTGACCGGTAGTCTATTTTCGCTGTACGTGCCCAAATTAAACCAATATTCCCCATTCCATAGCCATCTAAATACCGCTGAGTTTTGCTGAGTGATTTATTTGTGCATATCTTATATAAAGCTGTTCCACTTGCGATTGAGAGTCGCTTTTGCTACGCTTAACCGTTCTCTTAAGTGCTCCCTAATGGTTAGTTTTGGAGTTAAAGAAATTCCTAGGTGTTTATATTTATTGACGACTTCAATATGCGCTTCGCGGTATATCAAATTCTCTGAGACCGCTCTTATTCTACCGTCTCTCTGAAATATCATTATCTGCGATTTATTTAAATTAAGCACCAGGTCCAATGTTTTGCCGTATTCTTCTACTTTATCTAGTGTTGCTAGTTTCTCTGACATCAATACCAAATTATCGACGTATAGGAGATTAATAATAAAATGTCCATCAAGGATTACTCCATCATGCATGTGGTATCGATATCATTGATGAATTGCTTAAATAACAATTAGCTCAGCAAGCATACCTGCGGGATCTCCCTTCTTATAGATAGGAAAGATAATTGAGTTTGAAAAGCTTTCCGATATGATCCCACTGTCAGATATGTTGTTCATAGCTTTTACGAATTCAAACCGGAACATTTTATAGAATTCATATGGAACTCGATCAGGTCCTGGTGCCCCTTCTTGTCTTTCTTTTTTTTTTTTGTAGAGTATAGGAGTTCACATAATAGAATTTCGTCATCTAAGTTTTGATCTGAATCATATGGTGCCGCATATAGGATTGGGTTCGCACTAAGGAGACGGTGCAAAGGCTCTTTGAAATATTTTTTTTAAATCAGTGATGAAGAGGTCGTTCGCTGCTACTCCGGATCTTCTTTATCGGAGACCAGAACTCTTTGCTATCCACGACAGTTCTTCGTAGTACGATGGTTTTTTTTTCCTACACAAATCCTTGAAACTTTTATTCTTCAGTACTATATGCACAACACTTTTAGATTATAGATTAAGCCACCTGACTAATTTTCTCTCCCATTCGGAAGTATCATGTCGAACAATTTCTTTCTATATTTCTTATGACAGCACATTATAAATTGGGTAACCTTCCACGTCTCATTACCATAGATCAGTACTGTTTTCACCCGATTTTATATCAGTTTAAGAAATTTAATCATCATCTAAGCACTGTTATGAAATTGACGTGGTAGGTAATATAAAATTTGTATGAGTTTTTTTATATGGGCCCATTTGACTTGACTTTCTTTGGGCCAGATAAACCACCTACAACCAACTACTTAAAGTATGCTTTTGGTCATGGGATTTAAGTTTCAACCACTGTTACAAATTGATGCATACAATGTTGCTTGGTTTTGCTGAATATCTGCAAATATAACTGCGACTTTTGAATTCGTATGCATTTCTGGCTAATGGTCAACAAATCTTGCATACAACTTTTCCATATCCGAATTGCGCCGTTAATACTCAACAACAATGTGCTGAAATGAAATAATGAAAAGAAATCTTACACCTTTCCATTGGGCAGATAAAACTCGAAAATATCACAGCATTAATATTTACTTCTGCTATCACATCATAGATGTCATTCTAAGACCTTTAAAAACTACTCAGGGCAGTTTTAAGATTTTGAAGCATGATGTTCACGCTCTAGTGTTAGTGAACAAACATGCATACTCGTATATCATCAACATAATGAATGCTCTCCCCCTGCCCCTCCCCTCCCCGCCCCTTCCACATTGTATAATAATAATAATAATATATTTATTTCTGGATTTAGTACACAAGATTAGTAATCTTCTAATTGTACAATTTTTTTATCTGGCGCTAGAAATAACTTAAAGTCTGTCTATAACAAACCACACTGAAAATGTTGGCTAATAAAGCTTAATTAAGGTAAAAATAATGATAGGAAATAAACAAATAACAATATATATAAGAGAAAAGAAAGCAAAACTAAAGTAAGATAATGTATAAAGCTTAATGATAAATTACTGCGAAGACAGAAAAACATGCGTGCATACAGTTAAGAAGACTGGAAACGTGCTCTTATAAGTCGTCTAAACGCGTTGACCGTGCCAGCCCCCTGTACACTTACAGGGAGATTGTTCCATAAACGAGCACCTTGAACAAGGTAAGAACCTTCCATGACTAATTTTCGGAAACTAGGGATAATGATGTTTCGATTTCGCCGTGATGTTGTCATTTGAAAAAATTCTCTGAGATAACCTGGCTTACCTGAGTGCAACAAGTTATAAAGATATAGCAAAGCTCTTTGTTCCAGGTAAGCGACCAAAGAGTAACCAAGTACCTGCAGTCGGTAAGGAGAGACATGGTCAAATCTGCGTAGTCCATAAACAAATCGTACACAATCATTAAATGCAACCTCAACCCTACGTGTACATCCCCTATCTAGCCTTGGAAATATCAAACTCCCAAAGGTGAAGAGCGGAATTATGAGTATCCTCACTAACCTTAAGCGGGTGCCAGTAGGTAGAATACTAGCTGAAAGCCACAACCTGCGAAGACCACCGTATGGGTAATAGTAATAAGAAATAATAGTGACAGTATATTGTGCATACATCGAACTAAAACTCACCCAAGCAAAGTACAAAAAAAAAACAGACCCATCAAAAAATTCCTCATCCAACTTTTATCATACAATCGCACTTAACCAAAATGTGAGGCAACGAGAAAATCCAAAAAGAACAAAATTATTCTCAATAAAAACGTCTCCCTAATTTATGTCCCATCACATAGTCACATCCGGTGTACAAGCAATGAAAATGCCATTTTTTCTGAATAATTAATTGTAACGGTATACAACAGAAGTAAAACTAATTCATAAGGACGCGATCTTTTTCCTCTAAAGGAGATTAATTTGAGACAAACGTCTTGGGGCGGCAAGCATCAGCGGGCGGCGCGAACTTTTTCAATCAATTTATTATGTGAAAGCGGGGCACGGGCGATGGCTGGCGAAACTTGCAGGCAAAGTTGAGACTTTTTGTATGATTAATTATTATCGCTTGACAAAAACGGAGCTGAGCGGAAGGGAAAGTTTTGGACCTTTTAAAAAGTCTGTACAAAAAGTCAACAATCTTCATGGTTGAAGAAAATCGCGCTAAACATTAAAATACTGCGGCACGATAAGGCAAAGTTCTCATGAACGTCTTCCCACCAGCTACCCTTCAGCTCACACCATTCCACACCAGCTCAAGTGCAAATTAATCAAAAGAGCTTCTCAGATATCTGAGGATGGAGGGTAAATTCTTCATGCAGTCGAAGAGCTGTCAAATCGAACAGAGTTGTTTGCATTTAAACTGAATTGTTCCTAAGTGAAATTTGATCGATTTAACTAACTTGGGCCCGATTGAAGAAGTTTCCAAGTTTGCTCAAGATTATTTGCACATAAACTCTGGAGGCGCCAAAACCGACCTCAGCAAGAGCATAATATCCCTTTCTATAGGCACTTACTTATGTTGCGAACTTCGTAATTACCTCCCGCTGTGATATGGTAAAGCAGAACTGACATTCTAAAATTGTTTGTCTTAGGATAAACGAATTTAAGGCGCCTTCTCTAGATATTGCGATTTTAACTTACTGCAGGCGTTTATGTTTATCCCTATTGCAATAAATCAAATTCAGTTGTTCTTTATCAGCTGAAATCTGTCTTAAATACAGGAATTTAAAAAAAAAAAGATTATCTAAATTTTAGTTCTCAGAGAGCGTTTGAAAATTATAAAATTAATTGGAAAATGCAGCTAAAACTTTATTCCTTTATTTTATTTATATTGTGATTTTTGGAAGAAAATGAATGAGAATTTACGACATTTTCTAGCGAAAAACAAATTAAGTTTTTGTATTAAAAGTAAATTAAAATTATATAAAAGTTTATTTTGCTTAGATATTTTGTGTATACTTTTTTTACCTATATACTTGTGAGGAAAATCAATAGAAAATAGATGATTTGAATTATACAAATCAAAAACAAAATATAATTAAATCAACAAAATTTAATCATAAGCTTCATTGACTATGTTTACTAACATTCGATAGGTGTCACTACCGTCAACTTCTGAATTTAAAATTTTAAGGAGGATGTGCAGTAATGACTGAGGTGGAGAAGGCCAGTCAGTACTAACATCTCCAGCCACGACCGTAATATAGCTTTAAAAATTTCAACCCTCATCCAACTTTTCCAAGTCACAATACGAACTTTAACAACTTTCAATTAACAGCTGTTAATCGGGTTGGGCTGGACTTGAAAACTCCACTTATATATTTTGCAATAAATTACTACAGCAGATCTGAATTTTGATGGAAAACATTTGTTCCAAAACCTTTTTAACAAATTTTTCGTATACTTCTTTCCGCAAACAATGGATTATTATGAACGAAATGATAACAAAAAATATTTCCTATCAAAGCTGACAAAGTTACAATAGCGTAGACGTACTTCAGTCTCCAATCTCAACTGGCCGACCTCAATAACTTTTATAGATAGCATATTCTCAGGTATTCTACAGAACTATGAAAAGTTGGTAAGATCGACAAGATTGGAAAAGTTAGCACTATGTTTCTCGCTTAATTTATGTGGAAATCTCGAGATCTGACAGCACAAATCGATAATCAATATTTATCAGGAATTTCCAACTGTTCCCTTTTCACCTATCTTTTAGTATTTAATAATCGAAAACCATACGTGACCAGCAAACTGACAAATCGAATAAAAATATAGAATCATTAGAGCTGTCATTGACATTACTTCTAAGTTGAATGGAACCAAATACGAGTAATGACTGTGCGTCTTCTAAGGTTTTTCTAAATACTCTATCTATACCCGGGTTTAATCTGCTCACGAATGTTTCTATCCCTGTCTTTCTTACATTTTGCACTAGATATAACTTTTTGACACGTTCCAATGTTCATAATACTGTTCTATTTCATGAATATACAGAGCCCTTGCTCCTGTCTTCTTGACTGTTCTTAAATCTTGACTACCACACCACACACAGACCAAATGCTCAGTCATCTCAGTTTATACAGAGTTGGGCAACACTTAAGTAAAAAAGTAATTAAGTATTACTTAAAGTACGAGTACATTTTCATTACATAATTAAGACTTTTAAAATTCCCTACTTAGTCCTTAAATATAAGTCCTTGCTTCGATTTACTTGTAAGTACTTAAGACTTAGTTTTGTACGTAAGTACCAAAATTGTTATATAAATATTTCTGCTTCTAATATGTGCATACATATAAAAAATATATCTAGCCCTTTGTAGAAAAGCAAATAGAATTTCTTGAGCAGCTAATTTTTTGTTGAGTTTTATTTAGTTTTGTTTAACCATGCATTCACAAAATTGTAACGTAAAACTAATTTCTTCAATTGCACTTTCATTTCAAGCGATTCTAATAAAACTGAAAAATCTTACCAAAGGAATGCCCAACTAAACTGTAACTTGTGTCGCCAGCAAACTGTTTTTCAATTTCTCTTTGAATTTTTCGACACTTAAGCTGTTAAATAAAAATTAAAATACGTAATAAATAAAACAAAGGTGAAATGCAATGTCTTTCCACCACCTTTCCATCAGGGCCACCAATTATTATCCCTCAAAGTTCCCTCCTATAGCAAAGACACACAAACAACTTTCAAGTCGTGTGCCACCTCCGTGCCTTAAAGTACAGAACAACAAAACTCAATAAAGGATAAGCTGTTCAACAAACTCTGCTTGCTTTCTTACGAAAGGTTAAAAGTTGTGTAGTAGGCTACGCTTTCTGAGAATTGTTGCGTTACTATATTATAGTTTTCAATAAGTACTTATCCTAATCTTACATTAATACTAACTAAACTCTGTAATCTTACTGTCAATGTATAAGGATTGTAAAAGGTACGTTAAAAAGTATTTCGTACTATTTAGTAGCGTAAGTACTTAGTTGCAAGTACTTTCTATATCTTTTTCCTAGGTCATGCAATATGCTGACAAACATGATTCTTACGATCTACACCACAATCCTTATTGCTTCTAAGATCTTCACCTGGGTCCCTTCCATCGCATACTTTCTTTAAGACTCCACCCTCAGAAATACTGAAAGTAGTACAGGAAGAACTTCCTACATGGTTGAAAATTTGAGAATGAAATTTAATATTTTCAGTCTTGTATATATGACACCACCCAAAATTTATTAAATTTAATATTCTGACGATTTAATAACTTCCCTATTAAAAAGAAATACATTTTACTCTAATACTTTTTAATACAGTTTATTACAATTTAAGGTACCATCTCAGTGTAAAATTTTTGAAAAATCGATTTATTTTTTTTTTGTCTGATCTTGAAGTACATATAGTTGTGCGTGTCCTGTCAAATTTTCAAATAAAATTCGCATTATTACGGTCGCTACAACCTTTGTTAGAAAAAGGTATTGTAGCGTAAGGCGACGCGCGTCATTTCTTTTGTTCCGTCGCTAACGGCACATTCCTACCTAGGGTTCTTACCTGTTCCCATAACCGAAATAGAGTGGTCAAATTCGTCAGTTTCGTGTTGTTATTCAGAATGGACTTTGTATGAAGCTGGGATGGCCGATTGATTGTAAGTAGGACAATTTATGTTAAAGAAACCCCCTTCAAACTTTAAACGCGTTTTTCTCGAAATGTCCTTTTTACAAACGGTGTCAACTGTCAGCGGGAGAGATTTCAAGCTTTCGACTTGAAATTTTTACGGAATTTTCTTTACTTCATTCTTTATGTCCCTATAGAATTTTTTTTTTTAAATCTTCCTACTTTTTCACACGAAAAACTGTTGAAAAACAGGGCTAAGTTTCGTACTTTTTCCCTCAAGCCGTCGGTCGCCATTTTGTCAAATTAAAAAAAAACTCCATAGGGACATTTCGGCTTCCCTACAGATTAATAATCAATTTGATTTTTGAGGCCATTCCCTTTAACTCGTACACGAATTTGTCTGTCTATTTAGATATTTCTTTTTTACTATTTTCGACACTCTCGTAGACCCACTTTACGTCATCACAGCGAGCTGAAATTTGGCACACAGGTTCATGTCGCGTGACAATTGAATCTATCAAAATTTGAACCTGAAATTTCCATGGAAAACCCGGAAAATCCGGAAAAATCATTTGGAAATTTGGTACAAATTTGATTAGTGATAAATCCGTTTCAGGAAAAATGCAGAGTTTTCCGCTTTTTCCGAAAAAAATTTCCGGAACATTTTCCGGTAAAAAAGTTTTCTAAATTATGCAGGATCAAGTTACCTATCAACTGGCATCAATATTTTCTCTCCGACAATGGTGAAAACTTGCAGAAAAACATCGAGGAAAATTCATGTAAAACGCTTTTCCGGAGTTTTTCAGACCAAGGAATCAAACGTTTCGTTTTGCAACCTAAGACAAAGTTGTAGAGCGAAATGAGTTGCATAAAGTTGCTTTTGTGGAAAACTCCGCGGAAAACCCGGAAAAGCTGGAAAATCATCGGACAAATTTTCATCGATATGATTAGTGATAAATCTGTTACAGGAAAAATGCAGAATTTTCCAATTTTTATGGATAATTTTCCGTCAAAAAAGTTTTATGAGCTATATGGAATCATTTTTTCCGTCCTACTGGCATCAATACTTTCTCTTCAACAATCATGAAAACTTGCATGAAAAATCGAGGAAAATTCATGTAAATTTTTAAAAAAAATTCATAGTAATATGAAAAGTCTGTGGAAAACATGGAAAATCGGGAAAATTCATGTTATATGGGATCAAGTTGGAATACATCTAAAAAACGCTATTTAAAATATAATTTGAATTTCAGAAAACCGTTCCAGTACTTCAACGATTTGATACTCGAACAATTTTTGTTTTCGGATCGGAACCAAACATGACTTAAAAATTGTTTTAAAATATCTCCATGCAGCATGTAATAATAATTTAGTTAACGTGAAAAAGGCAGAAAATAAAATAAGTAAAAAACGAGTTTTCAAACAAAACTGAGGCCAAGCCGCATGAAAAAGTAGAAAATAAACTTTTCTTCACACACAGAGGTGGACTCAGATTTCATTCGCTGACAATCACCGATATATTTCAGTATGATCAATCAGAGGTAATAAGTGATTTGATTCATGAATGACAATGACTCACTAGTCACTGCCATCAGTAGCTGTAATAAAGCCTCGTTTCCACTTATACAAATTTTCTTACCCGACAAGTTTTGAAACAAGTTGGCAAAATTCTGTCTAAGTGGAAACGCTATATGAAAATTCAGAGACATGTTGGCACTTGTTCGATGTCGGCTGTAAAAACTCGCAGAATTTGTTGGGTGGATTTGTTCATTTAAGTGGAAATGCTCATTTGTTGTGCTGGATAAACTAGTAGAACGCAATGGAGTAGAATGTAATGCCCAATCTACAATGCATGGTAAAACCACGTCGTCAAAACGATATAGTTTGCTGAAGAATGCATATAAATACATGAAATATGTAAGTAAGCCAAAGTAAGCCAAATTAAACAGCTGTTGACCTGTCAATTATCATAAATGTAATTGCTTCCTCGATTTCATTACAGAATTACATCAAAGGAAGTATTTGGTCTCAATAATTTATACTATGATATAGTAAACTTAGTAAACTAAGAAATTGCTTTCAGCACTGAAAGTACAAGTTCCAGTTTACATCTGTTTTGTTCTAAATGGTTCTAAATTATGCTGAATACACCTGAGGTATTACTATATCGTTTTTGCTGATCAACTACTACACATAAGCTCGTGCTCATGTCGTCAAATGAATGAGAGAGAACGGACATTTTTGCAAGCATAAATTTTCCAATGTGGGAAGCAAACACAAAAATCCATATCGTTTTGACGACGTGGTTTAACCATGCATTGTAGATTGAGCATAAGAAGTTAAGCCAAACAAGTTCGCGAGAATTTATTTAAATGAAAACACCTGTAAGTTTAAGCTAACATGTCGGCTCCCAACAAGTACACAACATGTTGCCGAACAAGTTGGCACAATTTATATAAGTGGAAACGAGGCTTAACTCTATCTTTTAACTTACTTTACTAAAGTGCTTACCCGGAATTTACACGAGATAGTACAGGTTGCATGCAACTTGTACTGCCATACTTCTTGCACGTGTAATGCCTACTGCTATGCAGGCAGCTCAGCTTTCAGCGAACTTGCATGATTAAAAATCATGGCAGCTGAGGTGATAGTAATTTGACATTATACAGTTTTCAAGATGGCGGAAAAGAAATGCTTGAGAAAAATTGATAAATTTATACTGGTAAAATGAGATTTTCTGGGATCATTTGTATTACATTATTTACCGAGACCTTCGTCTTCATTTTTTCTTGGGTTTTTATCAGTCTGCTACTTCCTTTATTGCTATAATTTTCAAATATACCCAAGACTTGACATCTTAATGCTATTTTTTAAAAGAACTTGCATGCAAGGTGATAAGACATCAACCGAACTGCCTTGTGCTGTCAAGTTTAAAATCGCATTGGAAGGTAGGCTTACATGCAAGCTCTCGTGTAATTTCCGGGTTAGCAAGGTAATGATTTAGAAATAAGAATTTGATCTTAACTGAATTTTGAAAATTATTGATTTACTCCCGAGCTCGGTTTGTTTTGGCATGGCAATTTTTTTTTTGCTTCCCATAGAGTCCGCACACAACTTTTCTGGGTTGTAAAATATGACAGATTGAGCCAAACGTAAATATATTAATTTTGGAAACTGCAAATTTTCCCCAGAAAATGTTTGGTCTAAAATTTCACAAAAAAAAAAATAAAATATACAAAATTTTATAAACCCCAATAATTGCCCTCCAATGATATGAGAATTACTGAAAATATGGGGAATTTTTATATGTCCTACACTCTGAATAGTCGTACTCATCAAGGACTCTCACTATCACACACAACCCCTCCTATATAATTTAGGGTATCCAATTTTAGCACAGTAAAAAAATGAATATATATTTTTCGAAAATTCGAAATGTTACTTATGGCCAGTTTCACAGTCTGAGTTTAAACCAAATATTTAGTTTAAACTCGACGAATGAGTTTCACAGTTTGGCTTAAACTTCGGTTTAAACTAGAGTTTAAACCGTGCCCTCCCCAGGTTTAAACTCAAGATAATTTTATTTTGATAGTAGCATTGCTTTTTTTGTATCAAGAAAATAATTTCATCATAGAATTAGATTTAGACATTTCTAGCGATGAAGAAGATTTTTTTGAGTTAAATTTATAACTCTGTTGATAACTGAGAGTAATTAGAAATCGGCCAAATCATTTTAATTAGTGGGACGACGTTGACTTTTATGCCAGGTTCCGTTTAAGTAAAGAACTTTGTCACTTTGTCTTCGAATCTATTCTTGTCCGTTTTCTTGCGCTCTATTATATATTTTTTTTATGCACTAGGGAAGGTCAACTTCACTTATTCTAAAATTTGCATCTTTTTGATTGTAGGCATATTTAAAATTAGCAAATATAACTACATATTTTTTATTTTTTATTTCTGATTTTTTACTTCTTCCGATTGACAGATTGATTGATAGCAAAATTGCTTCACAATGGTGGCGATAACTAATTTAGTTTACAATTTAATCAGTACTACCAACGTTACTAAAAGAATGTACTGTGAAACCCGATTTCGTTTAAACTACGTTTAAACTTGGAGGGTGGTTTAAACTAAACCTTGGTTTAAACTCGACTGTGAAACTGGCCATTAAAGAAATTTTCAACTTCAATTTTCTTCATGCAGATACTGTTAAAGAGGAAAATATTGGGGGATCAAGATCTCAAGTCTTTACGATGGGAGTTTTCCGCACTTGTGGCCGTACCTTTCAAATGTTCGTGGAATTAGAGCTCTTTGCCTGTTTTGAAGTAATTTTGAGAGAAGAGGATGTTGTTCTTGGATTGCCTTAACTTTGGTAGTGCTCAATTAGAACTTTGTCCTAGGCTGACTTAACTATAAAAACTTTCTGTTATTAACTAATCTCAACTGAAACAATAATTCCCAGGAATTTGCCTGCATTCCCAGGATGTTACCTGCATTCTACAATTCTATGTACAATTCTAATTTGAATAAAACAAATTTGTCGACACACAAGCTGCATATTGTATTACAATTTACTGCTGGAAAAGGTGCACTGCTGTGCAGTGGAATTCGTCGTGGGAAAACTTTTATGTATTTTTTCATTATTTTAATTGCGAGATGAGTTGTTTGCATCAGTTAAAATTAAAAATAAAGAAAGTGATGATAACATCTCCACCATCCTTCCGCTAATGATGCTATCTTCAGTAAAAGCAAGGGAAAAATTACATTGCCAATTAAATGGAAATTAAAATTCTGCTTTTAAAACTTAGCATCATAGTTACAATCCAAGGAAAACTAGACATTCATGATTACATCTAGGATTGCATTTCAGATATCACTCTTAGCCAAGTATCAGATAAGTAGTGACACACAATTTGCGGATCATGAGGTCAGCGTTACATTTGCATGGTGTGAGGTATTTATCCCATAAGATTTTATACAGTTGTATTTGTAATCTCCTTGTAAGCACTACGTCTTTTATTTAGAAAGTCAACATCCTTTTTAGATATTTCCCTCGTTTGGATCAAAACTAACTTCATGAGAGTCCAGTATCTCTCGATTGAACGAAGCTCCGGGCAAGTTGGTGGATTTGCTTATCTAGGCACGTAGGCAGATCAGGCCAAAATAATACCGGGGAGCCTCTATGTTGTTGTCTATGTACTTTTTCCTTGAATCGATGGTCCCTGCAGTGTGGTAAATTAAATTCCTCGCTCCTTAGTCCACAAGTACAAATCGCCGGCCATATGATATATTATTTAGGAAATTTGCTCACTTTCTTTATTGAAAATTCTGTGCTCACTTTACCCTTTTTCATCGCCGTTTAGAACTCATGACCAGGAAATTGTTTAAAACCAGCCTTGCAATAAGTCTCGTCATCCAATATCACACAGGAGAATGTGGTCAGGTAAAGTTCATACAATCTTCGAGCTCTTAATTTTGCCATATGTTCTTCGTCATCCGAACCATTTGAAACGTTTTGAAGTTTATACGTCTGTAAGTTGCTCATTTTCTTAATATTTGATACAGTTTACTTTGATGTACCGGCAATCCCAGCCATATCTCTCAGTGACGTGTTTGGCTTCGACGAATATTGACGCAATGCATTTGGAAACTAGTTTCTTATCAGCAGGATCTGCCCTTCTGACTGAAATAGGTTTTTTTTCTATTGATTGACCCTCTTTGTATTTACTTATATGACCATTTTAATTGTACTCACAGATCAAGATACGCATTTTGCAAGAACGCTGTACTTTAATTCCAAGAATTTATATTAATTTCTGGTTTTTGCTTCCTTTTCTGACATCTTTACCTTAGAAGAATTATAATAAGTATACTAATTACTAATGTTAACATTATCTTCATCTTATATAGACAAACTTTCCCTTCCAAAACTTAAGTCTACGTCTTTATAATTCTGTGTAATTGACAAATTGATCAATTTTTTTCTTGAACAATCCTTAGTTGAAATTATAATACAGCATGTAAACATTTTTACTCACGCACTTACTCCCATGGATTACAAACTCCTTATCATAATTCCAGCAGGTGGCTTTTAACGATAATATTATGGGTATCTACTTATGCACCGTTTGACAAATGGCTATCGACCAGCGATTTATAAAAATAAAGCATGACGAATTCTATGTCGAGCTATACTTTTGATCATAGTTTCGCATTAAGTCCGAGCTCAGGAGGAAAATCGATGAACGGGTCATGAAGGATGTATAGGTGTTAGTTTATCAACCATTGTAATTGTTAAAATCTCAACATGGCGGAGCGCAAATGTCTACGTTCCAGCCGAGTACAATCTTTTAATCCCAAGGTCGACAAAAGTTGCGGCAGTCCATATTCTTCGGATTTTCTGCTTCCCTTACGGTTTACCTACCTACCTACCTTGATGAATTTTATGTCCAAGTTATTTAAATAAGTTTATTTCTGACCAGTTTTCTAGAATACTGAGAATACTTGGATGGATTGGATCGATTGAAATGAGGATTCGATCTGAAAAGGGTCCCTGGAACGTAGGCGTACGTAGAGAATACTTAAAAGATACTGACAATTCATTATTCTGGTCTATTCGGTTACATAAAATTCAAAAGAAGGAATGACACAAATAAAATGCCAAACTTTTGCGTTTCGGTTTGTTTACAAAAATTAGGTACGAAATCCTCAGCAAAATGTGGGCAATCAAAAAGCTTGTCGACTTATCCAATTAGGCTCTAGTATTGTATAGTGATTGCGTCCGGTGAGAATCAGAGTGGCGTAAGTCAACTTTCCATAGATTAAAGTAAATTGATATTTCGTACCTCAGTCCATAAGAAAATCAAATAGATATAAAGAAATCATTTCCTCATTTCTTTCCAAATTCAAAATTTTATAACATAAGTTTTATTTTGTTTCTCAATTATAAAGATCACTTTCAGGAAGATCCTACATGACTTACGCCACTGTCATCCTCAGTCAAGACCAGGAGGGTGATACTGATCTTTTGTCGTACTATTTAGTCGAGAATTTTGACATATTTTGTCGTACGTTTTCTTTTAACACAGTTCATTTTGTGTCTTCACTCTTATGTACCACAAAATGAACTATAATAAATTTTCGGTGAACAAACGTCAAGAAACACGCTAAAATATACGACAAATTAGTCAACTGCTCCCAGAGGTTGTGACAAAAATTTTACACTGGTAAATGGAAATTCTATATCAACTTAGAGCAATACAATACATTTTCAGTTCATTCTATGTCGTGCAAGTGTTGCTGACCTGAATAAGAACACGCAAAAATCAGCAGAATAGTTCATTTCATTTAGTCGTATATTTTGACATTCAAGTACGACAAAAGATCAGAATCACCCTCCAGCTTTCATGAAATTTTAAATTTAATTTCTTTAAATTTTATTTTCAATATTTCTTCATGAGATATGAAAAGTTTCATATACATGTAATGGAATAATGCAATAAACAAATAAAATATACATCCTTATACAGAGCTGGGCAATACTTAAGTAAAAAAGTAATTAAGTACTACTTAAAGTACAAGTACATTTTCATTACATAATTAAGACTTTTAAAATTTCCTACTTAGTCCTTAAATAGATATAAGTCCTTGCTTCGATTTACTTGTAAGTACTTAAAACTTAGTTTTGTACTTAAGTACCAAAATTTGTATATAAATATTTCTGCTTCTAATAGTACAGGGTTTTCCAATAAGAGGTGTTATTTTGATATTCAAAGAAAATTCCATTTTTTGAGATAAATGATCGGATCTTTATTTCATTATAAAGAGGAAGGTATGCCGTTAATAACGGAAAATAACATCAGACAAATGACCACCACGACCACGCCTACAGGACCATATCCTTTTCATGAAATTTTCCATAACCAAATCGCAAAGTGGCTGCCCTATGTCCTCGATAGCCTCACGAATTCCATCTTTGAGGTCTTGAATCGACGCTGGGCTGTTTGCGTAGACCTTCTCTTTCACGTGGCCCCAAAGGAAGAAGTCGCAAGGTGTTAAGTCACAAGATCTCGGTGGCCAATTGTGATCACCTGTTCGAGAGATAACACGGTCCGGAAACTTTTAAAATATCAATGGTTTCGTTGCTTGTATGGCACGTAGCGCCGTCCTGTTGAAAGTAAACGTTGTCCAGATCAATACCATCCAATTCCGGCCATAAAAAATCATTAATCATCTGTCGATAGCGCAATCCATTCACCGTAACTGTTGCTCCAGCCTCATTTTCGAAAAAGTAAGGTCCAATGACCCTGCGGGACCATAAACCGCACCAAACAGTCACACATTGAGGTTAGAGAGGCTTTTCAACAATAACTCTTGGGTTTTCCGAGCCCCAGATGCGACAATTTTGCTTGTTGACGAAGCCATCGAGGTGGAAATGGGCCTCATCACTCAAGATGAGTTTTCGATGGAATTCGGGATCATTTTCATGCATTTCAAGGACCCAATCAGCAAAGACTCGACGTTGTTGATGATCGGCCGGCTTGAGTTCTTATGTTAACTGAACTTTATAAGCCTTAAGACCCAAATCTTTATGCAAAATACGGTGTAATGACGTTTGTGGAATGCCTAATTCCAAAGAACGACGAGGAATGGACAAACCTGGGTTTTCTTCAACACTTTCGGCTACAGCAGCAATATTCTTGGCTGTTCTTGAGCGACGTGCACGGATTTTATTCTTCACATCACTAACTTGTCCCGACAGCTCGAAGTTTTCTACCAATTTCTGTATTGCGGTCCGACAAGGTGCTTCACGAAGACCCAAAAATGTTCGAGTTTTATGAACCGTCTCTGACACATTTTCACCATTTTTATAGTGAATTTTAATAATTTCAATGCGTTGTTGAATCGTGTATCGTTCCATTTTTATTAATGGCGTAGTTTCTACTTGTCAAATGTCAAAAAATGACAGCTCCAAAAGTGACACCTACCGAAATAGCGGGCTAATTAAAATAACACCTCTTATTGGAAAACCCTTTAGGTACCTATGTACATACATACAAAAAAAATATTTAGCCCTTTTCTTACTTATCCTAATCTTATATTAATACTAACTAAACTCTGTAATCTTACTGCCAACACTCACACACCTACTCACCTACTCACTTTGTAAAAAAAAAAAACTATAAACAACGTTAGGCGAGTTGATATGCTTGTATTTAGGTAAACAAAATTTAGGAGAGTACAATAAAGAGTTTTAGTTGACGTCAGTTATATACAAAACAAGCTTAGATACTTTTTATTTCCTTCCTGTCTTAATCAATGGAACGCAAATTCCAATTGTCGATTCCGTTTCTAACTTGGGAATTATCTTCAATATAACTCTTTCTGGGGCCATCATATTAAAGCTCTAATTAGAAAAGTATATGGTGGACTTCGTTCATTTTGGGCGACTAGTATATTTACTCCAGCGCAAGCCCGTTTAAAGCTAGTTTGAATGCTACTCGTCGCTCTTTATACCTATGAGTTCGAAATATTTCCTTGTCTCGACTATAAGTCTATTCGAAAGCTAAATACTACTCCAACGCTACTATAAGGTATGTTTTTGGGCTCTGTTGTTTTGACCTTAAGCCAACTCCATCTTTAGTTGCAGCCTTATAATCTATTTCAACTATCGCATTGTTATTTTATTGGCTAGGACTCTTAAATCTCGGAGCCCCAGCTACTTCAGATTGCGTGATCAAGTCGAGTTACTTGCTTTAATAGTGCCTAGACATAATTGTCTAACATTTTGGCGTCAGTTCTTCATCCAATCAATTATTATTTGGAATTCTCTGCCAATAAATTTGAGATTGTTGTTTGAGTCTTGGTAATTTTAAATGCAAAATTTTCGAACACTTGAAATCAGTCTAGTTTTAAGTTTTGCATTGCAAATAAGTCTAAGTTTGTTTTTGTCCCTCTTAGTTCTAATTAATTAATTTCTTATTAGTTTAGTTGTTTTTAATATTAGTCATTGGATAATGTATCTAGTTATCTTGTACTAAAATAAGATTTTAAATCATCTTTTTGTACAATGCCACCTATAAAAGAATAAATGAAATGAAATGAAATGAAACACGTCAGTTAAATACTACCCGTGTGCGTTTTTCCATAGCCATTCGTATGATGGAAATATTTGGAACCGATATGGAAGCATGTATAACAGCCCTTATGAACTACTTCACTTTATCAAGAGGCAAAAAAAGAATCGAATAAATCCCTGAAACAGGACGACAGTATAGAATGAGCCTTAAATAAGGTCCTCCTATCAAAATCACAGAATCCCTCCCACTACCAATATTACGTACATTGTATCCAACTTTATTTCAGAAAAAATATATTTCTTGTCTCAACGACGCAACATGTCATACGAATCTTCATAAATATGGAGGTAGGCATGTATCATACGAAGAAAACAAACACAAAATCTCCTTTCAATAAATTTAAATCCGATTAGTCCTTAAGTGAGCACATACGAGTGTCTTGACTGTTTTATGGAGGGTGTAGGATATTTTATCAATTATAAGTGAGCTCCAGGGGAGAAAGGTTGAAAGAATGAAGTAATCTTATAGGAATCTTGATAAATTTTCAAGATGGAACAGATTGTTGCGCTTCTAATTATGCCAAAAAGACGAAAAAAGAAAATTTCCCCGAGTTGTATGTTATGAAACAATTTCTACTTTGTGCTTTTTAATACGGCTGCATGTACAGACAGAAAGTTCTTAAAACATTAGCAAATATTATTTGAATTACATACACATTTCTATCTCTTTTTCTCTCCCTCTCTCCCTATCTTTGTTTCTTTTAAAATCCTACATAAATTATATAGAATCTTCGTACTCATTTAAAAAAATAATAAAAAAGAAAATGAATTTAAAGGTCTTTGACATAAATCAAAATCCTTCAATGCTTATGAAAAAAGATTGTAGAATTTCATTTCAACCTTTCACCTTCTATCATCCAAAGAAATACACACATATGTCTACAGATGCTGCTGCTACTACTATATAGACACTCATATATGTACCCATGAATCCTTCCATCTCAATACCCTTGCTATTTTGACTTCAAATATTCTCCTTTATATACACATACAACATCAGCCATGCTATGTGATCCCTCTTTTATAATACGTAGAGAAGGTAAATTCTTTCACCTGTCACTTCAATGTCAGATAATAGCTTTTGAGACTTTTCCTCTGCTGAGATCGCTATCTGAATTCATGTTGAGATGTTGAAAGGGAGAGCAAGCACCTACGCAAAAAGCCCTGAACCCTTTGCAACTCCTGGTAACCAACAACACAGTTTGATTGCTAGACAAAAAGGGACAAGTTCCCCTTGGATAGAGCTCTAAAACAACACCGTGACTTTTCTCTACCTACATTGAGAAAACTTACCCGAGTACACCTTAGAAAACATTTGGATTTGATACGACATAATTTCGCTATTGAAAAGATAAAGAATTTGGAAAAAAAAACTCCGATTCTAATTAGCGAGTATCTGCTGTTAGCAATCTGTTTCATTTCATAATCCATTAACGCTTATTATTAATATTTTTATTAAAACCCCCGGAGTATACAGGAAACAAGAGATGGCAAATACACATCGGGGTAACTATGGCTGTGATGGGAGAGATTATTTGCAGAGTAGTCTACAGCTAGCCAAAGAATTACGAAGATGCTGATGTGGCATTCAAAGTGTTGCATCAAAATCTTATGCATCATAATCAGTTCTCATACATTGACCGACGAGTTCAGAAGATCTGTACGGTCTGTGCTGGTGAAGGCAACCTGTTTCACAGGTTCCTCACTTGCGCGGCATTTTAAAATCTAATGAAACTCGTTCGCGATATGTGTCAGTTGATCTATCCGAATTTCGACATTACTAGAACTTGTTTTCTATGGGGACCAAGTATTCATAGTTAGGTGAATTATTTGATTAGCTTTGTGTTGACGTTAGCCAAATCTACAATTCATTTGTACTACATAAGAGTCGAAGATGGACACTCAGAGCAGTGACCACAACACCACGCAGAAACACTTAAAACTCCACTTTGTTGCCAGATTTAACAGACGTTTATGTCGTCAATATCTGGCAACGAACATAGACACATTCTACTGCATATGCAGGACGGAGCTCGTGCCTTCGCTGTTGATAACAAGTAACAGCAATTTGCAACATTAGTCCTCGGAGCTTTTCCTCACTTTGGAACCGTTGGAAGTACTAAATGATGAGCACTCCGTCAAAACAAAAGAAAACTCTAAAGACTTTTACATAAATGTTAACAATATTTTAACAAAATTAATAACTAAAACACTAAAGCCTGCAGCTGGCGCAGGTAGCAATGAATAAGGCGTTTCGTATCACCAAGAACCAATACTCTTCAGTACGGCTAGTTCCTGCCTGCCGTAGACGCTTGAAGAAAAACGCCTTATTCATTGTTATTTGCGCCAGCTGCAGGCCTTACAGCGTTTTAGTTATCAATTTGGGGTGCGCTTCGCGTGAAATAAATAATTAAGTACGGACATAAACAGCTTTGGGTGCGGAAAATCAATGCCTCTAGAAGAGAATTTTCGGGAAGGCTCTAGGACAATTTGTAGAGTATAAATACGGCATGAAGTAAACTATTTGGATTGCGATAATTAGAAGTGCAGCACTAGCGATAACTAACGTAGAGTTGATTTGATAATTGTTTGTGAATGTTATCAAAAGTAAACAGTGTGAACTTGTGAATAATATTTGAAAAACGTACAAAGTCCATGCTCGTAACAATATTTCCTCAGCTCAGACACTGGGAACAAGGAGATTGTTAACTGCTCGGATAGCCAAGCGGCTGTCAAAGCCCTTTATTACCTCAAAACTGGTATATTGGAAAAAAACATTTTGGTACAGCCCCATCCCCCTCCACAATGGGAATCGCACCAAAACTTCTTCCCTCTAACATTTTGGCTTGGGCCGACTGCAAGCACAGTCGTCTTTGGTTAGATGACTACAAAGGAACTGTGGTGTATACTTAACCCAAACTTAACGAAAAAGCTATTGGAACTTAACAGACCAACCCTGAAACCCTAGTATCAATACTCACTGGACACCCATTTCTAAGGGGGTCATCTATAAAGAATGAGACTTGTTGATGATCCAGTATGCACTGTGACTCACTTTCTTTGTCGTTTTCTCCGAAAAGCGTTGAATTCCTTGGCTCAAATCTCCTGGAAGAACTCAATGCAAGGAGTCCGGCTAGGACTTATGAGCAATTGCTCATAAGTCTGGAGGGTGAATAATACGCTTTGCTGTTACATATGTGTTAGAGACTCCCTGGGGTCTCAACCTCATTCTAATCCATCGATCCCTGATTGAGTAAGATATGTAAGTCAATACCAACATCAGGAGTAGGATGTTGGGTGGGTGGATAAGGGTTCCAATCGAAATCGCACTAGAAGTTTATGTATTAATACTTTGCTGATATGCAATAATTTCACTTCTTTTCGCACATCTCTTCTTTATATGCAAATTTGAAATGCCATCATCAAATATCCATACAAAATCGCATGGGACGGTGGCATACATATGTAGTCGGTCACTTTGTTGAAACACACAGCGTCCTTTGTTAGCTTATGTAATAATTCCTCTAAATGCAATTGTTTGGAGGAAATATGGACATACATACATATATATATTCGACATGGTACCGACATGACAGGGACATTTTCCTGAATAGCAGACATTGAAAAATGTTCGCACTCCGAAATGCATTTTCACTACATACACATCTACTCCCTCAGCCCAGTTCAGTCCCACCCCCATATATTTATAGTGTTCCGGGCTCGTTTTGTATGCCGTCTACATTCCGGATGCAGGCGAAATGTAATGACTCTATTTTCTGCTTAATGGGGTAAACCAACGTCAAATTGTCTGGAAATGTGGCTTATATTCAAAAGTTATATCGCACCATAATACCAAATTTTAATTGAAATGTAAATTCTGTCGGGCGTTTATGGTGAAATGCATTTCTATGTATGTGTGTGTTTGCTTGTGTTTGCTTGTGTGTTAGCCAGAGATAGAATTTCACTTTTATATTTACTGGTCATCTTCATTATGAAATATCATAATCACTCCCCAAACCCCTAATGGATGATTTGATGCCCTGATGTTTTGTATAACCACACAAAGGACTCAGCATTTTTTGTTTAATACAAAACTGGGAAAAGCAATAGATATTCATTTATGGCATGTGTGTGTGCGTGTGTGTGTGTGTGTGAACATGGTCAACTCAAATCTCCCGAATAAATATAATTTTCATGATTACATTTAATTCAACCTCCTGTGTGGTTAGGTATTAATGGATGTAATATGGGCAGGATTATACTATATAAGCCACAAGTTGCTAAAAGCGGCCGGAGCTAGTATTTGTGCAGGCGCAAAAATGTCAGGTGTTTATGGCGGATTTTCATGTATTCACCGCAAAACATAAAACCGGAATTGATGTTTCTCTGCGCTCTGCAAGTAAATTAGGTTTTGTTTCATTCGTTTATAACGAAACTGTGAAATGTGTTCTATAAAATTTGGTGCTTTCCTCGTAAATTGCTCATAAACCTCATTAAGTTCCATACCTAATGTACTGCAGGCTAATATTTTACGGACATTTATGAAGTTTAGAGTGTGCCTTTACATATTAAGTGGTCATTTAGATACTTAGTTTATTTTATTTTATTAAAATTTCTTTCATTATTTCGAGGCTCTTCAAAAATTGTAGAAGTTTTTGATATACAGTCAAACCCGGATAAATGCACACCGCATTATTAGAGAAAACCTCATGTTACAAAAATGGAACCACCAAATTGCCACTAGAAAACGTGTTCCAATATCAATTTTTTCCTAGTTCCGGTCTGTTCATTCGTTCCTTAACAGTGCTAATTTAGCAAGCACATAAACAAGGGGACAGATAGGTGGAAATATTTTCCATGTAAATACATTAAAAGTGATGAACCCATTATTGCACACCTGTTAAATGCACAAATATTTCGCATTGTATTTCATGCAAGAGAAAAAAAAATCAGTCGGAGATGCTACACCAGGCCACTGATATGCTGACGTATTGATGTGATACAGATATGCTGATAGTCAGCAAGTAATTTGCATGTTGCTGAGTTTTACAAATAACTGAAAATAACTGAAGGAAATTGTGTTTCAAAATTAGTGCAAAGTGTTGGGAATCAACTGCAAAATGGATAAATTGGAAAAAGCTTGTAGAGAGAAATTTCGTCGTAAATTGGAAAAGATAATATACCATCTTTTGCAATTTGAATTATACTCCATACTGAAGAGTATTAGAATATCTGCCAATACGAAACGCTTCTTCCAATCAATTTTTGAAGTTCATATTTGCAATTTACAATCGTCATTAACACGGCTTCTATTGGATTTTTTGGATTTTATCACTTATCATGAATGATAGTTGGACTTTGCCGTTTATCATGAATGATGGCTCAATTTTATTATTGATCATGATTTATAATTAAATATTGTCATTTATCATTTATCATGAATGATATATAGTTTTCCTTCAGATGTAAATGCCATAAAAAAACTCCCAATATTTGTGTTTATTTTATTTTTTCCTCCATTCTTTAATAATAAGTGCTTGAGATTTTGACATAAAAAACAGATCACTTTAATTGCATGTAGCATTACCTACTTATGTGATGTGCTCACAATATAGGCTGATGTTGCACTTGCCTAACAGATAACTAATCACAACTATAGCACTTCATATAAAAACCGGGCAAGTGCGAGTCGGACTCCCATACGATAGGTCCGTACTATCGTACCAGTTTTAACACTATGATCTTTTTAGATCGTGCAAAAACAAAAGTTAATTGTATGGATACCCCCTTTAATTTTTAACTTTATTTTATTTCTATTATTTATAGCGGCAATAGAAATACACACCCTGTGAAATTGTCACCTGTCTACCTATTACGGTTCATGAGATACAGTCTGCTAATAGACAGACGGACGGACGGACGAACGGACGGACAGCGGAAGCTTAGTAATAGGGTCCTGTGGGCACCCTTTAGGTATGGAATAGAGATGTGCGGATAGTAATCATTCGGTACAAAAGTATTCGGTACTTCTCTAAAATCTGGGTACCGAATATATACCTAAAAAATTATTCGTTACTTGTTACTCATATTCAGTTGACTAAAAGTTTTCATTTCATAGTAAATTCGGTATTTTATTACCTATACAAATACCATGTAACTATGGAAATCAAATAACTCCAATTCGCTGTACGTAGGTACCCGGTTAAAGTTTTCGCTAAAATTCATGCCTTTGAGTATTGTACCTATACGAGTCCCAAACAGGATAAGTATGACAATGGCGGTGAGAAGTGAGCAATCAGCTGCGGTAATGGTGCGTCAGTTAACCTAAGAAGAAGTTCGGGCAAAGTAAAATTTAACGCAGTGACCAAATATTTCACATTAAAATCGCTAGTAAAAATTTAAGGTATTTCAATTTGGAGAAAACAGAGTTATTCGTTTTCAGATTTTGACAAAACAATTTTAACTCTTCAATCATTAAAAAAAAATCAAATTGCCATTGAAATAGGAAATGTCAAAATTTTACCAGTCATTTAATGGTTTGAGGCTAGTATCGAACCCGAATAAAATGTTATATTTCCATACAAATTCTAAAGCTGATAAAATCGCAAGCAAAAATTTTACTGAAGATGTTACTAGTGCAATGCGGGCATAAACTGAAGGTTTCCTTTTTATAAAATAGATGGCACTATAAATACTCCACTCATTTTACTAGGCATGTTATTGTGCCATGCGCGAAGCATTAAATGACTGGTAAAATTTTGACATTTTCTATTTCTAAGAATTAAAATTGTCGTATTTAGTCTAGCACTAAGGTCCGCTCTAAACTAGATTTTAGCGGGTCTCTAATATCGGGCCATTCTTTAGCAGCTGAAATATGACAGCGGAGACTAAGAGTAAAGATATATTAAAAACAACAACAACAACAAGAATTTTGCAACGGAAATACAACGCGCGTCCATAATAAGTATTTCTAATAAAAGGTAGTTAAAATTATTTGGAAATATTGAAAATATAAAAATACTATTTATAATATATACAATAACAAAAAAATTAACAATGCTATTGAATATACAGCCACGAGAAAATATCCAATTCATCCGTACTTACAGCAATGACGTACAAAACTACGTTAACTACAAAAATCCGGTCAATAAATTTATCAAATCTCAGAACTCTGACAATAAATATTTTTAGCGCCCGGGCGGATAAATTCAAGCTAAATGTTTTGGAGACGTACTGGAGGTGCCATCTCTAATCAAAACCCAAATGCCAAATTTAGCGTGTTGACCTTAGTACCGCTCTCGCTAAAAGTCACGATAAATTTTCATACGCGGACCTTAGTACTAGGCTTTAAAATGTAAAAATAAATTATTTTGTTTTCTCGAAATTAACATACGTAAAAATTTTACTAGCGATTTTAGTGTGAAATATTTGGAGAATATGTTAAATTTTATTTTGCCTGAATTCAATATTTGATTTCGTGCATTAATATGCGTAGTAAGATGTGTGGAGAATTTATAGCGTCATCTATTTTTATTTTATATAGTATGTAGAGGGAACCTTTAGTTTTTACCTAAGAACTCTATACTGCACTAGTAAAATCATCAGTAAAACTTTTCCTTGTGATTTTATCGGCGCTAAAATTTGTATGGGATTGTAACATTTTACTCGAACTTGTTACTAGACGTTAGGAAACGGCACATAAAAATGGAAAACTTCCTCGTTTAGAACAAACAAAGAAAACAAATAAATAAATGCAAGCGATTTTTGCATAAATGAAAGAACTTAACTGCATTGTCCTAGTGCGACTGAGAAAACGAGTTAAAAACAAAAATTGAGAGAACAAAGCATAACCCTCTTGAATAACTTCAAAATTCTTTCAATTATACATAATAATGAATTTTTCGTAAATCGGGTCACCCACCCCACCTAAATTTTTTAAGAAATTCATAAATTTCGCTTTGGCCAACGTGCTGAAAGGAGTATAAAATTTGTATAAAATAAAATTCTCACTTTCCTCAAAACTATCCGAGAATCCAGCATCCACTTAATTTCTTTAGATCAAAGCGAAACTGCAAAAAAATATTTGGGATCAGTTGAAACTTCTCTTCCTTCTAAAAGAATATTTTCAATGGCACTACTAGTCATAAGAGATAGAAGGAATTGATTTTTTCCTGAAAATGTTGTGAAATTAATTTTCCTTCATGCTAATCAACACATTTCTTACAAACTATTAATTTACTTTTGAAAAATGTATTTTTTTTCTGCTGAATTGTTTTCTTTTTTTTAGGCCATTCCCTTTAACTCGTACACGAATTTGTCTGTCTATTTATATATTTCTTTTTTACTATTTTCGACACTCTCGTAGACCCACTTCTCGTCATCACAGCGAGCTGAAATTCGGTACACAGGTTCATGTCCTGTGACAATTGAATCTATCAAATTTTGAACCGGAAATTTCCATGGAAAACTCGGAAAATCCGGAAAAATCATTTGGAAATTTGGTACAAATTTGATTAGTGATAAATCCGTTTCAGGAAAAATGCAGTTTTCCGCTTTTTCCGAAAAAAATTTCCGGAAAATATTCCGGTAAAAAAGTTTTCTAAATTATGCAGGATCAAGTTACCTATCAACTGGCATCATTGCTTTCTCTCCGACAATGGTGAAAACTTGCAGTAAAAATCGATAAAAATTCATGTAAAACGCTTTTCCGGAGTTTTTCAGACCAAGAAAGCGTTTGAGTGTTTTGCAACCTAAGACAAAGTTGTAGAGCGAAATGAATTGCATAAAGTTGCTTTTGTGGAAAACCCGGAAAAGCGGGAAAATCATCGGACAAATTTTCATCGATATGATAAGTGATAAATCTGTTTCAGGAATATTACAGAATTCTACAATTTTTCTGGAAAATTTTCCGAAAATTTCCGAAATTTTCCGAAAATTTCCGAAATTTTCCGACAAAAAAGTTTTATATGCTATGCGGAATCATTTTTTTCCATCCTACTGGCATCAATACTTTCTCTTCAACAATCATGAAAACTTGCATGAAAAATCGAGGAAAATTCATGTAAATTTTTAAAAAAAATTCATAGCAATAGTAATAGTCTGTGGAAAACATCAAAAATCGGGAAAATTCATGTTATATGGGATCAAGTTGGAATACAGCTTAAAAGCGCTGTTTAAAACATAATTTGAATTTCAGAAAACTGTTGCAGTACTTCAACGATTTAATACTCGAAAAAAAATTTTATTTTCGGATAGGCACCAAACATGACTTAAAAATTGTTTTAAAATATCTCCATGCAGCACGTAATAGCAATTTAGTTAACGTAAAAAAAAGCAGAAAATAAAATAAGTAAAAAACGAGTTTTCAAGCAAAACTGAAGCCAAACCGCATGAAAAAGTAGAAAATAAACTTTTCTTCACAACACAAAGGTGGACTCAGATTTTCAGAGGGGGGGGGGGGGTACCTTTTTTTAGGTTTGAGCTCATATCTCAAATATCTGTACGAATTGCATTATGTTTACTAGACAAAAGTTTCTACATAAAATTTCCTACAATTTTGGTCATATTTATTTTTTCTCTACAATCAATATTTTAGGAGCTATAGGGTGTGTATGTTTTAACAGAGAGATAAAAAAATGACGATTTAAGAAATAAAAACGAAATAGGTCAGTTCGTCTTTATTATGCTACTCGTCGTCTTCTACATGGACATCTACGTCTTATTTTTCTGTGACATCTACAGGTACACCGTTTGTTAATGAACCCAAGCATCCAAAGCATACTAGACTGCATGAAATACCGAGTTTTCGACATCCACATTTCCAGTGCAACCACTTTTGCAGCGACAAAAAATTTAAGTCAGCACGGTGTCAAGAGCTGGAGGATCAGTGGTGGTAATTGACTCGAGGGTTCCATCAGCTCCTCGCTTCCAACCCCACGTTTCAGACAAGCATTTCGTTACCCAGCCACTCTTGTACTTGGTGCAATACTCGTAATGAGTGATATTTTGCTGACCCTTTAGTAAGGGGGAGATTTATTAACAAAAAGGGAGGATCGATGGCTGTTAAGATCATTAAATAAATAAAAGAATTAGATAGAACTATAAAAGAAATTGTTAAATTTGAACAATTATTTCTAGATTTTTTCCAAAAAGTCCCATAACAGTTAAGGAGCGCTTACGATGACAGAGAGGTTTGGAGTGAGGTTTTACCAGAGTAAAATCCACTCTGGTGGGAAGCGTGAAGAGCTTATATTAGAGTGCAATCTTGAGAAAAGGAGGGAAAATGCAATCTGGTGACTCCACTTTACTCTGCCATTGTAAACGTTCCTTCCTTTACGGTACCTACTGAATAGATGCAACCTTTAACGAAAAAATATAGTATTTCGTAGAATCTGTGGAAATATGGTTAACGTAATTTTACCAAACCATGGGTTTTTCCTTAATTTGCATTTTAGGTATTTTTTTATTATTTCCGCCGTCATCTCTGATATTCTCGAGTTCAATATATGTAGCTTGCACAACTTTCTCTTTCTCGCTGAAATGGAAAATGCATATGGAAAAAAAATTTATATTCAGAAATTCCTTACAGTCTTAAGCTTTCAATACAGCAAAATCGCACCGCCATCAAAGGAACTTTCTTAGGAACAAGAAGAAGATAACACTTCCGTTTGAGATTGTATCTGTGTGTATGGATAAATAAAAGTAGAATAATAATAAATAGTAGTAAAATACCCACGTGGAAATGTACACATCACCAACCATGGCTTAATCCTTACTTTGCGGGCTCTAGAAGCAATGAGTCGCATTTGTCAAAAGAGATTGCATGCTTAAATCATTGAATAACGATCTTTACGATACCCACGTTTGGGGTGATGCAAATGATGTCGAATTCAATGTATCTAAAATCCAAAGCTGTCTCATCTCTTTAAAACAAAATCTTCATTTTACCACTTCTTTTCAATTCCGATACATCAAAACTATAGCATTCTTGGCATTGATATTTCCAGTAAGTTAAGTTGCACAGATTACATCTTCTCTATTGACAATGAAACATAGAAATGTCTTGGAATTCTGAAAAAGGTACAAGAAATATTTCGACCGACAGACAAATTGAATTTATACAGACTTTAGTAAAGCTTCCGGCAAGTTATCCAACTCCGTGATATTGTTTCAAATGGAAAAGTATTACTTTCCTCCAACATTTCTAAAGTCGATGGAATCTTATTTAGATAACAGAACATACCAAATCTCTTTCCGCCATTCCATCTCTAGAGTCTTCCGAAGGCTTCATCTGGTGTACCTCAAGGGAGTCACTTGGGCTCTTTGCTTTTTATTCTATCCATATTGATGACATTGTGTTGAGACATTGCATAGTCTTGATTTATGTTGACGACATTAAGTTTTTCGCACAGGTACAAAGTGACCTTCAGAAACTTAATAATTGGTGCAAAACCAAAAATTTGGTACTCAATATCGACAAATGTAAGGTTAAGGTCAAGGTCTAACTTTAGAATGTAATATGGCTGAGCATTTTCCTGTTAACGCTTCTAAGCATTGCTTAACACGACGTCTACATAATACTTAAACTTTTTTTTCTATGTTGCATTGCATTCCATTTTATCCGGTGTTCGGTTTATGTTTAGTTTAACATACTAATACTAACAGCGACTAAGTGGTGAAAAGTATTGTTGACAGTTTTTTTAAGTAACGTGTAACTATAGCGAGCTTGTTTTAAAGTGGTTCTGATAGTAAACAAAAAACATCTTTCAATGTTTGTTCAAAAACTAAAAATGCAACGTTCGTTCCAAATTACTCACCTATTATCAAACTCTCACTCTTTAGTTATCGTCAAGCTCTCTTTGTGGAAATATTAATAATAATAATCACTTCAAGTCCACACTTACTGAACCGCGACCTTTTTTTTTTTTTTTTTTTAAAATGGCCTAGAAGACTCTTCACCACTGTTCTTAACTTCCAAGGTAAAATTCCCTTAGGTAATTATTTTTTATTCTTAAAAAAAAAAATATCATTTCTTACTTTACAGAAAGATTTTTTTCTTCTATTATTTAATTTCAGTTCGGATTCAGAGACTACAGGCCCTCAATACATCATTGTCGATTCCCTGAATTTCAATTATGAAGGGGGGCCACTTGAACTCATTAATATTCTCAGATACTTCCTAATTACTACGAGAATAAACCTAAATCGCCTCTGTTAGAAATTGAAGGATACTCCTGGTCCTGATATCCAGGGGAGTGAAAAAAAAATTACAACAAAAGTGGGATAAAAGATTTTCTGAAAAGTAAATTAGCAATTGGAGACGTTGAAGTCCTTCACCCTATGCTCTTCCAGACGTGGTCTACGTAATTGTGTCAGTAATTAAAATCGCGCTTACATTATTGTAGCTCAGTACCCGAACAGGAGAAAATGTCTACTAATTAGGTTTATAATACATAACCTTAGTTGGGAGATTATGGTTCGTTTTTTCTTTTTATTTACATTCCAATAATTGATTCTGATTTTTTTTCAATTTGGAATTTATATTACAAATTGTCCACTAACTCCAGATCTGTAAGAGGAGGGATAAAAGAGCAACAAAGTAAAAAATAAAAATATTATTATGTTCCTAATTCGATTTCATAAAATGTTAATGATGTCGATTATGGGTGCAAGCTTTGATGATTGCATTTGCGACTTAAGGATCAGGAAAAATTTCAAGTTTCAATGCTTGGAAATTGTTGAAGTTTTATAAAAAGGATTTCCTTGCCGAAGTGCTTTTTTCACCCTGAAAATTTATTAGTTAAATTTAAAATGTTTGCGTTCCCATTGCGTGGAGCCCTCATTAGTATACAGCAGAAGGACCTCATACAAGTCCTCAAATATGAAAGCGATAAAACGAAAGAATTAGAATCAATTTTCTCAACGTAATATCCGCCCTTTCTGTCGAATTAATGGTAAAAGGATCTTGACGTGCCCTTTTTCTACAGTCAAGTCATTGAAATTCTGCAGTTCCTGTGACTTTGGGCCAGAATCGTTGAAAAGAGCTCTCTTCAGTTTTTTTTCTTTTTAGGTTAGAGGCTATAGGGGTGGTTGGATGTTGACCGCATTTTTCAAACAATATACCCTCGCATATGAGCAGAAGTAGTGGGCTAAAATGGACACTACACATACCCTGCAGTAAGAGCATAATTGCAGTATAGAGTACACATGTAATTGGATGAAATAATGGTGAAATTCCTACAAAACATTTTATATAACACATTCATGGCCGGTTCTTTGTCTCTATATGACTAGAGGAAGTCTTTTGTAGCGTCAAGCAATAAATGTCGACATTGTGGATTATAAAATTAAAGCAACTTCATCCTTAGTGTGCATACATACATAGTTATATATGTATATAGAGAGTACGTAGAAAGGAAGGAAAGAACTCTTTTTTGTTACTTGTCGACACTCAAAAATTATACTCCTGCAGAAAAGTTCGGATTATAAGGCACGACTATAGGAGTGGAATTTATGAACAGAATTTATGTGTTGTAAGGAAAAAAAATTCTTTTTATAGTTTAATGCTAGTGCAATAATTGAAAGTTCAGTACAACAGTGAATTTGGTTTCGTTTCCTAGACAAATATAAATTATTATCATGGTTGTAGTGGAACGGTAGTTGAATTGTAAGAATTTTATGAGAATTGTTTTTGCTACTATGGGAATTTTAATAGAAGATTTTTTCTTTACATAGTTCTGCAAGGTGTTTCCTCCATGGTGGTCCATACAGCGGGAGCTGATAGTACTCAGCTAGACAAACAAAAAATTATATGGAAGGGGGGTCGATATCTACCGTTTCGGAGCAGTTACAGGGTGATTAAGAAATTATGCTAGCCTTACAAAAAACACCCTGTATCTTAAAAAGTGCAGGGTGCGCGATCACCATCAATAGCTCCTTGTATGCAGAACTTTATGGCCTTTCCAACGACTGCTTAATCAGTCTAAAATAAAAACTTTGGATTTTCTTACCTCTTTTTTAATTTGGCCTCTATTTTTTTTTTTTTTCAAAAAGGTGGTTAATGTAACTTTATAGGGTTCCGTACCCAAAGGGTATAAACGGGAACCCTATTACTAAGACTCTGATATCCATCTGTCTCATGAACCGTAAGTGGTAGACAGTTGAAATTTTCACAGAGTGTGTATTTCTATTGCCGCTATAACAACAAATAATAAAAATTCAATAAAATTAAAAATTAAAGGTGGCCCCCATACAAGACACGTGACGCCTACTCTCATTTAAAAAATAAATTAAAAGAACATAGTGTTAAATTTTGTACGATGGTAAGGAACCCTTCGTGCGCGAGTCCGACGCGCCCTTTGCCCTTTTTTTTAATTTAACCTCTATTTTTTTGCAAAAAGGTCGTTTATTTTACTGAAGCTGGTAAGATTTCTTGAGGTACTGTCGGGATCCACATAACCTCTATTATTAGAAGGCGCATTAAAATAATTTACAAGAGCTGAAGTACTTCGTGTTATGGCGGTATTTGTAGTAACTGCGCATTTTGGTACTAATAGGCTACGCAAGCTTATATATAGGACTTATGAGTACCAGTATGGCAGGACTTGTACTTGAAAATTTTTTGAGTACCAGTACCGGGACTTGTATTTGTACTTGAAAAAAATTTTAAGTCAAGGTCTCGGTACTTGTACTAGTACTTAAGTACTTTACAGGTCTGATTTATACCATCTACAAGCGTTTCAAAATATAAAGCTAGATATACATTTTGGCACAATTATTTAAATTTTTATTAAGCATTAATAAAGATATACCTATAGTTGTACTCTCTATAAGCTTTAATTTGTTTTTTTTTTATGGAAATTTATTAAGCACCTGTTGCGATGTCACTTTGCTTTTAATTATTTCTTTTTCAATGGTTAGGAGTGCCATATTCGAAAACCCCTCCTGAAACATAGGAAATTGCTTCATTTGCCGGTCGAGGAGACCAAGACCTGCTAGCAGCAGCTTGTATAAATTTGGGCAGAAGTTTTTATTAATTTCTGTTTTCAGTCTTTCCAAATTTATTACAATGTTCTTGTTTTGGAATATGTTCTTTATTATTTTGGTTTTAGCCTCTAAGGTGAAAATGTTTATATTGAAAACATTTTGTAATTTCCTACGAATAACTTACTTAACTTTATAAATAAGTCAACTGACTGTGCCAAAGGTAGATTTTAAAACCAGTGTTTGAAGATATTGTTAATGTTGTCTACCACTAGGCTGTAAATATTTATCTTTCAATATTCGGAAGACCTTTCATATGATGGAAAGTCCACTAAATTACTTTTACCTACAATGGACTTCATCACAAAGTTGTTTGCTCTTTCCGGTTGCCTTAATCTTTTCGAGACTCGAGTAGATTCTAGACAAATTTCAGGTTTTTATGCGAATTGCTCGATTTCCCGAAATATCAGTTTTCTGAAATTGCTAATATAGTTTTATTTCATAATGTAACGTAATAAGAATAGTATTGTGATTTTTTAAATTTCGCACTAAATATTTCTTCCTTAATTCCAATAATCAGTCTAATTATTGAATCCGTTGGGATCGGAAGCGAAAAGGCTTAAAAAGGCCCTTTTTTCCGAAAAATTAAACAAAGTTTTACGAAATTTTCAAAATTTCATTGACATCAAAGGTTATCAATTAAAATTTCCTCACAAACAGTCAAAAGAGTTCCGCATGATTTCTCCTACGGAATACACCTTTTCACGCCTTTGTCAAAATTCTGTGGAATCAGAGAAATCTCAGAACAGTTTCCAAAAATTTAAATTTTAAAAATATTTCAATAGATATCCTTAAAGAAAATTCATTTCGCTTCCGATCCGAACGGATTCAATTTAATTAGGCCTAAGATTGGATTTTGGGAGTTTTTATAATTTCCTGAGGGTTGGATGGCAGTCCTATTGGCCAGGTCCAACCGGAACCCTGCCTAGTTAAGCCGCCAATGTAAATGGTATAAATATGAGCAAGTATGGTCTTTCCAAAAAGTATCAGCGCCATTTTCTTTATTTGGTGGACATTCCCACAGACGAACTTGTTAAATGTATGCAAGTTTTTTTTTTTTTTGTATTATATTAATTGAAGGACGTGGACATGGTGAATAGCGAAGTATTAAGTTGCAAAAGCAACACCCAGTTAAAAATAATATTTCTTCCATTCGGCAAAACTAGATAAGTGCTTGAAAAAAGCAAAGGTTCTGCTAGACAGGCACTTTGTTGAGAGCAATTGAAATTGAAATGTTCACCACATGGAATTCGATTGCTATTGCATTTGACAAATCTTTGCCTTGTTAATCAATGCTTATACCGTTTTACATAAGTTAGCGGATCTGACCGGGCATTATAATACCTATATCTATATAGATACGCTTTGATGAGAATAGGTGCGATGGTCGGGCAAATTGAATTTTTGAATCGTTATTCAACATTTTCACTGAATTTAAACTAGGTTAGATTAGGTAAGAGCGGTGCCACCAGTAATATCTAGCTTACTTCACTTAGACCTCCAGTGGGTCTATTGTGCCCCCTCATGGGATAACCTTTAAGACCGCCCTATATCCATCATGTTTGCCTTAGTAATCTCAGGAGACATCCGAACTCTTTATTTTGCAGCTCCCGCAGATTTGAAAAGAAGTAGCTACCTAGTAGCCTATTTTTTTTAGTTTTTATTCATCAGAGTGGGGCGATCGCACAGTGTGTGCTGGACGGATTTGATTTCCTCGAATCCTATTCAAATCGTTCGCCGCTATTCTGGCATGGTCTAATATGGCCCAGTAACAGATAATTCTCCTACTAGATTCCTGGCATTTGTTCTACTGCCATTAAGGAATTCTCTTGTCTACTTCCTGTCATATGTAGGCTACAATTGCCTCGCCATACGACAAGTTTCCCTGTTTATCCGCTGGAGGCTTGCCTTTTTATAATTGTCCCTGATGTTTTACTCTTTTAGGCCTAGGATCGACATCGTCACATAAGGTATCGCTGCGGAGCTATTCATTTCAAAGATCTTTTTGGCGAGCTCATCAGCCATCTCGTTGCCCGGGATATCTCTGTACCAGGTACCCAGCATAGGGTCACCTTGTGCCGTATAGTAAATTCCTCTTACATAAATGCATCAATTTTGATTTTACTAGCACAGCTGCTAGCGCCTTAATGGCTGCCTGGGTATCAGTGTATATATGCAAATGTGCCGTACGGACTCTATGCAAAGATAAAGACAGTGAGTCACCGTTTGGATTCCTTTCCACATCCTTTTTATAAAGGATGGTCAACAAATGCTATTCTGTATAGATAAAACATGAGAAATGTGTGTCCAGTGAGAATTGGTACTACGGCTCTCAGGTTTGGTTTGTTAAATCCCAATAGCTTTTTCGTTAAGTTTGGGTTAGGTATATCCCACAGTTTCTTTATAATTTTCCACGTGGGGTTATCTAATTAAAGACGACTGTGTTAGCAATCGGCCCAACCCAAAATGTTAGGGGCAAGATGCGTTAGTGCAATCCCGATTGTGTAGGGAGATGGATCCAAGGCTGCACCAAGCTCATCCACCACTTTATTTCGATCAATATTGCTGTGACCTGGTACCCATAAGACGTGTACCCAGTTACACCGAGTAATAGAATTCAAGATAGTTTTACACTCCAATACCAGTTTGGAGGTTATAAAAGGCTTTAAAATTCACTCATCCGTCTCTTCCAGCAGATCCACACTGAGTACTCCAGGGAAATAGAGAAAAATTTGCCTAATTGTAAGACTTTCATCGCCAATACACGCATAAAATCAGAGGAAAATCGTGGCTAACAACCAAATATTTCCCCGAACACGGTGCGAAATATTACAGCTCCATCATTAGTATATGTAGCTACCGCACACTATAATCACCCAGTTATTAGTTATCTTCTCCAGAAAAAGAATACTAGAGATCTCTTGATGTCTGATGTATTTCCAAAGTCGTTCATTCTTCAGAATTTGAAAATTGATCTAATCCATCCACCCGTTTGATGACCTATAAACTTCTTCAAATGTCCAACCCTTATAGTTCTCTTAAATGCTATATGCACTCTATATGCATAGACTACCCTGCGATAGTTCTGCCGATATTTTAATTTTTCAGTCAAGTCTGTTCATATGGTTCTGCTTAAGAGCACCGACCACTACTGAAGGTTTGCTTGGATGTTTGTTTTTGTACACAATTTTGCCCAATTCGATTGCTGATGGAATTTGAGTTCACAATTAAAAGAGACATCCTTCTCCTTTCTGTTTCCCTGACAGCACAAAATGAGTAGAATCTCAAGCATGGTATCTGAAGTAAACGAAAGTACTCTGTCCTGATTCGTTCCATTCTCCCATATCGATTAACCAATGTAGGCGCAATATGAGATATGATTTTACACTGACCTCCAAATAGAAGAGAAGATTGAAAAATGTCCATCCTGTAAGGAACGTAGAGCAAACAAATGCACAAGAATATTCTGTTCACTATTTATGCCACCGACCATAAATCGTCATTGTTTTCTTTGAAGAAAAAAACTATTTGGAATGAATTTGCTACACAAATAAGCCCTTAAGTCCGATTAAAGTTGTTTATATTTCCTGTGAACACCTCCTTTGATCTTCTTTCCTAGGATCGCTTATGTATTTTACAAAATTGTTAAAACAATGTTTAGCCACGATCTTCAATTAATTCCCTTCACGGCATTTTTCTCTTTCATACTGTAATTAAAGCGTTCGTTGAAGCCTATATTTATACCTCAGATACAAGTCACATTTTTTTTCTTTTTTAATTTAGTATCCAAAGTATCTGAGTGTTCCGAATTTGCTATATAAACGTCACTTGGTAAGACTTAATACATTTATAAATTTCTTTTCCTCCATAAAATTGCCTTTACACTTGGCAGAGTACGTAAACATGTAATTACAATTTACATCCTCATTAGAACTCATAAGAACTGAGCTATCCTTCTACCAAATTTCTTTGCCAATTTTCGTATTATTAGATCAAAAAGAAGAGGATGGCGACCAGCCAGCCAGCCAGCCAGCCAGCCAAGACAAGGCAAAAATGATTGCTCCCTTGATTAGAAAATTTTGCCAGCGTTAGCTATCATAATACTCAAGGCTCACACTAAGAGGAGTGATAAAAAGTGATGGCAAAACATAAATTTACCCTCATTACCTACATAAGGAGTGCCAGACTTACGCGCGTTCACCCAAAAAAATTTAATCACATTCATGAAAGCCCCGTATACACATCTCTGCTGGAGCCAATTCATTAAAATGCTTTAGGAAGGGAAATATCATGGCTAGTTATTACGCGCTCCATTTTTAACAACCATAAAATCAATTTGATCTCATCAGAGAACGAACGACATCGCGTATACAAACGTCTCAATCCTGTGGCAATTTTGTTGCTAATGCTGCTGCTGTTAATGGTCAGATCGGGCATAAACAATTTTCTTTGGTAATTTCCCCCAATGGAGGAATGATGGGCCTTTGAAATTTTCTCATCTGTGCTTTCACTTATAGATTCTGATGCTTGCCATAGTCCCAATCATCCATCAAATCAATCTTCAAGGGAACACAAATGAGAGAACAATTTGCGACTAAGCAAAACCGTAAAGTTTCTAATTTTATTAAATCACTAATCATTTTTAGTTATTCAAATGTCAATCAAAAAATATTAATGAGATTCTGGTGTTGACATCATTTTCGGTTCTATATAGCACGCTCTCTACTGGAACGGCTTGTTAATGCAAACCTACATTTACTGTACAATTTAGAGAGTGTTACAGTTCAGGGGGCTTACAGACATTTTTCAGAACCCTGCTGGGGAAACTACATGCAGTATGCTAAATAGTGTAAAAGAAAAAGAACAAACCGAAGCACTAAGCAGATCCAAATAAAGTCGCTATTGTTATCTGGGGGTAGAGATCCGAACTGGTTCCGTAACCGTAACCATTATGCGAGAAGATAATTTCGAACAAATTGTCTGCTTTAATAGCTTCTAGGTCTGGGCTTTCAAACACTTCCAGCAGAAAGCTTCCTGGGCATACACTTACTACAATAGAGAATGGTGTGCGGTGATGACAGTAACCCGCAGGATTTCATTTTCACCTCGTTGTTCCGATAAACGACTCAACCTCAATCCTTGGTCTGCGTCTGCTACGATAGAGAGAATGTCATTTAATAGGAAAGTATCCTTTTTGTGGTCCTTTTGATCGCTCAAACATTTTGCAGTGATATTGAAAGAACAGAATTAAGGCTACTACGCTTTGGTTACGACCAACAGAAAATTCTCTTTGTTTTATTAATTGCGCACAAGTTGGAAAAAATGTTTTGCCTTCTGTTGACAGCAAAATTAAAGGATGGATATAGATAAGAAAGATTAGTTGTTGTTGGTATTGCAGTTTCCTTTTAATCAAATAGAACGCAATTGATTTTAACAAGTTTCTTCTGTAGAAGGATTACATTTATTTTTTCCATTCTGTTTTTTTCTTTTTCTCCCCTCAGAAGAAAGTCAGGAAATAGGATTTTGTTCTTCTCAAATTTGCAGTGATTATTTCAGTAATCACAAGTAGATAAAATTACAGTTATTTCGTCGTTGTCAATTACGTAAACTCACACCCTGTACTTCCGACATGGAGGTTCATATTGCAGGAGGTGGTAGTAGAAAACCTAGCATATTTACTTAATCACACTATGTAACCTCGAAACTGTTCAGATGCCCCCTCCCCCTACCCTCTGCCATACAATTCTTTATTTCTCTAGGTAATTAGGTACTAAGTATCACTTTGTGCTCTATGGACCTCCATCACGGAAAGACCGTGTATATTTAGTGCAAATTCATACAACGTGCTAAGGCTAGTCATCACTGGCTGCGAGTTCGTTCGAATTTTATTCGTCCGAAAGTGGACGAACTAACTCGCACAATTTCAAAAGCTAAGATGAGAACGTCCAGTACATCCGAAGCGATGCGAAATTGACATCGTTTATTAACGTATATTAACGTCCTGTGTAAAGTATCAGACGTAGTGTTCCTTATTAAAAATAGATAGGTACAATTTTATTAATGGGAAGTTCTTACTATTTACATCGGCTTAGTCGAAACCGAAAAGCACCGTGAATCAGCGATATTCTAGTGAAAAGAAAAAGTATGAAAATTGTATCATTTTTAAGTGGATTTCACACCCAGGGGGGAGCGGAGCGGCGTTTTACTATTCCCGCTACGCAATTGGTCTTGACAAATTAAATCTATAAACCACACCAGGAGCGGCACGGCAGCATAATTGCCTCGCTGCGATTTTGGAGATTACTCAAAAGTAAAATTTTGCGCGCTGCCGCTGTCGGCAACATTTCTTAAGGCTAAAACACAGTTGCGACCGCTGGCGACTATTGCAGTAATGGGAACACTTTTCTACAGGAACGTTTTATGGAGCGTGTATTAAGGCCTAGCCACAATTGCAACGGCGACGGCAAACGGAAGCCTAATGCAGTAATTGGAACAATTTTCTCTAGGAACGTTTTATGGAACGTGTATACATAGGAATCTGCAGTTGCCGTCGCCCGTCAGCCTCTCTCATCATCTTAATTGAATTAATTGAATTTTGACAGCGAGAAAGGCCGACGGGCGACGGCATTTGCAGATTCCTATATATTCCCGTTTCATAAAACGTTCCAGGAGAAAATTGTTCCATTATTGCAATAGTCTGCCGTTTTCCGTCGTCGTTGCAATTGTGCTTAGTCCTTTATGTAGGAATCTGCAGTTGCCGTCGGCTCCTCTGGTCGTCGTAATTGAATTAATTCAATAAATTGGTAGGCAGCCGACGGCAACTGCAGATTCCTATGTAATACACGCTCCATAAAACGTTCCTGAAGACAATTGTTCCTATTACTGCAATAGTCATCGGCAGTCGCAGCTGTGTTTTAGGCTTTATTCATTTGCAAGTCCACGCAACTCGTACAAATTCGGCTTTTGATATTAAGTATTCGTAGAATTGATCCTCAACACTTTTTTTTCACGTTTCTTCAACTAATAACAGAACTTTTTCATCGGAACTATAGTTCATTTGGAAAAAATCCGCCGCTCCCGGTGTGAACACAGCTGTTGCTAGACCACATTATGAATTTATTGCTGTATACGTTGGCGCATATGGCGATGAAAGGGTTGGTGGAATTTCTTTCAAATTCGAACCTCTGTAAGAAACTAGAAGAAAGAACCATAAATGCCACTATTCAAAAATCTCTGGAGGAGCAGATATTACAGTATCCCATGTCCATGATGACTTTAAAAATTCATATCTCCAAAAAAAACCGAGCACCATCACAATTTTTTTATTCATGCATAGATAATAGTCCTACAAAAGGTGAGGTAGTTGTGATTTTTATATATGTTATTCAGTTCCGGGCGCCGATGAAAAATCCAAGTTTAGACTCTTGGAGGCTCCGTGCGGTCCTCCATCTTGGATTAAAGGTACCAAAAATTGTTTTTTTTTTTTCAAAATTACTCCTCAACGGTTGATCCTACGACAAAAATGTAACAACATAAATTTGAAGAAGACTAAATTCCCTACATTTTTTGTAAAAGCACTTTTTTTGTAAGCGTGATTTTTAACGAGCTACAGCGGCGGAAACGTGAACATTCTTCCAAAAAAATGTATACATATAGTACCATTTATACAGGGTGTTTCGTCCATGGTGGTCCACGATAGTAGTCACCTAGTCAAACAAAAAATTATATTGGAAGGGGGAGCGGCATCTCAACCGTTTCGGAATTACAGGGTGATTAACAAAATTCGGTAGTCTTTCACAAAATACCCTGTATTTTAAAAAGTACATAGTGCTCGGCCACTTACAGAGCTCATTGTATGCAGAACGTCATGACCTTTCCAACGACTGCTCGACCAGTCCAGTACTCCTCTCCCCTCAGGAGTTATCGTGTGGACACTCAACCAGATATACGGGTGAACAGTCAGGCAGACAGGCTGACAATTAGATGAATAGACAAAAATTCTTAGGCGCTAAACGTGAACCTTCCAAGTATGACTTAATTTTCACTACGCCTTTCCACATAGATTAGTTACTATGCCATAATCAGCGCCCTCAAGAGACAGTACGCAATGAGGCGAGTAGATACCAGTCTAGCCAGAGCATACTTGGCGTTCCTTCTAGTAGAAGCGAGACCTATCAAAATCTCTAACTGATCTTTGGATCACTGTACCCGGCTACTCTAAAATCTGTTTTCTTGAGCAAAATTGCGTGTTACATACTCCCTTTCTGCCGCCGGATGGATGGGCAGTCAGACGGACACATAAACCGACAGAAGGATACGCAAAATCAAAATGCTTTGCATTTTTATACGAGGGTTTCCAATCTATCTATTCTAGGGTATCACCAAAAATTACATTGCCCCAATTATGACTACGAAAAAATGGCGAAAATCGATACTATTGTATTAGGGCAATAAATGTGTTTATAAGCTCTGTCGATCAGATATCAATTAATAACCATAAAAATTATTTCAACAAGGCATCTGATGTATTTGTGGAACTATTTTCAGAATATTTCACAAGCAGGACTATTTAACTTAGCCGATTTTACGCTATCACTTCCAATTTCTATTTAGGCGTTAATTTTTTTCTTTATGCTCAAATCACTGACTTTATGCTCAATCAACATTACATAAATTTGTAAGAATCAAGAAAAATAAAATCCAAAACATCCCCACCATACTCATATATATTTCAGCAGCCTCTCCCTCGCAATTGTACAAAACTTTTTCTATCCTTGATATCTTGACATGGTTGTAAATAGATTTCCTAATTTTTCTTTTCTTTTCACTTTTCTTTTCAGAATGAATCTCCTATTAATATCAATTCTGGCAGTGGCTTCGCTTTCATTACTGCCGACAAAAACACTTGGCACAACAGAGGTACAAGAAACACCCCAAGCTCTACCATTGGCAGTACAAACACAACCAACTACAGGTGGTGGAGGTGGTGAAATCTGGCAAGAGGATGATCGTGAAGTATTGATACGAAACGAGCGTGGAACAAAAAACAACGGGAATGGCTCTGGGGCTGGTAAGCGAGGAAAAAGTAAAAAAAATAAAAACCTCATTGACAGCTCAAATGTACAAAACCAACAACAACAACAACAACAGCCTCATGAAGAAGAACAACAACAACAGCAAAAACAACCTCAACATCAAACGCATGCCAAACACACAAACACAAAAAATCTTAAAACAGCCGACGAAGAGCAAATATGTAAGTACCCAACCGGGTCCCGGGCACATAAGCGAGGGTCCAAGGACCCGGTTGGAGAAAAACTCTTCTGACTAACAACAACAACAACAACGAAACCAACAGCCTTCTTTTTAACTGTAGATAGTAGATACTAACACTCAGCGGGGTCGGGATCAGGAAGGACAACAGTTCAGTTCTCCTGTTTTGGCGCGATGTAAGTAAGGATGATGCTCTGTGCCTCAGGTTTTATAACCAGGAAAATCTCTGAAGAAAGTTGACTTAATTCTTGAGGGCATTTCGTTTTTCAACTAATGTAAATGCGGAGCCACATCACCTCTTTATCCTACTGCAAATATGAGTGGAAAGCCCGTAAAATATATTCAGCATATAAAAGAATGCTCCTACCTGTCTGAGAGTTTTATTTGCAAGAGGGAGGAGATGAGATGTTCGTCCCGCCATATACAAGAACCTCTTATTAATAAAACATAAACCCCCCATTCAGGAGGTGCTTTTTTCATGTTGAACATCTCCAAATAGTCCAGAGGCGCTCTACTTAACGCTCTTGTTCGTTTGCAATTTCAACACTCCGCCGTCAAGTTTCTTCTGTATTTCTCTAACTACGTAAATACGTTCAACTTGAAAAGAATAAGTCACTTCCACTGAATTACGGTGCTATGCTTCTACGTCTGCAGGATGTGCCCATTATTTTGGAACTGAAAAGAGTGCCTTCCGTGGAATGACATTTAGATGGCGTGAAAGAAGAATAACTCCATTAGACTTACTCAGCTTTTTGAAATTTATGATAACTTACCAAATTTTCTGGGGGGGAAAAGGAGTTTCTTGATTAATGCCGTGTAGACTAAGGAGTAACTCGTTCAGAATTCTCCCTTCCCAACTTGTCATCTCTACCATACTGATGGACTGGATGACTTTGCATTGAGATGGCATTCTCCCTTTTGGAATACTAACCATCATACACCATCATTTCAAATATCATGGTTGTAAGAATGGCGCAAAGTAATCCTTGGATAATCAAGTTTCTGGAAGTTCCATGGAGGCATTGATATAAGATTTGCATTTACAATGCAATGTCTCTGCGATATGTACCTAGAGCTATGGGAAATAAAATAAGAACTGACCAGATCCATGTCTAATTTAAACTTTTTTTTTAATTAGAGGCTATCCTAAGGCAATCATTGTTATCTCAGACGGAAGGTGTCCTCATCAGAAGGGATGTGTCTCCAAACATGCATGTGCACCAAACTCATAGTTAACTTTCTTTTGGATTATGTTAACTAATCACAGAGACCTTGACTGTATCTTTTTAAAATGGGTGCCATTTATAATTTAGGATACCTATTCTGCCCCCAACTAGTGATTACGACTAATAACCACTTCCTTTACGTTTGTTAATCCTTCGCGTAGCGACAAGTCATAAGACTTGCACTTCTGCTTGTCCTATCCGGGATATGCTGTGCTTTAAAAAAAATAGAAGGCTTCGATTATATTATGTATACGAGTATGCGAGCCTAGACCAATCTTTGTTTCAGTTTTTGACTCTGCATAAAAAGGTGCCGTTTGCCCTACAAAATTTATTTTAATAAACCGTTTTCTAGGTTTCTTTTTTTACTGAAATATTTTTAACATTTCAGCGCCGTTAATAGTAATAAAATAATAAATAATATAAATAAAAACAAATTCAAAAATTAGAATTACAGGATGTCAAAGAATTTTCGGTTTTTCTGGAACTTTGAGTCATGTAGCCAATGTAAAGTTCATGCACATATCATTGTATAGCTAACAAAATTTTCTTTCAAATTTTAATAATTTTTTTAACAAAGATTTTGCATATTACCTAATTTTTCTGTAAATTTAATTGGTTGCCTTATTAATCTAATAAAATCTTAAAACTACACGGCTCTGCTCGAGTTCAAACTCTGTAAAAACCGATAATTCTTGGAGATCCTCTGTTGAGAAATTTGAGATGCTTTTACAATTTTTTTTTTTAAACCAGCTGCATAATAACTTCGTATGGTTTCGTGTATATGTATATGTATTTTTGAATCACCCTATATACCTACCTAATGCAGGAGAAGAAATCGAGATTCCATAGACGCACCTAGAACAACGTCTACTGCGACCGTTGCAAATCAGTCAAATCCCTTTAAATTAAGACCAATGCTTGTCATTGCTGTTTCTTTTGATTAATTTTCAATTGCTAATTAACAATTACTTGGCATGCTTGACAGCAATTTAAGCTGGAGACACCAAACGGGTATATCAGATTACAAAAGTAATGTCTTAAATACTGTTGCCAATACCATGGAGTTGAAAACTTGAAGCAGCACGACCCTTATTACTTGCCAAGTGTAGGTATAGGCCATTTTAAATTGATAAGTAAAATGGCGTCTGCAAATATCTCTAGTGTGGAGATAGTAAATCTTTACGTGGCCTAAATCCTAAGAAAAATCACAACGCCTTACATGATATCGCAGGTCAAGCACTACTGTGTCGAATTGTCACTCTTGATAAACGTGGACTAGAGATCTTAAACCAGAGTTTAAATCGTAGTTGAACAAATGAACTGAGACACCAAAGTAATGTCGGTGAACTTATAATTAAATTTCAAGGAAATGATTATATTTGCTTATGATCGCCGGCTAATTATTAAGACAGGTAAAATTTCATGTGGAACAAGTGCAACAGCAGCTTCACGCAAAAAAATTCACAAAATTCGACCTGGTTTCCTTGGAAATAGGCCACTAATTTAGCATAAAATTGCACGCCCACACTTGGGAAAGCTTTTGAACGATTTACTAAGTACGTATAGAAAGTGTTACTTCACACGCGATATATGTATTTGAGAGATTAGTTTTCTTCCCAGAAAGAGTTTTCTCTCTCGGTTACCTGAGGGATTCCAAAAAGAGCGGTGCCCCCAATAGAATAAAACATCGTTCGACATGTTTCCACGCAATCATTGAGACGCAAGGAGGCTATTTAAGGATTATATGAAATAAAATATACAGGGTGTGTCCCAAAGTTCATGAAAGAAATATTTTTTTAAAAAAGATTTATTGACATACCGGTATTGTTAATATTCTTCAAAGTACTCTCCATGAGCATCTGTGCTCACGACCGCTTAGATAGCGTCAATGCTGTAAAAATGACGTCCTTTGAGTGCAGTTTTAACCCTCGGGAACAAAAAAAAAGTCTGCCGGATCTCGTCGGGACTGTAGGGTAAGTACGGTAGCGGTACCACGTTGTCCTTCGCCATGAACTCACGAATACGCAGATGCATTGCCATGATGCAGCACCCAGGTAGTGGCGCACGCGCATAATCGTTTTCCTCAATCTATCCAGAACATCCAAATAGTAGACAGCGTTAACGGTCTATACTTTAGGTACAAACTCTTTGTGGACCATACCGGTTGGCGTTGAAAAAGACAATCAAAATTTTTTCACTTTATATTTGCTCATCCTGACCTTCTTCGGTTTTGGGAGGCGCCGAAGTATGCCATTCGGTACTCTGGTGGTTCGTCTTTGGATCGTATTCAAATGTTCACATTTTTTGACCGCTAATAACATTGTCAAAAAGATCAGGATTAATTTACACACGTTCCTTCAGTTCGCTCGCGATCAACACTCGATTGGCCTTTTGCTCGTCCGTCAATAGTTTTGGGACCAGCTTAGTGCACCGTTTTCGCATGTTTAATTAGTACCTACATAATGATGCGATGTACAACTGCAGTTTTCGGAGATATTCAGAGTGTCAACTAATAATTGAACATTCATTCGACGGTCAGAATTCAACAAATCACAAACACAAATCCTATTTTCATCGGTTTGGCTTGTTGTTGGCCGCCCAGAGCGGCCCTCCTTGAGTTCCTTCACCCACCTTGAAACATGCACATACGATAGAGCAGAGTACCTGTACGCTTGCATGAGTAATTCCTGAGTTTCGACTTTTAGTCGAGTTCTGTACAAAATTTGATCGCTCAAGGTTATTCGGTGGTATCTGCCATCTCGCGTCATGACGTGGTCTCGAAACAAGAATGCTTTAAATCAGCTATCCTGATTCTACTGATCCTCGCAACAGACTGAACTTTTGTGCGCTATAAAGCTTATGGCTCCCCCACCCCCTCCCACCTTACCGAACTGGTTCGAATACGCTGCGACCAGTAGGGATGCGGCAAAACAATATATTTCATGACTTTTGGGACATACCCTGCATGACAAAAATAGAAAATAGTGTACCTAGCTTCGAAGTTATTAAATCCCATAAATGGGCATATCATACAGCATTCGGTACCCTAGACATTGCTTAAAAGAGTGCCTACAAACACTGGCATGACGACAGCAAGTGTTATAGACCCGGCGAAATGTCGCATGCGTTTCGGTTCCTTATCATTATTACCGTATTTATTGCTGTGATGATTAATTTAGGCTTATCGCATGTACATTAATCACTGTACAAAGTACTCGCACTCCAAACCACATCCATGTGTAAACTGTGAACAGCGAACAATTTACCATCATACTTGAAACTATGCTGTGAGAGAAGAAATAATAAATTAGGCCAATATTTCGTGGACGTAATGAAGCTCTCCCTTCTCATCCTGTGCCTGGAAAAAACAACCTCACTTAACCTTTTGGATTAAAAGAAGCTCAGTTATTGTGGAATATTTGTTCACGTTATTCAGAGCTGACCTAATAACGAACGATTCGATTAGGGTTTCTGCCATCCCCAACACTGCTGACCATCCTGATACATAAGTATGTATGTATGTATGTATTTGCTCGACATGTGTGTTAACTTGAACAAAAAAAGTACGCACTAATAAATTTAATTAATTTTCATTGAATTCACCGTTCGTGAATTTTTATAGCAAATTCTCCATTTACGAATTCCTCAAAGCTCGACACACAACACGATTTCCGGTTAATTTCATTTACATGGCGTCCATACCAAAATTCAATAGTATTATTGTAATTCGAATTGCATTTCGACAAATTAATTAATTTACGAACTTAACAATTTTTCTTTTATTGTGTGTATATTCAAAAGAAAATTAAATTTACTCTAGTTGCCAGGATAGGACCATGTGCAAATTAATTAGAAAATTTAATTATGTACATCCAAAACATTACCGGGGAAAAGCATTTCCACGTTTTCCAATAAATTCGGCACAATAAATAGCTTTATTACCGGTGGTTGTTTGTGTGTGTTTCTTTTTATTATTATTATTATTATTTAATTATGTATTTAATTTCATTAAATTAATGTTAAATAACATTCGCCAAAATTTATTTAAAAAAACAAAAAAAAACAATTCAATTTTCGCTCATTCCTAGTTGTGTTAAGCGACATCTCCCGGATTCATTAGAGATCATCCTTTTTTTCATTTTCATTTTGTTGTTGTATTTCATTTAATTATAATCTTCTTCTTCTTTTCTATGTATTTTTGTTACTTCAATTAATATATTTTTTTTTCAATTAAATAAAATTAAGGGAATAACACCGTTCCAATGTCTTTTCAGCATCTACATGCAGATACGTGAAGAGTGCTTGGACTGAATGTGATGCCAAGACCAACACACGGTCTAGAACTTTAACACTTAAAAAGGGTGAGGATGGATGCGTTCCAACCAGAACAATCCAGAAAAAATGTAAAAAAGGTAAGTACTAACTATAGTCCCTTCCATCATAAGCATTTCGTTAGTTTCCCTAGTTTCTGTATATTTGAAATGAAATGAAATGTGAGGTCTTGAAATGTTTTGCGTCGATCAAATTGAACTAACCAAAGGTGGTAGATATAGAGCTGGTTTCGTTTGTGGCAGCTCTTATTTTTCTATGGCCATACATACATATATAAGTATGTAGATACTCTTGTTACTGACTTTTAGGCAATTGAAATGTAAATTCGAACTCAGTTTTTGGGCCAGTCCATGTATTGAAATCGAATTCCCTGTTCAAGTAGTTTGACAAACATTGATAGCTATATCGCATGATACGAGTATTAACCACAAGGACCTGAAAGGAACGTAAACAAAGGAGTCGTATGACTACAACTACTATAGAAGGTTTTATATTGCAGTATGTACGTACATACAATGGAGAAATAAACAATTCTGGTAGACTCATAGATCTAAGCAGGTTGTTGTTGATGGTGGTGAATAGGTGGATGGGCGCTACTATATAAACACATAAAGCTAATGCATATGCAAATAAGTCGAGACCACTCTTAATTGACTTTTTGATGGAATAACTTTTCCAAAAAGAAATTAGACAAACGAATTGCCTGAATACATTCGCATATTTTAGAATTTTTCACCAAACTCAGAGCGGTGGTGCTAAAGTTAAAAGACGAATTTTCAGTGTGGGTTTTAAATTTACCAATCTCAGTACAAATAAATTTTGAAGGTGCTAAGAGATGGTTTTCTGTAGAGATTTGCTTCGTAAGCCGAAGGAGTATATCTGCTGAATTTTTATTTTTTTTTTAAAGAATTTTAAATATATTTCAAAGAGAGGAGGAGAGAAGGAGGGTAAACTTAAATTTTATCTACATTGAAAATATATACAGTACGGTGGTTTTGCGAATGAGAGAGAAAACCTCAGTTTTTGTTTAAGTGTTTTTATTTTATATTTGTGCATAATATTCGCCTTTATGTTCTATGAAAGGGGAATGCCCATTTTAAGTCCATTCAAGTCCTTTTGTTTAGGGTCGCATTTTCAACCCTGAGACAATCTTATCTCTGAACATATTTAAATACGTCCAAACGAACCTTTTGCAATCAACTATTTTTTTTTCATCTGCCTAATTGACAGGAACTTAAAAATCAAAGAATTAAAAAATAGCTTAACCGGATAGCGTCTGTAAATTTTGAATTAATACGATTTTTTTTTTTTTAATCCCTTATTTTTAAGAATTGCTTAAATTGCTTATAGCACATAATACTATGTAAAGAAAATATTTTTTTAGCTACCTGTGTTATTAGAACCGCAGTTATAGGTAGGCTCCCAACTATAATATATAACAGATACCGACGTACTAGTATATTACTCGATAGCATGTCAATGTGATATGCGGTAAAAGAGAATCGTTGGAAAAAAATTAATTCAATTCTGTGCTAAATCGTGGAAAGGGGTTTTCTGCTAAATCGTGTTATATTTATCAGTCAATAACATATGCTTCACCACTAATCCAGGTCTATTTATACTGAACATACAGTTCTTGATGCATGACCATTTTGTCCAAATCTAAGGATAATAAGGTATCCGTGGCTTATGGGTTCTATAAGAATGCGATCTAAACAATTTACTGCTACTGTAGCATGCCAAAGTGTATCCAGCTCTTAATTTTCTTCACCAAATAATTTTAGTAAACTTTCACTTATCACTATATGAAAACTGCAGAAGAGTCATAGATGGGTTATATCTAGTCGAAAAATTCCAGTCAACTACTATTAAAGAATTAAAATGATCTAAGGATTTTTATAAATTTCTGGAATATCAGAGTATGAACTGGGCCGAACAGGTGAAGCACAACCGATCAAATAACAATACTTTCCTGTCCTTCAGGAAAAGGTGCCAAAAGAACTAGAAAAATGTTTAGACCATAATGTATTACAATCTTCTATCATCTGTCTATATGTGTATCTATCTTAGTGCTCTTCTACGGTATTATAACTAAATAGAAAAATGGTCAGGTTAGTCTCTCTCCCGTCTTATATTATTTAAGAAAAACCTCAATACCTACTTGTCTTTAATAGACCTAGAAAACGCTTTCTAGCAGGGGTAACTAAAAAATAAAGTAAAATCTAATAAAAATATCAAACACTAAAAAAAGTACACGAACGACTGAAGAGTGCCGCTAATTAAAGCATTAATGTAAAGGAAAGTCAATTTTGTCGGTTATCCCTACAGTTCATTGGATTTCTACCGGATAAGAAGGATCAGAGAATAGATTCCGAAAAATTTTGAATCTATCGTGGATCTAACAGGACCGTTTCAAAATAATGGCGAACACTATGCATGTCATGTCGTATTAGTTATGATGCGAAATTTTAAATTTCGAAGATGAAAAATCTATAAGGCATACATACAGAATGAATCGAAAAGTTCTCGGAATATCTAATTAAAGTACACTTCTGTAACTTTTTAAATTATATTTGTATATGTAAACCCAGATATTTTTGCATGTGCTTTCCAAACTCTCTCTGTAGAATGCAGAATCCTTTTTCCTGAATCTTGTCGAAACAGTATTCTTGGTTTCAATTAAGAAATAAAGCCCCAATGTTCCTTTAATTTAAGGAATTTAAAAATGATCGAACGTTGCCAGATTTGAACCTATAGGATAGGTGAAATTTTCTTAGGATTCATCAAACTCACCGGCAATGAAGGCACATAAGAAAAATGTAAAAGAAGGACACCTGAAGGTAAATATCAATTTTTAGAACGGCCAAGTTGTTCGATTGAGGCTTGCCCATGAATAAAAAGTGAACTTGAGCCAGAAAACTGGGCAACCCATTGGTGGCCCGCTGAGTGGGGCACACATCTACAAATTAGAGTATCAAGTTTTCAGTCTCGTTCACCGGTAACCAAATATTTTTTCGATTATCACACGCATGTAACTAATATTATCTATAATTATAATTTTAATATGCTCTTCTTCAAAATATTTATATTCCATTTAACTTAAGTTTTTAATTTGTACTTCCGATAAAGGCTCCCGAAGTATTGGAAAACAACCTATATATGCAAATAAGGATTCTGTAGAATATAATGATTTTAAAAATATATGTCATTTTTGGCGCAAACGCCATCTATTGACCGAAAGCAGCAACTGGAATATTTATAAAAAACCACTTTGCTTTTAATATCCTAATAACGTAAAGTTGGTGAATTCGGAATAAATATGTGTGTTAAAGTGCCGAAAAATTCGACTAAAATGACGAAAAATTACATTTCAATTGAATTTTAATATCCTTTTTGGTCTTTCCTTATTGACTTTTGTTGAGACAGCTTGATTTAGAAAACTTAGTGCAAGTCTCTTCTAAAAAAAAAATAGTCCCGATAGAAATCACCAATTTGATATCATTTGCCGTTATTAAGATATTCGAAAAAAATGTAACTTTTTATAAAATTTTCAGTTGTCAGTTTCGGTCAGTAGATGGGGTTTGCTCCAAAAATGATCTATATTGTATTTAGAGTCATGATATTCTATAGAATTGCTATCTACCTATACATGTTGTTTTTCAATACCTTGGGTACCTTTATCGGAAGTTTCTCCAGTACTGATATGTACATTGTAAATGGACAAAATACAGTCGCAACTATACCTCAAGCATTTTTCAAAAATACATCAAATGGAGTTTAATTTGTTGACAAAACTTTACCTCTATACGACACAAGTGCCCTGTTGACAAAACATCGCAACTGCACGTTTTCCATAATTCGCCCACGGGCAAAAAATACTGTTCTGTAATGGAAACAAAACTATCCAAACTGGGTTATACTGACGTTCAACTTTAATTTACTGAAATGTTCTACATACATATTATAAAATAGTTTTTTTTTTCATTTTATGTTCTGATACTCTATATGTATAACCCTAGTTAGTTTACCGTAGCAGCAGTAGGAGGATTTTACAAAGCTTTCAATTCCAAGAATATAGGCAGGTGAGGGCCGGAACGGAATATACATCGACGTTATAAACGGGCCACAGACGGTAAAGTTTATATATATATATATATATATTTTTTTTCATAATATTTAGTGGAAGGCTACAAAACAAAAGAAAAAAAAACTAAAACGCGCATTGGCCTCATATATTTATAAACTCCATTTACTAGAATAGGCTCAACAGGAAAACACCTTTTTCCAGCCTGCCGCGAAACCTTTTCACTAGCGAAACCGAGCTGCTATTCATTTAGCCTCGAAGGTGCACTGTGCAGCAGCCATAATGGATCCATTTTTGCAATTACGCTCATACGCGAGAAATGGATTTAAAGCACTTTTCTTGGCTTTATATTTACAGCCCCGCAGGGACGACAACGTTTTGAGCTTTTCATGTTATGCAGTAAAAGGGCGGGGGACTACTGCATCCTAACAGCAACAGCCAACAACAGTACCAGCATAGCATTAGTATGTAATGTAGGTAGCCCTGGAACTGAAGCTCTTCGCAAAAAAAAAAACAAAAAGGATGAAAAACTCTAGCGCGTAGCTGCAATTTCCTCCCCCACACACAAGTTAAAAACAGAATCAGTAACAAGTGTAAAAGTAGTAGGCAAGCATCCATTGAGAGACTGTTGAAAATGTAAAATTATTTCTAATCGCGTATGCAAATGAGCTTTATATAAATCTGCACTGGGTAAAACGCGTCAGAGACATAAGTGGTAAAATGATTACATAATTATGTCGTCGTCGTCGTCGTCGTCTATGTCGGCGTCAGTGTTTTAAGTCTGTCTCTTTGCTAATGATTTTCGCCAACACTTCTGGGAGAAATTCTACTGATTTAAATGCTAAAATTACTCGTTTATGAAATCATAATTTTACATAAAATATAGCAATCCGCATCTTTGAAAGCTCAGCTGTTTCATTATTAAAATTATTTAGCATATTGCTCGTTACTTTATAGTCAAGGACTTCAGTAGATTTTTTCTCTTTCCACTAGGAAAGCTTTTGCTTTGCTTTACTTAACGTTGCGTCGCCTTTGAGATGCCTTTGAGTCAGTCACACCAACAATTTTATAGCAATACCTATTACTGCATAGGACCTGGGATTTTTGAATCCCAAATTAAACTTTTCCTGTTTTTTTTTACTTTTTTTTTCTTTTTTAGTATCCCGATCTAGTCAAAAACGTTGTTAATGCGCAGAGTGATTTTTGGGATGCCATTATGGCAGAACATATGTTTGTCTATTCGTCGTAAATTTCTCTGAGTTGCACTTGCTTTTTGGATTTTAATTTCATGCACAAAGGTTAATAAGTGCACTCTTATTCTGTCCGTAACTATGTATGTCCGTAACTATGTATGTAAGAGCTGAAATATTAAACAGTTTAAGAAAATGCAGTCTCTATATTTACATCACGAGTGACGTAAAATCTTAGAAGCCGAGCGCACAATCTACATCAAAAGGGTTTTCCAACAAGGGCGGGTCAATGTTGAAATGGAATAAAGCAAGCTGTCTGTGTGATATCGACGAAATTCTTTATTTATTTTAAAGGCCTATGTATGACATTATGTCTGGAATGTAACATCGTTCAAATGTCCTCCGCGGCTTCTAAAACGGTGACATGGATCCGAGAGGTCCAATTTTCAATGACTCTGCCACATAGATCCGGCTGAATTCGAGCGATGACCTGGGCTATGTTAACCTTGAGGGCATCAGTCGATTGCGGCTTATCAGACATAAGAAAACCCCACGAGAAAAATTCTAGTGGGATCAAATCGCATGATCTTGGTGGCAAATTCACGTCAGCCTCTCCCTCAAATCGTTCATGCAGAGTGTCCATCGTGGCGTTCACTATGTGGTACGTAGCGCTATCCTGCTGGAACCACATGTCATCTACATCCATATCGTTAAATTCAAGCCAAAAGAAATTGGTTATCATCGATCTGTAGTGCTCGCCGTTAATGGTGCTGGCCTCACCAACGTCATTTTCGAAAAAGTACGGACAAATGACGCCGTCAACCCAAAATCCTCACCAAACAGTAACTTTTTGTGGATGCACTGCCACCTGGTGAGCTTCATGTAGGTTGGCGTCGTCCGGTATATGAAAATTTTGCTTGTTAACATTCATCCAAAATGGCGCCTAGCCGCTAAAGATAATTTTTCAGGCAAACTTGTGGTCCTCTTCATGCTCCGAGGCCCAGTCAGCTAAAAACTGGCTTTGTCTATGTGTCAATTGTCATTAACTTTTTGCTTCTGGGTCAACTGGATCTTGTACGGGTGTAGGCCCAAGTCCCCGAAGCAAAATTAGCCAATTTGAAGTCTGCGAAAGGTCGAGTTTTTTTGCACGGCGAGGAATTGACTGCCTCGGGTTCTCCTGCAAGCTTCCACGGACAGCGGCGATGTTTTCTGCCGATCTAGCCTTCCTTTGACGTACGAGTGTTGGCTGATTATTTATCGAACCGGTCGTCTCGAATTTGGCCACCAAACATTGGAGGGTCGACTTTGAAGGGCCACCGCATCTGCCGCAAAATGAAAGCAACGCGCGCAATGTTTCCGCTAATGAAAACTCATTTTGACATGCTGCTCAATCGTGTAACTTGCCATGGTGATTTGACATCAATGACTGCATAATATACAATAGATTTGACTGACTCCGCCAAAACAACATGGCCGCAACAGCCTGTCAACATCGACCGCGTCCCTATTTTAAAGCCCTTTATATAAACATGGGAGCTTTTTTGATAAACACTGCTGTAGAATATTTTTGTCTTGTTTTTGCGAAACAATAAACAAAATTTTGTATACACTTTTGATTTATCGACTCACAAATATCCATTACCAACATTGACTATGGCTAAACTATAGTGAAATATTCCCGGTAGATTACCTCATGGCCATCTGTCCGTTCGAGGAACCTAAACAGCAAAATGATAGAATCAAAGAACTATTAAAAAAAATTAATTATTATGGAAAAAAATAATAAATCCGTTATGTTGCTTCGCCATTTATGACCTCCCCCGAACTACATAGGTGCTGCCTCCTTGCAGCAAAACGATAAAAGAAAAAAATTACGAAAAATCATCTAATCACAGCAAGAAATGGAAACAATTTAATAAAAAGAAAAACCGAATAACAATTCAAAGGTCTCGCTAAGCAGAATTTGCCACAAAATAAACTAACAAAAGATGTAAATAGTTGAGAGCTATGGACATACTAACTAATGTTTATGTTTATGTTAGACAGGAGCTCATTAGCCTTGTAGTTTAGTAGTGCCAATAACAAACTTTATACAAAATTTCACCACCATTCAGACATCCAGCCTGGTCAAAAGTTGAAAAGCAAGGAATGATCCAAAGATGATTTGTCGATTAACATTTAACTAAAAAGAACCCAGCTCACTTGTGAAAATCACTTGTCGCGTATTCGACTTAAAACGCGATTGCAACTGTCACTTTGACATTTTTCATCTTATGTTGTTAATGTGTTTAACGAAAGTAATGTTTCGTCAATTTTTCAATTACCTACAGCATGTGAGTGAGGAAGAGAAGAAAACTTCAAGTGAGGTAGATCAAATTTGAAAAAATTTTAAATGGAATTTAGATTCCATTCAATTATTAGCGGAAGAATAGGATATCGTTGAAAATTATAGTAAAAAATTTAAAGTAAGTTAAATGCATTAAAATAAATCAAATATATAGTGAAAAACGAAATTTTTGTATGGCAACCCCACGAACGAATTACCCGAATTTATTTACCGTTAAATATGTAAACAAACAATGAAATACTAATACAAAGATTGAAGATAAAGTTAAAGTGCAAACCGCTCGTATACAGGTAAAAAATCAAGAAAATGGAAGAAAACAGATAATGGATTCCAATTTTATTGCTAATCAATTTTTTTCTAAAATTTAGAAGTCATTTTGAAAAATTTCCTCTGATAAGGTCTACAAAAATGGCGTAGTAAACGTCAATCTCTCTTTTAATCTTTGGATTCCAAGCCATCGGCTATGTTCCGCAGAAGTAACCTCTGTGCGCGGCTAAAAATGTCAAATTGTTTGATTATTGTAAATCTCACAAACTTACTTCTATGTTATATAAAGATGTTGAGCATTGTCATCCCTCCCCCACCCCCCCCCTTTCTCCTACTTAATTTACAGCATTTTTATCCAAAGATTCTCGAATTTGGAACAAAAAATCTAAACATGATTCTCGACCAATTGCAATCAATTCCATTTTTTCAAAGAATTTTGAATCTACAATTAATTCCAAATTATGAAGTATCTAGAAACCAATCGACCCATGAAGGATCGCCATTATAGCTTCCGGCCTGGACGCTCATTTGGCTTTACAAGTTCAAGGTCTTTGATAGAGTCTGACATCCTGCCCAAACTTAAAGCACTTGGTCTCTCCCTCCTCCCCTACTGTCAATTGAAAGTTTTTTATCTAATCGTCAAATATGGGTTGTATTAGTTACATCTGAACATAATCCTATAAATTCCGGTGTGCCACAGGGCTCGGTTATATCTCCGTCTCTTTTTTTAATATTCATTAATGATCTGATTTCCCTCATACTTTCAATCCCATTCATAGTTTCGCTGATAACAGTACCCTTGATTTCGCTTACTCCTTTGACACTCTTGTGGACTTCAGAGGGAATGTCGCAAGTGTTACACGAGATTGCATGATTAGATCATTGAATAACGATCTTAACAATATCCTCCTTGGGGCAAAGTGAATCGCGTCGAATTCAATGCATCTAAAACCTAAAGCTGTCTCATCTCATTAAAACAAGACCATCACTTAACCACTCCCGTTTCTTTTGATGGAGTATTAATTTCTGATTCACCGTCATTAAGCATTTCTGGCATTAATATTTCCAGTAAGTTAAACTGGACAGATCACATCTTCTCTGTTGCCAAGAAACATCTAATTGTCTTGTATTTCTGAAAAGGTGTAAGATATATTTTAGCCCATCAAATCTAGTGCTCCTCTACAAATCCTACATCAGACCTAGATTGTAATACAATTCCCATATATGGGCCGGGTCTTGTCGTATCCAAAAGAAAGCCTTCAAGTTCATTGGCGATGTGGCAATTACTTGTCATATCGATTCGCTCGATCACCACCACAATGTTGGATGCCTTACACGTTTTTATCGCTGCATGCATGGTCAATGTTCTGATGAAACATCTAGTCTGATCCCTTGTAAAATAATTCCTGCACGCAATACTCACACACATCCTTTCACCCTTCAAATTATTTTCGGCCATACAGTAAGATTCCGTGATGTTTTTTTATCCCGAACTGTGCGACTGTGAAACAGTTTATCATCTTCTGTCTTTCCTCCAGCAGAGAGTTTAATGTCAACATTCATCAGCATCTCCGCCACTCTCCTCATATCCCCTAATCCTTTTCCTATCTCCTTCCTGCCATGCATCATAGGATATCCGCTGAGCTAGGCCTTATATTATAAAAAAACAAAAGAGATTTAAGCGTACCTCAGTCAGGTCTTCTGATGTTAAGAAATATTTTGCTAGAATACCAAATCCCTTAACAAAAAATCCCCACTAAAGCTAAGTGATTAACTGACTTCTGACATCTCCTTACTCTTGACGCACCCAAGAAACAATTTTTTTTATGTAGTAGTAACCGTAAGGTTTCCATTACCAAATTATATAACTTGAGTTATATAGACTAGTACTCGAAACCTCTGTGTAACCATAACCACAAAAGCCCCTTACAGAGCTTAAATGAAGGATTATGTAAAGGTTACCGTGACTTGATTTAGGTAACGTTATATAACTACAACTTTTATAAAATGAGTCACAAAACTATTTTGGTTGCGTTAATATAACTTCTTATATAACCCTTATATAACCCAGGGTGCTCTCGATTAATTTATTTGGATCATAGCAGTGGTTGCAGTAATATTTTGATTACCTTTATAAGCTTTGTTTATAATGGTGATGGTAACGTTTCCACAACGCTTGGAATTTTCTCATACTGATTACTTTTAGTGATTGAAATGTTAGGGAAATTACCTTTCGTTACCTTTATAAAACAATATAATGCAAATATTTACGCAACTTATCTTGACATAGAATTTCGATACTTTTTTGTATTGTATTTTTATAATGTAAGGGTTTAATATTTTTACATCTTCGAATTACTTGGTGAAATTCAGCTGCAATTAAAATTTGACTCTGAATATCATCATAGATACTTCAAAAAAATACACACTGCTTCAAAAATAAGCAATATTTAATAATTTTAATTTAATTTTAATTAAATATGACAAAATTCAAATTTTCACTTAGGTAACATTAATTCTTAAAAGTAACATTACATAATACAGAAATGTTTAGGTATATAACATGTATTTTCTTTATATAAAAATAAAACGGAAGCAATATATCTGCAATTTAAACAATTAGCTTAACCGAAATTTTCTTTTTTATCTACAATTCAGAGATGAACAAATGGCGGATTGTACTTAAATAAACAAATTAGCATTATAAAAATTCAAGTAGTTTTATATAAACTCTGACTCTAATATATACACTGAATGACCCTTATAAAACTTCTAGAAAATATTATATAAACTAAAGGAACTACCATGCCTCGAAAATTGTCCTTATATTACGCTTTAGTGAGAATATGTAAAATGTAATTTTTAATTTTTTAATTTCGTTACTAAAGCGCCATAAATAAATGAAAACAGTTTTATAATGGTTCCATTCGACACTAAAAGTCATTTGGTTTTATAACGATCACCGTACTTATTAAAGGGCCACAAAAAAATTTTACGATATTTTGTAGTTGGTATATGAAAGGTCCCAATTTTGATTAAAGTCACCTAAACTACTGAATGTTGTCGAGTTATACATATAAGGGTAACCACGGATACCGCAATAAACACTTATTACCAATTAGTTATTATTATTACCAATTAGTTATTATATTATATTATATATTATATTACGTGGTGATGAAAACAATTCTAAAACGTTCTAATATACCTTCTTAGTTTAAGTTATATAGATCGGTTATTGAAACATTTCCATCACCAACTTATAAAACCTTTAGTAACTTACTTCTACGATAACCATTAGTAACCTGAAAAAACTCTAATATAACTACGTCACCAATTGGTAATATTATGAAACTCTTATATAACCATCAGTAAAATTTTTATATAACCGAGTAACCATTGTATACCCCTTATAAAACTACCTATCACCCTCAGTCAGTAAAAATTGGAAAAATTGTTACTTGGGCAGAACACCAATTTCGGGTAATGAGCTTTGACAGCCCATTTAAGTGACTAAGAGCTCTTAACTTTTGTCTAGAATCGGAGGAGTAGGTACCTACAGTAAAATGGTGGAAAATTGCGATAAACTGATTATAATACTCGTATATTACAAAATTTACCACTTTATTTAAATTGGTAGCATTTTAATTAACATTCTCTCAATATTCAGAGTTTTTGCAGCATTTCATGACTTGAAATTTCAGATCTTTCTTCTTTCAAATATCTTCGCTTTTCATTTATTTCGAGTACTGGTATTTGTATGGCCAGTAGAATTTGTTTTGGTACTACTACATATGTAGACAGCTTGTCTTCATATTGACTTAATTTAAAATTCAGTCATTTCATGGAGAAGAAGATATGCAAACTGTTGACACAAATTAGCTCATTTGAAATATCATTGACAATTAAGGCGGTAGCGGTAAATACATTTTTTAAGTAAGTGGGTTTATGGAAAAACAAAATGTATGTACCGCTCTGTCGTTACCGCGTCAGTGTGTTTCAGCCTTAATATACTCCGCACTTTGAATAAAGATCATGGCAAAGTTCAATAATTTAATTTAATTATATCAAGAAAATTTACGAGTAGATACATAAATACTGTAGTTGCCATTTGCAAAGCATTATGACAAAGGTTTTTTTGTTCAAAGAGGCGGGTGATGGCTGCTGAGTTGATTAGAAAATCTTTCCAATTTTCAATAAATTCAATTTATTTTAATGGTCGTTGTTGTACCTCATTTGTTTGACACACTGAACATTTGATTCCACTTAATTAAAAATTTAGTCAGTCTATTTAGGGTATTATTCCTTTTTTATATATGTATGATATAGTATGCCTTGTTACCTTTGAAATCTCAGCATTTTTAAAAAATAGAATCAAGAAAATAAAGAAAATTTCAAAAAGCCTGGAACTTGATTGTTTAATGTACCTATGCACATCTAATACCCGGCAATTGTATGATTGGTATAGTATGGTAGACATACATATCTACACTTTGAATTTAGAGTAATGAACACATAACATCTAATTGTACTGCAAATTCCCAGAAGAAATTATTATAATTGGAAGACCAGATATAGGAGCTCAACAAACTTATGAACTTAATCTTATGGAGACTGATTTGCTCGGTTTGCTCAGATTTGATGAAGAAAGTTTTAATACAATAGTCCGATACGAAACTCTGCACCTCTGAAAAACTACTAAATATACACAAATAGAATCTATGGTAAAAATTTTAAAAAGCAAATTGAATTCTAATGAACTAACCCCAAAAAGGACTCAACCTTTCTATTCTATAACCACATAACAAATTGAAAATGCCTGAAAATGTTCACTTGTCTCAATTTAAAACTCCATTACGGTTACCCACAAACTTTGTGGCCGAACGAATTAATACAACATATAAAGACAAGAGCTTTTCAGGCCGGAACTTTCTTTAAGAAGATTTCTTTAAGTGATATTAAAACTGCACACATATCCAGAATTTAGCTCCTTTTTATTACATATCCATGGACATAGAACTATACGGATATAGTAAGGGAAGTAGATTAATGTTGCAAACGATGTACCTATTAAACGACTACGATATACTTAGTGTAGAGTACAAAATGGGATTGGATCCATCTCACCTAATCCCAGTTCAAATTACCCACCCTTTAGATAGGCAAGATTGAAAAAGGACATCCTACTAGGATAGGATAGCTTGCGCCGAGAAGGTAGAATTTCAGTATATAGAAATTTCATCTCCACTTTTTTGGTTTATCATTGCTCTTTAAATTTTGGATTTTCATTTTTTTTTTTTTTTTTGTATAACTTGCTGAGAATATTTTGTTTTTTATTTTTCGTTTTATTTTTCAGCATGCCGTTACGAAAAGGGAGCGTGGTCTGAATGCACAACCGGACAAATGGCACGAACGGATAAACTGAAATCAACAAGCGACCCAAGCTGCCAGGCAACACGTATTGTTAATAAGAACTGTAATCCAGGAAAATCCAAGGACAAAAGCAGCAAGGATCGCAAAAATAAGGACAAAGGTAATACATAGTTACGGATTAAATTAAAAAAAAAAAAACAGTGTTTTCCAAGATTTTCACTTCACACGCCTGTTTTTCATTTTCATTTTCAAAGCAATAGGAAACCTGCAATTACCGGCACTTATGTCGTACATGCTAAGAGGTAATTGATGCCATAACTTAACTACGGAGCTATACTATAGTGTATGGCTGTGGATTCTGTTGTTTCGGTCCAGTTGCACAATTCACCACAAAAAGACAGACAACAACTGGAAACCACCTGGGACATGTTACAGTGGTGGAAAATTGAAGCTTCAATTATTTCTGCGTGTTCGACATTACAACCCTAACCGCAAGGTCGTTAGTGGTTGTGCTACAGTCCCAGTAAATTTCATTTCTAATTAAATTATCTGAAAGTCAGACGGTGATGGTGGTGACGGTGGTGTTTGTTTTGTACTATAGCATATACAATCAAAACAGATAAGGATGCAATTCTAGAAAACAATTTAACTCATTTAGGGATGAGAAAACATTATATTGTTAAAGGAAGAAAGGAAGGGAATCTTGCAGGAATGTATTCGCGTATCACTTGCACAATTTGGTTTTTGGAAAATGTGTGCGGTTTTCGAAAAATACACAGAAATGAAATGAAGCTCAACGTGTTCTATACTAACAATGGAAAAAGCAATTTAGTCCTTTTAATTTCAATCTGAATTGTAGCAATGGAAAACGTATATATGTACATAAACCGCAGGGAAAATCTGAGTGAATTTTAGAGGATTTGCCTTATAAACTTATTAAGGAAATCTTGACATATTTCGTTTTGTTTCAAACAGACCACCACTGAGGAACTATGTGATGAGCTTTTAACGAATAGGTTTTCGAAATAACTGTTATACGGACAAAATTAGTCTTAAAATCAATTATAATCTATTTCGTAGTTTACAATTAAGTGGTATACGAACAGACCCGTACAGAAAGTTGAATTAAGTTCGTGACTGACTTTTGATGCTATACACTAATACTATGTAACATCAGTTGTGGAAAATCATTGATATCGAGATTGGGCATAAAATTATTGATTAAGACTTTAAAATATTCAAAAAAAAAACCTTGCTCTGCTGTGTCTACAAAAATATTCATGAAGTTTGGCATATAGAATCCTCCAGTAATTCATACGGTCTAGAAAAATATATAGCTAAGAATTATCAACATAAAATTGAAATATACAATTCAGAATGACAGAGCAAAGTCCTTTATGAAAAATGAAAAAAATAAATATAAACAAGTAAAAAAGCTACAATTGGTCTAATACCAAATCTTACAATACCCTAGATGAATGCCGTATGTAATTTTGTAAGGTCACTTCTCTCTAAAATGGCTCGTCGGACTGTGAAAATGGTTACAACCAATTTCATAGGTTTTCACATTCTGACGAACTTTTCAGTGCATTAAAACCGTCTAGGACTGATCGTTTTCACAGAATACGTAAAAATCCTAAATTTTTATATGGCAACACCAAGAAGCGGTTGCCTGATTTAGTCCATTTTTGAAATTTTATTTGTTATTTCTATGATAATACCATGTACGAGGGTCACTATTTATATTTTGATCCTAACAATAAAAGACATTATTTTGTCAACAGAAATGGCTTTATTGCATTTCAAAGTGTTCGCCACGTGGATCGATACACTTCTGCATGCGTTGAACCAATCGGCAAAAAATTTTTCCATTCCGTTTGAGACACCTCCAAAACATGGTTTTGGAATGCACCCACAGCTGCTTCGGACGTGGAAAATCGTTATCCACATAATTTATTTTTGATGTACGAGAACAAAAAGAAATCATTAGGTGCCACATCAGGACTGTACGGAAGATGATGCATTAATTCGATTTTTTCACTCGTCAAATAATCGGTTGTTGATGAGATGTGTGGGAGCTCGCATTGTCATGGCAAAGAATGATTCGGCAATGTTTGTTTATTTTCTCAATTTACCAAACACTTCTAGCAAACAAATGGTGGTATACCATTCAGAATCGACTGTTCTTTGTTGCTCCAATCGTACAGTTGCCACATGACCTGTTAATCCAAAAAACACGTCACCATTTGTTGCGCAGTGCTTCGACAGCGAACAACTTTTGTTTGATTTGGTTCATCTTGCAAGACCCATACAATCGATTGCTGTTTAATTTCGGATTCATACGCATAGATCCATGATTCTTTACCTGTCACGATTTTATAAACCTCTTTTAAAGCACCACGCATGTATTTCTTGAGCATTTCCTTACACCAATCGACACGAGCCTTTTTATTTTTTGATCGATTGTCAAGTTATGTGGGACTTAGCGTGGACAAATCTTTTTCGCTGCAAGTGTTCATGAAATATTTTATATACACTGGTGGAACTAATGTCTAAGGTTGCCTACATCTCACAGTATGTCACATGACAGTCTTGCATTTTTAGTTTTTGCACAACATTAATGTTTTGTGGGACAACAGCCGATTTTGGACGACGTTTACGAAATTCGTCGGTGAGGGAACGGCGCGGCGGCCACGATTGAATTCGAAAATCGTAATAAATCATAACACGAAAATGTTCACGTGTTAATTCCATTTTTTAACCAAGTTGCATTTAAAAAAGAATGTAAAGAAAAGAAAAAGTTATTCTTAGTCAAAAGGTTCTGAGAACGTTTATGCTAAATAATGTCAAACTTTACGAATATGACAATGGTTTGCATTGGCAAACACTAGTGTTGCCAAGGCTCGCAATATAAATAGTGGCCTATGTACCAAATTTCAGCTCTATATGTCGACGCATTCTCAGGCAATGTCCAAACATATATTGTGAAAAATGAAAATTTTGTATTTTTTTACGTCATCAACACTAATTTTTCATATTGGAAATAACCCCTTCGCCTACAATATCGATCCACACTCGTTGTAGGTCGATTGGACGAAAAATGATAATAAAGTCAAGCTCGTGGTGCTTGTGGAACAGCAGGAAGCAAAACATATGATGAACAAGTGATAGGCAGAACTTCAAACGCTCAGCAGAGTAATGAAATAGCCGAATTCGTGGCTGACCGAACTGGCGAGCTTGCAGCATCGCTTTAAAATTACCTATCACACTCTGTGCCCGTAACCCGTACCTGTAACCCGTTCTGCATTTTTTACACTTTTTCTTGAACATATCTAGTCATCATCATAGGGTGTAACATTTAGCAGTTGCAGGTTGATATATAAAAACATACCCAAATATCTTTAAATGTTGTTATCTCGGAAATCGTTATGATTTCCCTCCCCCTCCAGTACAACATCACATACGAGTTACCCTGTATAATGACGAAACGCTTTTAACATCTAATGTGACGGTGTTGCTTTCGAAGCTGACATTTTCTTCTCTTCTCTTCGAGTTTCATCCAAATGGCCAAAATTTTCGATTTTAGCTTAATTAAATCCCCACAAGCATGTAGTGAAAAGTCTACCTACTGCTGTGACATACCTATCCTGAAAACGGATTGTGGGAAATATTTCCTTTGATGCAACAATTATTGCTGAACGATCGGTACCTAGACACAATAACCACCTTTTTTTTTTGCTAACGGCTATATTGGTTTCAGTAAGATGGAGCTACTGCGGACACTGCTGACTATGGACCTTATTCATGATTTCTTTTGAAAATTGATTTATCTTAACCAAATGGTAACATTCTATCGATACCGAGAAGTCCGAATTTTTCTATGAAGACAGAAATAAAATATAGGATATCATTGAAACTCTCACAACTATTTACCGACAAATTATAAAAAAAAAATGAGTTTTTAGAACAAGTACGAATTGATGATTGCTTATGCCTAGTTATTAAGGTCTGCGCTAAAGTAAATTTTTATACATAATTTATCGAGTTAAGAGCTATTGACGAAAATTTATCCTGAATTTTATCGAGACCAGTATTAAGATAACACGCTAAATTTTGCTTGTTGTTCTTGAAAAAACAGGTGGCACCACCAGTCAGCCCCCGCCCGGCCGTTCTTTAGCACACTAAAAATATTTTTTATCAGAATTCAAAGAAATGTCAACAGAAAGTACATATATTATAAATAATGGAAATATATAAAAAAAAAATTTATTATTTAGATAAGTCCATATTTTATTGTGATTCCATTCTATTAGTATTATTATAAAATCAAAAATGGACCCCATTGATATACGCCTATGAAAATGAAAAGACAGTTTTTTGTCTCCTCTCTAAAATTAGTATTCTTACAAATAGGACCTCTTACAGATGCAACGACGGTTTGGAAAAGTGTGAATAAAAGAGTAAAAGTGCTTCTTCTTATTTTTTTTTTATTATATTTCTTCTAAGTCTCCGCCATTATAATTTCGGTGCTAAAGAACGGCCCGATAATGGGGACTGGCTAAAATTTAGTTTAGCGCGGACCTCAGTACTAGACTTTACACCTATCCCCCTATTTACACGGTACTTTATTTACACCATTTCACTTTACGCGATTTTTAAAAAATGGGACTTCAAAAAAAACATAAAAATTTCTGCAGTAATATCTTATTTGCTTGGTATCATTAGCACTTCTTTCTAGTCATTTTTTAATTCCATTAATGAAATAAATGATCGTGACAGTAATAACGAGGAGTCTGAACCAGCAGCTGCGTTCATAGCCAAAGTCACCCGTGAAAGACTTGAATTAGGGCGAAAATTGAGTAATATTTTCTACACAATGTCCCGAATGTTGAACGAGCTCTCCTATTTTAGCGAGATATTTATAAACGCGCTTAACTCAATATGAGGAGTTTTATAAAACGTGAAACACAGTGCTGGCTTTTCCAACCTGGCCGGCCTCACCAACTTTGACAGTTCTATAGAATATATGAGATCAGGTTATCAAGCTCCCAATGGGAAAGTTGGTGAGTCAGGCCAGGTTGAGGTTGAACTCGAGTAGGTCTACTTTCTACTCTGCTAGAACTTTGTCAGCTTTGACAGCTAATTTTTGTAATCAATTGATGCCAGCAATGTTTACGGAAAAAAGTGTGCGGGAAATTTGTTAAAAAAAACGTTTGGGAAACATATTTAACGTAAAAATTTATTCCTGCTGTAGTAAATTATTACAAAATAATTTCAATTTTCAAGCCAATAGCCCAATTAACTGCTATCATACAGAAGTTGTCAAAGTTCGTATTGTGAGTTGCAAAAGTTTGCAAGGCTCATCACGTTGAGATTCTTAAAGTTATACTGAGGTCGAGGTTGGAAAAGTTAGCACTATGTTTCGGCCTTAAAGATTCACTCAAAAACCATCAAACACAATTTTTAGTTACGGATTTCATTAACAAGATTCGCCGATTTGAATTGCTTCTAATTCATCTAACATCGATCTTGAATCGCATCAAGCAGTGCTGAAAGTAACATCATACCAATCAGAAACGTCTACGTAATTAAACAGTAATTAAATTTTTGGATAAATTTTCTTCTTATATTTTCTTGCTTATAGAATATATAAACCGTTTTACATACATACATATACCTTTATATTTTTTCCATTGTATGAATATACCGTTATTTTATGTTTTTTAAGATATATGTGGTTTTATTTTACCTATGTCGAAATAAATGACTAAATTATACGCATTTTAGTTTGTTTTCGATTTACACGGTTTTACATATAAAAATGTACTATTTCGATTTACACGAGATTTTAAGGAGCCTATCTTCAGTGTACATAAATCGGGGCTAGGTGTATTAGCAAATGGTGGTCAATTTTAAAATTTCAAGGAAAATAGTGCCATCTATTATTTCGAGTGTTTAGCGTCGGTATTGTCACAGTGCCATCTATGTATTTTCACCTTTAATGATTAGATTAATATTAATTACAAAAAAAACAGTTTTTGAATGTTTCATCTGAATTCAATCACAATGTTCAAGCATTATAAGAGATTATACCTATACATGCATACATATCTCTATCTCGTACTATATTATCTTCATCATCCTAATGAATTTCCTCAATTTTCCAAAGAAATTTGTCTTAACTTAGCTAGCTAAAATATTCCTTTTTACTCTTATAGGTACCTACTATAGATTTAAGTCCTCCGCTTTTCAGCCATTAATATAATACAAAATTTTCCCCCTTCAGACATTTTGATGTTCGTCAAAGAAATCGACTTGTTAACTTATTCGGAAATTTCACAGTCGAAACTGAAATACATGCCACAAGCTAAAAGTTTTCTAACCACGGCAATTGATTAAAGGCTTTTTGGGTGAGTGCCATTAATCATGTGGCTTAAAACTCGCTCAACCGTCTTCCTCTTCAAGATGTCAGAATATTTAAAAGTGGTAAAAGTGGCAGACTCGTAATTAGAAGCAAATATCTACATTTGTATGTGTGTTCTCTTGTAAGTACGTAATATAAGTATGTACATTTATGTATATAGTACATATACTCGTAAAAATAAAAGTAGGCACTTGTAAGGACACTGCTTTTAAAGAAGATTCGCCTTTTAAGTTTTAAGTTCAAAACTGTCCAAACTTACCACTTTCGGACAGTCTAAATTAAATCGAGCTTGATATAGTTTTCAGATTTTCAACAAAACTTGCAGTGACCAAACCAGAATCACAGAATTTTCCCTTTAGACTTATTTGCCTCTACTATGTATTTAGGGGGGGGGGGGGGGGGGAGGTATGTTTAAGGGTTATTCTCTGTCTAAAACTTCTGTTAACCGAATGAGCCGACTGAAAACAGAATTGCAAATTTACCTATACAAATCAACACGAATGCCATACTACTCGTACCTACATATCTCAAAAAGCGTAGAGATTTCAGTCCAGAACTTTTCAACTTTGCAGAACAACACCACTCTAGTGTACCACCCCCCAAAAATTGGGGATGGGTGATGCTCCCTTCTTATGTAGATATTCTTGTGTAATTGTGTAAATAAAATTCAAACTCAAGTTTTGCAGTTCTGAATCAGAGCGAAAAATAAACTTCGATGAATGAAATCTCGTATACAATACTCAGGAAAACATAGAACACCGCCCGGAACTGACGAATTGCCAGTTGTTCCATTTGAATAAATAAATAAAATGGAATAATCCCTTCTGCTGTAGTGCACAGATGTCCTGCTCCTGAGTCCTGACTCCTGATAAAGCTGTTTGTTTGTGTATATGCATGTGTGTGTGTGTGTGGTGAAGTAAGGTGAGTTTAGCCTTGTTTCTATTTCGTCTGTTGCGAGTTTTCTAATTTTCCAAACAAGAACAGAATTTTCTTTGCATTCGTGAAAAATTATGTATAAAAAAAAACAAAAAGGATAAAAATGTGGTAAAGGTGGTTTGGAAATGAATTCTTTAAAACCACAGAGAAATGTTTTGTTGTTGTTGATGTTGTTGTTGTTTTTGTTTTTGTTGTTGCTGTTGTTTATAGTGATTCTAAATTAATGTTCTCGAGGAAAAGAATACTACAAGTTTTGTAGCCAGGGGAATCTCAATTCGTTTGTACTTTAATTTTGTAGGAAAATCAAATAAAAAGAAAAGTTCGTTGGAAAATTCACATGCATTTTGGGATAGTTTTCTTTTTTGTCATTTACCTATCTCCTACATAACATAAATTTCTACAAACTTTTCCCGTCTTTATGTAGTTTTCTGCTTAGTCAGTGAAGCAGAAGTATGCAAATGAAAAATTTTGCGTCCCTATAGAGCCGAATAATAATTAGAAAAACTTTCGACTTTTGGAGCACAACTTCCAATTATAAAAAAAAATCAAAAAATTAAATTTTCAATTCAGTAGAATAGTAGGAATCTTCAGTGGAACCCGAATATCATGGAACGAGCAACAGAGACTTATGATTATAATCGGGTTGTGACTGTATTACTATCACTTTTTATCATTTTTTATTATAACGGATAATGACGTCAATTTAGTTGGAACCGCCATTTCATGGTAGAAAAATTTAGAACTCAATTAGGCTAATTTAATGCAAGTTCTCCGAATTTAACGCTTCAGTTACGTGCATTATAATAGGAAGAAGCGACTTCTACATACTTCGCGTGAAATAAGTAAGTAAGTTCGGATATAAATAACTTTCGGAGAATCATTCTACAGAAAAGGACAAGCGACATCTATAAGTATGAAAATAAACATCTTTAGGTTCGGAGTTTCGATGTTTCGAGAACAGAGTATTCGTGAAGGTTCTAAGATGATTTATAGAGCATAAATACGGCGATATTTAGAAGTAACTGTACTAGCGATAACTAAAGTAAGAGTTGTTTTGATTATTTGTTTGTAAATTTTATAAAAGTAAACAGAAGAACTTGTGAATAATATGGAAATATTGTGTTTGAATAACGAACAAAGGTCACGCAGTATTTTTTTTTAAAAACCATGAATAATCCAGCTTTATCAAAAGTTAGAACCAGCACTAGTGAAAATAGGTTCAATAGTATTGTCACAACTAATATGTCCTGCATAATATTTTAGAGCTCAGTTAGGGCTAATTTAATGCCCTTTCATTGATGGTAAAAAAAGTAATCGTGACTAAGAAAATATAAAAATAAAAATTTAAAAAACAAAATTCTCCATCGACATTGAGCCTACACTCTAACTTAGATTTTAATATTTCTATATTTTTCAATAGGATTAGAATCTGTAATCAACAAATAATATTTGAATGGAATTGAATAGTTACTATAAACCTTTCAGGATAGATACAGGGTAGTAAGGCTTAAACGTTAGAAAAAAATATTATTTATGTGACTGTTTTTTTTATAGTATTATGCCTAATCTCCAACAAACCAACTAGCAAACAAACAATAAATCAGCGGTTAACCATTACTGGGTGAAACACCTAAATTTAAACAGTTATGGTAGATACTAAATAGGCCACCTATTATTATCTAGAGAAAACGGAAGTAGGTAAATACATCGACATTCAATGCCTCTAACACAAATAGAATTTCTCTACGCTAAATTTGGGTTACCACACTTACTGATTTCTCTATACTCCATTATCCAGTTGAACTGCGTATTGTAAAACAAGAAAATTTGTTTTTGAACCGCGATAAAGGCTTTTCGGCAGTTGTCAAATTACAACAGAATTTACGGGGAGGTACTTACATGTATTCTCTGTAATTCATTAGGTTTTCATATCTTTATACAGTGGTCAATGCGAGATAAATTTATTTATCCTAATTATCATTTTTCGAAAGAGTTTGAAATTCTAACCATGGTTAGACGTTGATTTGTTGGTGAGTGGGAATTAAAACCAATTTCAAATTAATGTTGCAACCATCGTTGGTAAAAAAAAATGGTTTACATTTTATGCCGACATTACATATGCTTCCCTACATTTCTAGTCATAATCTAGTGATAAAGCTGGATTATCCATGGATTTTTTTACAAGATACTAGAGCATTAAATTTGGGAAAGAGGCATTAAATTAGCCCTAACTGACAGAGCCGGATCTAGGAGGAAGGGGGGAGCACTTGCCCCGGGCGCTAGTTTTAAGGGGACGGCAATATGATGGACTTCTGAACTCATAACTAAACGAAAAAAATCTAATTACAAGAATTGGAAACATTTTTCAGACCATTCTTTACACTTCAGTCTTCTTTCCAGAATCTAAAAGCTCCTTTGCTGACATCATCCTTTGAATTGTGCTTATACAGTCAATCAATTTACTGTCTATTAAATTTAAGTCTGTAAACCTCTGTAAGCTAATTAAACTAAAAATTCCGCTAAATTTTCAAATGATACTTTTGTATCATATACGAAATGAATTCAAAAGTTGTACAAATGTACTAAGGTTGCTGGCAACCCTATGTTTCCCATCATCCACCAATCCTATCTCGAATGTAGACGGAATATAAGACAGTCGACACAAGCACAGAGTTGCCGGAAAAATATTTTTATGCCAGCTAAATTTTAGCCATTTTAGCCAGAGTTAAGGCCTTTGAATCCGGTTAAAAAATCGGCTAAATCCTGCCAGAATTCCTACTCAGAGTTTTTTTTTTTTAAACCATCTCAAATTTTAGTCGTTTTTGCCGGTAAGATTCATATTGAAAAGCGGCTAAAATAAAAAACTAATCTCGAACATAATAAACAATTTTGATTTGTATTTTTTGAGTTAATAAAATAAACTGCATTTATAATGATACGATTTTTTACTTTGCTTTTATTTTACAACAGTTTGAGATTCAAACGGCAATTAAGATCTGTTTGAATTTCAAATTCTTTTTATTTACCAATCATTATTGTTTCAAATTCAAATTGTTTTAACAATTCTGGTTCTAGTTCCAGTATATAATAGGTCATCTCTCATATACATATGATGCCTAGTATGTGCTGGAACTGTAATAAAATTTGCCCCAAATAAACATTGCTGTTAGAGGAGGCGGCAACTAACGTCTGTGCCCTATCCTCGACCCCTCAAAAATTTCCTAGATCCAGCGCTGCGAATTGAGCCCTAAATTTTGACGTATTTCAAACTTTTCTACCATGAAATGACGATCCCAACTTAATGGACAAAAGAAAATAACAAAATTAATTTTTCTTTCTTGGTCGAATTCCTCCACGAACTGAAATTCCTACACAATCTGTAAGTTTCCAAGTTAGAGAAACACAACTTGTAGCGAAATTTTTCATCTGCATACTTTTCGGAGCCAAAGGCTTGTACTAAGGTTCGAAATTTTAGCGGGTCTCCAAAATCGGGCCGTTCTTTAGCAGCTAAAATATGACAGCGGAGACTCAAGAGAAAAGATATATTAGAAACAAGGAGAAGAATTTTGCAATTTTTTTCCGGAAATACAACGCCCGGTCATAATATTTCTAAAAACAGATAGTTAAAATTATTTAGAAATATTAAAAATATAAAAATAATATGCATAATGTATATACAATAAGAAAAAAAATTAACAATGATATTGAAAATACGGCCAAGAAAGAAGAAGAAATCCAATTCATCCGTACTTACAGCAAAGACGTACAAAACTACGTTAAGCCTAGTACTAAGGTCGGCGATAAGCTAAATTTTGTATGAAATTTTAGCAAGCTAAAAGATATTGACGAAAATTTATCCTGAATTTTAGCGAGAGCGGTACTAAGGTCAACGTGCTAAATTTGTCTTTGGGTTTTGATTAGAGACGGCACCACCAGTAAGTCTCCAAAAAATTTAGCTTGAATTTATCCGCCCGGCCGTTCTTTAGCGCGCTAAAAGTATTTTTTGTCAGAGTTCTGAGATTTGATAAATTTATTGACTGGATTTTCATGAAGAGGATTCCAAATATAGACCTGTATGCTGAAAAATGGCAAATAGGGAGAACTAACTACATGCGTGATTTCAAGATCGCTGCGGCCCGAAATATATCCTGGAGAAACTGAATCTCTGCTGTAGAGGAACCGGAATGATGTCCGTAATCGGATGCAGTTATCATAGCAAACTCCTTCCGTGGAAAAAATGCAGAGCGCATGCAAGCTCCATACAATGACTTCTGCAGTAGAATCTATATGGACAAGGAAGACATTGAGAGCATTCAACATCTGCTGTGCGAATGACCTAATCTTGCTAAGTTCAGGAGGAATACGCTTGGCTTGGTAGCTACTTTTCTGCGAATTGGGGGGAATTTTATCAGGATGAGGTAAGGGTATGTCTCATATAAGACAAGGAGTTGGGGGACCTGGTAAAGTTCATTAACTCTTGTGGCTGGTTTCAGTAAATGAAACATATCGAAAAAATTCTCCAAAAAGTTAAAATAGCAAGTCTCATCTTTCTGAAAGTGAAGTGACTTTATGCAGTTTATGCCATTAAACACAATGCTGCAAGTTAGGACTATTTCCTTACTTTACACGAAGACTCTGCTGTAGAAGTTTGTAATTTTCTCTACAGTTTTAACCCTTAGGTTCACTATTATCTTCCAGGTTGATCTGAAATTTTGCACACGGACTATATATTTGGGCACTGCCTGAGAATTCGTTTACGTACAGAACTGAAATCTTGTACATGGCGTTTTCATAAAAATAATAAATACAACTTTAAGAAGTAAAAAAGCTAGAATTGGTTTAACACCAATTCTTATGATACCCCAGCTAGATGAATGCCCGTATAAAATTTCGTATGGTCACCGATCTATGCAAGTTTGATTTTTGAAGTGGTCTTTCGCATATATTTCTAGAATGGTTCGTCGGACAGAAAAAATGATTATAACCAATTTTATAGGATTTCATATTCTGAAGAAGTTTTTAGTACAATAAAAATGTGTACGACTGATCGTTTTCACAGTATATGTAAAAAACCTAAATTTTTATATGGCAACACCAAGGAGGGGTTGCCCGATTTATTCCATTTTTTCATTTTTGAAATTTTATTCGTTCTTACAACAAAAACACCATATACCAAATTTCAGCTCTCTATGTCGACGCATTCTCAGGTAGTGTCCAAATATGTAGTAAAAATCAAATTTTTGTATAGCAACCCCACGAAGGAGTTACCCGATTTGTCCCATTTTCGAACTTAGTTTTTTTTTTTTTAAGTCCATGTGCAAAACTTCAGCTCTCTAAGTACACGTGTTCTCGAGTTATCGTGAGGACAGACAGACGGACATGCAAAAATCAAAATAACTTTTAATGGGTGTCCAAATCTATTTTGCCCTACCATCATTATTTCTAGGTGTTACAAACGGAATGAAATGGAAAAAAAAATCACGAAAGTTAACAGAGGACGTATTGGTGCATATAAAGCAGTATGTTGAGAGTAATCCCGAAATAACAACTCGAGGTATCCAATGAAATTTATACCGAACACAAAAACATTTCTTTGTCCTTAACTACCATCGGAATTGTCCTTTGTGAGCTTAAAATCACGCTCAAACTTCCTGCCATTGAAAATGAGCAGATGAATTCACTGCGAATAATACAGTTGAGGCAAACATACGCGCAGGATTTCACGTAGTGGGCCTGGGAGAACAGAGATAAAATGATAGTTATCGATAAGTGTAGTTTTAATCTTCATCTTAGAAGATCTTAAACCCATACAAGAATGGGCATCCGTGCTCGAGTTATAGTTCCACCAGCACGTGGCAGAAACGTCACACTTATTGCCGTGATAAGTAACCAAAGAATATTGCATTACAAGATCATTGCAAATTTTACTTGCAATTCCGAGAGGTTTTCTTTATTTCTGTGCACTTGAAACAAATCCATTGTTTAGTAACGCATTCATTTTTAATTATGGATAATGCGAGAATACGTAAAACACAACAAGTTCGTGATATGTTATCTCAAAACTAAAATTGTTGCCTCCTTACTCGCCTATGTTAAACCCTATCGAAAAATCATTTTCTAAAATAAAGGCATATTCACGTTCAGGTTTTGGTGCCATATGCGTAGAGAACGTAATCTTCTCTCAGTGATCGAAGATAGTCTGCAACAGATCGCAGCTAATGACTGTTCCAACTATATAATGGATATGCTTTTGCGTATTCCTAAGGTAGTGGATGGTCAACCATTACTCTGAACAGTTAGAAGTATTGCAGATATAAATATGCACCCAAAATATGAAAAAAAAAAATTCTATGAAATGCTTACTTAAAGTGAAATAAAATATTTTAAATAGAAATTTTTAAAGAGTTTAAATATATTTGCTAAAGGTTTAAGCCGTTTTTTTAACAATTGAAACTCATTTGTTAATGGTTTAAATTTATTTGTTAAGAGTTTAAAATCATTTGTTCGAGGTTTAAATTTATTTGTTAAGGGTTTAAAATCATTTGTTCAAGGTTTAAGTTTATTTGTTAATGGTTTAAAATCATTTGTTCAAGAAGGTTTAAATTTATTTGTTTAAAGTTTAAATTCATTTGTTAATAGTTTAAATAAATCTGAGAGTGCTATATATATAGAATCCCGGAAAACATTACGAATAGAGATCGAATCAAAAACGACTCTCTCGAATTTTGACCTTGAACTCGAGCCGAAAACGAAGGAAAAGGAATACTAATTCAAATCGAAATGACGACTCGATATCTATCCTTCTTCTGGAGTTTTTTTGCAAGATTTTTCGAAGGGTCATATGTATTCGAGATTTCTTCGCAAAAACTACTCGATTGCGAATTGGATAAAAGAGTAAGCTACGCTTTGTGAAAACTACGCGATATCTAATCTCAGCATTCACTTCACTTATATAACATAACTTTTTCTTCAGCAGAATACTTGAAAAAGAATGTCATTGGCACGCTTGCATTGTAATGCACAATCTGAAAAAATCATGTAGGTACCGATAATTCTTTTCAAACATTTCGTAATATTTCAGAAAAACGAAAAATTCTTTGCAAGTTCTCTGAAACTGAGCCTGAAGCGACGAGGGCATACTACAAGAGAAATTTCTTGAGCAGCTGTTCAATACACCCTTATTCGCCAGTGTGTAAAAAACAACAGTGAACCACTACATCCTTATTCACCAGTGTGTAAAAAACAACGTGCCTGGTTATTGAAAAATGTAAACATTTCTACTTCACATAAAACAAGTATATTTCTCTTTGTCACACACATGCTCAATTTCCTTAAAGCTACATGCAATTCTTTCTTTCAAATATTATAATCATTTTTTTATTTTATTTTTTCAAATGATGTCCTATTCTCGTGGGTAATCTCTTTCTATCGATCAGCTGTTCAAGAAATTTCTCTTGTAGTATGCCCTCGTCGGCCTGAAGGTCATATATTGAGAGAACTGAAAAATTTTCCGATTGTTACTTTCGAGAACTTCTCGCAAATGCGAAAACCCAAGAGGAAGAGAATCATAATTTACTGCTGATCTTGTTCATATAATATTGCTGTATAAAAATATAAACACAAGTTTTCCCATACATACCACCATAATAAAATAATTACCAATTATTAATTCTTTATAATTATATTTTTAGGTGCCCGAAAAGGACGCCCATAAGTGAATAGCCGAAATAATTACAGGAGTTTCCAAAAGCAAAAATTATCTTCATAAGTCAGATACAACATGTTTGTCAACACACATACATTTTTAGAATTTAATTTTTATAATTTTACTTACAAAATAATTGATTCTTTGTACTATTTTTAGCATTTTCTTATATTTTTTATAATAAAGTTTCCGAATTGAAAAAAAACAAAAACAAAAATTTATTGTGAAATTCAAAATAAAAATAAAATCTCATTTTCACTACTACATATGTATAAGTAACAGGGATTATAAGTGTTCGAAACTCAAATGTTTACTGTTGCGTAAAATTTATACTTGTTTTTTTCTTTATTACTATTATTATTAATAATATTTGTACTTACGCTAGTTTCAACATTCTGAAATTGTAATTAAATAAAATAATAAATTTAAGTTATAACAAAATGTTCCTCTTTTTTCTGAAGTTTTTTTCCTTTATTTTTCTTTTTTTTTTGTATGGTTTGAAACACATACATACATACATATGTACATTTACATGAGGAATGGTGTACTGTGAATTTTGGACTTTTTAATTGATCCCAAGAATGCATCTTTTAATAGAAATCCTGTAAAGTGCTGCAATTAAAAGTTTAATTTTTAGTAGACGTTAGTAATCAAAATTTAATTTTTTCCTATTTCAAGTTAGAATTTTATTTGTTCTGATATTTTTAATATACCTATTTTTCAGGTTCAAAAGGACTCTTTCGAGATAGCGGAAATATTTAGTCTGCTCGTTTCGGTTCTTGGGATAGCGAAAAATTCAATAACTTATTACATTCTTAAGACAAATGGTCCTAACGTCTAAGGGATGTATTTTCTTTATAAATGAATTATTCAATTTTTATTTCTTTCCTAGTCTAAGACTTACTTTAATATTTGCACATTTAGCAATTATTGGACTAGTTAAATTACAAAAAAGGCAATAACTATATACTATTTTTTTCTATAGAACCAGTTTCAGTAAATTATACTGTGATTAGGACGATTTCTGCGACCATCCGGTTCTCTAGCTGTTGCGCACTTAGTCTTAGTGAAATATTTCTGTTCAGTTGAATTTCAAGCAGAAAGCAAAAAAGAAGACCTCATAAAAATTCCATTAACTTTCTCTTTTGATCGGCTGGGAAGAGTTTGAAGATCCTAATTTTTAGCCATCAGCTTGGACCAGCATTGTTCATGTCATTGGAGATAAATTCTCTACGAACATTCTCTAGGAACACAATCACTGAGGTGATAACGTTTCCAGGTGCTCTGGTATATGAATATGATTGCTAGAGCTGTACTTGACTAGCAGTTCAGGTATCATTCCCAATAATTCTTTAGAATTTAGATAACTATTTTACGTATATTTTACGAATTTACTCTATCCAGTGGCTTCCTATACAGTCCTTTGAAATTTAGAAATTACCGGAGGACTATTGAGAATAATTAGAATAGCCTTGGTACAACAATCAGAAACTATCTTTATTGCCATTACAATGATGCGAGTATCTTAGATCCTTTCAAGAAGTTCCATTCTAATATAGAATATACCAAGATCAACCAATAAAACAGCAGTAGTGGGTATATTATCTGTGATGGTGGCATTCTTATAGACCGGCACAGCTGACTTGCAGTCTGAAGTTGTTCTTCCATCAAATCATGCTCGCCTGTAAATAAGAGGCTCACCAAGTAGCAACATCGAGTCGCAGCTAAGAGTGCTCCTCCTCATGGCCTCGTGAACTAATTCTTGAACGATATATAAGTTCTCATGAATTGCTGTAGCCGTAGAGCATACAGTGTAAATCCAGAGATTCTTAGCAAGCCTATGGCCCTGTATGGTAATCAGAACACAACAGAAATTATTTTCCTAGGTCTGTTTTCATAACATAAGACAACGAAAATAAAGAGATTATTCTTTTGGGATAGGCGATCATTAATTTCGTTTTCTCCAATGGCCGTACTCTAGCTCCCACATCTGGAAAGCTTCATTATTCCTTGACAGTTTCTATCAGTATATTAAGCTGGAGTCCTACACAAGATGTAGATAATTTGCATAATCGCTATAGAAGTCAACAGCAACAAAATACACTAGCAAGGAGCTTATAATCTCTTGTGCCAGGCAACACTTTTGGCTTCTACCATTACCCACGTATTTCCAAATTTAGAAAAATTTGTTTGTCATGCTAACATGGATATAATCCTTCTAACTATTTCATGAACTAAACCTCATCTAATGGTCACTTTATCAAAGGAATATGTAGTTAAATAAAATCTGGAATGTTACGATGTGGCTCAGTGGAATTAGCCATCACGTGTATCAGGCAAAAAGGCTGTGAGTTCAAATCATTATATGGGATGACTGGGACTTTGACAGCTTTCATCACGGCCCATAATTGAGTGAATTCATGCTCTCGAATAAAAACAATTGGTAATCAATGTATAAACTGAGGAAAAAGGAAAACTTGGTTCAATGAAGAAGCAGATGAAGTGTGTCAAGATCTGCATACAAATACTTTCGAAATAATCTCCCCTTATATTATCTGGGTCACTTTCTCCAATACAAAGCTATGTATTAGATGTTGTGGACAATCTGAACATTCTAGTCGCATATATCTGTGGTCGTGAATATGTTTTATTAATTCTAATTCTGTTCGTATTTTTTCTATTATAAATATTTTGAAACAACTAGAATGGGTGACACATTCACTAATAGTTTTATAGTCACACTCGCTGTCCAGGGATGGGTAAGATATTTACATACATATTGTAAATGCATTAAGTATCTAACTATATTAATGTTAAAGTTCCAAACAAAAATATAGCTAGACCCAGTCAATTATAGGGAAGTAACTTTGTGTGGTAACTGTTACAGGATGATTATATTCACGAAGTGTTAGCAAAAATTTCTAGTTTTCTAAGAAAACAAAAAATATACATTTTACTGAATTGGTAACTTTGTGACTTGAAGTAATTGTCGCAAACTCCTTAGGAAAAAGGTATGAAGTGATTTAAAGCCTGTCCAAAATGAGTAAAGTACAAAATACCCACACTTACTCAAAACGTTATAAATACGATTAATTTTGGCCCATTTGAAAATGAAGTGAAATGTTCCAAATGGGTCCATGATGGATTTCATTTGTGTGACACACTGCACATTTGACTCCATTTAATCAAAAATTAAATCATTATGGACACAGTCTGTCTAGGGTATTACACTCTGTTCCCGTTTTTCATCTGCTAGATAGAAATCAGAGAATAAAACATATTACTTTATAGCATGTCAAACCCAAATTATTATTTTTTTCTTTTTGTGATCAAAATAACTTCAACTTGAATTTGCTTTTTATTTATTGTTCACATAAATATAAACATAAACATTTATTTATTTGAGCATCCGTGCCAAAGACACGCAAAGTGTTGGGCACATCATAAGAAAGTTACGCAGTAGATATGCATCATAGCAAAACAAATCATAAACGACTAAGAGTGTCCGTGATCAAATCTTATTTATGGCATTGTTCAGAACAATCTAAGATGCGAAAATTTTAAACACTTAAGAAACTGCACAGACTTTGTGCATTTTTGTACTTGAGTATTAGAAATAATGTGGACACTCGAACACAATGTTACGAAATAGTAAAAAAAGCACTCAATGACATAATAAAGGTAATATTCTCATAACAATATTATTACTTAAGTATTTCATACATAGTTAAATACAACGTTCATACGTGGAGGCACACAATATTTATAACTCACTGTCAACACTAACATATAATCGCAATTGTCTTTCCTTTACTACAAGTATCGGCACACACAAAAATATGTAACGTGTCTATTTCACACCCATGTATTTATACTTCAAACGTTTCTATGTTTATATCATAAACAAAAATAAAACTAATTGGGTGCCTATTTCGGACCCTTGCGGTATTTCATACCCTTACTAAAATTGATGCTGCCTTGCGTAGCTAAATATTGTGCTATGCGGTTTAGCTGATATAAAATAGTGAAACAATTCTTTATTATATATTCCGCATTTTCCCTCAGAAGAAATAGCATATAATTTGGAGTACCTATCACGATCTATGTAAAAATCCGAGAAAATATATGCTACTCTTTTCTGGCCAGCTATTCTACATTTTTTTTTCAAAACTTTTGAACACCGTACCATGAATTCGGAAAATATTTCTTCTTTATCACAATAAACACCACTTTTTTGATTTTTCTAGTCATAAAATCAACATCACTTCTAATAAGTTTGCTTGAACCTATTTTAATAAGTATCATGATTTTTCACATCTCTGAAATCCTAGATAAATTGATAAAACATCTATAATGTAACAATAACATTCCACTTCATATATTTAAATTTATTAAACTTATCATAACCATTCCCCATGTATATTACAAAACTTTTTTGTTTTTTTTTTTTTTGTACAAAAATATAATTTAACTCTACATGAACAGGTAAAAAAGTTGGTAAAATAGAAAGCAAAATTTAAAATTTCAACAACAATAAAGATGAATAATAAAAAATAAATAAATCAATCGATAACAAGAGATTAAAATGAAATAAACATTTTTTGTAGACACATTTAAACATAAAAATTAAAAAAATATAAACAAAAAACACAAAAACCCAATAGTGATACGAAATAGTTCACAGAACAAAATGCAAAATAAACTGAAAAAGTAAAGGAAAAATTTTATTATAAATTAAATAATTGTTTAGTGAGACTTTGTTTTTTTATTTTTTTAAATACATACATAATCTGTATAATATATAAATACATATATATATATAATACTAAACACGCATGTTTTACTCATACATATGCTGATATACATACTCGATTACTACTTCCGGTAAATGATGTGTATATATTAAAAAAAAAAAACAAAAAAAACAAAAAATAGAATAAAAGAGTCTTAAATATAAGAAAAATATCATTAAAAAAAAAAGAAAAAAAGGAGCAAAACTGGAATTTAGTTTTGCAAGTAGCTTAGCAGGTAAATATAAAAAACAGTTTGTCATCGCCATTTTTGTTTTTAACTGATTCAAGGATATATTTCTCCTCTTAACGTTAATAAATGTCATTATAGCTGACCGAGAAGTTTATGTTCAATTACAAGTTACAAGAAAATCATAAGTTTAAGCCAAAAAATATAAATTTTCCATTGGATTAAAACACTTAACCACCATTTAGGAGTTTTTCTTTTTTATATATAAATTTTCGAATCAAGCCTATAAAAGACATAGATTTTGATATTACCAGAATAGCTCTAATGGGATACTGGAAGATTCCGGTTAATATTTTAATTGCGCGTATCCAGAACCATTTGTCCTTGAAATAATTGATAAAACAATAGTAAGAAGTTTTATTTTATGCCCTCATATTCCTCATCAGTGACGTAGACGTGAGGGGGCATATCAACTTGGTAATCACAGCCGCAATATATGGAGATTGGAATCTCACCGATGATGACCAAATAATTTTTCCAATTCCCATTTTTTTTCTTCTTCACTACCTTTGGGAGCATAAGCTTTACTCATTACCTCTCGATCTGATTCTATTTTAGGTAATTTTTTCGATTTCTGTCCATATTCTCCAACTTGTTCCCTCCGTATTGTTCACTGTCTTGCTTGCAGGCTCCGCTCTAATTTCTTTAGGGTGATTGCCATGTGTAGGTCTTCTAACCGTATGCATTATCCAAGCCCATTTTCTTCACCTTATCGAGTTGCTATTGACTCTTGGTGCGTAATGAACAACAGCTCAATGTACGTTATTCGTATTAGCCAGAATATAACATACCACATACCTATAAAAATAAATTGCTAAAACCCTTACATTTTAGAAGCATTTAAACTGTGTCATAAAAAGAAAATAAGCTATCCATATAGATATGTACCTTCTTCAGTGGTCAGAATGTTTCGAATAGGATCATTAGACATTTGTTTAAGAGCACTTGAATTCTTTTCATACTGCTTTTCTTGACTAGTCTGCTTCGCATTTATATATTAAGTGACCATCAGTACTATTAGTAAGAGCAATTTCAAATTTCAACTTTTTCATATATACATACATATGTACTTAAAAGTTACAGAGGATTAAAACGTAAAGCATTGGTATGAGAATAACCGACGAACATAACTTCAATTCAATTAAGGAAATTCACATTAATATTTGACCTCATTGATATAGGCAGCATGGACGTTAAGCTCCATACAGTCGACTATAACAAGGCTTGATAAAATTATTGCGGTCCTGGGCTCACAAACAGAAAACATTATGTATTATCTTCAAAAATATTCTAGATCAGTATTCGCAGCCTGACGGTAATCCTTAATTTATATCAATGGCATGTTTCCTATTCAAGGCTTGCTTCCTTAAAAAAGAGTACCAAAATCAAGAAGTTGAAAGACAAGACATGTATTGCAAGATGCCCGTAGAATGCAATCCACTTTTCACAGATTCCAGATAATATAACAATCTTAATCTTGTTAAAATATGTATCGCTCGTCTTTCTCCTTAGCTAATCTATATGTCGTATAAGGATTATATAATTCAAAAAACAAGGTAAGATTTGGTATTTTTTATGGAATTACGAACAATTTTTATAGCCAGGTCTGGCTCTGATTTTCCGTTCCGTGGACCAGCGCCCGCCGTAGGTGTTTCAACCTTGGTTATCAAGTCCTCCATCAAAGCGGTTGTTTGTATGAAACATCAGCATAGATAAGTGAGCCTGAGAAGGTACACAAAACTTCTTCTTAATGAGTCCAATATGATTTTTTCTGATTTTCTCTTTGGGCTCGGAAGGAAACAAATATAGAACAGTGGTTGGCATCATCTCTGACCATAGCTCACTTCACGCTTATCTAACAAGGATGGGAGCCCTGAGTGTCTGTCCTGCCTGGATGGAAAGCCTAAGACAACCGAACACTTTCTTACCAGGAGCAGGCTGGACTTGATACGCTTGGGTTTGCTTTCCTATCTGTGGATGAGCTAAAAAACTTACCTCACCAAGACCTGACGATTCATTGAGAGGACTGGTAGGTTCTGATGAAAGGATTTCTTGTACGTTAGCATAATGGGCCGCCCTAGCCATTGTGCTTGGGATCTCTCGTCCCCTGGCTAAAAAAAAGAAAAAGAAAACAATTTTAATAAAACAAATACAAAAACTACTAGTTTAAAGATGTATGAAGATGTAGCTTTTCAGATCTGAGTACTGGGAAAAATTGTACATAATATTAGCACAGTTTGTCATTCATTCAAACAGAACTGTTATATTTGTACACGTTTTATGAATTATAGCAATTATTCATGGAATGGAGGTACACACAATTTCTTCAGAAGGCGTTTTGTTTTTTTATGTGACATCTACAGTCGACCAAATCTTTAGAAAATTTTGACTTTTTATTTATTTTCTAGATTTATTCAATAGAGTTTCTTTAAATTCTCCTAACGTACAATGGTGGTAAAACATGACACATAAACCAACAGAAATACAACAGCAAAATTTTACCACAAAAAAAAAACAAAACTAAATATTTTCAAAATAACCAAACAATCAATCAAACATTGAGAAAACATCGAGTTACTATAAGTAAGGAAAAAACAAGTTAAATAAAAAGTTTGTGTAACAAAAATTATAAGATTCCAAAAAATTTCCAAAACAAAATTAACATATTTCTCGACTTAATGAAAGGAAGTATAAAAGAAGAGTAATACGGACAGGTATAGAAAAATAAATAAAAAAAGATTAAATGTAAGAAAAATACTAAATTTAAGTGAAACTTTAAATATTCGATAAAAATTACTTTTAGGCCATGTCTCAATCCAAGTTGTCTATCCTCCACTTAGCCTATATCAGTAACCTACTATAGCATAGGTAGGTCGAATTCAGCTATAGCAGAGTCTATAGCTACTGATTACAAGCTTTAGAAATAGCAAAAAAATTGCTACATAATTAAGTGTGGTGATACTGAATCAACGAATAGCTCGCGAGTCATGAATAACAAAAAGCGCTGCCGTAAGTAGATTTATTGGGCCTTTTTTGAATATAGAAATGCTTGTAATAAGCTCATCCAATATCACTTGGAATTTCATTATTTTCATTTATTTTATTTTTGTATATTCTTTCTGCAGTGAGTTAACATGCCTCTGAGGGCACCGATTATGTTTTTTATTCTCTGCAGGGATTATAGAGCTGCATTGCACCCATTACTACAAGTAATACGATTTCAACAAACTTTTCACTTCTATATAGATAGAGTGCTAGGACTTACTAAATAAGGATATCATAACGGTGATACTGTTTAAGGCGTCAATATTTAATGCAGTAGTATTATCCTCAGTTTACTGCTCACCAACCTCCTTAATAACTCCATTGATTTCTTGGATTCTCTTGTATTTATCATGAAAACCTTCCGTCAACCTACTATAGAAGGAGAGGATATCAGTGACGTCACCTGCCAACAGATGATAGATGCGAAATTTTAATAAATTTGTATTTATTTAAGACGAATTTGAGGAAAGAATATAATGAAACGCTGAATGTCCCACCATTTCCTCTTTCATAAAAACCTCCTTTTCGAAATACATTTTACATAATCTCTGAAGTTTGAAGAATTGTTTTAGGAATCAAAGCGTACAATTTATGAAATATGTAGATTTCTAAAAAAAAAATCATTGGTATTGCTTCCGAGAGAGTTTTGATTGCCAAATTAAAATGACGCTACTTGGTAGTCATACTGAATCTACTGTAAAAACACTCTTCTCGAAATTCATACAATCCCATTTCCCTTCTTCCATCATATATGGAACCAAACCAATTGAAGAATATATGTAAGGTGAAAAAGATACCTACCCAACTCTATATTTCTCCCAAAAATATTCCCAAAACAATCAAATCAACATCAGGCAGGAGATTTAGTTACAGGATATTTCTGCACCAATAAACGTGGATTTTTAAAATAGAGAATCCTTGAAACAGAGATTGTGAAATTGACCAAGAGATTTTCACACAGGAAAGGTATCAAAAACATATTATTTTAAAAGTAGGTATAAAATTTTGTAAACAGGATTGTAAAAGCTCGACATATTGGGCATGGGAAATATATATATATACCTACGTAGTTTTATATATAAATGGGATTTCTAAACTAAGCTCAAGTTTAGTGTAGACTTTTCATTAAGTCTCTGCCTATAGAGCTGACCTTATATACATATGTATGTATAGGTCTTATAGTAGAACAAAGACGAATATTTGTATTGAGACAAGCCTTTAAGAAGAGATTAAAAACATTTTTAAAATGAATTTATTATAATAAAGTCTATAAGTAATTATACTAATTAATACTGATTATTTTAATGTAATTAACTTAAAATTAATAAAATAAATGGTAATAAGTAATTTTCAATCAAGTCAAAACAGAAAAAAAATGAAACAAAACTTGTAAAACTAAAGATTAAGAAATTTGGTCTGGTTCCGACTAGTTGTTTTTTGGATATAAAATATTGAAAGGGAAATAAAACATTTAAAAAACACACAGAATGTTTCTTAATTTATTTATTTATTTATATATCCATTATCCAAACACAAATCAAACCGTCCTTATATTAGAAATCAAAGCAAATCACTGTCGAGCGGTTTTTTTTTTAAGGATGTAAGAATGTAAAGCAGCAGATTATATTATTAATTAGCACAGGAGTAATGTTTTAAAAAATCATATCGCGGTTGCCGTTAAATCTACGTTCCTTTTCTCGTTCAGAATGAATCTGTTTCAATACATGTAGCTATTTTTCTCGGGACCAACTATTTAGATGATCGCTTTTTCGGATTCCAAATGGTTCTGTTTTCGTGAATGTGTTGTACACAATTTGGCCGAGTTGGTAATAAGTGAGTTTAAGTTGTCTTTATTGGAAAATGGCTTTGTTTTTTATAAACAACAATTTATACAAATTTGTCTATTTGCTTTTGTAAAATGGAAGAAATGTTAAACATATGAAATAGTTCTATTTTGTTCGCTTTCTATGGGAACAGAACTAAATTTCAACATCGTGTCGATTCACAGAGATTGATTCAGGTCGAGATAAGAAATGCAGCATTTTATTATGTCAAATTTAAACTTTACACACATCATTTTTATACTGAAATAATTAATTAAATTACATATATCAAAACTTGTTCATTTCAAACTAAATTACGATTTATTAAGTCCTATACGTGGGAGCCGAATTAAAGAAAAATAACAATTCAAATTAAATTTGTACATAATTAAAACATTCAAAATTTAGGAAAAACTTCCAAAAATCTGGCCCATCCAAAATTTATGATACTTGTTCTATCCTATAGTGATGCATACACCGTCTAGAAGCCATAAATCTTGATAAATTATGAAGTATAGTGTATAATGGGAAATAGTGCTGAAAACAGGTGAAATGACAAAAAAGTAGGCAAAGATATATAGTTTGTTTTTTTTTTGAAATGATAATTTTACGCTTATGGTAGGAATGGAAAGGAAAATAGTAGTCAAAGGAACAGAATAAAGAAAAAGGGACTTTAACTTTACCAACCTGTTTATTTCTTGGCCTATAATTATATTTAATAATATTTATAAGATGAAACTGAATGCGGCGATATAACTATCCAATAATGAAAAATATAATGTTTCTATACATACGAAAATTGTTCCTTTTGATGTTACTTCCCTATGCTTATAAAAGAGTTATTGAAAGGTGCCTGAAGGTGCCAACAATCAAACTACATATTATGAATGAAATTGGCTGCGTAGAGAATATTAACTTTACAGTTTTCATTATTAGATAAGTGCAGTGGCGGATTAAGCATTAAAAGTAAACTAAGCAAGTGCTTAGGGCATCAGAAGAAAAGTGGCACCAAAAAAGTGGACATAGAAAAAATTTAAGACATTTTTTAAACAAAAATTCGATGATGCTAAATATTTCCAAATTGACCAGATACTTAAAAATTATATGTTTTATTTATGATTTGAACGTGTCTTGGCTTTTCGAGGAACAGAAGAAAAATTTGGATCATTGAATAATGGGAACTTTTTAGGGCTATTAGAGCTTATTGCTTAGTCTGATCCATTTTTAGCAAATATGGAAATTCTGGCAAAGGAAATTGATATGTATAAATTTGGCTAATGCCATATGAATTATTCTATAGCGCGAATACATCTGACATATCAGCATTATGATACAGATTAGTCCAGTCTCAGCTAAGCTTAAGCTAATACTTGCAATGAACGAATAGTAAATAACGGGTCTGATCTTTAATTCTTAACCTCCTACGTAATAGAAATCCTTCTTACCTGTCGCAAAACCAGCTGCAAGGAGTTAATTTAATTAATGGCTCAAAAATCCACGCGTACATTGTTAACAAAGTGAAATCTTGAGTGGATTCGATATTAGATCTGTCACATGTGGACCAGTTAAGTGGTGTATTTAAATACTTAAAATATGGATAATCTAGACAATCTAGCGAACGATTTTTAACTATTTTAGAAAAAATATCCATACTTGCCAAGAAATGGCAAATCAGATTTTACACTACTTACACGAAGATTGTAGGCTAAACTTCTCAAAAATGTAGAGATCAATCTTTTGATAGCGCTGCTAACGTGTCGGGACATTATAAGGGGATGCAGAACAAATTATTGAAACAAACAAATTTGCTATATATGTACCCTGAGCTGCCCATTAATTGAATCTAGTAGGTCGAATTGCTATGGACTGGACTGCAACCAAGGAGCAGTTAATTTTTTCTCAATAATCCAGTTGCTATATAATTTTTTTTTCAGCTTCAACCAGTCGGGTGGAAAATATTTAAAGATTGTACTGGAAATCCCTGTCTGACGCCAAATGAGCGGAACATGCTATGACTACAGAAACAATAATGAAATCTTTTCCTAAAATTTTAAAACCACTTGATTGTAGGCAAAATAAAGGGTTAGCAATATAAAGGGAGACACTAGAAGAGAAGCAGATAATATAGCCAATAAGACGCAAGAATTAGATCTCATAATTATTTTGAATTTTCAGAATGGAATTTTACACAAATTTCATAAAGTAAGCCAAGTTCTACAGAATGAGGACGTCAACTTAAAAACATGTTCAGATCTCTATCATTACTTGATCAATTGCGCTAACTACATATTATAGAAGACCCCTTAATTAGTGAGTTCAATATACAAGTACCTATTGAAGATATTCATGCGACAGTTAAGAAAACAACTTGTTTTATCCTTTTTTTTACCCTTTTTATATCTATAGGTAGGTACATAAATATCAATTAATTTCTACATTTTGACCAAAAATTCGTAATCATGTACTGCCGAAAACACCTAGATATCGATTTTGAGTTGAATTGAATAAATATCAAAATTCGTCTGCCATCTCAGAGCTGCTTTCTTGGATTTCTAAATTTTGATCAAAAATTTGTAATCTGTGACACTGAAAATTCCAAGATATCAATATTCAGTTGAATCGAACGATAAATGATGGTACCTACCACTTATTTGACTTGAACTCTTTATTTTGGTAGTGCATTCCAAATTTGACAAAGCCCAATTGATGCTGACTTTATCCCCGTCTCTCCTACATTATGTACACACATACATTATCGTGGAAAATTTAAAAAATTTAATTTTGCATAAAAAATCTTTGTTTAGAACGTATAACATCTATGACAAATGAGGGAAATTTAAAAATTGCTTTTATCCTGTAACAATTGTTTCATCTGAATGCTCCTAAAATGTCATTCTAGGAAGTTTCGAATAATATTGAATAGTCCTCGAGCCTCAAAACTTCTGCCAAGCTAAAACAAGAAAAACTACGGGGTCTTCTCATTTAGAACATTCGACCAATTACAGTCATAGATACGCAATTAGAAATCAAAAATCAGCAGTATATTAAGGAGCAGTCACAGAGCGATTACCCTGATTACCAATATTTTTTTTTTTACATCATCTGTTAGGTTCTAAAAATATTTTTTATCAGAATGTCGTGAGCATGTGGCCCGGATCATTCAACCGTACTGATAGTTACGAAAAACCGCTGCAATCGCTGTAAACAAATACATGAAAAATGCTTTGAAATACCTTGCCGATTCCTACAAAACGGGAATTAGCTAGATATGCTAGATATAATAAAAAACAATTTTCAAGACCTTCTAATGTCAACATTCGTGGCGTAAAAATGTAGGGCCAAAATAATAACCAAAATAATAAGTAACAAAATATACAATAAAACGAAAATGTACATGTAAAAGGACCACAACTGGGATAAAAAATAGGCTTCCGAGGAATCCTATAGGTAGTAGATGAATGGACGTTATGAGTTCAAAATAAATTTTCCCTTTTTCAGAGATAGCACTGTTTTAGGTCTGCCGCAACTGACTAGCAACCAGGTTCCGAAGAATCTAAGCCATAAATCCGAATCAGCGCTACTGTAACTTACCGTCTTCGAGTCAACATAGGTTGACTTGGAGTGCGTTCCAAAACATAGCTACAGTCGACTACAGTTGACTTCAATCGTTTCAAAACCCACTAGTCAACTGAAATATGTTAGGTGAGTTGACTATTGTGCGTTATGAAGTCAGCTGTAGTCAACTGTGGATATGTTTTGGAATGCACTCTTGGTAGATCCAGCACTTCCCGAAGTTTAGTGCCAGTACAGACTGTCATATGGATAGCCTGGACTGACGAGGCGTATTTGAACACTTGACAGCTTGCAGCAATTCCCCTTGCAGCAGCTGGGTTATCAGAAGGACGGTTGACTGTCAGGACTCGAGAGGTGCATTCAGCTGCAGGGCCGTCATAAGGACGACTTGATTTGCTGAGTATTTCAGGTTCAGACGTTACACAGTCCCAATCAGGCTGATTAGCTCACCGATGATTGGACCTTTATCGGGTCAGACGATCTAATGTATCTATTACTGGATTTGGCTTCCAAGACATCAATTTTCTGCATCAAGCAATTCGGGTGAATCCACACCACAGCTTGGACTTGTATGATCCCAACTTCATGCGACAAGCAATTTATTAGCTGTACTCGCAGAGCAGTTTCGCACTGTTGTGATAGTCACCGTCTCAAATAAATACAACAAGTCACGACTTATCCTATGGAGGAAGTAGTAATTGGGGCGATTTGCTACAGCAAAACTATACCTGCAAAATTATATTTTAAGGATTTTAGTATGGCAATTTTCATCAAGGCCAGAAACTTGAAGCAAAATTTCTCTTTTTTGTCTGTCCTTCAGGAAACTTAAATAGAGAAGTATTTGCATTTGTAACATTGCAATTTTCAATGTAGCACTTATTGACATTCTTAGACAAAATTTTATCTTTTACAGAATTATGCATATTTTGGATTTGAAAATTATTTAATTCAATATTAGATCTAGTTCCTAGTTTAGCTAAAATCGAGTCATATCAAGCCGTATGCCATGTATATTCTGGTTGTTTAAACAAATTCAGGCAAACAAGGGCTCTTAAACACTAGGCCAAGATATTTAAATGTGATTCGTGCGTCGTTATCAAAAACGAAACTGTTTTTGAGATTTCGTGAAGATAGCATGTCAGTCCTTTTAGAGAAAATAAAATATATGGGCACGACTGATTTTATATTTTTATTTTTTATTTTGTATCTAATAAAATTTTATTTTGGCTGAAAATAAAGAAACTCGACATTATGCGAATTCCATTAAAAGGGCTCTTGAGGCCACATAGGAAATGAAACGATTCTTTGATAATTGATTCAAATTTACTCCCAATAAAACCCTGGGCACTCACATAATAAGAAAACTCATTGTGAATCCAGTTTGCTTCAACCAAAAGAAAACAACTCCAAACTACTATTTCCAAACATCGTTTTAAAACACTGAATTTCATTCTTTAACTATCTCTGGCCTAATGGACTCGAATCCTATACAATCTCAAAATCGCATCGAAATACTCTGGCTCTAGCTCATCCGAATTACTAGCCCTTAAAATGCGGGCGCAGTACACTCAGATAAAATTGAATGTTGCAAATGTCGGTTATTGTTATATAAATTTTTTTATAAAAACGGTGTCCACTAGGAGGTCAATAGAGCGGGAGGTGATAGTACTCACCTAGACGAACATTGTATGGTAGCGAGGGGGGCATATCAACTGCTTAGGAGTTACAGGGTGATTAAGAAAAAAGCTAGTTTTTCATAAAACACCCTGTATCTTATAACTACATGGCGTACGGTCACAGTTAAGAGCTCATTGTATGCAGAACTTCATGGCCTTTCCAACGACTGCTCAACCAGCCCCATACCCCTCAACCATCACGAATTACGGTTGTCTAAACTAAAAATTTCGAATTTTCTTACCTTTTTTTATTTAATTTAACCTCTATTATTTTTGAAAAAGGTCGTTAACATAATTAATTTTATAAAAACTGTAAACTGTAGATTCTCCTATGTAAGTTGACCTATTACACCTAATGTGCTATCTGAAGCCCTTTAAGAGTTATTAGCTCTAAACTTATTCTCAAACCTATTTTCAAACCTGTTCTCAACAATTATTCCCTTAGAACGTCATTTTAAAAAATATCGTCTAATTTCGGTGTGACCTCAAAAGGTTATGAGTTAATAACTGTTTAACGGCTAAAGTTAACACATAGGGTGTAATAGGTCAACTTAAAGAGGAGAGTCTACAGTTTTTATAAAAAAAAGTGATGTTATCGTTTGCAAAAATAATAGAGGTTAAATTTAAAAAAAAAAGTAAGAAAATTCAAAATTTTTAGTTTAGACAACCGTAATTCGCGATGGGAGAGGGGTATGGGGCTGGTTGAGCAGTCGTTGGAAAGACCATGAAGTTCTGCATACAATGAGCTTTTAACTGTGACAGTACGCCACGTAGTTATAAGATATATGGTGTTTTATGAAGAACTAGCTTTTTTCTTAATCACCCTGTAACTCCTATACGGTTGATATGCCCCCTCCCCTGCCATACAATTTTTGGTTCGTCTAGGTGAGTACTATCACCTCCTGCTCTATTGACCTACTAGTGCGAAACACCCTGTATATATTCTTTTTCGTTATATAAGCTTTTGTTTACGAAGGGCTAGCAGAGTTAATAATTATATAACAATGCACCAACACCTGTATTAGAAAAAATCTATAAACCACAATCATTATCCTCTCAGACTTTCAAGCGGCATTCAAAGACCTGAAGACCTTCACCATTAAATCAATGATAGTGTCTCAAAACCAGGGTGAAGAGAAGCCAAATCATCCTCATGTGGATATCAGGACATGAGGGTCATATAGGCAATGAAATTGCTGACTGTCTTGCTAAAAGAACGACTTCCAAATTCCATTTAAAAGCAGTTCTAAAACACGAGAGAATGAACTAATGGAGATTTTCTTATTTATTTATTTCACAAACTCTCGTCCAATCCAAATACAAAGTTTTTAACTATAATTATTCCGCGATCCAAAGTTATCACGTCTGAAACCCCCAGAACGATTATCACCCCCACCGCCTCCTCTATTGCCATTGCCATCAAAACGTCCCCGTCCGCCATTGCCACTTCTGCCAAATCCACCTCCTTGATTTGACCCTCCTGAATTCATGCGTGAACCCCCTCCACGTCCACCACCTCCGCCAGATGAATACCTTCGATTAACATAATCTCCTCCACCAACGGAACGTGCGATCTGCTCTAACTGTGGATTAATTTCTTGGTTAGCCTCTCTGAGTACCTGTAATAAGCCCTTAGATTGTTTTGCGTTTTTCTTCGTGAAGAAGGCATAAGAAGTGCCTGTGGAATGTGATCGCCCAGTACGCCCAATGCGATGGACATAGTCTTCAGATGATTGCGGGAAATCAAAATTTATCACGAACTTTATGCCATCAACGTCCAGACCTCGGGCAGCAACATCTGTGGCAACCAAAATATTTGTCCGTCCAGTTCTGAATTGTCGTAGCACTCCATCTCGTTCACCTTGGGATTTATCGCCATGAATAGCTCCGACATCCACACCAAAGCTCCGAATAAAACCGGTCAATTTATCTACCCGTTTTTTTGTCGCAACGAAGATTATAATTTTTCCGGGCTGATTAGCTCTGTCATAGATGTCTGATAAGAGATCCTTCAATTTCATCTCCTTCTCCCCTTCTTGACATATCTCGATAATTTGCCGAATGTTATGATTTGCAGACAATTCCTCTGAACCAATGTTAAGGTGGATATAGTTACCCAGAAAATCTTCTGCTAACTTTTGTACTTCGCGGGGCCATGTTGCACTCCACATGAGAATTTGTCGATCTGGTCGAATTTGTCCTAAAATTTTACGTATTTGCGGCTCAAAGCCCATGTCAAGCATTCGATCAGCTTCATCAAGTACGAGATATGTACACCGCCTTAGATTAGTCACTCCTCCAACTAAAAAATCAATTAGACGCCCTGGTGTGGCAATGACGATCTCACAACCCGCTTCTAAATCTCTAGCCTGTTTCTGTTTGGGTGCTCCACCAAATACACATGTATTTCGTACATACGAAGATGATCCGAAATCTGCTGCGACTTGCTGGATTTGCTGAGCTAATTCTCTAGTCGGTGCCAATACCAAAACAATGGGTCCATCACCACGCTGCAACGGAGGCTGATTGTTTATGTGAACGATTCCAGGTAATATATATGCCAGAGTTTTTCCTGATCCGGTCTTAGCAATTCCAACCATATTAAATCCACTCATTGCAATCGGCCAGCCTTGCGCTTGTATTGGGGTTGGTTCAGTGTAGCCCTGTCGTTTAATCTCATTCATACAATAGTCTGGGAAGCAAACCTCATTGAAATATTGAATTGGATTCGGTGCTGGGCCCTTTACGGTGATTTGCTGTTGTGCGCGGTATTGCTCTACTTCGCCCGGGGGCCGGTTTCTAACCTTTGCATGCTCCTGGTAGAAATCTTTTTCGAATGGAGGTAATCGAACTGTTGACCAATCGATGTCGAAGAGATCTTCACCATTTAAGTCCCGTTTTCCTTGGCCGTCCTTCCTGTCCCTTTTCATTGTTTTTCGCACTTCACGCTTTTCGATGCGTCCACTTTTCACTGCTCGTCCTCCTCGATTAGGACCTCCTCCTCCTCCTCCTCCAGAATTATTCATTCTTCCGCCACCGCCTCCAAAGCCCCTACCCATTGGACCTCCGCCGCCACCTGATCCGGCACCATCACCATTATTCCTTCTGCCGTGTGGGGCCATATCGCGGTTTTCCTCAGAGCTTAAACCAATACTTGGTAAGACTTTAACTAGAAAATAAACAAAAATACAAAATTAGCATTTGGCTGTGGACAATAGTTAATCTGTAAATGATAATCACTGAGTCTATTAATTGTAAACAAAGGGCTGTTGATTTGAGAAATCGGCGTTGTTTTTATATAAACAAAACTTCGTGAAAGAACTGTGCAGCAGAAACGTCCCAAAAAAGCCATTTGGGTTTGGGGACGATCCGTCAATCTGGGAATGGATAAAAATATGGGACATTTTTGTGTGTCCAAAATTGTTGTGGAACGGGCTTTTTCTTAGGTTGGAAATAACCCATACCAAGCGTCAGATTTGCTAAGCGAGCTGAGTAAGTGATTTCGCGGAAAGTATGTGCAGTTCAAGTCTAGTGTAAACGTGCAAAATAAACAACACTAACCGAGGGTGATAATTACTTATTTGTTTCTTAATAAATACTCACAGGTATAGAGAAAAACTTAATTACAAAACTTGTCAAAGACTGCCTGCAGTACAAATTACTGCACTCATGAAATTTCACAGGACCGAACGAACGTATACTAACTAAATCAAATATGGCCGACGAAATTATTGAACTGCAAAGTTGTGAGTTAGGAATGAAAGAATACTGGGAACAGAGCTATCAGCTGGAAATTCGAAACTACAAGAAACATGGTGATGTTGGTGAAGTTTGGTTCGATGAAGATGCACAGTTGCGTATTATCAGCTGGATTTTGAAAAGTCCCCCGATTTCCGTTGATCATAATATTATCGATTTAGGTTAGTTTATTATTTTATTTTCATTAAGCAGCTTAACAGGGTTTTATTAAATTGACTTAGGTACAGGCAATGGAATGTTTTTAGTAGATCTGGCTAGGGAAGGATTCAATCATCTCACTGGGATCGATTTCTCCCCAAATGCAATTGTTTTGGCAAAGAGTATTGCACAAGATCAAAACTTACAGATTGAATATTTTGTCAAGGATTTATTATCTTCTATGGAAATAGAAAATTTAGGACAATTTGATATCGTGCATGATAAAGGTAAGAAAATTTATTTAAATTCTTCAGATCTCTGAATGAATTGTAATACAAGGCATAAAGAATTCACTCGATAGGGTGAAGAAACCAAGAGACTAGATTTTTGTAGATGAGTTGGAAAATAATGGATTAGGTGCATTTCGAAGAGATCCATTTTTGTAGAATAATATATATGTTATTTTATACAAGATGTCCCGTAAGTGGGGTGTGAAACCCGAAGGCTATAGATAGGTCATACTTAGCCGAGCAAAAAAAAAATATAACTAACGGTTTCCGAAATAATGGGACTTAAAGATACTTGAGTGTGTTTTCATATATCACCCTGTAACTTGTAAGTTCTCCATATTACATCAAACTTTAATGGATAGATAAATCGTTGGATCTTTTCAAGAGTCTATAAATTTGTCTCCACCTCCCCTCCGTTTTGGCTCAAAAAAATTAAAATTACGGAATTTTAACTCTTTTTTTTTTATCTAACTACTATTATTAAAAAAGGCGTCATCAACACCAATTTTTCATATTAAATTTATGAAGACCAAAAACTTAACTTTAAAATTACCTGCACCCATAAATTGACATCTTAAATCTAAGCTTTTGTGCTTCTTAAGTCTACAATGATAGATTTATGTTGATGACGTGTTTTTTTGCAAAATAGTTAAATAAAGAAAAACGAGTTAAAATTCAAAAATTTTAGCGTTGTTGAGCCATAACTTCGAAACGAAGGAGAGGAGAGGAAACTTTTATAGATCATTGGAATGGATCAATCTAACAAAATTTAAGTCCTTATCATAAGGTGTAACGATCAGAAGTTACAGGGCGATCTATAAAACCATACCCAAAAATCTTTAAGTCCCGTTATCTCGGAAACAGTTGGGATTCCACCCCTCCCCACCCTTTACAGTTTTTTGCTCGTCTAATGGTGCTTTCGAATGGAAGATCTAGATTTGACCTTGTTTAACTCTACTCTAGATACGCTTCGTTTTCTGCTCTCCGATCGAGGAAGATATAAATACAGGTTCAGTAACAAAATCATTTGATACCGAGCACTTCAATCAATTCTTCAAAATCTTCTGCCATTTCCATGGATGGAGGTGTTTTCTGTCTTGAATGAGGTAGGTAGTGATGGACATTTAATTTTTGTACTTGATAGAGATACATAACTTCAAGGTCTTAAAGGTTATTGTCCAATTTCAAGCCAATATACCGAGATTTGTACTTTTACACAGCGCCTACACATGCCATTTCCATATGGAATTGACAGTTTAGGCGCCTGAGCCATAGGCACTACTTATGGCAAAATTCATGCCAAATTCTGTGGGAAGCACCAGGCATCTCGAGTTCATAAATTTGACACTTTTAGAACAAAGATAGCGTGAAGGGAGAAATTCAGTTTGTGTGTTCGCTTAAAGCATGCGTTCTTGCACAGCTTTACTTTCTTCGGTGCCATTTTTTCAAATCCCATCTCAATAATATTTGACTGCTCAAGCAATAATTTATGGAGATAGCGATAGCTACAGATATGGAATGTGCAGACGCTGTGTTAATATCTCTTGCTTGAAAGAATTAATGTCTTACCCTCCCTCAAAAAGTGGCACGTGAATTTGACATTTTAGTTCTACCACACTGCATTTGTAGAGATCTTAGTACACTTTTTTCTAGTCTAATGGAAACATTCATACCCTACGCACAGTCACAAAATTCCCGGCCTTCCCGACCCAAACTGTCAATTTAGAGCCGCGGATATTTCGCTCTCACCAAAGCGCAAAGAGCATATTTTAGATGTATCAGCTGTAAATTAAATTAGTATTACTTTTGCCGAACCTATTTACACTTAAAAAAGCGAAAGAAATAAAAAATTGTAATCATTTGTTGCATTTTCAACTTTACGCTGCACAACTCATCATGTCGTTGCCAATATAAAATAAAATAAAAAATCCGCTTGTATAAAATGTTCACCGAATGACGAGCCAAACAAAGAAAATTACCTTAATATTTTTGGCAAGGTAATATCTTTTTAATCTCCATCTATGCTACACTTTTTTTGTAAGTGCAGAATTTATATAAAATTTCAGTAAATAAAAAACAATTTTTTTTTGTTATCCTTTCTAGGAACATATGATGCAATTAGCCTTCATCCAGATAATCCCAAGGAAAAACGTGAACAATATTTACAAAATGTACAAAAGTTACTAAAATCTGATGGGTTTTTTATAATTACATCTTGCAATTGGACAGAAGATGAACTAATTGCTTCATTCACAGGAAAATTTATAAAATTTTGTACAATTCCAACGCCTACATTTAAATTTGGTGGGAAAATTGGCAATGTAGTAACATCAATGGTTTATAAGAAAATCTAAAATAAAAAGAAATTGAAATATCTATATTTAAAAAAAAAATCGTTTTTTTTAAGAATTTCATTGAATACGAAACAATAAGATCCCCATTAATATTGATATGTTTTGGTAGCACTGTTTTGGTAAAATTAAATTTACATCTTTAATTAATAATGTCATGTCAATGGAAAAGAACGTTTCCCTTGTTAAAAAGTTCAGTGGACTGTGACGTTTCGATTGCCTTTGCCATCATCAACTTGCAGCAATATAATAGGGCCAGCAATAAACGAAACAAGAATTTCCCTTTTTTAAATGAAACACTATAGTTAGCTTTTTCTTTCATCGTAGTAAGATTAAGCGGACAAAAGAAAAAGTATTCTTGGCTTGAGACAAAATTTCCTGAAATTTGCAATCTGCTTTGCCTCCGCAATCTGCCGTACCGTGTTTCACTTCATCATTCATTTCATTCTTCTGTGCGTAGTGTCGGTACATACATTGTTCGGTTGTCGTTAATCGGGCGGTGGTGAGATTTTTCTTTATACGTAAAAAAAAGTAATTTTTTAATAGCATGAGTACGCCGGCACGACGTAATCCTTATAAAAAGGCCATTGTGAAACAAGTAAGACATTTTGGTATTAAAAATTTTCAGTGTTTCATACAAAAATTAAATGGAGAAATCGTCCAACCAACCACCTCTTGCTTAAGAGATATGGAAAGTTCATCGAGTGCCAACCTGGCAAATGCGCGATGGTAGATTTGTTGATTTCTTTGGTGGAATTCATATAAAAAGGACTAAATATTGATTATTTCTGTTTATAATTTTAATTGTGCTTCGTATTTGTTAAAAACCAGAATGGAAATTTTCTGGATTAACGGGGAATCTCCATATGGTTCTAGTAGGTATTTGTCGTGTATGTCAACGCGATGACATGTCACTAAAATTGACGAAAGAATTAAATTTTTTTTTTAAATTAATTATGTAAAATAAGAAATTTAATTAAATATGACTCTATTTTGCTGACTAGCGTATAAATCTGCATTGATCCATTCAGAAAAATATGCAAACATTTGCGAATCATAACCTCCCAGCTGTAGTGGGGTAGGTAGGTAGGTATATAAATATTTTTAGAAACTGTCGTCTGCTCTTTTCTGCTGTCACCGGAACAAAATGCAAAATCGCATGTGTCTGAAATCAATTCTTTATAGAATAATTGCTGTGTTAAGGGCTCTGTTTAGATAATAAGCTAGGAATTTTCATCAAGTCATCAATTTCCAAATTAATAGGAGACCGCGTAATTAGGTCAAGAGTTCTTGATAATTCAGTATAGTTCGTAGCTGGCTTTGGCATATAATATGCAGCTGCTGAGGCATAAAGCGTACCAAGAGTGCTCTTCTTTCAATACGGTCCATGCATAAAATAATGAAAATTAACTTCCCCACAAAATTCGTGATAATCTGTAACGATACACTTGTAATTTTGCCACGTTGTCGTCGCTGTATCTTGCTACGCGCGTATCGACTTTCTCGCTATTTTTTATCAATTACACTCAACGTAAAAGTTTTTTTTTGTCTTCTTGATTGCAAAATTAATTCCAGCTCGCTTGTCGTAAACAAAAAAAGAGAGTGGCGCTTGTGGGATCAAAGTTGCTTACATTTGTATCTGTTGTGTATAGTTACACTTTGTGATGTGTTTATAATTCTTGAAGCGAGCCAAATTAAGTACGGCCAGACCTAGTCTGGTGGACGTGTAAAAATTAAAGGAAAACAAAACTGTGCAGGACGGACTTTTGTTTATCATCGAAAACGATTTTGTTATCTTTATTATTATATACATACCATATAGGTAGTCCCCAGATGTGACTGGCTTAAAATTGATAAAAATTAGCACCTGGAAGTCAACAGGTTCTCATGTGTTATCAAATGATATTGATACTCGGCACATTAGAAGACTTGCTGGTAGATATCTGTTTTAAAGAAGGTACGAAAATTTCTAGTCGTGTGTGCCAATGAAATTTTAGTGAAATCATAGTGGTTCACTTATAACTTTGTAGTTATAATCTATCCTCCAGAGGCAGATAAGATAAGACAAGACGATCAATCCCGGACGTTTTTAATGTTTTGAAGATGTATGGGAATGATCATTTTTACCTTCTGAAGAAAATTCTAGAAGTGAGCACATTATAAAAACAAAGGTGTGGTAACATGCATTCATCTCTAAAACAAACTACGTAATTCCTTCTGAAGCAAAAAAAAAATCGTAAATTATAAAGAGACAAATTGGGGACGTATATAAGTAGGTATATAACTGTCCATTTGAAAATCTTAAATTAATTATCCCTTGATACCGAGTAAAAGCATCCAAGCTTACTATCATTTCCAAATCTCAGAGTAATAGCCTTTAACACATATTGTCGGTTGTGGAAAAAAGCAACGGTTTATTAACAAGTAAACGCAATAAAGGTAAAGCTACTCAAAGCGTATAAAATTGACACGCATTTTATCTATAGTCTCCTTGAAATCACTTCATTTCTTAAATGAATTGCATCCATACGGAAATTTTTTCCATACTATCCATTTACAAATACCATCTTTTCTCTGATTTGTCCATTTCATCTAACCTTTTAATCCATCCCAACTATCGGTCTATTGATAGGGATTATGAATGCTAATTGTTGGAAAACAAGGTATTAACAGTAACAGCGAGGTTTCCTTCCACAGCACGGTTAACGTAAATGACTTGTGGGACAGTACCAAATTATTTGCAGTTTTGAAAAAGTTCCACCTAAATCCAAATGAAGTAAATGTCCCTAAAACATCGACTAGGAGCGAATAAGAAAAATTGCCAGTTTTTAAACTGTTGCAGAAGGTATAGGATAGGTCCAAAGAGGCCGAGAGCAATCAATAACTATCACACGAAACATTATAAAAAGCTATGAAGAAAACCATCAACAATTTACAGATATTAGTGAACTACACAGCTGGTGAAATCAGTGATAAAGCCTAATAAATAATGAAAAAAATTTTTTGGGAAAGTATTCTGCTATGAACATCCGGGATGAAAGGTTGCTAACCAACGATGAAGCACAACTTAGTAACAAAGCGTGAAGGATATTCATGAAGGGATTCCGAATATAAGGTATCATGATAATATCATAAACGTTAGGAATACATTTACCTTTAGAACAGTCAATTTCAGAAGTATAATGGATACATAGAAAGAGTTAAAACAAAAAAGAGATTTCCATTTTGCTAGCCCAAGAATGATAATGCATTCATTTGATTTGTTAGGTCCAGTGCTGATGAATATAGTAAACAAATCTCTGGTATGTGGAGAGTTTCCGACCATGTGGAAGGAATCTTTGGTCACACCAATTGCGAAAGTCAAAAATTCGCTGAAACCTGAGGATTTTCAGCCGGTTAATAGTTTACCGGTTGCGGGAAAGATATTGGAGAAGATCGCGTACATGCAATTGTTGCAGTATCTGGAGGTGAACTCAGTACTTATTGAGAACCAATCGGGATTTAGACAAAAACACTCGTGTGAAACAGCGATTAACATGGTGTTAACAACATGGAAGGAAGAAATAGTATATAAAAAAAAGAATAGTGTGTGTGTTTTTAGATCTCCAGACAGCTTTCGAGACGATAGATAGGTAACTGCTTCTGCGAAAAATGGAAAAGTATGGAGTAAAAAACATAAAACTGGAATGGTTTCGAAGTTTCCTATGTGAAAGAAGCCAGAGAACAAAGGTCGGTCAAGCTATATCACGGTGGATTTGGGAGTACCCCAAGGATCCGTTTTGGCACTTCTCTTCTCAATGTATATAAATGACATAGGCACAGCAATTAATCATTCAAAGTTAGCTTTGTTTGTGGATGATACGCTACTTTATATAGCAGGCAATAATATCAGTGAAATTCAATTTGAGTTACAAGAAGATCTGGATAGTTTAAATTACTGGTTAAAAGCAAACAAACTAAAACTTAATACCGGGAAAACAAAAGCAATGTTGGTAAATGGGAAGGAGGAGCTCAGACTGAGTATGGACGGAGTAATGATAGAAGTGTTAAAGAAATTCAAATACCTGGGGATGTGATTGACTATAGGCTAAAGTTCACAGCACACGGCAATACTACGAGTTCAAAAATTTCGAAGAAAATAGACTATGAGAAGAGTCAGAAGAAATGTATCAACCTATACAGCAATTATTATATATTGCTGCGTTCCTTTTCTCGTTCAGAATGATTTTTTTTCAATCCATGTTGCTCTTTTTCTCGGCCGAACGATTTAGAGTCAATCTGTCATCGCTTTTTTCGGACTCCGAATCGTTCTGAATGCACCTGAGTATTTCTTGGATTTAAGCAGAACGATTTTAATTTGTATTCGTGAATGTGTTGTTTACAATTTGGACGAAGTGGTATTAGTTTAGTTTAAGTTGCATTTGTTGGAAAATAGCTTTATTTTTCATAAACAACAATTTTTACGAATTTATACTTGCTTTTATTAAGTGGAAGAAATGTCAAATACGTAAAATGGTTCTGTTTCGTTCCTTTTCTATGCGCACAGAATTAAATTATGACATGCTCTGTCGATTCACACAGATTCAATTGTCAAGCCACATTTTGAATACTATTCCACTGTTTTATTCTTAAGTTACAAAATAAAGCAATGCGAACTATACTAAGATGTGATAGATATACTCTCGTAAGATGCATGATAGATACTCTGCAGTGGCTCAATGTGAAACAGACATTAATGATGAATGTTTTTATCTTCATCTATAAAATGTAGTTTAACATTGTGCCTAATTACTTAACTGTGCACGTCAACTATACCAGAGATGTTCAACCGTATGTGTTGAGGTCAGCGGCTGATTTTAGATTGCCATGTTTCCTAAGTGCGGCGACGCAAAATAGCATAGTATTTAGAGGATTCCAAAAGTTTAATGAGTTGCCATTAAGATTAAAAACCGAAGCGAACTTTAGGGTTTTTAAAACTGAAATTGTTAAATATGTCAAGGAAAAATTCTAAATCTAAGTAACTAGCACTAGCAATGATATAGATTTATACAGCCTCCAAAATACGAACGGAACCTAGTAAAAATTCCTATAAAAAGGGATCCTAAAAAAACTGATATTCGAAGAGGAATAAACTAGATAATGAAATCATGGGCTTTATTAATGGTCGATTTTGAGTTTAAGCTCAAGATAACTAATTAAATCACTGATTATACTGTGGCCACAAGGCATAAAAGCATAACTACTAGGTTTTAACAATGGGCAAAAGACGTTTGAAACCCATTTTTATACCCTAGATGAAATCTAAAGTTTGTCATTCCGTTTGTAACACCTCGAAATATTGATGGTAGAGCAAAATGATTGGACAACCACGCATAATATTAAAATTTATTTTGATTTTTGCATGTCCGTCCGTCCGTGTGCAAGAACGCGTTCACTTAGAAAGCTGAAATTTTGATCACGGACTTTTAAAAAAAAAAGTAAAACTCCTTCGTAGGGTTGCCATACAAAAATTTCGTTTTCCACTATATATTTGGACACTGCTTGAGAATACGTCGACATAGTGAGCTGAAATTTGGTACATGGTGTTTTTATAGTAATAGCAAATAAAATTTTAAAAATATACTATATTGGGCAACTCGTTCTTGGTGTTGCCATATAAAATTTTTGGGTTTTTTACATATACTGTGAAACCGATCAGAGCTAGGCATTTTTATTGTACTAAAACCTTCTTCGGAATACGAAATCCTATAAAATTGGTTATAATCATTTTTTCTGTCCGACGCACCGTTCTAGAGATATATGCGAAAAACCACCTCAAAAATCAAACTTGCATAGATCGGTGACCATACGAAGTTTTACACAGGCATTCATCTAGGGTATCATAAGAATTGGTCTTATACCAATTCTAACTTTTTGCTTGTTGATAAAAATTATGAGATCAATTCAAGCGAAGCTTTGCATTGTACTTCTTAGGGCTTGTTCGAATCCAAGTCTTCGCCTTGGATGTGTTATAACAGCTAGTGACCTAACACCGTGTCAAGCTCTATCCGATTCGATGTGTATGCCATCAAGCTGGGCATCTGGTTACCTTGATAGCCGAGTCAAGAATCGAGTTGACTTATTTGAATAGTCAACATATCTTGAGGTTATGTTTATTCGCTGGCTGTCAATATCAAGCTAAGCAATCGAATTCGTACAGGTTAGCTTCGTCTTGAGCTTGATTAAAAAATGGCGAATGCTGACAAAACGAAGAATAAATATTATGCAGGCTTAATTGTGGCTGTAATAAAATTATCTTTATTCTTGGTAATATAGCTTATCAGTGTAAATGCAATATAATTCATGTCGTCATAAATTTATCATTTTTGGTGAATTTAACTGCATTTATTATGGTCAAGAGTTATAAGAACACTGTGAATATAACCTTGACATATTTTGCATTTCAAGGACAAAAGAGCTTGTTTTCAAGATGATTAGTGCATGGGACGAGAAATACAATTATCATATAAAATAGCACAATCTCTTAATAAAACGTCAAATATCAAGCTAAGCACACAAATTCGGACAGGTCAGCTTCGTCTTCGTCTAATTCTTATAACAGCTGGAGCTTGTTGTGTAACGTCACTGGTTGTTATAACTAGTCTCAAGATTTTGATTCGGACAGGCCCTTAGTATTATCATGAATATATTAGTAAAATAAGGTCCTACGTTTGGACATACATATGTTGTTATTCCTTTTTCCGTTAGTCTATAAAATTGTGTTGTAATATGTAACGGCATAAATGATTTATTTCCCACGAACTCGTGCGTAATGTTTTGGAATAATCGCATATTTAGAAATACTTATTTAGAATAATGACATATATGAATATATCGACGACATACGTGCAAAACTCCTAACTCGAATTTTTAATTTTCTTTTTCAAAATGTCTTCAATACGTAAGTAACTAAGCTTAAGAGTCGGGAAGGAAACTTTCGTTAAGTTGTGAATTTAAACGTGAAATTGGCGTAAGTAAAGTGCGGTAAGTATTTGTAGTTACGTACCGACGCGCCTGTTTACGTCTATTTTGCCTATCATTTTGGACAAGCAAGCTTACTTCCTTACACGGTAAAAGCTGAAATTTAAAAATTTAAATTCTAGATGTAGTTTAAGCAATTCCAGAAGTAATGAAAATGTGGGACGTCATCCTCGTATGTTTGAAAAATTCTGATCCATCAATTTCTTCTCTGGTCTCTGGTACGTTTACCATACCAAAATGCACAAACGCCAGATGCCATTTGATGAACTTCAGTATGTGATCATTAAATTAAACGCACTTAGAAGGAGAATGAAATTTTCAAGTAATGCGTAAATTCTAGGACTTAAAAGACTTGTTTAGAAGGCACAATTTATTGCCAATAGGATATTCAGTTTACATTAACTTCAACAGAAAATGTTCAATATTTTGTCACATCTCGCTTTTGTTTGAATTACTTCCTTAATTCTTCGTGGCACTATTTATCCATGCATTTATCATTGGTCGCAAGTATCTATTATATTTTCCTTTAGAATTTTTATTGTAATGGTAAAGAATATACGGTGAGACATTTTTGGTCGCCAGTCTCCGGTTTACTGAGACTAAAATCTCCGAAAAGTTTACACGGCAAGAGACTTTTGTCTTCTCTGGAGACCATAATAAAAAAGTATCTATAAACGCGTCTCCGAAGTGTATACACGAAATTTGAAGTTTGGTTTCTATAGAACTCCAGAGATCTTTGTTAATTGTCAAGCAAGAGATTGTTAGAAATAATTATCTCAAAATTGTTAATATTTTTATATGTTATATTATATTATAATTGACTATCAGAACCAGCTTAACACAAGCTGGCTGCATGGACACGTTTAATAAATAAACGGTCAACAATACATGCTTTTCATCACTAAGTCGGTGTTAGTATTAGTATGTTAAACTAAACATAGACCAAACATCGAATGAGATGGCATGCAATGCGACATGGAAACAGAAAATTAAGTATTATATAGACGTTTTTTTAAAACATGCTTGGAAATGTCAACGACAAAATGCTCAGCCTTAATATTAACAACAATGCACATGCGATTGATGGGTTCATACATACTAAAGTTGGATCTTGCGGAGTTAACATGCAACAGAAGGTAACCTTCTCAAATTGTGCCCACTATCACTTAAAGATTTTGATTTTTTCAAAAGCTTCAAGCCATCCTCATAAGGTGGAAGAATCAATTAATTGTTCCAGGGTAGGTGCTTAAGAGCGAAGCGCAGGAAGTTCCGCTGAACAGACTCGATGCGGTCCATATGTGTACCCAGACCTGGCTAGCGTATTCAAGGAGAGGTCCCACAAAGCAAGTGTACAATGTTATGGTGGGATTCGAGAACTCTCGAGACCAACGTTTGATAAAGCCCAGCATAGAACTACTCTAATACCATATAGTTAATGTGGGAGATAAAATTCAATCTATGGTCACATTTAACACCCAAGTCACACACAGCACCCTCGCGGCGGCGAATCGTGGAATCCGAGAACACATAATCATAAGTGATTGGTTTCTGATTCCTGTGGAAAGTCATAACCTCATATTTGTCGATATTGAGAGCCAAATTATTGTTTTTGCACCAAACGTAAAATTTGTGAAGGTCACCTTGTACCAGTTCACAATCGTTAACAGATTTAATCTGAGCGAAAGGTTTAATATCGTCAGCATAAATCAATACTTTGCAGTGCCTCACAACAGAGACAATGTCGTCAATAGATAGAATGAAAAACAACGGGCCCAAGTGACTCCCTTGAGGTACACCGGACAAAGTTTTCAGGACTCTAGAGATGACATGACGGAATAATATTTGATATGTTCTGTTATCTAAATAAGACTCCGTCCATTTTATAAATGTTGGTGAAACCCATACTTTTCCATTTTAAAGAGTATCACGGAGTGAGATAACTTGTCGAACGCTTTACTAAAGTCAGTATAAATACAATCTGTCTGATAACCTTTTGCAAACCCGCCAACGGTATCCGAGATAAATTCCAACAAGTAAGTGGTTGTAGACCTGTCCGAGATAAATCCATGCTGGTTTGAAGAAAGCAAATTCTTGCAGGAAATTGATAACTGAGAGTAAATGATAGATTGAATAATTTTCGCATACAAGATAATTTTGCAATAGGCCAATAGTTAGAAATTTCACTCTTACTACCTTTTTGTGGATAGGTATGATAAAAGAATTTTTCCATAGCTGTGGGAAACAACCGCTATTGAGCGATTTGTGGAATATAATTCTCAGCGGAGCTGCAAGGGCATGGCAGCATGACTTATGTATATCCTAGGTGTACAAAGTTTACGGAATAAACAACAAATTTGTATTTTTTTTTTTATTTTTTTTTTTTTTTTTTTTTTTTTTTTATTTTTTTTTTTTTTTTTTTCAAAATAACCAGAACTCTATTCACGAAGCAAATTTTCTGCTCTAAATCCATTAATTAATTATTAATTTCTTCATTAATTTTTTCTAACAACTTGTCAAACTCACTCCACTTTATTCCTTTTCCTTTCCGAGTGGACTTACACTTAACTGACCAGAACACACAAATAGTCTTCGGACACGACAAATGAACAAACTTCGGAGTCCGAACCTGGAGACCTATTAATTTTAAAATACATGACGGGAGACCGAAAAAGTCTAGAGACTAGGTCTCTTTAGAGATTTTTTGCGTCTCCGAAGTGTATACACGGGTCTCTGGTCCTCCAGAGACAAAAAAAGTGGTCTCTGGAGGCCAAAGTCTCCCGTCGTGTAGCTTCACCTTAAGATTGCGACGGCTATAAACTTTTGATTTGAGGTATGCCCAGCAATTTTCACGGATTTAAATTCAGAGTATTGCCGGGCCAAGGCAAAGCCTAAATATCTTCACGATTTGAGAAATCTTTAATTAATTTCGAGGCGTGACAAGGTGCTCATCTTGCATAAATGTATAATTGCTTCTTCTGAATGAAAACAAATTTAAATGTGGCAAAAGGACATCTGATAAAATCGTTTTATACTGGTCCTGGCGTAAAGTTCCCTTGACGAAATGTATGGAGAAGATTCCGTCTCCACTAATTTATATCATCACCGAAGGCGGGTGTTTCACAATTTGGATTATACTGTTCCCCAGGATGCCCGCGCACAAAACGCTTCGTTTCCGGCTCTAGACAGCAATTGTCACTAAAGATCACCTGCAATATTTAACAAATGCATTAATCCCATGTAATTTATTGTAACTTCAGTTATAACGATTTTTATAGGACTAAATTTTGCTTTACCTTTTTCCAAACATCAACTGACAAGTATTGATGAAGTTTAGCCCATTTCCACCTGCATTTTAATTTTGTTCGTATACTCGTCGTCGTAATGCAACCGGCAATATTTCCACTTCTTGCCCCTGAAATTGCCGGTATGGTGCCCGGCTTTGTAGAAGTGCGTTTCGAGTGATTTTTCGATCTGTTCTCTTAGATGTATTCCCCAGTTTTCCGCAATTTGTACGCTTACTAACAGGCAAAGATACCTTTAATTTTAATGATTTCGATATTCTGCCGACTGTTGATGTCGACACGTTTTATTGACGAGCAATTTGTCTATTGTAAAAGTGAATACAATAATGTCATAATACAGTTTTTTTCCTATTTCCGTTAAAAATCAAAATGCAGTTTGTCACTTCTTCTTTTACTGTATAAATGCACCAACAACTTCACGAACTTAGTTTACTTTAAAAAGAAAACAAATAACTATGTACATCAATTAACCATTTTTACTTTCTTTCCTCGTATTTCTTAATCCATACAAAAACAACCTTTCACAACGCAAAAATACGACTAAAGTGAGATAAGAAAGAATCGAATTGCATTTATATGCCTGAAAACATAATCGAAACTATTTATGACCTTTTCCTACCTCTGGAGGGTCGCAGACAAATACGTCTATGATAATTAAATAAAAATCATCTATATAAAGAAAAACTACAAAAATGAAAAATGAATTTGGTGCGAGTTACTGAAATCGAGGAGTGCGTCTAATTTAATGATCACATACTGTATAATCAATGGTTAAATTTAATTTGCGTATTAAAAGAAGCTTAAGTCAAATTCAAGAATCACACTTCTGTGAGAGCTTAAAATTATTTTCAAAGATGGCAGCAGCCGTCTACCACTAGTCCTTGTGGGGCTTCTTACTTTTTCACTTTTGCAGAAGTTTTTTTTAGCTTTGTTGTCTAACTTTTAAGCAGATTCCCAGAGATAGTTTCGTGTACTTGAGAATAAAATTGTCTCTCCCACTATTACCTGCACAATCATTTCGAATACATCTTTTCTTCCCCCATAAAAAAGATGTTTAAATCGGAAAAAATATGATGGGGCGGAATAATTTAAATTAACTACTTTTATACCCTAGATGAAATCTATAGGGGTATACTAAGCTTGTCATTCCGTTTGTAACACCTCGAAATAATGATGGTAGAGCAAAATGAATTGGACACCCACGCATAATATTAAAAGTTATTTTGATTTTTGCGTGTCCGTCCGTCCGTCCGTCCGTCCGTCTGTCTGTCTGTCTGTCTGTGCGCACGATAACTCGAGAACGCGTTCACCTAGGAAGCTGAAATTTTGTACACGGACATTAAAAAAAAAAGTAAAACTAAGTTCGAAAATGAGACAAATCGGGCAACTCCTTCGTGGGGCTGCCATACAAAAATTTCGTTTTCCAGGATATATTTGGACACTACCTGAGAATACGTTGACATAGAAAGCTGAAATTTGGTACACTGTGTTTTCATACTAATAGCAAATAAAATTTCAAAAATGGGCTAAATCGGATAACCCCTTCTTGGTGTTGCCATATAATAATTTTGGTTTTTTACATATATATACTTTGAAAACGATCAGTCCTAGACATTTTTATTGTACTAAAAGCTTCTTCAGAATAAGAAATCCTATAAAATTGGTTTTTTATCATTTTTTCTGTCCGACGAGCCGTTCTAGAAATATAAGTGAGAAACCAATGCAAAAAATCAAAATTGCTCAAATGGGTGACCATACGAAATTCATACGTGCATTCATCTAGGGTATCATAAGAATTGGTCTTAGACCAATTCTAGCTTTTTCACTTGTTTATTTTTCATTTTATGCGGTACCTAAAAAACTTAAATTATGCCCAATTCAAATTCTTTTGACATTGATCTGATTCGGGCTCTTATTTTAGGTAATCGGAAAACATCTTATAGGCAGATGTCACATTTTTAGTAATTTCAGTATGCTGAATTCCAGAAATTCAGAGGGCGTTTCAGATTTTTCAATTTTCAGTTTGCTAATTTCGGTAAAGCATTGTGACTTAACAATAAGAGTAGGTTTATTACTGGACAATTTGAAATTCAGTTTTGAGATTCAATAAAACCTAAAGAGAATAAGCAGTATTTAACCCTATTAAATTCGTGTACATGATCGTTGCTTTTCTTAGAGGTTGCTGCAGTAGGACAGAATATCTTGAAGAGAGAAAATGCTTATTAAAATGTATTCCGGGAATTACACGAGTCAGTAGAACTGACACAGACTGGTGTAAACCTCTACTGACTTGTCTTTTTTACTGACTAGATTTCTGGCGAGTCAATACTGACTAGTCAATAAACAGTCAAACGTAAAATTAAAATGGCTGAAACTGGAAGTAAAAGGTAGATGCTAGTGGAATTTTTGTCTAATCCTCTCTCTTTTGAGTGGGAACAAGTTGAAGAAATCCAAAACAAACCCTGCCAGTATAAATTTTTTTCTCCTGGTAAATTTCACTGTGATTTTATGAAAAGAGTTTAATATACATTGTTATCTTAATTTTTTAAAGAAAAATCACGGAATGAGGAAGAATTCATTAAAATTGCATGTAGAAGAGGAATATCTGCTTGACGAAATTTTTTATCATCAATTGACTAGTTAGTTGATCGAACGCAAAGCGTTTGTAATCAGAAAATTGACAGACGAAGTGAATACTGACTCGTGTTATTGTACAGTTCAGCTGATTGATTTGTTTACATTTGAAACCGTTGAGAAACTCTTGAGTTGGTGTCGTAGCGACATCGACTAGGAGCATTTTCGGTGAGAGTAAAGTGGCCCATACACGGCGAACATGTTGTCCCACTTGGTGTGCCACACATGAAAGATATCTTCACACACTGTCTAATTTGATTTCAATTCAACAGGCTGACATTCTTCGTGTCACATAGTTGTCCTACTCGAGGTGGCCAACATGCGTGACCGTGCATGGGCCCCTTAAGAGAAATAGTTTCAAACATATCAAACTCTTTAAAACTTTTATGAAAAAATGTAAAAATTGTGAAATCGCAAATTGCATGCAACGAAACAGAATGGCAAATGATTCATTTTCGTAAATAGATGATAAGGGGCGGTTTTCCCAGGTTTTACTCTCATATAATGCGCTTTTGTGAATACAGGTTTTTCTGAAATATTGGCAGAGTTTGGCGCATGTTCTTGGTGAAATCCTATGATATTTGAACAGCACGTGCTTCTGTTTACATTCGCTTTGCTCTGAAGACATTAAGTGGAAGAAAATGAGAATTTAATTTGAGAGTAATTTTATATCTCCTTTCAGCACCTTGGCCAAAGCGAAATTTATCTTTTTGTTAAAAAACTGAAGTAGTGTGACCCGAAGTACATTATTATGATAGGATTTTTATTATTGATAGGATTTTGAAGGATTCAATAAGATTTTGTCGTTCGGGTAATCCTACGTTCTCTCAGTTTTTGTTTTAAACTCGTAGTCTCAGTCGCACTACAATAGTGCATAGCCAAGTTCTTTCCCCATTCATGCAAAAGACGAAAGTATAGGACATTACTTGTTTCGGTCTAAAAAACACAAAAAATTTCCAATTTCGTTCGGCTGTGTCCTATCTTCTTATTAGGTTATCTTTGCCTTTACTGAACTTTCACTATAGCGGCAACAAGTTCTAACACACCAGAATTTGGCTTATCACACTTCTTGTTCTCTCTATATTCTAAAACTGTCATTTCATACTGAAATTACGGAAAATGTGACATCAGCCTTAATTTAAATGAAATGTTGCATTGGGGCTGTCCATAATAACTATATTACTGCCTTCATTTCTTGCGCAGAGTGTAGTTACGACAATTCAATGTGAATTTTTCTTAATACATTTCAAACGTCTTCTTTTCCAATGATACTTGCATTACATTTGCAAATAAGCTGAGCTTAAGCCGCCAAGATTGGGCGCTTAAGCTAACACTATTCAACCTGTATAATAAAAAAAGCATTAAAACGAGTTATAGTCACATCTTAAGCTAGAACTATAAAACTGGGCGTAAATTTGCAATACGTCCGGAAGTTGGGCATATATAAAGAATAGGTCAGCTGCGGATAATACTTCTAAAAATATTAGCATTGTACTTTTGTGTATCTTGTTCCAGAACTCCCATATATTGGAAAGAACAAATTGTTCTGTCGATTGAAGCGAACTATTTGTACTGTTCGCTTAATTTAAATCTTTCTATGAAAATGTATGAGGCGTTTTTTGTGTCTTGTTCTGCTCTGTTCTGCGGACACAAAAGAACACAGCTAATATAAGAAAAATGCATTAATCTTAGACCACCAATAATTATAACTTCCTTTCTTATTGCGAAATTCTCCAGTTTTAGTATCAATTCATCTAGCAAAGATATATTCCTGTTGTCGCTTATTGTTTTGTAGGTTTTCTTTCATCACAAAATTTTCTAAAGCCAGCCCAATCCAATCAAAGGATTTCAATGTTAGATTACGATTCAATCATGTTATCAATATCAAAACTTGTTTGTTTGTTTTCTAACCAGATTATAAGCCCGTTCATCTCTAGATTTGCTTTTTTTTAAATGTTGAAATAAGTGAAAGCAATAGAATTGTGTTGGTTATGCTACTAACTAACTGACTTACAGGAAAGTTTTTATATAAGATCTTCTGAATGGTCAATTATAGCCCAGCTGGTAAAGCCCAGTTCCAAGAAAATCTATCATCGCTGCAGCCATAAGTGCACTATCAAGTTCAAGTCTCTGTCGTTTGCCCTTAAACAAAAAATTATGTTTTTGTTCAGGTGTTGCTTTTGCTATTAAACGGTACAAATACACAATTTACCATGTTCCTCTGTGTATTAAAATGCTCCAAAATCAGGACGGACGTTCACTTCTGGGACGAAGCTCCTCAGTTTATCATTGTATACCTACGTATGGAACGTCTTCTCTGTACAAAATCATGGAAATAATTCGGGCGGTAAATGTGCATTATTTTTCCTCAAACATAACGTGTTGGAATAGGTTTTGTTTTACCTAAAATCATTCGTACGGATTTAGGGTAAATGTCCCTTACATATGTACCTACATCTAAAAACAACTAATGAACAAATTTATATTTTATTCCTGCTTACATATCCGGATTATTATGTTGCCTGAATTATAATGTTTTGATTTAATGGATTTAACACATTTTCATAGCCAATCAAATATCGTATTTACCCACGAAATACACCATTATGTATATACTTATATATATATAAATGATCGATCAATTTACATAAATTTAAATCAGCAATGAAAAAACTTAATTATGCATCATAAATCTAAAATCTATAATATAATATCCTAATTATTGCATGTCAAATTTTTCCCAGTATATTTTTAGATCGAGTATCGATCATGCTAGAAATTTTAGTTCAGTGAAATTTCGTTTTTCGTGGCAGGCAGGCATCCGCATGAATGAATGAAAATGAAATCAGAAATCGATTCAATTTAGCAAGGCAACGGATTGGACTTGACGTTGACGGTAACAGTGAAGTGAACCACGTGCGTAAAAATTTTCAACCATTCCAAAGTCAACGCGGTTTTTTTTTTAGTTTGCACATAAAAAAATAAATAAAAATGATAATTTTGTGTGAAATAAAACGTTTAACTTCTATTAAAGGTGTTGTCTGGAGATACAATTATTGTGCGTGGTCAGCCAAAGGATGGGCCACCTCCAGAAAAGAGAATTACCCTTTCGCATGTGATAGCTCCGAAACTAGCCATGAGACCAACTTCTACAAGGTAAGATAAAAAAAATTGTGTTGAATCTTTGCATTAATTTGTGATTTTATTCTTTTCTGCTATCATCCAAAAAATTGAAGTGAAGAAACAAAGGATGAACCATGGGCATGGGAAGCACGTGAATATCTTCGAAATAAACTTATCGGTAAAGAGGTGTATTTCAATATAGAGCCTCCATCGCCAAGATCTGGACCTCGTGAATATGGAGTTATTTTGCTCGGACCTGATGCAGAAACAGCTGAAAATATTGCCGAATCAATAGTATCTGAAGGTTTGGTTACGGTTCGTGATGGATTACGTAATCCACCCGCAAGTGAGCAACCTCCTCAATTACAACGACTCCTTGAATTAGAGGAAGCTGCAAAATCGGCTGGGAAAGGTAAATGGAGCAAGAGTCCTGCATCAGAACATATACGAAATATTCAGTGGACCCAAGAAAATCCCGGCCGTATGGTTGAAATGTATAAGGATAAACCTGTCAAGGCGATCATTGAACACGTCCGAGACGGGTCTACAATTCGTGCCTTTTTACTGCCTGATTTTAACTATATCACATTAATGATATCAGGAATTCGGTGCCCTGGATTCAAGCTGGACGCTGATGGTAAACCAGACCCAAGAGCTGTTGTTCCATATTCCGATGAAGCCAGGTTTTTTGTTGAATCAAGACTTTTGCAGCGTGATGTGGAAATTCATCTTGAATCTTCAAATAATTCGAATTTTGTTGGAACAATTTTGTATCACGACAAAAATATTGCCGAGTCCCTGCTTCGAAATGGTTTTGCGAAATGCGTTGATTGGAGTATGGCTTTTATGAAGACTGGTAAGTAAGATAAAACTAAAATACATAATACGCTTAGTATATACCTACGCATCGTCTTGCACACGGTGAATGAAAACAATTACCTTCTTCTCACTTCTGTTACACGATGCAAGAGAAATTTTGAGGATATTCAAGATGTGTTGGGTCTCTTCTGGACCAGTACATCATTTCACACTTCTAACATGAACCAACTGATGTCATTTATGTATGTAGGTAGGTCAAAATCACATAAATTATATTCAGGTTGATGTTCTTCAGTAAGATTAGGCTAAAATATAGAATAACTTTGTACTTACCTACGCATCGTCTTGCACACGGTGAATGAAAACACTTTCTTCTTCTCACTTCTGTTACACGATGCAAGAGAAATTTTGAGGATAATATCCAAGATGTGTTGGGTCTCTTCTGGACCAGTACATCATTTCACACCTCGAACAGGAACCAATTGATGTCATTTATGTATGTAGGTAGATCAAAATCACATCTAAATTATATTCAGGTTGATGTTCTTCAGTAAGATTAGGCTAAAATATAGAATAACTTTGTACTTACCTACGCATCGTCTTGCACACGGTGAATGAAAACACTTTCTTCTTCTCACTTCTGTTACACGATGCAAGAGAAAATTTGAGGATAATATCCAAGATGTGTTGGGTCTCTTCTGGACCAGTACATCATTTCACACCTCTAACATCAACCTATTAATGTCATTTCATTTATGTATGTAAGCCAAAGTTATATTCAGGTCTATGTTCGTTTCGATAATTTTAGTGTTTTTCCTTTACCAAAGGTGCTGATAAACTTCGTGCTGCTGAGCGGCAAGCAAAGGATGAGAGACTTCGACTATGGAAGGAATATCAATCGAATGCTCAATCTTTCACTGGCAAAGAAAAAGACTTCACAGGGACAGTTGTGGAAGTGTTTAACGGTGATGCCATTAGTGTTAAGACCCCAAATGGACAAATCAAAAAAGTCTTCCTATCAAGTATACGTCCGCCAAGAGAACCAGGACGTATGGCCGATGAAGAGGGTAAACTACCGCCACGATCCAAGAATTTCCGTCCATTATACGATATTCCTTGGATGTTTGAGGCGAGAGAGTTCCTGCGTAAGAAGCTTATCAACAAGAAAGTTCATTGTACCCTGGATTATATTTCACCTGCCCGTGATAATTTCCCTGAAAAATATTGCTACACTGTAACAATTGGGGGACAAAATGTCGCTGAAACTATGGTTAGTAAAGGGTTAGCTACAGTTGTTCGTTATCGACAAGATGATGATCAACGTTCGTTCCGGTATGATGAATTAGTTTCAGCTGAGAAACAAGCCATTAAAGGCCCGAAGGGTGTTCATGCAAAGAAAGACATTCCTCAACATCGTATCAATGACTTAACTGTTGATCATTCCCGTATCAAACCTCTTTATCTGCCATCATGGCAAAGAGCTCTACGAACTGAAGCCATTGTGGAGTTTGCTGCTAGCGGTTCAAGGCTACGCCTTTATATACCTAAAGACAGTTGCTTAGTAACATTTTTGCTTGCTGGAATTTCCTGCCCACGTTCTGCACGACCCGCCCTCAATGGTGTTCCCGCCCAAGAAGGAGAACCTTATGGTGATGAAGCTTTGGCTTTCACAAAAGATCGGGTAAGATTCAATTAAGACTTCTTCTGTTATATAAATCAAAAATTCGTTTTGTAGGTACTTCAACGGGATGTTAGTGTTCATATAGAAACGACGGATAAGGCTGGTAGTTGTGTTATTGGATGGCTGTGGACAGAAAACAATGTAAACCTTTCCGTCGCTCTTGTTGAAGAAGGTTTAGCAGAAGTACATTTCAGTGCTGAAAAATCTGAGCATTATCGATCTCTTATGGCTGCTGAAGACAAGGCTAAGGCAGCTAAGAAGAATATATGGTCAACATTCGTTGAAGAAGTTGAGGAAAAGAATGAAGAGGAAAAGGAAGAAAAAGTTGTTGAGAGAAAGGTCAACTATGAATCGGTTATTATCACTGATGTAACTGCTGATCTTCATTTCTTTGCGCAAAATACGGACCAAGGTGCCAAATTGGAAAATCTTATGACTAAATTGCGGCAGGAATTCCAAAATAACCCGCCCATCACTGGTTCGTTTACTCCAAAACGGGGGGAAATTTGTGCTGCTCAGTTCTCCGAAGATAAAGAGTGGTATCGTGCCAAGATTGAAAGGGTACAAAACGGAGCTGCCAACGTTTTATATATAGACTACGGCAATAAAGAGGTAAATAAGGTTTTTTTTTCTTCCTCTCCATATATTGTAATAGACAATTTAGTGTAGAACTAGAACTACAATGCAAGCTCCTTAGATCCACTTTTGGTTTATAGAAAGTGCTTGAGTCATAAGCTTGCTAAAGAAACGTTGCCTGACTTTAAGTGTAATCTATTTCTGAGCAGTTTTTAACCTTATGGTTAAACTAGGACATTAGAAACGTTGGCTGCTGCAGACTAGGAGTTCTGGAAGAAGTACTAGGTGTTGGCAATATTTTTTTGCTTAATACCGAACCACTTCCGAAGGTTCCTTTTCGAATGAAACCGAATCTAATGAATTGGAATGCGCAAGGAAATAGAACGATGGTCAGTGCTACATTAATAAATATTTGTTTAGCATTCTTACCAATGAAAGGAATGGTTTTTTTATTTAAATAGATTTTTGTTGTTCTTCTTCAATGTATTTCCTATTTCTTTCCAGAGTGTGCCTTTTACTCGTCTTGCATCTCTTCCTCTTGGTTTCAGCAGTGACAAGCCATACGCGACTCAATATTCTTTGGCATTGGTGCAGCTTCCACCCGACAATGAAGATAAGGAGATAGCTGTAAGAGCATTTTCTGAGGATGTTCTCAATCGCAAAGTACTTTTGAATGTTGAATACAAAGCCACAACTGTACCGTCTGCTACTCTGCATGATCCAAGCAATAATAATCTGGATATTGGTAAAGGTCTTGTCACTGATGGCCTTCTATTGGTCGAAAGACGCCGTGAGCGAAAACTCAAAGAGCTTGTAGACGAGTACTTGGTAGCTGAACAACAGGCAAAAAAGAGCCGTCAAGGAATTTGGGAATATGGTGACATCACCCAAGATGATGCCGCTGAATTTGGCCGATAAATTCCGATAAATAATTATATTAAACCTGCAACTCTAGAGACACTCCACCGGCGCGCCCAGCCCTACAGTTAATTGCTGGATATTTCTTTTTCGTAAATTACTTTTTTAATTTTATTTACTTGTACGTAGTTAGGGATTTCGTTCGAAATAGACTTTTCTCTTATTGTGTTGAGAATATTTGTAATCGTTTCCACATAGTTACAGTTTACGATGCATCACCGCGTTGCATTTGTTATCAGAACTTCGTGTAATTGTATATGGTATATTTACATAAAGATACGAAATTTTATCAAACGATTGAACATACTATTATTGCAGACTGTTAGACTTTTTACAATTTTTTTTAAATATTAAAAAAAAAAAATCAAGTTATATAAGAAATGCCACACACATTTTCGTTATGGAAAAAATTATATCCTTTAAGTTGAGGAATAAAATGATGAGAAAAAATATGAAAACGTGAAGAGGGATTTTCTTTTTCTTTCCTGTTGAGCTTATAAGGAGCGAGGGAGTTGATAGTGTTCGTACAGAATGGGGGGAGATGACTTCTTTTCTACCATTGTCTGGGGGTTACAAATTTTCTAGAGCAACCGTATATGGTATAACGTCAAAATATGACAAATTTTTGTTGAAAACGCCAAGCTGATTATATTTGATCTGCTCCAATGCACGTATCGTGGCTGAGGTATGCACATTGGAACAGGGGGCTGTTGACCGAAATAAGGAAGTTGATGGATTGCAAGTCCAAATGGTTTAGTTAGTTTAAGTAATAAAAGGGTTCTAAAATGTCAGCGGGGCATTACTGAAATATCAGAATCGACGTCGATTTTTTTGGGCTTTTGTTTAATTTTTTCATCGTCGTAGGTATATGATTTTATACACTCGAATCGAGTTCTGTAATAAGACCACAGTCTTGTGTTTCCAGAAAAATCAGATTATGCTCTCTGTTGAATGAATGGATGATATCATAAGGAAAGAGGACTGACTTCACGTCACATGGTTACATGAAGTGCCAACAACAACAATTTCTGTTATAGACTGCGGCGCACTGAAAGAATCTAGTTAGTTTCGAGGTCCGTTTCGATACGAAGCTTTATAATATTGAGCATTGGTTCAGCCCGGATAGATGATTTGTCAGTACCAGACAATGTATTGTTGGAACTCGATATCAAGTTTTCCAATGCTAAGACTGAAAGTATACCACTCTTAATCGGGAAACGCATTTCTATTTTCCCTGCTGCAACTGCCGTTTTTTGATTTCGTTTGACGAATGGACGACTGTGTAGAATTCAGGCACACGCGGTGGTGAACTCGACTCTTGTCACCTACTTATCAATATAATTCTCGGAATTTTTCAGTTAAAATCTTTCTATTCTTCCTTGTTTCCTCTCGTTCCTATGAATTTTACATAGTCGCCTCACTTGAAGTGAAATTATATTAAGGATGTACGACTGAGGAGTATATTGGAAGATTAATTGACTGGTTCCTGTGAAAACAAATAAAAATTAAAGTAAAATTTGTAAGCAGATAGCAGTCAAAATTAATCATGCGCCTTCATCTTTCATTGACGTAGGTATGTATTTCGTTTCAAAATAATTTCCAACTCTGGATTCACTATCAGTTTTCCGATGGTAGTGTATTTTCCATTTAAAGCCGAATGTTGGGTTTTTTGGTGTTTTTTTTCGAATGGCTCGTGGAGTCCACCTTTTCCTTATCTCTGGTTATCAAATGGCGAGCATAGTTTAAAAGGGCTGGAAAATTTCAACATACTCAACCCATAATAGCCATGTTATCCATTAGTGCAGTATAATCTCAGCTGTAAAGTAATAAACCTTAAGCAGTGACTTAGTCTTTCTAGGTAACTCTAGTTAGCAAGCAATCCGATATCAATTCGGTAATGTTCATAATCCTTTAATTATTTTAGCTAGTATAGCAAAGAAAACTAATGATTTGATGCTCTCTCATGAGTCAAGGACACTGTCAGAATAGTTAAAAAAAGATTTCAGCTTTACAATGTCTTGCATTTTTGGTATGTATTCTTTTCCAAATTATTGTTTTAAGTAAGTCACTGCAATATAAAATCATTGATATCAGCAAATGCACGGAAATGTTGAAAAACCATTGTACACTTCTTAGAAGTTTACAACGAATGCTAGTTTCTACGAAGCTGTTGTAACAGAAACATGCAAGATCTAAATATTAAACCGGTATTTAAACTATCCAGACGATTATAATATATAAAACTGGTAAAGCTGGTGAAATTACCGTCGACGAACCTCCATCCAATCATCAGAGAAAATGCTTCATTTTCAAATCGTTAATACATTTTTGGGTATCATCTTAGTGCTTGGAATGTATCTATAGTTTTGATGATATTCATCATCATTATCAGTTCGATTATTTGAAGAAAAAAGAATCTATTCTATAGAACTATCACGAAATGCAATATGAGCAACAAGATTAGTAAATATAATATGTGGATCAGAATCTACATATGTATATCGCCCAAATGATAGGATTCGGAGACTAAAAAGATCGGATAAACATTACTCGCTGAACGGGAAGATTGTGATGACAAATCACTTGGTTCAGATTTAATGAAATCGTTTAGTAATTGATTTATTACTGGGTTTAGATAGCAAAATTAGCCATATCACCTTAAAGAACTTTAAACTAATCCGAAAGGTCAATAAAAGAAATCTTCACTTGACACACCAATGATGCCTTAGCAATTTATACAGTTGCAGTCACAGATATTAGTACACCGTTTATAATACTCTACCACAATTCAATATGTTGAATTGTTTTCCATTACAATTCACGCAACACTACGAAATTAGTTTAATAATTTCCGTGTATTGGGATTTTCCCAATACACGAAAATTTAAAGAAAACGGTCATTATACTCATTACTTATTTTAATAATTAACAGACTCAATTTTATCAATTAATGCAACTACTCAAAAGGATGAAGCACGTAAATGAAAATTAATTATAACGCCAATGGTAATGCAATTATGAAAGCAATAAGTCGACAAGTTCAGTGTTTAGTTATATTAATTTTTGAATCATAATAAATAAAATAAAAAAAAATAATTAACGATTTATTTTTCAAACTTTCATACAATTTAATTTAATTCTGAACTAGAGATGGCGCTCATTCATTTAAATACATATGGTATGGCAGTTCAACGAAATTGTCACAGTGACAGTTGCAGTTGCGTCCCGGAAGAAATGGGTTTGTTTTTTGTTCATTAAAATTTCTTAAATTTTTAAAGATATTTTCTTTTCTCTTTCAGAAAATTTGGAAATATGTGAGGAAATAAGCGCACTAAAAAAACTAAGTAAGTTTTCAAACAATTAAATGTTGTCTTAATGTAGTTGGTAAAATTTTTTTTCTTTATTATTATTGAAAATATTTACATTTACAAAACAGCGAGAAATATTGGTTGAATTCCTTCTAAATCTTTTAAAGGCGACGAGTATGAGCGACAATTAAAGTTGTTTGGAATTGACTTGTGCGACCTGCCAGATGATTCTACATCCCTTCTAACAGAGTATGCAGAAATAAAGAGTTCAACAAAACTTCATGATCTCAGCATGACTAACCTGGAAGAGTTTATCTACATAAAAAAGAAGGAACAGATTGAACAGCAGGTGATTGCTTCCAAATTGAAAAATGATATTGTTCAACTTGAAAGGCAGCTTGAAGCCGAAAATTCAGCTATTCAAGAACTGAAAGAGTTAAGTTATAGACTGACTTGAATGCATCCGGATTTAAACTTCAATGTTTTTTTTATTTTTTTTTAGGTTTATTACCAGCTTAGATGAACGAATAGTCTCAGAAGCTGAAATGGAAAAGACTAAAATCTTAACAGAAAAAACTATCGAAGGTCTAAAAGAAAAACAGGTAAAGATAATCCCGAAGTTCTCGTCTTTGTATGCTTGTGTTCATGTTGTATTTCGGTTTTCTTTTTCAGCTAAGTTTGTTTATTCCTAAAGATTTGAATGTTGATGAACTAATATCAAAAGTTGAAACCTTAGAACAGAGGAAAAAGTCTAAGCATTCCTAATTTGCAGCAAACTTTTATTGTTTTTTTTAATGGATATTGGAAACACTGCCCTAACACTTTTTAATTTTTTAATAAACGCATGTCTTTTTATAAGTAAAATGGTATTCTTAAGTTAATTAAAATGAAGAGATAGTTTAAGATTGAAGGGAACTCACCAAGAGTTTTCAGAAGCATCAAGACGATCTTGCTCGTTGTTAAAAATGTAAAAAATTGTATCCGGTCCATACCAAATTTTAATTAAAATCTATTCATTTATTAATTTAGAATTTAACTGCAAGTCATTTGTGCACTTAGCTCTGAATATGTATCCCTTCTTCAACAATTTTATTTCCTTGTAGGTTTATACAACATTCAATTGAGCCTTCTTAACTTTGTATAAAAATAACAAAAATTGAATTTTCCTTCTTTAAAAAGAGAAGGAGCGATTTGTCATTTCATAGGTTTTAATTTTCGAAGAACTCTTCAGTACAATAGCTGTGTTCAGTACCTGAATTGGTTCAGATCTCCTTACACATAGAAAACAACAATACGTGAAAGACAAAGACGTTAAAGTCTAAACTCATTAACAGACTGGTAGACACCAGATCAGAGTATTCATTGGTCTAATGACTGTGCTTTGCCCAATTAAGTATATGCTTAAGAAAATGGGTAAATCAATAGAGTGAAATTGTCAATGCTGCAATGAAGAGTATATACTCTGCGAATACTTGTCAAAGACTCCAATATCTAGATGAAGGATGATTCTTTACCTGAGCAGACGTCCAGAAAACTGTGGCCTTATTCCAGAACTGATTCGATAAAAAAGCTGACTCGACATTTGGTTGACCGACTGAGATAAATGCGCTTCTCTTCGTGCTTTAAATATAAAAGAATGTAACTGAGATGGGTTGTATTCTTAATGGGGTTAAGAAAAATATCTACAATTTTTCTTGATATCTTTTCAATTAATGAAATTTTTGGTTCAAAATTACGACACAAATGAAGTGATGGTGACTTGTGTTATAAGTACACTGATTTAGCAAAATGGTACCTGCATAAGCCAATGCCCAATAAACGGAAACGTCTTACGAAAAAAAAGAACTCAGTTGGAGGAAAATGTAATTGAGTAGCTTGTGGAAGGGATGAAAAGCGTTCAATCTTTTGTTGCATTTTCTTCAAGGTAGGAACGAACGCGGCAGACCCATCCACTAAGTCCTCTCCAACATTTATTGTTTTGCCAAGTGCTACTATAGTGTCGGATTACCTTCAGAATCGTCCAGGCAGTTGAGTTCGAAATTGAATAGGATATACCATTTTATGCACTCGATCGTGTTCAAGAATAATAAAACGGGACGTAACATAGCAGGTGCGTAGCACAAAAGATCTCGGATAGCTTTGCTTGAGGTCCGATCTCTGGCATCCACCCCAACATATAATAATAATTTTTGAAAAGATTATTGCGCACATACAAGGGCAACGAGATTGCGGACTGCCTTGTAAAGAAAGGAGCCAGATCTCTGTTTATTGGAACTGAGCCTGTCTTTGGACACCTAAAAACTCAGCTCTGATCAGACTGGGAGGACTACATTAAAAATGCATGCTGGGAAAATATCCCGGGGCTAAGACAAGCGAAGAAGTTAGTAAAGTATTCGCAGCAGAGGACAAAATCATTCCCCACACTTAGAAGAAAGGAGTTAAGGCTAATATCAGGCCTATTTACTTATCATCTTAAAAAGATGGCTAAGGTGGATGATGAGACCTGTCGCATCTGTATGGAAGATGATGAAACCGCTGAACACTGACTGTAAAGCTTTATGCCACATAAGGCTAAGATATCTAGGAAAGGTATTTACACTGCCAGGAGATGTCGAAAAAATGGCCCCCAAGAGCGTTATAGGCTTTATAAAAGACCTTAAGTTCGAATGGGAGCCCTAGGGCATTTACGGGTAATGTTACAAAAGATCTTATCGGTCGCGGTGACTAAATGAGAGGCGGGAACTGTCTGCATTCCCCACAAATAATAATAATAATAATTGCACACACGCATACACACACACCAATACCGAAATTGAAATCCGATTCAAATTTGATCTATAAGAACTAAATAAGATTAACGCCAATCCCAAATAAATAGTGTTGAAATAACCTCATTTGTAGGTGTACTAGCAATCACATCAGCGATAAGAAAGTATTGTAAATATTGTTATAGAAACTGTATGAGTGCGTAAAGGTTCGAATTTATAAACACCTGTTCAACATTCGTTAATCAAACCATCCAACAAATGCGAAAGAAAAGTGAACATCAACTGCGGTTGAACAGAAGAGAGTTCGCGATCTAGAAATAATACGGTAATACAAAGACGATTAAATATTTTATCATTATAATAACAAGTTCTGTATAAGTCGTATACAATGGAAAATGCCTTGACAAAAATAGCAAATAGTAAATCACAACATGACAATCAATTCCAATGCTCACTTATTTAAAAGAATAATGTTACCTTTGGTTTAGTTTGTAAACTGTAATGGATTTGATGGATAAAGGTACAGTAAATTACTTAATTAATAGATTTTAAATTGGCGTTATATTATGCTTATTAATCTCGTGCTCAGAGTACAGTTTTCATGAATTGCAAATTGTCTTTGTTAGTTATCTTGAAATATGTATCAAAGAATATGAGAGATTCAGATGAATGTCTACAATTAAATCTATTGACCTTGTCTCCATAAAAAATTCGACACCTATAACTGTGCAAATTCATAAATTCTAGTCATTAAGATCGATCGTACAATATGAACTTGGAAAAAGAAACACACTGCCGATTCTTTAGTGAAAACTGAAATTCCAATGATTGGATTAATTGTCAATGAGGAGTTGGAAGGTATACCTACAGAAAAACATTTTGTGGTTACGTGAAAAACGATTATTGACTAGAACACATTTAACGATCTTCGATAGTACAGTGACCTCAGGAGATCAGTCCCGCTATCCCCCGCATTCTAATTGATCAGAAGATGAGTAAAAGTTTTGGAAAATGAAGTATATGTAGAGAAAGATTCGTGTATAGTAAATGGTTGGGAAGGGGTTGATGGAGTACTAAAACCTATGAAATTTCTAAACCCTCTACCCACAGAACTTTTGGCAAGATGCCAAATGCCGTTGAGATGAGACCACAAAGGTTACGCCTCCTATCGGGTAGTACTGCCCTGAGTAGACGTTAGGTCTACTTGACGGGATCTGCGGTTGTTAGACGGCCGGCTTAAAGCGGAGAACTGCGATGTTTGAACTACTACTTGACGCATGAAACTGCTGTCTTGGAAGGACTGCTTAGAGCAGTGAACTGTGGTGCCTTTAACTATTGTTTGGCGTAGGAACTGATGTCTTGAGGTTTGCTTAGATTTGCTTGAATTCAGAAGTTGCAATGATCAGTGCACCTTTGGGAACAGGCCCTGCTCTGCTTTGGGGTACTTGCTTGGTGAGGGAAGTGGTGGCCGCGGCTTGGCCTGCTTCCCGGTCAATTATTCACTCTATGACCAACTAGATTGACGTGCGTCAACATCCTGGCCTGAAATATTTTTATATTCAACATGAAGTCGTTAACAGCAACTTGAATTCCACGATGGGAAGCTATATGGACGCCAAGACGGCTGTCCCCATGAATGCGTGTTATTTCGCTAGGGAGGCGATGGTGCTGGGATCAAGTCGTCCCAATGTCAAGTTGACGGCTGCGACGTTAGTGAGTCGGGAGTCATATCCCAACTCCCAAGTCGTTCCTACGTTGACTTGACGGCAGTGGAAACAACAATGCTATTGCTGGCTGGATCCGCTTCTGTCTTACCAGGGTGACAGCTCGTTTATGATGAACCCTTAGAATATAGAGAGTACAGGAAGTTTGATAAGCCAAATTTAGCGTAGTCAAATTCTGGTTGTGTTAGAATCTGTTGCCGCTGTAGTGAGAGTTCAGTACAGGCGTCTAGTAGAATCAACATAGAGAGCGGGGCAACAAGATATATGGGTGAAAAAACTGCGCTTGCTTCCACCGAAAATGCTTTTAGTCGCTGTCACTACACCAAGGCACAGTATACAAGAATATACTGTGACCACTGACTTATAACAGTGGACTGAGCCAAAACCTTCGAGAATACTTCACAAGCCATGAAACAGACTCCCTCCCTACCACATGCGAGGCCCAACGTAGTCCTTACATTCTAAAATATTTGCAGTGCTCTTATGTAAAAGTGACAAAAGTTTGATTTGAATAGCTCCTCCGCTACTATTCATACAGAAAAATGGCGTTCTGTTCATCTTAAGCTTGCTTTCTTATCTTCCGAACAATAACATTTTCATACCTTTCCTAACAAAATTATTTAAAAAAAATTTATCTTAACCAAATGACTACGATTTCTCAAACAAAAATTCTCAGCTGAGTAGTCATTGTAATGTCGCTGTGCCGTCATGAGATGCCGTGGCCTGATGACATCGAATGTAGCTGCCTACTGATTCGCACTCCGGCTGCACATACACACATGCAATTATTACTCAGCTGAGAGGTATTGAGCGTAAAATTGTAAGGTTACTTTGTAATCAAAACAATTTTATTATTTTGTTAAGTAAGGTATATAGGAAGTGTAGCCTTTGGGAAGGTAAGGAACCAAGCTTTAAATCACTAGAAGACTATTTTCCTGTATGGATAGTAGTTTAGGCTCTATAGCATATATAAAGTCAATGTTTGGCACTTTTCCATAAGTATCAATATAGAACATTTTAGAAAACGGACTCACAACGCATACATTTAGATCTCTGTTTCATGGCTTGGGAAGTTTTATAGTTCTCTCTTTCGCCCTATGGCAGAGTTGGAGCTACCAACACAAAATATTGCATTCTGGCTATGTTGGCTACAGATGCAATCACCGCAGAAGGAATAAGGTAAAGATAGTGTTTAACATGCTCCGTCTCTCTTGCCCATAAGCAGGATTCAGTTAAGAATAACTTTTGAAAATTAAAGTCGGAATGAGTTTAATTCTTTATAAACGATTAAAATATCACTTGGGCACAAGAAAATATATTTTTTTTAATTAAATTCGATTTACGGGTGTAAAATTTCATCTGATTGGTTGAGTTTTACATGTTTTTTATGTAATCGTTTTAAAGGGCGCTCTAACGGTGATATACAGAAACACAATATTTTTTGTGCCACATGAAATAGCAAATCGCTCAGTCCATTGTTATAAGTCAGTGTGACTGTGACCAAGGTACCCAGGAGTCTCAGCTGTTTCAAACGTAGGCTGCTGAACATACATTTCTCTAATTTATACTATTCCAGGATCCAAAGAAAAGCCACGCTCATGCACACGAATTTTATAGGTATCAACACTTCCTGTTCTCTCTATATTCTAAGGATGAGCCTAAGAAAATGTGGACACTGAATAGATACTTATCTGGGAACCATTAAACAAAAACATCCGCTCGTCAGTTGCTTGATCTTCTCGGGAATTATTTTTTATTAAATCTTGTTTTTTTTGGACCTGATTCCTTTATTTTTTATTTCTGTTTAAAATGTCTCTACCGTGTGGCTGAATTGCTGGTTGACATCAAAATAATAATTATTTTGTTTTTTTTTCTATTTTCATATAAGTACATAAGCATAACATAACATAAGCAAAGTGTTACTATTTACTAGACGCAAATTTGAAAGTCAATTTTGTTAGGTTTACAAAGTATGTAGTTGGTCTAGTGTTCGGAACTGCACGATCCAGTACAGATGCGTCGCCACAAACTTATACCTATTCCGTTTGCAAAACCTGTGCAACAAATATAAAAATGTTCAACATTCTGCAAATGAGTAGTAGTTATCAAATACAACTCTTTTCCAGCACCATACGGGAAAATAATAAATGTGTAAATAACGCAGATATGACTTAATAATTCTACGATTATCAACAAACAATTCGTCGAGGCATTCAACGAAAAAAAAAGAAGCTTTTTACGAGAAAAGACTTCTTCCATTTGCCTTTCGCAATTCGCGATAATCAATTCGCTTCCGAAAACCCTGATTGCTAGCAGTCACTAACTTCCACGAACAATTTGATTCCATTCGAACCGCTTAAGTATAGTAGAGACAACTTTGAATCAGTTCAGTCAGTCACGGTTTTAGCGAGGATCCGATCGGTTTGAAGAAAGTCTCGTGCCATAGAAAATCTAATTATGATGAGTGCGGCTGTGCTGCTATTGTCGGTGTTGTGCGGAGTAGTTTCGAGTGCTATAGTAGAGTCCAAATCAGCAGTGATCCTGAATGACACTCCTACCATTGGAATTCTAACACAGGAGATTTCTCACTATCTAAACAGGAAATATCCGGATCAATATCAAAGTTATATAGCGGCGTCCTATGTGAAATTTGCCGAAGGTGGAGGAGCAAAAGTAGCGCCAATTTGGTGAGTAGAAATTATACATGCACGTGCTCTGGGGGGTAATTAACAGCTGGCTGAATTAGGTACACATTATTTTTGCGATAAATAAAAAAAAACTATTCAAGGTGGTTCTAATGACTGTACATACATACATATATACAATCAGTGAAAGTGTATGACCTTGAGCAGTGTTTTGTTTGACACTTGTATTTATGCAAGCTGTTATCTCTGACAGAGTAGGTGCGATTGGTGGTTAGATCGAGATGCTGTGGTATTCCCCGTTCTGATTAAATTCTGATAGTCAATATGAAGATGTCTTGAGGCAGTACAATAAAAAAATCATAGCAGTCTGGTGAGTCGTAGGTCGGTCGTCTGCCGGTGACGTTTTTGTTTTGAATTGTTTAAGTTCTTCCGGTTTATCGGAGCTTTTGTGCGTTTTACATGCTTTCATATGAATTATTATTTTTTCGTTCTGAATTTCATTAATTTGCTATTATCGAACCTTGCTGGTTTCGATTTTTATTGGTAAGGTTAAAAACTTTGACCCTGATCTTCTAAAAAAAAATAGAGAAAAAGACATTGAACTTGGTACCGAGTCTGTAGTATGTAGAAAGACTTTTAGTTGTTTTTTTATGGCGCTGTTTTAGATATGTTTCGATACAATTATCTTTTTTTCTTAAGCGCCTCTTCAGTCTTTACCTCTTCACAAAGTTATAGGTATACCGCGCAGTCTATTTGTATTGTGTTGGGATCCTTGGGTTTAAAGTTGAATTAGTTGAGCTACATCAACGTATAATTGCGGATTACTCAGCAATAAATTTCGCGAGTACCTACCTATATACATATTTATGTACATAGGATGTAGCCATGCGGGGCTTACTATATATTTGAAGAGTCAGCATTAAGTTGCTGTTTTTTTTTACTAAATTTTCAGGCCCCTGACATGTATGCCATGGACCGCTGATACTATTGAAATTTCTAACATTTTTAGCAGCTGCTAAGTATTTGCTGCGAACCGATTGTTTGTTCTACGATGAGTGATGCAGTACCTACTTGAAAAACTCAAGTGAATTGAGCATATCTTCGGACTGATTCGGGATCGAGATCAAACCGGCATCTGGTTCCAGTCGGTCGTCTCTGTGTCTGGGACCAGGCTGTCCATATAACAGTCTGGTTACCACAAGAAACTTGTAAAGCATTAATATAGGGTCTGCCGTAAAACGAGGAGGCGTCCCCTTTAAAACAGGCTATCTTTATGACAGCTGAGCCTGTATGGAGGCGCCTGAATTCCGCTGGACTCTTATCCTTATGATAGCTTGCCTGGAATCCCGATCAGTCGGAAGCTCTGAAACTCTGGTAACCGTCAGCTATTTATCGGCGCTGCAATTATCAGGATTCTGCGATCAGGCTGTCTCTATAATAGCTTGTCTGGAATCCTGTTCGCAAAGAAACTATGGAACACTGTTAATTTCGGAAATTTTCGGAAATTTTCCTTTTGAAATTTTCAGGATTTTGCGATTAGGCTGTTCCTATCACAGTTTGCCTGAGCTAGACCTAAATGCTGTAAAAGAATGATTATGAATGAAAAAAAGCAATTAAAGAGCTTCTTCCTAGTTGTAGGGTAATTGTTTCCTTTTTTTTGTAATGTTGATTTAGTTGTTTCTTTTTCCTTTATATTTCCTTTTCAAGTCATTATCTTGTCGAGTGCTGAAGCTAGACTGAAAAAATATTTTTTGTTTTTGTTTTTGTTATTTTTACAAAAGCAAAATCCAACCTAGCTAAGCATTTCTACGTCAGTAAAGTGTTACTATGACACGAATTTCGAAATTAACTTTGCTAGGTTTACGAAGTGATTGGTCAAGTGTTCGGAAAAGAGCGACATGGCACCACTGGCATATATCAATGGACTGAGTGGTTTGCAATTTCATGTGGCACAAAAAATATTGTGTTTCTGTATATTAGAGTTTGAGCATCCTTTAAAACGTTTACTACATAAAAACATGTAAAACTTAACCAATCAAATGAAATTTTACACCCAAAAATTGAATTAAATTAAACAAATATCTTTCTTGTGTTTAAGTGATATTTTAACCGCTTATAAGCACTCTTATAAGAAATTAAACTCATACCTATAGTTTAATTTTCAAAAGGTTATTTTTACTTGAATCCTGCGTATGGGCACGAGAGATGGAGCATGTTAAATACTATCTTTACCTTATTCTTCCTGCGGTGATTGCATCTGTAGCCAACATAAAAACATCAAATGGCATAGGAAAGCGATATTTTGTGTTGGTAACTCCAACTCTTCCATAGGGCGAAAGAGAAAACTATAAAACTTGTGTGTGCCATTCTTTCCTATAGGAAAATGGCAATACGCTCAGTCCATTCTTATAAGTCAGTGGTCGGCACACATAACATGGGATCATTTTTATATAGTTTTCTCTTTTTGATTTAACTACTTTATTCCACCGACCTTCAATTAGGTAATGAAGTTGTTGCCGAAATATACCATAGCTGAGAGAATTTTCCAAATGTATATACATATATGTAGAATTGAAAACAGATGATAGATGATGAATAGAGATAGATACAATATTTGTGATTTGCGGACAATTTCCCTAAAAGAAATTTCCCTAAAAACAATTTCCCTAAAAGCAATTTCCCTAAAAACAGTTTCCTTAATGAGCAATTTCCTTAACTTTCCACACGAGCCATAAAACGTTCTTAGAGAAAATTGTTCCTATTGTCGTCGGCCGACGCAACTGTGTTTAAGGCCTTATTGAGAGAAAATTAGGGAAATTGCTTATTAAGGAAATTGTTTTTAGGGAAACTGCTTTTAGGGAAATTACTTTTAGGGAAATTGTTTTTAAGGAAATTGCTTTTAGGGAAATGACTTTAGGCAAACTCTCCGGATACCAATATTTGTAATCCCTTCTCTGTCCCCCATAGATACTTATAGGGATGACAACAAAAAATTGCTTAATTTTATTTCCTTAAAAATCAAGTTTAGGAAATATTTAATGTTGTCGGAAATAGGATTCCAATAAAAGTAAAAATTTCGAATATACCTATTTGAAAATTGTTGATCTTGTAATATGAGTATTAAAGCGAAAACGAAATTTGAAATTAAGATAATTGTCACACCCCTGCCAATAAAAGTTGTGCCATATGAAATAGAAAATGAAGCAGTCTATGTTATACATTTCCATAAATTATTGGAATTTATATTGGATTTTCTTTGGCCCTTAGATCGTTGTTGTCGTTGTTTTTTCTTTAGTTGATTTTGTCCTGTTTTTCTTCTTTACTTCTAGTTCTGATGTCCTCTCTGATTTATTAAACAATTTCCCAAATTTTTTTCCTTGTACCAAAAGGAACAGTTTACGTAACTTTTGGACACTAATTAGTTTTTATTGATAACGAAGAACTGTATAAAAGTACACTTGGAAATTAAGAGTAAACTCTCTACCTAATCACAGTTCAAGTAATTTCTCAAAGACTTTCTATTTAAAAAATATTCAATATTTGAGTTTCACGGTCATGCGCAATTAATTTAACATCCTTGCGCCGAAAAATTCAATTTTTTATTTCAATTTTAAGGAAATATTTTCTGAACTTTGCACGTTTGATTTTTCCCATAATTTTGTATGGGGAGACGAAATTATTCCCTTCTCCCTTTTTAAGTTTTTTTCAGGGCAGAATTTCCCACAATGTGGGAGACTTCTCATGATCTTTCAGCACAGGTATTGACTAGTCAGTAGGGGATTACACTAGAGATGAAACGGATATCCGGTAACTATCTGGTATTTGGCTTAAATTATTTAGGAAAACTACGGCAATTCATAAAATCAACTGCAATACATAAATATTTGTAAGATAAAATAATACCACAGACACCGTTTATTTGAAACTAAGAGAAACAAAATTAGTACTCAAAATTAACAAGTGATAAATTATGGTGAATAAAGACTAAATTCTCTGCATTTTCCGGCAATAAGCGATTTCGCTTATTTTCGGAGAAAAGGCTTTCGCTACATGACGCTGCTGCAAGGACCTGAAAGACACAATTTGGCAAACTTAGCCAAATCTAAGTACTGTTTCGAATAAGCTGACCATTAAATAGGGCTCCGACTGCGATCGATTCGAACTGTCTTCAAGTATAATAGTCAATAGCGTTTTTTTTTGTTGACGTTGACATTGACTATTATTTACATTTGCCAGTTCATTGAAACATTCCTAAAAGGTATCGTGAGCTGAGAATATAGAGAGTACAGGAAGTGTGATAAACCAAATTTAGCGTAGTCAAATTCTGGTTGTGTTAGTATCTGTTGCCGCTGTAGTGAAAGCTCAGTTCAACCGTGTAGTAGCATCAATATGCATAGAGAGCGGAGCAACAAGATATATGGTATGGTTAAAATACTGCAGTTGCTCCCACCGAAAATACTCTTACTCGCTGCCAAGATACCAAGGGAGTTTCTTAGCTGTCAGAAATGTAAACAAATCTTCGATATGTCATCGTGTTTGCTATTAATTTCAATTTAATTTAATATAAAAATATGTGTAAAGTACACAAAATAATATTTTATAATTATACTTGCCTAAAAAATTATTTCCCACGTCGTTATTTTCACAAGATTCAAATTCTTTAAAATTAAGTAAACTTCGTTTGACAGCTGAAAATACAATTGTCTCTTTCTTTAATATAATTCTGATCTACTTTATGATACTCTGAGAAAAGCCACGCTCAGGCAAACGCATTTTACAGGTATCAACACTTCCTGTTGTCTCTATAATCTAAGGTCGGCAGCTATGCGAGTGACATTTGATTCGATCTAATCTCCTTTGGTTTTTTTTTAGCAAGCGTTGAAGATGGAGATAGCGTTCACGATATACAGAGTAACAAGGTATGATTGGCCGGGTTGTCAAGTGCGTGTGACGTCACAAGAATAGATTCTTAAAACCGGAAAAATAAAGTGATAATATTTATGTAAATATTTATTCCACTGGATCCATTGAAAATGTTGCCATAAATATCATACGAGTCTCTTACCATAAATATACATTGAATTTGTTAGTTTAAACCTTATTTCAGGGAAATCAGTTCGAATCAAGACAAAGTGCCACGAAAGTTTTATCGATAAAAAATGTAAAATAAGAATGAAATACTTGTGATTTGCACTCCTAATTGATTATTTAAGATCTTTTTATTATTTCTATAGTGAAATTAGTTAGCCGTAATCGTAATTTTCTCAAATAGAAGCCAAACTTGCAATGCATCATAACGAAGTGTAAAAAGAAAATTGGGGTTAGTGGCAAATTAAAATGTGGAATACAATTCTAATAATCTTCATTAAATTTATCTTTCTGCTTAAAAGGTAAAATGGTACTTATTTTAAGATTTTCAATGGATCCAGTTGACTAAATTTACATAAATATGAAACTTTATATTTTTTACTTTTTTTTTAGAAACGCGTCATGCGAATCGATTAATAAATAGAGAAAATGGCGAATCTATGGTGCCGGATAGTCATACTTGTTAGTATTTATACCGTGGATAGCGTTGAACTGTCACTGTTATAGGACTCGTCACAAGACATTTTTATATACATATAATAAAATATTTTGTCGAGCTCTTTCAGCTTCAAGTGTCCCAAATAGTTTGTCTTGAATCTTGGGTCTATGAATGTTGCAATAAGGTAATTCGGCTTTCAAGGAGCCTCTCATGTCAGATAAGTTAGTTGTTCTTTGGGTAGTCTCATCCTTGTCCAAGTACTTTTTTAATGCAGCAACATGCGGTATTACAGGAAAGGCCTGAACTAGTAATTTTTGTTATTTCCTCAAATGGCTTCAACAGATTTTCACAATGCTCCATTAAGTACACCGGTTGAGTTATTATATTAGTAAGTTTGTCGTTATCAGCCACATGAAGGTAGATAGCCCGTTTTTTTTTCAACAAAAACTTTTTCATAGACGGTAGAATTACAGCTTATGCTGATATCCTCGATGCTCCGGTAAGCAATGTTCCCTCTAATTTTTTCATTGACTGCGCGGTGCAAAAGTATATATGGGAGCAAAAATTTTCAAAATGTATGTAACAGTGCCAATGTGCCAATTTTTTTTAATAAATGCTCTTGAAAATTACGAACAAGAAAAAGGATTTTTACTTTTTCGATCATATATTTGTTTATACCCTTTATTTATTAAGGGCAAGATCTACTATTTTTGAACGACATTTTACGATAAACATTAGAATTAAATTTTATTTCTAAATGTTAATCAGAATGTTTTAAGTGGAATTTTATAAAAATGAATGTAATAAAATAAATGTTTGTAGGTAGGTACTTAACCTAATGAAAACTTTTATTATAATACGACATTAAACGTAGAATAAACATTAAACAAATTTTCAATAGTTATTTTTATATAGTTCATAATATCTATAATTACTATATAAATTATATTATTTGAATTAAGAATTATATTTACGGCTCACAAAAACCTTAGCACTACATTTTTTCCCGCCTGTCTTTCATACTTGTCCATTCATTATAAACTTTATTTATATATTTTTTTTGTTTTTCAGTTGCAAAGTATATTTTAATCCTCATCAAATCATTTAAATGATCGATATTTAATCAGTTCCTAAGTTTGGATTTAATTAGATTCATTCTCCTGAATCTTCACTCTCAATATCTTGCATAAGAGATTCATGTTTCTATGCATCATCCAAACTCAAATCTTCTCGATGTGCAACACAATGTTGTTCATTGAGATGAGGTATATTTCCTTTGTGAGAAGTGCTGCCACTCTATTTCTTCGTCCTACCATAACACTTGCTCCGTTCGTTGTAAACATAACCATTTTCTAACCATTTTTCCAAAATAGAAGCACTGTCTGTATGTGTAAGCTTCAAAATACCTCCAAATTCTGTTTTGTAGGTCAATTCATTTTCTATTCGAAATTTAAAGTATATAAAATTAATGATTTTTGAACTAAAATGTCTGTCCTTTCATCTATGTATTATAAGTGTATGGAGATCTGCTTCTAGCAGTTTATTTAAAATATATTCTATGAAAACAGAAATTTAGATTTTTGCCATTTTTAGATACAATTTTTTTATAAAATGACAAACAAAAAATATGAACAAGTCCATTGTGCGCAGAATACAAAAACGGCTGCGCAACTTTCGCAAATTTAGTGCGCGGCCGCGCATCCGCGCAGCTTAGAGGGAACTTTGCCGGTAAGCTTAGCTCCTTTTGAATTATCAGCAGTTTTTCTTGCGCCAAGCCCGAATGATTCAAGTGAGTTACAAGACGTCTACCAGTACCAGTGGCAATCACTTCTAATACATCAGGGTAAACTTTCAATGAACCATTTATAATTATCTGAAGGGAATAGATGAAACATCTAGCAGAATCCTACTCCGCCACTCGAACGCCTTTCACTATGTTAGCAGCGCCACTATCATGAACGAGTAAATGTATTTTGCTGTGCTGAATATCCCAGAGAGCTGCGTCGATAATATTCAGTACTTTTGTAATATTATCTCCTGTGTGAGATCCTGAAAATGGCTTCATAAGAGCTGGAATTCTGGAGAGAACCAATGAGCTGAGAAACTCAGCCATGTTTTCGTGAATTAATATTTTTATTTTTTTACTTTGTAGTAAAAATGTTTAAACCTACATCAAAAATGAAATTATTATACAACGAGGATATAAGATATTTACTTTTAATATTGCTCAAGATTTTTCAAGATTTTTTGGGATAAATTCAAGATTTTAAGCTAATTTTGATTGAAAACTCTGGTCATGACATTTAACGCAATAATGAACCGAATATCCGGCTTCGAATTTTGCCGGATATCCGGCTTCGAATTTTGCCGGATATCCGGTATCCGAGCAAACAAATATTCGTTTCATCTCTAGCTTACACGAGTCAGTGTCAGTGGCAGTGTCAGTTCTACTGACGTGTGTAACACCGTCGTAAGGACAGTAAAAGTTAATGGATATGGGAGAGTTTAAGATGAGCAGTTCCTAAGTTGTGAGTTTTTGTCTGTTGGAGATATATAAGTGACTAAGTTACTATTGTGGTTATCCTCGGCAATAGTATGCTTTGTCGACAACAGAAAAATATATATTTAGTTACATAAAGCAAGGTAGAATATTACATACTGATTTTAATAAAGTTGGTGAAGCACCTTTCAGTACCAAGATAGGAAATGATTCAAGTAAATGGAGCCTGTTTAGTAAATGGGTAGAACAATACCACCTTGATCAAAAAGTTCCCGGTATTTATTCAGAAAAATAAAAATACGAGTTTATTCATCTAAATCTATATTGTCCCCTTCAAAGTAATCCCCATCGACTGCAACACACTTATGCCAGCGTTTGATCCAATCCTCGAAACATTTTTTATATTCGGTTTTCGGAATATTAAAAAAAACTTAGTACGAGAACTCCGTAATCAGCGATGATATAAAGTAATATTTGAAGTAATGAAGAAAACCTGGGAATAGAACTGGAGATGTTGAGCGCCTTGTCCTGAATCCTTGGGATGGCCTGAGATTTTCTCCAGTTGTTTGTTGTCTAAGTTGAAAAGAAAGTTGATGATTAGTTCGCTTTCGACGGCGTTAAAGTGATTGCTAAAACGATAGAGATGGTTGAAATTGACATCAAGGTATTTTGCGTTCTGATATAATTTAATTTTGCCATCATTCATATCGATCTCTATTGCTTTAGTTTTGGAGAGGTCATTTCCATTGGAGGCGTTCCGTATTTTTGGATATTTATTTTGATTTCCCAATTTTTGTAATAATTATTAAGGTGAAGGTGTTTACTTTGCTTGCTGCCGCTTTTGGGAAAAGTTATTTATCGTAGGTATACTTTAGGGAATCACCTGCACAGAGAAACGTTGTGGAATTCTCATTTGCAGGTTAGTCCAAAGTATAAAGTTGAAGAAAATCGAGCCAAGAATAGAATATTATGCTTGGATAAGTTTGAAAAGTGATTTGTATTCTTCGGTTTCTACAGAAAAATTTCCTTAAAGTCAGGAAGCGGTCGATTATTTTTATTGGGAATTTGGGATTTAGAAATCAGATCAATTTGAAAGCCAGTCTGTTTTGACAAACTGAGTGGAAAGCTTTGGTCTTTATATCGCCGAAGCAGCCTACTTATTATATTAAGAGCCCTACCCCTAATGGTGTGATTATGTATTTGTATGGAATTTCAGTAATGGATGTTAGGATAAATGATCTGAGATAGTTTCTAAATAATTGCATTGCAAATTTTATTGAGGCCTCGTAAATTACCAATTTTGTATTAATTATATAGAAAAATATTAGATAACAGTCGGAAATAATTGTTAAAACAAGTATAGTGGAAGTATTGCGGAATGTGGCGGCACGATGCCGCGTTCACATAACGATGATTCATCTTGTGATCACTGACATAACATATAATATGGACTATGTACTTAATATGCTATTTCAAGTGGGTACAGTTCTTATACGTTGGTGTCAAAATAGAAAAAAATTATTGCCGGGAAGTTGTAAAAGTGAGCGCGCAGCTCGAAAAGCGATTTTAATAAAATCTTCCGAATTTCTGCTGTGTATCTATTGAATATATTTTATCAATAATAACCTTAAATAATTAATTTAAAAAGATTTATTTCGACGACAAACCCACTTATTTTATTTGTTGTTTACAGTTCTTTTTCAGTTGGTACTTGGTGCTTAAACCGAAAGGGACTGCCATACAGAAGTGAGCTACAGCGGTATTCTATGAAAGTAGTCAGTCCATATTATACAATATGTGAGTGCTTGCGCTGAAGAGAATTGTAGTTCATCGCCGTTAATCGGATAAAAAAATTTCAAGTTCAAGTGATAATTAAAATAATTAATTAATTAATTTTATTTGTCCTGCGGTGGTATTGCTAAATCCGGCTCTGTCTACGATACAATATACTTAGATGGCACACATATGATTTCTATTATCAAACAATAACTACTCGACAATAAATGCCATTATCAATTAAGATAATTTTTCTGATTTCATCATTTGATAAATGTCTATTAATTTTCACAAAAGCAATTGAACTTGTTGTGCTTGTGATATATCTAATTCTTGAGGATTTTATATCATTAATAAAACCAATCATAAAACAATTACAAAAATCTAGATACGTTACAGCTCTGTAAACTGAGTAATATTCTGAGATTTGGTAGTTAATAAATGACTGAAGGTACACTGTAAAAAGGCACAAATTGTTGCCACAAAGTTTAGGGAAAAAATCCCTATAAATGTAGGGAATATTGCCTAAAATATAGGGAATATTTTCTAGATTTTAGGGAATATTCCCTACATTTGATGGTATATTCCCTACATTTCTAGGGATTTAAACTATGTGGCAACAATTTGTGCCTTTTTACAGTGTAGTTTGAAAATGTTGCTTCCTGGCAAATATTCATTTACAAAGAATTATTTAATATTATGAATTTTTTTGCTAGACCGATTTGTCGGTAAAGTATCTAAAATTATTATAAACTTTTAATAACACAAAAAGTAGGACAATTCACTAAATTTAAGACACATTTTTTCCTATAAATAAATATCATTCATTTTCTCTGATATAAAGGGAAAATCAGTTTCATTTCTCCAAACCAATGAAACAATTCGATTGATCTAGGTATTTGGCACCAGACACCCTATATAGTACGTAAAATTTTAGAAATGCTAACTTTTCTCGGATAAAAGGAAGAGAACATTCAATAAATTAGGTATTTTTCTACATTTGCAAGTACCTACATTTTAGGGATAAAACATATTCCACTTTTTCCAAGGTAAAAAAAAAGAGAAAAGGAAAAAAAGCAATAGAGAAAGAGATGAATGTTGAATGTGAAATTAAGAAAAACGAAAATTACATAAGGAAATAGGTTTTACTCACGATAACAAAACAATTGTTAGTCCAGTCTAGTGACACACGATTATACACACTTAATACACCGCACTAAAAACTGTACTTTTTAGCACTATTTTAGAACATTTTCGTATATAGCCCAATTGGGAGCAGAGGATTATGTCCTAGACACACTGCGCTCCTAATGAATAATTAACTATCGACTCATTAGACCATAATGATTGATTACGCAACTGCAGACACACAGCCCTTTCTTTAATTAAGTTGTACCTCCTGTAAAACTGTTTTCGACATACTTATGACAGTGAAGAAGCGAAATGGATCGAATCGACACTATAAACTTATTTTTTATATATCTTATTCTTAACGATTTCGCAATGAAAAAACATTACCTAACTGTATGAAAAAGAATTTTTGTGTTTCTTCTTCTTATTTGTGAAATGGGCAGATGCATAGCGAAGCTTCAGATTTATATTATATGCCAAAATACAATCAGTTCTAGCATATTTTTCCTCATAAGAGCTCTAATGAAGGTAAAAAACACTTCATTATGATCTGATTTTCACGCAATAATTATGAATACTATGTGACACACGGCATTTTAATGAATAATTAATACTAATGATTCATTAGATCGTGCTGTGTGTCTAGGGTATTAGACTCGGATGATACACGAGTGTTTTTATTACATATACGTATGCATCTATTCAGTTTGTGTGCATATAGATCACATGGAAATTCTGAATTTTCTTTCCTGGCTCGAGCGTGTATCAACCATGTATCTACTACGTGTACTAAAGGTTGAGACACACTTGATACAATAACCGATTTTTAGGTTGCGTCTAGTCTCGAGTATGTATCATCGCATGTCAGGGGAGTTAGAAAAAAGAGAAAAGATTTGTATGAGTGTGACATCAAACATCGAGAATCTCGTATCAAAAATGGTGGTCAAGTATTATTTTCAATTAATTAACCGCGCGCAAATGATTTGAATTCCAGCCTGCTGGTATCGATTAATGAGGTAGCTTCTGATCAGGGTCTACAAGATTTGCTGGACCAACACTCACATCACATCCAGAAAGCCCAAGGAAGCCATAGATGGAGAATAATAATTGAAAAAACACCGATCCGATTCTAAAAATTGTGAGTACGATTCCCGCATGAGAAAGGTAAAGAAAATTGAAAAATTTACACTTTCATCGTTACTGGTCAATGCCAGCTAAAAGCAACTGTGGCTTAAAAGTCTAGATAAAATCAAGAAAATCAAGAGGGAAAGGCATCTGTTTCGTTAGCTCAGAGGTGAGAGCAGTCGCCCGGAAAGCAGAAGGTCCACGTTTCGAATTCCGGAAGAGGCGGTTATTTTTTCCTTTTGTATTTAGAATCGTTAAAAGTAAAAGTTCTTAAAATTCTTCTATTCTCTATCAGAAGGAAAGTTTCGTGTAGTTTTAACTATGTTCTGCTCGAAATGCTGACTTTTTAGTATATGTGTGGAGCCTCAATTTGCAAGTATGCAAATATTTTTACGATTGATGTAGTGTAACTCTAGTAAAGTATCAACAAGATGTCCAATTTACTCTTTGATTGCGAGCTGATTAACATTTCTAAAGCATTTTCTCAGATAGCAGATAATGCAAATAACTGGAATGCTTAATATGTATATGACTACCGCCTGGGGACTTTAGCAATGGATTAAGCTAAACGCACATTTTTAAATTAAAGGTATTTTTAATAAGTAAAAAAGCTAGGTGAATGTCCGTATGTAATTTCGTATGATCTCCATCTGTGCAAGTTTGATTGTTGAAGTGGTTTTCGCATATATTTCTAGATCGGTTCATCGGGTAGTAAAAATGATTACAAACAATTTCATAGGATTTTATATTCTGAAGATAATTTTGTAATTTTGAGCTATCGATTTTTCTTCATTTTGCGCAACACTCCACCATTAATTATTAACTGCAATTTACTTAAGTACTACTACTGTTATTAAAGTTTCCTTCCACACAGGGGCGCCTTAGAGTCGGCTTTGTCCCTAGGCACTTTTGCATAATATTGCATCGTAGGCGCCCATCAGTTTATTAACAAACTTTTCTCATTCCTTTATTTAAAATTAATATACATATTTACATGAAGTTCCTGTTAAATCCTGTTGGGTTTGTCAACAGGTGCCATATTATATTTGTGTACTCTCCAATGCTTGTTGATAGTAAATCTGTGTCCGATAAAAAAAAAGCTCTCTACAAACTTTCCAAATGTTAGAATTTACACTTCTATATTTGAAACAAGTTCAGAAAGTGGAAACGAACTTTCAAAACTGATAAAAAGTTTTCTGCGTTCAACAATGATTGATTTTTCTTAGAAAGGGATTCTCTTTTTAGTTTATAAATTTTTTTATTCTTTTTAATTTTTTAAAAAAATTTTTTAATTTTTTTTTTAAATTTAAATTTTTAATTTTTTTAAAATTATTATTTCATTAAAAAAAAGTATTGCGCATTTGTTACAGACAAAAGTCTGGGCTTTTCTTATATATAATGTACAATGTATATACATATATAATCTTATTTTTTTATTTATCTCTATATCTATGAACAATTTCGTAGACTGGATAAGATGGCCCTGCTTCCACAGCAGATGCAGCTCTTGTTTCTTTTTTAATTTTTGATTTTTACAATAGGAATAGGAGCCTTTTTTTAAATTCATACTTTACTTAAGTTACAGCATTAATTAATAAACTATCTCTAATATAATTGGTGATTGTTTTTGTATGTATGTTATTGAGCAATAGCTAGATTTAATACAAATCCTGTCTGCTCATTTGGACATTGTTTCGTGCAGCCATATTGATCAGGCTAGTCATCATTGTCCATCGTATCAATTATCATGAATAAAATTTAAATACGGAAAATCACAGAAGATGTAGGTGGCCGGCATAGGAGTATAAACCTAAGTTGAGTATAAAAGTTCGAATTTCGATCGCCATAGACCAAATATGTAGAGGAATATCGTCAGGGTTGGTCTGTCGTATAGGTCGGCCATTTGCGATTTTTTTAGTTTTGACCACTAGCGCCACTAATGTCGTGCACGGCAAAAATTTTCTTATAGTAACATCGAACTTTTCGTGACATTACTGATTTGTAGCGTGAACGCAAAGCAAGCGTTGTGCACTTTGTGGTTGAAAATTCCTACAAAAGTTTCATTTTAATAGCAGTGAATATGGCCAGAATGTTACGAGAATTTATGCAATCATCAAAGTAAGCATTGTGATTGTGTTCTGTGTGGCTCATGTTTGAAAACAAACCAAGAGGAAAACTCTATCATGTGGTTGTGATGTCACGTGATGCGTCAATGGCGCTTGTTGTCAGGGTGTTGTTTAGTAAGGGTTGGCCCACTGTAATTGTGTGCTTGGAAAACGCCAAAAAACATCCAACAGCAATCCCATCGAAGTCCGTTAATAAAACAGGGGAAGGTGCCTAACCAAAAAAGCGCAGAAAAAGCCCTCTTAGGACAATGCAAGAGAGAAGAATAATGTGCCATTAAAATTTTTGCTAAAAAACAGAAAAATTCAACAAACTCGGCATTTTTTTTCATTCAATTAATTTTTCCAGGTCATTTTCACTCATTTCAGCACATTTTTCGTTGGCTGGCCAACCTTTGATAGCATTTCACTTGTTTTTTAAAATTCCTATATTTTTTTCATTTTTTCACCCAATCAATCTGCAATATACAGTAAAAGGAATCACTTTTTCCCAGACCTATCCAAAGATATGTTTGGATTTACCAAATTCTTCCTTAAAGTGAACTTATGGGCAAAAGTCAAAAAGGTGGCCAGCCCTGACGACAATCCTCTATATATTGTTATCAGCAATGTAAAAACAAAAGAAATTATACTAGACGGGAAAAAAATGCCAGCGAAATCCCTGCTAGCATCAAGAGTAGTAATACCTAGAAAATAAAGAGGATGCAGAAGTGTACAATTACCCTGCCTAGATCAAAGTAATTATATAAGTGACTGGAGTGGGTGCAAGATGCGTTTGCTGCATTTGTTTTTTCTTCTCCATAGGTAATCAATCGAGTCATCAGGCCCGAAGTACAGATGTAGGAAATCGTATATATAAACTAAGATAGTTTGCATGAATCCTAAATCTCCAAGTGCATGTATATTATCACTTCCCTTAATCCTTAATACCCGGAACAAGTAGCTATTGCATTTGAGAAGATGTACCTAATTCCCGTCTGTGGGTAAGGTACAAAATATTAAAAAAGAGTTTGGCTTATGTAGCATCTGACGGACAAAGATTAGATTTCCGTAGGGTATGGAGAAGAGATGACCTCAGGGCCGCACTGGGTCTTCAAATCGGCCTGGGCAAATGACGATAAGCCAGCCCCAAGGGTCTTCAAAAATTACCTTTTTTTTCTACTGAACCGAGAGCACAAGGAGAGCAGCAACGTTTTCTATGAATGTTAGATCATAGACAAAATAATAAATACAAAGACTGGACACGTAGAACAACAATATGCAACGCTTTTCTAGAATATAAAACTAACGATGCCTCGTCTTTGGCACACGCCCAAAGGGTAAGCCACCAATGCCTCGCTCTATACAAAATCACCGTTGCCTCGACTCGATGAAGGGAACGCAACAATTTTTTCTTAGAAATTTTTTGGAAATTTCTTCCTTCGAATTTCTATGCATTGGCCGTGGCCGAGAGCGGTGACTCACTCGAATATAAAATCTAACAACGATGCTTCGACCTGTTGTAGGGAAGGCCGCAATTTTTTCTTAGAAATTTATTGGAAATTTTTTCCTTTTGGAGGCCGACAACAATTTTTATGAGCATAGACGCGTAAACACAAAATGTTTCGGTAGAATTTTTATTCATTTTTGTGGCCGACTAGACTTATTTTCAGGTACAGTATGTACTTTCATTCTGTGATGCAATTATAATATACATATATATAATAAACATACATACTAATAAAAACTACAAAATCTTTGAGGTAAAAAAGCTAGAATTGGTCTAAGACCAATTCTTATGATACCCTAGATGGATGCCCGTATGTAATTTCAAGCGGTCACTCCACTCTCTGCAAGTATGATTTTTGAAGTGGTTTTTCGCATATATTATTAGAACGGTTTGTCGGACAGAAAAAATAATTATAACCAATTTTATAGGATTTCGTATTCTGAAGAAATTGTTAGTACAATAAAAATGTCTGGGACTGATCGATTTCACAGCATACGTAAAAAACCTAAATGGCAACACGAAGAAGAAGTTGCTCGATTTAGTCCATTTTTGAAATTTTATTTGCTAGTACAATAAAAACACCATGTACAGCTCTCTACGTCAGGCAGTGTCCAAATATATAGTGGAAAGCGAAATTTTTGTATGGCAACCCCACGAAGGAGTTGCCCGATTTGTCTCATTTTCGAACTTAATTTTACTTTTTTTTTAATGTCCGTGTACAAAATTTCAGCTTTCTAGGTGGACGCGTTCTCGAGTTATCGTGCGCACAGACAGACAGACAGACGGACGGACATGCAAAAATCAAAATAACTTTCAATATTATGCGTGGGTGTCCAATTCATTTTGCTCTACCATCAATATTTCGAGGTGTTACAAACGGAATGACAAACTTAGTATACCCTTTAGATTTCATCTAGGGTATAAAAAAATTACCTTTGATCTACAACAGGTCAATACAATTAATCCAATGTGGCTGTTTTGTAAACCGGAAAAGAAATGGCATCATTTTGGGAACATTATAAGCAATTTCCCCCGGCGGACTAGAAAAATCCACTCATAAAATCTTGCACATATTTCTATCAAACGATTCACCTCAATGCTTTTAAATATATAATATACTATGTATGTCACAAGAAATTAATATCAACTGATAATTTTATGTGCAATAAATATTTTTTACTATTCTTCTCATGATCAATTGTTGCTCAACTTTTTCCAATGAGCTGACAGACCAGACCACGTCAGGATAGATAAAGTTAAATAAAATTATGTTGAGAATTTTATAGATCAAATTTATACGTTTGCCTCAGGCGCCAAAATGAGTTGTTATGGCTCTGGGGAAAGAAATGTGCTCCGGTACTCTTTGTTTTTGCAAATTTTTTGTAATCGCTTAGAAATTCAATCGCTCACTTACTTATTATGGCCCAATATAGTAAAAAAAGCAATGCCACTGCTTCACCAAATGTGGAACAATTCAGACTTTTTCTAATATTTGGGTACTTTCTAACACAGGAAATTTTTTGTAAGTAAAAGCTGATTGTAATATACCATGACCAAGTTCAAAACTGAATTACATGAAATAAAATGGCTTGATTTTTTAAAAGTTGGTAAATAAAAACCAAAGTTTATTAACTGCTTTTATATTTGCTTTTCAATTTCGAATTTGTTTTAAAAGTACACTAGGTATAGCAAAGCTTTGAAAGCCTGGTTGAACCCTTCTGATATAGAACACATTTTCCATGCGATTTTTGAAATAAAAATGATATGATGCTAAAAAGAATGCTTTTGAAGCCACGGTAATAGAATAAAAGCAGTGTGTTCAACTTTTGGCTATAGCTAAATTGGTTTGTGCTCTCGAGGTGAAGCCAAAGTAGCTTGACGATTGTTTGCTTAACTTTTACCGTCACGTAACCTACAAGTTTATTACTGTGTGGATAGCAAAGGGCGTCTTTTTTATAACGGACAATGATAGGCAACTATAGCCGGTTTTAGCCAAGACTTGAAGACTATCCAGGTATTCTCATTACGAACCATGTTACACCACTATTGGACGATGTGTGGTGTAATGTATAGAAGAGCACAGTAAAAAGAACACAATACACTCTCTCCTCTCTCTGTCTTTTCAATAGAAATGTATATATATATTAGTGGGTGAAATTTCGGCACAGCCCATGTTTCAAAATTTAACGAGAATAGCTTGTATTCTCTGTATCGTGGGCTCCGCGTCCTGTCAGTGTTTATAAAAGTTGTGGGACATTTCTGAGTATTTTTAACTCATAGCTATCCTCTTACCGCATCCGCAACGATCGTCCAAAGAAAGGTATTTAGAATACAAGGTATTCTCGGTACGAATCACGTTCCGCCATTTTGTCTGGAAGGAAAATGGTGGTGACGTCACTCTGTGTCTAATATGTACTATATATATAGAAAAATATATAAAAAATAAGAAAATCTTTGATATCTTAATAAATTTTGCAATTAATTACTGAAATTGTGTATATTTTAGATGTTTGTTTTTTATAAAGCTTTTAACATAATTTAGTTCAATAAGGTAAAAAGATGTACTTTCAATTTCAAGTGAAAATGTTAATCAAGAACAAAAATAGTTAATATTTAATTAATACATAATTAATCTTTTTGTGTTTTTTCCCTTTTTTATTACATTTAAATTAGTTTTCATGCTATAAAGTAAAATTCAGTACGAATAGTCACAACGTACCTATGTCGGATAATTTCACTTACCAAGATGCTAACTTGTGGCATAAGAACTATCATAAACATAGTCATCGTCAGGTATTTGCATGTGAATTAGTTATGTAAACCCATTTTTAAATAAAATCCACAGGTATGAAAATGTTTAACATTCAAATTGTCTTCAAATACACAGTTTATACTGAATACATTCGCCTTACATACCTATTCATATCCAAATACTTGACGATAACTAGTTTATGAAAGTTCTTATGCCACAAGTTAGCATCGCATCATCGCACATCGGTACGTTGTGACTATTCGTACTGAGTTTTACTTTATAGCATGAAAACTAATTTAAATGCAATAAAAAAGAAAAAAAAGATTAGTTATGTATTAATTAAATATTTTACTGCTACAAAATCATTATCATGTTAATACATTTATTGCATAAAAAAACTAGTTTTGTTTCTGTTTATATTTTCACTTGAACTTGAAAGTACATCTTTTTTACCTTATTGAACTTAATTATGGTAAAATTTTTATAAAAAAAAACATGGAAAATATTAAAAATTTTCAATTTATACACAATTTCAATAATTTGGTGCCAAATATATTAAGATGTCAAAGATTTTCTTATTTTTCTATATATAGAGTACATTTTAAACACAGAGTGACGTCACGTCACATCAGATGCAATGTGTCTAATATTTAGTGAGAATACCTTGTATTCTATATATTTTGGTCCAAAGCATGATACAAAGATAACATGGCCGATTCGAGAGGAATTTTTTGTGTTGCTACGTCATGACGTGACTAAAGTCATTTATAGAGAATTTATTTTGAATTTTTCGTATTTTATTGACTGAATATAATAAAATATTTAACAAAACATTAGTTTCTTCGTTTAAATCAGTTTGGAAAAAGTAATTATGTGCTAGTGGGAAAGCAAAGAAATTTCCAAATAGAAAATTTTTTTCACTGTGACAAGAACGATTGAAATTGAGACGAACAAATTTGTGACAATAGTCGCCAAATGAGTCAAGCAATCGATTGGCAGATAATTCGGCCATACCTTGTTAATCTTTGTATCATGGGTCCAGAGTACGTAGTACATACGTGTGGTCGCGATAAACGCGGTGATTACCGGCCCAAAGACCAACGAACTATCGGGCTAGCGCCCGGTATCGCGCTTAAGATTTCCAAATTCGGAAGCTGTACTAGAATATGTACATACCTACACGTATATGTTTTTTTATTTCCACAATATTGTGGCTCAATCGGGATAAAAGGATTCTCTCGTGACGTTTAATTTTACAAAATGGTAATCTGAAAATATTCTGATCGGGAAACGTTTTCAAAGCAAATGTTTTTCTGGAAGTCTACAACCAGCCATAAATACATATGTAAATACCGCTGAAATAAAAAAATCTCAACTTATGTAAAAACGCCATTAGAACGCGTTTTTTTTATAACTCCTAGTCAGTATCAAACACGGTGTCTTCGGAATTACCTTGTTCCGCTTCATGCGAAAACACTTGTTGCTAGCGCAATTACTCATTAAAATTAAAAAAAAAATTATGAAAAGTGTTTTTGGGTTGTCTGACCGATGAAATTGTAATTGAATACAATTTTCATTAATTTCAAACTCTCGGGCTACTGCACACTTCTTTTTTTTTCATTTACGGCTGTCAGAACTAAACATATTATTCAACCAGAACCGGTAGTATCTTAGCACTTCTGAAATTTACTAGCTCGTTAAATTGATTGCATAATTTCATAAATTAATCTCAGAGTGGTGATAATGCACTCTATTACTGCAGTTTTTCTTCTCATATTAGGCGGAGGCTATAAAAACACATTTTACCACAGGGTTTTTAAGTTGGTAATGATTTTAGGAAGTAAATCTAAAATTAAACCAGACAAGTTCCATCCGCTTCAATCTGAATTGGTTCTATACAGATTTGACTCCCGCATCATTAATTTACATTTTCCAGATAATATTTTGAAGACTGAATGGACCAGCGTATGTCATGCAGTTGTAGTTTTACAAGATTACTATAGCGTCTCAGTTGAGATCGAGAGGAAGAAGTCATCTCAAGAAAATGCTTTCATTTCGGGTATTAGTGTCTTTGAGTTTGATTTTTGTTGTGACGCAAACTAGAACGGTATATCGGCTAAAACGAGTAGCGATTGAACAGAATGAAAATGATACACCTATTATTGGTATACTATCACAGGAGATAATATCCTTCCCCAGTTATGAGTTGAGGGAGAACAATAAGGCTTATATAGCTGCATCCTATGTGAAATTTGTGGAAGGTGGTGGTGCTAAAGCTGCTCCAATATGGTGAGTTTTGATTTTGATAGGTAAAAAGGCAAGTCATTCATTAAAAATCTAAATCTGATGTACCTAGTCATTTTTTCGAATAATTATTGGTTGTTTTTAATTATTCATTGTCATGGGTGAAAAACAGTTTGATTTTCTTCACACATGCATCCGGTTATTATCATAATAATTAAGTAATCGATTAGTCATTAAATCATTAATTACAAATAAGTAATTAATCTAAGGGAATTCTAATGACCGTGTTTGTACTATCTATCCGGAAATAGCACAGAAGTAAACACGTAATTTTCTTGGAATCCTTTTAAATGTTAAGGTCGTGACGTTGTAAATTGTGAAATTAATTAATTGACTTACTGACTGCCATTTTCCTGAGAATTTGTGAATAGAACCACGATAAATTTAGGGATAGAATCGTGTTTAATAATTTGTCATAATTCAAAGCTTTACAATCGTGGAAAATGTTTAGTGCTGCAATATTTCACTAAATATTGGGTTAGCTGTTACGGTTTTAGTTTATATATATTTTTTTAATTTAATACCGAAGAAGTCTTTGTTTGTATCTTATCGGTTTCTTGGGGAAACAGAAATGTTGTTTCATAAATGGAGTAAATATATTCGTTTTATTTTACTTATCTTGAACTCGGTTTCATTGGCCAATGACTCGGGTTATTCCCTTCTTCATGTTTGAAGTCATGCCTTTATAATGGTTTATTGGGTTTTAGCTTTGTGAAAAAAGTGCGATTTAGTACCATTGCGGTTTATGGATAAAAAGCACTTCTCAACTTTGAGGTGTTAAATTTAAACTTTTGTGTTTAGCTATTGTCTTTTCACTGATAAAAATTTTCATTAGCCACAAAGAAATTTTATTTTTATGGCATTTTATAGTGGATAATGGATAATTTTAGAGCTTTTCTATCACAGTTCTTTACCTTAAATGTAGATTTATAGGTATATATTTGATTGATAGGCAAGTGCAGTTTTATGTACTTAATGCAGTTGCATAAAGAATTTTTTAATCAATAATGCAATTCATTTAAGTTTATTCTAGATTTGCGTATACTTAATATATGCCCGGCTGGAATAAAATATATTTGTGTTGGCCTTCGTGTGTAGGATGTGTATGATTTAAGAAAACGTATTGAAATGGTTACATTGAACTTTTGAAAAGCATCGCTCTACGGCACAATGAAACCATTTGACACCTACGAACGATTTACCTGCTAATCCTATCCGGTTCGCATTTTGTAGTAGAAGTAAATACACGAAAAAATAGCACTAAACTATTCATCCAGCCGCCTATCGGTACGTTATGTACATACATACCTATACAGGGTGTTTCATAATTGGTGCACATAACTCAAGGGTTTGATAGCTGGGGTGTAGACAAGCAAAAATTTATAAGGTGAAGGCGGGGAGAGAGGGGAAGACGCGTCGTTTCTGCGGTAGGTGGGGTTTAAGATTGTTAGGTCTTCTTCCACTTTACACCCTGTAACTTTCTTGATATACACCCTATCACGGTAGGATTCATCTCATGATAGCAAAGCGTCTCAGCTTTCCAATGAATGCCCAATCAGCCTTCCTGTCTCACCTTCCGTCGGAAGTTGTAGGACGTCAAAGTCAAGAAATTGGAAAAACATTATTAAGTTTTTCAAATTTGAACGATTTTCCCGCCAAAATGCATAATATCTATAAAGTTTTTATACAAGATTTAAAAACCCCAGACTGTAACCTTTAATTTGACAATACCCATGTACTACATAAATGCAACCGTTTTTGAGATATCCCTGTTTCTATGACTTATAATTTCATTAATTGATCGGGTGTATATCAAGAAAGTTACAGGGTGTAAAGTGGAAGAAGAATTAAAAATCTGAAACCCCCCTACCACCGAAACGACGCGTCTTACCCCATTCACCTTATAATTTTTTGCTTGTCTCCACCTCAGCTATCAAACCCTTGAGCTAGGTGCACCAATTATGACACACCCTGTATATGCAGTGCTGTTATTAAAATTTTTTAACAATCGGTTCGGTTATTTAATTACGTGTCTAACACTTGTTAAACAGGGGTGACATATTTTTTCGTGGGAGAGATTGGTTTTCGATGTTTGTATTTATAACAAGATAAAAAAAGTCTAATATTAATAACTGTGTATTAAGTACGTATCAAACAAAAATATAACAAAATTAATTACAATTAATAAATGAAATTTCAGTATCTTCTTCTTTCACAAACGTCGCTCACCGCCTGTCGTTGCAATTGTGTTCCCAATCTTTCGACGGCCTGTTTTTACAACCGAGTTTACCGCTGTCGTCTGCCGTTTTCCGCTCTGCCGTAGCAAATGTGCTTAGGCCTTAAGCTCTATATTCTAAAGCCTAATTCAGAATCGGCGCAGCATGCATCAACGTAGCATGCATCACGATGCATACTGCAACGATTTTGCCGGTCAATTCACAATCGGCGCAGCAACCAAATTTGCAGCAAGCAGTGTAGGAAACTGTGTAATGTTAACTTTTTTTATAATTCACAATTATTTACAAACATAACACCTTAATATCGAGTTTTTATATTGTGCATAATTTTAATTTAGTCGTTTTCTTCAAAAAAAAAAAAATAGATCCGGAGGAAATATGAGATAAATAAGATTTGAAATTTATTTTTTGCCTCAGTATGTTGGCAGAACTGTTGCAGCATGCATCAAATTTTCCAAACTCTTACATCATGATGCATGCTGCGCCGATTGCGAATTGCGTTATATGATCGCATGATATCAAACCTTGCATCGCAGCTGCTGCATGCTGCGTTGATGGATAGTAATAAATTGAGGAAAGTGTTGTTAGTTGATTCAAATATCTCACTAAACACAACATTCCACTACCAAACGTCCACGCATGCAAGGAAAGCATTATTAGCTAAATATACGAAAAGTGCAATAACAACCACGCAATCGTCCATGCAATTGGATTATATAGCATATACAAAAGAGCGACTAAAGTGGTTTACCCAACGCCAAGCGGTGTATGGTCAACGAAAAGTTGCTCGTTTACGGTTTAAGCAATTCATTTGCACCGAACGAGCAACGCACCGCTTGGTGAAGGAAATAACCCAAAACACTCCCAAAACACTAGACTGTATAGGTTTTACGAAAATAGCGGCGAATTCGCCGATTCGGGGCTATGTGGGGACGCCGAACAAAAAATTGCTGCGTGCATTTAAGGTGCATTGTTCCGGTCTAGAAGTGGACGAATTCTGCACCACCAAGTTCTGGGCCAATTGTTGTGAGCCAGTGAGGCCGTCTCGGTCTCCACATCGGTACCAGTTTTGTCCAAAATGTGGTACTATGTGGAACCGAGACGTCAACGCCGGCGCGAACATTTTGAAAGTTGGCCTGGCTCACCCTTTGCACCCCAACTACGGCAGAAGCACCCGGTTATGACAATGTATGGCTATGTTGAACATTATAACACAGCTATGGCTCCTCAAAAGAGGAGTTTAGTGCGACATTGTTTGCATTAATTACAATACAATAGAACACTTAATAAAATATAGTAAAGGGTGGGTCTTAATAATTTGTTATGTTGAATGTCCGGAAGTGTTAATATTTTTTTTGCTTTTTCTTTTATTATGTAGACTTTGTGGTGACAGTACTCATTCATTGGCATGCTCGTTCAGTAGACATGAATTTTTAAAATATTTTGAGATGCTTTGATACTAGAAAAAAGAGTGTATATTTTAATAAACTATAAGCTCTAATTGATCTAAAATACAATATTGAACCCGAAATTGAAACAATGACCCCACCAAAAATTGATTAATTTGGTGAGTGCTTTACACTTTATTAGGCGCTTAATGACAGCCATTCATCATACGTGATTCAAGAGAAATTTTTTGCATGTCACGATTTAATAAAAAAAAGTTATTAGTAAAATAGATCATCGCAAGATTTACGGCACACCCTGTGCTAACACATTTACATTTAATATCTAAAGTAATGATGAGATAACGCGTAAATCTAGAGAGCTAAAAATTTGCACACGGCATTTTTATAAAAATAATAAATATAATTTCAAAAATGGGCTAAATCGGGCAACCCTTCTTGATGTTGTCATATAAAAATTTAGGCTTTTTACGTATTGTGTGAAAAGCATCTACTAGAAGCATTTATTGAACTAAAAAGCTCTTCAGAATATGAAATGCTATGAAATTGACTAAAAATTATTTTTACTGTCAGATGAACCGTTCTAGAAATATATGCGAAAAACCACTTCAAATATCAAACTTACACAGTTGGGTTACCGCCAATACGAAAGTACATACGGGCATTTATTTAGGGTATTACTTATAATTGGTCTTATAGTACGTTTTCACTAGGCCTTAAATTACGTAATTTCGAGCAAAAGTTTTGAAATTACGAGACCCTGTTTTCAGTATGTTTTTCGAAATTTCGATGACAGTTTACTGCTATTTTCCTTGTTCTTAAACCAAAATACGAGCCAGCCATCATAGCTATGAACCACGGTCGGTAATTTTGAAACGAATAAATTGCAAAGGTTCGTTCGGCGAAAAATACATAATTTCGTAATTTTGTAAGAATTATGTTGAAATGAGCTGGAAAAAAAATGTATTGGAAATTGCATAATTTTGAGTTGATTTCGACGATTTCATCGAAATTACCTAATTTCTTCGGCCCAGTGTGAATGACCTATTAGACCAATTATTTTTATTTTTCTTGATTATTTATATATTTCAATAAGCGTTTGTTTTGAAATTTTTAGAAATTCATCTGACTAACGACAACACACAATAAAAGCTTATTTTATAAATGATTCTCATGCACCTTTTTATAAACTTTTTAGAAATAAAAATTCCATAATACTTTAAAATTTTAATTTTAGAAATTCTAGTTATTTAACAACTGGTTCGCAAAACTCTGATCTTCTTAAGAACCAGTTCGGCCGAACCGGTGCGAACCGGCTGAGTATACGCACTGCATATATAATAATTGGGTATTCACATGCATATTATTATTATTATTTATTTAATGAAAACTCTACACATTTAAGTTTTATTCTTAACTTCTAATTATGTGTAGGTGGATGTGCACAGAAGGAAACAATTATTGAACGAATTTATTTTCTAACTTAATTTCTAATTTAGTCTGGAATGATGGAAAATTCATAAATTCAATCGAATTTATATCTACAGATTGATTTGAAATTTAAAGTAAGAAAATATTTCGCTGGAATCTGTCCCACTTGAGTTCAAATGGGAGATCATTCCATAGCCTGATGGTCCAGAAAAAAAATTGCCGTCCTGTATAGTAACAGCGCCCATACCAGGCAACAGCAAGGTTAGCGTACGGTTAGAGCGAGCGCAGCTGATTTTTTTAATACAAGTACTCAGGTTTACATGAGTAAATCAATTTAGAGGAATAGGACCTTTCGATACGTGAGATATGCGAGTGTAGACCAGATCCAAATATGTTTTTAATATATGATGATAAGTGATCATATCGTCTCAGGTTGTATGCATATCTGATAGCAGACTTGAATGCAACAGTCATTATCCTCATTGATTAAGAGTCAAGTTGATAATAGATTTCACAGCCGTAGGTAAGAATCGGGCATACTAAATATTTACCGATTTTTTAATCGTGTAGATAAAGGTAAAAAGAAGGCAGAAAGCTTTTGAAGAGCACCATAGACATTAGATATAAGGCTGTTTATGTGGTCACACCATGTTAGTGTACTATTTAAGATTATACCCAGGTCAAAGATAACCTAATAAGTTAACTTTGCCCAGGTGGATCTGCGGGAAGTAAGATGTATCCAATTTGTTCTTATAGATCACAATTGTGTTAGGCTTAGTGGCATTGAGCAATAGTTTATTATTCGGTAGATAAATAGAAGAGAGATCAATTTTTCGTACACTATCCTCAATTAGACCGAGAGGTGAGGACACGTGTATTTGAAGATCATCCGCGTACATATGTTAATTGCTATAGTTAATAATAGTCGGAAGATCATTTATGAAGAGTGTAAATAATAATGGTCCTAGGATTGAACCCTGAGGAATGCCGGAGTGTTATGCATCATTGAAAATTATCCACTTAATACGTTATCTAGGTTTAGAGAAGAAAACACTGAGCTTGAAGAATATCTTAAATACTTTGCAATGCAAACCCCCAGAAAACAAATTGAATCGAAAATAACTCGAAAGTAACTTGCCATGGTCAAGCATAACCCTCGAAAACGATATTGCCAAATGCTCGTTTGTAATTTAGGCGGCAGACTAAACGGACATACGAAAGTAAGCTAAAAAAGGCAATTTATAAGTAATTCGCATATTCCTTACCAAAAGCAAGTATATATATTTTATATACTTGCCAAATGCGAGGGTTGAGTAAATTACTTTTAATTTACCAATTTAAACTTATTTTTAATATGTCTGGATTGACATTTTTAATTCATAAGGGCAAACTTTTCCACAATATCTTATTATTATTTTTCTTCTTTTAATTACGATTGTGTTTTTGGACATAAAATAAACAAACAGAAAAAAAAACTTGCATAAAGCTTATGTTTTCTTCGTTCTTTCCATTTCTTGAATTGATTTTCACGAGGCTTGCTAAAGGCGAGAAATAGGCAATAGTTGAAAGAGAGGGAATCATATATACACTTTATTGCAATAATGCTGTCCCTGTTTCACAACTATTGCTCATTCCTTACTTTTGGCAAAACCTCGCCAAATTGTTTGCTGGGCAATATTCAAAAGTGACCACGTTAACAAACACTATTTATACTTTTTCGTATTTAGTTGCGTTTAACTATTATGTAGTAGATTTCTTTGTAAATAACTATGAAATAACCAAAACGGAAACAATTGAATATTGTTTTCAGAAAGCCAGCTACGAAATTGTTGATTTTAACAATTCATTAGTTATGCAGGAAAAATAACCTATCCATTAGAGTCTGCTATTTTTAATAGTTGTTTTGTAAAACTTAATTATTTTTTCGAATATTCCTTAAAAGCTACTATTTACTAACTAATTTCAACAATTTTTCTACATTTTGTAGTTAAGTACAGCAAAATGGATAATTTGTTAAATGACAAGCGAAAATAGTCAGTTCTGACTATTTTATTTTTCTGAGAGAAGACGTACATAAATATTGAAATCTGATTATTGAAAAATCACGTTGACTAATTTATTTTTGAGTTCTGGGTATAATGACCAAACTTGAAAAAATTATATATAAATAAATAAAAATAAAATGACCAATTGACATAAGTTCATCTGTGATTTCCCTAAAATGTTAAGCACTTTAAACATGCGCGTCATAATTATAAACGTGAAATTTATCACTTCAAGCGGGGATATTTGCACATGATTTATGCACATGTCAAATGCAGAAGTATGTAGCGCACTATCGCGTAAAAAAATGATACAAAAATGCAATAAGAATGCTTCAAAATTAGGGTTCTGCCATTCTTTTTCGATTATTATTAATTATAGTAAGAGCACGGAATCAGACATTTTTATCTGAATTACAATCCATGGCATACCACTTCGGAGAAATTTAACACAAGACATTGAACGCAACGGGGAAGCCCTTGGAACTTAAGAAAATACGAATTATTCGATGAGTCGGAATATGCGCATTAAAAAATTACAGAAGAGATTAGCTCATGCTTTTCAACATATTTCGAAACCGTGAAAAATTATGGAAAAGAAAAATTATGGAAAATAATTGTGCGAATTTTTGTATTAATTAAATGAGGCTTGTGTACAGTGAAATTAACAGCTTTTGGTATAATTGTGTTGGTAATGATTTACTTAGTAGATTTATGGATAGTATGCATGCACATGCTTGAAGTAAATTTAAAGTTTTGTTCAGCTAATCACAACGTTCTTTTGTTAATAACTTATAGATAAAACTGAACAGGTTGGATTCTTGTAATCATAGTTTGAGAGGTTTTCATACAGGCCAATCTAAAAGATTACAAGAAGATGTTTTTGTCCAGAAGTGGTTTCAGCTGCATCGGCTGTCAACTAAACTGAGGTAGAAAATCATTGTACCTACTGTTTATTGGAAGAAGAGATGCGAGTCAAATTAAAGGGCTGGTTTTGTTTGAAAAAGCGGTACAGCTATCCAAAGAAGCGAAATATCTGGCCTTGATCTTTGCACTCAAGCTAAACAAAAATTTCGAAAAAAAAGAATCCATAAGGCTACTGTAGCTGCTATGTATGCAGTCCTGCAGGTCTGCAGCTATGCCGTCTGGGCTTAGTAGGGGTAAATTTGCACAGTTGCAACAGTTAATCAAAAAATTCCCAGTTTGCATGTATTTGGATCAATGCGCTCAATTTCAAGTGATCCTGGATCTAGTTGCTCTCAACATAATGTTTGTCGTTAGGGAACATCTTAATATGTAAAAATTTGAAAGATATATATAAATACTATCGGCTTGGATTTCAATAACCAAGTCAATGCAGTAAAGTATCGGAGTATCAACGTATAGATTGAGATATTTAATTCAAAAAATGGTTGAAATCAGTTCTCTAATATCGGGTTGATTGTTGGTTCTATGTAATTTCAAATTAATATATGTCCTTAGCTCAGCTGATTACCATTCCAAAGGTCAAGGTTGAAATCATATCTTGACACAGATAAATTTCCGGACACTCATGAATAGAGGGCAATATGAATGGGGAGCTATTCGAGAACCAAGGAGTTAACCAATTTTTCCTTAGTTCTGACTTAGCCAGTGTGAGTTTGTTGAGAAGAAAGTAAACTTATTCATTTTTTTCAAAATTTTCGTGGTTAATTCAGTATAATGTTATAATTTGCGTTGGGTTCGTGCTATTTTACCGTAAAATTGTTGAAGAAAGTGTTTTTTGATAAAACTGTTTTACTTCTCCTAATCTTGGAGTAATTTTCAACTTTTAATTGTGGAGATGTGATTGGAGAAACATTAGTAATACTACCACAATAACAGCAACTGTCAACATCAGAGTCCAGTCGTCTACCGTAATTACTAAGGACTTTCTAAAAGAGAGGGGGACAGACTTATGAAAAAAATAATCGAAACATCTAAACAGCTTAAAGAACGTGTATTGAAAATGATTGGTATTTCGGTACGATAGCACCTATGAAACTGCAAATGAATCTCCCAGAGGAGAAGATTTCACCACCAAGTACTTTTCATGTGATAATGCATTCAAATTCGACTTATTTTTCTGACCTTACCTGTCGTTATAGGAGTATTTTTGTATGAGAAGATTTCAATGTCAATATTTTACAGCCTGGCTTATAATACTTTCGCCCACTTTGTGCAATCTCCTTACCTCAAACAGCCCACCCACTTATTACAAAACTAAGGATCCATCACTCCTTGATAAATTTTTAAATACTGATCTGGCCCGGCTGATTCATAATCAAATGAGTGCTCCTAGTTTTTTTTTTTTGAATCATGAAAAATATTCCTCACATTTATGACTCAAGAGTGTGTCTCTCTACCTTGGAACGAGATTTTCTATTGCAAAAGTGTCGATCAGCAGGTCGTCGAAATATCTGAAATTCTTGTCAATTTTCATTTTGATAAGTATATGTCCTAAGTGAATTGGCGGGAAGTATTTTCCGTGGTACACATAACACATCAGTTATTGCTACCCTTTTTGTGGAATGTGAACATCTTTACTATCAATTTAAATAGCACAAAATCAGTGCTGCACGGGCTTTGCATAAAATTACTTCTATTATAGCTCGATATTTGATTCTAAGCTTCCGCACAAGGTATTATACAAAAATTCCAGGCTCATACAGAATTTCACAAGAATTTTAGATAATATTCACTTACTGTAGTATGTAGAAAGCGTTTGTCACACTTCGATAGTTATTGAAAAATTTGTAGTCACTAGCGTTCAGTTATTTCACTTGAACAAGAAAATCTTTTCTATATTTTATATACATTACTCGCGCTGTAAATCGCGCACACTCTTTAACCTTTCAAATTACTTTCGGCCGTACAGTAAAATTTCGTGATGCGTTTTTATCCCGAACTGTGCTTTGCTTCCCCTGAGTTTGGCTTTATAATATACAAAAAAAAAAACTATAGATTTCTATCCTTCTTTTTAATAACTTTCTATCAACTTACAGACCCTTGATTCAGAAACTTTGTGTCTGAGCGCCTGAGAGTGCCGTTCGTGACTTAAGAGTTTTAGTGTAGTAAAAAAGGATGGTTTTACATAGGGTTTTTTGATTTAGAAGTGAATGGGGAGCTTTCCGATGGGGTAAAATTTTCTTACGTGTTGGGGGCTTTTGGGTGGGGGTGCAATTGTTGTGCAATTTGAGCCGTGTGTGATGAGTCGAGAGTCGAAATTCGAGAGTTGAATTTTGAGAGTCGAGGTTCGAGAGTCGAGATTCGAGAGTCGGGATACGAGATTCAAGATTTCAGAGTCGAGATTCGAGAGGCAACTACCGAGATTCGAGATTCGAGAGTCAAGATTCGAGAGTCGGGTTATGACTAAAAAGTAGAAAATATAATATATTAAAAAACTTTTCAAATAAATAGATTTTGTAAATAAAATGCACTAAAACGTAAAAAATAATTGTTTTCTTTCTCAGTGATATACACAAGAAAAGTTTAATTGCAAAATAAGAAATGCTACAACTTAGATTAAACAAAATACAGATACAGATACAACAAAATTAAAGTTTGCGCATGAGTTGCAAACAATTGTGATTATAGTTATGGATGATCAAACTTTTAAGATTTAATATGAGTTCTAGCATTTCATATTTTGCAAAAAATCTTATTTTACTTTTTAGTGCATTTTATTTACAAAATTTATTTATTTCAAAAGTTTTTTTTAATATATTTTATTATTTTCAATAAACTTTTAAACGTAGCGCAAGTTCTCTTTTTCCAAATATTCCTTACTTTTCGCACCAATATCTCAGCCTACATATGTTTATAATAATGTATGAAAGTGTTTTTTCGCAGCAATTAGGTGCTTTATATTCAGTCGCTATAATGTTTACTTCTCGGGAATGTCTCCTAGTAGCTAGAAAGATGAGTGATATAATGGCTGGATGAATCAATGTTTTTTTTGGTACATTATACCTCGCTTTAATAATTATTCTTGTGAATGAAGTTTCCATATCAATCGTGGCGGTTGGTGGGGAAGAGGTCAGATTTGAAAATTATAAAAATTCAAAAAACTCAATGTGCATGGCAGAAATGGTTACATTGCATTTGAAGGACCGAACAATCATTGGAAACCTAGTTTCTACCAATTCGGTCAATCTTGGCAGTTTTGGCAGTATTTCAAAAACTAAAAACATAAAAAATTAAAGAAATGAAAAATAAAAAAAAATTGGAATTTTAATGCCTACTTGTCACGATAGTAATTTACATCTCAATATTGGTAGACAAATAATATTGTGTCTTCAGGATAAGCCAATTGGTTCTTCTGATTTTTTGAAAATGTAAAGAAAAAATACTTGCTAAATATGGTGTATAGGCAGAAAATTGTCTCATTGTTTTGTGGGGTCCTTAACTCATTGAAAACCAATTTTCTGCAAAATTGGCCAATCGTAGCGCAAGATCTGACAATCTGTCATTCATAAAATAGTAAAACTTACGGAATGATAGCAGTTAATTTCTATTTAATGTGGGAAAGGACTTCTGTACTGGATATATCTTTTCATATACATAAATATATAAAGGAATGCAGAGTGCAAGTCTCTCCGGGTTCGTCATCGCAGCCTCTATTACCTAATTACTGGAGAGCGATCTTCGAATATGGAATAGTCTACCAATCAGTGCTCAGAGAGCTTGTTCCGTGAAGCATTTGTCAGGTTTTTAGCTCTGGGCCGCATACATTGAGGCAAAACGCTTCCAGTGTTTTATTGTGTGTTTTGAGTATGATGAAGCATCACGTTTCTCGATTTTTCAATTCCTCTCTTTATTTTTTTTTTTACTTTAATTTTTTTTCTTATCATATTTCCTTTTATAATTTTTTCTTTTTTCTTTTATTATTATTTTTATCACATATATATTATTATTATTGGTTTGTGAGAGGTGATTGAATTTTAATAATGAGATCTCCACCCCTTCATTTACAAGAATAATTTTTAGTGCGGGGTACAATCCACAAAAAAAGAGAACAAAACTCTATTCATCCATGGACAACTCTAGACTCCAGTATTGCACTCATGTCTGTAGCCTTAGGATTCGTCCAAAATGGCTTAAAGCATCAACTGCATTTGTATACATATTGCTGGAATTTATGTTTGCTTTTCTTCTCATTGCATTACCATAAAACCGATGAGTAAATGTTGTTTTCACGTTTATTTAAATTTTTTATTTTCACATAAAGTTCAGAGCATTGAACCCACCCTGGACTATCTAAGAATAATACAAAGATTTTCGCTCAACCGAATGAACATTTAGTTGCTACCCTAAAGCTATTAGATTTTGCAAATTAATCTTAAATTTTCCAATAAAATTAATTAAATTCAAACCCAACTGCTCGCTTTATCCTTTCAGGATCGGTAAACCAAAGGAATACTATGTTAATTTGCTATCGAAAATAAATGGGTAAGTTGGAACGAGTTTAATTTGTCAGAATAATTCAAAATGTATTCTTTATAAATTCCATTAGGGTGCTAATGCCAGGCGGGGTAACATATTTTAACCAGTCAAACGGATACGCAGAGGCTGGAGCTTATATTTACGAAGCTGCCAAGTGGATGAATGACAGAGGCAAGTATATGCCTATTTGGGGTACCTGCCTCGGTTTCGAGTTACTTACCTATCTCACGGCAAATAAAACAGAGCATAGAAGTCATTGCCGCTCAAGTAATCAACCACTGCCATTGGAATTCAAGAAGGGTATACTTAATTCCGAAGTGCTCATATGGGTTTATATCATTAATTAGAAAATTTTTCTGCTAGGCTTTAAGCAGAGTAGGCTTTTTGGATCGACACCGGACGATGTAATTGAAATTCTCAGGAATGAGTATGTTACCGCCAATTTTCATCAGTTTTGTATTACGGAGCAGGTTACATTTTTTTTTACCTTTATCACTTTCGAGGATTATATTCTAATGAGATTTTTATTTTGTTTTACTAGAATCTGACGAAATTTGGATTGGATCAGGAATGGAAAGTGTTATCCATAAACCACGATTGGGATGGTTTTGAATTTATTTCAACAATAGAACACACAAAGTATAAACTTAAAAATAAATTTATTTATATAATTTTCAAATATATATTGACGATATAAATTTTCAGGTATCCATTTTATGGCGTTCAATATCATCCAGAGAAGAATATCTATGAATGGGCTAAGAATAAAAATATTACGCACACAGCCAATGCAATCAAAACTTCACAATATTTTGCTGAATTTTTTGTCAACGAGGCTAGAAAGAGTACAAATAAATTTGCAAATAAAACTGAAGAGTATAACAGTTTAATATACAACTATTCACCAACGTTTACGGCTAGAAAAGGTTCAGCATTTTTACAATCCTATTTGTTTGCAGAGGAAGATGTAACCGAATCAGGAAGTATGTCAAATATATCATTTATCAGTTTTCCTTGCACTTGCTTACCTTGCTATTCTTCGAGCTATTATAGACCATTTAAGATCTACATGAATTATTAGGGTGAATTAACAATGTATGGTCATCAAAAACATTTTTTTTATTACAGAATTTGAAACTAATTGCATACTATGAAAGTGCATCTTTCTATGCTGAAGTGATCTCTACAGAATAAGAAAAAAGATTTATGCGAGACAAACAAGAGTACCGACAGTATATGTAAGATTTATCTTAATTTCTTCAATGTTATGTTCCTTGAATAAAAAAATAAATAAGCTCGTACATACAAAGAATTTAAAGCGATTACTTTCATTATAATTTAAATTAATTCTCAGCGCGATTACATAATCATTCAGTTCCCAACTAGCATTTTTTTCCAATTCAATTCAATTCATTTCAATTCCATTTATATTTTTCGCCAATAACTTGCTTTATATTTTCAAGTAATACCATGCCATATTCAAGTGCACGTAAGTCTGTCACCATAATGACTTAAGTAATTTGAAATTCACTCATTTCAAGAAATGTAGAAGTGACCGACTTTGGACGAAAATTAGTTCATTTAAAGTGTCATTGACAGTTCGTCGCTGTGAGTAAAGATCATGGCAGAGTTTGATAATATAATTAAATGCTATCAAAAAAATATGCGAGTATTTGTTGTTAGTTGCAAAGGATTTAGACAGAAGAAAATAATTTTTATTGGTAGAGGCCAAATAGAGAAGAAAAAGAATTTTTCATGATCAGCATTGGCGTAGCTAGCTTTTAGTGGGGCCTGTATCAAAACTCTCTAGGAGCCCCAGTTAACATGATCGAAAATAAAAAGAAAATCAGTTTTTGTATTTTCAGATTTCAGTAAAGATTTTGACTGTATCAATCACAAAATTTTGATTCATAAGTTGACTGTTCTCAGTTTTCCTACCATTTTTGTCTAATGAGTACGTTGTTGTACATATATCTGATCGTACACGGCGAGTTATATTCCCCGCAGCTCTTTCTGACGAAATAGATAATACCTCCGGCGATTCTCAAGGCAGCCTGGACTAATCCTTTTTATAATTTATAACAATTATATATCTCTGATTTTGCCTAATTCAAGAATACTTAGCTATGCTGACGATGCCGAAATCTTCCGTATTGCTTCTAATAAAAACGAGTGTGGAATTTTAAACTCGGATTTAGACACCTTTCACAAACGGTGTGCCATAAGCTATCTTCTACCAACAAATGTACTGCTTTATTCTTTTATCGTAAAAGGAGCCCTTTGGACTTTAGTTATATTTTAGATGGATGCTTATTAACTAGACTTGACAAAACAAAGACTTCCTTAATACTAGACTTTCCTTCGAGGATCATATTAAAACAATCGTTGCCAGGGCTAATGCTACTCAGGGTTTTGTAAAGAGACGGCCAAAGGACTTTAATGATTCATTCATATAGCGAACGTCCTTTACTGTACATTCGTTAGACCAATTTTGGTGTATGCCAGTTCGCTTTGGTCTCCCTTCTATACTATATATATAAATCGTATCTAGGCTGTGCAGCAAAAATTCGTTGAAATTGCGCTGTGTGAACTTCACTGGAAGAACTCAATTCTTCTATCTTCATATGTTGACAGGCTTAAGCTCTTTCCTTTGGCTTCTCTTGAGAATAGACGAAAAACTTCCAGAGTTGATTTTAGATTGCTTTGTATACAAGGAGTGATAAATTCCTTTGACTTCTTAAATACTTTCAATTTAACTGTTCCAGTGCGATCCATGAAGAACTACAACTTCTTCGTTGATCCTCAGCATAGTACAAACTATGGCATGCACGAGCCGATTTCATCAATGTCCCTATTTAACCACCAGTTTGATTGTCTTTCAAAACTTCAAAAAGTCAAATAAGAGATCAGCTTAGTTACAGTTTTTTTTTCATTATTATTGTTATGAATATTTTTTGTAAACTCAGTAATCAGATCTTTGATGAAGTTTTAAATAAATTTAATTAAATTCATTCAGGAGATGTTTTAAGTTTATATGTTTCTTTTTTTTTCACAGCCAAAATTGACAACAGTTCTTGTGGCTGGGTACTTCTTAAGTAGTTTGAAATAATGTTAAAAACCTTCTTTCAGATCCAGGAATTGACAAAGTTAGAAGCAGCACACAAGCCGTTATTATTTCTGAAAAGCTAAGACACATGATCTGATATTTGCGAAATCTATAATGGATGGAAGAAACTTTATCGAATTTTGTTTTAAGGGTTAGTTTTACATAATATTATTAGTTCTCGCACAATTCAGGGCTTATATCGCTGCTAAATTTTTCAGTCGAATCTAAGCTTTTGTTGTTTTTTTTTTAACCGGGAGGTCTGACAAGATTATCTGGTACTAACTTTTACAGAAAATCTTTGCTATCATTGTCATTAGAACTTTTAAAATTGAAAATTTAACTCTTGTTGGTTATTATCATTGCACACATTAAATTCAACGTCATTATCAATACTTTCAAAACCTGCACAGGACTTAGAATGTGTTTTTCTTTTTGCATTTTGAAGATAAAGGTTAATGCCCATTTCAGGCCTGACATCAACAGCTATGAGAGATATCTTAAACGATGCATTATTATATTCTGAACATATTTTATTAATAAAGTTTATTTCAATTAAGTGGGGGAAGGCTTGGGCTCAACATTTGATTCAGTACATTTTGGAAAATCTAGTAAAGAATCGAATTCTTTAGGTCCAGAAAAGATGTTTGACTACCCACACTCCTATACTATGAGGCTTAAATAGCCATCCCTATACTCACCTTTTTAGTATTTTCCTCTTTTTTATTCGAACTTAGGCACTAGATTTTTCGTACGTTAGATCATCCCTAACGGTTATATCAGATTACAAAACGAGGTTGAGTGTTCGCCTAAGCTCATTACCAGCTACAATTCGTAGAAGAAATTTTTTTTCTGCATACTTCTAGGGGGCGGGGCGGCTTTGAAACTCCGGCGCGGGTGAGGTGGTTCTAATAGGTACGGCATGTTGTATATCAAATTAAAGGGATCGTCGAGTACTATCGAATGGTGTATTTTTTCCCGATTCAGAAAACTTTCTCGGGACGTTTTTGCAGCCGGAAAACTCATTTTAATTTACTTGAGTCACGTCACATAGACCCCAACTATTACATTTCGCATATATTTGTGCAGTTCTTTCCTCCATGTCTATTAGTGCTCTGTTAAGAGCATTTTTCTCATAGGAAGTTATTTTTCACCACACACCAATTCAACACAATCTCGAGAAGTAGAAAAGTCCACTTTTTCACCCAAGAAAGTCGTTCAAGCTACATCCGATTGCGAAAGCTTACCCCCGCTTAATTGAAATAAACATTGTTTATAAGATATGTTCAGAGTATCATAATGCATCATTTAAGATATCTCTCATTGTACCAAAAAAATGGCAATTTTTCCACCTTAGGACTGATTAATTTCTTTTGCAGTTATCTTGGAAACCATTTATTGGACTCTAGAGCTAATGACATAACTAATTAAGGAACAAAATGTAGATACAATTTCATCCTATATACAAGCTTTAACGTTTAAAAAATTTATAGAATATCTTCTGTACTGCGAGATGACCAAATTAACCCTTTTCACGTGATTTAAAACTTTTGGCGTGTATCTTGCGACACCAAAATCCATGCTTCTCTGTATTCTATAGAATTCCATAATTTTTTTTTTAAACAGCTAAGATATGTGGTGAATCCAATTTTTATTTGAAAATTCCTAGGTACCTTCACAAAATATAACATAAACCACAGACTTCAATATATGACAGCTTCCAAAAAGTGAAGCCAGCATAAAATATGCTTTTTATGTTGCAAGCGATTTGTGCTGTCGCAAAGTAAGAAAAATATTTCCAGAAAGGAAATTGTTACGCATAAAAGGAAATTATTTATTGCAATAAATGTGTTAATACCTTGATAATTCATAGTAATATTTCAAGCTAATAACACAAATTGGTTTGCTTAAACATTTATTTTTAACACGAAAGTGGTTTTTATTAATTAAAAAAACTCATATAGAAGATTAAATGCACTACATCCATGAAAAAAAAAATTAATAAAAAAGGGAATATTAAAAATATATACGGGTTTCCACACTACCTTGAAGGAATAGTAATTGGCTCATTTTGAGAAAAATTTAAGCGTTTATATTTCACTAATATACATTTGGATTAATACCTACATAGATACCTGACGGATATGATAGATAATTCGCTTTTCAACCTGTGATCTGAAAGTGATGGCTTTATTCTGGCTATAGCGACTAAATTTAGAGTAAAGCGAAACACAGGGTATTAACTATTTTACTTCTTTACTTACCTATTCTAGTATACTCATTCATTTTTTATGATGCGAAAACTGCCGCTCTTCAAGAAAATTTAAGAATCTTACAGCACGTCTGCTTACCTTCGTTTTTCTGACTACCTATTAATAGATCAAGATTGATAATATCGGTACTCAGAAAAATGTTTTTCTCGCTTATCCAGAAAGTTTAATAAATAAATTTAAATAAAACGTAAATAGCTAAAATATTTTCTGAATATTTAGCAACAACTTAATTGAGAACTACGTACAGAATTAAGTTTAAAATAAAACTGAAAATTTCCCTTCATCTTAGCAACATTTAGCTTGTGCTGTGTTTATGATCGGGTTTATGTAAGATTAAGGTAATTTTGTTGTAATTGAAAAAGTGTCTTGATACTATTCTACACATTTTTATAGCCTCAAGAAGAGGACTAGTAAGTCCCGCCGGTCGAAACTTTGGGAGTATATATTGTAATAAAAGACGTCATGAAAACTACTCTTTTATTTGAATTTTTCAACGTAACATAGATCGGAGATAATCCCAAAATAATCGGCAATATACATAACTCTTCATCTTTGCCATGTAATCATGGTAGCCGTATTTATGTAATATCCCGCAACTTACTTCTTTTCTAGTTTAATTTCAGGACTTCAACTTGCCTGAAAAACGCCTTCCCGGGATTATTTCGCTGATTATTGCAACAGCAACGCTAGCACAAATTAATTGTTGAAATATTCTTCCGTTTATTTACTTAAGTCCAAGGCTTAATCACTGAAGTATTACTTCGAATATTTTTATTTAAAAGTAACACAACTAAGGGAACAATTTAATGTTTTTTAATTAAATATCACACAAATTACAAAACCCGGCGCAAAAATACGAATCTAACATTTAACTCGAATTTACAGAATTGACATTAGCAAGTTAAGCTTAGTTAAATTCTTCTTGTCTTTCCATACCTTCGCAGAATCCTTCACACCGATAGGGGTTTTACACAATATCTCGTTTTCTTTAGTTATGTGTTCTAAGAACTCAGTACATATCCCCCAGTTACAGAATTACAAAGTGTTTTAATTTACAGTAATCCAGAATATTACCCACATAATTAATATAAATAAGAAACAGCAATACTCCCATGATAGAGCCTTGGGGTACTTCTAGGCACAGTTTATTGCTCCTGAAATGAATTCGTTTACTTTAGTCCTCTACTCTACGATATGTTTGCTAGAAATTACCGGAACCAATTCGCTTCCCTTCCTTTCGCTCCGCACTTATTTGATTTGTCCATGAGAATATTTTTCTCATCCGTCTTAAAAGTCCTCATCATGTCTATAGGAAAATAGCGATAATAAATTTTCCTTCTTCAAGAGCTTGTTACCATTCCAGTATTACCCAGTTGAGAGCTATTTTACAAGAATGTTGCTTTCTAAAGCCTGACTAATAGTCAAAAATAATACTACGCTGTTCCACAAATCAGTTATAGTTGTATTACTTTTCCAAATATTTTCAGGTAAAGAAGCATTTTTACCGGCGTATTTCTAGCATAAATTCGAATTTTTCACTTTTTGTATAGGTACGAAAATTGAATCCGACAAAACCTCCGGAAATTAATCAATTGACAATGTCAAGTAAAATTGGTCCAATGTCATTCATTCTGTTTTATTATTTTGTCAAGTAATGGTGGGTATACAGTAAGTGTTGCCTTTATGAAGATAAAGCTCCAAGCTTAAAATTACTGGAAGACTATTACCCTGTATGGATAGTAATTTGAGCTCTATAGCATATATAAAATCAATGTCTATTCACTTTTCCATAAGTAAAATTTTAGAGAATCGGACGGCATCAAAACAGATAGATTTCTTGGGAAGTATTTCGTGAGGTTTTGATAAGTTGCGTTTCTGGGACAAAACGCTGTTTCAATTATGACGAAATATAGATGTGGGTTTTAGGATTATAGGTACCTGTATTAATAGAAATAAACGAAAAATATACGAAAATCAGGGATCAGTAGATATATTCTGTATAAAATTTATATAATCTTGTTTTGAAGGAGCCATATTTTGATAATGTTATCCAGAGGGAGCGACTGTTACACTTAGTCCCCCCAGCTATGCTTCTGCTCAGTGTTTAATCGGAAATGTTTGTTAAAAGCTCCCCGAAGCCAAAAATTTGACGCCTTCCATTATCTCGTTATTAATACAATACTTTCGTCTATTTTCTACGTTCTCTTCACTGTCTAAAAGACAAGATACTCTCCTGACGTTGGCATGCGCTGTATTTATACTTTACAATTTGCCCAGAATTTTACCGAAGATTCCATTCCAGAAGCATCGATTTTTCGAACCTAAAGTTGTTTATGTCTGAACCAATAGATGTCGCTTGTCCTTTTCGATTCCACGTTACAATATATACTAAAACCTGGACAGATGACATATTTATAAAAGTAAATTGGATCGTGGCTCTCGAGTTATACTAACGGACAGACAGACACACAGAGAGATGTTGCGTTTGATAATATGTAGGGATATATATTTATTGAAAAGTGAAAGACATTATATACAAGATATTATATTACATTAAAATTAGCCAGACCGCTCTAATGTTTGATTCAATTTTTAAAGTACTTTTACAAATTTCGTATTTCCTATTAATATACAGGGTGTTTCCTGGTGAGAGATCCAAAGCGAAGGAGATGATAGTACTCACTAGCCAAACAAACAATAAGTTATGAGAAGAAGGGGGGGGGGCGGCATGTTAACAGTTTCGGAGTTAAAGGACGATTAAAAAAATTCGCTAGTTTTCACAAATCACCTTGTATCTCAAAATGTACAGAGTATACAGGATGTTTCCCCTAGTAGGTCAATAGAGCAGAAGGTGATAGTACTCACCTTAGACAAGTCAAAAATTGTATGGCAGGGGGGGGCATATCAAGCGTTTACGAGTTACAGGGTGATTAAGAAGAAAAAAACTAGTTTTTCACAAATCACCCTGTATCTTCAAAACTATTACACGTACGGTCACAGCTAGGAGTTCGCTGTATGCAGAACTTCATGGCCTTTGAAACGACTGCCTAACTACCCCCGTACCATCTGTTCTCAAGAGTAAAAAAAAAAAATCGGATTGTTTACTTTTTTTTACTCTGACCTCTATTTTTCTTGCAAAATGGTCATTAACACATTGTTTTTATAAACTCTATAAACTGCAGACTATCTTCTTTAAGTTGATTCTTAGTGCTATTTGCAGACGTTAAAGAGTTATTAGCTCAAAACCTATTGTGAAAGCTATTTTCGAACCTATTGTTAAAGATAGTTTGTTAACCTCAGCGACTGAAAACACGTTATTTAAAAAAAATATCGTCTAATTTTGGTGTGACATGAATAGGTTATGAGCTAATAACTGTTTAAGGCCTACAGTTACCACATAGAGGGTGTAATAGGTCAAATTAAAGAGGAGAGTCTACAGCTTTTATAAAAACAAGTTATGTTAAAGACCATGTTGTAAAAAAAATAGAGGTCAAATTAAAAAAAGAGTAAGATAATACGAAATTTTTAGTTTAGATAACCATAACTACTGAGAGGGTACGAGGCTGGTTGAGAAGTTTTTGGAAAGGCCATGAATTCTGCTTGTAATGAGCTCTTAACTGTGACCGTATGCCCTGTACTTTTTAAGATACAGGGTGTTTTGTGAAAAAATTTATTTTTCTTAATCACCCTATGTAACTCGTAAACGGTTGATATTTTACCCCCCTTCCCCCCGCAATACAATTTTTGGTTTGTCTAGGTGAGTTCTATCACCTTCTGCTTTATTGACCTCCTAGGGGGAATCACCCTGTATGGTCCTCATTGCATTTCCAACGACTGTACAATCAGTCGCGAAGTCTTCTCGTCTCCGGAGCTATTGAAGTGTAAAATAAAAATTTAGGATTTTGTTATATAATTTACTTTGATTCTTTTTTAAAAACCAAAAAAAACTTATCAACATAACTGTTTTTTCCGAAAACTGTGAACTGCGGACACTTGTCTTTAATTTGACCTATTTATTACACGTATAATCTAATAAACTAACCAGACGTCAAAGAATTATTAGTTCTTAACTTATTCTTTAATGGTGGCTATATCCTGTAAGAAACAGAGTCTTTCATGAAAAACTAGCATATTTTTTTAATCATCCTGTACCTCCGAAACTGCTAAGATAAGGAGGAGGGGCATCATGCCACACAATTTATTGTTTGTATAGGAAGTACTATTACCCCTATCTCTTAGGAAACACTCTGCATGTAGATGAACCAGTGACATAATATTTAAACGGACTGCAATTAAATAATTGCAAACATCTTTAAAAGAATACGAAAACGAGAAAACACTTAATGCGTTTTATCACTGTGTAAGAAAAACTCAAGGGAATAACTCTTGTGGACTTTTGTAAATCTAATCTTTGAAAAATTACATAAATTGCTCTCTAACAGCAGGAAATAACCACAAATGCTGGGAGACAGAATAAAGTATAAAAAAAAAGAAAAAAAAAGAAAAAAAGAAAAAAGGAATCTCAATTACTACATTGCCCTGGTAAAGCTTAGATGTAAAACATTATTTTTTTTTACAAAACAAAACCAAAAATTAAATCTAAACTCAACCGAAACTTAAATTAATTTCTCTTATTATTTTGATGAAGTCTTGTCAGCTTGTCAAGGACCCTCTTGTTTTATACAAATACCGCTGAGTTTTTTTTATGATTAGTCCAATTATATACCCGACCTACATGTATAACAGATTTAAAAATTATTATGATTGGATTTGATGTCGGAATGTTTGAGTAAAGTGAAAAGTTAGGTAAAGAAATATGTATAGTATGCATGTATGTATATGTAAGTTGTACATACATAACGACGTATTGTAGTCATACGAAAATTCTGTAAAATTTCGCATCGAAGGTTTGGACATTTATTTTTGTGAGTGTTCAAAAAATATACAACATGGCAGTAGTGATGTGGTTAAAAACTATTAGCATTTAACACGACTTGCACATCAGATCATCTGCTGTAGAACTGGTCAAGTCGGTTTATGCTAACCTTTAGCATAATATTGTGCCATTTTCGATTTATGTGCATTTTAGCACTTTATAGTTGTTTTTTTCTTTTAATATTCTGAAACATCATGAAAAACATTGAGCAAGATGTTACAAATAAATCATAAGTCTAAAATGGAGTTTTCCCAGTTTTAGATTTTAAATCCTTATGCTATGGATAAAGCTAATATTTTAGCTGCTAGATTCGCTTGAAATTCTGATCCTACGCCCACTTCACAGATATATGTTTCGCGTCTTCCATGTGGTTGTGTACAAGAGCCAATACACATCCGTACGAGAGATGTGTTCAAGGTCCTTAAGAATCTCAACGTGTCTAAAGCGCAGCTCCTGATGGTTTCTCGCCCCCTGTTAATTAAAAGCTGCGCCGTATCCTTGGCTAAACCTCTGCGCAAACTATTCTACTTGCCTTATTCGACAGGAAAATTTCCAACTGCTTAGAAATTAGCGCACGTTCAGTCTATTCCAAAAAAAGGAGAGGGTAGTGATCCCTCAAATTATCGACCAATTGCAATAACTTCGATTCTTTCAAAGGTTTTTGAATTTATCATTAACTAAAAATTAATAAAGTATGTAGAAACCAATCAACTCATCGACGATCGCCAATACGATTTCCGGACTGGTCGCTGATTTTTCTTACGGAACATTGGAACCGTAGTCTTCATAATTTTGGTGAGTCCAAAATCGTTGCCCTGGATATTTCAAAGACCTTTGATAGAGTTTGGCATCCCGCCCTTTTAGTCAGACTTAAATGACTTGGTCGCTCCCCTCCTCTCCTATTATGGATTGTTGAAAGTTTCTTATCCAGGAGCTTAAAATGGGTCGTATTAGATGGTTTTATATCTGAACCGCATCCTAAAAATGCCGGTGTGCCCCAGTGCTCTGTTATCTCACCGACTCTGTTTTTAATTTTCATTAATGATTTGCTTTCTCTTACTTTCAATCCTAACCATAGCTTCGCCGACGACAGTACAATTGATTTCGCTTACTCCTTTGACGCTCTTATGGACTCCAGAAGGAATTCCACATCTGTCAAACAAGATTGCATGATTCAATCATTGAATAAGGACTTTGCCAATATCCTCGCTTGGAGAATCGCGTCGAATTCAATCGTTCTAAAACCCAAAGTTCTCTCATCTCTGTAATACATGATAATAATTTTTGCACTCCCGTTTCATTTGATGTAGACTGACTTACAATACACCGTCTTTATGCATTCTTGACATTAATATTTCCAGTAAGTTTAGGTTGACTGATCACATCTTCTCTGTTACCAAAGAAGCATCGAAATGGCTTGGATTTTTGAAAAGTTGTAAGAAATATTTCAGCCTATCGAATCTAGCGCTCCTCTACAAGTCATACATCAGACCTAGAATGCAATATAATTCCCATATCTGGGCTGGGGCTGGCCGTACAGACTTAGCTTCGTTGGACATTGTCCAGAACAGAGCCATCAAGCTCATTGGCGATGTGGCAATAACCTGTCATATCGACTCGCTCCAGCACTGCCGCAATGTTGGATGCCCTTCGTTTCGTTATCGTTACATGGACGGTCAATGTTCCGATGAAATATCTAATGTGATTCCTTGTGGAATAATTCCTGCACGCAATACTCACGCTGCAAAGGGCGCACATCCTTTTGCTCTTAAAATTACTTTCGGCCGTACCTACTGTAAAATTCCGTCATACTTTTTTATCCTGAACTATGCGAATGTGGAACAATCGAACATCTACTGTCTTTCCTCCGGCATACAATCTGCGAAGGTTTAAGAGTGACATACATCGGCACCTCCGCCACTCTCCTCATGCTCCCTAATTCCCTTTTTCCTTCCTTCCAAGCTATGCTTTACTTGCATCATAGGATATCCCCTGAGCTTGGATTAATAATATAAAATAAAAAAAACATAAAAGAAGGATTCCGATGCCTTATGGTGTTGTCTTTAGCGTGAAAAATATCTTAATTAGAATATCCTTCAGGATACATATCATTATCTTTGTAGTTATCATCGCTATCCGTATCGTCCCCATTCTCCAATTTCAATTTGAAGATTTGCGTCTCTATGATTTTCGTCTCTTCAACATCTGATATCTCCTCAACCCAAGTTTGTTCAGTTACAGGTGGTGGAGGACACCATTCGTCCTCAGAACCATTTTCTTCGTCGATTTTATTTTGTAATAAATCTTGTAAGTTATTTTCCTCGTCTAATAATTCGTCTAAATAAACTGTTTGTTGATTGTACGACACCCCACGAACGAAAGAATTTGAACATATTTCTATAAAAAACAAAATAATTGCATGCATTCTAAACCCAACGCAGCCTTCATAGTTAACTGGTGTTAACTTTCACAAAACCTTTTGAATTGACTTTAAAAACGACTATGTCATAATAAACCTGCTTAGAACTAACATAGTTAAAAATTATTCTCAAAAACTGCGTGAATAATGACAGAGTCCCATTCCACGGGGATTTGAAGAATTTTTTTGCCATGAACATGAAGGTTAAAGCTCACCGGTGTCTTTTAATCATTTCTAATCCCACATATAAATACTGTGCAAATCCATAATTTTGTAAATTATGCATAAATCTGCATCGCATGTTATCCTTAGACATCTGTAGAGTATACGAACAGTTTTAAATATGTAGTCACAAGGACAAAGAAGTTTAATTAATTACATTTGAGGTCTGAATCTGTTTTTATCCAACAAATAGAGCTTAATGCATTCATATTGCTGTAGAATTCGCGCATAACAAATGCCAATTAATATTTGAGCCGTTAAAAAGTAAGTATGACGCGATAACCCCCTTACAGAAAATAGCTCCAACAAAGTGGTGATGATTAAATTCGCTAGACGTAGCCATATAAATAATCTCCAACATAATGAACATTTATAAATCTCCAACTTATTTCCATGAAAGCACTTGTATAATAGTAGCTCTGTTCTTCAGTAGCTTATTGTCCTTCTAGTATAATTTTGTCTAAAGCGGCAACGTGCTTTGGATAAGTACAACTTGGGGTAGGCAAAGTTAGATATAGGTAGGTATAGGTACGTAGCAACAACCATGTACCGGTAGTCAAGTATATTCATATACATAATTATCTCGGGAATACAATGCAACCTCGAAAGCTATGATTTACAATCCTACGCTGGAACGCTGGTTTGGTTCACGAAACACATTTACATACATTCAGATGTGCATATATGTATAGGCACTCAACTTTATGGTAATACTTAGGCACAATTCCATTAAGGACTAATCGAAGAAGCATAGGTAAAACCTTGTCAGTGCTAAAACAATTTCAAGGTCTAATGAAATTTAATCAAAAATTTATTGATACTTGTGGAACACAAATTTCTGGAATGCTTGCGGTTCTTCAGTGATGGTGGAGCAACCTGTAAAAAGGATTATGAAAGGTGAAAAGAGCTTATTAACGCATGGAATACTTTGCCAGACATCATTGTGACACATTTTCGGCTATAATCAGTTAGCAACAGGTTGATAAACATAAGAAGAACATGATGCCAACACTCGGAGGGTGGAAAATTTTTGCCCTGAATCTGTCTGAATCAATTATTTCGAGTAAGAATTGAGATCTGCAATGAAAGGTTGTGAAGTGCTTATAAGACGCTGTAGAGTTTCTGACGACTGTTTCTAGATCGTTATGCAATAATCAATTTATTGCGTGACTTTGTGGCTTTTATAGTAGGTCGGTCCTTGGTTAGCTTTGATCTGATTTTGATGTGATTAAAATGAAATATTTTATTTTTATTTTTACTTTTATAGATTTCGTAAACATTTTTGAAAGGTTTTCTAATATTAGAAATAAAAATCAAATGAAAATATGGAGACGATTTTTCTTATTTATTTATCGAATATGAAAGGAAGGTTTCCTTTTCCGATATCCTTGCCTGTTTACGCAATAGATTTTCTAAAAGGTCAGGTAAATTATTAAACCATTACTACATACAGACATACATATTGTTGTTGGAATTGTATATAAGTCATGACTTTCCGCTAATAAACTCTCTTCGATATCTAAGGCAAAATTGCTTGTATAAGTGTTTCATGCTGGTAAATTGACTTTGGATATATTTTTGGGATCAGAAAGAGAAAATAAAAAATGAATGTGACGTAGAGGATATCACTTATAGTACCTCTATCCTCTATTTTTGTTTTACATGCACAGGGTGTTTCCTCCATGGTGGTCAATAGAATAGGAGGTGCTAGTACTCATCTAGACAAACAACACAAAATTGAATGGCAGAGGGGGGGGGGCGGGGGAATATCAACCGTTTCGGAGTTACAGGATGATTAAGAAAAAAGCTAGCTACTCAACCAGCCCCGTACTCCTCTCCACTAAGGAGTTATGGTTGTCTAAACTAAAAAAATTTCGAATTTTCTTACCTTTTTTGTTAGACTCTTCTCTTTAATTTGACCTAGTACAAGATATGTGCTATCTGTAGCCGCTAAGGAGTTATTAGCTCTCAATCTATTCAGGTCATACCGTCAATTAGCTGACATTTTTTGTGTGTTTTCAGTCTCCAAGGAAACACAAATTATTTTTGAAAATAGGTTTGAGAATAGCTTTGAGAATAGGGTAAAATCTTATAACTCTTTAACGGCTACAGATACCACATAGCGTATAATAGGTCAAATTAAAGAGGAGAGTCTACAGTTTAAAGTTTTTATATGAAAAAGTTATGTAAATGACCTTTACACAAAAATAATAGGGGTCAAATTAAAAAACAAAAAGGTAAGAAAATCCGAAATTTTTAGTTTAGACCACAATAACTCCTATGATGAGAGGAGTACCGGGCTGGTTGATCAGGAAAGGCCATGAAGTTCTGCATATAATGAACTCTTAACTGTGACCATACGCTCTGTACTTTTTGAGATATGGGTGTTTTTTGTTTGCCTCACAGTAAAAAATAATTCCCTTAAGTGAGTGGTAACAACTTGTGTCACACAGGGTAGGCATTTGTCGATAAGATTAGGGAAAGCCCCACCTTGGAAAACTAAGATTAGGTTTTTATCCCTAAAACGTAGGTAGGGTTTTCTCCCTCAAATGTAAGGAATTTTGGTTTTCCCCTCTTAAATGTAGGGAATTTTTATATTTTTTAATGTTTTACCTTACATTTTAGGTAATATTCCTTAAAATGTAGGGAGAATTCCCTAAAATATAGGGAATTTTAAATTGTTGTTTTGTTTTTTCCCCTAAAATGTAGGAACTATTCCCTAAAATTTAGAGAATATTCTTTAAAATGTAGGGAATAGGTGATGGCACCGCACCACTCTCCACCATAGGTGAAGGTGATAGAAGACCATCCCTTTTAAAAAACATAAGAATGAGCTGAATAGCTCATTTCTTATGGTCCATACTACTAAGTAGTATGGAAGTTATATTGGTGCATTGGGCACGCTTAAACAAAATATTGGAAAGCAGTAGATGACTTGTTTTCAAAAACAATGTGTGAATTATATATACGAAAATATGTTTCCATTAAAAATGCAGTATAATACCTAATTTATTGAATGTTCTCTTCCTCAAATCCAAAAGATCTAACATTTCGGGAATTTTACGTACTTTATGGTATTCTAGTGCCAAATACCTAAATTCATAGAATGTTCCATTTATTTGGGGAAATTAAACTGATTTTCCCTTTCTATAAGAGAAAATTACATTTATTTTTAGGGAAAAACGTGTCTTAAATTTAGGGAATAGTCCTAATATTTTTACAGTGTAGGTGAGTACTATTACTATGATCTGCTCTATTGACCACCATGGAGGAAACACCGTGTATTGCTCCTCCAATTAAGCTTGGAATTTAGTATTACTCCCAGATATTTGGATTCGCTGGAAAGGGCCATATTTTTTCCCTTTCATCCTCAGTATCTTATAAACTTTGGTATTTTTCCTTTCCTAGTGAAGAGTACCTAGTAGGTACCAATTCTGTTTTCATAGAATTCATTTTTAGTGTTTATCTAAGGCCAAATCACACCGCCGCGATATCGATTGTGTTAACGATAGCGATAATCTTAACGATAAACTAGCAACACAATTCATTTCACACCAACGTGATAGATAACAGTGACAGTAATATGCATATCTAGATAGTCATCACCGTTCAACAGTTTGGTATGGTACAACAATTGGCGTAATAAACAAAAACAAAAATGTGTTCAGAAATTGAAGATGAAGTTCTGCTGTTTAGATGAAGATAAAAATAATGGAAGGTAAAAAGCTGTTAATAAATTTTGAACCATTACCCGTTATATTTAAAATATATCACAGGAATCCAATTTGAGTAGATGACTTCAACCTTGAACGAACCAAAAAACGGTTTACGAAATTGTGTGGCATTGTCAAGGACGTCCCTCTTTTTATTCGAACTTCACACACCTTCCCTACTCTATTCAGGTACTAGATTTTTCGCGCCTTATTTGTTGATTTGCCCCGTTTGTACGATTTTGTCATCAATATCATATTTCCAGTCATCTCTTCTCTAAAGTAATATTCTCCTCAAGAATTCACAATTTTCTCTCACCCGCACGACTTGAACATATTTACCGGCCTACAATTAAAATTCTTCCTAACCGACCTATACCTACCTGAAATATATGGAAGCACAAATAAAAACCACCTCCAGTTATAACAAATACAGAGTTGATCTATCATATGAATGAAATTAACTCCAATAAGTAGCAGTGTTTGTAGCTCCCATAGAAGCATTTTTTAATTGCATCCCTTAGGCTTTGAACCATATAAGTGGCGACCGAGCAACGGAGATGTGTGTTGTCATATTTAGATTCCTAGTGAGTTCGAATGCCATACATTTTATTATATGTTGTTCGATTGTTGATAGAAGCAAAAATAAATCCTCCTCCTCCAGGCAATAGTGTTGGTTGTGATATCACAAACAGAGTCCATTAAGTTGCATGTAGTTTGATTGATTTGTTTTTGATTGTTTTGTTCAGATGAAGGTGAATTTAGAATTGCTTCTCTTCGATAGTTTACAGCGAAGGAATATTTTTTTTATATTATTAAGCCAAGCTCAGTGGATACCGTATGATGCAAAGCACAGCACGGCAGGAGGGAGATATGGAAATGATTAGGGGATATGAGAAGAGTGGCGGAGGTGTCGATGTATGTCGCCCTTAAACTTCCGCAAATTGTAGGTTTTAGGGAAAATATTTTTGGTTTTAAAGAAATTTTTTGTCGTAATTTTTTATTTGGCTTCATTTTTATTTGTTTTAATTAAATCAAATCGGAAACCTAAGGGAAGTAATGCTGCCTTTGCTTTCGAAGACGTCACGCCACTGGTCTATGTCCTGAACATGAATGAAGTCATTATTGGTCTGTTATGCTTCGTCGTTCCATAGGTCGAGCCCGAGGCAGCTTCTGTAAATCTGCACGTATTATGTACCTAAGTGCCTTTTGAAGAATGATTGGCCACAGCTCGTCAACTTTTAATGATTTTATGAGGTTGAAGGAATTAACTGCCCACGGTACTGTGCGTGCGGTCGTTAACTATGGACTTAATGCGGTTTCAATCACCACCAACTTAAGATCACTCAAAGCCTTCAATGACCAATTGGATAATTTCATTAACTTTTTTCAAATTATTCGGAGTAGATGACATCATCTTTGGTAATACTCGGTGATATCTAGATGCTTCTGATTCTACATTTCATTCTATAGATTCAAACAACTTCCTCCAGGAATATATTTTTGCCAGTTTTAATGTCTTCTTAAAAGATCACCATTATCGTGGTTGCTATTAGCTTTGTTAGTAAGGTAGGATTCCAAGAAAGCTAGATTAAAGTGTTGATTCGGATGGCAGATTTTCAAATGAATACTCATCCATCCTGTCTCTCACCACCATGTAGAATTTTACCAAGATAAAAATATATCTGCGATCAATAATTAGCTAGAAAATTTTATAGCAGAGCTTATAGGTAATGGAAAATTCAAAGTTGACGGGCAAGTTCATAAGCATCATTATTGCTGAATGACCAAGATTGAGTTTAGCTTCATATAGATGGATATTTAGCTTATTCCTGTCTTACCAATTCTTTACGGGTACCTAGTCTTCCGTTACATTAAAGGAAACTCCCAAGAAGTTTTGCCTTAAATAATTTATATAAAAAATTTCGAGCTCCTTTCCTCTTCTTACAAGAAGACAGAATGAGAGCTACCGAAAATGCGGCAAAGTTGATGATATAACGCAATCATTTATGATATATATTTTGGCTAAATCCGACCCTTCAAATTACTAACCAACAATAACAACAACAACAATATGGAAAAATATTGCTACTGTCAGATTTTCCAAATGAAAAAATAAGAGCATTCGTTGTTACAAAAATTACCTGTTGAAATCGGTCGAAAAGATATTCATACCAATCAAAACTTGATTGATTTTGAAGGCCATTCAACTTTGAAATCAGACCTCCTTAAATTGCCAGGATTTTGCAAAAGTCACATTTAGGTGTTTTGAGTACCCTTGTCAGGGATAAATGCTTTTTCTTAGAAGAGGTTAAAGTTATCTACCCAGAAGCCATAATCGCTAACAGCATAACACCAATCCATTTCCAGATTGTTGTTACCAAATGTTCCATAATAAAGCCGAGAAGGATATTATTTAACTAGAAGTAATGCATCCTTCCACAGGATGTTGGCCTTGAAATTTGTCATGATAAATTATATTAACCTTGAGTCCCTCCTTAGGAGGATTATTTCTGGATTTCTTCTTGCCATTTTCTATGTCCTGTTTATAAAGGAGTTTACCTGTTTATAAGGGATTTGACCCAAGCTAGTAGGTGTGTATGTAAAGTTCACTCAACCCCCTGATAATGTTGAACTTACATCCGTCCGCCTCTGGGCAAAATTTATATTGTTTATGTAAATATTTCACCGTAATGAGATTTTATTAGAACCGATATAGCTCTGGACGCTATACAGAGTAGATTCAATCGTGGATTGGGGAGCGATTGTGTAAATTTGCTAGCGGAGATGGAATGGAATTGTGTAAAGAGTGATTAATGAAGTGCCCCAGTCCATATGGCCGGGGTAATTCAAGTTTCATTGAAGACATTATTTGGGATTAATTTCATCCCCTCTGATCCCACAGAAACCACATAATTTATGTATGTACACAGATACAGTTGTTGTCCCTTATTACTCTTATTATGAGCAATTCGATGGGGTATTTACAGAGGTGGTTGACTTCTATAAGTCCACTCAAGTAAGGATTTGCTCTGACACAGGGTAGGATATTTTCGGCTTATTACGTTATTTCTGACTATGTTAATCGAATTTTACTTATTCGAAGGACCAAATTTGACAGGAATGATTAATGGTGCTACATACATACATACATACTCATGAATTATCGACCGTTAATGTAAAGTGCTTGGGATTGTTGGAAGTTTTGGTCTAATAAGTAATAAGTATGGAAAATATTGTTACAGTTATATATTAAAGAATTATCGGGGAATTGTTGCAAAGAAATACATTCCCTACGGGGTATGCATCTAGGACAACATTCTCCTTTTATACTTAGGAGGAGAAATGGGAGCGTTATCATAATCGCTAATTTCTGCAATATTTTCGGAACACTCTGGACGACAAATATATAAGGTATTGTAAAGAGGTGTATCAGGTATACATTACACCTTTCACAGAAGTGATATTTTGTCCTTTTTCTGGTGCATGTGTAGCTGATACTTGGGACCTTTCAGGCCTCTCTGCTTGAAATACATTCAACTTTTGAAATATATGCAGCTTATGATTTTTGTTATTGCATTAAGCTACAGGAGATATGGAATAATTAATTCAAACGGCTCACATTTTATATTCAGTGAATTTCTCACTTCGGATTGCCAGGTCCACGTGTGCACTGAGGATTAACTAGTCGATAGCGAAGAAAAATCGCACACCAAATATGAGCTGGGGACTTAAGGGGTAATACTATCTAGTGTGCACGAAATCAAGGGTAAGTTTTGGAGTTTGCTTTTATGAAAATGGCTTAAAATAATGTAATTCGGTTTTGTGTAGATGTTAATATAAGTCTTAAATTAGGGTACTTAAAAAAAAGTTTAACAATTTTTGAGATTCGAATCGAGAGTACGGCAGTTATTGCAGTTGCATCTCTGTTTTACCGTGATTTTCCTTACTGCATCCCTAATAGTCACATTAAAGCAATTTGAACAAAAAAATGACAAAAAACTTTGAAATTATATTCCAAAATCTAGTGAAGTATAGGGAGTTTTGTCGAAATATTGATAAAGGATATGGCGTTAGTTCTATTTTTATACAAAAATTGGTAGTAAATTCGTTAATAGAATTGGTGAATTTCAATCAATCTAAAAAACATCCAATGTAGGTACTTCGCTAGTGAATGTTATTAACATTGCATAAATAACTAAAAAGGAAACGGCAAATCGGGTAAAAATGAAAACCTATAAGCAGCAAGTCGGCAAAAAGTATTAGTGTGCTGTGTTTGTATTCGTTTCATAATGGCAGTAATGAAATCGTGACATTTTGAAGAGGGAAATTTTTTATAATCAAAATAAAAAAAATCGTTAGCGCCCCCTTTGTTTGTTGTTCTGCCCGTAGTTAGAGCAAACACGCAAATAATGAAGAAATGTTATGGAAGTTATAACCCTGGTTCAAAGTCAATAATTTCGTAGCTTAATTCTTTGGTTCACCAAGTGCACTACACTGTAACTCGCTCTCCAACTAGATTTTTTAAAATTCAATAAATGTTATAATTTGTAATTAATATATAATATATATTTGCCTGATAATATTATTTCAAAACCACAATGATATTTTAAATTTATCTGTAAAGTTAAATTTAATATTGAATAAATGTGAAAGAATAATTAAGATTAAATTAAATTTATGTATAGAAAATTTTATTGTATCTGACATGACAGCTCAGTATTAGGCGCACTAGATCAAATTGGTTTTCTAATTTATTGAGGTTTGGAATTGAACTATTCTTTATTCCAGTGGATATCTAGAATAAAGTGAGGTTATTAATTCTGACTGTAGTCGATATCCATGGAAAGAATCTTTATTCGGTCGAGACCCCTAATAAAGTGGTTTATATTAGTAAATTTCTTATTCGGTCGATACCCGCAATAAGAATCTTTATTCGGTCGAGACCCGTAATAAAGTAGTTTAGATTAGTAAATTTCTTTTTCGGTCGATACCCGCAATAATAATCTTTATTCGGTCGAAACCCGTAATAAAGTGGTTTAGATTAGTAAATTTCTTATTAGGTCGATACCCGCAATAAGAATCTTTATTCGGTCGAGACCCGTAATAGTGGTTTAGATTAGTAAATTTCTTATTCGGTCGATACCCGCAATAAGAATCTTTATTCGGTCGAGACCCGTAATAAAGTGGTTTAGATTAGTAAATTTCTTATTCTTCTTATATTAGTAAATTTCTTATTAGGTCGATACCCGCAATAAGAATCTTTATTCGGTCGAGACCCGTAATAAAGTGGTTTATATTAGTAAATTTCTTATTAGGTCGATACCCGAAATAAGAATCTTTATTCGGTCGAGACCCGTAATAGTGGTTTAGATTAGTAAATTTCTTATTCGGTCGATACCCGCAATAAGAATCTTTATTCGGTCGAGACCCGTAATAAAGTGGTTTAGATGAGTAAATTTCTTATTAGGTCGATACCCGCAATAAGAATCTTTATTCGGTCGAGACCCGTAATAGTGGTTTAGATTAGTAAATTTCTTATTCTTCTTATATTAGTAAATTTCTTATTAGGTCGATACCCGCAATAAGAATCTTTATTCGGTCGAGACCCGTAATAAAGTGGTTTATATTAGTAAATTTTTTATTAGGTCGATACCCGAAATAAGAATCTTTATTCGGTCGAGACCCGTAATAGTGGTTTAGATTAGTAAATTTCTTATTCGGTCGATACCCGCAATAAGAATCTTTATTCGGTCGAGACCCGTAATAAAGTGGTTTAGATTAGTAAATTTCTTATTCGGTCGATACCCGCAATAAGAATCTTTATTCGGTCGAGACCCGTAATGAAGTGGCTTATATTAGTAAATTTCTTATTCGGTCGACACCCGCAATAAGAACCTTTAGCTTAATCGCTACTCAAAATAAAATCTTTAATCTAGTCGATACCGAGAATAAAAATAATTGAGCTGTCAATTAAATAAAGTATTTAAGCTGTTAATAAAATTTATAGAACTTGGAAATAAGACTAGGAAATAGATTACCAACTTGATCACTGCACTGCCAAACTGAAAAAGAGAACGAGTCAAGTCAGATTCTGATTTATATAGCCATGGGTTGTTCATGGCACCAAAAAACGGCATTTAAAGACGCATGGCAAATTGACATAGCAGCTGCACTTCGTTTTCTATTGTTTAAAATGCAAAAAAAAAAAAACTTGTTTGTAAATTCTATTCAGTCAGAAATATTCGTTGCCTACTGAATTTTTTCTAATTAAATTTTTATTTTCAACTTACCAAGTGCAAATGCATTGTACTACCCGTTTACACTTGTTTCTGGCTGGCTCACTTCACTGCAGCGTTGATAATTTGAACTTCTGATGATATTTTGCTTTAGATTGACAAAAAAAATTACGATGCGTGAATGTGATGTACTGCCCGTGGACAGTTATCTGGCTCATCTTTCTGCGAAATTATTACCATTTAGACCTAAAATATTTATTTCTTTAGGTCGGTATATACATGCGTCGACATTCAAATTTGTTGGTTTTAAAGATATCAGAATTGTGATGAATTCTGAACAAGAGTTTTCATTTCACAAATTACTAATCTACCCACTACAATTTAAAGTTTATAATATTTATTAAAATTAATAAATATCACAAAGTTTCACCGAACTTCCGGAACTCTGAAATGTTTACTTTTAGAAACGTCAAAATGCAACTAATTTAGTTAGGTCTGAACGTCAAAGTGTGGCTTATTCACGTATACTGTATTCGCACAATACTCCATTTTCTTATTAGTTAATTTATTCAATGGTTATTAAGCTATAGTTAAAATATCAGATAAATCGGTAAAAATGTCTAAGCGCTAGAGGTACGCTAAACTCGGAAAACATGGTTTTGATACGTTTTAAGCTGCAAGTACTAAAATGTCAAGGTAATTTATATTTTAATATACAATTATCTGTCAGCCCTTTTCGAGACCAATTAAGGTTTTTATGCATTTACATATTACATACATAATGGTAAAACAACTATATATAACTGAAAAAAACGATAAACACATTCCGATGGAGAGTAGAAGCAAAGAAATGAGTATTTTGATTACTAACGAACTTTCTTGCAGCAGCTCTAAGCCTGGGTTAAAAATTCAAGTAGTGGAGACATCTAATTTTACACAAATAACCTTTAGGGTATCATTTTAGGCTTCTTTATAGAGCTTTTAGAGCAATAAAAAAATAAAAAAATTTTACAAGGTCGTCCTTAATACAAATAAAAACACTGTTTTTTAATCCATTGGGCAGTTGCTACTAAGAACATATAAGTAAATATGTTTTTAGGTTTTTGCATCCAACAGAAGTTCTCTTTTTACATATTTTTTCAACTTTGATAACGATTTGATGACATGTTTTGCTCTTTAAAATTTGACTCCACGTCTAATGAGCTTTTATTAAATAAAATCCGGTCGGAATTTTTTTTCAAGAAGCAGCTGCATTTCCCTATAATATCAAACTACAGCGAAAGTTGTTGAAGTATTGAGTTTAAACCGTGAAAACTGTGAAATGATGAAAAATGCAACAACTAACAACCACAACAAAAACAACAATAAATGCAACAAATATAATAACAACTACATCAATAACAAATTTATAAGCTGTTGTCAGTAACACCCTTTTAGAATTAAGTTTCATGACGCATTTCTATACGCGTATGATATGATAAGTAGTTTTAATGACAATTTTGTTTGAAATGCAAGGCAATGCGTTATACTAAGTATCCTTGTTACCTTTGTGAATGAGCGTTGCACTATAGTAAAACTATGCAATGTCACTTTTGAGCTTTAAAATTGACTGAGTGGGTGAAAAAATAAAAATGTACGCCATCTAACGAAAAACTGTGAAAACATTTAGTATCAACCTAATTAGTAATTAGTTCCATAGTTAATGGCGTTACTCAGCGATCGTTTGCAATTTTGCATAAAGTCTTCACCGATATCAAATGATCAACTTACATAATTTGGAATTCTTAATAGTTATCAAATCGCTCTCTCTTTACTATCGAAACGTAAGGGGGATTCGAAGGAAAACTACACAAATCTTCAAAGCCTCTGTTGCGACTTGTTTCGATATAGTTGCTTTCACTGAAACTTGGCTGTATCATGGCTTTCGCAATGCTGAAATCTTTGACAATACGTATAGCTGTAGCTCGAGGTGGCTTCGTACTCCTCACCTATAAAAACCAGTTTAATTGCAGCTAGGTTGAGCACCCTAGTTTCTCCACTTAGTAACTTGACAACGAGGGAATCACTTTTCCTTGACACTATTTCATCTCTTGGTCTCAGCCAAATCAGTAATGTTAAGAATGACATGGATAGGCAAACAGACCTGGTATTTTCTACTGACGCGAGTAACTTAATAGTTGAACCTAGCCTAGTCATAATGACAACTCTTGACAAATATCACACCCCCCCCCCCACCCTCTGCTAATTACATATTTCTATGTAACCGAAAACCTCACATCCCAGCGGGAAATTTGTCAAGCGCTTGTAAAGGGAAACGCTTCCGCACCATAGCTAGAAAATATCTTTTCCGAAATGTTCTCTTACCATAGCGAAGGGAAACTTTGCGGCAGCAGATCTCTTCTCTAAATTTAGACTTATTGGTTCTTTGTTGTGAATAGATGACTCATATGCATCTGAAACTACAGCGGAATTTTCATTCTGTAGTAGGTAGTCAGTTGAAGTGTGCGCTTAATTGAAATTTAATTTAATTTATAATAAAACGGAGCTCATTCAGAATAAAACTGAAATTAATAATAAAGACCTTATCTTGATTCCCTTTGTATTCCCTAAAAGCGCTCCAAGACTGCTACGGCTACCCTACAAGCGCACCAATAGTGCCACCCTACAAGCGCACCAAGAGCGCTTCCCAAGAATCTAGAAATGCGCGCTTCCCTCAGCGGACATACTCACATTAAAACGATATCAACAAGGATACGGTGGGGAAGCGCTGCAAGCTTCCAAAGAAGCGCTCTTGCAATCGTCTTTGAGCGCTTCCATTTTCCGCTGGGATGTTGTGATGAAACGCAATACTTTTTCAATTTTAGAAAGGCTGACTTTTTGCAACTTTCTAGTAGACTTACCTCTATAGATTTCAACACATTTCTGTCTTGCATTAGTGTTGGCGAAGACGTTTCTAAATTTTACATAATTCGTTTTGATTTATTTTCCTCTCACATTCCTCGCGAGCGTCAGCAGCTTTCTAAAACATCTCCATCCATGATTTAATAAAGAACTGAAACGTCTAAAAAATGGAAAGAATAAATTGGGGAAAAGTTATATGAGGGATAAGGACACTATAAGTTACAACAACTTTTTCACATCATATAATGAGTTCAAAGAACTTTCCTCTACATTTTATGATGAGTATGTTCAAAGCATGCATACGAAATTATTTAGTAACCCACGCATCTTTTTTAAGTTTATTAATATGAAGAAAAGAACGTACAGCTACCCCAATACCATGAGGTACAAGGATTCTGCTAGTGATGATTCATCTAATATTTGCGATATGTTTTCTTCTTTTTTTAACAATGCCTTTGCCTCATCAAATTTTCAACCTCAAAATAGCAACTTCAGTCATATGAAGGACTCTCATTACGTTTTTTCACTATCCCTTCAATTTCAGAAGAGGATATACTGGATCATATTAATGGGCTTTCAAATGACATCACAACGGGTCCTGATGGGATTCCTCCCGTCTTTTTAAAGTCTTGCTGCCTTGCCCTGGTAGCTCCGTTGAGAATTATTTTCTAAAAATCGCTCGATAGTGGTTGTTTCCCTCAGCTATGGAAAAACTTTTTTATCATACCTATCCACAAAAAAGGTAGTAAAAATGAAATTCATAACTATAGGCCTATTGCAAAATTATCTTGCACGCCCAAATTATTAGAATCTATCATTTACTGTCAACTATCAACTTCCTGTAAGTATTTTCTCTCTTCAAACCATCATGGGTTTATTTTGGGCAAGCATACAACAACTAACTTATTGGAATTTTTCTCTGATACCCTTCACGGGTTTGTAAAAGGCTACCAGACAGATTGTATTTATACAGATCACATTTACATTTCTAAAATAGAATTTAGATAACACAACATACAAAATCATATTCCGCAATTCCATCTCTAGAGTCGTGAAGGCTTCGTCTGGCGTACCTCAAGGGAGTCACTTGGACCCGTTGTTCTTTATTCTGTCTATTCACTACATTGTTTCTGTTGTGAGGTACTGTAAGGTCTTGATTTATGGTGACGATGTTAAGCTTTTCGCTTAGATTAAATCTGTTAACGATTGTATACAGGTACAGGGTGACCTTCAAAATTTTTACAATTGGTGAAAGAGCAATAAATTGGGTGTGGGTTCTGGCTGTGACTTGGGTGTCAAATGTGATCACAGATTGAATTTTGTCTCCCATATAAACTATATGGTATCAAAGAGTAGTTCGATGTTGGGTTTTATAAAATGTTGGTCTCGAGAGTTTTCCAATCCTGCCATAAAATTGCATTTGTACACCTGTTTTGTGAAACCACTCCTTGAATACTCTACCCATATCTGGTCTCCATTTTACGGTACAGATATCGATCGTATCGAGTCTGTTGAGCGCAACTTCTTATGATTTGCTACCTAGCCTAGAATAATTCATAATTTCTTCCACCCTATGCGGATCGTTTGAAGCTTTTAAATATGAACTCGCTTGAGAAACGTCACATGGTTTCTGATGTAATTTTTTTCATCAACTCTAATGCCGCATCGATAATGCAGAGTAGAGTAGAGTAGCGTAGAGTGGCAACTGGCATCCTTTTTTTTGCACGCAGTAGTGCATGTGGCTATCTCTGTTTGGCTCAGAGTAGCGCAGAGTGAAGCTGCATGAAAATATGTAGCTTCTATTCTAAATTCACGCTGGCATTTCCGAAAGCTTACAAACTGGAATTTCGAACTGCTAGCATGTAGATGGCGTGGAAAAAGCTCCATACTTCTTTTTATCATAACTAACATGTTTTAATGATATTTTCTGCTTCAATATTTGTTATGAATGCTAATAAAAAAACAAGAGCTATGTTTTGCAAATTTCATGATTTAAAAACCCCGAAAAGTACGTTAAATTTTAGCTAGTTTTGAAGCAATCTGATGGTGCAACAGGTGTCTCCTTTTTCGAATTTATTATTTTGACAACAACAAGCATGTTGATTTGGCGTTGTTATGGCGATTTCTTACGTTTAATTTCAAAGTTCGAATTTCACTCTGTGCTGTATTGTGAACAGTTTCGGTCAGGACTCAAACCTCACTCTGCTCCACTCTCCATTGTGAATGAGGCATTAAACGGCAATATTGATACTCTTTCCGTGATAGTAGGCACAATTTAGGAAGGCTACCTCTGTTGCATGTTCACTCCTCAAGGTCTAAGTTTTGTTATGAACCTGTTAATCGCTTGTGTATTACTGTTAATAATATGGCTGAGCATTTTGCTCTTGACGTTTCTAAGCATGTTTTAAAAACGCATGTATTGTTAACCGTTTCTTTATTAAACGTGTTCATGCACCGATTTTGTGTTAAGCTTAAAAAAAAAAACTATTCATCGTATCGTAATGAACCTATTTCGTATGATTTGCCTTAAAAAAAATTAAATGAAAACAAAACTTGTGAGTAACTAAAACAGACGAATTGATTTCAAGCTTTCAGGTGCAAATTGCCTTAACTACTGATAAAGGGGCGAGTGTTCTTTTATTTGTTTCGAGTAGCACACTCTAAGTAGTTTCATTGTTTATTAATTTGTTGATAAGATTTTTTGAAGTTTCAATATATTTCCTTTCGAACGTGATTAAATTCAGTCAACTTGCAATATTATATGTATGTATACATATGGTATATTGGACGAACTTAAGTTTATCTAAAAAGAAATTGTTTTTTAAACACTTTCCGGATACGATGATTCGTGTATAGTTTTAGTTAGTATTATACCAAAATAAAACAGCTTGGAATGATAACACAAAGGAAACCCATACTAATATAAGAGCACTAATAATAAAACTATATCTGTTGCATTTTATCTTCTGCGCAAGTTACTGTTCTCAGTCAGACACTTTTCCCAGAAAGTGCTTTCTCCTATTAGCCGCTGGTCGATTTTCCCAAACTTTTGTTCATTTATATCTAGAAAATAGTGGCCGTGTCGGGAAGAAATTGTGTAAAAAAAAAGTAACTTAAAAAAAAATGCAAAAATCTAAGTCACCCGTCATTGGAATCTTGTGCGTTGACATTGCTAATAAATTGAGGGAATCGTATGGCAACGAGTTCAAAAGTTACATTGCGGCATCTTACGTGAAATTTCTAGAGAGTGCTGGCGCTGAAGTTGTTCCAATCTGGTACGCTACCTTCCTTAAAATAGATTTGTTATCTTAAAAAGAAAAAAAACGAACAAATAAAGACCAAGAAAGAAATTTGCGTAAATTAACAAAATCTTTGTGACTACCGACTACAAGAAAAGTAATGTCAACAAAAGTGTGAAATTGAGGAAAAAAACATTAATAATTTTTGACGAAATCTAAGCATCACCTTGACATACTGCGGACTTGCGTGGTAATGACGAGAATTTTTGTTATTTTTAGTTTTTTTTCTTTTTATTTTCGCTTCACTTTTGTCGAAGCTCACTTCACACTCATTATTTCAACGGCTGAGCTTTTCGATAAATTCAATTTCAGCTTAGTCATCGGTTATATATGTGTTGTCATGCTCAAGCTTGCCCGAAAAGGATTTTGTTATGCGTACCTCTTTTTTTTTAATTTTCTAATTAAATTAAAACTTATCATTAGAACTTAACAGATTTTAACATTTAGGGTAGAAAAATTACATAGTTATGTATCACTTATTTATGAACCAACCTCCTACTTGTGAACCTTGCCTAAGTCAAAAAATTTTGAAACATTAAATACGGAATATATATGTATAGTCCGGGAGATAGCGTTGCATTTTAGGTAGTGTTTGTACGCCGATCGATTATCTTTTTCGATAGATCTGGCATGACTAATAAGTGGACCAAGCGTCAGCTGACGCACCCGCAGTAGGTGTGAGTGTGGGAGGCTGCGAAAGTGGTAAAAAAATGTTGTTTTTAAGAAATAGTATGCCGTCCGAAACTGTTTTTTTTATAACAATTGACATCACAGTGAGTTTGAAAAAAAAATCTTCAGCTGCACCGCGGAGGGTGGATTATGCGTGAGCTGCTCGTATGAACTTGTAAAAAAAAAACACGTAAAATAAAGTAATAGTGATAGCCTGAGAACGCATCGACGTAGAGAGCTCAAATTCGGTACATTGTAAATGAAATTTCGAAAATGGACTAAATCAGAAAACCCCTTCTTGATGTTGCCATATCAAAATTTTTGTTTTTTGGTATACTGTGAAAACGATCAGTCCTAGACGTTTTTATTGTACTGAAATGTTCTTCAGAATATCAAATCCTATGAAATTTGTTATAATCATGTTTACTGTCCGACGAACCATTCTAGAAATATATGCGAAAAACTACTTGCTTTATAGGTAATCATACGAAATTACATACGGGCATTCATCTTAGAGTATCAAAAGAATTGACCTGACACGGATATTTGTATCATAATGCACGGCAATATTAGTGCTCTTTAGTACGATTTAAAATTTACAAAGCACATTGGTTCCGGGAATTCCCAAAGATTCGTGAATATTACAATGTTAAATGAAGAAGTAGAAAAGTTAGAATTGGTCTAAGACCAATTTTTACGATATCCTAGATGAATACCCGTATGTAATTTCATATGGTCACCTCTTTGTGCAAATTTGAATTTTGAAGTGGTTCTTCGCATATACATATTTCTAGAACGGTTCGTCGAACAGTAAAAAAGATTTTTAGCCAATTTCATAGGATTTCATATTCTGAAGAGGTTTTTAGTTCAATAAAAACATCTAGGACTGATTGTTTTCACTGTATACGTAAAAAAGCCAAAATTTTTATGGTAACATCAAGAAGGGATTTCCTGATTTAGTCCATTTTAGATATTTCATTTATTATTTCTAAGAAACACCATGTACCGAATTTCAGCTCTCTACGGCGACGCGTTCTCAGGCTATTACTATTACTTTATTTAACGTGTTTTTTTTTTACAAACTTATGCGAACAGCTGACGCATAATCCACCCTTTCAACTTACTATGATGTCAACTGTTTTAAAAAAAAGTTTGACTTTAACAGTTTTCCACACCCAGATCTATCGCTACTTGAGCAGCTGACGGTCGGTTCCTTGATTAGTTGTACGAAATCAATTATCTATATCAAAATCAGCCAGCATACTATGACTTTTATTTACAACAAGACGACTAATGCAGGGTGTGTCCGGAAAATAAGTTTAATAAATCCGTAACGAGCAATTTATTGAAAATAAAAGCATAAATGTTTAGTATTCTTCAAATTAGCACCCATGAGCGTCAGCACACTTTCCCCAGCAACCGCAATACTGCAGCCTTCCAGGTTGGCAGGAAGAAATCATTCAACTTTTTTTCCGGACAGATTATGTATGGTGGATAGGAGGACAGAAGCACCTGAGGTGAAAAGACAGTTGAGCTTATAAAAAAATATACAATCTAATCCGAATCTAGACATCACTACTCATCGATTTAAGGCATATTTGTGCTGTGACAGTTTTTAGCAAGTTCAGGATTTTACCTTAAAACATTTCATGAAATATTTTCCCAGCTTTCAATATTGAAATTTTATAATTAACTTCGCGTATACCGTATTTATTTTGAAGCTAGTCCCTGCAAGGATTTCCATGAACGCTTTCATACAGTAATCTGAATAGGTGGGGTTTGATGGCGTGGTTGTCGTAATGCAATTGTTCAGTCTTTCTACTAACTAAAGGGCAGTATGCTATAGCCAAGGAATTTGGCTAAGGAATTTTTCCACTTATTTCTTAACACGTTCACGTCGGCGCCGATATTCATGTTTTCACTGTGAGACGGCGCTTGAATGCATGTTTGTTGGGTTCATCTATCGCACCCGAGATCTCCGATTTGGATGAAACTTTCACAGTTTATAGGGAATAAAAAAATAACTTACCCATATTTTTTACCGATTTTTTTTATTCAAATGCCATGAAGCTTGCTTTATATCTTTTATAAGAAAATATAGCAGTACAGAAGGATATTTTGTTTTTGTTAATAATAGTATTTAAAAAAAAATAGAACCTCCAGCACTTTTTTGTTTCTATTTTTAATTTGAAGCTAGAAATCTTATCTAACTATGTACAAAAAAGTGCGATGGTGTTCGGCTTCGTTGGAACAAGTTGTAATTTGGCCGAGATAAAGTGTGGTGGTTTTTCAGTAGCTATGTGTGTAGCAACTTAATGAGAAAAACTAATTTAGCGAATCATTCAATCTAATTTTGTTAATTATTCCCTAAACGACTGGGAATAAAGACTTGTGATTTTTCTTAAATGAAAGATGACAGATTTTAGATAAATTAAGGAGTTAATAATGGCGTTGAAATAATGTAAAGTTCGATGAAACGTAGTATGTTACGGAAATCATTTTAGATTCGGTAATTCGAAATCCATCGAGGACTGTAAAATATAAAAGTCTCGATCAGACTGTTATTGAAAAGATAAAAGTCTTATGAGACTTTTATTATAGGACTTAAATGAATAAAAGTCTTTGATAACAGTTATGGACTGACTGAAATTTACAAAAGTCTTCTAAAATAGTTATCTTGAGACTAAAAGATTAGAAGTCCTTTGGGACTCTTATCATAAGATTTAAATAAATAAAAGTCTTCGGTAACAGTTATAATTAACTTTAAAATAAAGAAATTTATTGAATCTCTTATTATGGACTTAAAAGTTTTTTTTTCGTATATTAACGAAAAATATGTGACTACGCGTTGAAAAGACGGCCTACTGTCAATACGCGCGTTGGAGTAGACTTTGCGGTGCTCGTACGCTGAATCCATTTATTTTACAAAAAAAAAAGCGTTAGTACATAAATTACAGGACATTTTTTCTAATTTAATTTATTATATATATTTTCATCGTATCGGAAAGGAGATATTGCCAAAAAAGTCTTTTTGGGCTCCTTTTTATCAATATAGCAGCGCGAGCGACAAAAATACGAGGTGACAAAGTAAAAATTCGAAAAGAGCACGTAGAAATCTATACAAATACCAATTTTTAAAACTCGCGGAAAACTTTCCAGGTAACTCCCTTTTTGAGCACCAAAAGACTGTAGATTATAAGCTGCATTTGGCCTTTGAATCAGAAAAATCGATTGCTCGCTCTCGAGATATGATTTTTTGAAAATGATATTCACGAGATTTCCTCCCCTAGCGTTGGGAGTTGTGGTGGGTGGGGGGGGGGGGGCTGGGCGGTGTAGGGTGAAACAAAAAAATATCGATGAGATATTTTGGTATTCCATACAAACTCTGAAAGTTTCATCCAAATCGGAAATGGTTGGGTCTAAAACAAGCCCTTTTTGATCGTTTTCGCATGGAATGGCTGAATAATAGACTTTTCTTTTCAAAACAATAGCAATATTTACTATTGAGTGCGCATCTCTAACAATATCCCATATCCTAGATTCCTAGATAATGAAGTCTTAGGGTTACTAAGGCTGTTATTCCGTTTGTAACGCATAGAAATAATTATGGTACAGCAAAATGGATTGGACACCCACGTCTATCCGTTCGTCTATCTGTCCGACTGTCTGCCCATATGATAACTCGAGAGCGTGTTCACTTTCAAAATGTAATACTAGATTTTTAAATTTTCAATTGTCGTAACTCGGTACGGTAGGGTTGAGGCTGATCTGAAGTTGGTTTTAGAATGCTGAAGATTTGCAAACGGCCTTTGTAACATTTTAAAGTTCTTCAAGTTTTCCGATAATGGACCCAACTGCGGATTCAGGAGGAGGGTCAAGGGCACAATTGCCTTCCCCCACACTGTAATCTACAGAACCAAGTTTAGTACTTTTGGAAACTAGCTCATGCAACTTACATCTCATAGGTGACATAATTATTTGTGCTTATTTGATTGGAATTTCAAAACTTCGTACCTACAAGAAAAGCGAATAGAGCAGGACAAAAAAGCCTGTTATGATAAAAATGTAAATAAAGCGAAAATAACTTACTGCATTCACACATTCAACGTAATCGATTGTGCAAAGTATTAAGACTCACCCTATCCTGTAAATATTGCTCATTAAAAAAATTATGAAAGAATTACCAATCATAACAAAATTAAATGAAAGCGAATAAAATGCATGTAAAGAGACTTTATGCAGAAATTATATTTTTTAATAAGATTTTGATTTAAATTTTAATCGGAAATTATTGCAGAAATATCTCCTAATTTAATTTCTATTTATTGAAAAGTCTCATCACCTGTTCTTTTGGTGATTGGTCCTCAATAAATTCTCTACTCCATTAAAACATTGTCTTCTTCTAAAATCATCGATTTGGCAATGTTTACAGGTGTAGTTATACAGATGCAAATTGCAAATTTTAATGCCACTTTCACTGTAATACTAATACTAAATTTAAAATATTTCTGGTGCGAAAAACAATATTTTTTGAGTTTATTTTTGTCAAAATCTTGTTTTTTTTTTTTCATAATACAAAGAAACAAAATCTAATTGGCCCATATTGAGGCTCAGTGTCAGCAGTAATTTTATTTCCCTTAATATGTAGTTATAGATCTCTGTGTCTTGGATTTATACTCAAATATCAAAACCCTTGGGCGCAGATATATTACACTTCCTGTAAGAGCGGCCTTATGCATCTCTCAGGCACCTTAAGTAAGATGTGACTTCTTGCAAATATGGGAGAGGAGCGCCTCACCGGTCTTGCTTTGCTAAATATACATCCGGGGTATATGTGTTTATTTTTTTATATTTGTTACTTGTGGCTTGAACCCTGAGCGACGAGGGCATACTACAAGAGAAATTTCTTGAACAGCTGATCGATAGAAAGAGATTACCCACGAGAATAGGACATCATTTGAAAAAATAAAATAAAAAAATGATTATAATATTTGAAAGAAAGAATTGCATGTAGCTTTAAAGAAATTGAGCATGTGTGTGACAAAGAACCAGGAACGTTGTTTTTTACACACTGGTGAATAAGGATGTAGTGGTTCACTGTTGTTTTTTACACACTGGCGAATAAGGGTGTATTGAACAGCTGCTCAAGAAATTTCTCTTGTAGTATGCCCTCGTCGCCCCTGAGTATCTAGCCCCCCCCCCCACCCTTTCAAATTTGATTTCTAGATCCGCGCCTTAATGGAACAAATCGGGTAACTCCTTCGTTAGGTTGCCAGAAAAAAATTTCGAATTTCATTTTTCAGTACATATTTGGACACTATTTCACTATTTCATAAAAATTGTAAATACAATTTCAGAAGTGGTCTAACTTGGACAACCACTTCTTGGCGTTGTCATAAAAAAATGGAGTTTTTGCATGTACTGTGAGACGTTTTTATTGTAAGGAAAAGTTCTTCACAATATGAAGTCCTATGAAATTGATTATAATCATTTTCACTGTCCGACGAACCGTTCTTGAAATAGATACGAAACATCACTTGAACAATCAAACTTGCACAGAGGGGATAGGATACGAAATTACATGCGGACATTTACCTAGGATATCGTAAAAATTGGTTCTATACCAATTATAGCTTTTTTCCCTAATTTTTGATTTTTATTTTAAAGTCATAAACCTTATGCATTCATGTGCAAAAAATTGCACCACCCCGTCTTCGTTTTGGAAATATGATATATATTTCTACTACTGGAGGTCATTATCACGTTTTTTCTTTACCTTTATTCTAAAGATAAAATTGTTTTGCTTTGAGCTTGACTTGGTTTTAAATAAAAATTTGTTAAAGAAAGGATGTGGTTAAATTTTTAAAAATGTGCGAAGCCTGTTGCCATAAACAGTTGAATAGAAATTTTTTATAGAATCTTATGAAACAAGATTATAAATGCGTGCATGTGTGCGTGTACCATAAATTTAAGAATAGCACAGTGCAACTTATCCCCTCCTCTCCTATATCCCTATATGTATAGAGTATTAATGGTTGTCAAAATTAAAATTTTCTTCCTATGACTAAAAAATATAAACAATTTTCCATTTCCCGTAAACACATACATGAAACCACCTTTAACTTACCTATCAGCCGTAAAAAATAACATTTTTAATTGAAAGCTATAAAAAAAAATGTTTTCCATCGTTGTTATCCGAAAACTCTCATTATTTATATTTTCAGGATTGGAAAACCCAAGGAATATTACGAGAATATACTGAAGCAAATTAATGGGTATGTCCATTATAGAAATCCCATACGTAACGCAGGCATTTTCATCCAAAATATCTCCTCTATTTCCAGAGTACTGTTACCAGGCGGAGCCTTGTTCTTTGATCAACCAAATGGCTATGCAGATGCGGGGAAGTACATTCTTAAAATTGCTCTAGAAATGAACGAGAAAGGTGACTATTTTCCATTATGGGGCACTTGTCTCGGATACGAATTGCTTCTTTATGCCTCCACCGCAAATGGAAATGATCCTAGGCAGGACTGTTCTGCAATGAATGATTCTATTCCGCTATCTCTTAAATACGGTTACGATTTTTTTTTATTTGTCTTTTTTATACCTACGAAATAATGCTTGTTTTTTCTTCTATCTATGTAGATTGCAGAAACAGTAAAATGTTCAAGAATTTACCTGTTGATATCGAGAATATTCTGAAAAGCGAAAATGTCACCTATAATATTCATAGATATTGTATTACAGAAAAGGTATTTTCATTGTTAGATGCTTTACGTGGATGACATTCATAAATGAGGATTTCTTCAACAATAGGACTTGGAAAACTTTGGCTTGAAGACGTCATGGCGTGTGATGTCAACGAACAAAGATAAAGATGGTCTCGAATTCATATCCACAATTGAACACGAAAAGTAAAATTTAATTTAGAGTGCCTAATTAGTGGCGTACATATATGCTCAGTCAATAATTTTCAGATATCCATTTTATGGGGTACAATTTCATCCTGAGAAAATTGCCTATGAAATTGGAGAAGTGGATAACATGTGTCGTTCACCGAATGCCATAAAATCATCCCAGTATTTCGCCCACTTTTTTGTCAATGATTGCAGGAACAATGAGCATCAATTCATAAATCAATCGGAGGAATATCGACATTTGATCTATAATTTTCCTATAACATTCACTGGATTGAAGACGCCTCGATGGACACAGTGCTACTTATTCAAGGAGGACGCCGACTATCCAGTCGTGGAATAAAAGTTGTCCCATTCAAAAATTAGAAATTTCATTTTAAATGTGGCTGTGAGATTTTATGGGGCCTATATTTATACAAAATTCAGTATTGTTAACTGCGCATATCTGGCGTTTATTAAATATATAATATATTTCTAATAATATTATAATTATACTTGTTGTTTTTTGGCTTTCTCTTTAAAATATTTCTAACCAATTTTAATCATTAGGCCTTTATCGAAGACGTCATTATTAAAACTATGCGCCGCGTATGTTGGAGAGGAATAAGGACCTAAACCTATTCATATAAAAGGCATGAAAACATCCAGAAGAATTATTCAAAAAAAGCCTGTCCGATTTAGATAATGCAGGCTTTAGATCAAGAGCGGATCCAGACGTTTGCTATAGAAGGGGGGGGGGATAAATTTTTTTTTTTTAATTAGAATTGAAAATAAGAAATCGTTTACTTACCTACATACATTATATTACTTATATTATTTAGTGATGGGTTACATTTATAGAAACATGTTGTATAGAGTACGTTTCATCACAGCTGATAATTACCCTTGATGCGCAGTATTTACCAGTCGTCTCTCAGTTTAAAAATTGCGAACAAGCAAAGAGTAAGTAAAATTGCAGGACTTTTCGTTTGCTTAATTTTTTAACATCTCGTGCAGGGCATGTGAAATATTTCTTCCGACACTTCTGTACATACTAGAGTACTGCAGGTAACAGGTAAATATGATATATATTTGGCTTGTTTTCTTTCTTATATAATTATAAATTTTCAAGGAAACTATTTTTTTCTATTTTCACTGAGAGGTAAAGGGAAGAACTCTTCCTGCTTTCTTAGTAAGGTATGGATGGGGAGACAGAAATTACTTAATTCTATTTCCTTAGAAATCAAGTTTGAGGAATACTCGATGTTATAGGAGATAGGCTTCTAATAAAAGTAATAATATTTTAATGTATTTGGAATTTGTTGAATTTGAAACATATGAATTTTGTCAAATCCCTGCCAACAAAAGTTGACCCAAATGAAAGAGAAAATAAAGCAGTCCATGTGAGTGGTCTCTGGTTTATATCAGGAATCCCCCTATACATATTTAATGATGTCCACGATAAATTTTCACCACATTACTTCTATGATAGATTTTGAAGAAGTTCGTTTGAAGTTTTTGATTAATCAGTAATCAATAAAATAAGACACATAAAATTTTTTAGCATTTATAAAGAATATAGTAAATAAAAAAGTGATCAGAACTTGTTAGGGCAAGTGAAAAGAGACATTTAAAAATATTATTTCAAATTTGAATCATAGATTATTAAAAAAAAGGGAAGCCAGTCAAAGGACAAACTCGTGCAATTGTTTTACCCATATTTAAAAAGAAGATGAAAGAACGGTTCGAGAACGAAGGAAAATTGAATTCATAATCGAATTTTATGGTAACCGAAACGGTGAATTGACAGAAGTATCAGCGGCAACAATCAATCGCATAATTGCGGAAGGAAAAAAGTCATCGAAGTTAAAATTGCCGCCCCGGGGGGGGGGGGCTATCCACCTGATCGCCCCGCTGTATCCGCCATTGCTTTAGATTAGTTAAGCTTATTTGTACATTGCTTTCCAGTCGTCTACTCTCCCGTAAACATAATTTTGAATCAAATTTCCTGGAAGTCGGTAGGTGCTTGAAATGCCTGCAATCTATATTTTACAATTGTCTCACGTTGGCATAGGACATGCTTTGATGTGGGAATTAAGGAGCATGAGTAGAATTACGGAGGTGCCGATGTATCACACGCGTAAACCTTCGCAGATTGTATGCCGGAGGAAAAACAGAAGATGGTAGATTGTTCCACATTCGCACAGTACGGAATAAAAAAGCATTACCGAATTTTACAGAAAGTAATTTTAAAAGAAAAAGGATGTGTGCGGTTTGCAGCGTGGTTATTGCCTGTGGGAATTATTCCACAAGGAATCACACTAGATATTTCATCGGCACATTGACCGTACATGTAACGATAAAGGAGCGAAAGTCATCCAGCATTGCGAAGGTGCTCGAGCGAGTCGATATGACAAGTTATTACAACATCGCCAATGAGCTTGAAGGCTCCCTTCTGGACAATGTCCAATGAAACTAAGTCTGTGTGACCAGCCCCAACCCAGATATGGGAATTATATTCTATTCTAGGTTTGATGTATGACTTGTAAAGGAGCGCTAGATTCGATGGGCTGAAGTATTTCTTACACCTTTTCAGAAATCCAAGATAGCTCGATTCTTCTTTGGCAACAGAGAAGATGTGGTCTGTCCAACTTACTTTACTGGAAATATTAATGCCAAGAATGCATAAAGACGGTGTGTTGTAAGTCAGTGCTGCATCAAATGAAACGGGAGTGGAGAAATTATGATCTTGTTTTAAAGAGATGAGAAAATCTCAAAATATTCAGATTTATTTTTTGTGATGGTACTTTGATCAATTTTTATGTTTGTCTGGATTCTATCACTAATGTCCATGTCCATTTGGTTGTGAATGCACATTTGTAGGGTTAGTTTTGCGTGCTGAAGGAGGTCACACACATTGCTTGCAACTTTGATATCTGTATTGTACCAAATTAGAGCTTCATTTTTTAGATTTGTAATTTCCTTCCCATTTGATATCCTTATCTTGAATGGAAGATGGATGTATTGGAATTTGTTTTTATTCGCTTTATTATATTGCTGAAACTTCTTCATTATGCACATCTACTATAGAGCTCTATATACCATCAATCTAGCCTCTTTTTCAATAATTTTGTACAATGCCGTTAGATTTGATAGTTTCCCTAGAGCGATAGTAGATCTTGTGCGCCTAAAGTATCGGTCACATTTAGACAGGCAATTCATTGGAGTTTAGTTAGATTCCTGATGATTGCCATTTATGGGCACTCATTATGTTGCGACAACATACATAAATGATCATGAGTCGAACTAGTGATTTGTAAAGCCAATTCATTATATCTGGCTTTAGTCCCCATGTCGTGCCAGTTAGTTTTCTACAGTTCTATAACGTTAATATACCTTTTTGGACTGTATTTTAGGAATATATACTTGTTTCAATTGAGCTTCATTTTGAGAATAATTCCGAGATATTTAACTTCTTTAGACATTAGGACCACCTACCAAAGGAAGTACAGCTATAGTTATATTCCTGATTTTTGTTTTTTTTTCCGTGAAAACAAACAGTATACACTTCTTGAACAAAATTTTGATTTTTCGAAGGTTTGTAGAATTCAAGCGCTCATACATTTTACTTTTGATAATGATTACAAGGTCATCAACGTATTCTTATGATTATTTTGGTTGTTTAATTAAATTAACATGTCTTCAGCTACCATGGACCACACTAGTGGAAAATGACTTTGTTTGTGATTTTAAGAAAAACGGAAAAGAAATCTCCGCATAGACTACGAAATCTCCTGCGGTCATAGGCTCATCTGATAGAGGGCAGTTGATATTTAAATCTTGGATGGAAATATCGAAAATGAAATTTTATTGTGATATCGAGAAACGTGACCCTAGAGCCTCCCATAAACCGCGATATTCCACTGTTACTATATAGGTTCATTCGACAGAACAGAGTTCATTATATTCATTTTAAATCGAAATTCCGAAAAACATTTTTTTTAATTTCAACAAAAACGTCCTCAAGGCCCTGGACGCATAGACGATTTTTCTTTGAGATATTGAGCATACATCTTTGTTTTTTGTTATCCTTTTCCACTATTTTCCCAATAGTTCTCAGAATTATTGAACTTATGCTGACCTAGGCCGGACACTTGGTTTGCTTCTTGTCTTAGATATAATCTCACCATAATGTCTCTCCATATTTTGGAGATAAATCCTCTCGTAAAGCATGCTTTAACAGTTTTTATTAGGATTCGTAAGAGTATATCCAATCCTTTTCGGAGAAATGGGAGGAATAGTTCGGCTTTATCTAGTGATTTATATGATTTAATTAAGTTTATAGCACAATTAATGCATTACCAGATGTGAAGTTTCTGACAGCATTCTGCCAGTATTGTCTGTCAGGACGATATTTGACAGCTGGAGAAGATATGTTATCTTACGCTTTGCTCTCCGGCATTGCAAGGCCTTGCAAATGAGTCTGTGTAAGAAGCTCCTGAGTTTCTGCTTCCGTTTTGGTATAGCTACTAGATTTTAGGACAGATTTTGTGGTGAGTTTTCACCATGATCACCTTTATCGGATTTATAGATTATATTCGGTTAGGGATTGAATGTATTCCTCTTAGTTCCATTATCTTTTCACTTTATTGCCTAGCCTGTGTACCTATTCTCTGAGTTTTGTAAACTAGTTGTTGGACCATTTAGGTTTTCTACTAGCTGCCTTTTACAGTCCTGGTAAGTCTGGCCTATATGTGAATTATCATTCACAATTCTTTCAGTTGTAGCACAGTCACGTGCTAGCTCACCTTAGAGCTTATTGAATGGATTTCAAGGATCAGATCAAGTACCTCTAGGTCTATACGTTTAACAAAGGAATGAATGGCTGAGATTTGAAATGAGCTGTGCAAAGTTATTGATGTATTGGTAATTTTCGATGATAAAATTATCTTTTATTATTTTGCCAAGCCTAGCGGATTACCTATGATGGAAACCATAGCATGGCAAAGAAGGAGATAGGGAAAGGAGTAAGGGACATTGGCAAATTCTAAGCCCGAGGAAAGACAGAATATGGTATACCTACTGTTTCATATTCGCACAGTTTGGAATAAAAACGCATTACGGAATTAAACTGCACGGCCGAAAGTATTTTGAATCGCGAGTAATTGCGGACAGATATTTTAGTAAAACGTTCATCATGTATAAAGGAGCGAAAGGATTTCGACAACGAGTCGGACAAAGGGGACGACGGGGATGAAAGATGCCAAGCACGGAGGCTATGGCGATCAGTTGTGTTAAAAAGTCGATATTACAAGCTATTGCAGTATCTAATGAAGATGGACAATGAAGAAAGTAGTGGAACGGAGCATCCACTATGTCCAAATCAATTAGTCTACCAAAAAGGTAAACTAACAGAGATGGCATTACTAAACCTAAAATGGTATAGAAAAAGACATTGATATCAGAGAAATCACACTATGTATATTTCTGGCAAGTCTTTAATGCCTGCAATGATTAGACATGGAGTGGATTCAACCCATAACAGATGAATTCAGGCAATACTCTCCAACAGGATAACTAAAAGACAGTGGGCCTACACCACTACAGGTTGTCCACAAGGAGGAGTACTATCTATACGCTTCTGTGGTTTATAGTGGTTTACGAGTTTTCAATTCAACTAAACAACTAAGGTATTGAGTCACAAGATTAAGCCGATGACTTTGTAATCCTTATTAAACTTAAATATGGGCGCTCGATTTTTAGAAAGCTTCATAAAGCTCTGAGTTTTGTTCAAAATTGGTGTTCTGTACACAAATTATCAGTTAACAAAAAAAAAAAATCAAAACAGGTAACAAAAGACAACAAAGCTACTTATGCCAAAAAATTTACAAGAAGACGCCTGAAAGTGTCGACCGAGTTAGCCTTCTGGATGTTGCGTGGCAATGAATTCCACATTCGAGTAATTTAAGCAATATAAGATCTATCAAAAACAGAGGCCTGTAAACGTGGAATTAGCAGTTTGTAACCTCTGGTAGAGTTCATGGGTTGAAACATGGTCCTCAAGTAAGCGGGCTGAGAGTTTTGAATTAGATTGAATAGGAGGAGTAATGCTCTACGCTTTAGATATACTTCAATAGAGCAACCTAGCAGTGCACAATTCAGGTGAGACACATGATCGAATTTTTTTTACCTGAAAACAAATTTCTACACAATCGTTAAATGCAACATGTCATTTTCTGGAGCAGTGCGAATCTAGCATCGGGAAATCAAGTGAATGATGTAATATTAGATACCTAAGCAAATGACAGCGCACCTTAGGGGAAAGTATTCTAGCAGACAACCCTAGGTGGCAGATGGTAGCGTAGATCTTTGATAGGCTAGAGTTGACGAGATCACAACACTTCATATTATAGTTTAAGGTGACCCCGAGGCTACGGACTTTATCTACCAATGGAATTGAAAAACCATTCAAAAGAATAGGAGGAAGTGATGAAGAGTCAAAAGTACCAAACGCAAAAGCGATACACTGTGACTTATTTCGACTTAGTTACAGTTTATTGTTAATCGACCAGGTGTATATGTTACGTAAATCGCAGTTAATCCGATCCGCATAGTTTTCGATAAGACCTAGAGGATGACTGAAATAGACCTGAACGTCGTCAGCATAAATATGAATGTTGACATCTTGTATTATTTCAGACAGATCATTAATGAATAGGCTGACGAGTAGAGGATCAAAAATGGAACCTTGCGGTACTCCACAAGACAGAAGAAGTAAATTTGAGTAACTACTGTCCTTTTGCGTTCGCCCCTTTAAGAATTTCTTGATTGAATGAACAGCTCGACACGAAAAATGGAATTCATTAACCAATTTGTCTAGAAAGTTTACATGGAAAATACTCTCGATAGCATTGGAGAAGTCTAAAAGCGCCAGAATATAAATCTCCCTTCTATCAAATGGAACGCGTATGTCTGTTGTGACTTTAACGAGAGCACTTTCGCAACTATATGCTTGGGTTGAAGCCCAGATTGACCGCTACTTATGAGGTTGTTTTGCAGTGTGTACTGTTGAACCTGCCAATATAGTAGCTTCTCCAGAGCCTTCGAAAGAAAACAAAGCAAACTGATGGGTCTATAATCAGCAGGAGTTGTAGTCGCAGTCCGCTAAAGGATAGGAAGTACGTGTGCTGTTTTCCATATTTTTGGGAACACCGATTTCGTAATACAGGTATTGAAGATATATAAAAGTGGGTTTATAATGAGCGGTGCAATTAGCTTCATAAAACGGGGTGACATATCGTCAGGGCTGACAGCATTCGATTTAATAGCGAAAGTCGCATTCAAGGCCTCAGTTCCTGTGGGCTTAGGTTGTACTTATAGCCGTCCTGCCTCCATATGCTAACATCACGCAAGTTACACCATAGCATTTTTGGTTGAACACTTACTTCAAACTTGCGCTGTTAATATGTACGTTTAGCCTCGCGAATTTTTACATTAATTTTGTTCATTAAGAGTGTGTAAATCTTCCTACTTTCTGGAGTCCTCAATCAACGATACTTGGAAAACAAGCAGTTCCCGATCTGCAATCAAGGATCTTATTTCGTTGCTGAACCAGAGACAGAAGTCGCTTTTTATTGCCCTAGTGCGTAGAGGTACATTCTTGTCATACTGATACTGAATGGAACGGTTGAGATGAAAAACCTGATCGTCTATATGCGGTTGGCTGTAAATATACTCCCTGATGTATATAGACCATGTCTCGAAGAAGATGAAATAGTGGAGCACGTCTTATGTGAATTGGAGGCCATTCAAGGACGTAGGCCTTTGGCTTTTGGCTCATACTTTTTAAAACCTGACGACTTGGAGAAAATTTCATCCAAAATTTCCTAGGGAAAGTGGAATTTTTGGATGAACTATAATGAAAAGCGGCCCACAATAGGGCGACTCGCCCCATTATAAATATAAATCTAAATTTAAAACTAATCTAATGAAGCTAATGCGACCAGCCCTAGCCCACCCACGGGAATTGTATTTAAGGTCTCGCATAATGAGGAGAAGAACGAATTTCTAAGATCGAATTTTATTTTAAGAGCATTCAAATTGATGAAATCAATTTAAGAATAAGATGAAAATTGAAAAACATACATGTAAACAATAAAACTGGAGAACAAGCATTGATTTATTTCTGATCATTATATATTTAGAAAACGAACACACAAAGCTCAATGCCAAATCATATTAATTGTCCAAGTCTCCTAAAAACTTTGCGATTTTATCTCTACAAAAATTGCGGAAACTAAACAAGGAATGCAAATATTAAATATTCCAACAACAGCTCTAGCAGATTTAATCAAAAATGCAAATTTATGAAGAATCAAAATGACACAACGTTATAGAATAAATTTATCTGCTGTATTACATGAAAGCGCTCCAAATGTCCCATTTTCAGGATCTGAGAAGCAGATTTTATATCGGGTACAGATAAACACAGCCATAATACTTGCCACATGTATGTATGTATATGCAGTCCTTTGAATTGACGGCAATATGCACATAGCACCCCCCAACGATCCACTAATAATCACCTCAAAAGCCTCCACAAATATCTGAACTAAATTTGAAATCGCGCGAACATTTCACCAATTCAAAGATGCCGCAGGACTAGGTTAATACTAGGGTGCAGTTGCTGGTATGTATTCACAACGTAAATGCTTATAGTACACATGAACATGCATATAGACTGATTGGAAAGGCGAACTATGATGGAAAGCGAGTTCGTTGCCTTATTACTGCAGATGCATCGGGTTCAAAAGTTCAACAAACTCAAACTAGGTAAGCACCCCCACACACATGTACACACACGCACGCTCACACAAACACACACATACACACACACACACACACACACACCCACACACACGCACACACACACATACACATACAGTGCCCTTGCTTCCGTGACGTCATATCTGCAGGAATGCTACTGCTCCGAAAGTCCATCGATGATCCACCTCGCAGAATACAAACGGGGCAAGGACATACCCAAAAATGAGATTGTAAGTTGCCATGTCCTTTTGCATAATACGTATGCACTCACTGAAGCACTGAGTTGGAAGTTGCATTGAATAGACAGGAAGAGGAGGATGAGGGGGTGGGTGTTGAGTCGCGGAGGGGGCGTTAAGTTGGGGAAGATGAGATTGTTGCATCTATGAATTTTATGAACCCTTATCTGGCTGGGGATACTGTGTCAGAAAGGAAGGTGCACTTTGATGTGATTGTTACATGTGGTCGTCAGAGAAATGTATATGTGTTTTTAAAAATGCAAGTTTGCGCAGATTTGGTAGATTTTTTTTCCAGATCAGATGAGACTGTATCTATCCCTTGAAAGGGCATAGGTGAGTGTTTGTTTCTGACAGATTCCCCTTTTCACAAATATTTTTTCAAGGTGTCTGCGCTTAATGTCAATCCTTTTACGTAACGGTTATTTAAGGGATAGCTTCAAGCATCATTACATACAGTCTGAAAGCAGCTTGCACAGCGTCAGAAAGGTAAATGCTAAATGATGAAATTCGACATTAAGGGGTTAAAAGCAGATGATAAGTGCTCATAATGGTTTAAAAGGATGCTATACTATACTTTGCATGAAAATGTGCTCTAGGCATCGCCCACAGTTAATTTACAATTAAAATTCCATTTGAATTTAAAAATCTGTAACAAACTGATGTTTTTTTTTCTGTATTTTCATAGCAGATTTAATTTTTCACTTGAGTCCTTCTTTTCAGTGTCTAGTCGTAATAACCACATCCTAATTATGTACATAACTTAATCTTCCATGCTAATCAAGATTAGGTGACTGATAAGGTTGAAGGTAAAATCAGCTATGACTGACTTCCCCACAGTACTCAATGCCTTTAATTGGTATTTCCTGTGTATCTGCCTCATCATTGAGAGCGCTTGTAACAACTTTAAAACAAGGTGCTCTAAAGATGCTAGGATCAGAACCCTTTACTTGCAAGTGGGTTAATATAATGCAGGAAATCTGGTAGGTTAGCAACATTTGAGCAATGTGGGACTCCCTAGGGAGACGTGTTATCACCATTGTCCTGGTTAATAGCTACCAATCCTATTTTGATATTGATAGAGAAGGAATATAGAGGTGGTTATGATGACGATATATTCATGCTGATCTCAAGAAAATATCTAGTCATCCGAAGGGAAACTTCAATATTTACACAAATGGGCAAATGACTCTGGCATAGCAGTTAATCCCGCAATCCCATATCGAGTTAATTTTTTTTACACGGGAAATAATTTTTGAAACTCTAAATATTGGTAGGTTGGACGATACCAGCTTCGAATCGATAGAGCTTTCCGTGCACTGCAATATCAATTTAACATGTATAAAGGAGCGTATTAAGAAGGCTCCCACAGTGCTTAGTGCTTGAAAAAATATTTAGGAAGAATAGTGTAAGCCCAAATGTCAAACGAATACTGAATGTACATTTCAATAGTGAAATCAGAAGAGTCACTTGCCTTGTGCCAATGGAAATCATACTCCATCCCTTGCCAAGCGACATCTTTTGGAAACGAAACAACTTTAGGTTAGTGACATACTAGTAAACTTTGGGTTCGGAGAACGGAATATTCAGGAAGGTTCTAGGATAACTTGTAGAATATAAATACGGTGCTACTCACATCCAGGAGGCGGAGTCTTATTTTAAACAGTGAAGTGAACCAAGTAAACTATTTGGATTGCGATAATTAGAAGTACAGTACTAGCGAAAGCTATAAAGAGCTGATTTGATAATCGTTTGCGAATTTGTGAGAGTGAACAGTAAAGTTAAATAAAGAAAGAACTTTTGAATTATATCTGAAATATTGTGTTTTAAATAACGAACTAAGGCCACGGTGGTAACAATACTAAGATTTATCCGGAAAATTACCTGCTGATTAACACTGACTGCATTTCCTCAATGTAAAATTTTGTTCTAATTGTATTTTCTGTTATAATTCCGAGCAGAAAGGAGTGGGGGAAGAATTTACTGATCAAAACTAGAAGTTTTCACTGAGATTGAAGAAGATGAAGAAATCTTACACCGCTTGTCATATTTACATATATTTTGAATAAGCTGGAGAGTGGCAATCTAACTTCTTTCACATACAAAGGCTTAAGTAGGATGAAGTAAACAAGAAATATTTCATTCTAATATCAGTACCGTACCCAAAGCATTTGAATTAAGGCGCGTCCACACATAACAAACATTCCACAACAAATGTTTGAGACACATTTGACAAATATTTGTCAAACGTTTGTCAAAGATTTGTGAGGTAAGGTTCCGTACCATCGTACAAAATTTAACACTATATGTACTTTTTATATTTATTTTTTCAAATGAGAGTAGGCGTCATGTGAAAAATAATGCTGTCATTTCAAAAAATAATATAATGCTGTCATTTGAATAAAAAAATGCCTAATTATGATAAGAATAATGAATGAGAATAAAACGAGGAAAAAAACGCCGAAATAATAATCACGTTTCTTATATGGGGGCGCCCCTTTAATTTTATTTTTATTATTTGATGTTATAGCACACTCTGTGAAAATTTCAACTGTCTACCTATTACAGTTCATGAGATACAACCTAGTGACGGACGGACGGACAGCGAAGTCTTAGTAATAGGGTTCCCGTTGTTTAGGTACGGAACCCTAAGACTGTACGATTTTGCTTTGGTTGAAAGCTGTACCTGAATAATATCGCCAGATGAATTGCTCAGATTCCCAAAATGATAACTGGTTTGTATAGTAATAATGAGGGCAGAGACAATAGAGCGTCGAGCACTGCAGCTGCAGCTTGTACCCATGTAATGTATGTATGGTTTGACTAATGTTAAATATTCATCAACGTTTACTGCTGTAACAAATATTGAACATTTGGAATACAATTTTCACATAACTATCCTATCAGATGTTTGACAAATGTTTGACAAACATTTGATAAACATATGACAAATACTTATCAAACATCTTTCAATTGCCTATAAAATGTTTGTCAAATGTTTGACAAATGTTTTCTTTGCTAATGTGTGTTATGGATAGAGATAAGCCCGTGTGATTGATCAACAAAGCTGGATGATTTTGCTAAAAAGTTCAAATCTATATTCAGGTATAGAAAGAGAATGTTATTAAAAAGACAAAAGGCTTTTGGCTTGGGCTGCTTCATTTCTCAGTGGATACGACATTTTTTGGTTTCGTATTTAGATGTACTAAAAACTTGTTTCAATAAAAACATTCAAAACAAGGTTGCAGTTTTTAGCTTATGTGAAAAAGATAGATCGATTTATGCCTACGACATCCGACAAAAATCGGTGAAGACCTTGCCTCCAACCGTCAAACTGTCATATGTGTAGCCTACAATAATTAAGATTAATCCTTAAGTGGCTACATTGCTGCAAAGATTGGAAAACTTTTCTTACGAACGTCTAATTTAACTCGAGTGACGTCAAATTTGCAAGTCGTAGTAGTATCTGGTCTGCTATGGAGCGCCAGTCTGTCAAATATTTGACAAACAATTAAAACGACAAAAATACAACAAGCCTATCACTGGTTGTTTCCGTATTTGAATACCTTCTACAATTCAAAATTACACATTGATGCTTTAAAAAAGAGTGAGACATTTTCGCAAAAGAATCGTAAAAAGAGAAAGATATTTAATTTATCGTAACTTTTCTTCACTTCATGGTGCTGCAATTCAGAATTTTGATAAAAAAGCCCTAAGAATCACGAAAAACTACTGAATTTTCTCAAGCTAATAGTATTGAGCGCAAGTAAAGTAAAATTAACTGTGTCTCAAAATATTAACCAATAAAATAGACATGCAATTTTGTGTAGAGTGGAGACTTCATAGCGCCACCTATATTATAAAAATGAAAGTAATTTTTTTAGTGATAAACTGCATATTGGACTAGTAAAATTTTTGTTTGTAATTTTATTAGCTGTATCGAAAAATCATGTTTTATTAAAACTAGATCTAGACATTAAGGCCGCTACACACGCTCAAGCAAATCTTGCGACTTGTGCATGGCCCAGTCGCTTGATATGCATGAGCGTGTGTAGCGTAAATTGGAGTTTGAGTTGAGACTGAAATCTGTCATGAATGAAATCGGACGATCCTATTGCGTAAAAGCAAACCTAACGACTTTACTATAGAAATGAATGAAAGTTTGAATAAAATTCGATGCGAATGGAGGAAAAAGTTAGCATCCGATTTTCTCTAGTTCAATTGTATAGCATAGCCATAAGTATTGCTTGTACGTAATAGAATCGGCCGATTTAACTCATGCTATATCAACTCAAGTTTCCACATTCGCTATACACATTCATGTACATCAAACGACTGGGCCATGCGCCAGATTTGCTTGAGCGTGTGTAGCGGCCTTTAAGCAAAACTTATGATTTTACTATAGAATTGAGCTACACAAAATCGGATATTAATTTTTGCCTCCACTTGCAACGAATTTTATTCAAACTTTAATTCATTTCTATAGCAAAGTTGTCAGGTTTGCTTGTATGCAATACTTTCATTCGATTTCATTCATGGCAGACTTCAGCCTTAACTCAAGCCTCGACTTGCGCTACACACGCTCATTCAAATCATACAACTGGCCCAATGGTATGATTTGCTTGAGCATGTGTAGTGGCCTTTACTTTAATCAAAGAACATCTAACAGAAAGAATATGCATCTCGTATATTGAAAAGTTTTATATGGCGGGTCGTATTATTACGTCTCGCTTTCACAAATTTTGCTTTTTGACGACCCCCCGCCACTCATCATCCAGTCACCTGTGGTGATATGATACTGCGACCCGCTCTCACAAATTGTTCGAAAATTCTCTGCTTTTTCACGACCCGCCACTCACTACGTTGACGAGTGGCTGGTCGTCAAAGCACCAATTAAGATATATGTTCTTTGCTTCAACCCAACTATAAAAATGACTGTAAACTTACACTTAAGTACGCCATCCCTATACCACAGCCAAAAAGTAATTGAGAAGAATTGTTTTGCCGCCCGGTATTTGTAGTCACTTCATCCTTTTTGTCTGTGGTTACAAAACAACTAACAAAATTCTCTACAACCGATTATCTGTCTTTAGCGGTGGCAGGTCTTAGAATTAATTAGAATTCTCGATTTAAACTCTTCAGCAGATATAATATATTAATTGGAGAAAAATAACAAACTTCTTTTCAAAAACAAAATTCCATCTATACAAATTACACATAATTTGGAAAGTTTTAATTGGAATATATAAAGTATTCCCAACAGAAAATCCACTAAGTCGCAATAACATAAACAAACATCAGAGTTGAAAGTTATTACCGATAGGACAAAAAACCCGTCAAGGATCTATGATCCATCCATCCATCCCTGAAGTACTCTTATTTCAGGCGCAATGATTGACCCAGTGACCCGATATCTTGGAACGATGACGGAGATTTTGGCCTTCAACAGCGCGTTATGTATACACAGCACTCTGGATGCATCTATAAACAGCTTCCGGTGTCCTTCAACTGCACACACATAGTTAACAACGTAAATATTTACTCATTCGAGATTATATATAAAAATCCACGTGCTGTGTGTCCTGCAACTGACAAAATTCATCACAGATTACAACGTTTATAAGTAGTGATTCTATGTAGTTTAATTAATAAATAATCTCTGGGACTCTGGAGCATTTTTGTGTCGCATCTATCTATCTATGGGAGGATCTTGAAAAATAATCAATCAAACCAGCTTTTCGAAGACTACATTCGAGGAGACGTGCAATAAAATACGCCCAATCCTTTAAGTTTCATTGAAGGACTTTGTGGTGAATGCGATGTATTGCATTGTACTGTACTGGATTTTAGCGTATGGGGGGGGGGACTACAGTTTATTTTTGTTGCCGTCATTTATAGGTAGTCGGTACATATATGAAACTATGAACGTCATCAGCTCTGGGTCATGGAACTTCAGTGACCTCCTTTCATTCTCAATGAGCAACTAGACCTCCATCTAGATCCAATCTTTAAAGAAAGCTTCGAAGCTTCTCGATTAAAGTTTTCTAGGTATTTACGTAAAGCTCTAATTTCTAGCACAAATATGCTGTTAAGAGCAGAGATCGTATCCGTATGAGTACTGTGCACCATCATTCTTTCAGGTAATAATAGTATAGCATCCTTATATTTGTGTGCTTGTCATTATTGCCCCCAACTCCTCTTTTCGGTTCCTCGTTGACTACGATGTCGTTTACATTTCACGAGGAATGTGGAACTGGCGGGTCCAAGGGCTATTTATCTCGGGAAATTTCAGTTTATGAGGAATCAAATTCTGCGAGAATATTTCATGTAAAGGTTACTAGAGCAGTTTGTGTCAAGGATTAGTGATGCACATCGTAGCTATTCTAGTTGAAGTACATTGGAATGGGAAACCTTCAATGAGAGATGAAATTATATCTTTAGACTTTCATGTAAATAGAAGTTCTAAGACTTATTTATAAATATGTATCTAACTAACTCAGAATTTTTAGAATCGGTCATAGATTGAATAGACGAACTTTTGTGATGATGTGGGATGAATTTTATACTTTTGGTGTCTAGGAGGGCGGAGCACGTATAATTTTGAAATTTTTCTATGAAAGAATTCCAACGCATTCGTTTTCCACGAATTTTTAAATCAGACAAAATACAAGGATAATTCACTGGAGGAGGTAAGCATTCAATGGTAGAAATGCACCTACATTAAAATGTGCAATAATCTATTTTTAACATAATTAATTTAATTAGGCTGGGTAGGTTCATGACAAAAGTTCTAGGTAGGTACCTATGTAGGTGTTTAAGTTTTAGAACGAGGCATATTCAAGAGAAAGCCGAAACAATTCTCTATATTAGGGTGGAAAACACAGGCAATTTTATTCCCTTGAGCTAGGATATACGTGGTTCGTTGAACGGTTTTTGACCTCAACTATATTCGTTTTTGAGACTATTTATAAAAAGAAATTGAAGGTAGTCAGGGTAGTCATTTTATTAGGAATTTTAAGGATTTACTAAAAAGGGTAGTACAAGTATTTATCACACGGATTTTAGGAAATATGTATGCACTGAATCCATATATCCAAAACTATCAGAGATTTTTAGTTTTTTTTTTTTGGCAGATCAATCGAGAATTACTAGGCGTCGATATTCCAAGTAAATCGAACCATCTAATCGAAATATCGTTGCTTTTTTTGACATTGGAGTTGAAAAATTGCAGTTTAATTTTTAATTGTAGTAAGACTGAAAATTATTTCTATTAGTTATGGTAGGCTAGACGTTCGTGGTTAATTATGCAAACTGAGGATGCCTGCACTAGAAGAGTGCTGCTAAACATATTTATCTTAACAACTACTTTATTCATAGTGTGCGTTAGTGTGCAGACATAAACTTGGGAGTGAGTTCAGCTAATTAACTTATATTACAGAGATCACTGGGTTCATTTCATGATTTCAGATTTCAAGGTCGCTGTTTAATTTAATTATTATCAAATTATAACACCAAATCTATGCAACAATATTTGCCCGGCACATGTTTGTCATCTTTGATTTTCTTTTCTTTCGTTGAGGCAAGGTGTTAGGTTTAGAAATTTCGAGATTGAAGGATAAAATAAAATAAAAATAAAAGAATAAAAATGTTGGGGAAAATTTTTATGTATATCATAAATATTTCTGAATATATTTTAAACATAAATATTAGGGGAAGTTGTAGTACCTTGGACATAGTAGTACCTCGGTCAGTAGGCTGTTTTTAAATGTTCCAGCGATTGAATTTTCAAATAATCCATCGTGTTCAATGCATGTGCTTACAGGTGAACACATGTTGTGTGTTCATTAGTTGCAAGTTTTTTTTTGACAAGTGTTGGTCGTGTTGTTTAAAAGTTTTTCACTCAATAAGTAAATTTGCTCGGTTAACTTTTGTCCGTGCGTTGTACCTTGGACACAATGAGGACGTGGTACCTGAAGTATGTCCACGGTATATCGAGATGTCCAAGGTATAACGTGTGTACTCATTATTTTAATACATTCCTTATTATATAACATTATACTTACTTTATAGCTGAATAATATGCCGCGTAGTAAGAGTGGAGTTAAGAGGATATCAATAGATAACGAGAAATTGATAAAAACTCTTCAATTATTAAAAAATAATACGTCAACTCTGCTGGGTGTGTCAAAACTTACAGGAATACCCAGAAGCACCCTTAGGAAACACCATTTTCACATCTTGAAAACTGGGAGCGAACAAAGTAAAATAGTTCCACCAAGAATGTGTTCACAGAAAAGGAAGAGATACTTTTCCTTAACTACATAAAAGAAGCTGTTACGTTACAATATGGTCTAATGCTGACAAATGTAAGAGAAATAGAGCAAAATACGGATGGTGACTTTTGGCTCCGTTGATTTAGAAAAAAATTCAACAAAACCAGAAACTACAAGTCTGGCACGGTCAACCGCTTTTAATAGAACTAATGTTGCCAAGCAATTTTCTAAAATCAAATACCCACCCAACATATTGGCTGTAAATATATAGAACGTCGATGAAACTAGTATATCAACTGTGTATATTCCACCAAAAAATATCAAAAAACAAGTAAAAAAGCTAATATTGGTCTAAGACCAATTCTTATGATACCCTAGATGAATGTCCGTATGAAATTTCGTATGGGTACCCATTTGAGCAATTTTGATTTTTGCAGTGGTTTTTCGCATATATTTCTAGAACGGTTTGTCGGACAGAAAAAATGATTATAACAAATTTTATAGGATTTCATATTCTGAAGAAGTTTTTAGTACAATAAAAATGTCTTGGACTGATCGTTTTCACAGTATACATAAAAAACCTAAATTTTTATATGGCAACACCAAGAATGGGTTTGCCGATTTAGTCCGTTTTTGAAATTTTATTTGCTAGTACAATAAAAATACCACGTACCAAATTTCAGCTCTCTACGTCGACGCGTTCTCAGGCAGTGTTCAAATATATAACGGAAAATGAAATTTTGGTATGGTAACCCCACGAAGGACTTGCCCGATTTATATCATTTTCGAACTTAATTTTACTTTTTTTTTAAAGTTCGTGTACAAAATTTCAGCTCTCTAAGTATACGCGCTCTCGAGTTATCGAGCGCACAGACGGACGGACATGCAAAAATCAAAATAACTTTTAATATTATGCGTGGTTGTCCAATCCATTTTGCTCTACCATCATTACTTCGAGGTGTTATAAACGGAATGACAAACTTAGTATAGGTACCCTATAGATTTCATCTAGGGTATATAAAGAAAGAGGTGATCGACTGTCAAAACATTATTTCCCACTCTTTTATAGCGAAGTGTCACTTGTAGCATTTCAACAATATGTCGTTTATGACGTTTATGGTGAAGTTCCTCTTAACAATATGTTTGAGTATACAGGAGAATTAAGGTAATTACTGCTAGCACAGTTCATGGACATAAACAGAATTTCAGATTTTATTGATATTTGTTTTTATTTTTCAATTAGGGCTAGTACACAAGGTAAAGGTGAATTTACCATGGAATACAGTCGTTATTCACCGTGTCTTCCTCATGTTCAAGATCAAATTATTAGAATCGAAGTAATTTGCTTAGATTTCACGATAATCCTCAGATAATCGATCTACTTCATCGCTCTGTACTGATAGAACTTTGGTACAGAGGATAGCCCAGTTACAATAGTTACAACAGTCGCTCTGTTAAAAAAAATCTAAGATTTCAGTATTTTCTTTCTGTTTTGTTTTAGATTTTTAAGATATATTTACTAAAATATAGGTTAAAAAATTAATGGTAATAGATTTTATTATTATGATGCGTGTCATTGTACAAAAAATTTCAATCAAAATATCTAATGCATTTCTTTATTCTTAAAATAATTAAGAAAGTACAAGACAACTACATCAGAAGCAGAATACTCAAAAAGGTCAGCAACTCATCCAGGTCAGCATGCTAATTAAATGGACAGATATCGCATAAACATCTTTCCATAGTCTGTTGTTAAGACGATGATGAAAAAATAAACAGATCCAGGTCCTGCTCATATCCCGGGCAGTCACCAAAAAAGAAGAAGTATCCTCGTCGATCTTTATAATAGCAATATGTCGGAGAATTATAGCAAACTTACGACAGAAATCGGGAATAGTAGTGGTTTCTAAAGAAAGCCCCAACCGCGAAACCTTTGTTCGTGTTAATAAATCCACCAGACACATTTTTTCGTTTTGTACCCTGCATTTTTATTCATCGTCATTACTTAACACAATAAAATTAGAAGAATTGTCAACTAAAAATCCCATTTTTTGTGGCTAATTTCTTGAATGTGATGTGCCGAATTTTATTGTTCCATAGGTAGTAGCTTGCCTTAGTACTGCTGGCCATATTCTATGGAAATATGCAAAAATAATAATTACGAGAGAATTTTCAGATACGAATATTTGGCACCTACGAACTTGCTTTAAATATTTTTAATTTGTTTGCGTGTACTGTTAGCACTTATAGTATGTATGAGTTTGCTGCCATAATAGCAAAATTTACTGCCATAAAATTATGGCAGTACAAATTTCCCCTTCGTCAGTAAAATTTTGCTGGATTATCTTTTGTCTTTATCGTTCCAAAGTATTTTCAGATAAGGGAAAACTGCTTACTCTGTTTTCTAGCAATGTTCGAGTAATGTAAATTAGTCATAAGGTATCAGAATTTATAATTGTGCTCATAAGAATGCTGCAAATATATAAAACATAAAATCGCCTCATTGTGCTATTTGTGCATAGATTGCTATCTGGAACATTATTGCATCAATCTGCCCAAAGACGTTTTCTTTCCTTTTCTTGTCTTTTAGCATCACATGAAAAAATCAAAAAATGAAAAAATCGAAAAAATTGAAAAAATGAAAAAAATGAAAAAATCAAAAAATGAAAAAATTGAAAAAATCAAAAAATGAAAAATGAAAAAAAGGAAAAAATTAAAAAAATGAAAAAGAAACAACCTGAATAAATGACAAACGCAAAGGTTCATGAAAATTCTGCGAACTGCATGGTTAGACATGACAACACAGAACATAGAATTCACACGGAAATAAATGCAAGAAAAATTAATAAATAAGCTGGAATAAAACATAAAATCAAAATAAATATAAAGAAAGAGTATATATATAAAAAATTGAAAAAGGTAATAAGCCAAGCTGAATAATATAGAATCACTGAAGGCAATAATACATGGAAGAACAAGGACATTAATGGATACAAAAAATGATGCTGAACGCATGCCTAGACATTCCAGCATGACAAAATATATATAAAAAATACACGATAGAATTTAGCAGGAGATATAGATAAAACAAAATTAGGTAAAAAAGATTAAGATAGGGCAACCGAGAAAAAGAAAAAATAGAATTATCACAAGCAAGAATGACTTAGATGTAGGATCTGCAGATATCAGAAAATACATTCAAGTGGATTTACGGACCTTAGCACGCAATATGAATAATTAAACAGGTTCATATAATATCCTCACTATCAATTTAATATTTAATATCAGCTAGGCTTAAGAACTGGAATAATGACTAGAATAATATATATCTATATATATGTATATGTAAGAATAATACATATTCAACACATATATAAAGAATTTTTTCGTGCGTAAAGCACAAACTAGGGGGTGACCATTCACTCAAAAAATTAGTTAAAAACTACTGATGACGCTCTGTGGCAGGGGCAGAAAACGTTATGGTATTGCCAATAAAGCGCCTACATGGCAGAATATGCAATATAATGTATTGCAAAAATAGGATATAATCGGCGAAGACATATTCGACTAATATGCTAAAAGCCCACTCAAGTTGGTGGCCACCATCGTTACATTTATCGGGACGTCATGAGGGTGACACCAACGCCACAAATAAATGAAAATAGTTAATTCGGCGTTATTAAGGAGCAGTCACGAACGCACACATATATAAGTGAAGCATATCTTGTATATACAACAATTTATCATGATAAAACAGCCACCCAAATTAGCCATGACAACCTAACTAAAGTATGAATAACGATCAATAAAAATACACACATATAATGGACCGTTTTTGTATTACTTAGATTTGCAGTTGCTCACAAGCTTAAAATAATTTTATATCCAATAAAGAGCATTCGAATAAATAAATAAATGAAAAAATCATTTATTCAAATAAATTTCAGGAATCTATTTATAAAATTGAAAAGAAAAATATACGCAAATAAATACTTACCTGAGAACACTTTGCTAATAACACAAATACAAATACACAAAATAAAAATAAAAACATAACACAGTACACTGCATGAAAACACTTTATTAGTAACACAATAAAACTGAATAAAAGAAGAACACAATACAACACACTAATCCACAAACACTTAGTCAATAACACAACATAACACACAGAAAATAGAAACAATATACAACACAAAAATAGCAGAACACACCTAAATTATTAAAGACCTTCAAAATAGATCTATAAAACAAATGATAGAGGTTAGCACAGCTCTGTTCGGGGATAACATTACCATGGCATACCAAACAATAGAGTAGATTCAGTTCCCGCACAAAGCTCACTTCTTTACCCTTTAGTAACGTGCAGGGGTTCACTGGTGGATAAACTCCAACAGGTGATGGTGCAGAATAGTGCGCCACCTTATCACACAGCGCTTCGCCAACCAACGGCACCTGCCATATATAGGGTCGTAGATACATCTATGAATATATGTGGCGAGGGGCAACTGGCTGGACATCAAGCACTAATAATTTTTTCATTTTTTTCAATTTTTTCATTTTTTCATTTTTTCATTTTTTCATTTTTTCATTTTTTTATAATTTTTTCACTTTTTCAAATTTTTCAATTTTTTCATTTTTTCATTTTTTTAATTTTTTCATAATTTTTTAATTTTTTCATTTTTTTAAAATTTTTCCATTTTTTCAATTTTTTCATTTTTTCAATATTTTTATTCTTTCATTTTTTCATTTTTTCATTTTTTCAATTTTTTCATTGAGCGTATCTAAGTTGGTTTTTTGCAGTCAAATCATTAAATGATATGATATCGTCACGTTTAACATATTTGTGGGATTTCATGCAGCTGGAACCTATACCCATAGTTTTAATTACACTACATCCCATTCCAAGATCTTAAAGCTCTGTTCTCTAGGTATAATCATCATTAATCATCACTTTCAAGCAGCCAGCAAAATTACTTATGTAGTTTAAGAAAGACAACGTTTTTCTGAATCATACCCAGAAAACCTTACGACTGACATACGAAGCGCTTTCTTATCCTTTCTTTTAACGCAACGAGCATTATTATTGCTGGCAATAATGCATTCTTATCGCTTACCTTTCACCTAGCATCACATATGCCTTTTTGCTTTTCAAATGCGGTGAATCGCTTTTTTATCGCAAACAAATATTTTGTTGTTGCTGGAATTAAATATATTTCTAGGACAATCGTTTAGTTTAACGGGGATAAATATTACAACGCGTAAGTGTTCATATTATGATCGTTATGGTGATAAATATTCTTACAATCTTAGTTTTGCTTTCCTTTTCATTTAATGTATATTTTTTCTTGTCTGAATTACGTTCAATAAATTACGTTGATTTTGGGAATTTTCAATATTTTCACTATTTCTACCCCATCTAGGGGGAAAAAATTCAATAAAATAGCAATCAGAAAGCGATTCGTAGTTTAATCGTAATATTTCTTAATGTTCGAATTGATTTTAATTCTCAAGCTATCGCCAATTTATCGCCAGAAATGTTTCTTGGGCAATTTTTCTAATAGTTCTTCTGGCACTTCATCTCTGGTGCGGAAAGCAGAAACCCTTTGAAGAAAATTTTTTCAAAGTCGACAGGATTTAGGCCAAAAGGAAATTGTTCACTCTCAGAGGATGTGCTATGATATTTTACAGCCTATATACATCAAATATAGATGTTTTTTAAATTTTGACTAAGCGGTGACTCTTTATATTTTTCAATTTAATTCTTTGATCTCATTATGAAACTTCAAACTCGGCCCAAAAATAAATTCATCTTCAGCTACGATAAGAATAGCTAACCCAAATTTCTTAAAGTGTGAACGGTCCTTTAAACAACGAAAGTGTTCCTCAAACACTTGGACTTGAGTGCTGAAAATATCCTTTTTAATTATGCCCTCCCGGAAAGTATTTTCCTATGGTAGTAAAAACCAAACAACGCAATCGACAATATCTGAAAGTAGAACAAACAAATGAAAATGAGTGCAATCGTGGAAACCTTCAATCAACCAATCACAGAAAGATGTCAAGGATTTATGAACAGGCACTTAACATCGCACTTTAAATTGCTTTTGACCCCAAGTTTTCTTTTTCACCGAGAATCTTTATTACAAGTAAAAATGATCATGTCCCAGATTCCATAAGTACATAGGTAGTAGTAGTAGTTGTGGTTGTAATGCAGTGCCTAACTTGAATAAAACATTCACACCCATTTGACATTCAGTCTATAGCCTTAAATTGAGCGCTAAAAATGCACTTAGTGCACGCTCACGTACGAATTTTTCCATTCATTTACTATCATCCAAGATAGTTCTGCCTACTACTGCAAGGCTATCTCGAACTAATAAGATGGGGAATCCTTGACATACTAAGGATAACAGCTACTGAATGACTTTTTGTTTTTTTTTGTTCTTATGTAGATCATACTCTACGAGCATTTGTGGGCTTTTAACACGTCCTCAATACCTCAGTTAACTCTAGAAAAATAAGTGTGGAATTTTTTTGACGGAATTTTATGGCCTGGAAAAAGACTTTGGATGGCAATTATTATCCAGCTACAGGCGACTATACGTACCAAAATTCGTGGCCCAAATTTCAGATTATCACCTCATGAATACAAATTGGATCCAAACAACCCTGTCAAAAAGTAAGAAGAAGGAATGATGTTTCCTGTGGTAGGTATGTAGTAGCTTGCACTACACCACCAATGGCTTTTAAAACTGTTCCTAGTGGTTAACACTACTTGAACTCGGTATAATTTCTTTGCAACAGCATAAGTTCTTGCTTCCTTCCTTTCGACGCTGTATGATGAATGGGGAAAGGCTTTCACAGTTTCCAAGAAGTGACAGCCTTGTAGAGAGTTCAGTGAACTGAATGCATACATTTGTATGTATGTTATTTTGTGGATATATCCGGAGGAAAACCTTTACACAATGAAAACAAAAAAACTTCGTCTTAAGATTTTGTGGTATTATGGGTACTTCTAATCACTGAAAAGTTGTTGGAGAAATACTCTTTGGAACGTGCCTGCAATTCTAAAATAGAACGTTTGAATTAAAGTTTTAAACTTTAAACCAAAGACCAACCACTAAGAGCAGAGAAAGTTTCAAGATGCAGAGAAACTTTAGGGTTACATACCAGTACTGACACATTTGTGTAAATATATGTAAATTGTGGGATTCTTTGAATACAATTATACATTTCTGGGGAATTCTATAAAAATAATCAACTGAACTTGTGCTAAAAATGAAACTCTTCGATTGTCACTTTATTGAAGCAAATATGAAAATGAAGTAAGGTAGGGCGAATAAGGGATGGAGAATGAGTGTACGGAAGGTGCAAGTATTTGTTACGCTTAAGCTTCTCCAGAGATCTACATGTAGGAAAAAAAACATGTGATGGCAAATTGTTCCATAATCGTACAGTTTGAGTTATAAAGGAATAATAACATTTTATGGTTCCACTAAAATTTACATTAGAGGTAGGTGAGGGTGATTTTGTGAGTAAAGTTAGATGCGCAAGTATTGCAGGATGAGGTCTGTCCAGATTAAATTAGGTACAAGTATCGATAAAACAGACCGACCGATGAGACATGATAACGGTATTCTATGGTGTTAATAGTTAATGTTATTGAGCCATCATGAATAAGCCAAGCAAAACGCCTTTGTTTAAGCAGGGTCATGTTCTTCTAATGAAGACTGTCTTGCTCTTGCCCAGATATGGGAATCCTATTCCATTCTAGGTCTTATATGACATTTGTAAATAAGCCTAAATATTGAAGGGTCGACATATTTATGAAGCAAATTAAGGAACATCAGTGATAAATATTCTATTAACTAAAACAGGTTAAGTGAAAAAAAACTTTCAAAAACAATCAAAAAATCTTTAAAAAAGAGAAATTTTAATGCAAAAGTAGGCGTTTCGTATTAACAGAAACCGTATGCTCATCAGTAGGGTAGACCGGGGTTAGTTGACTATAGTGGCACGTAGACTCATTTCGATTAACTAAGTGAACATCGACATCGAAGCTGTCTAAATTTGTCTGTGTTTTCAGTCAAGGTACCCATCTCAGTGTAGCAATAGTGGTCGAAGCTAGCGCACGTCGTTTGAGGAGTTATAATAGAAAAAACAAATTACAAGCACGTGGGTGAAAATTTTGTTTCATACTTAAATTGTCTTATAGTTCACACGCTCATGATTTTGGGTTGTCTAGTGATTTTTATTGAAAGTGTATGCATTGGTTAATGGTGTTCCCTACTTGATTTTCCTGTGATTGGAATAACTTTCTGTCGTTAGTGTTTCAAAAAGAAAATGGCGAGTTGGGGCTTATTGATACGCAGCGTAGCTAGATTAGATGACTCATGAGGCAAAGAACCCCATGTTTCGTTTTTATTTTGGTTATCTCTTAAGTTACAGTTACTAATGCTTTTCTAACATTCAGAACAATGAGGACCCATAAACGGGGTATCAATTTTCTTCGGCATGAAACAAGATAAATATCGACGGATTATGACAGCCCGAAAGTTCTGTGAACTGAGCTCCAGTTGATGTTCGGTTAGATATTCCATTAAATGAAAAATTAAACCTAAAATATTAAGGGAATTCCACTGGAGACCTCTTTTGGGTTGCAAAGTGTGCGCAATGAAATAAAAACCTAAACAGAAACTAATTCCCATATAAAAAAAAAAACTTAAACAAAATATTAAAAACAGAATAACACTCCAACACTGAGCATATTTTTCACTATAAACAGCTGACAAGTGACAGCCGTTACAGCGATGTGTCATTTACACAATGAATTACGGAAAATAAAAATAGTAATATGTACTATAAATAAAAATATTTGTCATTTACGCCTTCTTAGGATAGTTGGCGTTCGGATTTAAGCAGTATAACTAAGATAAATCAGAAGCATGAGTCTGATTTAGCCCCCTTTAGGAGTGATGAGCCTATAGCAAGTTAAAAACAGTTTCTTTACAGGAGCAGTTTTTTGGATCCCAGTGTTTCCCACATAAGCTCCAAAATGAAGTCTATTGTTTTTTTTTGTTTGTTTTACTGTCTTCAATTTTCCAAACAAAATCTTGCAATCAGAGTCCCAACTTAAACATAGTAGCGAAACTAGTCGTGCTTAGGTTACAAAGAATATATTAAATGTTTCTATGCTCTCAGCAATGAATAGAAGAGCAAAGCTTTAAAATTCAATTACCATTATCATTATCGTTACCAATACCAAGTATTTAAGAATTGACTATTCCCAGAATTAATACAACTCTTTGGAATTAAAATTTTACAGTCCCATTCCCCAAATGGGAAATATTATTTTCATTTCCATTATAAAAATACTTATAAATACCCAAAAGCATTTAAAAATTATTTGGGTATTACTACATAATTCCTGTCAATTGTTTTCAATTCTTTTCAAATACTTTCAATTACTTTTAATTACTTTGAAAACTTCAGTATTAAACATGATATTTTACGTAATTATAAAATGAACTATGTAGATCAATTGTCGTTTACATTTTGTTGTAACTTTTCCCTGTTTTCGAGGTGCGTCAGCCGACAGCTCTGCCTATATTCACTTTCCTGAATATAAACAGACGCTGCATCTGACAACTCCTGCTGGAAAATCATTTTGGGAATAAGTATGGATGGCTGCACAGTATATTTCCGCTCGCGATCAATCGGCTAGGGGGAGTCCTAGTCATCCACATCCCTAGATGACAGATAGCTGCGCAGAGTACCGGACAGACGGACGGGAATACAAAACTAATGACTGTAGATGGACGGACAGAAAAATAGATCTTTACGGAACCTGAAAGTTACATGAAAAAACTACATATACATCTTTTTCAAAAGAAAGCTGAAAAGAAATAGAGAAAAAACATCTGCCAACGCGGTACCTGGGATCAATCACCCGCAGAATTCCCAACGCCGGAGAATGAAGTAAATAAGAGAGAGTGGGAGGTAGTCCCACATAGTGTTGAAACCTCACGGCTTTGGAATTGGTTGGGCCCAATCGCCCCATCCACCTCAGCTAAGCCTCCAAAGCCTTATCTTAATTGCTTAGAAAATATTAAATATTTTCTTAGAGTGTCACTTTGTTTTTTTAACCTCTTGGCCCACAATTTTTTGTTAAAGCTAACGAATTTGTCCAGACTACTTAATTTTATTGTACCTTGAAAACATCGAAAACAGGGGAAGGTGTTTTTACAATAAAATTAAAAAGACAATTGATTTACATAGTTCATTTTATAATTAAGAACAATATCATGTTTAATACTGAAGTTTTCAAAGTAATTAATTTAAAAGAATTGAAAGGAATTAAAAGGAATCATGTAGTAATAGCCAAATACTTTTTAAATACTTTTGGGTATTTATAAGTATTTTTGTAATTGAATCGCAAATTCTATTACTTTCCGGTATTTTACAGAATTCCGGGAATGGGACTGTAAAATTTTAATTCAAATATGGAGTATTAGTACTGGGAATAGTCAATTCTTAATACTTGATATTGATAATTAACAGATTCATTAAATACTTAGTATTTTACAGCTTGTAGGAGAGTAATATCCATTGTTTCGCTTATAAATTTTTTTTACAGCATTTGGCAGCGTCTGCCATTAGATGATGTCCGGAATATTTTCTAATCGACCTTATGTTTCTAGAAACACAACTATTCAGTTTAGAAATTTCTTCAGTCATCGTTTTCTCGAGGTAATCACTCTAGTTTCATTCCATTAACTAAAGGAATTGACCGAGGATATATTCTAGCCCATTGGTTTACAATTATGTAGGTACATTAGTAGAAAAGGGAAATTTAAATTTAATAGTGAATTCTTTTCTGAACTTGGAATCACACCCGCACCAGGACAGTGCTGACACCATTTCTGTTCGGAGCTGTCAAATGTGAAATTGGCAATTCCGGTGTGCGTTCTGTGGTGACGGTGGGGTTTTTCAATGGCTAGAAAGAACCAAATAATATTACGACGCGGACGCACTATGGAGAACAGTACAGTTACGGAAAATTGGCACTAGTGATAAAAACGTTTCCACATTATCTTCCTCTGAAGTATCCGTCGAGTCTTCATTTGAAATTTTGAATGCCAATAATAAGTCTTTTTTATTATGCATATTGTTATAATAATAATATAAATATAATAATAATGTTTTTCCACAGACAAATTATAAAAAATTAAAAAAAAAACGCTGTTATGTTTTTTCCACACACAAATATAATAAAAATCAAAACAAATGTTGTAAGACTGTTCTTTCCAAACACAAATTACAATAAACTAAAACAAAAACGATGTAATTAATTTTTCCACAACAAATAACACAAAAATCCCGCTCAATCAAAACAATAAAACAAACTTCAAACCTCAGTCAACACCCGACACCGGAAAAAATTTGGGAGTAGAAATTTGCAACCAGGGGCAGCACCAAAAATAACAGAGATAGAAAAGATTGCGCGTTTGGGTTTGCTACTGGTGTGGTGGAAAGAAAAGAGTACGAAAATGACAGATTCGGTGGCAGTGCTTACACCGAGTAGCAGAAAAGAATTCACTATAAGAAACGACAATGTTTAAATTATTTTGAAATCGTTTTCGTGTTTAGAAAAAGATTCAGTATCATTTTTGACCACCAGATGGTGCTGCCATAAAAAACGAATTCTTCACTATATCGTTAGGTAAAAAATTTCAATATTTAATAATGACTGAACTAAATGTCGGATAAAACAACTGTGAACTGACGTCGTTCGTCAATTTGTTGATTATTCCCATTAATAACCTGGTTCTTGTTGTCCTAATAATTGGCTCTTTTTCATTGTTCCATGTCTTTAATATATGTCATTTTCCATTAAAACTTAAAATTTCTCTATATCTCCTACTTTATATCGAATCAGATTTGAAGCATTGCATTAAAAATTGTTTGCCGTTACTTTTATTTCTGAAATTCTAATTCACTAGAAGAAAAACATCACACGAATTCGAAGAAAACTCTCGCAAATTGTGAGAAGACGTTTGTATTGACGATTAGTATCTAAGGTTTTCTAAGGTATTGGTAAAGTTCTTTGAGATTTTCTTAAATGTGAGTTTAAATCTATTTCCCCAATTTTAGGACAGCTCCGAATATAAGTGATTTAAGGTATTAAAAAAGAACTTTAATAGGCTGTAATTTGAAGGATGCTTAGAGCTCCATACAATTCAGTCCTTATTCATCACCCTAATAGCCTCCTGCAATATTAACCCCCCAACCTGGAGATACCCTGTATATTAAAATGACTTCAAAAGGAAGAAGCTCAAAATATTCACTTGATCAGGCTTCTGATCTAATTAAATTCAAATAGCAAGTAATTGAGCATGCCAATATTGCCACTTTCCCCAATATCGAATAAATTCAGAGCACTTAGATTCAGATACGAAATATAGAGGCAATCAAGGCTTGATGGTACTTGTAGGTTGTCTTATTGAAGAAATTATTCAAACTTGAATAACTGAGGTTTCCTGGAATATAATACAGTTATATAGGTGACAGGTCTGTAATATCTCGCAGTATATACTTACTTTTTACTAATGCCCATATAAGAAGCACCAAACTTTAAGATAGAGTTTTTTCGTTTTTTTTTCAATATAAAAGTCTAAGGCTGATGACAGAGTACACAATTTTCTTTAAAATTTGTTATCCGTAAATTTATCTTTTCATGTTGGGGAGGGTATGTTCTATTCATACTTAGGAGGACAACAACCTCGAATAAATTGCTCATTTTACAGACTAAAGAAATTCTCTTTTTCCCCTTGTTCTTCTTTTTGTGACAAATTAAAAATTAAATTTATCTTTGCCAACTGTGAAATGGTATTGTTAAGACGAGAATTTTTTTTTATAACTTATCATCAGTATCAAGTATTTCGCAGATGACTCTCTCCATTTCCCTTGTCAGAGAAATACCGGCAGAAATAAATCTAAATAAGAAAAAAAAAAATTATAATTTGGTTTAAAGTACGTTTCTTTCTGGATGAATCTCCAATTTTAAAATTCTCTCTTAGGTTGTTTTTGACACAAAAGTATAAATGTATGAGTTTAAAAGATACCTAGAGTCTTAGGTATGTACTGTGTATATGTATCTGTGAATCTTTTCATTCTTTTTAAATTATAAATATCCTAATTTTCTGCCTATCACCCAATCTTTCAGGAACAAATCTTTCCAAATCATTTTCTTTGTTATCAAAATGCTGAGGCTGACAACCCCGTTTTCTATGTAAATCTCTAACAATAGAAATCGAAGTTTTACAAAAAAGCGATTAATTCACCGAAATGACGACACAACATTGATAGGATATCATAAAATCTTTTTGTTTTGGTGGAAAAAGAAATGTGGTATAGAGGACAAGATTGAATCCATCATCGTATGTCAAGATAATAGACGATGTCACCACACCGCCATCATTACTTGCAGAGATTTTGGGTTCATTGCCTTAGGGTTGAAAAAGGGCTTCACAAGCTTCAGAGCAAGACAATAATTTTGAAGGCATCATCTTTGATACCCAGTCTGGCTTCGGGAGGGAAACATCAATAGGAATCTATTCTTTTCGTATATCTCAGTGTATTGGGAGGGAAGCCCAGCATAAGCAGAAGGATTGGAGCAGTATCAATAGGCAAAAATCGACTGGTACTCACAATCAGACACTCAGCTGGATTGTTTTTCGTTTTTTTTTTTTTAATAAAATTATGTTTTGGGATTTTTGTTTTGCTTTTTTTTTATAGTATATATCCTTTTTATCAAATATAATTACTGTGAAGCCAATTAAAATATTTTCTTTATGGATTTGTTTAAAATTACATTTTCCCTGCGTTTTGTGAAAACACAAAAATATTAGATTTGAATCCTTCAGTGAAGGAAAAAAATTATTTAAATGTTAATGGCCTTTTGGGGCATTGCAACGAAGAACGGAGAACGGAGAACGGAGAATTTTCTTGTTAGACAGCTCGTCGCCTGAATATTGTTTGGCCCCACCCGCCAAATTTGATATTTTGAGTTAAGTACTGTGTTTCAGATTATTACTGAAGTTGAATTAAATGCTTTAATCAGTTTTTGTTTTAAGTTATATATTATGTTACGAGGTAAATCATGTTATGTTTGCTCCATATCATATTTTTGCCACAAAAGTTAGTATTGTTTTACCCCAAATCAATTTTTTTTTATACATGGGGCATGAATAAATAAATAAATAAATAAAAATACTTTTAAATATTTTTTTAAATATTTTTGTGACACACGTGAGGAAATATAAAATTATATTTAAAATTGGATCTTGGTTTGCTTCATGTAGATCCGGCGGCGAAATTGCCTTAAATAAATATAACACTGAAACTCAGTTCATGTGAAGAAGTAAAGAAGTTTTTCGACATCCGTGTTAGGGTAAGTTACCGCCACCCGTTAATAGTATAATGCTTTTATATCAAATTGATTTAGTAAAAATTATTAACAAATTTAAAACTTTTTTAATATATTGAAGAATATTAGATGAAATACTATTTCACACAAAGTCAAAGCGTGGTCCATCTTAATTAGTATTGAGATTAGCCTTTTAAGGATTATATTCACAGTATACTTTATACACTCTTTTTATACTCTGTGTTGGACACCAGGGCAAAATATTAAGAGCTTTTTTTGAGTTTGGCATGTCCATCTGTCCGTAAGCACGATAACTCGAAAATTCATTCACATAGGGCCGTAAACACCAACGAGGATAATCCTATTTCCTGTGTAAAGATTATTCCTATCCGAGCATAATCCTGCTTGCTTTGGTCGTAAATACCAACTCGTGTAAAACTTACGTGGCATTACCTTCGGATATTTTCGGTATGTCGAAATAAAAGAGTATTATGTTTTAAAATAACAAATGATGAATAAGCAATATAATGAACAAAATTAATTTAATTTTCAGTTTTATATTTTACATAAAGCTTAGTATCGAGTTCGGGCAAAGTAAAATTTAACGCGGTCTCCAAATTTTTCACATTAAAATCGCTGGTAAAATTTTGACGTTGATTAATTTGGAGAAAAGAAAGTGACAGATGTTATAAATCTTATCACTGAAAAACTTCAAATTGTTTATAAAGTTTAGATAAACGTTTTTACAATTTAGAATTAAGGATGGGCTTAATTAATCTGAAAATTGTTAAAAGAAATTAAATCCTGCAATAAATAAATAAATCAATCTAAAAATTTTCAATTAAAATTAAATCCTTCAATAAATTTAAAAAATAATCTGAAAATTGTCATAGAAACAGAAAATGTCATAATTTTACCAGCATTTTAATGCTCCGCGCATTAAAATGTTCAGTAAAATAAGTGGAGACATACAATGCGCCATCTATCTTAAAATAGAGAAACATTCACTTTTTTCCAGTGAACTCCGTACTGCACTAGTAAAATCATCAGTAAAATTTTTACTTGCGATTTTACCAGCGCTAAAATTTATATGGAAATGTCACATTTTACTCGAACTCGATACTAGGCTTAATATTAAAAAAAAATTTATGTAGAGAAAGAGTTTAAGATCAGTGCATTTAACCGAAATATCGCTGCCATGGAAACGTGTTATTCTTTGCTGTCTGGTGTCACCTATTCGGAATAATCCTCGAATAGAAAATTTTACCCCCGGAAAATCTCGGATAAAATATTACACCGGTGTAATACGATGAATTAAATTGCGAGTAATCTTGGTTGGTGTTTGTGCATTACACGTGAATATGAATTATTCTGGTTGGTGTTTATGCTGAAATTTTTCACTCGGGCTTTTTAAGAAAAAAAGTATACTTAAGTTCGAAAATGGAACGAATCGAGCAACTCCTTCATAGGGTTGCCATATAAAAATTTCGTTTTTCACTAAATATTTGGGCACGGCCTGAGAACCTGTCGACGTAGAGAGCTGTAATTTGGTTCAAGGTGTTTTCATAGTAATTGTAAATAAGATTTTTACTGCGAATGCCGAAGTGGGAGGTCAGTCAATAATTTGGTAAGCACTATAATAGTAATACTAAAAAGATTAGTATACACGATTATGTATTCCGCAACAAGAAAGAAGAATAATCCGTTGGAGCGACTTGTGTGTTCCTGAAAATAAGAACAACATTTTAACAACAGCTTTGAAATATTTTATGTTCAGATATCAGGGAGTGGAAGAAATTTTTCAAAAATTTTGTGACACTGGTCACGTTGAAATACAATACATATAGATAGACACCCTAGCTACATCGACCGATTTACAAAGAATACTGAAATTCCAGGCATTGCATTATTAATAAAGCTTTTAAAAAAAAAAGTAAAATACAGTTGCCTAGGTATAATTAAATTATCAAAAGGTACCATGTCCAAAAGTAAAAATATTCTATTAAAAAGAAAAGAAAAAAAGAAGAGGAGGTATATTATAAAATGTCTGTAGCATAGGCATAATTTATTTCCAAGTCAATTTTTATGGCAGCTGGCAGAAGTAAACTTGGAACGCCAAAGATATTAAATCTCTTGTGGTTTATTTTCCATATACTTATAGAAATTATTATCACACAGTTTTAATGCTCAATTAAGCAGTGTTATTGAGTTATTTCGTAATTTAATTTGTTTCAGTTATTTTTTACTGAATGACGTAATATTTGTTCAAGTAGACCTTTTTGGGGATTCTCCGGTAAAAATGAAACGCAAGAAAAAATTATTTTTTATTTATTCTATCACACAATTATTTATTATTTTATTTAAGGCGGCAAAATTTCTAGTCTTGGTTCTACTTATCAACAGGTCCCGCCATACAACAAAATTTTGCAACTCCAAAAACAAAATGATAATGGGAAAATGGAGAAATTTTTTTCCATTCTCCTATTCTCAAAATTTTTCTTTTTCGAATTATTCAGTTCTGTTGTTTGCGACCTGTTGATGAGTCGAACCATAACTTGAAACTTTTCGCCCTAAATAAAATGATAATAATGAATAAATAAAAAATTTTTACGTTTCGTTTTTACTTGAGCAAATATAAACTTTACCCGGTAAAAAAATTATAAAATTATATTCATTGCGAATGAACAAATGCATTTTTGTTTAGAAAAAACTAAATATTCAAGGGCAAATAAAGATGTTGAAGTAATAAGCTTTATTACTTTGCCCCATATAATAAGAGCAATGTAATGTTTTGGTCCATTATCAACATAGGTTCAAATTAATTAAATTTTAACGGAAATTTTCTTCTATTGAAACAAAACTAATTCAAGAAATAAATAAGCGGGAAAGTTTTTATGCTAATTTAAAAAAAAAAATTACCGAACAGTTTTTTTTATAATAAAGGTATGAGTATGATCAATTATCGTCGCAAAGGTTCGGCAATTCATTTCTTCTTTCGGGAAATGGTCGCATCGTTTTAAAGCGAAATATGATATTTATTTATTAATTAAAGGTAATAACAAAAAATTCTCGAATAATTTTAATAAGAAAAATAATTATAATTATTATTTTAATATTAGAAATTTTAATTCTGAAACCACATGGCATCGAACAGTAGTAAAAAAAGGAAGGTTTGGAAAGCAGAAGTTTTCACGATAAATGGACGTCGAAATATTTTTTTTCAGAACATAATGGAAAATCTTTATGTTTAATTTGCAGTGAAATTGTTGTTGTAAAGAAAAAGTTTAATTTAAAAAGACATTACGAAATTAAACATGTTAATTATGATAAATTTTAAGGTACAGAAAGAGTGAACAAAATTGATAACTTAAAAAAATCTTTGAAACATCAACAAAATGCCTTTGTGTATATTAACAATGAAAATGAAAATAATACTACAGCAAAAGTTATGTTGTTGCCTTACAAATAGCAAAAAAATTAAAACAATACTCAGATGGAGAAGTTATTAAAGTATGTGTATTTAAGGTTGTGGAATTACTCATACCAGAAAAGTAGAATATTATCGATTCAATTTCTATATCGCGACGAACTATAACGAGACTTAGTGATGATTTATGAATGAATTTGGAAATTGAAATATAAAATTTCGCAGTTTGAATATTATTCGATAGCTTTCGATGAAGGTACCGATTATACTGACTTAGCTCAAATATCAATATTTATTTGAGGAGTTGATCAGAGTTTGAATATTTCTGAGGAATTGTTGTCGATAAATACAATGAAAAGTACGACTACCGGAACTGAAATTTTTGAACAGATAGAAATTTCAATGAAAAAATGAGATCTATCCCTAATAATAATGTGTTTTTTTTATTTATATACGACTCTTTGGCTCTTTTAAAAATTCTTTAAAAATATGTGGCAAAAGGCTCAACAAAGTGAAAAAAGACGCTATCTAAACTAAAAGTCATGAAAGCCAATACTGGCAGTGACAACAAAACTAAGGAAAAATTAAGACAAACGACACAAAATTCTCAAAAGAGACTAAAAAACGGGCAAACGAATTTTGAAAAGGATATAAAGGATAGACAAAAAATTTAAAAATCCCAATTGTAGGTATGTGGCAGTTTCAAGAAGTTCCAAATTTCCAAAATAATTACCTAAACGAACGAATTTTCAACAAAAATTTTTGCAATTTAGCACCGAGACCGAAACCGAATTTAAAATGACAAATCGAAGAACGAAAAGTTTACGCGATACCGTTATAGAGTCCCGCGAAAGCAGCCTGTAGTATCATAGACCTCTACAAACTGCCCTCATCATCCCTCCAGCTTAACATCTCTTACAGAGTGCTTGTCCTTCCCACAGCACTTGCAATGGTTCCAAAGCGGGGAGAAGCCTCGTGGACTAGTGTTGCAAATGCTGCGGCCTTCTATCACTAGCGAAAGACAAGAGTGCCGTTTTGCACCAACGACAGTGGTTGCAAAACCCTCGAGAATACTTCCCAAGCCATGAAACAGAGATCTAAATGTATGCGTTGTGAGTCCGTTTTCTAAAATATTCTATATGGATACTTATGGAAAAGTGCCAAACATTGACTTTATATGTGCTATAGAGCCTAAACTACTATCCATATAGGAAAATAGTCTTCTAGTTATTTAAAGCTTGGTTCCTTACCTTCCCAAAGGCTGCACTTCATATATACCTTACTTAGCAAAATACTAAAATAGTTTTGAGTACAAAGTAACCTTACCATTTTACGCTCAATACCTCTCAGCTGAGTGATAATTGCATGTGTGTATGTGCAGCCGGAGTCCGAATCTGTAGGCAGCTACTTTCGATATCATCAGCCAAAACCCTCGAGAATACTTCACAAGCCATGAAACAGACTCCCCCTACCACATGCGAGGCCCAACGTAGTCCTTACATTCTAAAATATTTGCAGTGCTCTTATGTAAAAGTGACAAAAGTTTGATTTGAATAGCTCCTCCGCCCTAAACTACTATTCATACAGAAAAATGGCGTTCTGTTAATCTTAAGCTTGCTTTCTTATCTTCCGAACAATAACATTTTCATACCTTTCCTAACAAAATTAATTAATAAAAATTTATCTTTACCAAATGACTACGATTCCTCAAACAAAAACTCCTGAGTAATCATTGTAATGTAGCTGCGCCTACAGGTTCGGACTCCGGCTGCACATGCACACATGCAATTATCACTCAGCTGAGACGTATTGAGCGTAAAATGGTAAGGTTACTTTGTAATCAAAACTATTTTATTATTTTGTTAAGTAAGGTATATAGGAAGTGTAGCCTTTTGGAAGGTAAGGAACCAAGCTTTAAATTACTAGAAGACTATTTTCCTTTATGGATAGTAGTTTAGGCACTATGGCATATATAAAGCCAATGTTTAGCACTTTTCCATAAGTATCAATACATTTTAGAAAACGGACTAAGCACGCACATATATAGATTTCTGTTTCATGGCTTGGGAAGTATTCTCGAGGGTTTTGCATCAGCCCACGGCATGCCATGACGGCACGGTGTCATATACAATGATTACTCAGCTGAGAATTTTTTGTTTGAGGAATCGTAATCATATGGTTAAGATAAATTTTTTTAAATAATTTTGTAAGGAAAGGTATGGAAATTTTAATACGGTTCGGAAGATAAGAAGTAAGCTTGAGATTATCAGAACACCATTTTTCTGTATGAATAGCAGTTTAGGGCGGAGGAACTATTTAAATCAAACTTTTGTCAATCTTCCATAAGAGCACTGCAAATATTTTAAAATGTTAGGACTCCGATAGGACTCTTATGTGTTAGTGGGGAGCCTGTTTCATGGCTTGAAAAGTATTGTTGAGAGTTTTGGTGGTTGCCATTTGTAGTTGAACGTGTCTGTGTTCGTTGCCAGATATTCAAGACGTAAATGTCTCTTCAATCTATCGACGAAGTGTGGCTTAAGTGCTTGTGGGTAGTGTTGTGGGTCAGTGTTCTGATTCCCAACTTCGCCTCTCATGTGGTTCAAGTGAATTGTAGGTTTGGCCAGTGTCAGCACAAAGCCAATCTAACAATTCACCCGACTACAAACCTTTGGTTCTCATAGAAACGATGTAATGATGTAATGCCGAAATTCGGGTGGATCATTGGCACATATCGCGCACGTGTTCCATTAATTTTTCCAAAGCTGGACAAGTGAAGAACCTGTGAAATATGTGACAAGCACTGACTTATAACAATGGACTGAGCGATTTGCTATTTCATGTGGCACAAAAACATATTGTGTTTCTGTATATCACCGTTAGAGCACCCTTTAAAACATTTACTACATAAAAACTAGTAAAACTCAACCAATCAGATGAAATTTTACACCCGTAAATCGAATTTAATTAGAAAAATATATTATCTTGCGCCCAAGTGATATTTTCATCGCATATAAGGAATTAAACTCATTCCGACTTTAATTTTCAAAAGTTATTCTTAACTGAATCCTGCTTATGGGCAAGAGAGACGGAGCGTGGTAAACACTATAATTACCTTATTCTTTCTGAGGTGATTGTATCTGTAGCCAACATAAAAACATCAAATGGCATGAGCAAACGTTCCAAAATGCAATATTTTGTGTTGGTAGCTCCAACTCTGCCATAGGGCGAAATAGAGAACTATAAAACTTGTGCCATACTTTCCTATAGGAAAATGACAATACGCTCAGTCCATTGTTATAAGTCAGTGGTGACAACTGATTGGGATGCATAAGACTGTGATGCAGCATTTTGAATGTTATATCAGTGTCCTTGTAATTAGATGGATAACTGTAGACTAGTCTGCAAGTTATCCCTCCCATCACGCCATATCCAACTCGATCTGTGGTCGCCATCTGTTGTATCCTGTATACTCCGGAGGTCTTATTGACATAAACACGTCACGGAGCACACGTGCTGTAAGTGTGCTGAAAGGTGTGTGAGGTGGTCTATTCAGAAAGAAATCATCTTCCAACTAGGTGCCAGGGACGCTGGTCCCAAGTTGGCGAGATCTCTCACGCGCAGAAGCAGCCAGGTCGTGTAGTAGTGGAGTGTTATTGTTTTTTCGCCAATTTCCAGACATATCCATAATATCTCCGAGAACTGTCAGTGTATGCGTGTCAGCTTCAATAATAATAATAATAAATAATTCTTGATTGGCAAGAAATGGTGCTTTAGCAATGATCGGGAAAAAATAAGGGAGTCATTTGATTATTTAAACAACAAAAAATTGAAGAAGAGAAATTACATATTTAGATAATTTATTTATCATTGCATCATCCATCAAGAAAATCTATGTGAAAAATCTATGAATTAGAAAATTGTATAGACATAAATAAAAAATTAGCATTAAGTCATCAACAATTTCGATCGAAAATTGCTAATTAATCTTGAAAATGACTATACGATGTTCAACATTATTGCCCAGTTCGATGGCTGTCAAGAGCAACTGTTTAAAAAAAATTGTATGATTTGAAAAATGAAATAAAACTATTTATGGGTATGAAAGGAGCTTCAATTCAACAATTTAATGATAAAGGATGGTTGTCAGACATGGCGTTCTATGTTGATATTACAGGACACCTGAATGTTTTAAATGAAGCCTGACAAAAGCAAAATCGTAATGTGACACAATTATATGGATATATTAAAGGTTTCAAAAGTAAATTGTTTCTCTGGCAATCCCATATAGAATAAAATAATCTCTTCCATTTTTCAACAATATCTAATTATCGTAACAAATAATAATCCTCAAAATTATGTTAAAAAAGTCAAAGATCTTTATTGAGAATTTGGAAAACGTTTTCAAGATTTCGACAACAAAAGTATTTATTTTGCCCTTTTCCATCACTAAAATCGAAAATCTTCCAGAAAAGTTTCAAATGGAACTTTAGGATCTCAAATAGAGGGCAGATGATTTAAGAGAAACATTTAATTTGGCAACTTTGCACGAGTTTTTTAAAAATCTGCTGGCTGAAGAATTTCCGAATTTAGTTGATAATGTGAAGAACATTTACCCTTTATTTGGCTCAACATATCGTTGTGAGTAGCTCTTCTCCAAAATGAAGTATCTGAAATCGAAGTACAGAACCTTAATAACTGATACAGGTTGGAAAATAACTTGCGTTTAAGCACAAATCGAGCCGGACATTGATTTCCTATCAAAATCTATACAGCACCAGAAGTCGCATTAATTAAAATTTGTTTTCATTTATATTTATTGTTTTGTGCTTACTACTTACTTATTTTTTTATTTCTTTGTAATTCATTACAAATAATAAGAGAAATAAATGTAGGTATAGTACTTAATTAACTTTGTTTTAATATTATTTTTTAATTTTTCAGACAAAAATATAAATAACAAAAATGTGTCAATTAACTACTATGCCCCGCGGATAAAACATAAAACTTATTCTGGCCCCTGTTGTACAAAAGGTTGCCCATCCCTGCTCTATACCGCAGAACTAGTTTTGTCTTCATTTCGAATAACTTAAATGCTTTTCAGTCTAAAATACCTATTAAGCTTATGGCGGGAGGTGAATTAGTATTATAACGTAAAAAGTTGTCCTTCTCTAATCGTAGAGGAATATGTTTTTCCTTACACTTCCAGGGGATTGATTGATTGAAAGTAAACTCATAAGTTCCAGCACAGTAGAGGAAGTCTATCCGTCAGTAACGCAATTATCCGCAGTACCGACTGTTTCAATAATAATACATAACATAACTGAGATGGACTTGACTCTTTACACTTAGCACCGATAAAACCGAACTTTAGCTCTCTTTCCATGTGGTGACCTAATCTGCTTTAATCCTTATAATCCACACACCAGTCTGCTCAAGTAGTATGTACCGGGAAGGAGTTTGTAATAAATGTAATAAGTCGGTGCTTTTTGGAGAGGGGAATGAAGATTAACATAGAGTTCACAAATTCTGCCACTTTGTAGATTAAAGTGCGGTCCGGATTAACAAAGTTTGGATTGCTTTTGTTTGATTTTCAACATTTTGAAGTATTAGAAATAAATCTGTAACTATGAAAACGACAATTTACAACTCCAACTTCAAGTGGGTGGTATTCAACATTTTACATCCTCCCGGCCACATAAAGTTGTCATTTGCAAGACTTCATGAAGTTAAGCATAAGATGTTGCACTGCGATAAATTTATTCGATCAATGCTCCTCTTGCTGAGCTACATACTGATTGCTTAGCATCGTCATACTTATTTGAAGGAATTTAAGCGTAAATTGTTGTTCTTAATTTGAGAATTTTTTCATCATATAGCTTTAAGGATATTTAATATTTTTGTCATTTGATATAGGTCTGATTTACCTCCAAGAAGTTTTGGGTACGATATATTCATTATTCTAGTCATAGACTGATCCAGAAGGAAGTAGAAGTTATTATGTCGAAGTGTGTGGCAAATCCAATTTCATTTTCTTAATTAATTAATTAATTCGCCAGTATTGACCAGCTGATCTAAAATATTTTTCGTATAAATCTCGATTATCCCAGGAATATAAGGGATTTGTTATAAGCACCTATTAACAAAAATAGAAAAAAACCCCATGTGCTGTTTTTAAATTGAGGTTTAAAAGTTGTAAAAGTTACTAATGGAGGTTCATATCAAGATAAGTCATAGTTGAAAGTGCCTATTTCGAAAGTGTGTTCGACGACTTTTAAGCATGTTCTGCTGATTAAAAGTATAGTAGGCTATTTATTAAATAACTATTTCAAGTTTGGAGGAGCTGCAAAGCAAAGAGTTCAGATGCATTCAGAGTTTTCTAAGGAACGCATGATAGATCTACGGCGATTTTGGAGGTTGTCTCATGAGGATTAGAGGCACCCCTCCTCAAGGCCGGAGTAGGTCTTGAAACCGGCTCGTGAAAATGACGACAAAACAGCCCCTTTGTGTCTTGAAAAATTAGTTTTTTATATGACGCAAAAAACTCTAATTATTAGGCAAATTTCTTACCGAACCGAGCACAAGCAGACTTAGACAGTGTTTTCTATTAGGCAAGTATTTTTATATACTCGGTATACGTGTGTGGCTCAAATGGAACCTTTCCCACTGAACCAAGTACAACAAAGGTAAAATGTTAACAAATCGAAGGGAAACACAAAACACAAACGAATAATGCTTTATTTAAAACATGCTAGATTCCATGCTAAATACCGGATCACTAATCATAAATAATAGATAAAATTACAAATCACAAAAATTATTTTTGAGCTATGATTGTCAATTCAAATAATTTTTTTGTTCTCCAATTGAATTTACCTGCTTGACAAGGCTGAGGTTGGTTTGTGATTCTGACATGAGAGAAATTTTTGCCAGCACTACTAAATTTGCTGAAGATATGGATATACCAGCAAACATTAAAAACACAAGAACAAAAAAAACAGGCGATTCGAACTTTTTAAATCACAACATAAGCTTTGCACACGAATTTTTGAATCGATTGATTTTTTCTTCTAATTGACATCAAGGTACGACAGAAACAGTAGAACAAGGTTTCGAAGATTTGCGATTTCTTTCCGGCAGTTTCGGATCCAGGGGGAAGGGGGGGGGGGGGGTCATGGTTCATGACCCCCACCCCTAAATTTGAAGTAAAATATATTTAATTTATTGAGTTTTTGTAAAAATACATTTTTTATTTTATATTGTTTTTAGTTATACTTATAATTCAACTTCAAAAAAAACTTTTATCCCAAAACTTATAAAAAACAAAAACTAATTTCAATGAATATTATTGTGCATGTGATGTATGTGTAGAGATTTTTCTCCGAATTTGAGTTTGGGACCCCAACTTTGGGTGCTCCAAAATCCTCGAGAAACATTTCCCAAGCCACGAAACAGACTCTCTCACTACTACATCAGAGCACCAACTTAGTCTTAACTCCCAACTTTCTAAAATATTTTCAGCGTTCTTATGTAAAACCACTGACATGTATAATATGGACTGACTGCATTCATAGAAATATACTACAGAGAGTAGGCTCACTTCTATATGGCGTTCTCTTCGATCTAAGCACCACGTACCATCTGAGAGATAACCGTAAACAACAAATAAATAAGTGGGTTTGTCGAAATAAATGTCTTTAAATTAATTATTTGGGTTAATTAGTGATAAAAATTATTTTACTAAAGGCAATATATTCATAGATACTCAACTTCCCGCCAATAGTTTTTTCAATGTTGGCACCGACGTAAGAGCTATTTTTGACACAAAAACTGTACCCGCAGTTCATATTATACATATATGCCAGTGTGTAAAACTGAGAAAAGTTTCGTTTGAATTACTGCTGCAATTTGCATCCTTAGATTATATAGCAAAAAAGAATAGACTTTTTTCATGTAGTAGAATGGCATCAATGCGTGTTTTTAGTAATGGAAGTCGTAAACTACGATATTTTCTGAGCGGCCACATAATTTAGTGGTTGAAATTTTATCAAGTATTGAACAAGTTTTATAATTTCCTGTCACCGTGATTCGAATCACTTTTCAGTTTATAATTTTAGAATTTTTTTATAACTTTTTTCATTTTAAGAATTTTTCCTAGTGGCTCATTTATTTTGCGATAATATTTCTTGGCGTTGTCTATGTATGGCTGATGTCATATATAGGCATCCGATGACAAATCGTATATTCAAATAGATTGAGAAATGTCAGAAATATCGAACTGACGAAAACTAAACACCCAGCCCTCTTGTCACCCCTCCCCTGGGGGTGGGGGCAAAAAATGCTTATCACACGTACACGAATTTTACACTGCATAGCCTATCCTTTTTGCTTTATAATCTAAGATTTTCAATCGTAGATTATATAGCAAAAAGGATAGGGTATCAGGAATTATATGAGGAAAAAACACTCCTATACAAGCCCAGGAGGAAAAATAAATAAAAAGATTACTCTTTTGACTTTTTACCGGGTTAAACTTAGTTTTAATTCACACCCAGAATTTATTCTGAGTTTATATGAGAAGAGGTCAGTTTGATCTATTTTCAAGCGGTCTGCAGCAGGCAGAAAACCAAGCTGCACCGATGAGTGGAAGGTTTTCTGCTGACACGAAACGCTTCTGCTTCTTCCTTTTCTTCTTTATTTTTCAGCCCACTGCGTGGCGTATACAGGTTCGATTCGCTTCGAATGAATCTGTTTCTTTCAAATTTTTTTAAAAATTTTTTTTAATAAATAAAAAAATTGTTTTTTCTATTTTTCTCAAACTTGTCATTTCTTTCTTCTTTTTCATTTTTTTTTTATTTGTATTTCAAATCACCCAATTTCGCTATTTAGGACCTGTTGATGAGTCAAACGAAGACTTGAAACTCGTCACCAAAAATTAATGGGTTGTGTGATGAAATAACAAATTAGAACATTTTTTAGCTTTTGCTATATACCGGAGAATCCCAAAAAATTCTTTCTTGAACAAAATTAAGTTTAACCCGGTAAAAAGTCCAAAAGAGTAATCTTTTTATTTATCAAGTATTCATGTAAACGTACTGATTGGTAGTTGACGGAAGTTTTAGGGTTATTTGTACGATGTCAGCCATACAAAGGCAACGAAAAGAAATATTATCAGGAAATAAATGGAGCACTAGGAAATTTTTTAAAAATTCGAAAAATTATAAAATTATAAATTTAAAAATTTTGCGATATAATGGGATCTCTTTGAATTTATTCAATACTTAATAAAGTTTCAACAACTAAATTATGTACCCGCTTTGAACATATCGTAGTTTACTACTTCCATAACTAAAACGAACACATCGATGCGGTTCTACTACCTACAGGAAGAAAAATGCCTAAGTTTTTCTTCCTGATAGCCTATCCTTTTTGCTATATAATCTACGATTGAAGTCTTAGATTATAAAGCAAAAAGGATAGGCTATGCAGTGTAAAATTCGTGTACGTGAAGTTGCGTATACATGAAATTTTTCAAGTAAATCGCACAAAAATTTTGTGATTCACTTAATTCAGGCATATTTGAAGTCAATGCGCGTTTACATGATATTTTGATTACTTGATCTCTACTTTATGTATACTTCAAGTCACTGACATATATTCCTGTGGTTTTTTCAAATAACACGTTATCTGCAAAAAGCTAGTTTTGAGAAAGCGAGGGAAAAGTCGAAAAAAGTGAGAAAAAGTTTTGGGAAATCACCAAATTGTGGATTTTCTTTTCTTTTTCTCACAGGACGTTTTGAAATAAATTTTATTAACAGTATACTGATACTATTTTTCAAAAGATGTTAAATATGGCGAAAAAGTTGCACATACAATGGTTTTCGCTGTCAATTATAACACTTTTTCCGATATACTGTGTGCGAATTAACGACGCAATTGAAGATGAATATTTATTTGAAATCAGTAATCGCTACAGGAGTTCACTTATTCGGTTTATTGAAAAACAAGAAAAATCGTGAAAGCCATTTTATCAGACAAAATGACTGGAAATGAAAATGAATGTTGTTAATACTGGTATTGATAAACGCCATCTTTTATTATTGTTGTTTATACATACACAAACAAAAATTGAAGAAAATCAAACAAAACAATGAAAATTAAAAAAAGTCGGAATTTAATTTTAAAATAACAACTTATCTGCACTTGCATTGATATTTGATCAATTTTTTTAACTTCTCGGTAGCATGTCTACTTGTGCTGTTTCTTGAAAAAATATTTTAAGATTTTTGAGTACTTAAGTGGTTATTCTTTTGTTAATAATAGTATAATTGCTATACCAGAGTACGCAGGATTATAAAATATAAAATGTTATGTCGCATGTTATATTTAGTTTAAAATTGTAAATTTTGCAGATAACGAGTTGTTTGAAAAATCCACAGATACAATGGACTGCTGACGCTACAAAAATTGCTTACATTATTTGACATTATTATGGGATCACTTTTCTATAGTTGTCTCTTTTTGGTTTAACTACTTTTTTTCGCTGAACTATAAATAATAAGTTCTATACAAAATCCAGCATAGTCCAGTTTCAGTTCAGTGGTCTTCCAAATGAATATATAGAATAGAAATGGATGGCAATACAGTATTTGTAATCCTTTCTCTGTCCCCCATACCTACTTTTAGGGACAGGCAGACAGAAATAATTTCGAATGCATCTGTAATTTGTTGAACTTCTAATATGAATATTAAAACGAAAGTAAAACTTGAAATTAAGATAATTGTCCCACCCTGCAACAAAAGTTGACCCATATGAAATAGAAAATCAGGCAGTCCATGTTATACATGTCAGTGCTTCAAGTATTCATGTAAACGTTCTGTATGACAATTCAATTATAAACAAACAAACCGGCATTGGAAAACGTTCAGTTTTATTGCCACGGCTGTTAATTTTTAAAACTATTTCACTTTATTTTATTTATGGCAATAACTCCAGTTCTTTCGGCAGCACAGTACAGTGCATTTCTTCACCATAATTCGAGACTCTGGAGTCTCGATTATATAGAATCTCTTACACAGACACTACACTTCTGTTTCTCACTATTATTGAGTATATATAAATGACTTTTTATTGCTTTTTTAAGAAAAAGGGACCGAACCAGTTAGGACTTTTTACGAAAATAACCAACTTTACCTGTTATTCCTGGCCGATAATAATTTTAAGCTAAAAAATACCAAGCTGGAAAGGCTTTTTATTTTATCTGACAAAAATAAAAAGCCAGCTTGGCTTTTTATTTTTTCGTGCTGGAAGTAACAGGTTTTGAAGCTGGTTATTTTTTTGAGAAAGTATAAAAAGGCAAGCTGGTTTCTTATTTTTTCTAGCCGAGTATCATTTTCGGCTAGAAAAAATAAAAAGCCGGGTTCGCTTTTTATATTTTTACCGAAAAAAAAAATATCAAGCCGTTGCGCTTGCTTCTCTAGCTTCAAAACTATTATCAGATAATAATAACAGTAAATTTAGCTTTTTTCGTAAAAATTCATAACAGGTTTGGACCCTGAAAATAAGAAACCAGTTTGGCTTTTTATACCTCCGGCTTCAAAACCTGTTACTTAAAGCTCGAAAAAATAAAAAGCCAGCATGACTTTTTATTTTTGCCAGAAAATATAAAAAGCCACGCTGGCTTTTTATTTTTGCCAGATAAAATAAAAAGCCTTTCCAGCTTGGTTTTTTTTTAGCTTTTTTAAATAAAAAGTTAAGTTTTGAAAAGCTTTGCAGGAATCGAAACGGGTTTCACGAGAAATCTTTTGGTATATTCCAGAAAATTCCGCGATCATCTGTTTAAAGTTTTCAAAATACCAGTTATTTTCGGTCCCTAGAAAAATCACTAAAAAACCACCGCACTATTTTTCGTAAATTCAAATAAATGTAGAAATGTCAGAAATTTTGAAATAAATAACCCAGCTCTCTTGTCATATCCTCCCCGTGTACACGAATTTTACACAGTATAGCCTATCCTTTTTGCTATATAATCGAAGTTCGAACCCTAAACTAATATTCTATTAAAAACGACTTTTTGTAAAAAAATTATATTAAAAAATGACACATCATCCCCACCGCTGAATGCGGAACCGTCCTAGAAGTACTTCACTACAGTACTGGGGTAGCTAAACTAAGCGACTTACAAGTCAAGTCAAGTCAAGTGTGTTTTGGCCGAGTTTTGTTTGCTTTGTCGTAGTTCCCTCGATGATGTATCTAATTTGTCCTCATTTGTTCGTTGGGGCTCATCTTTAGCCCTCAGTTCAGTTTGATGTCGTCTTTTTTCCTCTTGTTGCCAGTTGTCCATTGTGACTTTCGAACTTTCAGTTTTGTTGTCTTTCTTCAATTACAGCTGATGCGTCTTATCAGTTGTACCTCATGTCTTCTTTGCTATGCTGACGATGCCAAAATCTTCCGCATTGTTTCTAATGAAAACGAGTGCGGATTTTTAAACTCGGACTTAGACACCTTTCATAAATGGTGTGCTATTAACTGTCTTCCTCTTAATATTAGCAAATGTACTACTATGTCCTTTTCTCGTAAAAGGAGGCCATTGGAGTTTAATTATACTTTAGATGTATGCTTATTAACTAGATTTGAGAAAATCAAAGATTTGGGTGTCTTCCTTAATACTCGTCTTTCCTTCGAACATCAAATTAATTCAATCGTGGTCAGGGCTAATGCTACTCTGGGGTTTATAAAGAGATGGTCAAAAGAGTTTAATGATCCATCATAACGAAGATCCTCTACTGCACATTCGTTAGACCCATTTTGAGTATGCCAGTCCTGTCTGGTCTCCCTTCTATTCTGTATATATAAATCGCATCGAGGCTGTGCAGCGGAGATTTATCCGATTTGCCCTGAGAGGGCTTCATTGGGACAACCCTATTATTCTGCCCTCCATATGTTGATAGGCTTAAACTCTTTCCATTAGATTCTCTTGAGAATAGACGTAAAACTTCCACAGTTGTCTTTGCATTTCAGTGTATACAAGGAGTGATAAACTCCCCTGAGCTCTTAAATACTTTCGATATATCTGTTCCTGTGCGCTCCTTGAGGAACTGTGACTTCTTCCGTTGTTCCTCGGCATAGTACAAACTATGGCATGCACGAGCCGGTTTCATCAATGTCTCGTCTCTTTAATGGCCAGTTTGATTGCATTGACTTTCATCTTTCAAAAAGTCAAATAAGAGATCAGCTTAGTTAAAGTTACTTGTTTTTCATTATCGTTGTTATGTATACTTTTTATCGTTATTATGGTTATGTATGCTTTTGTTATTTTATTGTTATATTTCACTTTTGTATACTCAGTAATCAGATCATTGATGAAGTTCTAAATAAATAAATAAATAAATGTCGTTCTCCTTAAGCGACTTACGGCGCTGGATGTGCTTTTTGTTGTTCTTTTTTTTTTTTTTTGTTCAATTTAATTTGTAAGATGACCCCCCCCCCCCCTCCCCTCTTTAATTTCATTGCTAGATATGCAACTGCTTTCCGGTAATTTTCTTAGAAAACTGGATGCCGAGAGTCTGAGAAAAGCCGTTTTTGTATTTTTTTAATCAATTCATGATTATAACCTTCAAAAATCCTATCTAAATGTTGAAATCGCGCTCCGAGTTTTTTTGACATTGCGAATCGTTCATGTGAATAAAAGTTTCAACATATTGAAGTTAATAAAAAATTACTTCCGATCTGCAATGGGTCAAGAGATACTGTCGAATGTGGCTATTTTGTCCATTGTAAAAGAAAGGGCAAACATCCTGAATTTCGAAAATATTATAAAATGGTTCGAGATGAAAAAAACTAGAAAAGTTCATCTAATTAATCTTGCAAATATTTCGATCGAAGTGATTCACCTCAATAATTTTTAAATGAAAAAAAAAAAAATTAATATCAATTAATAATTTTGTGTGCAATAAATATTATTTTTACTATTCTTTTGTACGGATGTTGTTTTATTATTTGTTAAGGTAGCTGAGAGACCGCGTCAGATAGGTAAATTTAAATTAGGTTATGTTGAAATTTTTAAATTAGGGATTGTAAAATTATACATTTGCCTCAGACGTTAAAAGGAGTTTTTACGGAACTGAGGAAAGAGGCTCCTAACCCTTTGTTTCCTATTGTTGCAATCTGGTTTGTCAACATTTTGACGATCGGGTTAATCACCAGCACTTTAATTAACAATTACCCCCAAAATGCCATGATTGCAACATTACATCAGCATTATTTCAGCGATTGCTCAAGTAGAATTTTTATACCGATCACATTGGAAGAAAGGAGAATGGCCTTTGCGAGCGGTTTGTCGCGAGGTTTTCTAAGGAGGGCAGTTCTTCGCTTACCTTTCACCGGTCACCGTGCAACATTGTTTTCTAGAACTATTTTTTTGAACCATATATTTTTGTAGTAATTTAGTAATGAAATCGTAATTGTGAAAATTTATTATTTCAATTGAATAGTCCGTACGTCGCATTCGATTTATCGTGTTTCCGTTTCTTCCTTTCAGTTTACTTTTTTTTAATAATCTTTAATTAACCCGAGTTATCACACCTACTTTGTTTTTGTAAATTTTTGACATTGCTTATAAATTCAATTGCTCCATTAATTCCTTATTTGTATGTCCCAATATATGTAGTAATAAAAACAATGCCACTGCTTCACCAAATATTGAAAATGTCAGGCTTTTTCTAATACATATTTGCGTACTTTCATCAGTTATGCTAACTTTAACCCACTCGTTCGACTAGAGAACACGCTAACTACGTATGGTTATAATTAACCTGAGAACCCAGGGTTACCAGCCCATCGGGCTAGCGTCCGATCCTCCGTCCTCCAGTGCGGCTCTGCCCGTGCCCCTCCTAACTACTCTACCTAACCTAATCAAAGCATTCTACGGATAATTACTGAAATCTTTAATCGTTTTGCAAATTCGCCGTCATGGCAATGGCCGATTTAATTTAATGAAATGCTATCGGTGAGTATTTATTTGGGAGCAAATGCATTTATTTGCAGAATTACTTAATTTATTATTTATGAAGGAAGACCATCCTTGTGTATGCCAGAGGGAGGAAGAGTCTATACATCCACGCAGTATATAGCGCTTTAATTTAAGCCCCAGTAACCGATGGGGGCGTACTAAATAAGCAGTAAACAAGTTAAGAAAAACAGAGATTTGTCGCTAGGTTTCAATCTAAGAATAAACGCCTAAAATACCAACAAATTAGAAAAACAAAAATATTATCTATGATTTAACCTCGAAAAATTAACACTTAGCTCTACCTTCCGCTTTCTTTTAATGTAAAAATTCCGCCCTCGAAAGAAATGCTACAAGTGTGTAGGTACACACGTTTCCATATTGAAAAGTGATTAAAATTTCCTCTCAATGGAGAGTGTTGTTGGCAAAAAATTATTTTAGCAATTAAAATAAATCCCAGCGCGAAACATTAAATTCAAAAAATCGCCTATTTATAGCGTCGTAAAAGAAGTATTTTTTTAAGAACGAAAAAATTCATAGACCAAATGTCTCAAGGCGTTTTTCTAAGATTTGTTTTTTTTATTATTATATTCACTCATAACAGATGGAGAATGGAGCGTGGACAGGCTATGGTGAAAAAACCGCCGTCCGGGACGTTTAACATCCCCTCACTCCTGGAGCCCTTGAAAAAATTTCAAACAAATCGGGATAATTTCCAATTGATTAAAAACTCAAACCTATGATCCTGGTTTTATGCACAGTCGTTCGTCGTCAGTGATAATAGCTTTTTGGTTTCCGCAGCGTTTCTTATGAGGTGGTTAAATAATTCTGTTTTTTTTTTTGTAGGACGAGGGGTTGAGGACACAAAATATGAAAATCTGGCTTGATTAAGTGTGTCGCTAAGCAAGGACAAATTTTTTTAATTAATTGTTTTAAAATTCTCAATGGGTGTTATGTTGAAGGAAATGTCCACGTGGCTGCGGTTAGGATTTTGGTTAGGCAGAAATTTCAATTTTCATGTCCTACAGACTTTTGGTAGCACGTTTCGTATTATCCATAAGAAAAAATTTTTAAATTTATGATTTTAATGATTTTATACTGTAATTGATTCGGGAACATTTTTGTTTTGCTTTTCAATATTTCAAGTGGAAAACACGTGTTTTGACACGGGTATTAATGCTGGATTGCTAAAAACTAAGAAGGAAAAAATTGATTTTCGTGTGGTTGTAAAGTGACCAGATATCAATTGCTAGCCTTGTGTGATTTTCATTGTTTCCAACAATAATGGAAACATTTGCTTTTGAATATTGTTATATCCTTGGTGAAATCTATAGGGTATATCTACTAAGTTTGACATTCCGTTTGTAACGGTTAAAAATAATGCTGATAGAGCAAAATGGATTGGACACCCACGCATAATATTAAAATTTTTTTTGATGTTTTCACGTCTGTCTGAACGTTCTTCTGTCCGTCCGTCTGTATATCTGTTCCCACGATAACTCAAAAACGGGTTCATATTTCCTTTAAGAAAACTATGGATATATGTTTGAAAATTGGACAAATCGGGTATCTCCTTCATAGGGTTGCCATACAAATATTTCGTTTTTCAGTATATATTTGGATACTGTCTGAGAATGCATCAACGTTGAGAGTTGAAATTGTGTTTGCGGCATTTTGATAAAAATGATAATGATATTTAAAAAACAGACTAAATCGAACAACCGGTTTTTTGGTGTTTCCATACAAAAATTAAGGCTTAAACTGTGAAAACTATCAGTCCTAGACGTTTTTTATGTACTGAAAACTTCTTCAGAATGTAGAATTCTATGTAATTGGTTATAATCATATTTATTGTAATACAAATCGTTCTAGAAATATACATATTCGAAAAACCACACTTACAATAAACACATATGCACAAGCGCATCTAGATAGAGGGGACCAATTTTAAATTGATATTATTATTATCATCGAATGTGGATTTTTTTCTGCATGATATAGGGAACTTTTATTGTCCTCAGCACTAAGTTTTTTTTTTCCTCCAAGCAACATTTGTTACCATAAGCTTGTTGTTGCTATGCAGTTTTATCAGAGATAATTGCTTTACGAAAGCAACATACGGTACAAAACCATTACCGTAGGCATAGATTTGCCCCATTTTCAAACCTAATTTTGTTTGTTTTTTTTAAAGCCCATGTGCAAAATCTCAGCTTTCTAAGTACACTCGTTCTCGAGTTATTGTGAGGACGGACAGACAAACGGACATGCAAAAATCAAAATAACTTTTAATTTTATACATGGGTCCAATCCATTTTGCTCTAGCATCATTATTCTATGTGTTACAAACGGAATGACAATTTTAGTAGGTATACCCTTTAGATTTCATCTAGGGTATAAAAAAAAATAATGTTCACGCTCATAACATATTGCTTTCTGTATGCCCCGAACAGAACCAAAAATTCTAAGAAATTTCATCAAATGAGACAAATTGCTTGGCGGAAAATATTTCAAACTATTCACGAAAAATCAATGTACCAGTCAACAACCAAATGTGAAAAGGCAGATCGCAGAAATTCTATCGAAAATCCGACTGAAAAATTTCTTGGAAGCCCACAGTGCCTAGATAAGAGTTTTGTCTGTTCTGCAACTTTCTGGTGCGAAAGCGAAGTATGAAATTCTTTTTACTTAAATCACGTATCATACACATTTGCCAAATCCTTGAAATCATCTAGACACTAATCAAGATATGCCTTTAAATTTCTTTATTACAGATTTTTTCCACATTTCTACACATCATTAGATAAAGAAAGACGGAAAAAACAAAATTAGATTAGATTCTTTGCTGTGATATGGCGCTATTTATTATCGAAGACAACTTATTACCCTCATATTTGCCAAGTTTTGCTAACAGATGGCAGAGCGTTTTGTGAGCAGATGATAATATACTACAGTGGCGACTCAATGTGAAGAGGTAACAACATATTGTGCACGGCGGTGTCATATCTATATGTATAAAATCAATGCCTTAGGCCAATATACAGTAGTTTTAATAAAATATATAAAAACATAAGTATACAAATTATTATGTACATTAATAGGAAAATTTAAAAAAAAAAATATTTTTCTTTATACAGTGGCTAATGGCCGTCGACAGGGCTTATACACGATATTTCGATTTCATTCATTCGTTAATTAAATTTTTCAAAAATCTAGTTTGTTAAATTAAAACGAAAGAAATTAAAGATAACGAGATGTTTGAAAGTTCAAATTAAGAACGAATGGTCTTTGATTTTTCCTGTGGGTATTAGGTTATGATTCGATTGTGAATGTTATTTCATATGAATTAGTTGTGGATGTAGAAAAATATTTATTGCATTCTTTATTAAAATCTGTCAAAAATTATATTTAAATACGGTAATATCTTGTCTATGAAATTAGAAGCATTTCTAGTAAATTGTTATAAATACAGGTAAGAAGAGAGCAGTTCGCGGAAAATTAAAATAAGGCAACTACCGAGAATTAATTCTTTGAAGTTTTGAACGCTTTTCTTCACTTTAATTTCGTATTCTTGTTATATAGTTATGTTATTATGATGTGACTCCAATGATGGATCTCCATCTCGCGAAGAATCGAAAACACCCAAGAAGAAGTAACGCATTTGCCATAAATTTAGGAAGGATTGGCTTAAAAATCCAAGTTTTAATAAATTAAACATTGTCAAATGACAAAGGAGTGCGAAAAGGGCAGAAATTGAATTATGTTCATTTTTAGTTGAACATAATATTTCATTCAATGCCTTGGGCCAATTATCGGACGCTTTAAAAAGCTTTTTCCCAGGATCGAAAATTGTTTCGGATTTTAAAATGAGGAGAACAAAGGCTTGTGCAATAAGTAAAAATGTTATAGGTTCTAGTTATTAGGAAAGTTTAGTTGACAAACTTAATGAATGTAAGTTTAGTATTTTAGTTGATGAGGTAGCTGATATCTTTTGGACACCACCTCATGCTTGATGATGAATGTGTAAATCCGAAGAAAGTAGATGTAAAATTAGGAAGTTCTTTGAAGTCTACCCAACTTAGACGTACTCCAACACATTCCAAGAGCTGGTCAGTAAGCTACCACTAAATAGGAATTAATTGATCATACCACTCTTAGTCCCCATTATGCAGCTCTTCCTAACACTTTTCTCTTGCTGAGAGGAGTAGGTTAGATTAAGTTAGGTTAAGAGTAGGGGCGACTAGGCCACTAGGACCATGCGAACAAGGCGACCAAGGTTGATCTATTGGTCCCACCCCCCAAAGTGGTTAGACAAAATCTAGTTTTTTAACGAGCTCGATTATTGTCTTTGGAGTTAGATTATAAACTTGTTTGGAGAGATAAATGTTTCTCCAGTGATTTAAAACGTCAATGCTGCAAGCGGACGACTTTCAGTTAGTTGTCGAATTTGCCCATCTTCATAAAAAAATAACGAAATGGGCCAGGTGCTTTGACTGTATTTGTAAACAGACTGACCGATTGTCTGCTAAGACCAACTATTTCGCACGCCTGTAGAGGAGAGGGGGTGAAGTATTCCTTGGTGTGCCTCACACCGGGCTCACTACGCCAGGGGAGATCCAGTTGTCTATTTTCTCATTTTTGCAGTTTCTCCCAAACGTGGCTTTTAGTAGGCCAGTATGTGGACTGTCAGTTCCAGTATTAGCCAGATCGTCCATCCCTGCGCCCTTTTTGCTGTCGATCTTGGATCCGTCAGTATACCATCATCTGTCTAATATCTGGTTTCTGTCGTTAATAGTTACCTGCTTAACCAGTTCGTAGGAAAACCTTTTAGCCATAACATCTGTAGGAGCTTCTAGGCTTTTAATGTAGCTGTAAGCCAAGAATGGCTTCAAATGCTCGTTGAGGACTCGCTGTGAAGACGCCAGTGGTGCCAAAACATGTTATCTTCTTTGAGGCCATTCCCTTTAACTCGTACATTAATTTGTCTATATATTTCCTTTTTACTATTTTCGACACTCTCGTAGACCCACTTTTCGTCATCACAGCGAGCTGAAATTTGGCACACAGGTTCATGTCGCGTGAGAATTGAATCTATCAAAATTGAATCGGAAATTTCCATGGAAAACCCGGAAAATCGGGAAAATCAATTGAAAATTTGGTACAAATTTGATTAGTGGTAAATCCGTTTCAGGAAAAATGCGGAGTTTCCGATTTTTCCGAAAAAATTTTCCGGAATTTTCAGACTTTTCCGGAAAATTTTCCGGTAAAAAAGTTCTCTAAATTATGCAGGATCAAGTTCCCTATCAATTGGCATCATTACTTTCTCTCCGACAATGGTGAGAACTTGCAGAAAAATTCGAGGAAAATTCATGTAAAACTCTTTTCCGGAGTATTTCAGACCAAGGAAGCGTTTGAGCGTTTTGCAACCTAAGCCAATGTTGGAGAGCGAAATGAGTTGCAAAATGTTGCTTTTGTGGAAAACTCCGTGGAAAACCCGGAAAAGCGGAAAAATCATCGTAAAAATTTTCAACGATATGATTAGTGAAAATTCTGGAAAATTTTCCGAAAATTTCCGGAATTTTCCGACAAGAAAGTTTTATAAGCTATGCGGAATCATTTTTTTCCCGTCCTACTGGCATCAATATTTTCTCTTCAACAATCAAGAAAACTTGGATGAAAAAACGAGGAAAATTCATGTAAATTTTTAAAAAAAATCATTGTAATAGGAAAAGTCTGTGGGAAACATGGAAAGCAGCACGTAATAACAATTTAGTTAACGTAAAAAAGGCAGAAAATAAAATAAGTAAAAAACGAGTTTTCAAACAAAACTGAGGCCAAGCCGCATGAAAAAGTAGAAAATAAACTTTTCTTCACACACAGAGGTGGACTCAGATTTTATTCGCTGACAATCACCGATATATTTCAGTATGATCAATCAGAGGTAATAAGTTATTTGATTCATGAAGAGAAAGAATATTCAACAGAAATGTCCCAATCAAAAAATCTGAGTCCAGCTCTGTGTGTGAAGAAAAGTTTATTTTCTACTTTTTCATGCGGCTTGACCTCAGTTTTGTTTAAAACTCGTTTTTTACTTATCTTTCGGTATTTAGGTTATTGCAGTGAATACCCTGAGTTGAATTTTGCATTGAATCACATTCAGTTCAAATTCTGTAAACTACCTCATCTATGTGGGAGTATTCTGGGTACTCTACCGCTTTTAATTCAGGAGTTATATCCAACTCTATTTGATTATTCCAAGTTTGATATGTAGGGAACACTAAAATAGTTAAATGCTTCTCCGATAAATCTAACCTTGCTCGAATTGAATGTACAAGGTATCGGTTATCTTAAAAAGACAGTTAAAAGGTTGAATATAATGACTGAGTCAGTACAGTAGGTTAATGTTTTTTTTTAAAGTATAGTAATTATCATACTCCTTTTGAGTGGCACACTAAGCCAACAGCAATCAAGCCTAATGCTTAATTCTCATTATTCCCCACCCAAAGTAATTCACAGTAAAAGTTTATGACGACATTTAACATTAGTTAAAAAAGAGTATTTTTTGTAAAAAAAGAACTCTGAATTTCTATATTTCATCATCAATAATATCAATAACACAACTATCGGGGGTTCTAGCTGAATGCATTACTTCGCTTCTACATTGGTATCTATTTCCGCAACTTACATACATCATCTTGAGTATTCCTTTTTTTATAATTCAGCCAGCAGATGAGGTACATTCCGAATATCTTTAAACGCCAATATTTCAAACGAGGACCTTTGTGGAGATTTATAGTTGTTTCTTCTTTATAGGTGTTCAAACGATCTATGTAATATAGGGTAAATGCACCAATTCACATCCACTACCCAATTCACTCACGTCCACTACCCAACTCGCGTCCACTTCATTTTATAAAAAACCATAAAACGACGTATCTTCCTTAAAATGATATTTCAATATCCTCATATTCGTTTATGTGTCTGCTACCCCTAAAGTGAGCAATGGGATTGTTGAGTTAACTCTGAGTCGTCAGAGCTCAATTAATTAGAAGTCATGTAAGGCATGTAAATAATGCGAAAATATTTTTTTTAACGTAGTGCTATGAGTTTAAAATGTAAGGGGCTGTGCTTTTTATTAGCCAAAGGGTAACAACGAGAACCCTATTACCAAGGATTTGCTGTCCGTCTGTCACCGGGCTGTATCTCTTTAACCGTAACAGGTAGACAGTTGAGATTTTCAAAGAGCGTGTATTTCTATTGGAGCTATAACAACAAATAAATAAATTAAAATTAAAGGGGGCCCCATAGGCGTTTTTTTCCTCGTTTTATTCTCATAAGTAGGTATTTTTTTTTTCAAAGGACGGCATTATTTTTTCACACGAAGCCTACTCTCGAAAAAATAAATAAAGACGATATAGTGTTAAATTTTGTACGATGGTACGTAACCCTTCCCCGTCCGACTCGCACTTGGGCGGTTATTATTTCATGAGACAGTTTTTACGTAGTTATATTTCAAATAAATAAAGGGTTTTCCAATAAGAGGTGTTATTTTAATTAGCCCGTTATTTCGGTAGATGTCACTTCTGGAGCTGTCATTTTTTGCATTTGACAAGTAGAAACTACGCCATTAACAAAAATGGAAATTATTAAAATTCACTATAAAAATGGTGAAAATGTGGAAGAGACGGTTCGTAAAACTCGAACATTTTTCGGTCGTCGTGAAGCACCTTGTCGGACCGCAATACAGAAATTGGTAGAAAAATTCGAGCTGTCGGGACAAGTTAGTGATGTGAAGAATAAAACCCGTGCACGTCGCTCAAGAACAGCCGAGAATATTGCTGCTGTAGCCGAAAGTGTTGAAGAAAACCCAGGTTTGCCCATTCCTCGTCGTTCTTTGGAATTAGGCATTCCACAAACGTCATTACACCGTATTTTGCATAACGTCGAGCCCTTGCTGATTGGGTCCTTGAAATGCATGAAAATGATCCGGAATTCCACCGAAAACTCATGTTGAGTGATGAGGACCATTTCCACCTCGATGGCTTCGTCAACAAGCAAAATTGTCGCATCTGGGGCTCGGAAAACCCAAGAGTTATTGTTGAAAAGCCTCTCTATCCTCAACGTGTGACTGTTTGGTGCGGTTTATGGTCCCGCGGGGTCATTGGACCTTACTTTTTCGAAAATGATGCTGGAGCAACAGTTACGGTGAATGGATTGCGCTATCGACAGATGATAAATGATTTTTTATGGCCGGAATTGGACGGTATTGATCTCGACAACGTTTACTTTCAACAAGATGGCGCTACGTGCCATACAAGCAACGAAACCATTGATCTTTTACGCGAAAAGTTTCCGGACCGTATTATCTCTCGAAGACGTGATCACAATTGGCCACCGAGATCATGTGACTTAACACCTTGCGACTTCTTCCTTTGGGGCCACGTGAAAGAGAAGGTCTACGCCAACAGCCCAGCGTCGATTCAAGACCTCAAAGATGGAATTCGTGAGGCTATCGAGGACATATGGCAGCCACTTTGCGATTTGGTGATGGAAAATTTCATGAAAAGGATATGGTCCTGTAGGCGTGGTCGTGGTGGTCATTTGGCTGATGTTATTTTCCATTATTAACGGCATACCTTTCTCTTTGTAATGAAATAAAGATCCGATCATTTATCTCAAAAAATGGCATTTTTCTTTGAATATCAAAATAACACCTCTTATTGGAAAACACTGTATAATGTTGCTTGAAATTTAAATTTATTTTCGGAATAACCACGTCAATTGCCAGTTAGCGTGTACTGGTAGCCGCAAATTATAGGTGCATTTTTTACCCCCAAATTTTTAGCCCCAAATTGCGGTCTACAAACAGCTCTTATTAATTACTCTGATTTAATGCATTGCATACAAGAAAATATGGAAGGATATACTGCTCTAACACTAAATGAAGTATTGTCCGACATTCGACAAGGAAAATTTTCTATTAGAACAACTAGCATCAATTAAAATATTCCAAAAAACAAGATTACAGGATAAATCATCTGAAAGATATCCGGAAAGCGTAGTATTTTAACGAAAATCGAGTAGTGTGAGTCGTTAGCCAAATGTGGGTTTCCCTTAAGTTCTGATAGCCTTTTAAGCACAATTCAAAAAAGACGACCAAGTACGAGTCGATCTCGCACACGAAGGGTTCCGTACCATCGTACAAGATTTAACACTATATGTACTTTTATTTATTTTTTTCAAATAAGAGTAGGCGTCATGTGTAAAAATAATGCTGTCATTTCAAAAAATAATAATAATGAATGAATGAATAAAACGAGGAAAAAAACGCCGAAAAATCACGTTTCTTGCATGGGGGGCCCCTTTAATTTTATTTTATTTTTAGTATTTGTTGTAATGGCAAAAAATGATTAAGGCGATGGCACAAAATCCTTCAAAAATGGTCGACCTTTTCCTGAAATTCAATCCAGAGCTAGCACATCGAATTCCCGAAGGCCTAACCGAAGCCGGAGATGCGTTTTCTGAAGAGGTCATTCAAAAATGGTTAGATGAGCTGCAAAATTATATAAAGGAGACATATTTGAAGGAACAGTTGTTTTTTCTACGAACGAGCACCTAGGGATGTAGTCAATAGCTATGCCAGAAGCAAGGTGTTTAGTTCGTTCTGAGTAAGGCAGCATGACAATATATTGCGAATGGAGTAAATGGTTACATGGTTAATTACTGAACAAATTCAAAAACATGTGAGCTTTTTTGTTGACCGCCACAAGTCCCATTTAACATTAGAGCTATATGCACGTTTTTCAGACAAACGGGATAATTTTATACACACTTCCTCCTAGCCCAACACATATGCTACAACCAGCAGATGTTAATGTTTTCAACTAATGCTCCATTAAAAGAAACGGGAGTGGTTAAGTGATGATTTTGTATTAAAGGGATGCGATAGCTTTGGATCTTAGGCGCATGGAATTTGACGCGATCACTTTGTACAAGCGAGGATATTGTTAGAATCGTTGTTCAATCATTCAATCGCGTTTAACACATGTGACATTGCGTCGAAGTCAGCAAGAGTGTCAAAGGAGGAAGCGAAATCAATGTACTGTCATCGGCAAAACTATGGATGGGATTGAAAGTAAGCGAAAGCAGATCATTAATGAAAATTAGGAGGAAAGACGGAGAGATACTAGAGCCCTGGGGCATCCGGCATTTATAGGGTGAGCTTCAGATGTAATACATCACACAGATCAAAAACTTCCAATCCATAATAAAAGTGGAGAAGAGAGACCAAGAGGTTCAAGTTTGGCTAAAAAGTATCGTGAACTATATATAGCTTTAAGGCGAAAATTTGCTTTATTATTCTAATTTATAAAACTCTGAATTCCATTATGTTATATAATTCCTTTTTGATTTGTTCCTTTTAATTTAATGAAATTTAAAAGATGCTGTTATGTAAAACAACCCAATTTGAATTGAATTAGTTTTAATCTGAAGAATGCTATTATATGTTACCTACTGTGAACTTTATCACAACTTATTATTTTTTAATTGCTTTTCAAATCAGAAATAACAAAAATCTAATAAAGTCGTGGCTTTCAAAACGACATTTATTTAACACTTCCATATAAAAGCAGTTTTTATGACTTTTTAGCCTGGACGAGAGTTGGCACCATGGTGGGTGCAAACTGGATTATACTGGACGTAAACTGGTGATTTTCCCATACACTGATATTTTCAATTATTATGCAGACTAGATATGTGTTTTGAGTTTTAAATTAAATTAAAAGAGAAATATTCAGCTTACTATTGTACTACAAAAGTTTAAACATCGACATTAAGTAAATTCTACTATCAACCCTTCTTATATGGATGGCATTTCCTTAAATGGACGCGAATTGGTGCGTTTACCCTATACCACATTTAATGTAACTTATAATTTTAGGAGCGGCAAAGATCTCATAGTGTCTATCATGTAAGATTAATTGAATAATTAGGCTCTACGCAATAAATTCCTTTGCAAGATCTTGCACAATCATGTTGTCATTTCCGATAATCAACAGTCTGATGCAATTCAATCAGCCGGTAAGTCTTACCATAGATGGCATAAGAACTAGATGTCGCATGCTGTATCAAAAAAGTATACAAAATTTATATGGCTGGAATGGACCAAAACATTTGAAATGATGCATACGTCGAGTGATTCATATTTTTTCGTATCTGAACTGTTGAGGAAGTCGATCAAATGTATACAAAACGGCAATTATAAAAACAATTGCTTTCGGCACGAGGTATATCCTCAACGTTATAATCAACTGTATTAGGTTATATCCGCTACACCTTCCTCATAAATCACTTACTTCATTTCCTAAATTAATTGTTTAACCTAATTACAATTGCATTTTCTCACAAAACCTAAATTCCAACGACTTTGCATTTTCTAACAGTCTAGGAATATCATGTTGCATTAAATTCATTTCAAAGTTCCCATGTAATCATTTTTATACAGTGAAGTGACGAAAAGCTTAAAAGGTAAAATTAGTTTGATTCTGTTCTTGACCGAGGTGTAGTCGGAAAGCAAAATTTGTATTTGAGACGGTTTTTGAATAAATATTAAAAGCTTAAGAGTTGGTGTTATTATTTATTTTATTTTTTGTGTTGAATAATCGTTCGAAAAATAACTCACGCTCTAAAACATGTTATGGTCCATTCCGGAATGCACCACCCATTTCACAATCTGTATACTCTGCTTGGCATGCCGTGCGAAATCTAGTTCCTGTGCCATCTATGGTCTTACTCATTTCGTAATGACCTATCGTAAAATTTTCAGCCTTTCCATATTTACAAACGTCCATTCTTAACTTATTCCCTAGTTCTAATAAATTAGATTTATCTCCCATATGTGTTTTTAGTCTATATAAAAAGCACTCCAAAGTCAGTATTTTTCATTTATATGACATCTTAAAATGGAACAACCCATATAGCCTTTTCTCCTGTTGTATTCAACCATCGTAATACGTATTTAAACGAGACTCAAGAACGTGCAAAAGTCCCTCACGCACGTTCCAGACATTTCGTACAAAAATAGGTTTTAAGTCGAAATAGTTTTTTGCTCGTTTTTCGTAATTCCAGTTAAGTCAACCGAAGGCAGCACAATTCTTACCTTGTTGCGAAGATGGGAATTGATAAAATCCTTCAATCAATTTGTAATGCTAGAAAAAACAGAAAAATAACAGAACATTTGTTTTTGGTCCATTACACACGCAAGCTATGTGTACCTGAAAGACTTGAAGCTCGTGACAATACTTGCTTGAAAAATAAATGAGGAAAAGGTTCATCCTCTGATGGGTGTCTGTATACATTAAAAGGACATAAAACAATCCATGGTATGTATGTATATATATTACTCAGCATCGAGCGTGGGTCAGGACACAGGAACTGTAAATATTCATGAGAAAAAACGAAATGCTTCTGCATGATCCTCCTCATCACCTTGACTGGAGCAACTGCGGCTAACTGAAATTCAACATTCACGCGCCACCCAAATTTTTAAGGTAAGGCTTCTTTGTGCAAGGATATTAAGGGTTTCTTCGGGAACAATTGCGATGAATAGATAATTAGGTAGAAAACAACACAACACGTGTTTAGATGAGAAACCTTTTCTTGTAATGAATCAATGCCATCTGATCTCTGGGTTAAGTGGGTAATTTCGAAACACTAGATGAGAATGGGAAATTTCTCGTTGAAAGGATACAACCGATTCGACTGCTGATGAATAAAAAATTTAGGAAAACTTTAAAAGGGTTCTCGTTTAAACAGTAAATAAAAATTGATTTTCTTAAGATATCTTTTAATTTTCTTTTTGTAATTTTCTGCAGACTTGCTAATTTTGCTTTTTTGTTTGTGTTTTTTTTTTGTACTGTTTTCTTAAAGGGCGGACACGTTTCGAAGGGTAGATGTTTGATAAATTAATTAATCAATTAAGGTGAATTTCTAATAAAACTTGGTGTTTCGCAGTAAGTCACTGTATAAAGTGAACATGTTGTCCAACACTGGTGTGTGACACATAAACGTTTTTTCCCCTATTCCGGAGAAAATTCATCCGCGAGGAATAACTGCAAAGCAAACTTTGAATAGGAGAACTTTGGAGTATAATTTTACGATTAATATTTGTCAAAGCGCCACAACGTCATTAAGATATTTTCGTAAAAAAAACCAACACATACAAAAAAATTTTGAGTAGTTTTTGATAGCTAGAGTAATTGATTCACTACTGAGTGCGAGTGCTGCCGGGCTAACTATTTAACAGGGCGATTCAGTTCTCCTGGTTTTATTAGAACGAAACTATGGAAGCTTAAAAGCATATTTGAAAGAAGAAGTTCAAAAACTGTTACTTTTATTATTTTCCAGCTTGATTTGAGTTTATTTGACCTTTTAATATGTTATGGTACAAGGTGAGTGATAACCTTTGGACGTAAAGTCCAGAATATCAACCGAAGTTGATAGCTCACTCTGTGAGCAGTGTTGAATGTAGGACGGCACGATAGCACCTCGGTTATTGCGGGAGAGTTTTGGGGTAACCCAAAACCTGCCGCTGTCACACCTGTACCTTATGAAAACCGAACGAAGGTCGCAGTACATCTAGTCCTCAAGGGACCTTTACTCCACTTATCTTGCAGTATTATGAGGACACAGATGGAATGTCTTCCTTTCCCGACCTCCCTTCGACATTGCCGGTACAAGTGTGCAATGTCCCTAATGATGACCTGAAAAGTAGTGGAGGAACGGACCCTAATCTTTTATTGCAACTGTCTTCACTTGGCATAATCGAACTATTCTATCGGCACTTTAATAAAATCCTACAGTCTGCTATTACCGTAGCGCACTAACTGCCGTGATAATCTGAGGGATTCCAATTCAATTAATATATAAATTTTAAATCTAGATCCAGGGTCTAGTTACCTCTTGGGAGTTCAGTTAAGCTTCGCTCACGACATGTTAACACGGGGCGATAATTCAATAAGAAATATATGTATAAGGCACAGTAATATGCTTAATACAAGATCTGAAAAACTTTTAATAAAAATTCATTTGGAATGCTGTGCAAAGAGTAAAGTAATATGCTTAAGCTACGAAATGTCAGAAATTTGGCAATGTAAAGACAGGATTTGTGCACCCCCAAGAAGAAATTGAATGCCCGGAGGCTATGACTTACTTGTCTAGTTGTCAGTATTCACCGCAGCGATGCCTCCGAGATGTCCTGCAACACACTGGAAAAATTTGCATTAGTTCCTCTGATCGACGAATCCACTACTTGCCAGATTACTATTTTAGGGACTGAGACCCATTACCTTGGATTTAGTTATAAAAGCTTCAAAATATAATTATGAAAATAAAAATAAAATAAAATAAATAAATATAATTATGACAAATTTTCAATCACATTGCATTGTAAAAATGAAAAATCTATATTTATATTTTGTACCTAAGACCACATAAGAAGAATTATTAAAAAACAATTTGCATTTAGCCAAAAATTTTTCAAATCATAGCGCCCTATCGAAATAATTTAATGTAGAAATTACTCCTGATCCTGACCCGGACCCGGTATGATATGACCTTTCGACACTATATAAAAACACAAGAAATTTCTAAAAAATTCGTACACGTTTCAAATATGAAGAGCTACGAGTGAATGTCTAATAGGTCCAATCTACTTCGAAGCTCTATTTCAGCTACATGAAGCTAAATCTGTTACAATGAAATTTTCGTTGAGAGTTTTTCAAGTTTGTAGTGCCATTATATGTATCGTATTTGTATAAAATTAATTATTTTTTCCGCTATACGTGCTCTTTATTTAACTAATCGTGGTCACGGAATATTTTTGATATGAAACATGACTTAACTTCATTATCATATTGGTGTTATTGCAGCTACAGCTACAAAATTAGAAATTTGCCTAAAATCAGCTACAGCTTCATGTATTGCTAGCCATGTAGCTTGAAGCTTTCTATGTAGCAGTTTCTACGGTATGCCATATATGCAAACTGACATTTGTAGCTTGAAGCTCGCAGCGTGTAGTTCTCGATGCAGATGGCCCTTATACCCACTATTACTATTCATAAGAAGACAAACCAATGCCCCGCCGTCGCCTAAGATTGCCTTTGTTGATGCAGCGGCCCTAAAGTTAAAAATTGGGAAAGTACGCTCCAGCAAAAGCATTAAACGCTGGCGTCAGCTACACATTCTGGCCGCACAATACGAAAATCTTACTGTTCAACTTTTACATCTCGCTTTACAGTCCAGCACCACATTGTGTTTCCCAATTCAATTCATCGCTTAGGGGAGGTGGTGCTTTGGGAAAGGGGGTCATGACTACCGTGACCGTGACCCTCCCCCTGTATACACGCCAGATGTTAGTATTAGTATGTTAGACGAAACATAAACCAAGATAAATCGGATGAAATGACATGCAATGCAAAATAGAACAAAAACATTAAAATAAGTAAATGAAATAAACAAAATGAATTAAATATTGCATAGAGGTTTTTTTTTTAAACATGCTTAGAATCGTCAACAACAAAATACTCAGCCAAATTGCTAACAGCAATGCTCATGCGATTAATAGGTTCATACATGCCAAAAATAGACCTTAAAGCCTAGTATCGAGTTCGGGCAAAGTAAAATTAAACGCGGTCGCCAATTTTTCACATTAAAATCGCTGGTAAAATTTTGACGTATGTTAATTTCGACAAAGCAAACTGACAGATGTTTAAAAATTTTATCGCTGAAAAACTTCAAAAAAATTAAAAAAAAACAATCTGAAAATTGTCATAGAAACAGAAAATGTCATAATTTTACCAGCATTTTAATGCTCCGCGCATTTAAATGTTCAGTAAAATAAGTGGAGACATACAAAGCGCCATCTATCTTAAAATAGAGAAATATTCACTTTTTACCAGTGAACTCCATACTACACTAGTAAAATAATCAGTAAAATTTTTGCTTGGGATTTTACCAGCGCTAAAATATGTATGAAAATGTCATTTTTTACTCGAACTCGATACTAGGCTTAAGGAGTTAACATGCAACACAGGTAGTCTTCTCAAATTGTAAACCAAGTATTTCTAGGGGAGTTCTTCGTTTGCATTTATGATGCTGGGAATTGAAGGGTTTTAGGTTATTTAAAGAATAAGAGTTCCTTACACTTCAACAGAAGTTTTACTAGAATCAAATTTCCTCCAAATCCCTGCACACAATTTATACACTTAAATAATATACTAAACCCTACGGCCGTCCTTCTAGACACTTCTATCTATATGTGTAACCTATCTTTTTTCACGAGACTAAAAATCAATATGTAATGCTAAGTTAGTCATTTTTTTGTTTTATGTTTATTTATATTAAAGTTAGAGTTTTTTATTAGAAAATGTTTCTTTTTTTTATTTATTTTCACTCAGCTTCACGTGATCATTGGGCGATCTTCTGGTGGGGCAGTACTTTCCCTTCTGGATTATAAAAAATAGTTCTTGGTGAGATTCACTAGGACTTCCTTGCTAGCCTTGTTGAGTTTCCTTGTGGTCTCCATTTCCTGAAAAAAATCTGTTGATTGTCGATGCTTCTTTTAATTTGTATTTTTTGCGCTTCGGCTTCAAAAAAAAAACTCCCCGACAGGCCGGAACTTCTGGCAAAAAAAAAATGTCTCCTCTTCTTCCCATCGCCCCAGTTTCAGCAGCTTTTCCCCGTATTTTTAAGAAAAGCATGTTTTCCAGTTTAGGCTATGGTTATGCCGCCAGTGACTTTTAATTGGAAAATAAAATCAATGAAGTTGTTTTAATTTATTTCAGTTTATTTAATTATACTATGACGTTTTAATCTTCACAATTCACTTGGTATTTCTTAGTAATATTATTTTTACTATTACTCAGTTTTTTTAATTGCTTATATTTAACGTTAGTTTATTGATATCTATATATCTAAGGAATTTTTAGGAAATCAAATTTATGATTTAAATTTTTTTTTTGGAGTTAAGTATTATAACACGCCTAAGCAGTAAATTTGATTAACTATGGTAATGTCGCTAGACCGTACATTACATACTATCACGAAAAAAGAATTTGTCAAGTAACAACGGAGAGTCAATATTTGCGTTTATGAGCAATCGCAAAATTTGTGCAGGAATAATGGAATCATGTGGAATAATTTTACGGGATGATCCCTGTATGCTGCGATAGCAACAAACCTCTGATTTTGCCTCGTGGATAATTGTTCTGCCTGCCGCTGGATTCCTGTATTTGCAATGGGGCTTTTCTTGCACTACACTTTATTTTAATTTTATTTTTGCCCTTTGGCACACCTTTTCACTGCGATGATTTGATTTATTAACAGATTGGTGGGATAACTTGCGATTCTCTTGGTATTTTTCATGTCACATCATCCAAGGTATATAGAATACAAGATATTCCCATTACGAACCTTGTTCCGCCATTAGTGCCGAATTATCGTGTAAACATATAAGACTGCACGGTACAGAGAACACAATACTATCTCTCCTCTCTCTCTCTCTTTCCTATAAAAATGATTATAAATTAGTCACAGAAATACGTTACAGGCTATCAGCTGCAATGTGTTAAAATTTTAATGGGAATACCTTGTCTTCCTAACTGTCAATCAAAGAGCAAAAAGAAGAGAAAAAGTATTTCACTGAGCTCGCACTGGATTCAGCAGCACAGTGCACCGTCTGTGCTGCGACTATATCATTGTCAGTCAGCTGTCATAGCACAGTCAGATTACACCTAGCAGCATACTGTGCTCTATGTGCTACGACCATAACAAATAGTTTTTCTAACTACATATAAATGAAATATGTAGCTCAAATTCAATTTGCATGACCTCGATAAGACTCAATTGACCATGATTTGTCATTGTTTTATGTGTAAATAGAATTGAAACAGTTCTGGTCAGTAAATAAAAAACGCGACGATATAACTTATACGGTTTTTTGCATTGACTAATGATTTAGATACCCACAAGAACCGGTTTGTATTATTTGATATGCCTTACTTGATGGAAAAAATACATTTCTTTTTTGGACAACTTCTAGTGATAAGAAATTTATCTGATGCATGAACATTATTTCCTTGTATCCAAAAATAATGGTTTAGATTTGGTTAAAATCAACTACATCAGTAATAATTTGGGTATGTTGTAAGATTTTATTTTTATAGGTAGTAAATTTGATTGGAGTAATAATGAAGTTTGTATGTAGTTAGTCAGTTTTATGATTTCGCACCATCACCTGAAAATAATAATAACGTTAGGGATAATTTTTATAAAATTATATATACCTATATAATTGTTTACTATCTAAATGCTAATTAGCACTCCTATATGTATACGAGGTGCACGAAGCATACATCAAGTTTCTAGGTACTCTTCACGATATATAATAAAAATTTTTTTTTATAAAAAACAAAAATGTACCAATTACCGTTCTAAATGGCTTAGAAGTGGGCTTAAAAATGCTAAAAGTAATGCTAATAAGCTCAGTGAGTCTATTTAGATTTTCTAAAGATTCTGGAATTTTTTGTCGATTAAAGCTATGAATGCTTGCACAGGTTATTTTGCAGCCAATACATTATATTAACTCGGTGGATACTAGAGGCTTGTAAAGTATTTAAGTACCTTGGTGTTTAAGTGCTAGTGCCAATACCAGAACATGGACTTAAATTTTTTTAAGTACAAGTACTGAAAATTTTTTCAAGAACAAGTCCAGGTGCTGACACCGGCACTCATAGATACCCTATAAGTACCAAAGTACACACATTACAAATACCGCCATAACTTCAGCTCTGGGAAAATATTTAAACACGCCTTGTAATAATAGAGGTTTAGGAGAAGGAATAGTAACGGTCATGATTTTTCACAAAAAAAAAAAAATTTAATTACAGTCGTTGTACATATATGACTGACAGTGGGTCAAAAGTTGACATGCTGAATTGATATCCTTCGTTGAGAAGGTTGGCAATCAAGTGCAACACCCCACTCTCTTCCTCCACACCTATGGAGCATTTATTTTTATTTGCATGTGTTGTAAATGCTCCACGAAGGCAATTATTATCTGATAAACAACTTCTGAAATTAAAAATTAAAACAGCAAAAGCTAATACGATTCAGTTTCAATTCCTATCTTTTTGCAACATATTTCATTTCGTAAATGAGGAAGCCAATTCTAGAACTCATCCAGTCATTTAGCTGGCTATAGATTTTTCAAAATTTTTGATTGGTTTTTTCGAAAGTTCTTCAACTCCTAGTACGTTTTTAAACTTGGCGGTATATCGGTATTACGTGTGTAGTCTAAAGCTGATATATAGGACTTATAAGTACCTGGACTTGTACTCGACAATTTTTAAGTACCATAGTAGCGGAACTTAAACTTGACATTTTTTAAGTACCAGTACCGGGACTTGCACTTGTTCTTAAATGATTTTAAGTCTGGATACTAATACTAGCATACATTTTATTTCTATATATCTTTTGGATTTCCTAAAGTACTTAACCTGTAATGGTAACAAACCATATGAATCTTCTTCCAGTTGTGATCTACATATTTGCTGATTTTTTTTCGAATCAGTTTATTGCAATGACCAAATTAGCTGAGATTGATTATAATATTCTTAAAATATCTCTACTATGATGAATATTGCACATAGTACATAACATTTAATTCTGTTTAATTTAGTGATCGATTAATTAATTGAGATAATAATAATAAAAAAAAAACTCGGATGGTATTTGTGTTAATATATTGAAAAACTGCGTTGACAATCTGGCGGTTCCTCCGTCGATGGAATAGATACCTCAAATAGTTTACGATTGTAAATAAAATAAAATAATTAAATTATCTAATAATAATGATCTACAAAAGTAATCGTCTCGTCCGATTTTTGAAGCCAGAATCTTCCGCTTTCCGAGTGACTTGCTCTCTAGTTATTATTAGTATAGTGTCTTATAAAGATGCGATAATAAAATTAATTGATTAATTTGCATTACATTTTTGTAGCTTTTAAATTTACATTCTAAGAAGTTAATAATAGTTTACCGATGGTCTCAGAAAAGAAAAAGTTCTGAGTTGCTTTTCATTAAAAATTACTCATGCCAATATTAGAAAAATAAATTAAAAATATGCTCAAATTTGTGCACAAGCAAGTGGTGGATCGGGGGGGGGGGGGGGGGGGGTCATGACCCCTAAATTTGAAGAAACAAATATTTAATTAATTTAGTTATTTGAAAAAATACATTTATTATTTTAAATTTTTTTATTTATGTAATTCAACTTCACAAAAAATTTGTTATTCCAAAACTTAAAAAAATCAAAATTTATTTCAATGAAAATTATTCTATGCATGTGATGTATATTTTAGGTTTTCTCAGAATATGAGTTTGGGTCCCCAACTTGGGGTGATCAAAAACCCTCGAGAAACACTTCCCAAGCCACGAAATAGACTCCCTCACTGCCACATCAGAGCCCTAACTTAGTCCTAACTCCTAATATTCTAAAATATTTGCAGCGTTCTTATGTAAAACCACTGACATGTATAATATGGACTGACTACGTCCATAGAAATGCACTGCAGAAAGTGGGCTCACTTCTATATAGCGTTCTCTTTCGGTCTGAGCACCAAGTACCAACTGAGAGATAACTGTAAACAACAAATAAATAAGTGGGTCCGTCGAAATAAATGTTTTTAAATTAATTATTTGGGTAATTTTGTGATAAAAAGTGTCTCACCAAAGGCAATATAATCATAGATACTCAGCAGAAATTCGAAAGGCTGTGGTAAAATCACTTTTCAACTTTCCGGGAATGGTTTTTTCAGTGTTGGCACCAAGAACTATTTTAGACACAACAAATTGTACCCGCATAAAATAGCATATCGAGCAGTCCATATTATACAGGGTGATTCAGATCAAGATACCTTCCGGTATACTACGCGATTCCTTGAGGTAAGCTGATCAAAAAATTGTTCCACATACCCCCTCCTAGAAACCTTCCTTTAGGAGTTGTGGCCAGTTGAAGATTTCGCCAATATTCGTGAACCCTGATTGGAAGAAATGAGTATAACTTTTGAACCACCCTATAAATATTGGTTATTGTTGGCTTATTAAATAGCCAAGAGTAGTAGCTATCGATAAGTGTATTCATCTGTATTTGTTAATCAAGCATCTTTATATTATTCTCAAATATTTCCAAAATTTTAATTTTTTTTACACACAAATTTCATAAATACCGTTATTTGTTTCAAAAAATTTCTTCCATGTAACCTAATTTTATTACTTCTTATTAATGCCCCTACTATTCTCTATCACTGGGAAAAACTGCATGCCAATACCTAAATTAGTTTTAGCACTGGAGGTTTATTGGCAGTTTCAAGCCAGATCATGAAATTGCATTAAACCAATAATCACAGGTTGGTACGTAGGATCTTTTATGGCTGGACCCACAATTGCTTTGGTTATAATTTTCTGAAGGTAGTGGTACTCCTATAGTATTTAAGCAGCATCTTAGGAGTTTCGTAATTACTTATTTTATCAGTCAATGGAACGTAGCATCAAGATTTTGAAAAAGAAGAATATTTATTACCAGAAAAAATAAGAAGCCAAGCTTTTTAAATCATGATTTAGAAGACATGTTGGATGAGTTTATTCCGCTTTTCCTTAGGACCGAGATGTACTTTATGCACGATGGCGCTCCGCCGCATTACTCTGCTCAGGTTAGAAGTGTGCAATATACTACGCGATGGATACGACGTGGAGGACCAATTCCTTGGCCTGCTCGATCACCTGATCTTACTTCTCTTGATTTCTTTTTTATGGGGCTACTTAAACAGTATAGTTTATAGTTCAGTTATTACTTCTAGGGAAGATCTATGGAATAGGATACAAAATCCTTGTAACCATATTAGAAATCATAGTAATAATTTTGTTAGAGTAAGACTCTCATTACTTCGTAGGGCACAATTATGTATAGACCAGGGAGGACATCACTTCCAGCATATTTTATAGGCTTTGTTAGTTCAAATTAATAAAGTAAAAATTATCAAAAAATTATAACCAAAGCAATTGTGATTGCAGTCATAATAGATCTTACGTACCTACCTGCGATTATTGGTTTAATGCAATTTTATGATCTGGCTTGAATCTGCCAATAAACCTCCAGTGCTAAAACTGATCCAGGTATTGGCATGCGTTTATTTTTCCAGTGATAGAGGGTAGTAGGGGCATTAATAAGAAGTAATAAATTTGGGTTACATGGAAGAAAGTTTTTGAAATAAATAACGGTATTTATGAAATTTGTGTGTAAAAAAAATCAGAATTTTGGAAATATTTGAGAATAATTTAAAGATGCTTAATTAACAAGTACAGATGAATACACTTGTCGATAGCTACTAATCTTGGCTATCTAATAAGTTTACAATAACCAAAATCTATAGAGTGGTTCAAAAGTTATACTCATTTCTTCCAATCAGGGTTCACGAATATTGGCGAAATCTTCAAATGGCCACAACTCCTAAACGAAGGTTACTAGGGGGGGGGGGGGGGGGGGGGGAATCGCGTGGTATACCGGAAGGTATCGGAAGGTGTCTTGATCTGAATCACCTTGTATATGACAGTGTGTAAAACTGAGAAAACTTTAGTTTGCATTATATGCACCCTAAAGTACTATTCTATTAAAAAATGACTTTTGTAACAAAAGTAAACTAAAAAAATGACACAGTACTCACACCTTCGGAAACCTTCCTAGTGCCTCACTATAGTACTGCGGTAGCTAAACTAAGCGACTGATGGCGCTGGATGTCTGTTTTGCTCAATTTACAGGGTGTTTCCCCTTAGGAGGTCAATAGAGTAGGAGAAGATATAAAAAGTACAGAGCGTACGGTCGTCATTACACGCAGGAATTCATGGCCTTTCCAACGAGTACTCAATCAGCCCCATACCCTCCTTCTTTCAGGAGTTACGGGGGTCTAAACTAATAATTTCGGATTTTCTTACCTTTTTTTTTAATTTGACCGCTATTTCTTTTTTGCAAAACGGTCATTAACATAACTTTTTTTTATAAAAACTATAAACTGTAGACTCTCCTCTTTAATTTGACCTATTATAGCCTATGTGCTATCTATAGCCGTTAAAGATTTATTAGCTCAAAACCTTTTCTGAAAGCTATTCTCAAACCTAAATTTGTTCCCTTAGTGACTGAAAAACGTCATTTGAATAAAATATCGGCTAATTTCGGTATGACATGAATAGGTATTCATACACAAAATTAAAGAGGAGAGTCTACAGTTTATAGTTTTTGTAAAAAAAAGTTATGCTAAAGACCATTTTGTAAAAAAAATTGGCCATGAAGTTCTGCATGCACAATGAGCTCTTAACTGTGACCGAACGCCCTGTACTTTTTAAGATAAAGGATGTTTTGTGAAAAACCAGCTATTTTTTTAATCACCCTGTAACTTCTAAACGGTTGATATTGCCCCCCCCCCCTGCCATAAAATTTTTTGTTTGACTAAGTGAGTACTATCATCTCCTGCTCTATTGACCTCCTAAGGGGAAACACCTTGTATAATTTTATTACCAGGTAAACTTGACATTACTTCAAGTAGACCTGTTTGAGATTCTCCTGTGCCAACGAAAAGCAAAAAAAGATATTTTGTTTTTATTTATTCTATCCTTCTTATTTTTTCTATAATTTTTCCATTCTCCTATTTTTATTTGTTTTTCGAGTAACTCAATTTTATTGATTGTTTTTTGGGACCCTGTTGGTGAGTCGAAGAGACTTGAAACTTTGTCACCTTAAATAAAATGATTGCGTGGTAAAATAAGTAATTTTTTTCGTTAGTACAAGACAAGCTCAAAAAGACCTACTTGAAGAAATAGTAATAATCATTAGTAAACACAAAAAGTAGTAATATTATTAGTAAAAGAGCTTCCATGATACAAAATCTTCGTACACTAATAATTTTCTACTAATACTAATTTGCTCTGTAGTAATTTGCGAAAAATATTTATAAACACTTGTAACAGCAATGCTCAAAATATTTCTAAATTTGCTCATTATTATGAGAATATTAGTTTTATGAAATAGGACTCTGATATTTGACAATGGCACTTAATGGTGTAATGTTGCCAGCACTTCACTTGGCTTAGTTCGTATTCCTCAGTTTTTACACCGAGTATTTTTCAACATCAGAGCACACAATGAACTCAGACTGCAAACAAATTTGGCCCAGTCCAAGTAATATACCGAAGCAAGGACCTTATTTCCACTAAGTATACGTCTCTGGTAAATCATGTAATTTAATTAATTAAACAATTTAATTTTCTTGATAAACATATTATAACTGACATAAAATCTCTTAAGAAGATGACGATTTTTATGTTTAGGCAATATTTGCTCTTCTTCCCGATTGAATTCAGTGAAAATACCATAAATTCACTCCGAAATCATACCAAAATCCGTATTGTTTCCTTTAAGGTCAAAAATCTCATTTATAACTCTGTACACAATTAACTTAAGATGTGTGTACCTACTCTTGGCATGCAAAATACGTAACACAACTGTACATATACTTTTTCGCTAGCTAGACTTTCTTTGTTAAGATCACATTTCATATTTTATCACCTTACAAGATTGTTCCTTGAATATTATCCTTGGAGTAAATGACCTTTGAGAATCTTCTGTTACCAAAATGAAGTCAAGTATCAGTCGTAACAAAAGACAGGCACTGGCCTGAAAAATATCTCATCAGCCCTTACTTAATGCTGTGACAAACCACAATATTATCGCACTCCAACAAGGTGAATCTTTTAATCAAGATTTAATGTGAAAAGATACAAATTAATAAGGTGAAAATCCAAGTGGTGTTTTCCATTTCGGTTTTCTTTTGTAATTGATTTAAAGGAATGTGAAAGGTGAATGAATTCGTCAGATAACATTAAGTGAGAGATATTTTTTTCAATTAAGTTGTTTATTGCATTTGGGGACTTGTGATTTCTACCAGATTCATGGAAAGTTTCCAGTGACAGAAATCTTTAAAATCTTTAAGAGATTTTTATAGCAAATTTCTAAGAATCACAACTGTAATTAACTTTATGGATCACCTGTATAACTGAAAAAGAGTAGCAGTTTATAGTGTAGTTTCGATTAAACTTGTGGTTTTCTTGATGAATCTATTTTTAAACGCGAAAAGGGCAAAAGCCTATTTCTTTGATATCATCAAAGTTCACTGAGAGGTGCTTTGGCTTTGAGTGTTTATGAAATGTTATCCAATGAAGATTTCGTAATTAAATTTTCCACCTAAGTAGTTGTGTAATTACTAAAAAGGGATGGTTCTAATCCTATTAACAGTGAAATTAACAAGCTCAAATTTGTGTACCTGCGTGTAGATGTCGTAAATTCAAAGTTACAACAGGACGCACAGTTACTGCCTCTTCCCTTGACATCCGTAGACATATTATAAAGATGTTAAGTTATAGACTATAAAGGAAAATAATGATCTCATTATTTATAATTATAAGATAAAGATAGAAATTCACTGTGCGGGATTCAGCATGGAGGCAGCTGGTATTATAAAAAGCTTTACCATGTGCATATTTACTTCTGAACGTTTTGAAGGGAAATTTGTTTTTCTGACTTTCACAATGCCATTTTATAGCGTGGGCGCTGCTGTGCTACTTAATTGATAATTACAAGATTGTTTTACGGTCAGATGGGTGTTGGGGTCAGTCCTTAACGGGTTTTTTTCTAGGAGGCGTTCTGCTAAAATAATAGAATGGTTTGAAAAGGTATTGGAATGGGATGTTTAACATAGTAGCTCGTAGTCCTTCTTAATGTGTAAGGTCTAACTACAGCATTTGTCAAAAAAGAAGAATCTATAAATATACTAGGGGGGAGCCCGTCTGCGTTGCCCGGCCATAATATAGATTCCTAGATGGGTGGAGGTGGGGGATAACTAGTTAGAAATGCATAATATCTAAGTTTTAATCTGACTCGATCGTGTACTTTAAGGTTTCACCCTGTGTCTGTTTGTGTGTGTATGGGTGTATGAGTGTGCGTGCATATATTAAAATGTGTGGGAGATGTAGCTCCTACGTCGACGCGTTCTCATGCAGTGCCCAAATATATAGTAAACGAAATTTTGGTATGGTAGCCCTACGAAAGAGTTGCCCGATTGGTCCCATTTTCGAACTATATTTGCAATTTTTATGAAAACGCCGTGTACAAAATCTGAGTTTAAAACACCACGTATCAGTTTTTTTGTGTGGCGACCCTACGAAGGAGTTGCCAGATTGATTCCATTTCTGAATTCAATAAAATTTTTTTTTAAGAAAGTCCCGTGTACAAAATTACTGCCCTCTACGTCGATGCATGAGGCAGTGATCAAATATGTAGTAAAACCTGAAGTTTGGTATGGAAACACCAAAAGTGGTCGCTCAATTTGGTCCATTTTTGAACTTTTATTTGCAATTTTTATGAAAACGCCGTGTACAAAATTTGAGCTCACCACGTCGACGCGTTCTCGAGCAGTTTAGTCCATTTTTGTAATTTTGCTTACTATTCCTATGAAAACACCAACTAACAACTTTTAGTTCTCCACGTGGACGCGTTCGCAGTTCGCATGCAGTGCCAAAATATATAGTTAAAAATGCAGTTTTTGCATGGTAACCCTACGAAGAAATTACCCGATTTAAACCATTTTGGAATTTTAATTTAACTGTTTTTTTTTAAAAACACGTGTACAAAAGTTGAGCTCTCCACGTAAACTTATTGTCAGGCAGTTTCCAATTATATTGTGAAAAACCAAAGTTCTCATACAGTGCCAAAATATATAGTTAAAAACTAAAGTTTTGTATGGCAATCCTATGAAGGAGTTGCCGGATTTGAACCATTTTTGAACTTGTATTTGCAATTTACATGAAAAACCCGTGGACAAAATTTCAGCTCTCAGCGTCGACGCCTTCTCAGACAGCTTCCAAAGATATAGTGAAAAACCAAAATTTTGTGTGGCTTCACCAAGTAGGGGTTACCCGATTTAGCCCATTTTTCAAATTTTATTTGCTATTACTAGAAAACACCACGTACCAAATTTTAGCTCTCTACGTGCTCTCGCTGTCAGGCAGTGTCCAAATATATACTAAAAAACGAAATATTTTTATGGCAACCCTACGAAGGAGTTGCCAGATTTAGTCCATTTTGAACACGTTTTTCAATTTTTATGAATTTCTGAATTTTCTCGTGCAGAAGCTTTATGCCTCTTTAAAAACTAGTAATACAGTAGTGTCGATAATCGGTGGTTTTTTATCAGATCGCAGTCAAAAAGTCAAGCTCAATGATAAATTATCTACTCTGCTACCTCAAATGTGAGGAGTGCTTCAAGGTTCTATCATAGGCCCGTTGTTATTCAGCCCATTAATTTATAAGTTAATGGCAATGGATTATGGATCGCGATATGAGCATTTACCTGTACGCCAATGATGTACAATTGCTTTTGAGCCATGCTATTGGGCTTATTGATAATTGCATAGCACGTATTAACTCTGCTTTAGAGAGAATCTATGCTTGGCCTAAGTATATTACGTTACAATTAAACCCAACCCTAGTAAGTCGCAGCTTTTGCAACAATTCATTTGATTTGCTTGAGGTTCAACCGGTTGTATTAAACGGCTCACTCCTACCTAGGTTTAGTAAGGTCAGCAAGTTAGAGATAACCTTGAACAGAAGTATGAAACTATTCAACTCCTCAGGTTGCAGGACAACTATACGGGGTAGCGCTTGTCTGAGCGATGCCCAAGATGAAAGTCTTATACTAATTATGTATGTACATCTACACCTCGCATGGGTATGATAATGTCAATATGCAATTGTGGAAAATATACCCTGGATTGCGAAGCTTTGTCTTTCTGCCAATATCTTACCTTCTGGTATTCGTTTGGTGCTGGTGAAATCATTAAAAGAAGACTTTTGAAAGTTTAGAGTAAAATTTTGGCATTTTTAGTAGTCCATTTTGTGTACTTCTATAATGTACACTTCTATGAAAAACTCAATTTTTTCACGAAAAAGTGTTTGGCAAATTGGTTCCAGCTCCGTCGTGAATGAAAAACATTGTGCTCATTCTTGGATTAGAACAACATTTTTTTGTATCAATTTTCTACCAAGTTTAGTATGTGCTAAATTTTGAAAATTCCGAATAACCCTTAAGAAGCTGCGACTGTTAAGCTTTCATTTACTATTGAAAAGCCAATTTTCCTTGTTTCTATCATAAAATTAGTTCAATTGGCATCAAATAACTTGTTTTCTAATGGGTTGGTGGGTGAGCTGGTACGAGGTGCTGTCGAATGAGAAGGATGCTGAATTATCGGGCTGGGAGGTATACATTCTTATACTGTTCTTTCTTTCATATGCCTGTCAAAAATCATTCTCGTCGTTTTTAATCGGAACGATTTTAGGCTTATTAAATCAATGCGACTTCGGCTGATTACTTGTATACTTAATTACTAACTATGTAATCTAAGTAAATGGGCTTAGAAATGTCTGGCTATGAATGTTATATATCTGGAAAAAATAGTCACCCTCTAGACATAAATGAAAAAGCATGCCAGTATAGGCAATAGATATTCTAGACCAATTAACAGTATAATCCGCTTATAATGAGCTTCCAGGGACCACTGTAATTGGTTTACACTAACTGAGTGTTAATTTCACGGGAACCTGTAGGAAAAAATGCGTGAACAAATTAATTAATCTTACTTATGCCAAGACTTGATCACTTAATCAAAAGTCAAATAAACTTCTGAAACCTTAATTTTATAAAAGTCTGTTATTTTTGTCCAAACTTGTAAATTTTTATATTAGTATTTAATTTGTATTATTAGTTGAATTTTATTCACTTTAGAAACAATTATATTGTTAAAAATTCTTGTTGGAAATCCCGCTGTAGTTTTCGCACGCAGCTTAATGCTAATTCTTCGGTGGCTTTCACTTGCTCAGTAACACTGACATAATCATTAAAGGTGAATGTCCATTTTAGGTCCGACACCTCCAGACATGGGAGATGTCTTAAAAGATGTTCTTAACAATGTTTATTTCTATCTAATGGGGGAAAGCTGGAGGAGGGGGGTCAAAGTTTGATCTAATCCATTTTGAAAAATCTAGTACAAAACCGAATTCCTTAAGTCCTGAGAAGAAGTTTGAGTACCCGCACTCCTATACTCGGAAGCCTAAATAGCTATTTAAAGCCATCCAAATACTATTTTTTTGTATTTCCTTCTTTTTATTCGAACTGAGGTACTAGATTTTTCGCATCTTAAATCGCATCTAACTTGGTAGGGTTACGTCCGATCGGAAAACGGGTTTCAGCTCATTACCAGCTACAATTCGTAGAAGACAATTTTTCTCTGCTGTCTTTTAGGGTAGGGGGTAGGAACTCCTAGCTGAGGGGGGTAGTTCCAATACCTCATATTGCATATCAAATAAAAGGTCTCGCCGAGTACTATGGGTGATGTAAATTCTTCCAGATTCAGAAAACTTTCTGGGAACTTTCTTGCCTCCGAAAACCCATTTTCATGCACTTTGGTCACATATACCCAGTGTCTAGCTAAATAGTGGTCTATCTAAACAAAAAATTAAGAAAGTCCGGAATTTTTAGACACCAATAACTCCTGAGAGGAGAAGGGGACGGAGCTGGTTGAGCATTTGTTGGAAGGTCCATGAAGATTTGCATATAATGAGTTCTTAAATGTAACTGTAACCCCTCAAGGTATATAGAATACAAGGTATTCCCATTACCAACCACGTTCCGTCATTATTGACGAAAGATCGTGAAAATGTCTAGGAAAGTACGGTACAGAACACAATACTCTCTCTCTCTGTTTTTCCTATAAAACTGTATATACATTAGTCACAGAAATTCGTCACAGGTTGCAATGTGCAAAATTTTATTGGGAATACCTTGTCTTCTTGTGAAAAACTATTTTCTTAATCACCATGTAACTCCGAAATGGTTGATATCCCCCCCCCCCCTATTCTATAAAACTTTTGTTTGCCTAGGTGAGTACTAGCATCTCCTATTCTATTGACTACCATGGAGGAAACACCCTGTGTATATTCAAATACAAATAAAAAAATAAACTAGGACAGATATTTATCTCATCTCATGTTATTTATGGGCATCGGATATAATAATTATTGTAAGGGCGAATTGTACCTTCTCCCCAACAGAGATACCTGTTAATTGCAACATGACTTTCTAACATAAATTTAAGTAATTACCGTAAATTTTAATTTGAAACTTTAATATCAGAGCTCTTCAGTAACCAGGATATTACTAGGAAATCAAAAGTGGAAACTCCTTACAATCTACTAAAACCTTTTTCTCATTTAAACATTACATTTTGGCTTCCCTAAGAGTAATGGAGCTGCAACTGTAAAGTTATAAATTGTACCAAGCTTAAGTAGCAGAAGAACATAAGAATATGGAGGATCTGTTCTGAATTTTAATTTAATTTCAAGCTAAAAATAACCCACAACAACCACTTAATAATTCACGGAAAGTGAACTAAATTTATCCATAGTACAGCCTGGGGGAGGTGATGACGTAGGTACATGATATGATAAAATATTTCCAAGGCAATTTCATCTAATCTGCTTACGTTATGTATGAAAGATATCTGCATACCATCGATTTGTTACAATCAGGCATAGGGCATTGGCCTATCTTATCTTGTGGAGGAAGACATATGAATACATATATTTCCATTCTAACGTTTTGTCTCTTATGTGGGGAGAGACTCATTAAAAAACATTAAACATCAAAATTCCATACGAAATAGACGGAATTTCCACATTTACATATATAGTTGAAGAGGCAGATTCGAATTAGCAAAGGACAAATTTGTGCTACCCTCCTATGAAATGACAAATTTAATGCATGACAACGCACTTTGAAGAAGCTGAGAACGTACAGTGATGATGCTACCACTCCATGCTACATAATGAGATTTTGGGCAGTCGTCAAAGATTTGTCTTCATTTACCATGATAACAGACCCGCTCCTATCCTGAGAAGCAACAATTTAATGTTCTCAAAAATTTCGGGTAAATGACCTATTCGCAATGATTTCTTCCCACAATTCGAATACAAATTGAAGGTGAACAACCGTTGAAAAAAAAATTCAAAACCTTTACCAGAATATTGAGCTATCATAGAATCGTGCGAAGGAGAATATCGAGAGGCTAGACATACCTGAAATAAGTCTAAAATACGGCCAAATTAGAGTAGGGGCTTGAACAGATTAATTCGAATTCCCCCAACCATTTAGCAGAGAATACATTAATTCAATGATAGGCAGGTACACCAATTTCTTCCTTCCGTTAATGGAATATAATTTTTACATAACCACTCCACCAAACAGAAGTTTTTTTTATCCTGCTTATTTATCCCTCATCTTTCGGGTTCCATACTTCTCTTACAGGTAGAAATATGGAGCCCGAAAGCATGAGGACTAAATAGCCAGGATAAAAAAAACTTCTGTTTGGTAGCTGGATCATTCTTTTCATATTTACCACAAAATGGACTTAAGTACGATGTATAAGGTAAGGAAGGTGTCTAAAATACGCAAGCACGTACCTGGAACTTGAAGTAGAGTAAACGGGAAAAGTCTAAAAGTAGATTGATTATAAGTGTAAAGTCGGTCGTTGACATCTTAAGGAAATTTAAAAGAAATTTTTCCAATGCTTTGGAAAATGAGAAAATAACTTTCTGAATGGGTGAGGAAGTATTAAGATGAAGTCGATGTAAATGAGCAAAAAGTTTACAAATTCCTCGGACGTAAGACAAGGAGGTTTTAACTTTTTTTTTATCTTAATTTTACTAATCCCTGCAATATTATGGGTAGTACGGAGGGGTTTAAGAAATAAGACTCTTCGTGTGACTTTTTAATTAACAAATGTTGATCATTAGGCTTAATTGAGCGAAATTGACTATTTGAACCTAGCCCATGTCATAATTATAAATAATTAACGATTGACACATTTAACATGTGGAGTTCCGCCATGATGAGTCTTAGGACCTCTCCTCTTTAATCTCTACACCAATGATTTATGTAATGTGGTATATGATGTCTAGTTATAAGTGTATGCAGATGACGTATAGCTGTAGCTTTTTAGACCTCGTGGACTGATTGACTGATTGATGATTGATGATCTCTTAGAAATATTTAGGTGATCAATTGATAATCAACTGCTTCTTAACTCCAATCAATAGCAGTGCATAGCCCTCTATAATTCTGATATTAATGTTAAGGATCTTCCCCCAATTATGCTTAATAAAGTGAAATTTCCTTATGTAAACTGTGGAATCAATTCGGAGGTAACAATTAGTGATCATTAGGGGTGCGGTGATCATAATAAATCTACGGTAAGCAAAATTTATGATGGGCTTAGGAGACTGTGGCTCTCTGCCAATTCCTGTTGATTTGTGTTTGAGATTAGTTAGGGCACTTTCGGTGCGTCCACATGAGTCTGACTCGATTTGCAATCGAAACCTTCAGGTTGCTTTCAGCGACTGTATACGGTTTGCTTTTGGTTTGCGTCGTTCTGCTCATATGACAGCTTACATACCATCGATCATGGGTTGTACTTTCGTTTCTCACTTAAAGGGGAAAGCAGTGATTTTCCTACATAATCTTATTCGTTCAGGTGAGTCAGAGTATCTTTTTTCTAAAGTCAAATCTCTGCTGTTCCTGAGAGAACGTAAACTTCTGATTCCATGTATCAATTCATCCAGCCTTGAAGCTTTTGGGCTTCTTAAATCCCATATGAAAAATTGGTGTTGATGACGTGTTTCTTGATAAATATGTTAGTTAAAAAAACCGAGTTAAAATTCCGAAATTTTAAATTTGTTAAACCATAACTTCAAAACGGAGAAGAGGAGGGGTACAATACACCACTGCAGAGGTCCAACGATTGTCAATCTACAAAATTTTATCATAGGCTGCAACGTTAAGAAGTTACAGGGTGATATATAAAAACATACCCAAATATTTTTAAATCCCATTATCTCGAAAACCGTAAGGATTTTCTTCCACCTCCCATACAATTTTTTGATTATCCAAACAAGGCCTATCCATCGCCTTCAGATGAAAGACCACATACAGGACACCCATATTTGTTGGTAGTTATAAATGTACTTTTGTGAAACTTTCGTGAGCATTTATTCCATGATCCCGTTGAGATCCCAAGTTGAAATTTAAATATGTTTTAGTGGATATTATAAGGCATAAAATATAAAAAAATCAATAAAACCAAAAGTACGTCTTCCAGGATAATCAAGGATAAAGTATAAAAACCTTATCCTTAATACCTAATATTTTTAAGATTCTATTTTTCTTATATATCTTGAGATCCTTTATTTCAAATGAGCCATATTTCACTGCCCTAGCATAAATAGAAATATATACATATATGAATTTTTAAAAAAGACTAGGACAGCATTTTTTGCGAAATTTTGAAAATACCATAACTCGCTAAATACGCACTGTAGAAGGAACATTTTTAAGTTGTATTCTTGTTTTCATAAGCGCTCCAAGTATGTAAAATTTAAACTAAATTGGTGATGGTCATGTCTGTTGCCTATTTGACATGGAATGACTCAAGGGACATTTGGAGGGTTACATAAAGCCTGTATTTGTGGTCGCCAGCAAACCACCAAGGGGCTTTCTCTTCGTACTCTTTTATTATCTTGAAATTTTCCCAAATTCAATTTAGGATTCCTATCCATTTCTAAATGTATCAGATAAAATATATTATCGCAAGAAAAAAGCATAATACTCTAATGCCGCATTGACAATGCAGAGTGGAGTAGAGTAACGTAGAGTGGTAACTGGGATCTTTTTTCGCACGCAGTAGTGCATATGGCTATCTCTGTTTGGCTCAGAGTAGCGCAGAGTGGAGCTGCATGAAAATAGGTGCTATTCTATTTTCAGCTGCCATGTAGATGGCCTGAAAAAAGCTCTACACTTCTTTTTATCATAACTAACATGTTTTAATGTGATTTTTTGATTTATTATTTTTTATGAATGTTAAAAAGGCAGGAGGTATTTTTCGCAACCTTCATGATTTAAAAACCAGGGACCGAAAATAACTGGTATTTTGAAAACTTTAAACAAAAAAAGCTGGGATAAATCATGATAGTGGAATTTTGCGGAATATACCAAAAGATGTCTCGTGAAACCCGTTTCGATTCCTGCAAGGCTTTTGAAAACTTAACTTTTTATTAAAAAAAGCTAAAAGAAAACCAAGCCGGAAAGGCTTTTTATTTTATCTGGCAAAACTAAAAAGCCAGCTTGGCTTTTTATTTTATCTGGCAAAAATATAAAACCAGCTTGACTTTTTATTTATTCTGGCAAAAATAAAAAGCCAGCTGGGCTTTCGATTTTTTCTGGCAATAATAAAAAGCCAGCTAGGCTTTCTATTTTATCTGGTAAAATTAAAAAGCCAGCTGGGCTTTCTATTTTTCTGGCAAAAATAAAAAGCCAGCTTGACTTTTCATTTTTTAGAGCTGGAAGTAACAGAATTCGAAGCCGGAAGTATAAAAAGCCAAGCTAGTTTCTTATTTTCAGGGTCCGGACCAGTTATGAATGTTTTTTTGATACTCGGCTTTGTAAAAGTAAGAAACCAGCTTGGCTTTTGATACTTCCTCAAAAAATAACCAGATTCAAAACCTGTTACTTCCAGCTCAAAAAAATAAAAAGCCAAGCTGGCTTCTTATTTTCACCAGAAAAAAATAAAAAGCCCAGCTGGCTTTTTATTACCGCCAGAAAAAGTAGAAAGCCAAGTTGGCTTTATATTTTTGCCAGATAAAATAAAAACCCTTTCCAGCTTGGTTTTTTTAGCTTCAAATTACTATCGGTCAGAAATAACAGGTAAAGTTGGCTTTTTTCGTAAAAAGTCATAACTGGTTCGGTCCCTGTTAAAAACCAAAAAAAGTACGTTAATTTTTTGCTAGTTTCCGAGCAATCTGATGGTGTAACAGATGTCTCCTTTTTGAAATTTATAATTTTGACAAAGACAGTTGCTTGTGGATTTGGCGTTGCTATGTCATTTTTTTGAGGCCATTCCCTTTATCTCGTACACGAACTTGTCTGTCTATTTCTTTTCTATTCTATTTTTTTTTTTACTATTTTCGACACTCTCGTAGACCCACTTTTCGTTATTACAGCGAGCTGAAATTTGGCATACAGGTTCATGTCGCGTGACAATTGAATCAATCAAATTTTGAACCGGAAATTTCCATGGAAAACCCGGAAAATCGGGAAAAATCCTTTAAAAATTTGGTACAAATTTGATTAGTGATAAATCCGTTTCCAGAAAAATGCCGATTTTTCCGAAATTTTTTTCCGGAATTCTCCGACATTTCCGGAAAATTTTCCGATAAAAAACTTTTCTAAATTATGCAGGATCAAGTTCCCTATCAACTGGCATTATTACTTTCTCTTTGATAATAGTGAAAACTTGCTGAAAAAATCGAGGAAAATTCATGTAAAACGCTTTTCCCGAGTTTTTCAGACCAAGGAAGCGTTTGAGCGTTTTGCAAGCTAAGATAAAGTTGTAGATCGAAATGAGTTGCATAAAGTTGCTTTTGTGGAAAACTCCGTGGAAAATCCGGTAAAGCGGGAAAATCATCGGGCAAATTTTCATCGATATGATTAGTGATAAATCTGTTTCAGGAAAAATGCAGAATTTTCCAATTTTTCTGGAAAATTTTCCGACAAAAAAGTTTTATAAGCTATGCAGAATAATTTTTTTATCATGAAAACTTGCATGAAAAATCGAGGAAAATTCACGTAAATTTAAAAAAAAAAATCATAGTAATATGAAAAGTCTGTGGAAACATGGAACATCGGGAAAATTCATGTTATATGGGATCAAGTTGGAATACAGCTTAAAAGCGCTGTTTAAAACATAATTTGAATTTCAGAAAACCGTTGCAGTACTTCAACGATTTGATACTCGAAAAATTTTTGTTTTCGGATCGGCACCAAACATGACTTAAGAATTGTTTTAAAATATCTCCATGCAGCACGTAATAATAATTTAGTTAACGTGAAAAAGGCAGAAAATAAAATAAGTAAAAAACGAGTTTTCAAACAAAACTGAGGCCAAGCCGCATGAAAGAGTAGAAAATAAACTTTTCTTCACACACACAGGTGGACTCAGATTTTATTCGCTGACAATCACCGAAATATTTCAGTATGATCAATCAGAGGTAATAAGTGATTTGATTCATGAAGAGAAAGAATATTCAGGAGAAATGTCCCAATCAAAAAATCTGAGTCCACCTCTGTGTGTGAAGAAAAGTTTATTTTCTACTTTTTCATGCGGCTTGGCTTCAGTTTTGTTTGAAATCTCGTTTTTTACTTATTTTATCTTATATTAATTTCAAAGTTCGTTGTTGATTTGGAGTTGTTATGGCGATTTATTACGATTAATTTCAAACTTCGACTTTCACTATTGTATTATGAGCAGCTTTGCTCTGGACTCAATGCTCACTCTGCACCACTCTGCATTGTGAATGCGGCATAATGCAAAAAAAAAAAACAAGACCAAAACGACTGCCTTCATAGAAAGGGAACTCCACTTGTTTCCTCCTCTAATAAACATTTTTTGCTCATAAAATTCTAAGCTGTCACAAATTCATTGAACACAACACCAACAAAAATAAGCATTATATATGCAGTAAATTCGGTGTAATCTCTAGAGCCCGATGAAAACTTTCAGACCGGGGGCTCAGAAATAAGTTTGCTTGGAGTCTTGGAGAGTCCTAATCCATCCTTGCTAATGAGATTCCATCTAGGATATACATAATATCTATTTCGTATCATTAGTTACTGTTGATTCTGGGTTACAGTCTGGTAGGTAAGGTATAAAAAAAAGAAAAGAATTACTTAATTAGGGTTGCAGTTCAAGAATCTCTTCCATATTAAATACTAATTTGTTAGCTTCACTTATTTCCTGTACTTAATTCTCTTCCGATCTGAAAATGATAAAACAAAAATCGCTTTCTAAAATATTTAAAATTTCGTAGAATTCGTGAAAAAAAAAACTAAATTCTGTTTTTGTAATTCGAATACAGTTTACCCCCTATAAGTACCTCAAAGGTGATGGATGTCGTCAAGTCGTTTTATATTCGTGGCAGCAGCGAGCCGCGCTAAATTCCAAGGGGAAAGCTCGAGCGGCAATCTAACTTCTCTTGAACAGCTCGAAGCAATTCCCATTTGTACAATATTGGGGTGAAGGTGGTTTGACTGCCTCTCCTTGAAAATTCCTAACCCAAATGTATATACTGCAACGACCAGCGAAAAACCTCCTCAGCCTGCTGCTTGCTATCTTTGAACTATTTCATTCTGGATTGCTGGGCTCCACCGCTCGATGGGGGTATAGCAAAGCAGAAACAGCAACTTTCATTCACAAAGAGACCTACTTTCGAGTGTGCAGCATTTTCCTGTGACCTACTTTTACTTTACACCACCACCACCACCACTACCGCAATTCCAGGCAAAAAGGCGCAAGAGCATTCGTTGCCGGTATTAATGTTACTTTAAGGACATTCAGTATTCCCGTGACGTCAGTAGTGACGACATACGGAGCCTACTTAAAGGAAGAATTTGATTGTGTCCTTTTAATATGGATACAGCATACCAGAAGAAACAAGATTTACTGGAATAGGAAAATTATTTTGGAAGTTACCACTGCAAAAAGCATCGCAACGACAACATCACTAAAGCGTCGATTTTATCTCTAGTATGGGATTACTCTAAGGTGGAGAGGCGGTTTGGGGTTATGTTCAAGGTTCCTTTCACACCTAATCATTGGCAATCTGGGATAGGCTAATCGACTCTCATTATACCAGATGCTATACATTCTCTTTATCGGAATTTCGTGAATACATGTGCCCCAGTTTTAGGTATGTGCGTATTGGTGCGTGTCGCCGATCACGTGCACAAATCTATTTTTAGACAAATTCGTCCTTCCTTGTGAACTTTTGTATATTTTTATCCTTTACAGCAACAACAATAATAACAACACCTAAGTGTATCCCTTTACTATCTACCATTTGGTCAGTCAGTGGCGAGTTCAAGGTGGCAGGGGTGGCTTTTTGGCATTTGAGGGCAAAGGATCTAGATTTGTTATGATTTTCTTCTTACGAGGTGTAAAAATAGGTATATCCGGAGCTTTCTAGTCAACAACTTTATCGAGAGAGAAGGGATTTTAATTTATTAGCAGCGCCGCTATACACAGTGTATGTCTATTTTTGACTTTTCTTCCATCCCCCTTTTAGGTTAAAGTGCCGTTTGGCGTCATCTTATTATTGGTACTTGTGAGGCAGATGAGAAATTGCCAATATCAAGATTTTATGAGCTCATCAGTAGAGCTATACGTTTGGATATGAATGCGGCTTATATCGGATAATAGTAGTCGGAAGGTTCATACCACAAAAGAACGTTTAACCTCGATTCCTTTGGAAATGGGATAATAGCATATATGTAAGTATGCAGAGTTTTTATATATATATGTATGTAATATAAGGGCATGTCACCGGTTGATACAAATACTTTTCGGAAATTTTTACTGGGAATGTGTAGATATTAAGCTTAAAAATATGCTTAAGTAATTAGTACAGCAAGTCATTATAGTAAAAAGTGAACGGAAGGAGAAAAGATTGAATAAAAACAAATAAATTAACTTTGTACAGAATCATTAGGTGCCTATGACTCTTATAAAGACTGTTTCAGAATGTTTTTCGTTTTTGATACTTAAAAAATAATAATAAAAATAAAAAAACAGAATTACTTCAAACTCGTTTTAATTAATGTCAAATCAAAGAGCCGTTTTTGAAATTTTATTTGTGGAAAACAACCATTCACACTCATTTAGCCTGGAACTGAAATTTTTAATCACTAGCTGAAGCATTAGGCTCTTGGAATAGCGTTGATTTCGTGGGAAATGGGAATTGCTTTAAAACATTCAAGCTGGGTGGTAGTGTGTTGAAAACTTTTTAAGTAGCCCCATAGAAAGAAATCAGCAGGCGTTAAATCTGTACTTGTGGAGAGCAGCTAACGAGTCATTTGTACGTGGGAAATGGCTCCATCTTGCTGGAAAAATGTGTTGTGGTTTTAACCAATCTGGTTTTGTATTTATGGAACCAAAAAAGTTCGGATCATATTGCAATATCAATCGGAATTAACGGTCTGGGCGCGACCATGGTTATACTCAAAAAAGTATGGGCCGATAATTCCTTGACTTTATATGACAGTCTAAATGACAACCTTAGGCAAGTGTAATGGTTTTTGATGCAGTTTCAGTGGATTATTGGAAGTCGAATATCTGCAATTTGGTTATTGATGTGACCGTAGATGAGAAAATTGGATTTCATATGTTTTTCACTGTTCTGCAGAAATTGACTCATTTAACAGGATCATCGGGCTTCATCTCTTGCACAACAACCAATAATGCGATGAACTGTGGATTTATTCAAATTTGAGGAAGTTGTGAGCAATGGTAACGACTGTCGTGGATTGTCCTTAACCCTAGAATACTAAACATGTGCAAAAACAGTAATACTAAACATACATCAATTTGATTCCCTTTAATTCGAAACAAATTTATAGTAATATAAACAACAATATTCTTTCTTTTATTAATGAAAATTAATAATGCACAGAAAATACTAAATTATACAAAAGTTTTGTATTTTTGGGAACAAGTTTTAATAGTATACGTTCCCCACATATTTTCTTAGAGTACTTTGACCGCTGCTGTATTTCGTTGGATTTTCGAAGGGCAAAATGAACAATATTTCCTCTGATGCAGTTTTTGTGATGGTTCCGGATCATGTGAAGATTATCCAATAGCTTTCTCAATCATTTACCATAATAAATACATTTGTTGAGAAAATTTAATACGCGCACAAAAGTAACACTATTTCTAAACATACGTCATTTTGATAGCAACCCATTATGTATCGTGCAAGGAACTAAGTGCTTCAATATTCCATTTTCAGTCGCAGGCAGCATTGAAATAATGGCAACATTATTCGGCAAGGAGTTAATTTGACTGACGTTTAGCATTCTAGGGTTAATAGACTTCCGAACAAACTCGACATTCGTGCTCCTTCTTGATATCCTTTTGCGCCCAGTTGATTTATCCGGTATTGTGGTCTCAGTCTTTTTAGATTTGCGCTCCGAATTCTTGATTAAATTCGCACTTGGTAGATTTGAAATGGTCGTCAAATTAAAGTGTGCCCGGTAAACATATAAAAGATATAAGATTCGTCGCTTTTATAAAAGTTTATTAAATTGCCCATAAAAATCATATCAACATTGGTTTTTTTTTATGAATCGCCAATACTTTAGCTGTAATCTGACGTTGAATAGAGAAGAGAGTCTTCTGAGCTCTTGAAACTGTTGTGCAAATCGATCTTTGCAGCTTCATGAACTGTAAAGATAATGAATAAATTATAAATCATTAAATTGTGCTAATATTTCCTAGAGATATGAAAGTTCGTCTGTTCTTACAAATTAAAATCGTTGCAACCCACTCATACTAGGCGTAGCATTGTCTGAAGCTCAATCGTCTGATGGAAGTAGTTCATCGGAGTTGACATCGTCGAAGTCATCGTACTCAAGTTGGCTGTGAGGTGCTTTGAAAGGTTCTTCATAAAACTCCCTCTCAGCAGAACGCTCATCTTCAATGTCGAGATTTATGTTCGAGTTTCAAACACGCGATACCTTGGCAATGTCCACAAATCGATGCGCATTTTAGTCCGGCTTTCCGACACCTACAAGATGAGGTACATCACTTTTTACAATTGCATGAGAGTAATGAGAGAACGGAGCGGGAGCCTTCAGTGTCTGATCAGGGTCAGGGAAATCGTGGACTTTCCTCCAAGCCTACAGTTCGGGAGATTTTTCATATGCACACCATTTCTGGACTTGCTGACAAACACTATTGTTGTTGGGTGACTGCAGCTGTATGGGGTAACAATGCTAGATTTGGCTTACTCTTGTACGCGAATTTTCTGAAAGTGTGATAATGATGTCGGTTTAAAGATCTCTGACTATAGCAGTCGCATTATATAGAGATAAGAAGAAGCGTTTTCCAGTGTGAGCAATTTCATCGTGAGTCGCATTAGCACCATTGAAAAATCTCACGATATCTTGCAAATCATTTTCTTGTTCCACGAATTTTAAACATTTTCTTTTAGGTAGGTACCTTTTTGGAAAAGACATGATGTGGTGTCACACCCAGTGAAGGCATGTGCAAACAAAATATAATCCTGAATCCCCTCTTCTGATTGCAAGAGACGCGAAGAGTAAATTTTTCGTTCAGTTTTTTCCCTTTTCTGGTATCTTGAAGTAAATATTTCGTTCCTGCGGGGCCAAGCAGTTAATACAATGAGAAATAAAGTACTTAAACCAAAAAGAGACAACTATAGAAAAGTGATCCCATGATAATGTAAGCAATATTTCAGTAGTGTCAGCGGTCCATTGTTATACATGTCCGTGGCTTGGACTCTTACCTACGTATTGGGCTATAAACACGCCAAAAAATGCTTCTCTCTCTCTCTCTCCCTCTCCCTATCTTTATCTATATCTCCCCTCTCTCTCTCACTCTCTATTTGTAAATTAACATTTACTTTTTTATACCCTAGATGAAATCTATAGGGTATACTAAGTTTGTCATTCCGTTTGTAACACCTCGAAATAATGATGGTAGAGCAAAATGGATTGGACACCCACGCATAATACTTATTAAAAGTTATTTTGATTTTTGCATGTCCGTCCGTCCGTCTGTCTGTGCGCACGATAGCTCGAGAACGCGTTCACCTAGAAAGTTGAAATTTTGTACACGGACATCGAAAAAAAAGTAAAATTAAGTTCGAAAATGAGACAAATCGGGCAACTCCTTCGTGGGGTTGCCATACAAAAATTTCGTTTTCCACGATATATTTGAACACTACCTGAGAACACGTCGACATAGAAAGCTGAAATTTGGTACATGCTGTTTTCTTTCCACAACCAAATAAAATTTCAAAAATAGACTAAATTGGGCAACTCCTTCTTGGTGTTGCCATATAAAAATTTAGGATTTTAACGTATACTGTGAAAGCGATCAGTCCAAGACATTTTTATTGTACCAAAAACTTCTTCAGAATACGAAATCCTATAAAATTGGTAATAATCATTTTTTCTGTCCGACAAACCGTTCTAGAATTATATGCGAAAAACCACTTCAAAAATCAAACTTGCATAGATCGGTGATCATACGAAATTCTATACAAGCATTCATCTAGGGTATCATAAGAATTGGTTTTAGACCAATTCTAGGTTTTTTACTTGTTTAAGGTAAGATGGAGCGCGTGTTAAGGCACTTACTCAAAGTGTATAGATGGAGAGCAGCAAAAACTAAGTGTTATTTCCAAGACTTTATTACTGAATATGACTTCTTTATTGGTGCCATTTATATAATTAGAAAAAATCTATTACTCGCTTAATCGATAATTATATCTAAATTAATTCTACGGTGCATATTTCCATAAAAGTTGCAATACATATGCCCGATCTTGCATTTTTACTTCGTGAAGAAATATTTCGCTTTGTTTACCAAAGCAGAGTGTGGCTGAACGCAGTTGCATGCAACAAAATGATGGGTTGCACCTTCGTGCTATTTGTGACTTGCGTCACAAGGTTTTGCAACATGTTGTAATCAGGCGTACAACTAAAGTTTTGGAGATAAAAAAAAAGAAAATGTTAATATGTCTTTTTATGGGCAATTTAATAAACTTTAGTTTTTATCTGAACTGAAAAAGTGTACCTTTTTTCCAAGATGGCGGCTCGAGCGCAACATAATCTCACAGGGATTTTGGTATGTTCAATGGGAACCCGTAATAAGCATGCATACCAGATCAGATCTTTACCAATTAATGCTTTTATTTGACGAAAATTAGACTAATTTGACTGGACTTAATTCTTAGAATTTCTCATTTACTCATAAATAGCACAGTTTTAATGCACAATCAAGCAGGATTTACATTATGATGACATGCATTTTTTACAGAAATTGTGAGAGAGATAGTACATCGTATACGGAATTTTATTTATGAGTGACAAGAGAAGCAAACACGTTCTGTATTTTTTTTCCAGACCTCGATTCGTCAATGTGTACGTGCCTTGAACCATAAAAGGACCTCATGCATAGTAAGTTTTTAAAGTTACTGAAACTAAAACATTGTTATTGGCAACCCTAATTTGTCAATTGCGACTACTCATGCTGCCATTTTGCTGTTGTTGTTACTATAATTTCATAGAAAATATTTACTAAATCATCTGTCAAAATTGGAAGAAAATAAAAGTAGGTTTTTAATTTATAATTAGGTAAATGTTGCGAAATCGAAAGTTTTTACATATTTACAAACGATTAAAATACTTACAATTTATAATTTGACAAACTTGACAATGTGACAGGTTGCGATTTGTACCATAAAAACTGGAAGGAACTGTACGTGAGAGGTATTGCAGTGGTTGCTTCGACCGCATTTAAATTTTAATAAAATATCTCCCTCACAATTTCTGTAAAAAATGTATGCCATCATAATGTAAATCCTGCTTTAAGGTGTAACATTAAACCAGTCCTTCGTAACCCTACATTTAAATTCGAAAGCGCTAGAATAAACCCAGCAATCATTTTTTCGGGTATTCGCATTTACAAGAATTTCTCGAAGAGCATCAATCCGAGATTTTTTTCGATTTTACGAATTTCTCTCGTCATAGGTCCTTCAGGGGGCGAACGTATACTAATAGAGCAATCTCTTGAACAGCTGTTCAATACACCCTTATTCACCCTTATTCATTCTTTTTAGACTGGCCTCTTTTTTTCTTAAAAACAGTGATTAACGTAACTTCTTTTTATAAAAACTGTAAACGATAGACTCTCCTCTTTAATTTGACCTATCTATAACCGTTTAAGAGTTATTAGCTCTTAACCTATTCTCAAAGCTAAGTTGTTCCTTTAGTGACTGATAACACGCCATTTAAAAAAAAATTGTTTTATTTCGGTACGACTTGAATAGGCTATGAGCTAGTAACTGTTTAAAGGTTACAGGTAGCATATATGTATAATTGATCGTTCGCAGTTACCAGGCTAACCAAAGGATATTTTTTTAATGTTGACATGACCTTGGGATGATTAAGCCGTACTACTTGGGGTGACATAAGTTTCTGGATACCCTACATAATAAAGATTTCACACAATCATACAACAAATAGTATGTACGTAGTTTATATAAAGAGTTCGAGGATAATTTTTTATAGAATCTAATACGCACCATGTAAATACTCTTTGCTATATTTTTATACATTTTGCGCATATTATGGTAGGACAATGTAAAAAATGCCGTCAATTTTCTAAGAGTGAAATCAGCCAACAAGAATGGTGTGATCCCCAAGTGCTATTAATTTCTATCTATGGAGTTTTTGAAGAAAACTATTTCTGTCGCACCTTCTCTTGCTTTTGTTTGAAACATGTTCAGAATGATAAAAGTTTGTGAAAGTATGCGTTTTCCTGATGGGATATGATTAAATCTTTACCAGTGCTGTCATCTATTTTTTAATAGGGGAAGTTGTTAGTTTGAAGCCCACCGAGTTTCTCATAATTCTATCGTCAATAGCCATTCCACGGGATTGTGTGTAAAGTTTATATATTTTTTGTTGTGACGTTACCATTTTGATAATTAAACAATGATCAGTTATTAAATTTTTTGGTAAAATTCAATCAACAATGTGTAAAAGGATGAAATATGCATGCGGTTATGACAGTTTTAGAAGAAATTATTAATGTTTCAAAAGATTCAAAATTCATTTTCGCTCGTAAGTGTTTTCTCAACCGATATGCACCTTCAAGTTAGTTGGTTGGTTTAATAGAGATTTGGAATAAGCTACCACCAATTCTATCATATGCACGCAATTCTCTACTAGAGCTGTCCCCATTGGTATAGCCGCAATTATGTGGACTTTTTTTTCCTATCCTGTACCTATACATAGCATGGCCATGAACTTAAAATCAAAAATCCTTGCTTGTATTTTATACAACGTCAATGAAAACTTCTTCCTGTTCTCCTCCTAGTTTTATCAAAATTTTCATTTCCAACTTTCCACTGAAACTGCGTCCTAGTATTTCGTTTCCTTTATTAATAATATTAATTGCGTCTAATGAATCGCAGGTTATTGTAGGTGCAAAATCCACTTGTTTCATAATACAGACCAGTTTCTAAATTGTGTACCTTCCCTGAAAATAATTAGGAAAAGAGGCTCTCGAATAACAAGATATTTTTAGAATTTTATATAAATGAGGCTAATTACAATTAATCTATCTGTCCTCACTGGGAATCTACTGGAAAGCTTTATGAGCTAAAGTTAGCTTCGCAGTTGAAATTGAATAAAAAGAGGAGAAGAAATTTCTTTTGATACTTTCAAACTATTTAGATGGTGAGAGTTTGTTTATAGAAGCGTATATAAATGTGTTTTTGAAAGGAATTAAGTTTCATTGGAAGCTTTTGAAGGCCACTATTTTGTATGTTTACGACTACCTTACAATTTAATCAACCACTCTAAAAGTAGGCACAGAATGATTATTTGGTTGTTATTATTTTGGAAAATTCTCGAAAACTATAAAGAGAAAAGTTTGGCTGTTTATACATATTTGGTTGACCTATATTTATTGTTTCATGTACATACATATATTTTCCTGTGCACATTTTGTTGATTTTGGATCAAATTTTCGGTAAATAGTCCTATTTGAAGAATTAAAACATGAGTAAATAATAATTTATCGACAGACAGATATTGAATGAACAATGAAATATCAAAATATGAAATGGTCGATTTGAGTTAATTTGTTATATCCACATTTCAGTGCGGAAATATCCAATTTCAGAAAGAGCCATTTTTGTAAATATTTATGTTTGATGATAATTATTGAAAATTGGAAAATGCGCCATTAGAATTGAACTGAAATAATTATGTGAGGAGATTTTTTTCAGTTGTAGATAATTCCAAGAAAACCTTATAGAAATTAAGCAAAATAACACGTGAAACTAGGAAGCAAATTTATTCGGGTAAAGTCTCAATTAAAATTGACGGTAGAAACATTGGCATCTGTTTTCATTACATTTCAAAGAGGCTATTTCCTTTTAAAGAATTAAGAATTCCCTTGTCCTTGCAGTACAGGTAAATATCGGTAAAAACAAGTATTTAAAAAAAAAATTAAAAAAAAATTCTCCATCTTGAAATTGATGTCGGAGAGTAAAACAGGCCTAGGCTTGCAGATTTCCTCACTATACACTTTTCACTGTCAAACCAACTGATAATCAAATTTTGAATTCAAAAATTCAACTGTGAGGGCCAAGAATTCCTGAGTTTTACTTAAGTTTAATCAAAGCCCCTCCTGATGACTTACTTATTCTGCTGCCGCAATGACCCAAAGTGGTTCTTGGTTTCCGACACTAAACGACGTCAGTGCTCTTGCTCCTGCGAGATTTCTTACCAGTAGATGTTGGTACCCAAATCTCAGTAAGCTCCACATGTGTGAAAATAACTCGTTTAATTTAAAAGTTTTTTTTTTACTATTTTTTTTTGTTTTATCAACCATATTGTTCTCACGAGTATCGGAAAACTAATCGTCGAACCCCCAAAAATGCATATAATGGGGCACGGTTATCATACAACAGGGTGTGAAGGTTGAAGCGCCATATCATTTTTAACCACCCTGACATCTCAGAATAATGCAGAAACCTTAACGTGGGTGGGTCGAATGTTTGCATTAGATTTTGGAGTTCAATGAGTTATTTAAAATGATTTTAAAATAATCACATTTTCAAGTATCATGGTTTAGGCAGGTGGTATTCCTGCAGCATTGTAATTGAGACCCAGTGTTCAGTGAAAAAATCTATACTTGTTACCCACAATATGAATTATAAATTGGCAGATCCTCAGTCCTCACGGCTTAGGCGGGCAGTACAGCATCTACAGCATCAGAATTAAGAAGCTGGAGCCCGGAGTTTACATAATGTTGTATTGCCATGGGGACGAGATTCGTGTGCCTGAAGTTTTTTGAGAATTGACTAAGTAGAAGTAGTTGAAAAATCCGTTGCAAGATTTGAAACAAACAAATATACGAATGTGAAGCTAAATAAAACCGTTTTAAAATAATCTTAATATAGAAAAAGCCAGTATCACTGTGTTTGTATACACTAAACTCCGAAGCCCCCAAACAGATTTCAATGAAATTTTGTGAATGTGTTTGTTTGGTTCCAGCTTGAGATATAGGATAGTTTTCGGCATGATAGATGGTGCTGTTGTCGAGGTGTAAAAAACTGCCTCAGAGCGCTTCGTCAAGGAAGTTTTGTACATAGCGTTTTCATACAAATTGGAAATACAATTTCAAAAATGGTCTAAATCGGGCAAATACTTTGCAGGGTTGCCATACAAATATTTCGGTTTTTAGTATATATTTGAACAATGCCTGATAATGAGTACACGTAGAGAGTTGAAATTTCATACGCGGTGTTTTCATAGCAATAGTAAATGAAATTTAAAATATGGACGGGCAACCCGTTCTTGGTGTTTCCATACAAAATTCCGGTTTTTCACTATATATTTGGAAACTGTCTGAGAACACATCGACGTGGGGAGCTCAATTTTTGTACACGGTGTTTTCATAAAAATCGCAAATGCAGATCGAAAATGGAACTAATCGGGCAACTCCTTCGTAGGGTTGCCGTATCCGTGTATAAAAATTTCGTTTTTTAATATATATTTGGCCACTGCCTGAGAACTCGTCGACGTCGAGAGCTACAATCACCCCACACATATGAATGGATGCAGACACACTCATACAGGCACATACACACACACACACATACATACTGACGTGGAGTGAAGCATTAGAGTACGGAATCGCTCGATACAGTCAGATAATAGCTTAGATAATATGTATTTCTGAGCACCCCTCCCCCACCCATCTAAGTACCAATATTATCGCCGGGCATCGCCCACGGGCTCTCCCTAGTAATACTTATATAAAATAATAAACAATAAAAAGTTAAAGGATAGTACCGACCAGTAAAATAATTCACAATCCCATTGGTTTAGGAGTTGAATTTATTATTCAATGTACTCTATTTACTGTTTCCTGAAGTTTTTAGCACTTTTTTCAGCCCACAAAACTGATATTTTATTTATTGAAATTTCTGGTGTCTTTTTTAATTGATTTTGAACTTGCAGCTAATGGCTAACAACTTATTGATACTCCCGTGGAAAATGAAGAGTCAGGTCATATTTTAATTGTAACTATAATATTATTTCTCTATTAGATAACGAGCTTTCACTGTCTATAGTTTCGAGAGTCCGCAGCGATAACATAATAGGAGAACATTATTTAAATGATATTAGATGGTACTTAAACATAAATCAGGTGTTGACAATTTGGACCAGAAATGAGCAAATTATTTTATTGTAACAGAAGAAAGGTAGAAGATCGTTTCTAATGACGTTTTATGCTATGCTAATAATTTTGTAAAGTCAATTCATTCATCATTACTACAGCCACTAATTTACAAAATAAGAAAGAACTCGACGAGAATGTAATATTTTCTTAGGAAAGAGGTTTAATGAACATTTAAAAGAGAGGCTAAATTAAAAAATGAAATGAAATACCCTCCTATCTCCTCCAAAATATATAAAGTGCGTAATTTTGATTTATTAATATGCACAAAAACGTTGTTGTTATTATTTTATGTAATGTAGAATTAAATATTATTTATTTAGAAAATCAATAGAATTAATTGATATTAAAAAAAAACGTAAAGGGGTTTATTTTTATATCGATGAAATCATAGGAGCATACTAAGTTTTTCATTCCGTTTATAACGCATAGAAATAAGGCTGATAAATGGATTCAACATCCACTCATAGTACGCATAATATCAAAAGTTATTTTGATTTTCGCATGTCCGTCCGTCCATATGTGAGCACGATAACACGAAAACGCATCACTTAGAGAGGTGAAATTTGGCACACGAAAAAAGTAAAATTAAGTTCGAAAATGAGACAAATCGGGCAACTCCTTCTTGGGATTGCCATACAAAAATTTCGTTTTTCGCCATACACAGGGTGTTTCATAATTTATTTATTTATTTATAAGGTTAATACGATAATAAACAGATAAATTAACTTCAAAGGTAGAAAAAGATAAACTCATAATTAGATAAGCAACTTAAAATTAGATGTAAACGATAACAAATAATAATTTCAGTGAAAACGAATAATATAAATGAAATAATACTAATAAAAATAAAAACTACGGGTTATATAGTAAGCTTTATAGTAAGTCGAAAAATTCAATTAGCAAATCAAAATTACTAAAAATGAAAAACAAACCAAATACAAAGCTTAAGCAAAATAAAGATAATAGAAATAAAGAAAATAAAATGTAAGGTAAAATAAAGTAGAGGGTAAAGTAGAATAATGGAAGAGAAGGAAGACAGCAGATAAAAGTAAAGATCAGGCAGATCAGTTTAGAATGGGCAAATTATCTCGAATACCTAGCTTCATCCAAGAGGTTGGAGGTTGCGTTTAAAAGAGCCGAAGCTGTCACTGAGTATATCCAGATCATTATATAAGGCATTGTGAGCTCTTTGAATCCTGACCAAAGGTGACTTGAATCTTAAGCTGGTGCAGGGTGGATCTATATGAAATGCAAGTAGCTGTCGTATTAAACGGATAGTAGTTGGGACAATAACTGAGAAGAATCAATAGAGCCGTGCATAATTTTAAATAAGAACGTTCCGTCAAGATAGGAACGGTGTGCTTCCAAGGTTATCATTGAGTATCTAGCCAATCTGTCGCCATAATGTTCACATGAGCCAGTAAATGTGAAGTGCAAGTTCCTAGTGGTGCACATAACTCAAGGGTTTGATAGCTGAGGTGGAAACAACCAAAAACATTTACGGTGAAGGGGGGGGGGGGGGCGTAAGGCGCGTCATTTCGGTGATAGGGGGATTAAGATTCTTAGTACTTTTTCCACTTTACACCCTGTAACTTTCTTTATATACACCCTAACCAGGTGGGATTCATCTCAGATGATAGTATTTCCAATGAACGCCCCACCAGTTTTTCTGTGCCTTTCTGTCAGCAGTTGTAAAATTAAAAAAATTCCTAATTTTTGCAAATTTTAACGAATTTTTAGCTAAAATGCGTGATAACTATGCAGTTTTTTAACAAGATTGAGAAACTCCAGGATATTATGTTTTATTTGAGTATTGCAATGGTTTTGGAGATAAACCTGTTTTCAGATGCATAATTCCATTAATTTTGCTAATTTTTCGTGGAATTGCATAAAATTAGGCACGATTTCTATCGTCAGCAGGAAAATTAACGAAATAATTAATCATAAAAATTGGCTTATCTCAAGAACGGGGTTTTAAATCTTGTAAAACAAACTGTATAGTTACCATACATTTTGGCGGGAAAGTCGGTAAAATTTGAAAAAATTAGGAATTTCTTTTCAATGTTTTGAATTCGATATCCTACAACTTTCGACGAAAGATGACAAGAAGGCTGGTTGAGCATTCATTAGAAAACTGGGTTTGCTATCACCTGAGATGAATCCCACCTTGATAGGGTGAATATCAAGAAAGTTATAGGGTATAAAGTGGAAAAAGTTCTAAAAATCTTAACCCCCTATTGCCCCCCCCCCCCTTCCCATCATCACCGTATAATTTTTTGCTTGTGTCCACCTCAGATGGAACCCTTGAGTTATGTGCACCAATTATGAAACACGTAGAGAGCTGTACACGGTGTTTTCATAAAAATAGTAAATATACTTTAAAAAAATGAGCTAAATTGGTCACCCTGACTTAGTATTGCCATATAACATTTTTGGATTTTTTACGTATACTGTGAAAACAATCAGTCCTCAATGTTTTTACTGTACTGAAAAGTCTATCAGAATATGAAATTCTATGAAATTTGTTATAATCATTTTTACTGGTCGATGAACAGTTCTTGAAATATATTGGAAAACCACTTCAACAATAATATTTGCACAGAAAGGTTACCATAAAAATTACCTACGGGCATTCATCTAGGCTATCGTAAGAATTGGCCTCAGACCAATTCTTGCTTTTTTACTTGTTTTAATTTTATTTTTAACTGTTTATTTACTGAAGCTTTGCTAGAAATAGTGTTTCCTATATTAAGCCAGTCAATAATTAAATTAATTAAAAAAAATTAAAAAAAATAAATCTATAACTTTTATAAAAATAAAAATTTCAAAACCCCTGCAAACTTAAAACAATGTTTACTCTGATATTATCCACATTTTATTTTACCTGAACACTTTACCAAATTGCAGCTTTTTATACTAACCGAAATATATATTTTTTTATTAATAGAGCAACAATTGTTTATTTGGCTGTCATTAAAAAACAAAAACAATGCAAAAGTTCTGAAATTCGGTTGCAACCGGTCAGATCGTGATTCGTTAAAATCTGATAAATTTCCAATCTTAAGCACGGTTCACAAATTTAAGATTGGGGAAATAATTAACAACAATTTAAACTTCAAACTTTTTATAGTTGTGAAATTATTGCAAAAGTTCTGAATATTTTACACAGTCCTTCGAATGTCCTACCCCATCAGAATATACGAGTAAATTCGCAATCCTTTATTAGAAACGCAAATTTTTGGAACTTGCAAAATGATAATGGGCTGCCAAACCAGAAAAATATATTAGGGGTTTTTGTCTACCTGCAAGGCCAATTAAACGTGTATTTTTGTGAATTTATTTTTAAAAAAAGTGTAGACTTTTTTAAACAGAATATGTTTGCATATGAAAGAGTACATTTTGAAGTTACTTTGTTTTTTTAACAATAGAATAAAAGAAATTATTTTACTAGTTACAATACAGCATCTGAAGGCTAGTTTTTTTAGGCATGTTGGGGTGATCCAAATTAAGAGGAGCTCGGATATCTGGAGTCAACATTAGGTATCGATTTTGGCTCAAATATGTACTCTTTTTTTACCTATATATCAATAACCACACAATCAAAAGAAAAACCCACGATCAAGTACTTGTCGTACGTGGAAAAAGTCTGCACAAGATGAACTAATTCGGTGTGGTATTTTCCGAGATATTTAGATCACCGATTTTCAAAATACGCCTTTGATAAAAATGAGTTTTAAGTTTTTTAAGTATAACTCGAAAGCCGGTTGTTATACTGCACATAAAAAGTAAACAGCTGACGCATCGACCACTGAATTTCGAACAATCAATGAAATTTAATTTATTCAGATCTGGTCTAATGGATTAAAATAATTAATTAGCATACCAAGCATAACTCATATATCCGTAAAAAAGGACAACCTTTAGTAGCTTCCCCGCGCAATACCTTCTATCAGCCTCCGTATAAGGTATGTATTCTTTAAAGTCGTATAGCTTTTGTCAATTTTAACCAGATCAATTCGAAATTTTGAGATAATAAGAAAATGTGAAAATCTAAAAATTGATTATTTCAAAATTCTATACAGTTACGTTCACGGTAACGCGTGTCTGGTGACCTCAAAAGAGTTACGTATTTGTAATCCAGTCCAGCATATCAGGGATATAATATATATGTGCAGTACAGTAAAAGTACATATTCTATATTAGTGGTATAAAAATTATAATAAATGCAAGACAATAAACTGAGACCTTACGAAATTATAGTTTAATATTACAAAGATTTCTACAACTGAAAAGGACTTCTGATATCCTTGCATAAACTTAAAAAAAAAACTGTCTGAACTAAAATCAATATATAAGTTTTAATAAAAGCTTCGATAATTCAGTACCGAAGAAAAGTACTGAAGTACATGTATCGAAGGCCTGAGTACTTCAGCGTAATTACAAGTACCGCATGCATAAAAAGTATTTGCAACTAAGTACTGAGATTACTAAATGAGTACTTTTTGAAGTAGGTATCTACTTTATTACAATCTTTGCACGTTGGCAGTAATATAATGAGGATTATAGGGTTTAGTTAGTATTAATATAAGATGAGGATAAATAGGGGAAGATTCTGTACCTTGGACATGTGTGTACCTTTGTCATTTCATTTTCTATACGGACTGTAGTTATCACCTATATAAACGCACTTTTATCCGACTTTACTAAACAACAGATGATACTTAAGTTATTCTGGGAATTAGTTTATTCGACAAATGTGTAGTTATTGCGCTTTAAAGAAAAGTGGTGAAAAAGTATACATTTTCCAGTGATAAAAAATTGAAAGTATTGGAGTTCTATTCTTCCAATATCTTTGGATTCTTCCAGCTCAGGTAAAACTTGTTTATATTTACTATTATAAATCGTCCATCATGTGGTGAATTGTGCGCCTTAAAATATTTCACAGTCTGTTTTGTTTCCTTTGCAAGTGGTATGTACCACGGACATGTCAAAAAAAAGCCATAGACCGGCCTTTAGATAAATAATAAATTAAATATGTACATATATCTATAGCAGTTTTTTGTTTAGTAACCTGCTTTGCGAATATTGTTATTTGTGGTTGAATAAAGAGTGTTATTTAATTTAACTGTGTTGATATACCATCATTTCTTTCTAGTAAAATACAAATATCCAAGGTACAATACCTCACTGTCCATGGTACAGCTGTATGTTGTACCTTGGACTGGAAACAGGACGTCCATATTTTTTGTTTTATATATCCTGAAATATTTATTTTTTTCGACTATTATTGGAAACGTTATGTTAGAGTACCTAAAACTGTCACTTATCATACATAGGACATAAGATAAAAAACATTTAACATTTTATGAATTATGTTGAAAATACTTTATTTGCTTAATAAAATAAGATTATCAAAGTTAGTTCTAAAAAATTAGCCCATTTCTTTTTGGAAAGTTTATGATAATGTCGAAAGAGATGATGACAGACATAATTTTAGGAAAAGCGTTTTCACCATTTAGCATAGTTATGTTCCCATTTCTATCCCCGAAATATTGTAAAAAAATTAAAGAGAAATTGAGAAATATTTTAGTGGCTACACAAGTTGTAGTTTTCTAGCGAAGCTTTATTAGAATTGCTTGAAATGAAAGTGCAATTGATGAAATTAGTTTTGTGTTTAAATTGTGTGAATACATGGCACAATAAAAATAAATAAAACTCTACAAAAAATGAGCTGTGCAAGAGATTTTATTTGCTTTTCTACAAAGGGTTAGATAGTTTGTTATATGTGGGAATTTAATAGACGTAGAAATACTTAAGTAAAAATCTGGGTAATTATGTACAAGTAAATAGAAATAAGTACATAATTATATTAAAGTACTTAGTAGGGAATTTCTAAAGTCTTAAGTAATAAATCTTAAGTCATGAAAATGTACTTTAAATTTAATATTCTTTAGAAGCTACTTTCAAAATTTACTGGACGTAAATTAAAATAGTTATGTAAGAATAATATTTCAAAAGGGCGCACCGAAATTTCTGTAAAAGCGTGTCACAACCTTCCAAATAATTGCCTGTTTGAGAGAACGTAACCCATGCTTGCTTTATTTTTAATCATAGATTTTATCTACATTGAGACCTAGCTGTTTTTATTCCCTTCTAATATTACATAAAAAGTTATCTAATGTAGGGCAGGGCGTACATAGTATAATCACTTCAAATAGTTTTCCATAAATCCTGAAAAATTAAATTTTTCCGCTTTTCGCTTTAAAATATATATGGACTTACCAATTTTCTATTCATGTGACAGCAAATTAATGATGCTAAATGGAGTGTGAAAGAAAACGTAAAAAAAATAAAAAAAATAAACAAAATAAACAAAATAAAAAAAAATAATAAAAAACAAATAAAAAAAAAATAAAAGACCAGACTCTGTCTGAAACGCGTTCGAATCGCAGTCAGCTTTGTTTTTTTTAATGAAATAAATAAAAAAAAAATAAAAAAAATAAGAAATAAAATAAAAATAAAAAAAAAATGTAAACTTAATAGAAAATTCCTTTCTAAGAATGGGCAACTTAAGCTGGTTATTAAATAAAAAAGAATTCCGCCTCTGGATATTACGAGAAATTATTGAAAATTTTATTTTACCAAAACCATTGCAGACAAGAGTGAAACAATGAATGAATGAATGCGCTGAAAAAAGTAAAAGGAAAATTATGTGAATGTGGAGTAATGAGCAGCTCACTATATGGCAGTGAATAAATCAAAACCAACTTTAATATAATAAAAATCACTTATTACTTCAATAAAAGAAATACTCCCCCACCCCTCCCCTTCTCATCAAATAATAATAAAATAGAAAAATCAAGAATTATTAAAACAAGAAAAATATTTTTGCTAAGACATTTTCAATTTATTTTTAAGTTTTTCTTTTATAAAAAGGCACCATAATTTTGGATCATAAATTCCAATTACTTTTAAAATTCATAATTTTATCAGTTTTTCTTTTTGGTAATATTTACAGAGATTTTCTATCCTTTCTTTATAACTAAGATCTAGAACAAAATGCAAAATAACTACATTTTACATAAAATTAAATTACCAGCACGTATACACGTATACGGAGTAGATAGATACGATATTAAGAACAGTCTTTATTAGTGCATCACCACAAAAAAATGAAATGGGGAATTACCATTTAAAATAATTATTTAGCTACTTAAAAATTACACTGTTATTTTTTTTGTTTGTTAAATTTTTGATTTGATTTTATCATATTCTGACACAACTCGCAATAAATAAATATTTTGTTTTTTTTTTGTTTTTTTCTTTTTTCTTTTAAGGTAAATTATTATTATTTCAAGTGTATTGCAATTTTTTTATTTTTAGATATAAATTTAAAAATTCATTTAATTTGTGTGAAATTAATAAAGTCATGATTTATAGCTATATATTTGATAGATAAATACAATACAATATATGTATATGTATGTGTTAAGAGTGTAAGAGTGCTTATAGATTTGAATATAAATCAATTATTAAATTATATAATTAAAACAAAAACACAAAAAAAGAAAAATTTTACAAAATCGTTTTAAAAAATCCTAAATATTCCCTAAATTTTTTTACCGACGGTTATAATGGCAGCAAACAGCAGATCTTGGTACACGCTGTGTTGGCAGTCCAGACATTCCCTTAAGATAAGTATAGGAAACAGGTTGTCTGAGTATCCTTTGTGGTGGCTTTTTGTTACTACTTTTTTTTGTTTTAATTTCCTTTGATGGTGTACTACTGCAAGATAATGATCTTGTGGATATGGAGAAATTTTCTAAGGCTCTTCGAATCGATGACGTTGAACGTCTATGAAGTCGACTTGTAGAGACACTTGTTTTTTCTGTTTCATCTACTGTACTACTAGTATCACTTGATCCGCATGATAATTCCAAATTTGAGTTATGAGCTTCCTTAATGACTTGTCGCAATTGGCCTGTAGTTGATGAACATGAATCTGTTGATGAACTTCTAGAATCATCTTCTCCATTGTATATTAGGTCATCATGAGATCTACGTCCAAATCGTCTACTTAACTGATGAAAAAATCCTAAATTTCTTTCTAGACGAGGTGATGGTGTCAATGGTGATACACTTCGAGATTTTCCACCTCCTTCTGGTATATCTATAAAACTTACACGATTTTCTTCCATTCTAGCTAGAATTTAGCACTTTAGTTATTCTAAAAGTGTTTTTTTTTGTTTAATTTCTAACGTAACACCTTTGTAATTTTTTGTAATTTTTTTTATTATTATTTGCAACACTCTTGAGAACACAATAATTGGCTTTGAAAGTTTTTTTATGTATACACACACACTCACACACACCTAAATATATGTATAGTAAATCACTTTGTTGGCACTACTCACAATTGGAGTTAAATTCATCGATGTCCTCTAAACCGTTATTGTTGCGATACGTTATAATTATAAGACAACCATCCGAAAGCGCTCCCTTTTATACTTTTCGCCTACGGAATAGTCCATTTCTATGGGAAGTTCAACAACCTACTCGGAGCAAGCGCATTCCCATCGCATGGAGTATAAGTATAAATATGTATCAAGGAGAATAAGGAAGACTGCATCGCGGCTATGAGAGAATGTAAACATTCAGATTCAGATAGATGCATATCCTGAGATGAGGTCATGGCTCTATGTAAGTATGGTAGGCCTTCAGGATCAATCATAACTCATTCCAAGTATTAAGCACATACATATTTCTGCTATTTACATTCATCATTCTTGGGATGTCATTGCCTCCATGTATGCGCGTATGAAATTTAGTTCTATCAATAGGGAAAAGTTTTAAATGAAATTCTACCTATTGGTTTAAAAAGAAAAATTTTTTCTATGGAAAATATTTTTTACCTTTTCCTCGGATATTAATAAAAGATTTTTCTCCGACAGTAACATCAAGGGACGTGACAAAGTATGCTTTAGAAATGTTATTTACTGCAAAGAACGGCATGATTTCATGCTCCATTAATGAGTTATAAAAAGTTTTATTTTGTGTGGAAGTATAACAATTGCTTTATAAAAGTTTAACTGAGAATGGAAATGAAAAATCTATAAAAATATGATATCTGACAAATATTGATGCGAATGGAAAGTGACAACCTTATCACATGATACACATAGCACTTCTATTACTTTCGAAAATTATCATTGATGGTTGAACTCTTGAATATCAAAATTACTTTAATAAAGTCTCAAAGTTTAAGAAGTGAATGATTCGTCCACTTAGCTCTACCTATAAACTCAGCAGGACCGACTTTCTGATACTACAAGATGGACCTCATGAATAGTCAAGACATTTCCTGATTTCTGTCACTGTCTGAATGGTAATCATATAAACATAGAGATAGCTGCTACCTACCAATAATATTTGTTTTTAAGGTCTCGACTTTTGATCTCCAACCCGTAGGCTAGTAAAAATTATTTTACTTGACAATGACCAATAATGGACAGAGTTGGCCAACATTATTCAGTATTTGGTGGTGGTGGTATTATTACTAAAATATTTTTCCAAGCAATACCAATACAATTTTTGGTATAAGAAAAATAAAATGTATTTTGGTCTGTAAATGAAAAAAGCGAAATTTAACCGAGAGCTAAGCTCAGGGGATACGCTATGATGCAAAGCACAGCATGGAAGGAAGGAGATAGGGAAAGGATTAGGGCTTATGAGAAGATCGGCGATGTATGTCGCCCTTAAGCTTCCGCAGATTGTATGCCGGTGAAAAACCGAAGATGGTAAACTATTCCACATTCACACTGTTCGGGATAAGAAAGCATCACGGAATTTGACTGTGCGACCGAAAGAAATTTGAAGGCTAAAAGTATGTGCGCAGTTTGCAGCATGCAGGAATCATTCTACAAGAGATTAGACTAGATATTTCATCAGAGCATTCAAAGGAGCGAAAGGCATTCAACATTGTGGTGGTGCTCGAGTGAGTCGATATGACAAGTTGTTGTCATACCGCCAATGAGCTTGAGGGCTCTCTTTTGGACAATAACCAATGAAGCTAAGTCTGCGCGACCAGCCCCAGCCCACATATGAGAATTGTATTCCATTCTAGATCTAATGTAGGACTTGTAGAGGAGCGCTAGCTCTGACGGTCTGAAATGTTTCTTACACCTTTTCAGAAATCCAAGACATTTCGATGCTTTAACTTACTGGAAATATTAATGCCAAGAATACTTAGTGACGGTGAATCAGAAATTACTGCTCCACCAAAAGAAACGGGACTGGTTAAATTATGATCTTGTTTTAATGAGATGAGACAGCTTTGGGTTTAAAATGCATTAAATTCATCTGCGAAACTATGAATGGAATTGAAAATATAAGGGAAATCAGATCAATAATGAAAATTAAAAAGAGAGTTGGAGAGATAACAGAGCCTTGAGGCACACCGACATGTATGGGAAGAGGTTCAGATGTAACGCCATCTAATACAACACGTATTTGTCGACTAGATAGGAAACTTTCAATCCATAATAGAAGAAGAGGGGATAGACCAAGTACTTTAAGTGTGGCTAAAGGGCTGGATGCCAAACTCTATGAAAGGCCTTTGAAATATCTAGGGCAATGATTTTGGACTTACCAGCTCACTGACCACTATACGTAGAAAAGTCATATTAACCAAAAAATCGTGAAGAACTAGAAGTTAAGTCTAAAGCAAAATATCTTTTGAGGTTTTCATTTTAGATCTATGGCAAAAGTTGAATTATTTGATACGACAGAAGAACTGATTTTTGGCTTTTTGCGTTTGATATGAAAATGGCTCACCGGACAGTAGATATGACAATAAACAATTTCATATAGATTTCTAAATACTAAATAATTTTGCAACATTTTGAAACCATCTTCGACTGTGTATTTGAATAAAAATAATTTTTGTCTGCGATTGCTATAGTAAAATCTACAGTAAAAATTTCAGTTCTATATGTCTAAATCAATTTCTAAAGATATTTGAAAGACCTAATTTTTATGTGAAAAACCTACAGAAGAGTTGCCAGATTTTTTTCTACGTTCGATCTTATATTGTCGATTAAGGATTCCGTTTTAGATTTTACTTGATGCGTCCTTTCGCATCAAGGTATCTCGATAAGAACCTCAGAGAAATCAAAACAATACTTAAACTTACACAGCCTTATATAAGTAGATAATTGAAAACGCGTGTGGAATTTTGGCAAAAAATTGAGAATTCTTGTCAATCCTGCTGCAATACAGCCTGAAACAACTATTAAAATTATTCAAGCCCCAAACGCTCTGCATATTTTTTTACAAGTCGCGAAAGAGAACGATAATTATTACACACTCAAGATTTAGAAACCTCTTAATCATAAATGGGTGGTTTGATAAATTTTGAAGTTAATGAAAGAAGACCAACGGAAGAATTTTTCAACAACGTTTTTGTACTTGCTCTATAACCTCACTTCATTTAACACATCCCACTTGTATTCTAGGCTAGATTTAGGCTCTAGGGAAGGATACAATAAATCAACTCTGGTCGCGTTGTCCGCAGGGCCCCAGTGACCAAGTCAACAATACTCTTAGGATAACCCACCTCGTTGGTAATATCAACCCACACTTTGTCCTTTTTTCTACTATTTTTATAATGTTTTAAATTCAGATCATATAAAATTGGGTATTGCTTTATATGATTTTAATTCATTTTTCGGCACTCACTTGAATTTGATCTCACAGCTCACGATAGATGACTAAAATTGTGCATGCTGCGATAGACATTTGAATCGCTGGTAAAACGCTGCCTTATTGGCAGCATTTTCTGGAACCTTGAAAAATTCAAATTTTTCTCATTCCATTTTCCCATAATTCACTACTATTTTTGAGAACAATTTAAATAAAATTCAGAAGATGTTGATTCTGGTGATCGAGTAATAATTTCAATTGTTTGCAAAAACTCAGGATCAAAAGATACTCATGGCAAATAACTGTAAGTCAGCGAAATCATCAGCTTAAAATGGTTTGAAAGAATATTCGTCCAGGAATATTTCTTAAATTTCCTTTAATGTTTAAAATCAGTTAAAAGAATTTTTTCTGATTACTCACGAAATACCCAAATTAAAAAAGCCCAAATAAAAATCCCCAAAATGAAATCCCTAACTCTAAGCCCCCAAACTCAAGGGTTTCTTGCGTGGAAATTTAAATTTCAGGAGATTTATCATGAACTCTTGATCAAAACTTTTGAATAGTTTTCACACCACAGGACAACGACAAGGATATGCTAAGCTATTGTTACATGCTTGCCTTTGAGCTTCCGGCAATACTTAAGGGGATTGAAATCTGTTTTACGTGAAGGTTGGAAACACAATGTTTATGGCATATCGGTGTTTAATATAATATCAAAAGCAATTCGGTTTCATTCAAGTGTTAAATTGCATCTCCATTTATTTTAGGAGCGAGCCACGCTTTTTTCCACCAATTTAGTCTTTTAACTTTTTTTTCAAAATTTATATGCACTTTTGCTGGCCGAGATCGCTTTAAAAAATTAATTCTGTCACGTTTGCGTATATATAGATAAAAATTTATAAAGAATTTACTTGACAATTTTTCTTGAGAATTTTCATAAACTATTGATAGCCGATTATAAAATTTAGTTCTGTTTCTGGAGATCAAATAAAGATTGTTTATTGTTCTTGGAGATTTTTAATTTGAGGTCTTCGTGCCTAGAGATTCTGAGATTTGATGAGTTCTTATGCCTTGAAGATACATAATATGCCTCAGGATTTATGAAATATTTGGAGATTTTATAATTTAAGGACTATCTGCTATTCCCGAATTTACATTAATGTTTAAAAATATTTAACAAGAATTCCTTGTTCCAAAGTATTTTATTACGTCTACTTAGTTGTGATTATAAATTACATACAAATCCATTTCAGACGGATTTTTAGCTACCCTAGTTGTTACTAAACAATATTTTACTTTAAGTACTGGATTGAATAAGATTATATGTATTCGGGTATGGTTATAGGCCTTGTGACTACATACATACATATGGAGTAAAATAAAGAAGATAATTAAACTAGTCGCTAATGTTGCAGTTGATAAAAGTAGAGAAAAGTTGAAATGCAAAGCATTGAGGTTCGAATCTCATCTCAACAATGTCATCAGGATTTCACATACCTAGATATAAATTAATTATTTTCTTGACCTGTTCTTCCTTAATTCATCTTGAGACATGGAACATATGGCGAAATTTAATAATTTTGAAAACGGGTGTAATTGGATCTTGCATCTTTAGAGTGCTCCAACCACAACATACTACACGCTTTTAAGTGTGAAATCTGTTATCAGTAGAATAATTTCACCATGAATGTTTCGTCAATGGAGCTAATGTAGATATGTACGTAGGTACATATACTCGATTACTTCACCAACTGATATCAAGTTAAACACAAATAAATCATTATTGATTCTACTTATCTCTGGTTCTCTAAAGCCATAATTTCAATGAAGTTGATGAAAATGGAATTTTATATAGTTCATACGGCAATTACAAATCAATGATAGCCAACAACTGACAAGAGTGAAGAAGGAAAAGAATATTGCGGACAAACATAATTTCAGAGATTTTCCTCCTTCGTGTCACTTCAAAAATCCTGACGTAACCAGAGGCATCTAGTGGGAACCGTTCGAATTGGAATGATATATGAAAATAATTGTAATTGGATTATACATATAACTACGATGCAAGAATGAAAATTTTGATTAGCAGGCCCTTGACTAGAGGCAAGTGAAGTTCAATTATAAACTAGCAGATATTCAGTGAATTATATAAGTTACCATCCAGAACTGAGTCTGGTAGAGTACCACTATTTTCATTTTATGAAGAATTAAAAGAGTCCAAAACCTAAATCGAATTTTCACCAAATTTCCTTTAGTTTCTTTTAAATATTGAGAACTTAACCATGAATACGTATGTACATAAGCATCATTCCATACCATATAAAAGTTTATTCCATTCTTCATATCTCTAAGTATTCCATCCCATCAAGCATATCACATTTATATGCAGATGAAAATAAAAGAATTCTTGGAATGTATATTATCATTCCTGTGAGATTTGAAAGAGTCCTTCTTGAATTTTTCTGAAATCTCTCTTACAGACTGACTTTCAACTGAATTTAATTTCAGTTGTAGGCATAAAAGATAAAAAAAAAAAATTAACTCAGAACTATAATTAATTAGGATGTGTTAGGAAATTATTATATATATACATGTGCCTACTTTAATCCTATAAAAAAAAAACAAAAAAAAACAAAAAACTAAAACTATGAAAATTTAATTCGATCGGTGGAATTTTAATTTCCGGCAAAGTATGGGTACACACCCTTTCCTTAACACTTCCGCAATTTACAAGAAGCGCATCGGGTCAATACCCTTTCTATTTACATTATATATCCTTGAAGAGCACGTGGTTTTATGGTCTCAATTCTGTAATAAGCATGCGTCGGAAATTCTCTCTTATATGTAATTCACATAAAGAGTGGGGGAATGTAAAGCTGTGTTCAATTCTCCATCGTATAAGACTTTTAAAAGCTTTCTAAAAGGCAAAACCATTGGACATCTAAGTCTCATGGGAGCAACTTCTTCAAAGATTCTGAATAGTGAAATAGTTCTGAGGGAAATCTGCGAATTTACTCGAATACCTCAAGGAGTTGAAGTCCTTTGGTTGATTTTCTAATCTAATGATTGAGTAGTGTTAAGTTGCTACTGACATTCATAATTAATTTCATTTTAAATACACGGAAGAAAATTTAAAATCATGTTTTTTTGTGAATAAGAAATAGAATAAATTTGAATTTAATCCAAAACCTCCGCATTAGTGGCTATTTGTAAAAAGAGGCATAGTTTTGTTTGATTTTGGAGTGGGCGGTTATCATTGCTTTAAATGCTTCTGGGCCATCTGGGGCCTATTGTCCGACGTTACAAGTATTTGTACTATGCACAAGCAATTTCTCTACAAGAAAAGTTTATTACAGGAAACTGCAATAGGAGTTAGATTTGTAAAATTCATAGCAGACAAATGGAGATTTATTCCATTCACAATCAGAACGGTTTGAATTACGTCACTTGTGAAACTGAAGTGTATTAAATTCAGTAGATTTTTTTATTATGATATAAATTGCGAGATTAGTGGGCAGAAAAAATATACGCTAATGAAAAGAGGAGGAGGATTGCGAAGAAAAATCCCAAAATATTTATATGTGTTTATTAGATTAAATACAGGAAAACATCTATTGAGTTTTCTTTGTTTACTTCATCTACTTATATCTACTCTTCACACAAAATTTTGCCATAAGCGCCTACATTCAACTTACGAAGGTTATGTATTTTTTACGTAGCGACCTCATTCGAGAATTCAGGTGAAACCTGAAACCGTCGAGATTTCATTTAATGACCATGAAAGATTCTGAAAACATTCCTAAGCCATATGGGTCTATTATATTCTAAAACGTTTGCCAATGTTTATAGTGTTATATCAATGGGTCTCCCAAATATTCTTCTATCCATTATTTCGTGAAGGGATTTTGTGAGGCGAAATTTTCTCAGGAACAATTCTCAAGTCCGATTTTTTTCATATGCAAATCTCTCGTAGTTAACTTCTATAAAATTATCTCTTGAAACGTAAATGACATATTAGACGACACGAACCACTTTAATTTGAAAAACGCATCTAACATTTTACTTCACATTTTAAGTTTAAGTAAATACATATATCTTATGCCAAAAGTTAAGTTCAAATTATTTGGGACGATATTTAAATAGATCAAGGAAAGAAGTTATGATTGATCTTAGATCAATTTTAGCAATATCCTAAATGAATGCCAGTAAATGCAAGGGGTCCTGAATTTGATGGTATGAAAACTTTAATGGATAATATAGTATGTAAAAAAAGAAAGGATAAATGTGTAATTGGAAAAGACATTATATAGTAAACTGTTGACTTCGACTTACATTTTTGTCATAGCTTTAAAAATATTAACGATAGGTTCGTTATTCGCACCAAAGTAATTTGAAAGACAACAAGTGTGGACAGATTGGATCAGAAGTATTTCCTTTTAGATCAAACCAAATTGTTTATACAAGTTTTGTTTTTTTCGTTCTTGGCAATTATTTAGAGAATATGGTTACATTATACCCTTTTCAAAAGCTACCGACAAAAATTGAATTGATTTTGACAAGGTAGTTCGCTTTATGTTATTCTCAAGACTTTTAGTTATCTTTATAGTAAGTTATTCATCGGATATACTGCTATGGTAAATAACACTATATATATATACCAGTATTCGTAGGATATTCGCCTTTCCTACTGGGATAATGCATGCAAATTGGAGATGCACGATTCTTACAGCAAATCTTCCAGAAGACGAGAAACGATCATATTTTCCAGAGAAAACTTAAGAAATTTGCTTGAGTTCAGGATAGCTGGAAGCTAAACAGATTCTAATAAATAATTTCCAACTATACCAATACATATATGTATTTACAATGTAAGTTTTACATTGAACTGCTTTTGAAAATTCAATCTTGATCGTACATGTGGATGGGTTTTCTATTATCCAGTAATAATGATTGTATTCCTCTTCTTGTAAAAGTGGCTTCGTCTGTTTAGAAAAAAATATGTGGAAAAGTGTGATTATATATCACAAGATTCATTTAGCGTTGAGGAAAATCCGTCTTTTGTAGAGCCGAACTCGTTGAATATTATTGGATTAAAATCTTACTCAATGGACAATCCATAAAATCTGTACAAGATGAAAATCTCTTGGAATACATATAATTTGGTAGTCCCATCCCACGTACTCTGACAATTTCTCTGAGGTTTTGATGATTGGTAGAGTTGCTGTTGATCTAACCAATCTGAAAGTTATAAGTTTTGTAAAGGCTTCTAATATATGTATTTAACATGTAAATATTCTTCCTTTTGTGTGTTGGTAGAGGAGCAAGATTGGTCAAATGTTTGTCTAAAATGATACTATGGCCCTTTCAATGATATACTGCTGATGTTGAATCTCAGCTTGTACCAATAACATGGTATGCAGCAATTTACTTTCTTATTCTATAATTAATCTTCTAAAACTACGTCGAGTGTGTGCTCTTGTATTCAATTTTCAATATCATCGTGCGAAATCTTTGGGAGAACTAAAACTGAATGCTCTCTTCTGTCTTTTTACAGATGCGTGTATTTCATTTATGCATTTTTAATTCCTCCATTTTCATTTATATAGTCGCGCACCCAGTTTTTGGTTTTTGGGGACCATAGGTGTCATAACCCTGAAGACGGGTCGAAAAAATGGGGCTCTTCAATTGCGTCCTGTTCCCATCTGTGCACTTAAGAACTGATTTGGAAGATTTTAAGTTTCAGGTTTTATGTGGTAAAATCTCGGCATGGGGCATAAAGTCAATGTTTTCTTTATCTTCAATAAATTAAATATACTTGTCTTTTAATTTTCTCTGCTCATATGAAGTAGGTTGAGAATTACCTGTAGATTCGTATATTGTACGGGTCGCGAAAGAATTAAAAAAAAACTCATTACCACTTTCTAAATACAATTTCATTAACAATGAAACCCATTTCTTTACTTATTTACAACTCACCCAATTTGTGACGCTTTTACAAAATTTTAAACAGCTTATACAAATTTATAATTCGCTCTCTATATATGTAGTTACAAATTTTAATGCAGTTTCAATTGTATTTTTTACCCCAACAAATACTTTTTTTTATATATTTAATAATTTTTGTTGAAATTTGGCTTAAATACGGAATCCAAAAAAAGTAAAATATAATTTGGTCGCATGGGCAAGCAATGATTGCTGCTTAGCCGGTATTTTCATAGAAATGTTGTACCTACCCATGCCACTAAATTTCGCTATATTTTGTAATTTTTTAATAAATGTAAATTTGTTTTTTTTTCGCATAATATAAAAGATAGTCTTCGTGGTGTGTAAAAAGTTAAAAAATATAAAATTAGTTCGGGAGAAATTTGTTATGCTTTTTTCGGTGGGATGAAATTGCAAAACTTTTAATCTTACGACCGCTCATGTAATAAAAAAGTCGTTCTAATGAAAACTTGATTTAAATATAAATATTGAGATTTTCTAACCACGATATTTAATTTATATGCAGATACATACGCCGATTTCCTTCTGTACAACAAAGAATAGTTCCCTACGGGGAACTTATGAAAGAAATTATGTTTTTTTTGTTTTTGTAAGTTCATTTTTCAAAATAAGTTTTCAATCTGTGCGGTCTGTACGTAACTCTTTCTTCAAAAATTCCAGCTAAAATGATTTTCTTTCCTGGGAGTTCTATGACATGGCCTTTTTTGTGAAGTCTTCAATAATTTAAAAAAAAAAAAAATTATAATACTTAAAAACTATTCTTGCGAAAAAATAACAAAAATATTACAATGGTTTTGACATTAACGAATTTATTGTGAAAATCACATTTAATCTCTGTTTCATCATGTTAATACAAAACATAAACAATATAAGCATAGCACGTTTTTATACCATTTTAGCCAAACGTAGAGCGCCTGGTCTCTCCCAACTTTTATTATTCTGGATTTAAATTTTTTTATTTGGTCACCTAATAGAGTTGTACTAAATCGCGTTACATCTGTACTTTACTCTATAAATTCCGGTGTGCCCCAAGGCTCTGTTATCTCTCCATGGCTGTTTTTAATTTTCATTAGTGATCTGCTTTCACCTACTTTCAATCTCATCCATAGTTTCGATGATGACAGTTCCCTTTTTTGCTTATTACTTTGACACTTTGTAGTAACGATAATGAGAAATTATTTTACTAACTTATAGAAAATTGAATATTTGTTGTACACCAAAATAAGTCAACCGAGGAAGATATAATTTAATGGCTGAAGTCTATCTAAAATAAAGTTAGATAGGAAAGTGTAACTATTTATTAAAATGAAAGAAAATTACGTGTTACTAGATTTTCGATATATCACCATAAAGAAAAGGATAAATAAATACCTACTTATCCAAATTTTCGACCCGATCTATTTAGCCCAACGAAAAGGATCTCATGGAGCTTCTAAAAGTTTTTATGATATATGTAAACAATTATCTAGTCATGAGAATGCAATATAAGATTTTTTTTAAGGATATTCGTACAGAATAATTTATTAAAAAATTTTTTTTTAATTTTTTTTTTTTAATTTAAGGTTATAAAGCATTTTGATTCAACAAATCGTCAAAAGTACTTGTGCCAATGTTGCTTTTTCTTTTTTTAAACAAGTGCTCCCATAATTTCACGTTGGGTCAGTGTAATAATTTAAATGAAATTTTTTTAATTCTCTAATTAGTTTTTGTGATGCATTGATAATTTAGTTTGTAAGTAAGTAATTGCACATTTATACAACTTTCGTACTTAACCCTTCAATTCTCAACGAGAAAAAGACGTCATCGTTGCATATGTAGGTATTGCACCTATTTAGATAGTTTAAATAGCGCCGATAGAAAAAACAAAAGAATTGCAATATCTTAAAATGGCATAACACATTAATTCGTGTTTTTTAAATCCACAGTTCCAGGACGATGGAAATGTAACTCAATTTATGTTCAAAAGGTTCGTTATAGTAGGTACTCCAGTCTCTCGCAGAGAATTTGTTAGATTTTGCGACGAGGATAATTATTTGGTGCATCTGAAGGAGATTGGTGATGGCCATGATTGATGATCATCTATCCGATTTCTCAATTTGGAAACTACTCAAACAATTTGCATTTGTATTATATATTAAAAAAAAATTTCATTCGCTCTACCTTGTACTTGATTTCTGTCTGGTAAAGCTTATATGATTAGTCTTCTTATCTGAGCACGCGATTACAAATATTAATTAATGTAATTTTCGAAATCAAAGTTTGTCCATTTACATATGGCAATAAATCTCCGTTTAGAATGTCTAACGCCTCATCTCACCTGTAAGTTATATATTACAACTCGTGTTATAATTACCCTGGCTGGATGCTCTCTCATTTTTGACTTCCTTAAATAATTACAATTCCACAAATCGACTCATCGAGACAAATACTCCGTAATGTGGGATCGTTTATAAAATGTTGGATACCTTAAGATTACTTGCATTGCTTGCAAGATACGAATATTAAGAAGAAAAAATTGAATTCATTGGTAGAACTGGATGCCTCAATTGTATGCTTAGGAGAACTGCTAAGAATTCGTACTCATTCAAACTGGGCCCATTTTCAGAACTCTCATACAAAACTTAAGGATGCGAAAAATATCGGTGACCTTCTAAAAACGAGTCTAAAATTTCAATTTAAATAGGAGTACAAAATTTATAAATTATTTTGTACATTTGTTGCAGTCAAAATATTAAAAATGAACTTCTTTTTCATTCTTAGTCCCATCTTTTATCTTCAGTGTGAATTCATGAGAATTTTTGAAATCCTAAATACAAGCAAATACGAGAAAAGTCCTCCCCATAGGTGTCGAAAAAATTTAAAAACGTAAAATTAATTAATTATTTTATAATTTTATTTTAAAGTACAAAAGTTCTTGAAACCTAAACAACAGATATACATACTACATCAAAGGCACTAGAAAATTGAAATAATTAACAATTTTGTTTTAAATTACTTTTCAATTTTTTTCATAATATACTAAATCAAGAGTCCTTACATGAGTAAGTACTAGAGCTTCATCACTTTTCACAAAGTTCATAAAAACACATGTTTTAATTTAAAAAAATTTAAATCTATACACACTATAGATACAAAAAAAAATGTAAAAATTAATCAAAAATTAAAAATTTATCGATTGCCATATTGACAGCAAATAGATGATCTCGGAACTCGTCTTGTTGGTAGACCGGACATTCCTTTCAAATAAACATAATGAACTGGTTGCCGAAGTATTCTTTGAGGTTGATTTTTCGCCTTATTGGAATTCGTCTGTTTCAATGGAGTACTGTTGCAGGATGATGTTGATGATGATGATTTAGATGAAGGTGATAAATTCTGTAGAGCTTTACTAAACGATGATATTGATAATCTACTTCGATGATTATTTTTTACATTGGATCTCTTCATATCTGTACATCCAGAATTGTTGCTACTTTCACTAGACGCTTCACTTGATAAATCAAAACTGGAACTATGATAATCTTTGATGTTAGTTTTTAATGTAGAACAACAGGTTTCTGATGATGAGATCCTTAAATCCTCTTCACTGCTGTAGATTAAGTCGTTATACTGACGACGGCCGAGGCGACGTCCTAAACTATGCAAAAAATTCATAGCTCTCTGACGATTTGGTGAAATTGGTCCTTTTGGATTTTCTTGCATTTCAAGATATTTTGTTTGTTTGTTTTTTTTTTTACACACACAGAATTACTTTTTAATTAATTGAGAAAGTTTTTTTTTTAACTATTCACTCACTTTTTAATATATTAAAATATATTAATATATAAATTTCCTTTAATATATATATATATTGAAATTTTGTTTGCTAACAAATAATCACTTGTTGGAGCAACTGACACTTGTTGTAACTCTTGCTAGAAGCGTTAAAACACGAATAAATCTAATACTGACTGCAGTTTCTTTTATACTAATTTCTCTATGGAATTCCTACGATTTCTTTGATACGTAGATGTGTAATTTTTGTAGATGCGCATTACATTTCTAGTGTAGAGAAAGTCCTTCCACCATTTGAATCACTCCTACCTAGACCTGTGTCTAACTCAAGTCTATCAGTGTAGGATAAAAACGTGATTTTCTTGACGATTCCCTCTCAAATTGCATAAATCCTTAAAGCGTAGCACTATTGAAAACATCGAACTTGTCACAACTAACACCTCACAAAATGTAGTGTAACAGTTTTTGTTTTTCTTTGTAAATTTTTGATGAAAACGTGCCTCGTGATACCTTCAACAAGTCTTCGCATCACGCTACCGAACCTCTCTTTAAAACGAGATGAAGGAAACATAAGTGCAAGCCCACAGTGCAAAAATTATGTGACATGACATGTGAATAAGACTGTAACCAAAGTAATTTGTGGGCGGCGGCTCACGGGACAATTTTCAAATGTTTTATGCAATTCAAAACGTTTTTGCACTTTGATTGATTTTTAAGCGTTCAGGTGCTGGTATTTAACGGCGATAAGTGGAGTTTTTTTTTTGTAGAAGGAGTTTAGTTTGATTAAGATTAATAGTATATTCAGGGTTGTGAAAACTTAGAGTTCTCGTTTTTTTCTAATTAGCAAAATGAAAAGATTCCGTCCGGAGTACCAAGAACTTTCAGAAATTTTCCCGGCGAGCTCCTTGGACGGTGTTTAAATTATATATTCACGAAATGCTCTTTCATCGAGTAAGACAGGATAAAATTTACTACACTGGATGACATGAAAAGTGTAGTCTTCGTGAGTAATTAATATTTCTTTTTCGAGCTTATCAACTTCAGACATATCTACAGATCAAATTCATATGCTTAGCAAATGTTTTTGTTCTAGTTGCATTAGGTCACTCTGTACATATCCTGCACATACATATTTTACCCTTCGGTTTCTGTATATATAGGCCTAAATTACAAGAATTTTTTGATTTCAAATAATCTCAGTAAATATTCTCCTTTTTGGTCCTACGAATGCGGTTTACCTTATATGCCTGCCACTTTTCTTTGGTGATTCATTCTGTTGGGCTTGTCGTATGGAAGTGGTTATTCTAAAGGTGGGATGTCGCAATTTTTTAATATTTTTTTATATCTGTATTACTTTAACTTAAAATTCACTTTAAAGCGGCCCACACACTTATCAATCTGTTGTTCAACCTGAAGTTGGCACAACCCTTTATCAATCAACTTGACAACATCCCCACACACTTTTCAATTTTACCTCAACATAAACCTCAAATTGGTTTCGGTTGAATCTCTAAAAAGATGCCATCGCCATTAATTACAAAATGGAAAACGATTGTTATTCTTACAGATGCTGTTTTGTGAGTTTAAATAGAACAAAAGAAAGAAAAAAGAAATTGGGTTATAATGGGTGTTATAGTGGTTATGGGTTATGGTATTAAATCGTATCAAATATTCAGAAAAGAATTTACTAAAACATTTGAGAGAAATTCACTACGTTTACATGAATACCTTTGAAATCCACTTGGCTGTTACTACCTACTTGAGTATCTGCTCAATCACTTTAAGTATTTTCTAATTACATTCTTTTTTGTTATTTTGCTGATATATCTGCTTGTAATTAAGTAACTTCTGTCGATCTATGTACCCAACATTTATGGACGTGCCTTGGCCAGGGTCTTTCAATTAAGCAATTTTGTATTGTATTTTATTGTCTTGAAACTCAAATAGGGTTTTTGGTTGAATTAATTCCAATTACTTAATTTGAAATTTTCTTCAAATTTACCAAAAATCATAACCTGAATTATCAACAATTATCTTCTTTTTGTTCCTCTTTATCATTTTCATTACAGGATTCGCAGACATGAAATTTTTTCGCGTACTGCAGTTGCATTTTGATATTTTGATTACTTGATCTCTACTTGAAGTATTCTTCAAGTATTCATGTAAATGTACTGAATGAGTCCGATGATTTCAAAAATCTTCTACGTAGTCAAACTTTTTTATCATTTATTGGCACTTGTGAAGCTATTAATTACCAAACAAGATACTTTTATGCGAGACGCTATTAGTGTAGAAGAGAGCTTAGTGGTATCTCTGCGTTTTCTTGCCACAGGTAGAACCTATGAGGATATAAAACTGAAGTCTAGGAAAAATTGTCCCAGAAACATGGGCTATATATGTACAAGGTATTAAACATGGAATACTTACTTAAAATACTTAAGGGGTTAGGGTCAAATGGGAGGCCTAAAAATCGCCTATTTTATGATTTTTTTAAGAATGGTTTATTTATTTATTTTCATACCAGTATTTTTTCAATAAAATAGTACCTACATATTTGAAAAAACTCCAGTAATTTTTTAGAGTCAAAATATTTATTTGTAGCCTAGTTATAAGAGATATTCGGGATGTCGAAAAAAGTGTTTTGCGGTGTTCACTGCTGCTCAAGACTGGATCATCTGTAATCAAAAAATTTTATACAATGATTAGTAATAGCACTAGCTTCCGGGTGAGCGAAGGGATTAGGCTAATTTTGATTTTTAACAAAATGGCGGATATGTAAAAATTTATATATATATTTTTTTCACTAAAAAGGAGGCGCTAATTTTTTGATTATAAAAAAAATATACATCGTTTAAAAAAATCCTTCGTCCGCCCGTGATATTTTTGTATCCTAATAAAGTGATCAAAATGAACACCGCCTCAAAACTGTTGCTTGGAGAAAAATGCGTTTAATGTTTTAAGCGGATTTTACATGCAGATAAAAAATGTTCTCTTGTATTTACATAGTGACATCGACTCCAGGACCATATAATAAACCTTCTGCCTTATTTCCAGCCTCTGCGGATGCTACTTTCTGCTACCGTCGAGCCATTCTACCCTCTCGAGTATTTTGTTGTACCCGACTATTACTAATTTTTATCCTCTCATTGTCTTCCTGGGCGGTATAGTGATGTGCATTTAGTCCACAGCTAATTCCTAGTGCATTGAAAACTGCGAACATGCCATATGTACGTTTGTTGAAAACAACAGTAGCAAGGTGTGCGGCAATACTAACAGTAATGAAGCTGGCAGGTAATTTTATCGGCATAACCTTCCACACGTTTTGATTAAGGCTCTCGTTATTGTTTTGGATGAAACCTCCAAGACACCTTTCAAACAGTTCGTCCTTGGAAAGATCCTCATAAATTGGTTTAATGGCCTCCAAAGCGTCACTTGGAAAGGGATTATAGTCTTGCTTTTATGAGCGGTTTTGACTGCTTTTGCACGCTGATATGAGCACCATGAGTTTTCACCTTTGTCGCATTTTTGGTGGCATAGCTTCTTGTCAGTTGAACTATTGTGGTAAAATGTGGCCCAAATAGGACTTTTCATTTTTTCCACAGAGTCACAGTTCCAACGATGGCTAAACCGTAATAAACTGCCAATTTGTCAATAACTATTGCAGGTAAGTTAACCTTTGCCGCCGAGTCAATTAGTATTTTTCTTTAATGCACCCATTTTTATCTACAACAGTTGCACCATATGGAGCAGCTTTCAAAATACCACCATAAGTTTTCGAATCGCCATCGCCGACATTTTTAAATATCGTGCGCCAAGCCTTTGCACTGAACGAAAGAATATTTCAACAATAGAATCTACTTCCATTTTTCCTGACGATTCTTCGTGATTTGCTTTGCAAATCTTTTCATGTTCCTCGTAGAATTCTTTATATTCCGTAGTATTTTTTTTTATGTTCCCAATATTCACAGGCTTTACAATATTAAATTTTTACGATTAGCTACATCTAAGACTTTCTCCGTATGATTACCAATCACTGAAACTATTTCATACAAAGATGTAAATCCACGTTTGTGCCAGGTTCCATCGTCACTTACAGTTAAGTCAGTGTCGTTTTCAACGTTGTTTGCTGCACTATTTTCTGTAATTTCTTCTTTGCAAGCCTCGTTACACTTTGTAGTATTATTTGCTACGTTGACTTTTTCAAAAATGGCGGTAACTCCATCAATCCACAAAACTTTGTTGCGCCTTTCAAGTCAATGCCTAAATCACGCATCCCTTTTATAAAAGTCTCCCATTAATTTCATAACCAGTTCCACTTTGCGGGCAAGAAGTTACATACTGAGGAGCACAATTTTCACACATCACGGCACTTTTCAGTCCACTTGAATTTGCATTTCATCGCACTTTACACACTTAAGTAAGCTTGAAATTACAGGAAAGCTGTAAAGAAATTTGAAATTCTATAACTAACGTAATTTGTCTTGTTTCTTCAGTTTTTTTTGCTGAAGTACTAACAGCGGAACTATCGAGCTCTGCAGTTTTTGGATTGAAAGAGTGCTTTCTATTTCTTGTTCTACACTTGTATACTTTTGCGTCACTTCTTCTTTTTTTTGAGATTTTACGATCTTCCATTTTGTACAAAAAATATGTTAAACTCAAAAACAAAACTCAATGTAAACGCAAATAACAACTTCTCTGCTCGACGTATGCGTAGCTCGATGTGCGACGTTAAACTGCTCTTTCAAAGCAGCTGCTGTTCCAAAATCAACGTACAAATATTTTTCACAACTTTAAAATACTCATAGAGTACAATATATCACACATATATATCTCAGTATTTAACAATAGATTCACCCAAGATAGGCAGAAAGACCCTTATAATACCTTTCGGCATCGATCGCCGTCTGCCATTTTTATATCTGCTCGACATCGCCTCACTTGAAATTGTATAACTCCATCTTTATGAAATTTACAGAAAATAAATACTTTCAAGATACTGTACTTTCGAAATTTGAAATAAAAAAAATCGAAGTTTTTGACGTTGTTAATTGACCCTAACACCTGAAACTGTTGTATAATACTATAAATTCTTCCCACAATTATTTCTCCAGTATTGAAGCCATCTTTATAAACCTACAAATAAATATAAACACAGATTTTAGCCTAACCCTAGTAACCATTTCCAAGGAATTTACAAAGAAATTCTGAAATTGTCCCGTCCAGACTTATTATTCCTTGGAATTGTCTGAGGATAAACTTGAGACTTTTAATAGAATGTCCTATGGGAAATGCAACGCTGAGCAAGGAATATACTGGGACACAATCACTGAAAACTGAGGAAATTCTGTGGATATCAAGACGATATTTACCAAGGATTAAATTCAGATAAAGTCATAGGAAATTCTATAGATATTATCTCTATACTTTCCAAGGAATAAAATCAGACAACCAAAGGAAATTCCGTGGATATCATTACGACATTTTCTAAGGAATAAATGTGGAAATAACCAGAGGAAATATTTTGGATATCGAGCCGATATTTTCCCAGGATTAAATTCGGATAACCAGGAATTACGATTTCAATATTGTTTTTAGTAAGGAGTTAAATAAAATAGAAATATGGCTGCCTTCAATTATTTATTAAACCTATCCTATATATATATATATATATACAAAGTTTTTCTTTAAATGTAATTTTAACAAATTAGCACTTGTAATATCACTCCCAATGCGGCCGTGGTCAACACAATATTCATCACATAGATATCATCACCCCAATCAAGCAACAAGCTTATATAAGCGAGGCCATCGGCAAGGAATAGGCATTCCACTTTCTTTAGTCGGAGCATTCACATGGGTCCTGACTTCTCTCAAAGTAAAATTAAATATAATATAATAAATTTTTTTTATATAAACAAAGAAACCTTTTTGCAATTTATTTCCTAATCCCCCTTCCTATACCAAAAATAGTTTTTTTATACACTGAACATAATACCTTCCATATGCTGCATAAATTTAGTCATCTTCAAAGCAATTTTTTGTTCGCTCTCGACTGTATTCCACGTTAGTTGACTTACTACTTCTTCAGAAAATGAAATTAATACACACTTTCTGAAAAAGTCGCTAACATCGAGCGCTCTGACTTGTCAAAATACATTCTACGAAAGCCTTGTGTTATTTAAAAATCAAATAATAATGCAATGCAAGGTTCTTACCATATCATTGACGGTGTACCTCAAATTTTCTTCTAATTTGTGAAAATCGTTAGAATTTGCGATAAATATTCCACTTTGATTTCCCGGCTGAAACGGACGAAGAAGCTTGTAGTAATTTAACTGCCATACTTTCGATGCACTTTGACATATTTTGTTGAAGATCGTTAATGGATTTTTTAACTTAACCTGTGAGTTCGTTCATTTCTTTACCTATGTATCCAATTATATTTGTTTCCATTTCCTTCAAATTACTTTCTGGAATTATTTAAGGTAAGATTAATAATAAAATGTGACTATAACTCCCGTTTAAAGTACCTGTAACATGCTCTGCCTCATTATCTTTTTCCGTTGGTTGGACAAATCTAATAAGATCATCTCCGAAGTCACTAATGACGTTTATAGCTAGTGAAGATTCCTCTAGTTCTTCTCCCCCCCCCCCACAACACTTGCCGAGTTGGTTCGATATTCATAAGTAACTTCTTCTTCATACGGTTTTAATTTTTTAGCACATATTCTGTACTCCTCATCTTCTGTAGAAGATTGCCACTGGTACTTGGCGCACTTTTTGTATGCCTCTTCGTATGTTCCTATAGCAAAGAGAGGTAGGATTATCTAAACATTTTGAAACTGAAAGGTTTTACCTGCACTAGATAGTAATCTGCAAGGACAAATGTGCCAATTTGATTCAGGTGTAGCTCTCCCTTTTTGCAGCTTCCTTACATTTTTGCTTAGGGGCCAAAAACAATGAATTTTTTCCGATGGCAACCAATTTCCCGGAATTAATTCACATGCTTCTTCATCATCGAAGGCAACAATATAAGTAGTATAAACTATAAAAAAAATGGAATTTTAAGTTAAACACAAATAAAAATATATTTACCAGACTAACCTCATTTTTCAGTGATCTAATAACTGAGCGATAAAAATTTATAAAAAACCAAATTTTATCCAATTTTTATCTCAACTTAGGAGTTTTAGAGGACAAAGTGTGGACAAAGTTGAGAAGAATCTGCATTATATCCAATATTTATCCCATCAAGCTCAAGCTTGGACTTTTATAGGACTAAGGTTGGACAAGACTGAGAAGAATCTGCATTATATCGAGTGTTTGTCTTAATAAATTCGAAACAAGCGATATTTAGCGGAATTTAGTACGCAAAATCAATATGAAAATCACCATTCCTTTGCTATATATTCTAAGTTGGCAATAATTCGTTTAACCAGATTTAGACATTGAAATATATACGAGTAGATAAATATAAATAGATAAAGATCAACACTTTCCGATGCACATTTAGAGATAAGAAAACACATTCGAATGAAAAAAATATTTACCCAATGTGGAGAGATTGCTAGAGAGCATGTTGCTAAAATTTTGATATAATAAAACATCAATTAAACCCACTAAACAAATAGAGTTAAAAAAAAAACACTAGAAAGACTAGGAATACCAATAAAAATTCTATTGTTTACTGAATTAATTACGGCACTAACAAAATACACACAGACTTATTCGCATGACGCTTCATGACCGTCTGTCTTGTTACTGAGCAAGCGTGTCTTGCAATGTTGATAAAAGTTGGAAAAAGTTAGGAGAAATCTGTATTTAATCCAATGTCTATCTCAACTTAGGACTTTTAGAGGACGAAGTGTGGACAAAGTTGAGAAGAATCCAATGTATGTCTCATATATTTCGGACAAAACTTGAATCCAATATAGAAAAATTCGATTATTCAAAATAATCACTCATCGCGTCTTCACCGTAAACATCTTTAACTTGACGATAAATTTCGGCCGGTGTCACATTCCTTGCGTTCAAAAATCGAATCACAGCACGAATCTCACAGTCAGCGGGATCAATAATTGTCTTAAACATTTCAAATGTGCACAGTAAACTGAAAATGCAACATAGAGCAACCAAAATGGCGTCAGTTGGCAGCCAATGAACAAGGCAGACTAGATGTATGCGCGGAACGCCGACCGCAGCACTGTGACGGTGCTAGAACGAAACGGTACTTACTTTGCGAATGCGCCTCGTATATCAATTCATCGCCTCAACTTCAAATTGAGGTAAAGTAGAACAATAAATTGATAAGTGATAGAAGAATGTTTGTAGTGGTATAAATTGATCAGTTTTAAAGTTACGTTTACAAAATGACTGAGCAATAGTTGCTGTAACTTCGTGGTCTGACAAGATTGTGGACAAAGTGATCGATACCAAACTGACTCAGTATCAATTTCTATATCCCAGGTTACCTGTAAAGCAAAACTTTAGACGATAAAAACTTTTTTAGGATGACAAATTTAAATTATCTTCCTGAAAATGCTTTTATCGTCTAAAGTTGTGAGTTTAAAGGTACCCGTGAAAGGCGGGTTTTGGATATAGAAATTAATACTGAGTCAGTTTGGGCTCTTCACGATGATGAAAATTTTTCAGATATTGGCTATTGTCATGAGAAAGCCTTCTGAGGCAGCTTTTAACGCTACAGTATAGGAAAAAGAGGAATCTGGTGAATCTGGCGATGCAGAAAGCGCAGATATCGACGAAACTTACATATATTTTTAATCGTTCTTCAAACGGTGTATTTGTATGGAGGGGGTCGGTAAAATTTGTTCTTCCCAAGTATATACTGCAAGAAACTACGCGGGTACCCTACGAACAATTCGCTTTGCCAATCCACCAGTCCTTTCAAATAAGAAAATAATAAAAGAAGGTAGAGGAGAAAGTGATGAAGTACGCATGGAATAGTTATAATAAATGGCAAGATAACCAGACAGCAACCCTTGCGTCAAATTTTGTGTGCATTGGAAATGAAGATGTTATAAAACGGTGGGACAGAAAGGACAAGCGTTACATTGAAGTAAAACGAAATTGTAGCTGATTACAACAGATGATGGTGTTGACAAACTAGATTTCCTCATTGGAATTTATAGAATATATATAAAAGCAACAAAGTGGTCTATAAAACTTATTAACCCCTGTTCACCAGCGCGATACGATACCGTGCGATATTTTGGTAAAGTCTTGTTCTTCCTCAAGGTATATAGAATACAACGTAGTCTCATTACGAACCACGTTCCGCCATTAATATCGTGAAAATATATGGGAAAGCACGGTACATAGAACACAATACTCTCTTCCCTCTCTCTGTCTTTGATATAGAAATGTATATACATTAGGCACGAAATTACGTCACAGAACATATGCCAAAATTTTAATGGGAATACCTTGTGTACTATATATAGCTTGGTTCTTCCTATGGATCAATCTCTATTTGCGACTGGCTTTTATCATGCGATACCATGTGAACGTGACAACGGCTACAACTCAATTGGGTTTGATTTTTGTGATGGCAATATTATTGTAAAACTTACATATATTAAATTTCGACATCATTGCGGAATTTCAGCGTCCGATCACAAATGCAAAAAAACATAAATGTTGAGGTTAACTAAGAGCCTTATACTTGCGATAGCTATGGCCATAGTGAATGGCTAGTTACAAGATAGATCGAATTGCGAATCATGTAAAACTCCACAAATAGAAAATCTTGATACACTTTCCTTCACATTTCGGATTTCAGAATGTCTTATTCGAGTTGAAAAGCCAGTACTAGATACTTGCAAAACGAAGGTAACCAAGTAAAGTCCATGATCAGAGCCCGTCGCAAAGTCCAAAATCTTAAAATTACCCTCTTCTTACAAGCAGAGCAGTTCTACCTGGAATAGTTTCGGATATTTAAGAGATTTAAAATTAAAACAAATTAATTCCACATTTGCATGCGATGCTAAAATTGTCAACTTTGAAAGCTTAACGACGGATAGCAATCGTAAAATGTTGTCCCCTGCCTTGAGAATTCGTCCACACCAAAGAAATATTAAAAACAATATTTCGAGCTTAAGCATTTGAAAAATCATTTTTGAAATAAACCTATAAATCCAATTAACTTTTAATATTAAGCCTGGGGGTCCAATCAATTTTGCCGAACCATAATTATTTCGGTGTATTTCAATTAGTAATCATTTTGATTCCATCTATAGATAGAGGTTAGAAAAACATCCAGACTTCGCAGGATTGAAAAAAATGTGGTGAAAGGAAAATCTGCCATGACAAAAAGAAAAAAAGGAAAACAAGCATTTAAATGACATCTGTTGAGATCCTCCTGCAAAATTATGCGTTCATCAACCGAAGAATTAGGGCAACAGGAACTGATTAACACGACCAAATTTCCGACTATGACAATTAAATCGAGAAAAGGACTTAGTTCACAACACGTCTCCAATGCTGGTTAATGATAACACTAGGCCAATAACTTCCTGTTCCACATCCTCCACTTATACTAATTGTGGCCAGTGATTGCTCTTATATAGGATGCTGTAAAAAGTTACATGAAAATTGACAGGAAAAAAGGAAAGTATTTACATGAAATTTTTGAAGTGAACTGTTTGTGCAAAGTAATTTGGTTATAGGTATATCCCTTTACTTTAAGTAATTATAATTTCTTCTAATTTCTGAAGTTTTCCTTTTTTATATGGTGGGGATGCGATTGTTAATTGCAGAAAACAGAAAACTGTGCAAAATCTTTTATATGAAATTATTTAAAATACCTCGGAGAAAGATAGATGTAAAAATTGAGAAATTTAAGAGAAAATATGTAACTGGATTTATCGGTGAAGATAGAGGAATAAAGTCGGAATCCTTAAATAGATTAAAATAAGGGGATAAACAGAGACCTCTAGATCAAATTAATAGATTTCCTCTGTATGATGAAAACCTTACGAAAGAAAATATCTTGATCTCGGCCTATAATTTCATAGTCAGAGATTGTATCTAGTGCAAAACAACAACCGACGATTGTCATATGTGGTATGAATCAATTACAGGAATAGAATCTCTGAGCAAATTGCCTCCGGCCTAAAAAGAAACATCTGTCGGAACATGTGAAATATTTATTTTATTTCTTTATTCTACTTGGAATCATAGGGCCTCCGCATAGTCCCTTCGATGCAAGTTTTTGTTTTAGTTTCTTGAAAACGTATATTTTTCACTAGATATTTAGTCTGCTCGGCAGTAACTATCGTATTGATGGGCTTTCGGGTTGCTTATTAAAAAATGGTGAAAATTTTTGTTTGATGTTATAAATCTAACAAATTATCTATGGCTCCTTAGAGCCCATATATATTGGGTATTCTTTTCTCTTCGAAATCGGGGCACATCGGTACTTGTTAGCACCAGAGCCATCAGATTCTAATATGAGTGCTGAATCCGAGGGTTTGGGTATCGTATTCTAGTTCAATGAAGCAATAAACGTCAAACTTCACAAATCGTATAATGAAAACATTGGCTTAGTAGCACACCAATGCTCCTTCGAAAAGTAAAGACATCCGTAGCTAACTCCCGGAACATAAAGCAGCAAATAAAAATAGACAGATAAAGTTTCCGGAGTCATATGAGCATAGATTCCGAGAAGAGGAACAAGAGTTTGCTTCTTCGGGCTTGGAAGTTAACTCCGAAGCAAAAAAGTAAACATCAATTATTATTTATTTTGAAACATTTAGTAGTCAAAATTGAAATTTAAAAATTAAAGCAATGCTAAGCTCTACCATACCTATATAATCAATAATCCAACTAATATGGGAATATATTGATAAAATATATTGATTGACTGATGGAAATAGACGCTGAGACCCCGAAAGCGGTCCCCGGAACGTAGGCCACAGTAAGGCCCATTGTTCACCCTCCAGACCGACGAGCAAACGTTCACAAGTCCCAATGGACGCTCTTATAAAGTTAAGTATTGGCCCCACTCCTCCCTGCCGGCTTAATGCAGCTCGGCCAAGAGGTGAGAGCCAAGGAATCTATATCGCTTTCCTGAGAGTGCCGGACAGTGACAAAGAAAGTGAGTCACCGTTTTCGGATTTCTCTCCGCAACCTCTGCATATAAGATCCTCAACAAACTGATCCTGTAAAGGTGACCCCTGAAAAAGGATTGTCCAGTGAGAATAGACATTAGAGCTCTCCGGGTTGGCTTGTTAAGTCCCAAGAGCTTATTCGTTTGGTTAGGTTTGGGTTTCCCCCCACAGTTACTTTGTAGTTTTGTCCGAGGGGGGTCCTCTAACCAAAGAGGGCTGTGTTGGCGGTCGGTCCAAGTTGAAATCAATCAATCTTCTAGAATATGATTGCATCATGCTAGAATTGGAAGAAAAAAAATCGTTAGACGTAAAAATAATGGTACCCAGTAATTGTTAAAATTTGGCTGTTTACACTGTTGCACTATGAAGGTTCACGAAATAAAATCCGGCTGCTTTAGAAGGCATTAGAAAGGATTCTAAAACTGTAGGTAAGAAAGCAGCAAACCTGACCAGTTTTATCACTCGGTGAATCATACTATACAGAGTATTCTGCAAGTACATTGCATTCTATTTATGTAAGGGCAAGATAAGTTGGGGGATTGGTATTTTTGAATAATTTTTCCATTAAAGATGACCTAAATGATGTCTCAGATTATAACAGAGGGTGGTCAATCAGTCATTGGAAAAGTCATTAAGTTCTGCATACAATGAGTTTTAAAGTGGTACACTCTGTACTGTTTAAAATACAGGGAACTTTGTGAAAGACGGCCGAATTTTCTTAATCACCCTGTAACTCCGAAACGGTTAAGATGCCGCTCCCCCTTGCCATACAATTTTGGTTTGACTAGGTGACCACTATCACCACCTATCCTATGGACCACCATGGACGAAACACCCTGTATAATTGGTACTATATGTATACATTGTTTTGGAGGAATGTTCACGTTTCCGCCTCTGTAACTTGTTACACATCAGACATTCACTTAAAAATGTTTTTTCAAAAAATGTAGGGCATTTAGTCTTCTTCAAAGTTATATTACTATATACGCGGATGTAAACAAACGTCAACAACCTTGTCGTTTGTTCTACCAGTTGCAGCACTTGAATCGCTTAGTAGTAAGCAATCGCTTTACATAACAATTACCAGCTATTGAGCTAATCAGCGAAATAACCGAGAATTGCAGAACAGTACCATGCGATCAATTGTTAATTATTTCACTAAAATGCGCCCTTGGCTGCTGGAAGAATCTTCCTTATATTGGGCCATAACAAATCGTTGAGGAATTATTTCGAAAAAAAAACAATTTTTGGTACCTTTAATCCAAAATGGCGGACCGCGCGCGCCCCTCAAGGGTCTAAACTTCGATTTTTCATCGGGGCCCTAGAACTGAAAAACATATATAAAAATCACAACTGCTCCACCTTTTGTAGGGCAAAAATCCCTAAATCACTAAAATAGTTTTAAGTACTTGTGTAGGATCAAATGGAAAGTAACATTCTGAGATAAGTAAATGTTACAAGAAATAGTTATATGGTGATCATGCATTTTGGTAGAAAAATAATTAAAATATAAAAAGTTATGGAAATCATTTTCCAATTTATTTTACTGTCCTATAACTCCCGTAGATAGGATGGTGAGATGAAGACTTGATTGGTCATTTATTGGATGCATTAGTATTATCTGAGTTGGAAGTCATATTCATAGCGTGTATAACAAGAAAGTTACAGAAATACCCAGAATCACAACCCCACTTGAAACGATAATCATTCTCACGTCTTTTACTTGAGTATAACACGTAATCAAAAAGAAAACAGCATTTACTTCTATAATTATTTTAGTTCAACAAATATTCAAGGTTCACACTATCGCATTCACAACGCAAGTAAAAGACGTGAAACTAAACACTTCCTTCAACGTAAACAGATTAAAAAGGAAGTGTAAAAGTCCAGAAAACCTGTAAATGAATTCCTAACTAATGTTTTGGTGTAATAAAAGTGAGTACAAACTTCAGTTCAGTATCTACTCTAAAACATTAGTTTAGAATATTAGTTTCTATTTTATAATCGGAAAATGGAAAAATTAATCCAACAACAGCTTAGTCAAATTAAAATTGCAATAAAAAACTTTAGCAAAGATTCGAAAACACGGAAAACCGAATCCCACCTTAAAAAACGACATGAAAGAGCCATAAAACTATGGACCGATTACGAAAATGGTCATAAAAACATTTTACAAGACGCTTCGGAAACATATTTATTATACTTATCTGAATTAGAGGAAAATGTGATAAAGATAGAGATGAGTCCTACATATACAGTACCCAGTCCATGCAAAAAGAATACCCTCAAATTACCACGTATTTTGCTACAAAAATTGAAATTTTCTGGGGACTATACATTGTGGACCTCATTCCGCGACCTTTTCGTATCGCTCATTCATAAAAAACAATCTTTGTCAAAGGCTGAAAAATTACATTTTCTTAAAGCAAGTGTAACAGGTGAAGCCGAGCGCTTAATTTAAGGTTTCGCTATGATAGAAGCCAATTACGACACTGCTTGGGAAATCTTAATTAGTAGGTATGCTTGTCAATTCTCAGCTCGATATTTTATGTGGTGAATCCTATTGTACAGAATCTTCAGAATCCATAAAAAACTTACTCGATACCACCATTGAAAGTGTACAAGCTCTCCAAAATCTGAAAATAAATAACTTATGAGACACTGTCCTTGTCTACATAACTACAAAGAAATTATCAAAGGAAACGCTTCAACTATGAGAACAACAAGTCTCTAGTAATGCTGAACTGCCAGCTTTTGATTCTCTAAAGGCATTCCTCGAAATCAGATTTAGTACACTAGAACCTGTTGAAGCCGCAAAGTCCAAGCTTGTTCGTCACCAAGTTTTCTTAGTTGACCGAAAATTCACACCTGTGCCGTACATAGTGTGCTGATCATCTTCCCAAGAATTGTCAAAAATTGCTGAAGTTAATCCTTTCTGCAAGAAATGAAACAGTAAAAGAGTTGGGATTATGCATAAATTGTTTAAATAGAGGTCACATTTCATCGTCGTGTCCAAGTCGATTTGCTTGAAATTATTGTGGAAAACGTAACCACTCATTGATGCACATTTTTTCGCAATCATCAAATCCACCTGATAATGCTAATGCAAAAGAGTTTGTGCCTTCCTCCTCGAATTTTTCAAATAAAGAACATGGCTACTGTTAGAGATCCTAGTTTTAATAATGTCCAATCCATGCACGTTCACACTCATAAAGAAGTTTTATTGGCGACAGCTCTTGTCACATTGAAGACCCAGGCGAAAATAGACAAACATTTCGCGCATTGCTTGACCAAGGATCCCAGGCTAGCTTCATAACAGAATCAGCAATTCAATCTTTAGGTTTGAAAAAGAAGTCAGCCCATGCAATAATAACAGGAATTGGGCAAGCTGGTACAGAATCCTCCAAAGCAAGAGTTTGTGCGGGGTTGGTACTCCTAAATAGCTCCACTCATGTGATATTCGACGATCTTGTCCTAAGAAACATAGCTCACCATCTGAATTCAAAAGCTCTTGTAACCAAAGATTGGCAGTTTATTAGTGAATTGACGCTAGCTTATCCCACATTCAACAAACCGGGCAAAATAGACCTGTTACTAGGCGCAGATGTCTATGCTAACATCGTACTAGAAGGGATAAGAAATGGATCTAAGGAGCTCCCAATTGCTGAAAATGCAGTTCTTGGTTGGATATTATGTGGTTCGTTACAAGCAAAATCAAGAACAAAGGGTCTTCATCAGTGGCATAGCTAGACCTTTTGTCGCCTGGGGCGGTCCCGAATATGCCCGCCCCTTTTTAACAATCATAATTAAGAGTTGTTATTAACAATTATTGAACATAAATAAATAAAGGAGTAAAATCATTTATTTAATTTGTTTAAACAGATTGTACACATAATGATAAAAAGTATTTTGATTTATATATTTATTTTCTAGCCCTTTTATTACAAAAGTCTTGAGTGACATTGTAAAAATTTATATTATTTGTTAGTTCTCTTTCTATGGATCGCTAGATTTCGTAATCTTAAATCACTCATTGTGGAACGAAGATATAATTTTTAATTAATTTTAATTTGAAAAAGCTCCGTTCACAAATAGCGATACTGCTGACTATTTTTTAAAAAATTCTTAATAATATTAATATTGGGAACAGAGTTTTCCAAATATTAAAAGTTCAAGAGGCCGTCCTCGTTTTTCCATCAATTCTGAATCCTTTTCCTTTCAATATGAAATTGTTCCTCGTCAATGTCCACAAACTTATTTACTTGACATTCAAAATTTTCATTTAAAATATTAGATGGTATTATGCGCGAATACTTCGCTACAAGGACATGTACTTGCTCAAACCGTACTTTTATTTCCTGGATAACTCTATTCAATGACAAAGCATTTCTCTTTGTATTTCTTCTCCTAAAGATAGCCTCAAGTCCCGCAAATTTTCACCACTCATAATTTTTTTTTCCTTCTAACTCGATGCTCAGTGGATATCTCCAACTCTACACATATTTTTTTTGCTGTTGTAACTGCTTTTTGTACTTTTGTCCCTGTGTCCAGTGAAATACATTCATAAAGAACTCAGTTTTAAATCACGTTGATAAATACTATATTCCTTTGTTTGCAGGTATTTTTGCGCGTCATTAATTATCAAAAGAACGGATTCCCATAAATGGAGGTAGCACAGAAATGAAAAAGATTGCATTGAGTTGAGAAATATTCCAGCGTCTGATCTCGTTTTAATATTTTCTACATCAGATTTTTCCAAAGCACCTAAAATGTTTAATAAATGTTATTTGTTCAACAGCCACCGCATCTCCTCCTGTCTTCCAACGAGTTTCTACACTGCACTTAACACCTTGACTAGTAACAGAAACTATCAAATTTTACAAAAAAATCAATCAAATTTTGCAAAAACAAAAAATCATAAAATTTTGCAAAAATTCGATAATTTTTTTTTTTCAAAATTTGACTGAAAATAACTCCAGTCCACCACCAAAGTAAATGAAAAATCTGGCGAAATATTTTCTGTAAATTCCCAAGAAAAATGAATGTTTATTGCTTGTCTCATTGCTCATGAAATTCCAATACAGGGGTGGACTAGTCATATAACAAATTTACGAAATTCAATAATAAAATTAATTTAATTAATTTAAATTATCCAAAAAATAAAAATGCCTGCTTGTGGGCAATATTGGTATAACACATACATACAGGGTGTTTCCGCCTATGATTTCAATGAAGCAGGAGGTGATAGTACTCACCTAAACATATCAACCGTTTAGGACTTACAGGGTGATTAAGAAAAAAAGCTAGTTTTTCACAAGACATCCTGTATCTTAAAAAGTACAGGGCATACGGTCACAGTTAAGAGCTCATTGTATGCAGAACTTATAAAGTTACAGAAATACCCAGAATCACAATCCCACCTCCTCTTTCCAATACAACTCAAAAAAATATGTGTATGTATTTTACCCACTCGTCACCGTGGCGTATCATATTTTATATCAAGTACCGATTTAACAAAGTGCATTACTTATAGAACATCCTGTAGAGACTTATCGTGTTAATGTTTTCTTGTACCTTGTGCGCTTATCCGCATATTATTAAGTACATTTTGTTTCGCCAAAATAAAAAAATAAATATTATCCCGTACATCTCCCGAACGATTTTTTTTTTTCCCCAATACAGCATACATAATCTTTGACACACCCTATATAAATAAAATTTTGAAATCATTGCAAACTGAATAAATTCTTTTATTTATTATTTTCGTTTTGTACATTTAAAGTTAACACTCAGCAGATACAGATACAATAACCTCCACTCCTACAGCAAACAAGCTCAAAAGAGTTTTTTTTTAAATCTACAAATTTATATGAATGATCCACCCTCACTTCACATGCATTGGCCAACATCTCACGAATCCTTTAGTTTAATTGGAAAACAATCCACACTGCATCAACTCGAAAGTTCATGTACTTTAGAGGTTCATAGAAAATTGCTTGCACGTGCTGACCTTCCATTACAAGTTACTACTTCGTATACCTCCAATGGGAAACAAGGTGTGAACTACCAGAGGTACATATTAGATAAACACTGGACGCGGAATTTTCTGAATACCATTTACGTTGTAAATAAAAAGGTTCATCGTGCACAGGTACTTTATACACATGAACATGACCTGTCAAGATAAGAACCTTAGCTTTATCCTAGTTAATCGCGGACAATATTTGCCTTCAAAGCAAATATACTCGGACGTCTATTCTCGCTGGGAAGGGAAATGTGATTTATTACTTAACGTATACCCCAGGTAGTTCTAAGAATAATCACCTTGACGAAATGCACGTTTTCCACCATCTGATAGAGCTGCATTATTTCTAACTTTAGGGTAAGTTGTAATGGTGAAAGTGTGATATCCGGATCTTTGATGATATCAAGAAATTATTTGAGATTCGAGAGAGAGAGAGAGAGAGATCCGGAAATGACCTTAGAGCTGTACTGGTATACTAAATTATGATAATCTTCAATTAGGTAATTATCACCTAATTATGATAATCTTCAATTAGGTAATTATCACCTAATTGTGATAATCTTCAATTAGGTAATTATCATCTTCTTGAAATTAACAGGATGATTTTCCTAATTTTCAATTAGGCAATTCTGTATGAGAACAGGTTTTATATAGATATGTACTCGTATATAAGACTTAAGTATGTTCCCGCATCATATGCATGCATGCATGATGATACATATAGCTAATCCTCCTATGGTTTCAAATTTTATTTTTGTATTTTTGTGTGGATATGTAGCATCAGATACAGTGACTTCTTGAGATATTTTAGTAAGATTTTCTGTTCCTAAATATAAATGAATATGGTTTGTAAACCAAACATAATCAGCACGTGGAAGAACACTCACAATGAGATGACTTTTTAGCAGAAAATCTGGAACAACCTTGAGAACTGACAATAGCAGCGGAAAATATAAACGTGCGTTCTTATGCAAAATTTCTTAAGGAGCGTATATCTACTTTTTCCTATCTTATCCGTTATATTCTGTGCTGAATGACTTCGATTTTGATATAATGACGTACACTTAAAATTTTGGATGAAGCCTTAACTCGCGCTTTTGTACGCGTGTTTACCTGTGCACGTTTTTAAGCACATTCGATACATGTTAAGAGATAAAATCCAAATTATTATCGAAAATATTTTGTCATTTATGGTAATTGATGAGATTCGTTTTGAGAAAATCTAGGACACTTGAAGAATATTTGACACAGTTTTAAGATGATGATTCAATAGATTATATAGAATACGTATCTAAGGGGATAGAATAATTCAAAAATTTGAATATGGGAAGAAGTATGTATAAAGGAGATATCTTGAGGATAATCATATTTATGTACATTGTATTTAGGTACTGAAAATATTTATTGTCAGAAGTATCTGCTTTTTCTGGTTTAAGAGTTTTCTCGAAAATGAAAGAGGCTTCCCGATTTGAGATGATACTAAAATAAGAACACACATAAGGGAGTATGTATGAAAAACTATTATTGTGTGATGTTTATTTTCAAAATTGGAAGATATAATTGACAATCTTTGTTTATAATCTAATTTCTCATAAATCTCATTCAGCAAATTTTTTTTATACCCTAGAAGAAATCTATAGGGCATTTGGCGATGCGTTTCTGTAGGTTTCATCGTTTCTAGACTCTTGACCAACCAATGAGTAAACCGGGTAACATTCAACGCAAAATTCAACGCTAGGAATACTTTGTCGAACATAGATATCGTTGCTAGGTAAGCATTATTTTTATATAAGTGTTTTGAAAAAAAAAAATTGAATGACAGTTTTTGTGAATACACTATGGAAAATAAATACCACAAAAATAATAAAAATATTTCTTAAACTAAAAGCGACATCATTTAATTAACCCCGTTTATGCCTAGTAGGTAACTCTCTTGTTCTAGCTCTAGCATCAGAAGGATCTGCTTAGAACACACAATAAATAGATAGGACATACTAGAAGACCTAGGCGCTTTCACAGCACACAAAAGTCCAGACTTCATTCAGACTGTCATAAGGACAGTTAGTCCTTGTGGTTGTACGTGAGCACCTGCCAAGTATGGCTTAATCTCACGGCATTCTTCATGCTCGGATTGTTATCGACAATCAACGTCTTCATGTGCGAAACAACGAGTCTCAGTATGCCAATAAAGCATGACATGGCATCAACTTACTGGTTGAAGTGAGACCTATCCAATCTCTGCCGATCTAGGGTTAGGGCACCCTTCACCAGAGCCACAACGATGCTCCCAAAAAGGGGCCATCCCAAGTTGAGGTGAATAATTCAAATTATTCACGATCCTCAACCCCGTGGTACCAAGTTAGCTAAAGAAGGGCTACCGATTTGGTATGGCTTTTGTAAAGCATGATCAACAGACCATGAATACTATGTCTGAGATTTTATTATTCTGACTATCATGAGCACTTAAATTCTTTGCATAATGACCTCCTGTCATTAAAGTCCTACTACAGTACCCATAGAGCCAAAAATATAAATTTTTATTTCACCAAGGTATCGGTATCTCACTGTGAGAAGTACCATAACCAATTCGTGCATATGGTATCTTTCACCCATACCAGCCTACTGTTCGTACTCTCGTGGAAGCTGCCAAAGCGATCTTCAGTACAACAAAACAACAAATCAACAAATTTCTTTCATCGAGTTTGCATGCTTTCCTCTTATACAGCTTTCACCTTGGGCAGCGTTGCGCTTCACAGACTTCTCCCCGCCCCCCTGTCATAAGGTCAGTACTGACCCATTATCATAGGCCCTGCAAGATTCCCGGCGTACAACATCACACACCCCAAACTGTTGGCATATATGAACGTAACGCCGTCCCATGTGGACTTGACCCGCAGCGTCTACCGCTGCACATTCCGAATGGTCGTCAAACCACATTAACTTTGTATTTCAGTAAACACGAAATACGCCACGATCCAAAAGGTCAAAACTGTCAAAAGAATTACAAGATCCGCGCTGTCGTTGGGCCAGTTGGTTCGAGAACTTTAAGAAAAGAAAGCAGACTCTCTTCAACGATATCAGATTCAAACTGTCATCGAGACAGTTAGAATCCTGATTTCAATTGCTCTGGAAGATCTAAAGAACTGCTTCTTACCAAGACTTTAGTCTCGGTTAACTGGACCATACCACGTCAGACTGAAAGAAAAATCAAACCTGTACCCAATAGGGATATCTTGTGCAGATACCTTACCGAGATATCTTACCAAGCTGCTTAACAAGATACCAGAACAAGATGCCTTATCAAGATACCTTATTCCGCGTACTTATTAAACCATCGGCTTATAAACAATCCTAGCACCACTGAAGCTTCTTTAACACAGGATACTTCATCAAGCATGTCCGTCTGTCTGTCTGTCAGTCTATCTATGCTTATGATAACTAGCGAAAGCTTTCATTTAGAGTGTTGAGATTTTGCACTTTTCAATTTTTAAAACATAGTAGATTTAAGTTCGTAGGATTGCCATACAAAAATTTAATTTTTTTCTTTATATTTGGAGACTGCCTGAAAACGCGTCGACGTAGAAAGCTGAAATGTTGTACACGCCGCACATCTACGCGGTCAAAATTATTTTGAAGTCTACATCGATTCCAAACAATATTCGGTACTAAATAAAAAACATCTTTCTATTATTGATCCCGACATATTTATTGACAAAATGTACATTTAAAAAAAAAAACTAAAATTTTATCTAACATTCTTCAGACAAATATCCATCTTCGCGCTCTGAAGAATGACAACATTAGGCTGTGCAGGTATAAGTAGAACAATAGTTTCTGGCAAAACACAATTCAATCGTCTTTTTTTTACGCTCCTCATGCTACTTAAATGAGGGTGTGAACTTATAAGTAGCCGATTAAAAACATCTCTGTTGCAATTTTCTCTGGAGAATTTTCCCGAGAAGTCTTGGCGGTATGACCGGAAATGTTTATTTCACGCTTCCGTGGCCTCTTCTGAACGCTGCCCAATAGGCAACAATGCGTTTTTTTATAAAAGCTGCACCATGAATAAGAATTTTATGTATTGTTGGAGTCATTGGGTGCCAACAAGCATTTAGTTTTCTTAGAAAGATCTGAAAAATTTTCTTTAGATTTTTTATGCATGAAAACCATTAGTTGGATTGATTTGAGTACCACTAAAATTGATTCTATAATTTTTCTTCAGAATTTTTACGGCAAAACTATAAAAATAAAATCCATTCGCTTTCCTCTTCGGTAGTTGGAATTGTTTTTCTTGTACTCTCATTTTAATTCAACGTTTACTTTTAATTTGTATAAGAAGACTGATCAGACCAATGACAACTTTTTTTTCCTAAGAAAGTAAGATCAGTTAAGTGTCCATAAAAAAAATAGTCAGTGACATATCATGCATTTCTACTCATACTCCTTTGAATGTAACTCAAGGTGCCAGCTCTCACTCTCAGTGATTTATTTCATCCGTGCCAGAATCGGTTACGTCACATCTATTTCTGTAATCTTTGCACGAGATAGAGAATCTGGATATGAGTCCCTAATGTCTGTCCAATCTAAAATCGACATTGATGTGGATAATATTATCGACAGGTTTTCCAAATCAAACCGAAAATTTGGTTTTGTGATATCTAACTTAAATATGATAAAAAAAATTAAAAGCGACTACTTCCGAGATTTTTCTCCCCTTGAAAATTTTAGTTGTGACCCTTCCCAGGCTGAAGGTTTGGATACGCGCCTGGTATTGCAGACCTTCCTATAGACGTTATAACACTATTAAAGACACCTACTAGAATTTAAATGACTGTAATTGGGTTTGGCAACTATTGGTTCAATGGAATAAAATATAATTTATTATCAGCCCTTTCACATATTCAGCAGCCAGAATCAATATCGTTAATCACCATTCTTTCTTTGTAATTTTTCGCGGTTTATAAGACTAACCAGTGCACATTTTTAAGGCAATTTTTCCTAATAGGACGATTTGTAGACATAATGTCGAAATATTCTTCTGTATAGACATAATTCCCTACAAAATGCCTTCATAAGTTTATTTATAGGAAAGAAAATGTTGACAGGTTAATTTATAGTCAAAATGTGCTTAAAAGACTTTTATACTTTCAAAACAAAATTTCTTAAATGGGAACATTGGACTTAAGAGGATTAAATTGTAAGCCAGAAACAGTACAGTACAGCTGTAATATTTACGAAAAAATGTTATTTTGTGGCTTTTTATGCAATGCGAAAAATCGATTTAATAAATTTTGTTAGATGTAACATCAAAATTTGGCTTTTAACTTACTAAGTTTGCAGTTTGAAGCTATGCGAGGTGGTCGAATAGACGACAATTTAAGATACTTAATCTTATCATGTCTTGCCTTATTTACCAATCTGCCCTATATGATCTTACATTTACGTCCAAAATACTTCCAGTTTATTCGCGGTATTGGCAATTATCCAATCGACGTCTAGTTGACCAATATATGTAAGCCAGGTCCCAAGGCTGTATATATAGATTACGAATGGGAGGGGTTTAACCTAATACGATAATACCTGTGACCCCAGTAGGAAATGTAACGTTTATCGAATCGATTATGTAATGACAATTTGCAAGGTCTAGCCCTAACTATCCAAATCACCGAATTAATTACTTTGACATTTTGATGTCATAGCAGGACAAGTGCTTATTCGTCTCCATACCGGTAACGTGCTACTTTCTCATTACAAGTAATATCTTATTTTAATCACTACAAGTAATGCCTATTTGCAGCAGTTGCCGGAAACATCTTACTTTGTTCATTACAAGTAATACCTGAGTGAAGCAGTTGCCGGAAACCTCTTACTTCGTTCATTATAAGTAATACTTTATTTTATTTATTACAAGTAATGCTTGAATCAACCATTTACCAGTAAGCTCTTACATAATTGGAGACTTCAAAGCTTCAATTATACAAGGTTTTTGGTATTATTATACATACATTAATTTTACAGGGAAAATTACAGAATGTTAGGGGAAAAACTACCCAAAATTACACAAAATCACTCCCGTTCCATACAGTGTTTTGCCCCTCTCACGGAGACCTATCACCTTATTGTATAATAATATTAAACACCTTGTATAATTAAAGCTTTGAAGTCTTTGATCATATTGGTTGAATACACAAACACTTTGTAACAGTTGTAAATTAAGCCCAGGAAGAAAAATTACATAGTCCTGGTTTTGAAATAAAAAAATAGATTTAGTTCTCGTTAGAATTCATATATACACTCATGACTTGTCCTTTACTGAACCAAATATTTTTATAATTAATGCAAATGTGACTCGACATGGCCTTCTACGAAAAGGCTTCACTTTTTTTCTAGAACAATTGAACCTCTCTTCTCTTACTAAACCTTACTTTGGTAAACACTTACAAATCGGATTATTTTCAGGGGCGAAACCATCAATTACCAGGTAAGGAGATATAGATACCATAGTAGGTGCATGCATAAACTACGTGTGTGTTGTTGAATTCCAGTATAATCCAAAGTGAGCAAACTGGTATGAGGTTAGTATATTTTTTCATTGTGTACGGAACTTTTTAATGGTTTCAGCGTCACTTTGAGGTAGTGACAAAATTATCTAGTTTATGACTTTTTGTTCAAGTAGGCCTTTTTAGGAAATCATAAAATATTAAATATATCTGACGTTTTCTTCAAAAGCAAAAACTACAAGTTTCAAAAGCTGTCGAATGAAACTATCATGCGATTTGTCATCTAGCATGGTAAGAGAATGAAATGGTATCCGAGCCATGTTATCTCTGTGCGTCAACGGTATAATACCCTTCAGAGACGAAACAATAACTGAGAATTAATGTGAATTTAATTATCGGAACGACATTCCAATTAAATTGAAAGTTCTATTCATATATGTATAACTGCTATAGTTATTTAGAAAACTGAGTTCACGGTAATTCTCAATTAATGTTCTGGGGGTCTGCAGTGTGAAACTTCCGAAATTTAAAAAGTTTAATCCTATTTTTATTACATATTATTTACATTCCAAGAAAAAAAATATAAAGGTCCACTTTTTATAAAAAAAGAAAAAAATGCAGAAATAAATTTATTTTTTCCTTCTTCCTGTGAAGTGGGAAAGTATTTCACTCATTTCAATTTTAAAATTTCGATGAACGATTTCATTGACGGGGTAAGAAATCAATTTAAAAAAATTAATAAAAAAAAAACATTTTTTTTTTTTTGAATTTTAGATATAGCTATGTAATTACCTAATATTCCCTAAAAAGTAAACTAATAATTATAAGGAGAAAGAAGAATTTTAAGAACTTTTATTTTTAATGATTCTAAATCAAAGGTCCTGGTTTCAAATCCCCGGCCGAGGCGGTTGTTTTTTCTTCTTGTAGTTATGAATTTGATTTAGAATCATTGAAAATAAAAGTTCTTAAAATTCTTCTGTCTCCATCACTGACCGATTCTAACAAGTGTAGGTTCGATTCCCGTCCGCAGGAAAAATAAATAATAATTATAAGTTATTTAAATAAAACCATGGGGTGGTCATGGAAAATATTAGGTATAATGTTATAATTAGTAACAACAAAAGTAGTTTTTTTAACGATGAAAAACAAATTAGACTAAAGGCGGATTTACATTAAGATGGCATGCATTTTTTTTCAGACAGTGTGAGGGAGATAGCTTAATGAAATTTCAATGCTACCAAAACAATCACTACAATACCTCAAACATACACTATCTACTACTTCTTATGGGAAAAATCGCAAACTGTTAAACAGACAAATTGACAAAATGGAATATCTATATCCAAATCATCTGAAATTAGTTTCGAAAAACACCACACCAACGAATCTGTGAATGCTCTGCTTCCTGTTTCTAGTCGAAGGACTATCTTCGAAATAATTTGAATCCTTTCCATGAAAACACATTCAAAAACCTTCAAATTCACGATATTTTTATATTTTTATCATTTTGACAGATAATTTAAAAAATATTTGCTATCTCCCCCTTAATATCTGGAAAAATTCATGCCATCATAATGTAAATTCTCCTTTAGATTTAATGTTCCTTTTAAAATGTAAACAAAATTTAAAATACCGCGATTAAGGTATACACCGTACAGCAAGCTACCATCTACTGATGTCTTATATATATATATATATATATATACTACACATACTGTACTGTTTATTTTCTTTCTCTATTTTGCATACCTTTTTCTCAAAGTTGTTTTTCCTAAAGAAAAATATAAATGACAGAACCAATTGTTGTGAGCCACTAAATGTAAAGAATTGTGGACAAAATTTGACTTATCAGATTAAAAAAGGTATAGGTTGCAACGATGAGGTTGGGGGGGGGGGGGGGGCGCTTGAACCCCTCAAACCCACCCATTAATACCACCTTGTCCACTAAAAGTTTTAGCATATTAACAACCTGTGCCAACATCTTTTCGGCCTAAATTGTTAATTGAGCTTCTTAGTGTTGACGTACAAAACTTTAGCTTTTTACTTTATTTAACTTTTTTTTCATCTGTGTTAAGTAGAATTTATAATATTATTAGTCTCATACCAATTCTAACTTTTTCTCTTCAATTAAATTTTAACTCGCGTCAATTTTCATTATGCAATTGTGAGGAAATTTCTTAAAAGTAGGTACAATTAGAATTCAATTAGATATGCAATGATCATTAACATTTCCTGTCCGTTTTAGATATTAGTTTTTCTATTCTCGTCACACTTGAATTTTATTAAAAATAGAGAATCTGTTGTAATTTATGGTGGTAATCCAGGGCTGTGCCTGTAATTTTAATACAATTATCGATTTTAGTTAAGCTGCACACAAATACTTACACTGTAATTTTTGTTTTTTGTAATTTATGGTTTATTTTTCAATTCATTTTATTAATTTTTGTTAGCAGAGCGCCAGTGTGTTTTTTGTGTTGTGACGATTTCTGTCATTTCTTCTGCTACCACCAGTTATTAAGGCCTCCAAAAAGATTATATTGCTTAAATTAATGGGCGCCGTCAGCAGGAATTATGTTTATGAAAATAAAAACACGATTCCGTATAATTAAAATATACTTTTATTTAAGAAAAAGTTGTCATCGTGAATCCTTATATGATCACTCACAGGGATAAATAAGAAAAGGAGCAAGGAACATAGATTGACAGAGTGTGGTGAAATAGCTCGAAGCTCTTTAGCGGTATAGGCCAATTTTGTGTTTACTGGGTTACGAGAAATGCCGAGTGACCTCAACCGATGGAATGTATTAAGTCACCGTAGTGGAGGGTCTACCGCCAAAGGAATAGACGACTCGTTTAGCTAAAACACAAACTCTAATGAGTCTTGTTCACTAGTTCTAGTCGATCAAACCCTCGGTGAATACTCTGTTTGAACGTTCGGCACCTATCTGTGAAACTCTGAAACAGGAGAAAAAAGTAGGGAAAGCTACCTTTTGAGACCGGACTGTCCCTATGCCCGCTCTGACTGAGCGTTTCGATCAAGTCGAATACATGTCTCTCTTGTACTCTTAGGAAAACCTAGTCCGTGTCTTTGACAGCCTGTTTGAGCGCCAGATAGACTCGTGGTGAGTCGCAACGCTGTGTGGGTTGCAGATTACTAGATGTGAGTTAGATAAGTTGCCCCTGTGTCGATCAGACGGTAGTATTATCTGCTGTGCAAGCAGTCTAATCCGGGACTATAAAAGGCAAGCTTAGATTCCGCTAGTGTCGGGCTATAAAATGCGAGGTTCGCTTTGGATGGTGTTAAATAATGAAACATAATCTTCGCTATTGCTAGACAACGAAATGCGAACTTCACTTCTGCTAAGTGCTGGACAGTGATAGGTCTGGGGCGTATCGATCCTTCGGAACTTTTGGATGCACCTAGGTGATCGAGCTCTTGGGTGTGTCTGAGTACCAGTACTCTTCGGTTTACCTATATTCAGAATATCTTCGGCTGACCTAAAAAGGGAATACCTGGAAATAAGGTTATCTATTATTTTGTGACCATAAGGCATCCGATTAAAAGCTCCGATCATCTACGTGTAAGTAAAAATAATTTTTATTAGAACCAAATTTAATTTAGCAAAGTATTAGACGGGCATGAATGTACTAACGATTTGTGCCAGTTTATCGTAGGTAGCGAATGAAAGTCACTTAGCGGAGCAGGAATGCGTACGGTTATAATTTGACTAAATAGTTTCCTAGTCGACGCGTACCACCTGTTGCGATATAGCCAATCTGGTGCGGAGGATGGTATTTTCCACGTATCACAGTGGTATCGCAAACTTCTGGTGGTAATAGGACGGTGTTCTCCTTTTATCATGGTGGAAGAATGCATTGGATATGTTAGGGTTTGCCGGTAATGGTTTGATGCACGTTGTTACGACTTGTGACAGGGTCTTCCGGTAACGCTAATGTTATGTGGGGATCATAACCCCGATAACAGACTTGGATTATATTAATTTTCCTTCCTTCATTTCAGCTGCACTAAGACGTAAGCAGGCCTTTTCTACTGGGGCTGAAGAAAAAAGACGACTCGATTATGAATTAGGTTTTGACAGGGATGTTTTGTTTTTTTGTGTTCGGAGATTTTGATTTTGAAAAAAAAAAGATTTTGGAAAATGGCATAGAAGAGTGATATTAAACTATTTTCACAAAAAAAAATTTAAGTTGGAGTTAAAGTCTGTTTTTTTTACTACGCTTACATACGAGTCTTCTTTTTCTTTAATGCGTTTACAGACCTCCGTCCTTATTAGGATTGGAACTTACCAACGATTCTATTTTTTTCTTAAAACAATATTACAATGAAAATGATTCTGAGAGGGTAAATCAACGTTTGACGATTGATAATAATTAATTAATTTTTTTTGTTTTAAACATTAAAAGCCAGGCCTTTCGAATTGGATTTTCGAAATCCCTATACAGGGGCAAGATGTTGCTGTATTACTTTCGATACGAAGTGCTGTCGACTGTCGTAACGAAAATTTTTATTGGCAGTATCCTGTAGCATTTTCGTTCGACAAGCGTTTTCGGCAATTTTGACAATCTCAACTGGCAACATAAATTAAAAATTAATACAATAAAGCTCTCTAAAGTTATAGAATGGATATATTTTATTATTTTATATATTATCTACAGTGATGTCACAATTATTATCGACAATATTATGGGTAAGGTGATCATTTGTGAATTGTGATAAATTCTTCAACGCCAAAATCGTTCCCTGGTAGACCAACAACTGCAGTGACCATACTCGTCAAAGCAATGACTCGCTCAAACACACTGAATTCCACTACTTTTCCTGTCTTATTGCGCTCCAATTTATCGGTTCGCATCTTCTTTTTTATTTTATGTTTGAAGTCGGCCCACACTTGTGAATAATCAGGAACATGTTAATAAGGTAATGAAAAATTTAATAAAAAAATAAACACCTTTTCCCATCCATCTTACTTATATAATACTTAAATTATTTAGCTTCCGACGGAAATTCATTTGGCAAAATACTCAGTGATAGTTTTTCGAAATTTCGACAGTCGACTTATGACAAAACATACTGCCGTGTCGAAATTTTCGACAAATTATCGAATATCGAAATTTTCGACAGATACAACATTTTGCCCCAGGTCAAGGTTGCTCAAGGCCGTTTACCACGTGCAGATGGCTCTGTCAAGCCGCCAAAGCCCACAAGAAGCCAAGACTACCAAATACTTCACATATTGTTGATGAAATTTGATTCGCCCCAAATGAGCATGTTACTGATAATTACACTCGAATTATGACGGTGTCATTAAGTGTAACTGCAGAATTAGTAGATATATCAAGCTTAGGCAAGAAAATTTTTGAGTATTCAAGGAAGATTGTCAACTGTCCATCGATATATTGAAACAAGATCTTCGTTGATGCAACTAATAACATCCTCGATAAGTCCCAAGGATCACCGTAGATGTGCATTTCACCATATAAACATATGTCAGTCGAACAAATCTATAATAAGCATGCAAAAAATTAGCGGACTAAGAGCCTAGCCTTGCGGTACACCGGAATTAATTCTCAAAAAAATAGAATAGTTTCAGTTTAACACACAGTCTGAGAACATTCCGTTGAATAACTAAAAATAAGCTTCGTTGAGCTTTTGAAAATATTAATTTTAGTAATGAGTTTTCTGCACAGAAGAATTAAGGAGTACCAGTAGCATTAATTTATATAAATCTATACCTTTAATAAGGCTGTAACGCAATTATGATTAGGACAAAAATCAGATTAGACATTATGAAGGAGATTATTGATGTGTAGATAATGGGAAATATGAATCTAGCGATAAAATTACAATATTTTTGCTCTTAACGCCAAATCTAGGAACTGATTGTATTGGATAATAGCAATAATATGTGAAGCGTGTGAAGAAAAACTGCATAAGGAGGAGTATTCTTACCTCGACGCAAGATATAGATAGTTAATAATTTTCTCATAACAATACAAAGAAAGGGATCTAACCGCTAGTACGTATCTGGCGAGCTAGTCTTTCTTATTCCTCGGGAAATTACCTATCTAACCTAAAAGAAAAGTCATTGGAAAAGCTCTTAAATTGGCCAATAAGTGTTAAAAGGTCAATAATTATTAGAAGGCTTGTAGGCAAATGCTATGAGTACCTATCTACATACGTATAAGGATACTAATCAACAATTAAAAAAAAATATCCCAGCCTTGTCAGAAATTTGTTATCTCCTTACTTGCTTAAAGACGTCACACCTATGTACTATACAAAACCTACCTGAACATATTAACTCCTACAACCTTCGGTCTTCAAATTATTAATACTTTGTAAGTTGAAGGAGGTTAGTAGATATGTCATTAAGGAAAGAAAACTTATGGGAAAATTATGATATCCAACAGATGCTGCTCCAATTATGATTTTATCTATGATCAACATTGGTTTTGCTTCCAATGGAGGAAGTAGTCCAGAAATAAATACAAACAGGAATTGTGGTTTTCGCGGTAATATAAAAAAATGAAAAGAGTTCTTTTAGCGTGCCTATCTTATAAATACCGTCCAAATATAAAACTCATACCTTAAATATGTGTCTAAAACGAACATATTACATATTTCCAAATCCTCCCGATATTATGTATAAAGGAAACAGATATAAATCTCTGTGCACCACACCACCTGCACATAGGTGTTAGTCTTCATTAGGAATTGTGTCGGGTGCCAGTTACCGGCACCCAAAGTATTATGAATTACGGCACGTGCGGTATCCAATTTTCGTGAAGTCTACAAGGATTTATTTGCACAAGAGACCGTGTGCAATGAAGGGCGACTATGTACATAAATATAAAGGGTCAACTACCTTGGGCCATTATTGAAATTTGTATCTATAGATTTGAGTTGCGCGTGACAAATTTACCTATAACAGGGATGACCACCTGTTTAATTATTGGATTTCAAATTGATATCGCGTGTCCACATTTCTGAAGAGTAGGGACATGAGAGAATATATGAAATTAAAAAATAATTGGTTATCAGGAAAATATGAAAGCATGTATGTATGTCTGTATGTACGTGTACAGGTAAATTCAATTATTTTTAAGTAAAGTTCATGAGTTAGGATTTGAATTGACAGAGGAAGCATTGCGTAAGACCAAGTGTATTTGTACCTCGCAGCATGAATATACTTACTGAAAGGATTTAATTACATACAATAACTCAGATTTGGTGACTTTTCCTGCATACAAGACCAAGTAAGAATTTCGCAACTTTCCCAAAGATTTAATACAATAATGCGTTTTACTACATGAAACCTCAGACAAACTCAACTAGACCTCTCAAGAGATAACAATAACAATGTTTGTATTTGCTCTACAAACATCATAATACAATCTTAGGGTGTACAAAGTGTGCTGGTCTCAATAGGAAAAATACTAAAAATATTAATAAGACTAAAATTACAGTTAAAAAAACTAAAGAGAAATATATTCGTGAGCTATGAAATATTTAATATCTAAAACAAAAACGTAAAATTCTGTGAAAGAAAATATTAGATAAACTTAGATTTAATGGAGCAACATTCAAAGATACGACAACAATCCGATTTAAACAAGGTGTAATGGTTTAATAAGTCTTACAAAAGTTCTACTGTCTCTCGTGCACTGAATATCATAAGCCAACAGATTCCATTTACGAGTCAGTTGGACAAAGTAAGAATGCTGGCCATATTGAGAACTACAACGAGGGATTAGGAGATTCCTATGTCTAGCCAACTGCAGGAAGCTAAGCTTTTCAAATAGGTACGCGGGCTGTTTGTTATATATTAATCTCTGAAGAAATTTTAATCTACGTTGGGTTAGGTATGCATTTAGAGAGCATCCAAACAAGCGTGTTGAGAAAGAAGATATATGGCTGAAGCGAGGCAATTTAAACACAAAGCATAGTACGTCATTATATGCCAATAAAAGCCTGCTTCAACAGACTGAGTCAAGATCTGAGAACATCATACTACCATATATGAGGTGGGGGACCACTAAAGACTTGACTAGCTTTATCCGCATGTAAAGAGAGAGAAAACTAGAGCTTAATCATAGCTGCCGCGGACGGTGTTGTTGATAGATATTGGTGTGACAGTATTAGGATCAACTACATTTCTACAAATCGCTAAGCAATGAGACTTACTGGGATTCAACACCAGGTTACTTAGCAGTGATCAGTTATATACACGCTGCAGGTCATCATTGAATCGGCATACGCAGTCCTCCATTAAGCCAATTGTTCTGTTTAGATACATTTCTACGTAGTCAGCGTACAGATGAATGGAAACAATTGATAATACATCAATAATGTCGTTCAAGTAGAGGCAGAATAGCAAAGGTCCAAAAATGGATCCTTGAGGAACCCCAGATAATAGAGACGTTCCACCGGAGCATACCGCATTCACCCTAACAAACTGATTGCTTTAACTTAAAAAACTCTTGACTTGAGCTTACAATGATTGATAAAATCGAATGCCTTGCTGAAATCAAACAAAGCAACGATTGTAAGCTGGTCTTTATCTAGCGCTTTGTGTATATCTGATGTTACCTTCAGCATACCAGTTTCGAAACTATGATTCGGTCAGAATCCAGATTGCCAACAAGTCAAATATCCATTTAGATCGATGTATTTCACAGCCTTCAGATAAACTATCTTTTCAAAAACCTTAGCAAAAAAACCTAGAAGACTGATTGCTATGTAGTTTGTTAGAATAGATGCTGAATATTGTTAGACAATGATTTTTTCGCGTTTCGTTTATTGTGCAATCTAGCTAGAAAACAGGAAAAAAACAAGTAGAAAAGCAAGACCAATTCTTATGATACCCTTGATGAATGAATGTCCATATGTGATTTCATAAGGTCACCCAACTGTGCAATTTTGACTTTTGAAGTGGTTTTTTGCATATATTTCTAGAACGGCTCGTCTTACAGTAAAAATGATTGTAACAAATTTTATAGGAGAGTTCATCAAAAACTTCCAGGATTGATCGTTTCCACAGTATACATAAAAAACCTAAATTTTTATATGGCAATACCAAGAATGAGTTGCCCGATTTAGTCCATTTTTGAAATTTTATGTACCTACTATTGCTATGAAAACCTTATGCACCAAATTTTAGCTCTGTACGTATTTTTGAGGCAGTGTCTAAATATATAGTGAAAAACGAATTTTTTGCATAGCAACCCTATGAAGGAGTTGCCCGATTGGTGCTATTTTCAACGAACATAACGACAGACGGATGGACGGACATGTAAAAATCAAACTAACTTTCAATATTATGCGTAGGTGTCCAACCCATTTTGCTCTACTAGCATTAGTATACCCTATGATTTCATATGGGGTATAATAACAGATGAGATTATCTCCGTTGAGGTATTCACAGAAAACTAAAAATGAAAAACAAATGTTATTGAGTAATTGGTTATCACTTATGACACACACCTACGAATCTGCACACAAACAAAGCGAAAGTAATAGGAGGACAGAAATATAGTCAAGAACGTAGATGCTCCACATATTTTAATTTATCCTACCTAACCTCACATTTAAACTACATTTTTATGAAAAATGTAAATAAAATGGAATTCCTACGTCGTATTCATGAATGAAAATAATACTCTCAACGCACATAGATGACGCGCATCTGTCTATCAACACGTGAGCACTCTATTAATATGCATCAGCATCCTTATACTTTGCATCTACTCGTAACGAATCTGACGAACTGTAATTAATATTCTTTGTTAACATTCAGATTAGTTCGTGAAATTTGTTTTCTTCTTTTTTCTACGCGCTAGCTTGTATGAGATTTTAAATAAATGTATGCGAAAAACCAATGTTCATATTCTCTCTAAAGCTTTGAACAAATAGGTAAATAAAAATTATGACAAAGGCAAGTAAATTCGAAAAGGATCAGGAAAAATGAATAGAAAATCGCTTTAATTAAGAATCTAATCTTTGATGCCCGATCTGTTCTTGCTTTCGAGTACACAGCATACATATGTCAATTCTACCTTAGCTTTAAATTTATAAATTAATTGCGTTTGTTACTTATTCTTAGGAAAAACAAACATTAAAAAAAAACATTGCCAAATGAAAAGGGGGTCTTGATTTGCCCCGTTTGTATAGCTATATTACTCTACGTCCTGTGCACGATTTCCTTAAGTTTTTGTAACAGGAAATGAGGCGCTACACGCTTACTTTAGATATAGCTTATCATGTAGATTAAATGAAATTTTAACCATCGGCCACCTACTGGTGAGCCATGATACTTACTTACTAAACTTTTGACTTAACTATGCACGATCAAACCGAATTTGCAGAAATATCGGCTTGCTCCTTTGTTTGAAAAATTATTCTCATCACTTTCGTGGTAAGGATTTCTTTTATTTTATATACTGCGGGATGTAAGTTTCAAATTTGCTACCTATTTCTTTTCAAATATCCAAGTATTTACTGAATACTGTAACAAAAAATGTTAACATAATATTTTAAAAATTTGGTAAGCTAAATTCGAAATAAATAAATCACCAAGCACATCAGGTCTAGGTGACGTAATTTTTTCATTTCAGCCACAGATTGGAGCACAAATCTAAGCATAACCAGCCTGCTTCGAGCAAAGGACGGTAAAGTGCATAGTTTTTCATTGCTTTCTTCTGAGCCCCAAAAGAGAAAGTCACAAAAATTCTTATTAGACCCATCAAGAAAAAGTTTTGTGCATATGCAAGTATTCAAGTTCACAGCAATGAATCAATGATGCTCCATGTTAACATCTGCTTTGATAAGAGACCTGATCACCGAGGTGGCAACGCTTACAGGGGTTATGGTTTAAATAAGGGAGAACTTGAGTCAGACCTGGCTAGAAGGTCAGCTCTCTCATTCCCCATGATCCCTGCGTATCCGGGAACCCACTGTAGGACAACATGTTGTGAATACACAGTTCATCCAAAGACGTCATGCAGTCTCCCAAGTCACTTAGATGTAATCTGTTGGTCATTAAGAGGAAATACCAGTAAAAATTGACCATCGGCTTGTACCCGATATCTCAAGAACAGCTGTGTTTTTTAATCCAAATAAATTTTTTTGTTTAGATATTGGTACAATCCGTCAGATAAGTGTAGAAAATTTCTCTCTTGCACCAATTTCCTTCTAAGGGAAAGTCATTTATGACCCGATTTTGATATAAATCTATAGATGTGCCATAAAAAGATCAGATAAGTTTTTAATTTTTCTTTTTTGCACCTTTTGGGCTAATATTTTACTTAAACAAAATATGGCAAAATGAACACTTTTTGACCAAAATTTCAGCAGCGGTCGTCCAATGTAAATAAAAAGTTACAAAGTATCTAAAATTAAGCATTGTAATGTTATTTACGCCATTTTGCATAAGAATTACAAGAAAACTTATGCTTACAGCGTAATAATAAAATAATTGTCAATAAATGATATTATCATGGACACACTCGCTGTTTTAAGTGGTATTATCACGGACACATTTATTTTTTTGTATACAATAGTTTTGCTAGATGGCGCGTGGTGCAGAAAGCTTATAAAATGTACATTAGTAGTGACTGATACATTGGAATGGCGTTTGGACCATGTCGCAAGCAATACCCAAAATACAAGCCCCAGCGTCAAAAATTTACTAACTTTAGTGCGATTGCACATTATCTTATGAAATTGTGAATAACCAGTAATTATTGGATAATTTTCAGGTAGTGGGAACAGGAGATGGCTGTGTGAGCTGAGTAGAAAAGAAATTCTTCCCAATTGACCATGTGTATATAGTTTGTGCTAGTAGGATCTGTGTTACCTGTTCAACGAAAATAGAACTTAAAAGCTTAAAGCACAAACAATATTTTCTCATACTCAAACCATTATAGCAGTGGATAGGCTCAAAATTTGATTTTTTCCATCACTGGTATTCCCCCTTAAGGCCTTAAAATACACATACACAATTGGCGGCTCGCAAAATAAAAGAAAAGAAAATTATTTTAAGGTTAAAAATTATCAAAGGAAAGATGAAGGAAATATTTTACTCCATTAGACTTAGCGCAAATCTACAAATCTCATGTCAGGCCTAGATTAGAACATAATTCCAATATTTGGGCAGGGGTTGCACGCACTCTATTGGCTGCGCTAGAAAAATGCCAAAAGGCCTTCCGACTTATTGACAATTAATTCCCTACACTACACACACTACGCTATACTTACTATATGTATACACATCTTCCTTACTTCACAAAATAATAAAATAATTTCGATTAAAAAGGAGCATTACCAATTCAACCTCAATAACACTCAGTTAAGTAATAGTTGCAATAGTGTTTGTGCGGCCGTAGTCCGAATCTGTAGGCAGATTGATTCGAATTCATCGGACCACAGTTGGGAACAAATACGAAAAAAAGCTTAATACCGTCGACAGACGACCAAAAATAATTTCCAATTATGTAATTGAAAATTATTTTTAATTTCCATTTAAATATATGGTGACAGGCGATTTTGACATTAAATCAAATTTTGTTTGCAATAGCCAAAGACAGCAACCAACTGCAATGATTTACTAGGTGATCTAACAGTTCTTTTAAAAGACATAAGAAGTTAAAGAGACGTATTTATAATAGTGCATGAATATTTAAAGCAAATAAAATACCTATGTTACTATTTGCAGCAGTGTGCGGCGATATTCGGTTATAAAAATAAGTAAAAACGAGTTTTCAAACAAAACTGAGGACAAGCCGTATGAAAAAGTAGAAAAAAAAACTTTTCTTCACACACAGAGGTGGACTCAGATTTTTTGATTGGGACATTTCTCTTGAATATTCTTTCTCTTCATGAATCAAATCACTTTTTGCCTCTGATTGATCATACTGAAATATATCGGTGATTGTCAGCGAATAAAATCTGAGTCCACCTCTGTGTGTGAAGAAAAGTTTATTTTCTACTTTGTCATGCGGCTTGGCCTCAGTTTTGTTTGAGAACTCGTTTTTTACTTATTTTATTTTCTGCCTTTTTCACGTTAACTAAATTGTTATTACGTGCTGTATGGAGATATTTTAAAACAATTTTTAAGTCATGTTTGGTGCCGATCCGAAAACAAAAATTTTTCGAGTATCAAATCGTTGAAGTACTGCAACGGTTTTCTGAAATTCAAATTATGTTTTAAACAGCGCTATTCCAACTTGATCCCATATAACATGAATTTTCCCGATTTTCCATGTTTTCCACAGACTTTTCCTATTACTATGATTTTTTTTTTTTTTTTAAAAAATTTACATGAATTTTCCTCGATTTTTCATGCACGTTTTCATGATTGTTGAAGGGAAAGTATTGATGCCAGTAGGACGGGAAAAAAATGATTTCGCATAGCTTATAACACTTTTCTGTCGGAAAATTTTCCGGAAAAGTCGGAAAATTCCGGAAATTCCAGAAAAATTGGAAAATTCTGCACTTTTCCTGAAACAGATTTATCACTAATCATATCGATGAAAATTTGTCCGATGATTTCCCCGCTTTTCCGGATTTTCCACGGAGTTTTCCACAAAAGCAACTTTATGCAACTCATTTCGCTCTACAACTTTGTCTTAGGTTGCAAAACGCTCAAACGCTTCCTTGGTTTGAAAAACTCCGGAAAAGCGTTTTACATGAATTTTCCCCGATTTTTTCTGCAAATTTTCACCATTGTCGGAGAGAAAGTAATGATGCCAGTTGATAGTTGAACTTGATCCTGCATAATTTAGAAAACTTTTTTACCGGAAAATTTTCCGGAAAAGTCCGAAAATTTTTTCGGAAAAATCGGAAAACTCTGCATTTTTCCTGAAACGGATTTATCACTAATCAAATTTGTACCAAATTTTCAAATGATTTTTCCCGATTTTCCAGGTTTTCCATGGAAATTTCCGGTTCAAATTTTGATAAAATCAATTGTCACGCGACATGAACCTGTGTGCCAAATTTCAGTTCGCTGTGATGACGAAAAGTGGGTCTACGAGAGTGTCGAAAATAGTAAAAAAGAAATATATAAATAGACAAATTCGTGTACGAGTTAAAGGGAATGGCCTCAAAAAGGAGAAGTTTTATCTGCATTTCCATTTTCTTCAAAAAACTTGTTCTTAAACGATGCAATTTGTCATAAACGCCACAAACAGCTGCGTCTAAAAGTTGTAACTGTTAGTTTACCGAATCACTACTACGTGGTTTTAGTAGCGCTTTGGAGATAATCCTCAAAAACCAAACTCAATTATGTCAATGTCAAGATGTGGTGATTATGTAATACTTTGTGGTTTAATTAAAAGCTCAAGGGTGACACACGACAGAGATTATCTTGTTGATGTAGGTAATTTAGAATTTTGGCTATCGACAGACGATAGGCTAGAAGGCTATCAGAAGACCATTTTTCTGTAAGAATAGTAGTTTAAGGCGCAGGAGCTATTCAAATCAAACTTTTGTCAGTTTTACATAAGAACACTGTAAATATTTTAGAATGTTAAGACTCAGTTGGAGATCTCATATGGTAGTGAGGGAGCCTGTTTTGGAAGTATTTCTCGAAGGTTTTGCTCCCAGTGATGCTGTAAACCCAATATTTGCCTTTAAATCCAACTCCGATCATTACGTTTCCTTTCATCAGTTAACAAGGCTAGAAAAGGGGGAAGCCTATTTTTATGTAGGAAAGCAAAAAAACAGCGCAACGTGCTAAAAGTTAAAAGTGTAAGCCAATTCAAATGGCCTTGGTAATACAGGGTGCTCCAGATCTTGCGTCTTTCCTCTATATCCAGGAGTGAGGAATCAACATAGAGAAAAAAATTGTATAGGGGGAGTGGCGGAAAATGGAGTGTGTAGGGGAAGATTTTCTGATTTTGAGTAGTTTTTCTTCTAATACCATGTAACGGTTTTTTTTTGTATACACCATACGAAGATGACTAACATCTCATGATGATAGTAAACTGTATATCTATCATCGTCTCCCGAACATGTGCATATGGTACATGCTTCACATTCTCCCTAAAAGAAAGAAATCGTTTAACTTTTACGGCTATATATAGAATTTCTACGGTTGGTAAAGCAAAATTAATTAAAAATTGAAAAGGACTAAAATAAACTTAATCTATTGCTTCCGGCAACAAAGGATTATAGTTCCTTGTCGTTAATTCCATTGATTCATCTATGACGGTATAGTAAAGTGAAAACTGATGACCTACCTACATAAGAAGAGTTTCGTTTCTAAAAGAACGAGATAAAAGGCGGGGGTGCGATTATTCATTATTGCATTCAACGACGTAAGTGTGTAGGTGTATATGTAAATAAAGGTGGAACAATTCACTTTGAACTTTTCATAATTATTATCCTCGCTTATAATTAGTGCGACATTCTTAGGTAAATAATTCTCATTTTATTAATATTCGATTTGTGTTTAATCACATACACATGCATACAGTGCAGTGTGATGATTCATTGGTTCAATTTAATTAGGCGCCCACCTTGAAAAGTGTGTTTTCAACAAATTATTGCGGATTAAAATTATCACAAGAAATCTTTCCATGCAAATACAATAGGCACCAAAATTTTATATACAAGTCGTGCTTCACCAATGATCCAAAATCTGATGCTGTGTGAGTACACCTACTAATTGTGATGCGCATTTTCATAATTTCAAATTCAATAGAAGAAATGAAATTCATAAACACACATGCATTACTTATCGAGTTGTGTGTGAGTGGGATTATTGAATCCTACAGAAAGACCGTATTTTAGTTTACTTTAAATTCCATGATTGCAATGTGGGTAGAGAATTTTTAAATACGCTACGCAGTTTTACTCACTGCACTCATAATATTTCAATACTACGATTCTGCAGAAAAAGAGTTAGGTTAGGTGTAGATATAACTGACATATATGTAATATAAGATCTGTAAATAGATTCAGACTGTTTAACACAAGATTTCTCATAGTGCTAGTGCTATAAAATTAAAAAAACTAAAGGTCTATTAGCGATGTCCTTTAAACTAATTTTTGACGTATTATTTTGCTGTCAAAACTAGAAAAATGTTACCCTGACATATAAGTAGTAATAGCAAAGATACCCAAGTAACAACTTTTCCAATTTTTGGTGACTGAGGGTGGTAGGTAGTCTTATAAGGGGTATATAATGGTTACTCGGTTAAATAAGAATTTGTCTGGTTATATAAAAGTTTTATAATATTACCAATTAGTGACGTAGTTATATTAGAGTTTTTTAAAGTTACTAATGGTTATCGTGGAAGTAAGTTACTAAAGGTTTTATAAGTTGGTGATGGAAATGTTTCAATCGCCTGTCTATATAACTTAAAGTAAGAAGGTATATTAGAACGTTTTATAATTGTTCTCATCACCACGTAATATAACTAATTGGTAATAAGTGTTTATTACGGTATCCGTGGTTACCCTTATATAACCCGACAACATTCAGTAATTTAGGTGGCTTTAATAAAAATTGGGAACTTTCGGTAATACATATACCAACTACAAAATATCGTAAAATTTTTTGGTGGCCCTTTAATAAGTACGGTGATCGTTATAAAAGCAAATGACTTTTAGTGTCGAATGGAGCCATTATAAAACTGTTTTCATTTATTTATGGCGCTTTAGTAACGAAGGTGCCTGTTATAAAAATTACATTTTACATATTCTCACTAAAGGGTATATAAGGACCATTTTCGCGGCATGGCAGTTATCTTTTAGTTTATATAATATTTTCCAGAAGTTTTATAAGGGTCATTCAGTTTATTTAATAGAGTCAGAGTTTATATAAAACTACTTGAAGCTTTATAATGCTAATTTGTTTATTTAATTACAAGCCGCCATTTGTTCATTTCTGAATTGTAGATAAAAAAGAAAATGTCGGTTAAGCCAATATTTCAAATTGCAGATACATATATTGCTTCCGTTTTATTTTTATATGGAGAAAATACATCTTTTTATGTATACAACATTTCCAAATTATATAATGCTACTTTTATGGATTAATATCACCTAAGTGAAAATTTTAAATTTTGAAATATTTTATTGAAATTATTAAAAGTTGCTTATTTTTGGATAGGTCTGTATTTTTAGAAGTATCTATGATGATATTCACAGGAAGATTTTAATTGCAGCTGAATTTCACCACGTAGGTACATGCCGAAAAATTGTTATTCTAAAATGTAAAAATATTAAACCTTTACATTATAAAAATGAAATACAATAAAATATCGAAATTCTATGTCAAGATAGGTTGCAAATATTATACTGTTTTATAAAGGTAACGAAAGGTAATTTCCCTAACATTTCAATCACAAAAAGTAATCAGTCTGAGAAAATTCCAAGCGTTGTGGTAACGTTACCATCACCATTATAAACAAAGCTTATAAAGGTAACCGAAACATTACTGCAACCACTGCTATGATCAAAACAAATTAATCGAGAGCACCCTGGGTTATATAAGGGTTTTATATGAAGTTATATTAAGGCAACCAAAATAGTTTTGTTACTCATTTTATAAAAGTTTTAGTTATATAATGTTACCAAAATCAAGTCACGGTAACCTTTATATAATCCTCCATTTAAGCTCTGTAAGGGGTTTATAGGGGTTACAAAGAGGTTTCGAGTACTGTACTAGTCTATTCATATAACTCAAGTTATATAATTTGGTAATGGAAGCTTGACGGTTACTACTATATAAAAAAAATTGTTTCTTCGGATAGTCAAGTCTGGCAATGAAATATATTCTACTTGCTATATAACACTCATTGTTATATTTGTTACCTTGTTGAATTGAGCTTCTGACAGCTGAGAGGTAAGAATTTATAGAAATTCAGTTTTGCTACACACCACAAACGACACTGAAGAAACCCATCTAGAATACCTTTGAATAGGATAAAATGTGAGATCGTTGGTTATGTTCTAGTAAGTACTGATATCGGTAACTAGTTCGAGATCCGTTGTCTGCCTAGGACGTGTGTGGTCGACTGTTGCCGAATTGACGACTTTAACTGGTTTTAGTAAAGAAAGTATACTGCATTTCGGAAGAAGACATACAATTTTTCGAGACGCTTTCATTGTATTACTTTATGCTTATTAATAGAATCAAAGCACAATTTTTTAGGGAAGGCAGTCCTTCCGACATGAAGTGTAGTGGACAAATTATGAACTGCATAAATAACCAATTTAGTTTATGCAGTTCTCAAGAATCATACTGCTACGTTACACTTTCTCTAGACGTAGCTCTTGGCCGTTCAGACCGATTTCGCAGCTCAGTGAGGACGGTTTTGGGTTTCTCCTAATTTAATTTAGGCGCCACATGGTTTTCGATTTCTTTTCTAATTTCTTTTCATGAGAGGCAAACCATAAAAGTCTCAATTAAATGAATGAACGAATATTTTTTTTTTACTTACAAAACACTTTTCTACAAAATAAAGGTAGGTATACCTGAATGTACATGTACGTAGCTACTTCCAGAAGGGAAGAAAAAAAAATGAAGGAGGTAATTTCAATTATTAGGAGATGGAGCCGACCTAAATTAACAAGGTCACGAATCTATTTTTATATCTAGGCTACAATAAAAATAAAAAGGAAGGACGTCACCAGAGTTTAATTATGTCCCACGACGAATTCCACCTTCCAGATCTAGTTCCAAAATTTAAAAAACTAAAACTGGACCACAAAGTCCTGATAATTTTCTTTGCTTGCGAGCAACAGTTGCTATCTAATTTTTGCCTATGTAAGCTCGTCGACCGCCGGGTGACCAAAGACACCGAGCCTGTTTGCTCACACCACTGTGTTTTTTGTTGTTCCTTTTCCAGCTATTTTTTACGTTTTCCAGCTGGACAAAGATTCAACATTAATAACGTTTCCCAATTTGGATGTTTTTCATCGCCGATCCTGTCAGGGGGAGGTTCATTTGCAGAGTGTAAATAAAATGTTTTTGGTAGTAAGTACCATTCATCTCTAAATGGTGATATACATTTACATTTATATTTGGCTTGTTGATTATTAATCGGTGAATAAGATTTTTATTTCCGTCGAATTACTGAAAAGAAACGTCGGAAAGAAGAATAATTTGGCTCTGTTTATTGCAAAATAAAATTACATGATCGATGTTAAGTAAGCAAAAAAAACAAGTTTTCCTATTATAAATAAAAAAAATTACGAGTATTCACCAAAACAATTCAAAAATCAGTCGCTTCCTTATAGTACTACTAAAGCAATTAAATACTAGTCTTCCTATAACATAATTACTGATCTTGTAATAATATATATTTAGGCTTAACTTAGCACTCTTAACGGTGATAGAGCGCCGGAAACACACAAGAAGGGTTCAGCGTCCAACCTTTCCAAAACTTCAAGCTCTCTACTTAAAAATCCTTCAGCGAAATGTAATAATACTTTTTTTATACCTATATTATTGAGCCAACCTCAGGGGATACCCGATGATGCAAAGCACAGCATGGCAGGAAGGAGATAGGGAAAGGAATTAGGGAATGTGACGAGAGTGGCAGATTGTATGGCGAAGGAAAGCCAGAAGATGGTAGACTGTTCCACATGCGCATAGTTTGGGATAAAAAGGCATCACCAAATTTTACTGTACGGCCGAAGGTAATTTTAAGCATAGAAGGATGTGCGCGGTTTGCAGCGTATTGTGTACAGGAATCATTCTAAAATGGATCAGACCAGATAATTCATCGGAATATTGACTATGCATGTAGCGAGAAAGGCATCCGACATTGCGGTGGGGCTCTAGTGAGTAGATATGACAAGTTCTTGCCAAATGGGCAATGAACTTGAAGGCTCTCTTTTGAACAAGATCCTATGAAACTAAGGCTGTGCGACCAGCCCAGCCAAGGTATGAGAATTGTTATCCATTCTAGGTCTGATATAGAACTTGTAAATAAGCGCTAGATTTGACGTCCTAAGATTTTTCTTACACCTTTTCAGAAATCCCAGACATTTCGATTCGTCTTTGACAACAGAGAAAATGTGATCGGTTCAGCTAATGCCAAGAATGCATAAAGACTGTGTATCGTAAATCAGTGCTCCATCAAAGAAAACGGGAGTGGAAAAATTATTCTGATCTTGTTTTAATGAGATAAGACAGTTTTGGGATTTGATTGCACTTACAAAATTTAATTTCTCTAATCCTGCCTGCAAACCAATTGGATCATACCTAAGTGGACGAATACAAAGGGTGTTTTGTGGGGATACTGCCTCTGATTTTCTACCTCTTCTTAGTGGAGTGCCTCAACGGTCTATTCTTTGCCCATTATAATTTTCCATTTTCACTAACGACCTTCCACTTATTCTGCGTGGCTGCAATTCTCACATGTATGCAGATGACATTCAACTTTACATATCTACACCTTTAGGAGTTATAGAGAATACCGTATACAGATTGAATGAGGATCTTTCTAGGGTATCCAAATGGGCTGTTGATAATACGGGCAACTTAACCGCAGCCAAAGCTGACGCTATAATTATATTCAAAACCCAAAGTCTACTTCAACACTCTCATTTGGTATATTATTGAAAAATATTTTACTACCTGTTGAAAAGCCGGCCTACTGTCAATATTCCTGTTGGAGTAGACTTTGAGGCGGTCGTAGGCTGAAACTACTCATTTTACAAAAAAAAAATGTTAGTACATAAATTATAGGAAATTATCTGTAGTTTAATTTTTTATATGAATATTTTTATCGTAAAATGAGTCGAAAACGAGATATTTTCAAAAATTGCTTTTGGGCAGAATTTTTTCAATATGACGGCACAAGCAGCAAAGATACGAGGTGGGAAAGTGAAAATTCGAAAAGAGCCCGGAAAACTTTTCAGGTAATCCTGTACTAACAGGAGGAGGCGGCGAAAAATTTATAGACCATTGGAGAGGTTGACTAGCGCAACGATTATCTATCTAACAAATTTTAAATAATCATTATAGGTGTAAGTTCACAAGGGACCAAATATCTGGAAATCCCCTCGATACAATTTTTTGCCTGGCTCATCTAAATCCATACCATTCGGATGTAGTACCACATACGGGGCACCCTGTATATATTTTGAATATCCGAAAGCACTGCTTATCATCGGTTTATCTAAATAGGGACAGCACTATACTATAGATGAGTGAAAACTATTCTACAATTTTTAACTTTCCAGTCATTCCTAGTTTTTATACATACTGTATTGAATTATAGATCTCCGGCGGTTATGACAGTTATCCCTACAACTCTTTGACCCTTCTAATTCCTAAAAAAAAATCCTGAATCGCATGAGTTCCCCCAATCATATTTTCTTCTTTTCAGTTCCTTTCCCTCTTTGAATTTTAGTAAATTTATTCTGCTAGCTTTCACCGTTGTTCCATACCCTTACCTTCAATTCCATTATTCCACGACAGCAGTTCACATTGGTATTGGCTTCCTTCTTGACGTAAGTTTCGCCTCGGTTTGATAGGGATAGGCAAAAATATTCTTGGCATTCTAAAAGGCAAAACCCTTTTAAAACCGATAAATATTTGAAATGTATGTACATACACACGACTATAGTAAATAGTAAAAGTGATACAATACCAAATAAATTCCAGAAAAGTTAATATTTAGGAAAAAATTTGAATGAAGCCCATGTTCATTTCGAACAAGCCCATTATAATTGTGTCTCTAGTGTCCATCACCAACAGAGTGTACAATTTATGGGGATTTCGTGCCAATGACCTTGTCAACAACATACTATGTGATAACTTTTCTAAAAAAAAAAAGAAAGATTTCTTGTGGATATTATCCTTCAGGATCCTGTCATGTGGATGTATACATATATATATGGCTATGTATGAACATAAATCACGACTTTTTGCAAGTTTCCTGGATTGAGGTTCAAAGTTCTACGCATCCTATAGCTTTTTCCTTCTGCTGCCGACCCTATATCAAAAGGCAAACTTCAAACAAGGTCAATGACCAAAAAAATTTTTTCTACAAAGAGTTTCGCCGACGCAAAAGTTTATTAAATCGAATTCACGGATAACAGACGTCCACGAATGAACAGGATCTAAGAGAGATAAATAAATGTCATGTGGTAGAAACACCTTACCAAAATAGGATTATGACGTGTATAAGATGGAGATGTTGCCTTCGTAGGGATAAATTTAGTATATTTTTTTCCCTATCGGAGTTGTCCTTTACGAATAATTTAATTTACCTAAGAACGCTGAAGTCGAATCGTAAATGTGGAAATTGCTCTGTGCACCCAAAGCTTCCGCAATTTTACTAATGTTACTGGATATTTGAGGTAATTTTTTATGCTTCTTGGAATAATTAGAGAGATGAGTGCAATAATTCTTCGGGTTTTATCCATGGGTGAATTATAGTTTTCTTGATAGATTGTGCATATCAATCGTGAAGGGCAGTAGTGGAGGGCATCAGTTTGAATATTATAATATAAAAATTACAAAAACGCGATGTTCATAGCTGCCGTAGATTTTTCGTTTAGCAAACCTGTCTAGACCTATGATAGGTCTAGTCATAATATAAAAATGAGGTGCCGGATCAGAAAGGTTTAGAAATGATAACAAGATGGTGTCAATAATTCAATTTTTTATTTTACTCCAAATTATAATGTTTTCTTATTTGCTAAGCCTTAATTTAAATTAATCAATCCAAAACAATAAAATCCAATGAAAGAATAAACTCATGAATAACCCATTTGATACATTTAATAAAAGCATGTGAACTCCAAGGAAGAACGTTGCTCGAAAATGTGTGTTTTTTGATCTGCAGTAATGAGAGAAAACATTTAGTTAATAGCCAGTATGATTCTGAATTTAATTTGCTATTTTACTTATAAAATTCAATAAATGTTGTAAAATGTTGAATTACTAGCGAATTAACCTGGCGCACACGTAGCAGTATACGTAGCAGCTGACTTTGAGTTTGCAATTTAGTGTAGCACCTTGACATGCGTAAGTAACAATTTAGTTTGAATTTAGTGTAGCAAATTGATGTGCGTACACGTAATAGCTCACCTTTAACTTGGTGTAGTTACGCAAGTTAATGCGAGTAGAGTGTTTTTGTGTGCGAGGAGCACAATTGTACATTTGCTAATAAATATACGAATTTATTTTTGGTAAGCCTAGAATCAGTTTCTAGTGGTTTTTTGGTATGCTAGAGTCAATGTGTCTAGCAATTTTAGGTTATGTGTGAAGAGTAAATTCTTAACACGTGAAACACGCTAAAATCAAGATTTTAGCAGTGTCGAATAATATACTGAAGTAAATGTTGTCATTATATACCACATTCAACGCTTCTGGTTTTGGGATTTGAAGACTTTACTTTAGCCTCCAGCGAGTTTAATGTATAATACTTCTAGTATTTTTGCCTTTAATACAATTTACTAGGGTCAAAAAATCTCCTAGGTTTGGTAATTTCAAGACTTCACTAGGCTTCAGCACTGCCGATCTGTCTCGAATGATGGCTCAGAACGCAATGATTTGTCTGAGCAGAGTAATCCTAGACTCGATGCTTCTAGTATTTTTGGGGTTATGTTTTAAGAGTAATACTCTTAACACGTGAAATATACTAAAGTCAAAATTTTTAGTAATCTCGGATAACATACCAAAATTAATATTTTTAGTATATATGTACTATCTAGTTTAAAGAATTCAAGACTTCAATATGGCTTCAGCACCGCCGCCAATCTGTCTTGTATGAATGCTCTGACCGCACAGATTTCCTTGTATTTCTAGCGCTCTATTTATACTGTGCAAATGCACAGATTATAGAGGGCTTTAGAAAAAAGTTGAAAATGGTTGCGTGTGTGAGCGCTGGCGGTGCTTGGCGCTCTGTGGCCTGTCATCATGACTGATGATGGCAAATGTAATGGTGCAGCTGCCTGGGGGCAGCAAATTTATATAGTAAGTGGTTTTGTAGTGTATTCTCAGTTCTTGAAAATGTATTTTTGTTTATGTTTGCTAATTGTTTTTTGTTTTTTTTTGAGGTTGTTCTTCAGTGTGCCTCAGAAAAACCCATAGCCATAGAGACTCACTCGAAGACAGCTTAAACTTAGTCTAAGAGCCCGGGAAATAGAGGAAGGATTTGCAAGCAATAAACATTAAGCCCAAAATATATTTCTCAGGCCTATTGAGGCTTGTGGTCGACTACTGAAGCTAAGTAAGTGATATTCACGACACACTGGCTACAAGAAGTCATGCTTCTTATTATGCAATAATGTATGTGTTTTCATGTAATTAATAATTTTTTTCTCCATTTTATTTTCTTGCAGAATTATTACTACCAAATATGAAATGGTTCTCAGAGGCAAACAACTTTCTGACAGATAAACAAAATTCCGATTAATTATAAACTTCCCGCCCCGTATTGAATAACCTACCATTCTTTTACTTCAAAGTTGGTTGTACTGGGTCAACGAGCCACAAAATTTGAGATTTGATCAAACTTGACCACTACCACGGCATGGTTCGTGGGCTGCTGCCGCGAATGTAACTTTGGCAATACATTTACATTGCTTCAGATGCGTTCATCCAGTGTCCTGTGGCTTGTGGTCGTGAATGTATTTTGGGCCTTAGTCAAAAGTTTTTCCTCTCTTTTCCCTTCTGTCACTTTTTCCTTATCTCTCTCTCTATTTTTCACTCTTTCCTCTGTCTCCCTTCTCTCTCTTTTTCTCAACAACAATCCGGTGTGAAAAATCTATCACCATTTATAAAATCATTAGCTACATTAAATATTATGTCGATTGAATTATCTGGTGATTCTTATATTGAACCCGGAACCCAATACAAACATACATTTACGATTTCGGGTAAAAGTAAAAATTGTACAGGCAATATTTCAATGAAATCCAAAATTACTTTATTTTATGGTTCTTATCCCTGCAAACAATTGGACGAAATTCCGCCGTAGCGAAAGGGATTCGAAACAGAGGAAACGCTCGTAGCTCGAAAAATCTTTGATTTTTTTTTAAGTTAAACGAATTTTTAGCATTTTGCCCTAATTTCCGAGAATTCCAAATAGCTGAATCGCTTATAGCTCGAAATTCCTTCGATTTGCTTGCTATATATAGAAGTTACGATACGGCTCATGTCAATTTTCGAGGTAGTCGTTAAAGCAAATATTTTCTATTCATGAAATTGTTCTTTGCAGGCATTCTAAGTTGAGATTTTATTGAGTAAAGTGCAAAGTGAAGTTTTACTACAGTGAGTATTTATTATTTATGTATTCTATATCGTATTTACTTAGCAAGAGAGTTCGATACCAGATCGTACTGTTAAAAAACATGGAATCCAACAGATACAAGAACTTCGAAAGAAAGTCGAGCTATAGAACCACAGTTGGGTCACCAATACGAATCGATATCGTGTTCCGTTTTTTTCTCCTGCAATTCGCAAGCACGTCGCAACCGAAATCGTTTTCGAAGCTTGGCTTCACCTAGTCGAATTCACTTACTTCGAATTCGATTCGTTTTTGAACCGCAATGTTATGCAGGGATATATAATGTATCCGAACCGAAACTTGCTTGAATGAATGTTTGAATGGCGTTCAGGGTGGTTTGACAAAAGGCAGTGAGCAGTGGCATACGTTCTACTCGAAAATGCAAAAATTCGTCTTCCGTTTTCAGTAGTCATAGTCTTCTTTTACGGTTACCTTTCATTTAGTTCATATTCATCAAATATGTCAAACTTTTTCGTCTTCTTCAACACTGCTCGTTAGGGATATCGTTAAACATTTTACATGCTTGGTTATGTCTTTGGATTTGTCACTGAAAAAACTGTCGTCCGCTTTTTATTTTTTGTCATCTTTTATTCTTGGCGTCTTCAGTTTCATCTCTGATGATTAACAACATCCACCACCTACTTTCTCTCTTTCTTTGTGTGCTAGTTTTATAAAAGAAATTTTGGAGGAATGTCATCTACAAAGTTTTTGATCTTTTTCATTATATGTGAGATTAAACTTTTTATATTAAGGAAATTTTCTAGTCTACATGGATATTTCTGCTTCTTTTAGTACAAATTGTGGTGGAGTTTGTCATCAACTCAATTTCGTGTGCTAACTGATGAGCGATTATCTTTCATGGATTCTTGTTATTATTTCACTTGGCAGTTTCAAGACCGCCTAAAACTGAAAATCCATATATAGAACTTTTCAAATCACAGAGAAGAAGAAGGAGAAGAAAAAGAAAGAGAGAATAAAATTCTTACTGAATATATTAACCCTTCATTACTACCCGGGGTCGAAAGGACCCCAAAAATATTTCTTTAAAAAATATTGAAAATTCTCATCACTCGTTGTTTTAAAAGCATACCATGGATAATTGAAATTCATCCGGCGCGGCGCCAATAATATAACAATCGGTGGCTCTTTCTGAGAAAAATAAGGACGCTGGGGTCGCTTATGACCCCAGGGTAGGAATAGCGAAAATTGTAAATTCCAGATATTTTTTTAAGGAAATTAAACAAAACCCAATACCTAAGGCGAAGGAAAAGTTTACAATATTTTTCGCAATACAAATTTTTAGTTTCTAGTAATATCTATATCAAAGGTGGTGTGAACAGTTTTGACCAATGTGTCACAAATATAGTATGTCAAGGAAGATACACCATTGGACAATGTGAGTATTTTATGGCTTCTTAAATACTGTAGGAATATATACACGAATCCATTTACGTCTTTCAAACTCAAGCAACAAAGAGTCTGGTGTTTTAGCGTTAAGTCTTTTATGCCCATATTTAGAGGAATGTTTTGAACGCCGCACTCTGCGTACTTGGCTTAAGAAAAGAATTGCCAGAATAATTGAAAAGGAAAGACATATTAGATTCGCAATGCAGCAGCTGCCAGCGATACATCTGCTCAATATACTATAAAAATTTGTGTTTTAACTGTCCAGATAACAAAATGGAACTTGTTCTAAAAAGATACTTTTTGGACACAGACGATCGGCTCCAAATCGGTAAACTTCATTCAATTTCGGTAAAAGTATTCCATTGAATTTGAATAGAATATGTTTTTAAAGCATGCATTTTGGAAAATCGAAATTTTCGTTCCTGTCTCGGTACAGCTACAGCGTTCGGGTTTGTATACCGTTGGACATAAAAATCATACGTTTTCGATACGTTATTTTATAACCGATTATTACACGATCATTTTTGACCGACGTCCGAAGATTTCGCTCGGCAGGGCGAACATGAGTCTTATAAAAAGCATATGGAAGGAATATTAATTTTGATATCAATTCGTGATTTAGTCAGAAAACATGCTCTCATATCCTGGAGAACATATCGAGAAGATGGTCAGAACATGTTCTGCGTTATCTCGGTGTCTTCATAAATAAAATAAGATGCATAATTAGATGGCATAATATGTACAATAATATTATTCCTAAATTATTAAAACTTTTGCATTTCCTAGTAAAATCGGATAATTTCACAGTGGGCTCATTATCGACCCCAGGGTAGGAAAATCAGAGTTGAAACTATGGGTAGTAATAAAGGGTTAAGTAAAAGTACATCGTTTTGTTATTCCAATATTGTAATTGTGTGATTTAGGATGATTTATACTTCTCTAACTACATTTTTGTCATTTAATTTCATTTAAGTCTATCAACAGGTGCATGTTCTAAATAATTTTCACCTCTCTACCCTATCTCTGTAGCTGTACACAATTACTTCGCATTTTGAAATTGATTCTATTTTACCTACCGTCAATTAAAGAATCTTAAAATCCTGGCAATTTCCTTGTTATCAACACAATATAATTGCAGAGGATTTATTGTCCCCGACTGACAATACATTTCAATTATCAATAATACTGCATCCGATGGAATACTGGGATTAAATACTTAATCCAATTTCTGCAGATGTAATCAATTACGCAACAGGCTAACTAGACTCATTATTTAGTGCTTGTTTACAATGCTTTTGTTTATTCTCTGCATACATGGAAAGGACGGTACTGGACATCTTCATTTGATAATTTTCCAAGTTGATTGCCATTCTTAAGTGAATTATAATAAATCTATTAATACATATATATTATATAAGAATGGTTTACTTCGATATTGTGCTAGGAATTTAATTGTATTATTCTGTGCATGTGTAAATGACAGCTAAATTAGAATTTTCTACAAGGATGCCCACTGAAAATACATTTACTAGCTTAAAGCATTTTCAAATTAGATAGGTATTTAAAGGATGTAGAAAAAAATTATAAAAAAAACAACGCTGGAAATCGAGTGCTAGTAATTTAGTTAATCGCACATTGGTAATTGGGGGTCTACCGATAAAAATCAATGAGTGAAATGGCAGAGATAAAAGAGTATTGAAAGGAGTGACTTCCAACGCCAACCCAATTATAGAAATGCATAGGATAGGAGTAGTAGAACAAATTGGATCCTTAATAAAACCTTCACCATGTCAAAGTTGTATCCGATGAACTTAGTAAGAAATTCATCTGGAAAAAATTTATTATTCTTGAATGAGTGCGCCCTGGATACATCACGGATAAATAAAAGGATAACCTATGTACAAGATCAGTAATATTTTATTCTTATTTTACAGTTCATCTTGAGAGATGTAATTGAAGTAGCTATCGAGATATAAAATTTTGGAGATAGTCTTCAAAGTGGTAGTCACCTTTGCCCACTTTTCTGTTCAAGTGGATGCATTCCTTCTTCCATGAGATGCACAGCTCATCATCAGCTAGTTTAAAAATAAGAAACCAATAAAAAATAGAAACCAGTTCATCGTGGGATGCGCCCATCACATCATATAGGGAAACACACGGACACCAATGCCAGGAGTTAGCTCTTATTTGATTTTGTAGAAATATTTTTAAATTAGAGAATCAAGAAGCTATGAACATTTTTAGATACGAGGATCTAGAAATAACCCCTGCTAGTATATTCATAAGCAAAAAAATATGTGGGTGTCACTTATGTAGACACAACAAAATCGATATAGAGCTCATATCTAACACTCGTTAGAAGTAAAGAGTCCTTAAGAGGAGTCAGTGCAAGTTTCATACATTTTTCAATGCGAATTTCTGGCAAACTATTTGTAGCAGAATAATGATTTATATCTTAAATTAAAGGTAACGAAGAAGTCTAAAAAACAACGTCGGCAAATATTAAGAAAAGTGTATTGGATTGGAGATATTAGCTCGGAATCTTGTAAAAAATGATAAAAACTGAAGTTTTTTTAAATCAAGTTCCTGTTAGTAGGTATTCCCATTTCTTTAGATTGTGACTATTTTGGGAAGATGAAACCTAGATCTAGCAAATAACGTTGAGTTTTTTCACTTTTAGTGGCGTTTTTTTTAATGATTTGACTCTAATATAACTTGTTTTTTCTCCCGATATTTCACCGACTAGAAATTGCAATATTTCGTTGAAAGTGGTTGAAATACAAAGCAAAATATTATATTTAACAATTATGTGCAAACAAAAGTTAGGAGAGTTAATTGTCGTTAAAAATTTTCAATTTATTTGTACTACAAATTTTCATTTTTTGTCTTAAATTATCGCATGTTTCTGTCTTTTACGCTAGATGTCTCTAATGTGATTTTGGTCTAGGTCTAGGCTATTTTTATATGAATTTTCTCACTTTCAGGAAACAAACCTACGTATAGTAAATGTTATTGCCTACAGGCTCGCTGGTATCTAGATTGAAACTTTTGCTGAGTACTGACTCCTCTTAAACTAATCAATATCATCGAACATTTCTCAATTTCCAAGTTGATTTCTTCGGGAGCAACATAAGGATAATCGCGAATCTAGAACTAGCCACTATGTAGACACAACTGGCTATCTTAACTTCTTTCGAACAAATTGTCCTCTCAAGCAGAAAATATGTAACTGAGAGGTTCGATATTGGAACAGGAAATGAATAAGAAAAGAACGGAAGTCAGAAAACCATCAATAGGGCTGATTTCTAACCAGCAATTAGGAAGATCTCTTAAGATTAACGTAGTTAATCTTCTGCGACGGTATATGTAGACGCGGTGCTCACACTTAATAAAAACCAAAAGAATCTATCTAGATATCATTCAAACTATATGTTTTGATTTAAAAAGGAATATAAAAGTTGCGAGAAATTAGTAACCCTCGTTCTGTTTTGCATTTATATTTTCGATCATATGATAACAGTGCCGGACCCACCCGATATTATGAAGAACAGCAACAGGATCTTTGATAGAAGTATAAGCCTAGCGGGAAGAATCTTATTTCCCAATAAGATAACATGGCCCATATTTACCTTTCAACTCTACATATTTGCTGGATGGAATAGTATCGTCCCGGCTCTACTACAGCACTATTCAGGCTAGTTACAAATTAAGAAATACAAAAGGGAAAATCATGTGTCTCGTTAGCTCAGTGGTAAGAGCAATCGCCCGGAAACCGGAAGGTTCCGGCTTCAAGCCCCGGACGAGGCGGTTGTTTTTCCCTCTAGTATTTATGATTTGCTTTAGATTCGTTAAAAATAAAAGTTCTTAAAATTCTTCTATTCTCCACTATTGAGAAAAATGCAAGTTTCCACTTTTGTAGGGGGTCTGCGCGGTCAAAAGAGGTACAAAAAATAGATTTTTTTTTTATAATTCCTCAACAGTTGAACCTACGGCAAAAATTACTGATACAAATTTGTAGAAGACTAAATTCTCTACATTTTTGTATAAACACTTTTTTGTAAGGCCGGTGTGTAACGAGTTACAGTGGCGGAAACGTGAACATTCTTCCAAAATAATTTGTACGTAGGTATAGTATCTCTTATACAGATTATTTCGTCCATTGTGGTCCATAGGACAGGAGGCGATAGGAGTCACCTATTCAAACAAAAAATTTAAGAACAAGGGGGGCGGCATATCAACCGTTTCGGAATTACAGGGTGATTAAGAAAATATGCTAGTCTTTCAAAAAGTACAAGGTGTACGGTCAATTACAGCGGTCATTTAACGGCCACAAATATCATATAGGGTGTAATAGGTCAAATTAAAAAGGAGAGTCAATAGCTTACAGTTTTTATAAAAAAAGTTATGAAATGGACCTTATTGTAAAAAAAAATAGAGGTAATAGTAAGAAAAAGGTTAAAAAATCCTAAATTTTTAGTTATTGTGGTATAAAATAACTTCTGAGATAAGAGGAGTACCGGGCTGGTTGACCAGTTGTTGGAAACGGCATACAATGCATACAAAGAGCTCTTATATGTAACCGTACGTCTTACACTTTTTAAGATACAGGGTGGTTTTTGAAAAAAACTAGCTTTTCTTCTTATTCACGGTGTAGCTCCGAAACGGTTAATATGCCCTCCCCCCTGTCCTACAATTTTTTGTTTGTCAAGGAGAGTACTATAACCTCCTGCTTTACTGACCTCGTAAGCAGAAACACCCTGTATATCTACAAAAAGACGAAATCATTTTAATATAAAATAAATTGGAAATTATCACATTTTTGCTGCGACATTGCATACCTAATTTGTGGTGAAAAATGTTGTGCCGAAAATTAATTCGTGAATCTTGTTAAGTGCTAATCTGGTCAAAACCAAGGGTGGTTATTTTTATCACTACCATGGCTTTCCTATCGTAAGAAAAGCCCATATGGAGCGTTCTTTACTGAGTTTCAAAATAAGTCAATGTTGCCTAGTGTTACGTTTTGCGGATGACAACTTCTAACGTAACAACTTGCCTCTAATTGGATGATTCATTCATTCATCATTCCTAACCTGTTGAGAATAACCTGACAAGAAATCAATAATAATTTTAGTATCAGAATTTAAAATTTAAAAGTTTTCCTCAACTTTGATTAGAGTATTTAAACAAAACTGAAAACTTTACTAAATTTTATTCAGTATAATATACCCGTATACTAACTACCGGTTTAGAAGAAAAATGAGAGAAACTAGCATCTATGGTCTACTTGGATTTTTGTTTTGCGAAAAATATTAACCAGGTACAAATTCTTCGAATCTTTCCCTTTTAGACTACTAAGAGTCCGTACCCAATTATAATAATTTTTTATTTTATCTAAAAATCAATTTATCGTCTGAGAACCTTTCTAGTCCATCATCTTTTAAGAAAAATATGGGGTAAATTTAGCATAAAGGTGATTAAGAAAATTTCTAGTCTTTCACAAAATACCCTCCATCTTAATAAGTTTAAGCTGTGCGTTCACTTATAGAGCTCACTGTATACAGAACTTTGCAACGACTGCTCGACCAACCTTGTCCTCCTCTCCCCTAAAGAGTTATGTTGGTCTAAACAGAAGATAATTTGTTCCTTTAGCTTAGCAACTGAAAACATGTAATTTCGGTATGACCTGAATAGGTTATGAGCTAATAACTGTTTAATGGCTACAGTGACTACATAGGTGTAATAGGTGAAATTAAAGAGGATAGTCCACAGTTTACAGTTTTTATATAAAAAAAATTCTGTTAAGCGCTTTTTTAAAAAAAAAAATTTTCAATAAAAAGGTAAGAAAATCATAACTTCGCTAGTTTAGACCACCATAACTCCTGAGAAGAGATGAGTACGGGGTTGGTCGCGCAATCGTTGAATAGGCCATGAAGTTCCGAATACAATGAGCTCTATAAGTCACCGCACAGTTTGAACTTATTAAGATACAGGGTATTTTGTGAAAGAATAGACATTTTTTTAATTACCCTTTACCATTTACCTTACACTTTTTTGTTTGAATAAGTGACTACTATCACCATCCGTGGTCGAAACACCCTGTATAAGGGGTACTATATATATACATTTTTTTGGAAGAATATTCACGTTTCCGCCACTGTAACTAGTTACACATCAGTTTTACAACAAAAGTATTTATACAAAAAAATTTAGGGAATTTAGTCTCCTTCAAATTTTATATTTTTACATTTTGAGTTGATCAATTATTTTGAACAAAAAAAAACAAATGTTGGTAATATTAATCCAAAATGGCGGACCGCACGGGAGCCCCCCAAGGATGAAAACTTGGATTTTTCATCGGGGCCCGGAATTAAGTAACATATGTATATATAAAGATCACAACTACCCCACCTTTTGTAGGGCAAAGGCCTTATATAGTCCCTATTAACTGGACTATAATAAATGTACCTATGTACATTATATCCCGAAGTTATCATATTAGTAGCATTTAAAGAAAGATCTACCTTGTCTTGTACGCTGTTAAGTCTTACATCCCGTTCTATGGACATTTGCTCGTTAATAATGCCCATAATTTACTATGGCTATGAATATGCTTCAACTCAGATTTATTTCACCTCAGATAAACGCGATCACATTTTGCCTTTCCCAGCAAATAATGAGATGACAAATTATCAGCGCGATAATTGAAGAATGTCTTCCAGTTATCATCTTCGAAATATTTGAACAATACAAATATATGAAAATTGCTTTTAAGTTGCTTAAACAATAATTAAATGATATGAGTTCAGTTTTACCTTTTTTCTCCAGACAAAAAGAGGACGATAACTAAGGACGAAAACCGTTTTATGTTTATGTTTAAAGGCTGAAATACCATGAATGCGTCATGCATTTGTCGACGACAAAATAATTTTCAAATATGTGTTACGACCTTAGGGCGGCGTAGCAAATGCTGCGACGCGATAATGTCGTCGTCAAAAAGTAGAGCAGATTTCTAAAATTGTTGTTGCGCAGTGCGACATTTGAGTTTGACAGTTCGTATGTTGGTACATTTTCACGTACTTTCTTTTAAATGTGGCATAATCGCATATAAGCTTAATGCTTGTTACTAATACTTGTTCTTAACAAATAAAAAAAATTCCGTAGACATCATAAAAAAGCAAAACTCAACTCAACTGTCTTGAAATTTCGTGTCGCATTCATAATATTTCAGGCTTAATGAAGAAGATGCATTACATGAAAATTTAGGCCGGAGTTAGTTATAGTAAAGTTTTCTACATATGTAATACTTTACTCCTCTCATTTATAAAGTTGTATTTAAAAAAAAACTGTAATTCCTTCTATTACCATGACAGGCAATGCTCATTGATACTTCATCAACATGATTCCTCAACGATATCTTCTTCTTATCTTCTGCAGGTATTCTTTTCGTGTTCCGTAGGAGTATTGCATTCTGGACCCATCCATTGCCGAAGGTCGTGACTTCAGGAATATATATAGATGATGATAATCTTCCTCGATAAAAATTATCTTCGCCGGAATATGATGCGCGAATCATCCGCGTATCATCTTTCTTGGTGGGTTACTAATCATTTTCTTAATTCCCTTAACCCAAGATGTATAGACTGAACTACAATAGAAGTAAATAACTTGACGAAATTGAACGAGATTGAGGTTAACTTATGAAAAATTGATAGTTTTAGCCTAAATATATATCACATTCCGTAAGAGTTATTATCTTGATATTTACTGTTTTCAATTTTAAAAAGTGGTAAAAGTGAAAAAATGAACAAATGAAACTTGATTTAATTGAGGATTTGTGCTTTCTATTAATTCCAGTTCCATTTTATTCCATTTTAATTTTTACATTGCGCTTTTAATCATTTAGTAATAATTTAAGTGTTTGACACATTGCGTTCTTACGGAATGAGCGATTCTTACCGCACCTTTACTGACTGCAATTTGACTTTTCAACTTAACGAAAGTTCTCCTTACACGAGTTAAAGATAATTTGTGTACGCCTGTTAAATTAAAGGGCGCGTTCGCTTTACGTAAGTAAATCTACGTAGTTATACGTTTATTGTAGTTCAGCCTTATGCTCTCAATCCACAGAATTTTGAGTCCAGTGATTATCATCTTACTTGATTCGTAGGTATATCTACGCTAGATCTTATAGCCCTTGGGTTGGCTATATATGCTACACTATCTTGCTTTTTACAGGGAGGGAGGGGATATGAGGATGCTGGTTACAGATGCGTAATAAGTACTTATTTCTTTGCTTTTTCTATCCATTTCATCACAATTATCTAGAAAAGCGATCAAAAACTATTGTAATATTGCCAGGCAAGTAAAACAGCTTTCTAGAAGTAGATTAGAAAATCACACATCGTACATAATTTAAAGAAATATTCTACTTTCAATACAAATACACACATAGATACTGCTTGAAAGAATGTATTCAAATTTACAAACAAAAACGTCTCGACATGTTCACAGTTGACTTTCGGTTTCAGCCGATGATCGTGTATTGAATACCAAAACAAACAAAAACCTGGTGAACAAAATTTCTATAAAAGCAAATGAAATTGGCAATTCATTATCATATCGCCCTTCACTCCGACCGATTCAGGCTCAAACAACATAAAGTTCACCTGTTCAAAATGTTGAAATTCGTAAGTGAAGTAATTAAAAATGCAATTTTATACAAAAAAATAAAAATAATATACTTTTTTTATCAGATCGTAATTTGCTTATTGGGTGTTTCCTGTTCCTATGTTATTGCTAGGCCAGGAGTGTTTTCACCATCAGCATACTCTGCACCACTTGCTGCAGACTTTTTTGCTGGAGCAACAACATTTGAGGCTGCTGCTGGTGCGCCTTTTATTGCTACTTCGCCTTTTTCTGCTGCTGCTGCTGCTCCTTTTAGGGTAACTGATCCCTATGCTATCACTGGACCTTATGCTACCGCTGGAAATTTTGTTGCCGCTGGACCTTTTGCTGCAGCTGGACCACTTGCTGCCTCTGGACCTTTTGCTGCCGCTGCTCCATTTGCTGCCGCTGCTCCATTTGCTGCCTATGCGTCACCATATGCAGCTCCATTTCCAGTTGGTTACTCTTCACCAGTATCTGTCACCGATTCTTTTGCTACTCCATTTACAACACCTGTAACCATATCACCACCCGCAGTGGCTACTTATGCTTCATCCTACAATGCACATAATATCGCACATTCAATTGCATTTCCAACATCACAATACCTAGCACCTTCAGCTGGTGGGCACAGTTTAATTTATAAGTAAACTATTTTATGAGTAATAAAAACTATTAAAAAAATATGAACCGAATTTTTATATATGGAAATCAATCTATAATTTATCACCTGCAGTTGCCAAGGTTTATTTATGATCTCTTGAATTTTGACGCATAGTTTTCCCACCTTGGCACATGCCTATTAACGTTTTAGCAAGAAATACCCACCTAGGGTTTCAACCGTTTACATTACATTGTATTTTGTGATAATGAGCAACATTAAAAATGTGAGGATCATTTTTTTTATTCGATATCACCTAGTCAACTACGTTTAATTGAACCATACGTATTTCACTTGAGAATCACCCCCAATCATCACCTGACAATTGATTCGTCGTTCATGCTAGGCACACCAATTTCGATAAAACGAGTTTAAAGTTTTCCAAATTTATAATTTTAGGATCCCAAAAATGACGTTTTTAATAGTTATAGGGTTTTAAAAATGTACGCCTTTTGCGGTATACGCCAACTTTTGTATCAAATGATAATCAGGTTTTTCGGGGAATTTCTAGCAGATTGAAATCATGTGTATAAAACTATACAGACGCTAGAAAGATGGAACAAAATTCAACGAATTCTGATAGGAAAAATTCACAAAACGATTGTCTGCTTACTTCTCATCGACTGTTTCGAAGGTTTTTACTGTAATATTACGACATGTTTTTTTCCATTTTTCTTTCGTCTATAGAGTTTTGTACTTCGATCAGATCTAATCAAGTTCCCTGGTTGACCTGAATATCAATTACATTACAAGTATCTAATTACTTAAATACCTGTATTAGGTATTTCAAATAAAAGATGTTTTTTAATCGAGTTTAATATATTTACTTAAAATAAGGTAACAAAATACACAGTAAAAATAATTCCCTTAAGTGAGTTGCAACAATTTGTGCCACACAGGTTAGGCATTTGTCGATAAGATTAGGGAAAGCTCCACCTTGGAAAACTAAGATAACGTTTTTATCCCTAAAATATAGGTAGGTTTTTCTCCCTCCAATGTAGGGAATTTTGGTTCCCCCAGGGAAAATAAATTAAAAATCAAAATACTTATAACTTATAACAGTAAGGGATGTTTGCTACATACATGCATATATGGCTAATTATACCTACATATTAATAAAATGGGCCAATAACATCCTCTTGAAATTGCCGGCAGATTGCAGACGACGAATCTCAATTGGCAGGGCAATCCATACCTGCGTGCCGTAGCCGAAAAAACATTTTGTGCAAAAATTAGTTCGATGCCAAGTTATCAAAAGACCTCTTACACGATTGGAAGACAAAGATCTCATACAATTAGCTAAGCAATTATGATTTAACTTATTTATGATTCTAAACATCATCACTGCAATTCGGAATTTAAGATAATTATTAAAAGTGTATCCAAATATACTCCTTGAAAATTCTTAGACATTGTCAAAGCGTCGTAGTCCATAGATATATCTTGCGCATGAATTATAGGCTGTATTGAGCTTAACATGACAGGTGCTACTGATGTTCCTATACACAACATCTGCGTAGGTCATAATTGGGATAAGCAAGACTTTAACAAGACGGAGACGTGTCTCTTTGGGAGTATAAGAAGAATGAACCCACAAGCCTCTCAACCCATTGAAAACCTTACTCACAATTGAATCTACGTGTCTGCCCCAACCAAGCTTAGCATCAAATATCATTCCAAGATTTCGAACCGATTCAGAATATGGCACAGGCGTACCATCAAGGATCAATGGTGGAAAACTCGAGTTATTGATATAATTTTTATAGATGATATATGCTTGAGTCTTGCAAGGATTGAGAATTCGCTTGTTTTTCTTGGCCCATTCAGAGATTTTTAAGAGGGCACTATTAAACCTGTCAATGGCTACATTAAATTCACTAATTCATATTGGTAAAAGTAACTGCACATCATCAGCGTACAATTTAACAGAGCAGAACCTCAGCTAAGTCATTTATATATAGACAAAAAAGTAAAGGGCCAAGTATTGATCCCTGAGGAACACCTGAATAGAGGGTTTTTCTTACTAGAAAGCCGATCATCGGATTTAACTACCTGAAACCTTCCAGAAAGGTAGGAATGCATGAGCTTTATAGCTGAACTGGACAATTTAAATCTTTCCTTCAACTTTCTGCATAATATATCTATATCCATACAATCAAATTTTTTTGTGTAAAGTCAAGAAGACAAAGTATACGAGCGCATTTATCCTCTACCTTTTTGTCTAATAATCTCTTTTACATGCAGAAGTGCAGTAGTAGTGCTACTAGACTAGAACGAAATCCCTCCTGATTTTCACACAAAAGTCCCTGGTGATTTATGTAGTCATTTAATTGGATAAAAACAATCCTTTCGAGAACTTTAGATAACACAGGTATAGTATACCAATGGGTCTATAATCACTTGGAACACTTCCTCTAGAACGTTTTTGTATAGGTATAATATTAGCCTACTTCCAGCTTGAGGGATAAAGCATTTGTGTAATTGAGGAAGTTATTATATGCGTAAGAGGTGAGATTATTATAGGAAGTAAGAGCTTAACGAACTTTAAATCAATATTGTCCAAGCCTACTGCCTGCGATTTGATAGATTTTATGGCCAGAATGACCTGTTCAGAATTAACATTAACAAATGAAAAATCACCACTGTAGGTGTCAGGTACAATGGTCAATGTTTTTATTAGGCCTCGCAAAGTAAAGTAGTCAGTTAGCTTCTCAGGGGGAAGTTCGCAAGAATTTTTGTTTCGACCCACTATACTTAGATATTTAATATTTTTTCACAGTTTACTAGATGGAAGACCCGTATCTAATTTACTTTTGCAAAAATTCATTTTTACTCTTCGAATCTCCGATATAACTTTATTACGCAGGTATTTATAATTTCTTCCTAAATATTCACCCCCATATTTTCTCCAGCGATGATAGGCACGGTTGCGTTCCGTAATCAGAGCCTCAATTTTTGAGTTCATCCATGGACATCGAAACCGTGGAGTGTAGACCTTGGGTGGTATAAATTTATCATAGAGATATGATATCATGTCATTTAGGTAAGATAACTGGTCATTCTCACTACACAATCGATATATACTATCCCAATCGAGCGTAAATGCCTCGGCATACAAACTATCAATGCCAATATCTTTAAAACAGTTTTAATTGCATTAGGTACCGCTAGGGCGAAAGACACAAGAATATCATAATGATCACTTATCCCAGAGATTGAGAAACAATCCTGATGTAATACAATACTGGGCTAATTAGTCATAAGAATATCCAACAAAGATGCACCGTTCGCATGATATCTAGTAGGTTTGCTATTGATAATACTCATGGAAAAATTATTAAGCTGGGCAACAAAGTTTCTGCTGCAACTGTCATCTTCTAATAAATTAATATTGAAATCGCCACAGACTATATTTAGAGGATAAGTACAACAGACTTGCATGAGAGATTCATAAAAAAGATCTAGATTAGTGACACACCCAAGCAAAAACTTATTTACACCATGACATATCTGCACAAACAGGTACTCCACACTCCACGAGGAAATATTTGATGTTAACACCTCTTTGCATTTAAATTTCTTGCTTACGTAGGCAGCTACACCGCCTCCAATTGTAAATGACTATAGGTTAAACCTCACTTTTTTTATAATGATGTCATTTTCAAGCTGAAATACGAAAATTGTCAATTAATTGTTGCATTCCTAAATTATTTTCACATTTACCTTAAGTCACTGTATTAGTGGACGGCATTAAAAATGTGTTGAAGTTTTTTCTTCCCAATCCTCCATGCGAATCACGTTATTTACCTGAAAATCAAACTATAAATTATAAAAAGTATTTAATTATTAAGTACCTACTTGAAACACTTTAGCATGTCCGTAGACTTTCCCTTCACAATACTAAATGAACACAACTTAATCCGCGTGTATCCTAAAGAATGAGAACTCTATTAAATTTCTCTTTAAATTTCAATAGTATTCGGCAAAATTGACTGGATTATCAGTAGGTAGGTACGCACAAAACCACACAACTACAAATCAGTTCACTTTAATTGATTTCATTTCAGTAAACTTGATATGCAGTTGCGTGAGTCATTGGAGTATTTGTTTAAATTACTGTGTATAATTTATATTAACCCAGAAATACAGTTGCATCAGTGTGTAGTTATTATATTTCCTTACAACAAAATTCTCCCTGGATTATAATATGTCAGCCCCACTTAGTTTGCATTGTCGAAATCGGACAACTCCTTCGTATTTAGTATTGCTATACAGAAGCATTGACTTTCAACTATGTAGTCATTTAGCTACGAGCTGAAATTTTGTACACCATTTCATAGTAATTAAGGGTTTCAGTTCAAAAATGAGTATAATCGGGTTGCGTTCATAGGGTTTTCATAGAGAAATTTCAAATTTTTCATGTTTATTTCTCAGACATTTTCATATAACTGAAAAGTTCTTCGGTTCATAGGTTTTTACATTAAACCTATGAACTTGGTTATTAAAATTTTTATCGTCTGACGAAAAATTACTTTAATTATGTAATGAGCACATTTTTAAAACACAGAGGCCACTATATTTAACGAAATTTATCTATTGTCCGCGAAATTTATATCTGGCCAATTATAACTTTTTCTTCCCAAGAAATTTCGGGATCATACAATTTCTTGCCCCCATCATATTGTCAGCTCTGGTAATAAACGTAACGAGTTTTGAAATACAATTCATGTTTCGTTTAGTATTCAGGAATATATAAAAAATGAACCTCCAAATAATTAACTGGAAACACGGAAACACATTTGAACTAACCGAAATGCTCGCTTTATTCCATGTTGAAAATTTCTCTTTAGATGCGGTTAAACCGACGTATCTTTGCAATACTCACCAAAATGACAACAGAGTAAATACATTATACTCTGACAATTTCTATCTAGACTCACGACATCTGGTATTTACCAATTTCACAGATAAAAGATTCTGTGATATTTTTAGAAATCTGTTCAAAATTCTAACATTTTCGGCTCTTCAAATAAGTCAACTCTTCATTGTGGCGGGATGAACTCGAATGCTTCATTTTCATCGTTAAGTTAATTCATTTGACTAATAGAAACATATCTCCATCTTTTTCTAATCCTTGCAACAGTTCCTATAATCTTTTCTCCCTCGCACATCTCAAATTTTGTTCACATAAACTACAAGAATACCGCACTTTCAAAGCCAAATATTTGATACAGCCAAACTTTTCATTCAAAATTAACACATAGCACACGTGCGGCGAAAAGATATATTTTCTTCATCTTCTTAAAGTGACTAGGATAAAGGAATTTTACAATAATTTTGCTAAAAGTCACTATTTGAAAATATTTGTTTTATATACCTCTTTTACTTTCATAGAAATCCAAATTAGTCAAATGAATTTACTTAACGATGAAATTGAGTCATAATGGTTCTCAAAAACGAATAAACTTCTACGATATGAAGATATTGTTTTCGAAGAAGTATCCGGCTCGAAGAACCATGAATTAAATTTTTGACTGTATATGTATGCATGGTACCTGGAGTCGGATTACCACTTGTTTTCTTCTTGAGTTCTACGAATCTTAATTATTATTTACCAAAAACTTCTCCATTTATATCATAAATTTGACTTTGTACAATCATCTAGGATGCCCAACTTAATTGTGATATGTTTCAGATATCACATAATTCTCATTTTACCCATTCCTTTAGTAATCAGTAAAAACTCAAAAATGTTCATCAAAAACTTTATCAAAATATCTATGGATAAGCAGTGCAAACAACTTCCATTTATTTACTGCATCCATCTCGTAAGAAAATTATTCCTCTAATTACTCGGGCGGAAAGCTTCAGTTATTACACACGAATGGCAAGAATTATTCTTGTGTAAACTTAAATTTTCACACCTTCACGTAAACAAATTGCTCAGTGAAATTGTTTAAGAGCGTCAATGACCAGAAATGGAGAAATTGTGTGCGGGTCAATGCACAAAAACTAGACAGGAAAACGTCAAAGTTTTGAATAGAAAACGTTAGTTCGTCAGAATGAAAAATTTTACAAGAGGGGAATAACCCGTATAGAAGACAAGAGCCTTTCCTCATTGTGCTTACTACGAAATATCACGAAGTGAAATGACCTCTCGAACTCTTGTCCCCCAGTTTTTTTGTAATTTATAACAAAGCATTGGAATGAAGAGAGTGATAAAACAACAAACGTAAAAATGGTACATAATCGTATCTTGAAAACGAGGATAAATTAAGGCTTATTGAAGTAAACAGGAAAGTTCGAGTTGGAGGCTGTGTCGTTAAAGAAAATTATATTAAGGACTACGAGAAGGAAGTAATTCATCACGTGCGTTAGATAATTTTAAGAAATTTATTTTTTTATTTAAATTTCTCACAGGAGTTAATGGAAAGCAATTGTTTTTTTTTTTGTGTTTAAGATGTAACGAAAGTTAGCAGTTAATAGCGTTGGTTTTGTCAAACAGTTGGGCATGATATGATTACTCAAAAAATGCACCTTTAAATAAACTAGACGAACAGTTTTGATTGGCTTAAAATTAGCGCCAGGTTGCATTAAAAACACCAAAACTAGAAAAGTTGTATCAGTATATGTTGCCGCAGCTCTACAAAAAGGTTGCCATATCGATTCATAATAGCTTCGTAGATATTACTTTTCAGTGAAAAAAGCTACAAAATTCTATGTTTCCTTATTAGATGTTGAATTGACTTCCATAAAACGTACATTATTAAAAAAAGTACAAGACAACACTTAATATAATTCTGCGTTCTATAAGTTATCAAACAACAAATAAAGCGTTTCCCATAAGCGATATATTTTAATATCACGAAACTCTTGGAAATTCAATATGTTCTTAGGATTAGCATACCTGCAGGGCTGATATGGGAGTGTAGGGAAGCACGTCGATCCCAAACATCCTAGACCTATATTGTGTCTTACCTGTAACCAATAATATGTCGCTGGAAGAAGACATTGCTGAGACTGGGTGCCTTATCACCTCAAGCTCTTCTAAAAGTTTTGATTTTTATGCAATAAATTCCACTCTTAAAACGAGGAACTCCAAACTCCTGCTTGACTTTTTAGTAATTAAAAGTCAAGTATAAAATCATCGAATTCTTATGGCGTAATCAAGTATGGTTCGCGGTAAGTGAAACCTTAATGTATCTGCCTTAAAACTTTTGCTTTCTTAACTCTCCCTCTCTCTTTTTCACTCTCTCTCTATCTCATTATCTCTCTCTCTCTTTCTCTCTATCTCTTTCCCTCTTTATCTCTATCCATGGCTGCATAGCGATTTTGATGGAGAAGCGACCCTTTAATTTGGTATTCAATCTTATATGTAGTACATAACCTCAAAAATTTCATAGGGTTTCAAAACACCAAGAAAATTTAAATGCATTGAATCCTATCTGCACTGCACTGTAGCACGTACAAGAACCAAGAAGAAAATGTATATAATCACATTTAATATATTTATGGAATTTCTTCATTTCGATACATCTAGAGCTAATTATTGAGCTGTGAACTCATTGCTTCTTTTACGTCCATTTGCAAGACATTTTCCATTTATAAACCCACCCTGATAGTGGAAAAGTTCTGAAAATGTACTTCGCGAGGCCTGAATGAAAGCCTTCCAGATCCAGTGAAAAACGACAAGCAGTCGGGAGAAAATTCAGGGATAAACACAACTGTCGCGTTATTAAACGCAATATTTGCGTATGTAAAAATAGGACAGGTAGCGCTGCCGCAAATGAAAAGCCCGCACTTTCAGGAGGGAATCATCAGTTTTTCATTATTTTTGATTTGGGATGTGTTCGGTTTACCTAAACCAATGAAAAGAAGCAAACCCATTCAGGTAGGTATATTTCAGGAGATAGACATTTTCCTAAATAAAAAAAATTCCTTACCTTTAATATATTAAATATTTTGATCAGATCAAACTTTGGCTTTTATCTTGTAATATCTGTTGTGAGATTTGAGCACACAACGCTTCATCTCCCGCTTGAAATTCAGGGTTCCCATGACTGTTCCGCATATATATGATTTTTTTTCAATTTGAGGTTACCTTAGCCATATTTTCCATGGTTCCATCGCATCTTCACTTTCTGCAGCACTGACACAAAACTGATACACTAATTCTAATTTGTCGGCGCATATCACTCGCGTTATCTTTAATATGCCAACCTACATACCATTCAATGTACTTCAAAACTACTGTATAAGCCTTGATAAGATGTAAGCCAGTTAGCATGAAATAAATCTGTCGTATACTTTATCTTTGAATACTTTTTTTATTATGATTATGATATTAAGCTGTGAGTACTGAATCAACCCCGAAAAGATCTTAAAATAATGAGCGCGAGGGTATATATCCAGTGTTCGTTTTATTTTATTTCATGAACAGAAGTTTCCGCAAATGATTCAGTACAATTTCACGGGCTGAAGTACATGCAGTTTCACCGATGGAATAAAAGAATTATGATTGCAGTGGTAACCCCAAAAATCGTGCTATCAGGGTAGTCCATTATTTTTAATACATATGTAGTAGCAAAGATGGCACAACAACTAGATGTCGCATGCAGTACCAAAAAAGTACACACAATTTATATGGCTGGGTGGTCCATTCCGGAATGGACCATAACATTTGAAATGATGTATACGTAGAGTGATTCATACTTTTTCGTATCTGAAGTGTTGAGGGAGTCGATCAAATGTATACAAAACTGCTATTATAAAAGCATTTGCTTTCAGTACGCTCTAAAACATGTTATGGTCCATTCCACAATGCACTACACTTTTCACAATCTGTATACTCTGCTCTAGTATGCCATGCGACATCTAATCCATTTACAAGAACATTTTCTATGCAAAATGAATAAAAATAAAAATATGCTCTACAGCTACACTGTTTCAAGGCTATAAATGAATTTGAAATTTACCGTTCTCGCGAGAATGAATACAACTTATGATAAATAGTTTTTAAAATATAAAGTGCCGCTCAAGACTCTCCCAAAGCACTTTGTAAGTGGTCAGGCCATATCAAGATTTGAGCTCTGTAAATAAAATTTCAAGAAAGTGGCAAAAAACACAAGTTGTATTCGTTCTCGGGAAAATTTCAATTAGGTTGATAGATTTGGAACAGTATAATAAACGGATAAACTTTTATTATGGAATTTCTGTAAAATAAAAATAAAAGACCAATGAATTTTTGATAACTTCACATCTATTTCAGATCGATTTCAGATTGAAAAAAAATGTCTTGGCCAACCTTCACTGGTGTTAAACCAGAGCTGGAATAATAAAGAGAAGCAGACGATGAGTATAAAAATAGTTCTCAATGGATGTTACTCAAATTTCACACTACTCAATGCATTCAACATGCTACATAAGTCGAAATTCAGTATTTCTTTGGGTCGTACGCACCTCATTTTAGGTCTGGAGGAAATTCGTCCCTCTGAGCCAATAGACGTCCCACATCCAAACTGGGCAACATTCACATATAAACTAGGCGACATTCACCCTTTTGGGCAACACTCCCCGCGCATATAAACTAATACTGATTCATCCACCGTTAAACTTAAAGCTATTTACCTAAATATTACATAATAAGCACCTGCTTTAAAATACAACAATCAACTCAGAAGCACTTAAACTAGAAATTTAACCTTCTCCATTTCACTTGCACTCTGTGGCTGTAATTGATGCTAAAATCATTAACAGGCCTTGCCCTTCCTGATTACCTCTCGTTTTTCCGTGTTTTAATATCTATTGCCTTAGCACTTATGGCCACAGCGATGACTTAAGACAAGGCTTAATAAATATTCTCCAGTTTCATAGTCAAGACTTAAGACCTCACTGGCATAAGCCAAGTTTATCAGAAGCCCGTCATTTCGAAGGCTTAAGTCTCTGATGTTGAAGTGAAACATATGAAGATTATTGGTAAATACACATTTTGCCTAAATATTATAATTTTTATTAGTAAACGAAATTAAGTTTAACCCGGTAAAAAGTCCAAAAGAGTAATCTTTTTATTTATTAGTAAACGAACGTACGTATACTAAAAGTTATATTTTAAAACTAAATTGAGATTTTCCAAGAGTAAATAGTTCTCTAGTTCCCAGTTTTCAGTGCTGTCAGATAGCTAGTGTCAGCATTCCATTTGCCGTTTTTAGGAATAAAGCAAACAAAAATGAGTTATTCATCTAATCCAGAGGATATAAGAAGAAACGCATAATATAATAAAGCAAAGTGTGGCCCGTGAGAAAGTTATAAGGTGCCCGTATTATTTCCAGAAATGGGATGACGATGATTTTTGTTCTCGGTTCCGACTGTCGAAACATTTTTAATCCATTATGTCTATTTTCCTTTAAAAAATTATAAATTACAGCGGTGCTGACAACTTAAAAATTTTCATCTGCAGCTTAACTAAGCCTCAGCTTACAGAGTACTGTTAAACGGAGTTGGCTTAAGCCCAAGACTTAAGCCACACCCATGGCTTATCTGAGCTCTGGCTTAAGGCTGGACTGTCAAACCGGGCATTAGAGATATCCTTTAAACTCATTTATTCTATTTTTGACAAATCGCCGCCCGTCAGTTGTTAGAATACGACTACCCGTTTTCACAGAATCGTTCCTTGGTGTAACAAGTCTATTAACAGAAATGAAGTCACAAAATTAAAAAAAAACAGTTATTTGTGATATGTTCAAGGTTCAAAAATACAACCTGGGTTACTTTCAATTTATAGTTTCTTGTAACCAAATTTGTGTAGATTGGCGCTTATTTGTTTGCAGAAATTCTAAAATTTTCTGATATCTGCACTAAACCGTGACCGGCAAAGTTTGCTTCTGTAATACATTGATAATATGTGTAAGCAGAAAATTCAATTGATGCATAATTAAAAAAAAAATGAGTATAAATTTCACAATTCACAGTCACACATGCACAAATTTGTCTATTCTTATGAACTTTTTAGCTCAGTGCCTTTGCAGAAAATATATTATTTGAGAAACCTTGAACGACAAGCATAGCTGTTATTTGTTTAAATAGTTTAAATATTCCTATAATTTTTAGAGTCTAAATATTATGATTTTGATGCCATTTGGCAGTTAAGCACTGTGTTTCGGATCGTTGTTGTCTTGCATAAATAAGCTATCTCCAGGCACGCAGCCAAGTCTCTAAACACTTGGTAGATATGCGTCCTCTAAAATGTATATAGTCAGTTGGTTTCCTTTGATTCATCTCCAAACCATTAATGAGCTACCATCAAATTTGAGGGCTTTCTGATTATATAACATTCTTGTAAGCCAACGGACTCGTTCACCCATGTCCAATGCCGCTTATCTGAACATAACCGGTTTAGTTTTGACACGTCAGACCATGTAACAAACTTTCATTACTCTGGCGTCCAATCTTTGTATTTTTTGAAAAATTGAAGCCTCGCTTTTTTATGGTGATCGGTTAAAAATGGTTTTTATACCCTGGATGAACTGTATAGGGTATACTAAGTTTGTCATTCCGTTTCTAATGCACAGAAATAATGATGGTAGAGCAAAATGGATTGGACACCCACGCATATTATTAAAAGTTATGTTGATTTTTGCATGTCCATCTGTCGGTCCGTCCGTCCCTCTGTCTGTCTGTCTGTCTGTGCGCACGATAACTCGAGAACGCGTATGCTGAAATTTTGTACACGGACTTTAAAAAAAAGTAAAATTAATTTCGAAAATGAGATAAATCGGGCAACTGCTTCGTGGGGTTGCCATACAAAAATTTCGTTTTCCACGACATATCTGGACACTGCCGAAGAACTCGTCGATATAGAGAGCTAAAATTTGGTAGATGAGCGTTTCCATAGTAATAGCAAATAAAATTTTAAAAGTGGACTACATCGGACCATCACTTTTTCGTGTTGCCATATAAAAATTAAGGTTTTTTACGCATACTGTGAAAAGGATCAGTCCTAGACATTTTTGTTGTACGAAAAAATTCCTCAGAACACGAAATCCTATAAAATTGGTTGAATGGTAAGGTGTTCCACATTCGCACTGTTCGGGATAAAAAAGCATCACGGAATTTTACTGTACGGCCGAAAGTAATTTGAAGCGTTAAAGGATGTGCGCGGTTTGCAGCGCGAGTATTGCGTGTAGGAATCAAGGGATTAGACTAGATATTTCATCAGAACATTGACCATGCGAAAAATCACTTCAAAAATCAAACTTTTACACATGAGTGATCATACGAGATTTCATACGGGCATTCATCTAGGGTATCATAAGAATTGGTCTTAGGTCAATTCTAGCTTTTTTACTTGTTGTTTTTTTTACCTTTGCTTTTACATTAAAATCTAATTCAAGACATCTTCGAAGAATATCATTGAAAGCTGGAATATTTAAGGTGGTGCGGATCACCTTGTTGACTTGTACGGCTATATCTATCGTTTCAGTCATAATCAATTTTTTATAGAACGATTTGTCTCCGGAGATGGCTTACTTGGTCCCAGGGTTCGTTTCACACAAATCTGTTACTGTTTTCCATTATTTGCTAACGAATTCTATTAACGCAGAATATATTTTCAGCAAGCTTCGAACTGAGTACTTTTTTGATGCTTTTTCTGCCTTCACCTTCTTTTGGATAGCTATTGACATTTTTCCTTAGGTTAACTTTCATTTCTATTAGATTAATTTAAATTATTTCATTTTGTTATGACATAATAATTTACTAACTCACCGAAATATCAACACAAAACTATTGTTTTTTCTTTATCTCTTAACCAGAGACTCGCTGTCCCAGGGATCGAAAGAAGTCTAATTCTCTTTATATCATTTCCACCGCAGCGTTGCCACTCTTCCACAATTGTGGAAGATCTTCCACAAATTTTCAAATATTTCGATTCTTCCACATCTTCCACGCAAAGCTCAAAATCTTCCACATTTTTTGTCTTTAATTTATTAAATAAATGTTTGTGGTTTGTATTTTGATGGAGATTTAGTAAAAGGCGGGGAAAAGTTAGCTAAAGAGATTAACTAACATGTTTGAAGAATTCATCTTCAAAGAACTCAGCGAATATACATATGTGTATTTTTGCATCTTTAATTCGTAGTAGCGCTACTGCTGAAAGGATATTTTCTTCCTTAAACGAAATAAAAAACAAACAAAAAACAAATCATTTGGAAATAAAAACCGTAGAAAGTATAATATTATGTAAAGAAATGCACGACAGAACAACTATTTTTGAGCCGCCCTTAGAGATAATTAAGTTTTCCAAAGCTTTAAATTTGTAGACCGTAAATATGTTCCTATTGTGTAAGACAAGTTTAGTTACTAGGTACTGATCCATTTTTTATTTTTATATACTTAATTGGAAATTTTGCTAATTTTATTTTTGATTTTGTTATGGTTATAGCTATGAATATTTTTTTGGTTTCTGTTTTGGTTTCTCTTTTTGGAATAAGTGTTTTATTAGAGATAAAATCTCTAATTTGTGACACACTCCGCTTTTTCCATTTCTACCACACTTTTCCAATTTCTACCACACTTTTTCATTCAAATCTACCACCGGTTTTTCGAAGGAAGTGGCAACGCTGCCACCGTAAGCTATTCAGCTCTTGTTTTCGCAGTAGCTTCCTAGTTTTTAGTTTGCTACCGACTGCTGATGAGGTAAGTACGATTATTTCTGTTGTTATTGTGACAATGTGCATATAGCTGTCCTTAAGACTGCGCGTCTGTTGTTACGTAAGTATTTTTGTTTATAAGAAGTGCACACTTTTAGTGAAATACTGATCCTAGTAAAAGTCAATTCACGAAAAGAATAAAAGGAAGTGATACAGATTTTAACAAAAGGGTGTCTGGAATTTTTGATAGTCTTATTATGACATATCAGATGTTGAAATTTATAGAAATCTATAGAAATATATAGAGCAAAAGCAATAAGTACCTACACACGTTGCAGGATTCCTATAGCCGACAATTTTTAATGTGATTTTCTGAATTTCAGGTGAAATGGATCCTAATTCAATGAAATTAATGAATTTTTCTTATGTTTTTTGTTATCTGTTTCCTCTATTTCTCTATATTTAAACCATTACAGTTTTTTAGAACTTTTACTAAAGAAAAGCTAAAAAATTAAATTAAGTTAAATTATGATTTTTAGCTCTCATTCGGTGATAAAACACATTAAAATTTCAATATTTTTTTATATTATTAATTTTTAAGTCAATTTTAATAGCGGTCGGTGGGACCGCGTGTCTGCGATAATGTGACAGATTTTTACGTGTGTAGTAGAGGGTTAAAATATTTCGTCAAGCACGCCACTGCAACAAAACAACTGTAAAAAAATAAGCCTTTCCAACACTATTCAAACAAAATTACTATGAAATATTTCAAGAATTTGTGAGGGTAGAGTGGCTTAGAAAACGCAGTTGTGAAATTTTTCATTTTTATGAACTGATTTGCTAGTCACTATATGTATAGCAATCATGGAATTAAATGTACAGTTATAAGGGTTATAAACATTCTCCAGCAAACATAATCAAGCATACACACCAACAACATCCAATATGTATGTGTAGTTCGCCCCTTCCCTGACCTGACGGGTCGGTACGACATCGCTACAACATTGACTCGGTACACGTGCAGCATGCCGAACCACTGTCGCCGCTGTGTATTTTAATCGATACCAACGCATGGGTCTGCTGTACAGCGCGGTTGTGATGAAATGAAACAAGTTTTCGGTATGTATGCAGCGTTGCGGAATGGCTTGTTAGTTTAGTCGATAAGCGGCATTTGCCGAGTTGAAGTGAATATTGTCGTGAAAAAAAATGTCCGCTGAATTAAATCTAATTTTGGAAATAGAGAAGCACCCTGTTTTATATAATTATAAATTACCAGAATACTCGCGAAAAAATTTCACAGACAAAGCCTGGGGAGAAGTTGCGTCAAAAGTAAACCTTTCTGGTAAGTATATTTTATTTATTTTTTCATGTGTCTCATACACAATAGTTATACTGCCATGGAAGCGCATGTACTTGGTTTAACGAAGTAATTAAAAAAGTATTTACATACTGTAGTTGCAGGTAATGGTTAAGTTAAACATTATTAGTACTATCTTCATCTATATTAAAGTTTTGGGGCATTTCGGGAACTATTTGGTTATAGTGAACTAAACCACTGTTGTATAAACCTTCTCACAATAACAAGTTTAAATGTGAATAGTTTGCAATTTCTTGGTTATGATTCAGAAACAATTTCGGTTTTATAATTTAACCAAACTATTTAGTTATGAGAACCATCTAGTTCGCGTAAGGAGTTCTAAGAGTTATAACCAAACTTATTTTTGCAAACAGTTGGGAGCTATTAGTTTTGAGGTTATGACAACTATTTGCGAATTTGTCTCCTTATCCATATACGAATTTTGAACCAGCTTACTCATTTAATGAGTTGTAAGGAATACTTATGAACTTGGGCTGGTAACCAAATGCATACTATAAGCCATAGTTGTTAAATGTGATAGGGACATAGTTCTCACAACCATTCTTGTATTCTGCACAGAACCAACATTTTAGATGTTGGCAATAAGTTCAATGTCGCTGTCATCTCTTAGTCGCGACGATCTTATAAGTATAATGAAATTAGATAACAATAAATGGTAAAAAGTATACCTACTCAGCAGAGCTGCAACATATAGCTTCGAATTACAACTCCATAGTTTTCAGAACAACTACGTGGTTGTGAATTACAACTCCATAGTTTTCAAAATAACTACTCAGTTGTAAATTACAGTTGAATAGTTCTCAAAAGGATCACTTAGTTGTGACCTCCGCTGTATCAATAGGATGCAATCGAAAAGCAAACGTGATTGCCTAGCGGACAGTCGCCACTTTTAAATTTAAACATAAACAAACAATAAAAGAGCGAGACAGCTATACGAAATTGTTTTCTATCTTTCATCACGTCAATAATGTGGGTGAGTTTACTTTCACGTTGTCAAACAAATTTAAAAACTTAAAATAATTTTTGTTTCGTTGTGTGTAATTTTTTTTACTTTTATTTAAGTTTAGTTATCTATCAATTAGAGTAGTTGCCACATTAGCAGTCCTCTTTTGAAGCACATACTACTTTTAATTACGAGGATGACCAATGACTGTGCTTTGTTATAAAACAACTTCGGTCGGTAATTGTATGCAAGGTATTCTCATTAAAGTTTTGACACATTGCAGCTGATGTGCTGTATATTAATTTTTATAGGAAAGATAGAGAGGAGAGAGAGTATTGTGCTCTCTATACCGTACTTTCCTATACATTTCACCATTATTCATCACCTAATGGGGAAACATGGTTCCTAATGAGAATATTTTGTATTCTATATACTTTGATTGTACGCATACCATTGCATCAGTCACCAGGAAGCCTTGTGCGCTAAAGATAATGAGGTTTGATGATGTTCTTGAACCAATATCAAAGCGTAAATTGTTGAAACAGTTTTATATTTTGAAAGTTCAAGTAATGAGATTTTTAGCAGAAAAATGAGTCTTGAGTTTTTTTGTTTTAGTATCCCTAAAAGTAGGTATAGGGGACAAAAAAAAAAGATTACAAATGCTGTATTGCCATCTATTTCGATTCTATATATTCTTTTGGAAAATCCACTGGACTGAAACTGGACTATGGTGCATTTCGTATAGAAGTTATTATTTGAAAAATGGTAATGAGTTGTTTACTCTTTCGAGACCCGTACAATATACGAGTCTACAGGCAATTCTCAACCTACTGCATATGAGCAGAGAAAATTAAAAGACAACTACCAAAGAACTGTCCGTTTCTGGCATCAAGCCGAAAATCAAAAATTCCATAAAGACATTTTTGAGAATATAGGTACTGTGTGTAAGTGTTTCGATCAGCAGTAACAGGGCGATCTCATCAGGACAGCAATGAACCCTGAAACTGCCTGCTGTCTACACTACAGTGAACTCAGATGCCAATAGTTGTTGGTGGATATATACAGATTTATTTAAAAATCTACATGTTAACCCTTTTAAGGAAAATTGGTTGTCTTCACAACTAAAATGATTTTGGGGCATCCCATTTTCAACTAGTAAGTGGAAAGTGGTAATGAGTTGTTTACTCTTTCGAAGAACAGTGGAGTGATATTGTTAATAGTTATAATTAGTAGAAACGGAGTTGGGAAGCTTTTTAATCCTTACGTGCTTCCCATAAATTGCTTCTAAGCGGTTTGGTACATTCCATATATATCATCGAATCAATTGGTTATATGAATCCATTTTTCGTTACAAGGTATAACCATGTACGAATCGTGTAACTTATCCCAAATTACTAACCATGTTTCTTTTATTATATCAGATATTGTAGTATATCCTCTAGCAAAATATAGTCCCAAAGAGACTAACGTGGCATCCTTCAGCAAGATACATTAAAAATAAATCAAAAATAAACATAAAATTCAATTGTTATTCTTTCTTTGTTCTAGTAAACGACTGTAAAGAAAAATGGAGAAATATAAGATCTTCGTTTCTTAGAAGTTTGAAATGTCCACCAAGTGGATCTGGGTCGAAGGCACGAAAACCATACTACTTAGCAGACTATTTATCATTTATAGTACCATATATGAAACCATCGAATACTTCAGAAAATTCATGTAATCTTCCACAAACTGATAGGGAAACGACTTTTTCACCAGTAGTCACGGATATATTTGATGACGAATCACGAACTGTAGATGTCAATACTCAAAATGAGACAGCTCCTAGTACTTCTATTCGTACTACAACAAATCTGCAACCATCAACCGAATCTCAATCTTCTGTTGGTCGCAAACGCAAACGACCAATCCCAGACGTTGATAAAACTTTCATAGAATATTTACGAAATAAAATCGAAAGGAAAGAAAGGGCTGAAGGAACTGTACATAAGCATTGCAAATGTGATACTCTGATAATAGAGAGAAATCCTATGAGTTTATTTCTCATGAGTTTATTACCCGAATTTAACACCATGACTGACGAACAAATAAGAACTTTTAAAATAAAAGCCATGATGCTAATCGATGATATTAAAAGAACAAATATGTCATCAGGGATGAATACTCTGGAATCTACAACATCTGCTATGCGCTCAAAACCATCGTATAAGTTCTCATTTGAGGAATCATCGTCATAATCCTCAGGATATGTAATATATCCTGAACTACCTAATTAATTTCAGCCCATTCATAACTCTAATGACAGATAACCAGCAAGTGCCCAATTTCAACAAACTTATAACTTATATTTTATCTTAATTCAGTAAAGATTGAGAATATTAGAATATGAATTTTATTTACAAACCTTAATGCTATTAGAATCCTTTCTTCAGGGTTAACACATCCCATCATATTAGTATTTCTAGTAATAGCTGGCGAGTTGACTCGAGGAAGTATCCATATAACACAATATTTTCTTCTCTACTTGAAATAGACATGTTTTTTCCATGGGTCAACAATTACCGAAAGTTGGTCGAAAACGTGTTCCTGTCCATAGTATCCATGTATGACTGTGAGGGAGTTCCAGGAGGTTTGACATCGACGGGATAAATGTCGTACCGATACTATGATGCTACCGTTCAGTATCGTACTGATCCGTCGGGGAAGGGCCTTAGCTATCCGGTTACATTTAGCATAAACCCTCATTCCCAAAGAGTAAGCCAATGCATATAGTAGATACTTAACAAGTTTTATCTTTTTCAATACTTATTGCCACATCTATAATATTTGGTCAGGATCGTTACTTTGTTAAAATATGATACGTAAATTAAGCTGGGACCGTCATTTCATTGTGGAAAATTTTTGAATCCTTCAAACTGTAGGGATCACTTATATAGGTGTAATTTTATGCCCATTTTCTAAAGGGGAATGCCCACTTTTCATACAACTTTAGACCCGACACCTCCAGACATGAGAGATGTTTTTAACAATGCATTATGAATTGATCCTCTGAGCATATTTTATAAACAATGTTTATTTGAATTATGCTAGGGATCAGATGTAGCTTGAGCAACTTTCTTGGACAAACAACTTACTTGCAATTATTTCCGGTGTACCATGTTTATACTTTTCTGAAAAAATACAACAAATATTCGCAATAACTAAACACCACACCGGATTATTAAGGATCTTGGACAAATTTCTTTTGTTATATAGTAATTCATCTGGTCTGTGCTTAAATACAGCAAAAATGTAATAAAATTTCTAAGAATTAATAGTAAAAAAAGAATCTGGAAATCCTTGTTGCTGATTCAGCCAAAATACTCAAGTCATATACAGCAGCCTGTAATTTCAAACTAAACTCTAATTATGTGAAAATTTCAAATGAGGGTAATCAAGTGCCCCGGAGTATGTTCCACCTAGACGTTCCAATAGATAGTACCCACCTAGACAAAAAAAAAAAAATTAATGGTGTCGGAGTTACATGGTGATTAATAAAATATGGCAGGTTTGCACAAAGCGCCCTGTATCTGAAAATGCACATGGCGTGCGATCACCGTCAAAGGCTAATTTTATGCGGAACTTCATGGTCTTTCCAACACAATCACAGCGCAATCGGCCCATACTCCTCTCCTCTCAGGAATTATTGTGATCTAAACTAAAAATTTCGGAATTTACTTCCCATTTTTTTACTTTGCCTCGTTTTTTTGCAAAAAGTTGGTTAACATAATTTTTTTAATAAAAACTGTAAAGTGTGGACTTTCCTCTGTAATTTTACCTATTACACTCATCTGTAGCCGTTTAAGAGTTATTAGCGTTTAGTGTGTGGTCACAACCCTGTACTTTTTAAGATACTGGGTAATTTGTGAAAACCTAGGATATTTTCTTAATCTGTAACTCCGAAACGGTTTTTGTGTGACTACCCAGATAACATTTTGGATCGATACTCAGGCATCAAAAAGCCTTCATTAATTCTTTCACTTCGCTAATGATGATTTAATGCAGATCTTTCGAATCATACCATCAATACGAATTGATTGTTGTGGTGGGACCCAAATTGGGGTAAAAAGATGAAAATGATGAGTGGTATCGATGTATGATCAGTGCCAGTTCAGTTCCTGTAGTCAATACTATGATTCTTTTATTATACCTAGCATTATAGTTTTAAGGGGAAAATCGGAGAATTTAACAATGGCATAGTACTGATATTGTATTGATGTCTTTATGATCCTTGGTATCTTTTCTGCATTAACGACTGATTTCGTAAATTTCATAGTCATTTCTGTGGAAGTTATTCAAGTTGCTGGAAGGTATTTTTGGTTTTTGTGTTGTCGGAATAATAAATATAATATCTTCTTTTGTGGAAATTAATTGTAAGTGAAAATAATCAAAAAAAAATCCAGAAATGAAAAAAGAATTGCTGGTGTTTCGGCGAGACATCTCCGAAGATTAGAAGAATATGTAGGAACTTTGAGTAATCTGAATTAAATTTCCGAAGAGACTACTTTTAATGAAAATAATTAGCTATATAATTTTCAGGTAATGTGTTACTTAAAAATTTACAACAGCAGGATAGAAAGCTGAAACTACTGCAAAATTTGATGAACAGACGACAAGTTTCAAGTTCAAGTTTCCTATCAAAGAAAATAAAAAAATTATCCAGTTGGAGGAGTTTCTTTCAAACAAAAATAATAAGGATAAATTTGGAAGTTGAAATCAAAGTTTTCATATATGACTTCAATTTAAACTGCTTTCACCATTTCAGAAACAGAGGAATTTGGAATAATGGAATTTCATAAAGAAGTAGACGAAGCCCTTCGGGCTGCTTAAGTTAAAGTCAACAAGGCTGCGTCAAAAAAAGATAAATAACTTATCACTGTTGTCAATGAATTATAATACTGTTTTAGAAACGTGTTAGATAGTTTTAATTTCATTATTGTAATCAAAGAAGGAATTAATCTTGATTTTTTATTAATAAGAGATTTAAAAGTTGAAAAATCTACATTTTTCATATGGATTTGTGGCAAACCATAATTACATACATTCATATAATCTTTATTACATATGAAAAATGTAGATTTTTAAACTTATAATTATCTTATTAATGAAACATCAAGATTAATTCCTTCTTTGATAAAACCCCACATTACGGTATCAATATAAATCATCAGTACGGGGTCGATAAAATTTTCGATATGGGGTCAGAGATATATCGATGCAATTCCTTTTTTCTACTTTGGATCCAATTCAGTACTTCTCCAATATATCATTGATGCAAGGAATCAAAAATAAATTTCCCCTTCTCAAGAATTCGACCAATCAAATTGCTTATAAAGTGGAGTAACAGTATTTCATCATTACGGTGCTATCTGGGTAGGAGAGTACTATTACCTCCAACTCTATGGACCACTTAGGTTGAAACAGCCTGTATAAGTGCTTAGCAATTTTATATAAATGCATCACTTATTGAAGCTGGTGACCTTACAGCTGAAAACTTGAGATCTCCAAAGTTTCTTCATGTGAGCTAGATACCTCAGAGTTACATATTACTTTCCATCCTTAAGCCCGGTATGCTAGAGCCAAGGAATTTTTGTTCCTATACAAAAACTATGTAAAAAAAAAGTCATGGAATGCTCAAGGAATTTATTTATTTATTAATTCGAACAGAAAAACTCTACTTCTCGGTTGACAAATAGAGGTCGTTGTTTTTCGAAAAATCCATTTAAGTCAATATTTCTTGAAGAAATAAGTACTGATATATTTATTTCTGTAAGGAATTTTGACGTTGGTGGAATAATTGAAAAATTGTTGGAAGGAACGGCGATTTTGCAAGAGGTGAATCAATTTTAAAATGACAAATGGACGAATAAAAATTGTTTTACGTGTATCTTCATTTTTCATTGGGAATTATCCATTTCTTCACTTTCTTTATTATTTCTTTATTGTCAAAAATATCACACAATTGACAAATCCAAATTTAGCAAAAATTCCTTGACCTAATGTAAGATATAAGTGGAAAAATTCCTTGACCGAATTCCTTGGCTCTAGCATACCGCACTTTACCAAAAATGGTTTCACCATTCGTAGTAATTTATTAAATGTGCCCTTCATTCATGTGAAAATAGTTTTTGTAATCTATCGCTTCCGTAAAACTAATTCATTTTAGTACTTAATACAAAATCGGAATACTTTTCACGGTTTTGTAGCTAGCTTTACACTTCAGTTTGTGCTTAATTCTAAAATTATAGCAATGTAAGCTTTTCTCCGCAAATCAATTAAAAAATTCACACAACATAAATGAACTTCTCGCTCGGTGAGTTGAGAGGTATACTGCTGAAACAAATACTTCCATTTTTAATGAGATATTGTACGGTTTAAACATAATGACAGAGTAATGAAAGAAGACTTCCGGAAGTATTGCCATTACAGGTAAAATCATTATAAAGTTCTCATATAAAACAAGAAAAATAGAGCAAATTTACTCCATTAGGAGTAAAGTGACAGACAGCACGTGTATAGGCACCTTAACAGAACTCACAAAGAAAATCAACAGCCACAGCAGTTGGGTGATAATTTTCGTTTGGACAATTTTTGTGACTGCGGCTGTACGTGGATTTCATAAAATCTGACTTTGAGTGTTCCCCTCTCTCCAAATGCGATGCCAACAACTTGATTTCGTTTGCGATGTCACGTTAAAGTGAAGTCAATCGAAAACTTAATTTTTTTTATGGTGTTGGCACACTGACACACTGCCGTTCGCTTCATGCGAATTCGCAAATTTACACATGAATACAGAAAATTCTCTGGTGTGTTCTCTACACGCGAGCTTGCGTATTCGCACGAAGCGGCCAACAGTAAACAAACAAGACTCCCGTCGATAACGCAGCGCAACTAATTTTTTTCTTCTGAAATTTTGTGGCGTAGCACAAATAAGCAGAGCGAAGGCGAGAGAGAAAATATGATGGAACTATGCTTGGCTGCTGATGTGACGACATTAGTTCTATACATGCTTCGCGCGAGACGAAGCGGAACCGCTGCTGCTATTACTACTCATCGGTTTTATATAGAAACTTTTATGTGTATGGGTTAACTCTGAAGGAAATTCGGTAGACGCGGTTGTAGCGACATCGTGGGTACGTGACATGCGGAATTGCGTTGAGCGAATCGCATGAAAATTTTCATTTCAGTCTAGCGGAAGCATTTGGTCTTGTTGTCTGTATGTACATTGTTAAAAGTGAATTACCGCCGCGATGAGTACCGAGATGATATTGATTGAAAAAATTCGAACTAGAAGTGCTCTGTGGGATCTTACAACTCGAGGTTATCACAACAGGGACATTTCTAAGAAGTTATGGGATGAGGTGGAAGAAGAAACTGGAATTCCAAGTAAGTTGTTGGATTTTTTTTACTTGTATGTAGATATGTAAGGCATTTTACTCCGTTATTCACTTTGATTTCTGTATTACTTTAAGTTTCTTTTTGGATTACATGCTAGAATTAGTTACGGCAAGCAGCAGTGATTTTCATACATACAGTGGTGGCCAAAATAATGCACTGTAGCCACAATTAATTAGAGTCAGACCTATAGTGAGGCGTTTTGATGGAAACATTTTTACACAAAAATTTATATTATTGAAATGAATTAGATGTGTGGATATCTAGGCTTACTTTTCTGCATACTAAGCCGGAAATTATGCAAATATTTTTAATGAATTCAAAAGTTTTCCTGAAATAAAAAATGTAGGAGGAAATTTTTTGAATAAAAAGTGACCATTTGCGAGAAAAACTAACCGTTCGGTGACAAGAAATTTATTTATTTATTTTTCCCTATAGTTATAAAACATCTGACGGTTATGTAAATTAATATGTATGTATCTAATAAATAATAAAATAAAATAAATTAAGAAAAAAATAGTAGATATAATTAGAAAAGTAGGAAGTGCTACCCTACCCTGGATTTTTTTTTTCAGTATAGGTATTCAAAATATTTCTAATTATATTCAAGTTAATTCAAGGAAGATATTTAAAAATCATTGTATTAAATGAATTGTTAGATGTTCAAAACAAATTTTTATTTACTTCCGACCGATCAGTATTTTACTGTTTTTTTTTGCAATGTGTTTGAAAAGTTCTTCGTGCAATCCAAACAATTTTTTTTCCTACAGCAGTAAAAGAAGGTGATTCATTGTCTACTTTTCTTCTTATCTGTTGTGGCGTACCTCAGGGCTCCAATTTTGGACCATTTCTTTTTAGCTTTATTATAAATGATGTATCTAATGTAATTAAAAGATTCCTCCATTCAATTATATCTTGAAAACAAGTTGGTATTGAATCCAAATAAATCTAATTCCATTTCAATATATTTATAAAAGCGATATTTATGCTACTAGACCTACCTCCTATTTTAATCAATAATACTCACTCTGCCATATCGTGACTTAATTGGGAATTTAAGAATAATATTAAATTATAGCTTAAGTTGCTGCAAGTATGTTAGTAATTTTATCCGAAAAGTTTATGGCTCCCTTCGTCAGTTATGGGTTACAGCCTTAGATCATATAACGAGCAGTATAGGCTATGAGGAAGAAAAACTTAAGCATTTTTCTTCAAATACTTGAATCACATCGATGAGTTTGTTTAGTCATGGAAGTCGTAAACTATGATATTTTCTGAGCGGGCACATAATTTAGTGGTGAAAGTTAATCAAATATTGAACAAGTTTTATAATTTCCTGTCACCGCGATTCGTATCATTTTTTCAGTTTATAATTTTATAATTCTTTTATAACTTATTACATTTTTAAGAGTTTTCCTAGTGCCCCATTTATTTAATGATATTATTTCTTGTCGTTGTTACCTTTGCTTGACTGACATCAAACAAGACACCCGATGACAATTCAATTGTAACTGACAAAACTAAAAACCCAGCCCTCTTGTCATTTCCCTCCCGTGTCTACAAAAAAATTGCTTATCACATGTACACGAATTTTATACAAGGTAGCCTATCCTTTCGTTTTATGATCTGAGGTCACAGCATATCCTCTGTCTTCTGAAATGCTTGATTCAGTCTGTAGTTTCTAGGCTCACAACGAGGTATGAATATTTGTATGGCACGGTGTACATTCCAATATGGGGAGCGTTTTTATTGTGTTCAAGTTCCTCGTGCAATTAATGCAATTAATTAACATCTGACCTTTAGCCCATGCGCTCCAGCAGGGTTTTTCTTAAATTGATAGAATCAACTATTTCTACCTAATTGACAATGAATCCTTTATCTTGAATAACTAATTATATAAATATATACTTCTTTCATTTCTTTTATTTTGGTTAGGTTACTGATTACATGTTATTTTTCTACCCTAGATGAAATCTATAGGGGTATACTAAGTTTGTCATTCCGTTTGTAACACCTCAAAATAATGATGGTAGAGCAAAATGGATTGGACACCCACGCATAATATTAAAAGTTATTTTGATTTTTGCATGTCCGTCCGTCCGTCCGTCTGTGCACACGATAACTCGAGAACGCGTATAGTTAGAGAGCTGAAATTTTGTACACGTACTTTGAAAAAAAAAAGTAAAATTAGGTTCGAAAATGCGACAAATCGTGGGGTTGCCATACAAAACTTTCGCTTTCCACTATATATTTGGACACTTCCTAAGAACGCATCAATATAGAGAGCTGAAATTTGGTACATGGTGTTTCCTTTCTACTTGCAAATAAAATTTCAAAAATGGACTAAATCGCGCAACTCCTTCTTGGTGTTTCCATATAAAAATTTAGGATTTTAACGTATACTGTGAAAACGATCAGTCCAAGACATTTTTATTGTACTAAATGCTTCTTCAGAATAAGAAATCCTATAAAATTGGTTATAATCATTTTTTCTGTCCGACAAACCGTTCTAGAAATATATGCGAAAAACAACTTCAAAAATCAAACTTGCATAGATCGGTGATCATACGAAATTTTATACGGGCATTCATCTAGGGTATCATAAGAATTGGTATTAGACCAATTCTACGTTTTTTACTGGTTTTAGTAGTTGTTTAGTTAGTAGTTATTGTCACTGATGGCTTTACTTATATTAATAAGATTTTAAAATCTTTGTGTAGTTGTCATATAAATATTATAATCATTATCATTTAGTTGAACGCATGGGATGACCCAGTTCTTTAGAATTTCAGAACAAATAGTTTCATTTTGCATAGTTTTTCATACACTAAAAGATATTTTTATCAGATCTTTGGAAGAAAAAAAAAGGCTTAGACTTAAGCAACCCGAGTAAGTCATAGTGCATCGCTTTTCATCGTGGCAATATTGACTCTATAACGCTTCCGACTTCAGTGAATATTTAGTTCGTAATCTCGGTGTAACTTTAAATTCTAATATGAAATGTTACGATCATGCCAACTTAAATTATAGCAATAATTTATGGCATTAATGTGATATTGTACTTTCGTCAATGTTCCGTTGTCACCTTGGTATTCTACAACATTTCACTCAAACTTTCCTTGTCTTTCCTATACGCTCGAATAGCACTGCCCCAGGAAATTTTTTGACGCTTTTAACTATATATAGTTCGTTTGAGGACTTATTGTTTGATTTATATATTTTGAACAGGGTTTTACAGTTTAATTTGCTTCGCACCTTTCAACTGGTCCATGTGAGTTTCATGCTTCAACCCTTAAACTCCACTAGGGGACACAATATATGAAGACGGCATCGCCTGCAGTGACTTGTTCGCGCAAGTTTTTTGAATCCTCTAATCAACCATCTTGTTTTTAACAGGGACCGAACTACATAGTTCACAGTTATGACTTTTTACGAAAAAAGCTTATTTTACTTGCTATTTCTGACCGATAATAGTTTTGAAACTAGAAAAATAAGCGCGAGAGCTTGATACTCTTTTTCGATAAAAATATAAAGCCAACTCGGCTTTTAAATTTTGCTAGACGAAAACAGGTGGTTTTAAGGCTGGCTATTTTTTTCGAGTAAATATGAGAAGTCAATTTGGCTTTTTACTTTAAGAAGTGGTTAGTAGTTGAAGGCACTCTTTTAAATTTTGCAGCCAATTGAGAAGTATCGTAAAAAATAGTGTTTCAAAAATAATGTTTTATTTATTTTGTTGATAAAGAATTTAGCCGAACAAACAATATATTTTGCAAACTTTCTCCCTAAAAATTGAAACACAGATCATCATTCAAAATGATTCTTAGGGCTGAAAAAGCTCTTCCAACCCTTACTTCTATTGGGGGGGGGAGTCGACCATATGACCCAAATTTCGTAGAACAGGAAATAAATACTTCTGGGATGATTCCAACTCACCTCATGCCGTTGTCGCCAGTTTAATTTTTAATAGTTCCATGAAAAATAACCAGCTTCGAAACCTGTTACTTCCAGCTCGAAAAAAATAAAAAGCTCAGCTGATTTTTGCCAGAAAAAATTAACTTTAAATTATTTTATAATAGAAATAACAGTTTTATAAAACTTTTTCTTAAAAAAGTTTAGTTTTCAAAAGCTTTACAGGACGGGTCCCGCGATAAATATTTTGGTACGATCATAATTTATCTCAGATTTTTTTGATTATAGATTTTCATAATAACAGTTATTTTAGGTCCCTGATTTTTATACCCTAGATGGAATCATGCATAGGGTATACTAAGTTTGTCATTCCGTTTGTAACGCATAGAAATAATGATGGTAAAGCAAAATGGGTTGGATACCCACGCATAATATTAAAAAGTATTTTGATTTTTGCATGCCTGTCTATCCATCCTCAGGATGTTGAAAAAATTTTAATTTTAATTTCTAACCATATCAGCGCAACTTAAGTTAGTTTTAGTTTTTATGTAGTTTTCTTACCACTTTATTGGATGCTTGTAATTCTTGTATTATCGATTCCCTGGAAATAAATGAAATGAAACAATATTTTATATGGGAAAGAGAGATTGCGTTGTGAAGAAGAAGAATTTTATTGAAAAATCCGAAAATGTGATTTTTATTTTCGCAATTTTTTTTGTTTTGGATTTTTTAATAAATTTTCTGAATTTATGCGGTTCTCTATTGAATTAACAAACAACAAAAGATTTTGTACAAAGAAGTTTGCTTTAACAAATTAATTTTATCTTTTCATTTCTGATTTTATTTTCAGAAGATGCAGCAAGAAAAAAGTGGAAAAATTTGAGGGATACGTTCCGAAAAGAATTGAAAAATGTTACGAAAAGAAAATCAGGAAATCAAACATCAACTCTCAGGAAATCAAAATGGATACACTTTGAAAGTTTATTGTTCTTAAAAGATGTTATGTTGCCACGACCTACAAATGAAAATTTGACCATAGTTGACAACACTGAATCCTTAGCAAATGATGAAACCGAACACTTCAATCACAAATTCCTGAGTGACACAAATATCGAAGAAGATAATTCATTGCGAACCGAAGAAAAACAATGTGAAATGAGTCCGGAATTTGTGGATCCGCCACCCCCTCCAATTTTCTCTAAACAAAAGGCAAAACGAAAGAGTCCCCAACATTTCGAATTTTTGGAATTGGAAAAACAAAAGCTTTCGCTCTTAGAAAAGGGCCTACAGCATGATATGGATGATGACTACCAGTTTTTAATGAGTTTTCATCCGTACGTGAAAAAGATGCCGGAAGAGAAAAAATTACTTTTCCGTATAAAGATGCAGGAAGTCTTGTTTGGTGTTATGTATGGGAAAGACTATAGCCAATCGACAGGTTCTTGTCGAAATCATTCTCTTTGCACTCAAATGTCATCACAATACTCTGTACCCTTATCAGCAGCATCAACATCATCATCAACATTATCAACAACATTAGAAAGTAATAAAAATCGAGATGCGAATTTAAATCAGTTTCATAATGAAGATAACGGAGTTAATAATTCATCAGAAAACTGTACATCTTTACAGCTACTTGATCATGTTTGTAAGAAAGAATAAAGTCATAGTATTCAATAAGTTAATAAAGGTATTTTTAAGATTAGTTAGATTAAATGAATTTCATTCGTCGCAGCTGATACGAGGGTGATTTACTTTTAAGTTATACTGGCAAGAATTGCGTTGCTGATCTTTGCAAATCACTTTTCACCTGCATACAGTTTTTACAATCTCCTTGAGATAAATTCCACTTTCACGTTTCTTCACATCTTTAACATATAGGCCAAAATTTAATTTGCTCTAAAGGTTTTTTTCCGATTCGACAGTAAGTCTTATTGTAGCAGGCCTGAGAAAATGCTGTCAGCTCCAGGCGATTTAAATAGCTTGAAGGAGGCAATGCCCTCGTGGTGGAGATTTTGTCAGAGAAGGTTTTCACCCTGTTTGAAGGCCTACGCTAAATCCTTAATTCTTCTGGGATTTTATTTTTATATTCTATTATAGCTGATTTGATAAAATGAGCTTGTAGTGCCTAATAATCTGACTGTTTTTTCTATGCTACTAATATAGCCATCATCTGTAGAAAACCGATATTGTTAGACAAATTTTTGGATCTATGGAGACTCAGAGACCCGGGTATACACTCCGGAGACGAAAAAATCTCTAGAGACTTTTTTGGTCTACAGTCTTCATATTTTAAAACAAACAGGTCTCCAGATTCGGTCTCCGGTCTCCGAATTTTGTTCATTTGTCGTTTCCAGGTCTCCGGATACTATTTGTATATTCTGGTTAGTTACATGTAGGTCTACTCGGAAAAGAAAAGGATTAAGGAAATTAATAAAAAAACTAATAATTAATATAATGAATTTAGGGCATAAAATATTTTGTTCCGTTAATATAGTTCTGGTTATTTTTGAAAAAAAAAAACAATCGAAATCGCACAAATTAGTCTTTATCTCGTAAATTATACATCAATGATATATTTTTTGAAGCTTTTTTTTTTAATAACTTTTGAGATAATTTTTTCTAACAATCTCTTGTTTGACAATTAACAAAGATCTCTGGAGATCTCCAGAGATGAAACTTCAAATTTCGTGTATACACTTCGGAGACATGTTTCTAAAGAGGTTTTTTTTATTAAGGTCTCCGAAGACCTAATTTTTTGGTCTCCAGAGACAAAAGTTTCCTGCCTTGTAAACATTTTGGAGATTATAGTCTATGTAAACCAGAAATTGGAGGAGTCTCTCACAGTGTGGCTTTACATTAAGACAGACATGTTTAGAGTCTTGCGGTTGTGGCTAGGTAATGAATACCTTCACAGAAACTTCTTTAATATCTTCCTGTAGATCTTTTCAATTATTTGATGTATTTATTCAGGATCTGCTTGTTTTCGTTCTAAGGTTCTGTTCCTTGCGCCATTTTGAAGAGTATTCTCTAGTAGGCTATTATTTTCCCAGTTTTCTGTTTTACTGTAGAGTCAACCCTTATTATCTCCATACGTTTAAAAAAACAACTTTGCTTGTAGAAGTAAATAATTTATAAGATCTAGGTCCTCGCCGTTCGCTATTGACTCTGTATCATCGAGTTCCTTTAATCCTGTTCTAATGTAATTCCCGTAAAAATATTAGTCCGTGACTCAATGAATTCTTTTGTCCTATCTTTGGATATAAAAAGCTTTAATTTTCATCTTATGGGGGTATGTTCCAAAAGGAAATTTTGCCTCAGATGTACCAATTATCAATACAATTTATCATACTGACAAGTCTTTGGGTTGACTACTACTTGTCGAATGGCATTATAGAATGTTGATTGATTTCTTATATTGGCAATTTTTATACAATTTTTATTTCAGAAAGGTACTCAACCTGTGTCGATGTCACTGCTTCCCCATATGATGGGTGGATATTCGTAGTGCTTACTTCTTATCTTGTTAATTTTCTTAAAGAAATTCAGAGATTTTAAAGCGACTACAACCTCATATTTAGCCTTGTTCGTTCGCATCTCCACCAGGGCATCAGTTAAATCCCCAGAGATGAGTTCCGAAGTCGAAATAAATTTAATAGTTGGTTTAAAAAAGATTGCCATCATTGAGGTGGCGGGATTCTAATCCCATATCGACTTACGTTATTTAGTTTATAAAGTCCTTCAATTTGCCTTCCTAAATCGCAGAGTACCTAATTACTAGTATTTTTAATTTTTTAATTGTTCAATAAAGTTCGGTCAGCAAAAAAAATAGTGAACTCTATTTAAGGGTGCGATAGCTGAGGCCAATTATGTATATGGAGAAAAGGAGAGTTAAGGTGCTGTTACAGTCTGAGAAGTTGCAATGTGTAAAAATCTAAAGAGAAGGTTGCAAGTGTAATATAAACATTTTTGTTTGGTTGAAACTTTTGCTGCGGTTGCGCGAGCACTGTTTTAAGAGGTTGTTTAAATTTGTGCGGAAAGTAACCAAATTTTAATTTCACATTCTTGAAAAATCATAATTGCTTTGTTTTAATTATTATTTTAAGGAATGGATAAGGTAAAAAGTAGTTGGTGGAATCGAAAGAATGTTTGTGGAAAATCCGAATCGATCATTATCATGGCCAGAAGGAAAGGAAATGTGTATTAAAAGACAGAGCAACTTAGAAATCAATTTCCTTATATAGGGTACGCCAGACTAATATGACTATATGTTGCCAAATGATTCCTTTCGTTCAGACAAATCAAAAATTATATGGCAATAGGCGAGTTACAGAGTGATTAGTAAAATATGCTCTTTTTTCATTAAAGACCCTATTTTTTGAAAAGAACATGGTATATGGTCTATTTAAAGACGAAATTGTATGCAGAACCTTTAGGTCTTTCCTCTGAATGTTAAACCACCCCTGTAGCCCTTTCCACTCTAGAGTTATGACGCTTCAATATAAAAATCTCGGTTTTTAAATTCTGTTTGTTTTTTTGTTTGGGGGTTTTTTTTAAATCCCCCCACTACCATACATTTTAGTTACAAAATTTCGAAAGCCCAGCGTCTCTTCTTTAATTGAACCTAAAACACTTATGTTCTATCTGTAACAGTTAAAGAGTTATTAGCTTTTAACTCATTCAGGTCACAGCTAATGTGTTCCCTTAGTAACTGAAAACACATTATTTAAAAAAAATATCGTCTAATTTCGGTATGACCTGAATATGCTAAGAGCTAATAACTCCTTAACCGTCACAGATAGAACATAAGTGTTATAGCTTAAGGGGGAATACCAGTGAACGGAAAAATCAAATTTTGAGCCTATCCACCGCTATAATGGTTTGAGTATGAGAAAATATTATTTGTGCTTTAAGCTTTTAAGCTCTATTCTCTTTGGACAGGTAATACAGACACTACTAGCACAAACTATATACACAACACATGGTCAATTGGGAAGGATTTTTTTTCTACTCAGCTCACACAGCCATCTCCTTCATTCACACTATCTGAAAATTATCCAATAATTACTGGCTATTTACAATTTCATAAGATAATGTGCAATTGCACTAATATCAGTAAATTTTTGAGGCCATAATTTTCTTGGAATGTATCAGTCACTACTCATGTACATTGTATAAGCTTTCTGCACCACGCGCCACCTAGCAAAACTTTTGTAAACAAAAAAATAAATATGTCCATGATAATACCACTTAAAACAGCAAGTGTGTCCATGATAATATCATTTATTGACAATTGTTTTATTATTAGGCCTAGTACTAAGGTCCGCGCTAAACTAAATTTTAGTGGGTCTCCAATATCGGGCAGTTCTTTAGCAGCTAAAATATCACAGCGGAGACTCAGAGAAAAGATATTAAAAACAAGAAGAAGAAGCATTTTGCAATTTTTTTACGGAAACACAAAACGCGGTCATAATATTTCTAAAATTATTTGGAAATATTAAAAATATGAAAATAATATGCATAATGTATAGGTACAATAAAAAAAAATTAAGAATGATATTGAAAATAAATTCAAGCTAAATTTGTTGGAGACTTACTGGTGGTGCCATCTCTAATCAAAACCCAAAGACAAATTTAGCGCGTTGACCTTAGTACTGTTCTCGCTAAAATTCAGGATAAATTTTCGCCAATATCTTTTAGCTTGTTAATTTTCATACAAAATTTAGCTTAGCGACGACCTTAGTACTAGGCTTAACAGAAGAAAAATAAAATCGAAAAATAGTTAAGATTTGTAGCAACAGGAGCTAAAAAACCATCACAGGGTGTACATTTTCTCGAAAACAAAGGAAAGTCTATAATTTAAAAAATACATGACTTAGATTTTTTATATTTTTCTGGTAACTATTATGAATTGGTTTGTCACCCAATTCCGGCTTGACGTCGACTTACGGGACACCCTTTATAATAATTTCTGGATTCATTTTGAGAAATTTTCTACACTTATCTGACGGATTGGACCTTTATCTAAACAAAAACATTTTATTTGGATTAAAACAACACAAGTGCTCTCGAGATATCGGGTGCAAGGTCAATTTTTACTGGTTTTCCCTCTTAAGCACATCCAGCGAAAATGACTGAAAAAGGTCATTTTCAAATGATAATTGCCTACTTTCTGGTACTTATTGAGCTTTTTCAGCCATTTTCCCTGGATATGATTAAGAAAATGTGCAAAAATCACAAAAAAGGTTACATTTTCGGTACGTTTTAAAGCTAAGGTTTTGGGCTTCTTAAATCCAGGATGAAAAATTGGTATTGATGACGAGTTTTTTGATAAAAATAATAGTTTAATACAAAAAAAAAGGAGGAAAACATTTCGAAGAGGAAAGGAAGACGGAAAAAAATTATAGACCATTGGAAAGGTCCAACGATTGCTATCTGTCTACAAAATTTTAAATTATCAGCATAGTGTGTACTGTTTAGAAGTTATAGGGTGATCTATAAAAACATACCCAAATATTTTTAAGTCTTGTTATCTCGGATGCCATTAGGTCCCCCCCCCCCCCCCCCCTCTTCACATTTTTTTCTGGTCTATGCATGACCTATCTGTAGTCTTCGGATATTACACCACTTACGGGACACCCTGTATATAAGACCAATAATATCTTAGATCAATATTATAACTTTTTTATTGTTATTTCTAAATGACCTTGGCATTTTTTTTTGGGTTAAAGATCATTTAAAGGAAATGAAACTTTACTTACAGATCAATGAAATTCATCTCAGAAACGACCGAACATTTTTGTATATTTTAGCGGTATGTATAGAAGTAAAGGACTAACTGTAAAACCTTCATAGTAATTAAAAATCGTATTTCTACAATACCCACCTTTTTTTATTTAAAAATTTCAGTATTTTTGACATTATAAGTTTTTGAATAGTTATTTATTGGAAAAATAACAAGGCAAACGCTAAATTTGGACAACGTGCGTGAGCTCAAAGCTTTCGTAGGAAGTAAGGTCCGAAGAAAAGCTACAATTTTCAATCTACGATCACCAATGGATTAAGGGAAGCCTGAATAGTGTTTCCTATAGAATGTACAATAATTCAACGCTTTTGAAAGTAATATGACATAATAGGTAATATGAGATATGGAAATAGTTACAAACTGCCAAATTAAACAGAGCTGTCAGCTGTAAAATGCTATAACGGACATTTTTTATACTTGAGCTGATCGCGGAATCGAACAAGGCTGTAGTGGCTCATCTGCAAGACATAGACTTACAAATGTGATGTATGGAGGTTCGAATCATTACAGTAACCAATATTTTTTCTGTTTGCTACACATACATAAATAGTCTACTCCACACAAGATTTGACTGTGGCTGACAACTACAAACACTTCAAAAAATGATCTAGGTGGAACCAGCAAATGCATCAGAATTCCACAAATCGATACCTATATAAAGGTAAGAGGATTTTATCATCCTCGCTAACTTGTGAAAATATGTTCAGACAATGGAAAAACAATGGGACAGGATCCAACCAGCGATGATGATAAAAAACCAATTATGTTTTACATGATAAGAGTTATATTTACAATAGGAGGCAAAGATGCAGTCACAATATCTGTTCAAATTACAACTTCTTACTTAAGCAGCAAACGAGCAGGTGCTGCAGCTGCTACTACTGGAGCTGGTGCGGCAACATATGGCGCAGCTGCAGCATATGCAGCTGGAAATGCTGCAGCATGAGCAACATTATGAGCATTATAGCTAGAGGCGTAAGGGGCGACAAAAGGAGCCGAATAAGCAGCCGCGATTGGTGCAGAATAAGCAGCAGCAACTGGTGAAGTATAGGCAGCAGCTACAGGAGCCGTGTATGCAGCAGCGATTGGTGAAGTATAGGCAGCAGCTAGTGGTGAAGTGTATGCAGCAGCGACTGGTGAAGTGTAGGCAGCAGCGAATGGTGAAGTGTAAGCAGCAGCGAGTGGTGATGAATATGCAGCAGCAAATGGTGAACTGTATGCAGCAGCGACAGGTGTAGTGTATGCAGCAGCATATGGGGAGGCATAAGCTGCACCGGCAAATGGAGCTGCAGTCAATGGCGCTGCAAATGGAGCTGCAGTCAATGGAGCCGCAACAGGTGCTGTATATGCTGCTGGTGCAAGTACTCCTGGCTTAGCTGCAGCACAGGCTAGAGCCATTAAGCAAACGGTGATCTAGAAAAAAATCCAAATTAAAATATTAACAAAACTCACGATTCCTAGAAATATCGCTAAACTTACGAATTTGAACATTTTTGCAAAACTTAAGTGTGGTTGACTGCTTGCTTCAGTTGAAGTGCGAAGACGATTTGTGATGCCAAACTGTATGCGGCGACGGTTTTTATAGGTATTTCACTTTCCATCGTCAACTGGAAATTTTTGTATGCAGAACGCATGATCTTGAAATTTTCGAAATTAAATTTAAAGCAGTTAGCAGGTAATCAAATTCGCAGTTACTCAATTTGGCACCGGTTGCAGTAAGTTGGGTAATAACAATTAGACAGCTCACTCCTTTGATTATTTTCCTGTTATTTGTTCATAAAATTTCAATTCACTCTGTTTTCCGACGTAGGATAGAACTTCAAGCCCTCTGTAAATGAATAATTTACGGAGAAAGTTCACGCTATTTTTTCCTGGTTTTCTTACCGAACCAAACAAAAAACGCCCTAAGTGCCTACTTAATACGAAATCGTGAGTTCTTCAACTCTAGCAGAGCTCCTCAGAATAAATTTTCTTAGAATTGTTTTAGTTGGGCTAAAGTGAGGTGAGGGGTTTCTTCATTTATGCTTATCCTCATAATTCAATATTGATGATTTCGAGATGATTAAACTTTGTTTTAACAGTTTGTTTGTGTTTTGAAATGAAACTCCTTAAGGAAAAGGTGAACGTATCTTTGGCATTTTGATGGAGTAAGACTTATATCGGGAATGAGAATTTGTTTTACGCCTATGGGATCTGGTAGGCTAGAAGCGAAGGAAAATATTGTAAAATTACATAAGAAATGTACATGAATGTATATACATATGTGCTTTTATGACAATCAGTGAACTGCGGATTGACTCTAGAAAGTATTTAATTATTCAGGTGGCAATAGAAAGTAACTTTCTTCTAGTTTCATTCATGTGAAAATTATGATTAGATTTTAACATACAGCAGTGAAAATTATGTTTCACTGGATTGGTAATCATTTTAGAGATTATCTGAAGCTGCACAGGAGTAAACATTGAAAGTGACTATCACTTTGGTATGCATAAGTCGAACAAATAAATAAAAAGTTCGAGATCAAACAAAAAGAATCTAGTTTGCTAGAAAGCAGATATCAATTGAGTCGGAAAAAAGGTATATTCTACATTGGCAAGACTACTTTACTTTCTCTAGAAATTCTCGATAGTTTGTAGATATTTGTGCTGCAGAAATAATAATTTTCTCTTTCGATAACTTCGAAGGGTCCTTCGTATAGTGACGGAAGACATATGGTTTAATTTTATGCTTTGGGATAAAAAGAAATTTCCAATCATTTAAAGGCTTTGAATACCAACGGTTCATAGTAATCTTTCTAGAATGCCTTGTTCCTATGATTTGAAAATGTGCAAGGAGATTTTGCACAAAGTTTTTTAGATCTACAAAATATTAAGGTAAATAAAAACTCTCAAGCTCAATGATTGATACGTGTACGTGAATTGTAGGAAATGAACATGATCAATTTCTTGTATCGCCATAGACTCGAATAGAAACTTTTAATTTCCAATTAAATCTTCAATCGTTCCTCTGGCTTATAGATGATATAAAGCTATGTCTGAATTCTCTGAAATGAAAGAGTTTTAATACGCATTGATATCCTTCGCCGGTTGTAGCTTATAATGGAACACCAAAACGACAGATGTTCACAATTTTTGCGATAATATCTTTGTTGGATATGATTCTAGTTTACGAGTAAGTCCATCTATTTTTACCCAGAATAAATTCAATTTTAGTTGCCAATAAAATTGACAAGATGAAAGCGATTAATTTAGTATATAGCCAAGCTCTACTAGTATACCTTAATACCTTTAGGAAAAAAATACAGATACTATGTATAGTTAATAAATATTAATAAAACTTATAAGTTTTTAAAATTCCGCCAAAGTTTGTATTTTCGGGAATTGTGAGATACCTGAAATTATCATGGTTCGACATAAAGCTTAGGCTAAAGTGTATGATGATTTGGTGCATAAAATAATAATAATAAGCCTTATAAATGTATACAAAATTCAACAGCCTTCTAAAGAAGAACCAAAGCTTTTGTCGAGTTTAATAGTATTATTAATTAAGTACACATAAAATCATCGACAATTGTGCACACAGGGGGGGAATGGTATACCAAGATTTTTTTGGAAATGCAAAATGCAAATTGCACAAAAAAAAAAGTGAAAGAATTGTTCTGAGTAGCTACGGGCTTGAATTATAATTATTATTAAAAAGGAGATACAAGCAGAGATGTCGACTCTCATCTAGTTACTCGACCTGTAAGAATTTTTTATAACATTACCCTATACCCCAGGGCCAGGGTGCGCATTGGAGCTTAAGGTCTCTTAAAAAATCTGTAATGATTTTGGAGTCCACCCTTGGAACATCTTCTGTCAATGGGAAGGCCTTTTCAATATGTTTTAGTCTTATACGGCCCAGAGTTTCACATTCACAGAGGACGTGTTCAACTGTCTCATCGTCTTCTATATAGAGGCGGTAGGTCTCACTATACCAATTTTCATTTTACTCAACTTTACTTACATTTTCAACTTTTGACCAATTGAATTAAAACTTGCGTCAAATAAATTAAACTTTAAGCCAAAGAAATTCAACCTTAAGCCAAAGAAATTCAACCTTAAGACAAGAAAATTCAACCTTAAGCCAATAAAATTCAACTTTAAGCCAAAGAAATTCAACCTTAAGCCAAAGGAATTCAACGCTAAGCCAAAGGAATTTAACTTTTCCTCAAACAAAGCAGACTTTTAGTAAATTAAATTAAACTGTAGTTGATTTCAAAGAAACTCTAGTCCAACTAAAATAACAATTTCTAAAATATATACAGGTTATAACTATTGCTGATGTGTACAACCAAGGCATTATTCACCACAATACTATGAACATGCAATTCAGATAAATATTGTGAATTTTTAAAGGAACTTATCGATAAAATTAATGATCGGGATGGTACTTGGTTTATTATGGACAATGCCGTCATACACTAAACCTTACAAATAAGAGAAATATCTTTTGTCCTCCCGAGTATAACATGGCAATATTTGCCACCATACTCGCCAATGTTGAATTCCACCGAGAAAGTGTATTCCAAAGTTAAAATTACAGGATCACAATCTCTCTGAGGTAATTAGCGAAGGCTTGACTTTAATTTACCAGGACGACTGCACTAACTATATTATGAATATGTTGATGAAACTTGGACAAGCTACAGTAGGAGATCACCTTCATTGAGTGACAAATTATGGAACATTTTAATTTTAAAAGACCGTTGCAGGTGCAATATATTATGATCTCTATATATTTTAGAAATTGTTATTTTAGTTGGACTACATTTTATTTGAAATCAATTACAGTTTAATTTAGTTTACTAAAAGTCTGCTTTATTTGGCTTAAGGTGGAATTTCTTTGGGTTAAGGTCGAATTTCTTTCCCTTAAGGTTGAATATCTTTGGCTTAAAGTTTAATTTTATTGGCTTAAAGTTTAATTTATTTGACGCAAGGATTAATTCAATTGGTCAAAAGTTGAATTAAAATGAAAAACGGTATATCGAACTTATACATCTCTTTAAGATGGTATCTAAGTGGGCAATGCCCGTTATGAGCCTTAGTACTTTCATGCTTAAAATTTCTTTGATCCTCTGTTGCGAGTACGTAATGAATTTCTTCGCCTGTTTGAACCTCGGGATATTTTTCCATGCAATTTTAATTCTGTCCTACCAGAGTCTGACCTGGGCCGAAAGTTGGTTTTTGGGGTGTTCAAGAACAGGCTCAGGGCCGATTAACAGAGATCTAGTGATCCGCGACCTCATTGCCTTTAATATATTAATGTTGGTACCCAAATCCTTATTTGTTTCAGCCAGTTGCTTCACAAGACATAAAACAGCTTAGATTTAAAGATAAATGAATTTAACGCTTTGAGTGCTCCTTGGAACTCTGATATTATGTATATTTTTGCACCACGCATATTCATATGAATAATTTCGCGAGCGCAGATTTCTATGGTGTGAATTTCTTCGTGGGAGATATTTGGTGAGGCCCCCAGTGCCTTTGCGAGATTGTACTTCAGGCCATATAACGGGCTTGTCTGTGGACATCTGTTATATTTTGAGTTTGGTGGAAGGAGGAGTTAAATACTTTTCTCCTCATTATTGTATTTTTATATTTTTATAAACTAGTATCTAATAGAGAATTATATTTTTTATTGTATGCATATGCATGCAAATACGTAAATATATGTACGTATATCTAGGTATACGTAGGGAATTGTATCGATTCCATTAATAGTATCGAATCTATTTTTTAATTCATAGCAAATTAAAAGAAATACTTCAGCACAGTTCAATACAGATACATATAATGCGATGCGAGCAAATCTATTCATTATTCCGCTCTACGATTGAGATAGGACTTCTTACGAATTGATAAAACTCTGATAAAGTGCTGTGCGTCAAAGAGTACTATCGAGTAAATTATCGATACTAGTGAATTATGTATCGAAAACAAAAGTAATCGAGTTCGATGCTAGTACGGTATCGATACTTTTTGCTTACCGTTACGTATACCCAGTTTAAATTTTCTACCATACCTATATACTTTTATTCCGAAAATCTACTATGGCGCCTATATTTTCCATAACATAGAATTGTCATCCATTTTTAAATAGAGTTACATCTTTTTACGATTTAAAAAAAACAAACGAAAGCCCCACGTATTAGGGAATATTCCCTAATACTACCAAAAAATACCTAACCCGGGGGTTACACCTGCAAGTACAGCTTGCATGCAACTTGCACTGCCATACTTCTTGCACGTGTAACCTTTACTGCCATGCTGGCAGTACAGCTTTCAGCGCACTTGTATGATGAAAAACCATGGCAGCTGGGAGATAGTAATTTGACATTTATACAGTTCTCAAAATGGCGGAAAAGAAATGCTTAGAGAATTTGATAAATTTATTTTGGTGAGATTTTCCTTTATTGCTATAATTTTCCAATATACGCAAGACTTTACGTCTCGATGCCATTTTTTAAATGAACTTGCATGCAAGCTGATAAGACATCAACCGAGCTGCATTCTGCTGTCAAGTTTAAAATCGCGTTGGAAGGGATGCTTGCATGCAAGCTATACTTGCAGGTCTAACCCCCCGGGTAAGCTTTGTGGGAACAATTTGTGCAAATTTTTTACTGAGTATCTACGGGCTTAAAAATTAGAAATTAACTTTGTGTAATTTACAATGATACGCTAGACACATTTGTGTATGAAATTACTATCATACAAAAAAGAATAAACAAATAAAATTGTTATGTAGTTTGTAATATGAGCCTTCAGTTCAAATTCTAGGTGGCAGTAGTAAATATCTGTTTCTTAAATTCAAAATTTGTTAACATCTTCTAAATTATACACTCGCCTTAAGAAAAAAAATTTATTAAAAAAATAATTGGAAAATTAATAATATATCTAATAAAGAAAGAATAATTCTTTTATAGAATAGAAAAAAAAGGATTCACATTTACAACGCTATCCTTGTTAAAAGCTACATGAGAGCCTCTCGGCTAGACATAGGAGACTATCATTTTGAACTTCTACAGCTAGAAATTTTTTCCGAGCTAATTTTTGTCAGTATTTTTTTTTCAGTCTGACCAATTATCATTAGTTTTGGGACGTGATCTTTTCACAAGTTGTTTTCTATCATAAAGAATTTTGGAAAGTTCCAATTCACTACCTCCCATGCATCAATAATTGGAAAAAATAAATAATTTTCAATTACATAAAAAGTTTTACATTATTTACAACAAAATTAGTGAAAAAAGAAATTTGTTGTGCAAAAAACAATATTAAAGCGGGATCAAGTTTCAAAAAGAAATGTATTTCGTCTAATAATTTTCAAAACTAAATACAACCCATCTACTTATTTTTGAGCGGAGTCCATTCCTCAAAAAATCTGTAAAAATAGGCATTGGCGTATGATAAGCATTAGGGATATCTAGAAAAGATGCCGCTGGTCAGTTCTTCTTCAGAATGAACCTTTTTGAGAAAGTCCAATTTTTCTATTGAAAAAACATAAGGAAACAATATTACCAAATTTATATATGACAAAATGTATAAAGCTTACCATGTAAAAAGATCTGTTTTCCTATAAATTAGATAGAAAAATGAAAGATAAATCTAATTTTAGTCTTATATACAAAGTTAGATATTCATTCTGACATAGATATAACTTTTCTACATGATACGACGTGGCTCAAATTTTATAACCCACAATATTTGGTATTTGCATTCTTGGAATAACTGAAAATTTGTATTTTTACTTTATTTGTGGAACTAGTATGGTAAAACTTGTTTTTGTGAACAAAGAATGTGCCGGGGGTAATACACCTTGTATCCCACATTATTATAACCTTGATTATTTCTGATGTAGGTATATAAATAATGAGTCTGATACTTTGAATCTATTTTTAATTTTCGTGGAATTATTTGTATAGTAGCTTTTTTGATGCGTAAGTTTTGTTGGTTTTTTTCTGAGTATTGCTTATTTTACAGCAATATCCGGTACGCCTTAAATTCCAATCCTGTGCTTAGTAACTAATATTTTTCAAATATGTAACCCACGTCATTTCTATTTATAAATTGGATCTCAAGATCTTGGTGCTCCTAAATTATATTAGGCATGGAAATACCAAGCAAACGTTGCTGGTAATATTTTTGATATTTTCAAAAATCACATGAATTGTCAGGGTTTCTTGAAAAAATTACAAGAAATTGTTTTTTTCACTCCACTAAACATCGCAAATTCACGACTCTCATATCAGGTCTAAATTAGAAAACGATTTTCACATTTGTTGCTGGAAGTAAACTGACAGTGTTGACTGTAAATGCAAGATTTTGATTCACTGGAGCTACCGAAGTAACGCCGGATATTGACACATTTATAGCTATTGACAATTTCTATCCTTATTCTTGTAGAATTCTTTGTACTCGTAGGTAGGTATTACATGAATTTCTGTTCGAACTCATCCCCACACCTTTAAAATAAATTCAGGCGGCACGTAAAATATCGCTATTTTTCCTAAATACTAATATTGAACAATTTATCATCTTTTGTTGCTCCCTTTAAATTTACGCCAGAGGACTTCAGGCGTACCATACCATAAGCATTGCTACTTCTCTGACTCCACCTATTAATGGCAAATTGTCTATTTCATTTTACTTTCCCTCCTAGGGTGTGCTACTCAAATTACGTGGTATCCCTCAAAGTTTTGGTTTTATCAGCGAATCTTTGGTGGCTCACTTTTTTTTCTAAAAAATACTATCAAAATTTATACTATTTTGGATTATAATTGAGTTCTAGTAAAATTGTTGTGGTCTATACAGATAAGTTACATACTACAAGTCGATTAATGATATTTTGAGATCCCGAGAGATCTCCCGCACGCAAGCCAAAGCAAGGCCCATTGTTCAGCCTCTAGACCCATTGAGCAATCGCTCATAGGCCCCAACCGGACGCTCTTACCAAGTTAAGTATTGGCCCCCAGCCCTCCTTGCCGGCAACGTGCAGCTCATCCAGGAGGTGTGAGCCAAGGAATCTGTATCATTTTCCTGAGACTTCCGGACAATGAGAAAGAAAGTGGGTCACCGTTTTGGATTCCTCTCCGCAACCCCTGCATATAGGATCATCAACAAGTCTCATCCTGTAAAGGTGAGAAGAGTGCCCAGAACACTATCGAATGATAGGAATCAGAGAAGTACTTAAGATATTTGTTGGAAACTTTATTAATATTAATTGTACTCCTATTTTACACCTTAGAGCTTACCATCAAAGTGAAGTGTTTATTTAGAGTGTGTACACTACACTAAATTAAAACTAGCCAAATATAGCATAAAAAATAGGCACTTTTGGATCTATTTAGGTATAAAATAAACAACGAATCTTCAAGTAATATACTGAAAAAAGATGGAAGTAGTCCTCAGAAGGAGCAGACCAAATGACTCGTACTGTATTTTCTTACGGTGTTACTAAATGAATAACTTATCCACTAGAGGTTTATCTTTGACAAGAAGTTTATGTGTTTTGGACTAACATGAAAAAAAAACAAGGGCTTAAAATAGTTGTGAGATAAGATGGTGAAAGAGTATACAGCAAAAAGGTTCAAATGTATTGTATTATTCGTAAACTGTTTTGGTATTGCATCGTTCAAAAGATTCATTTTGGAAACACTAAAAGTTCCATAACTAATACAAAAAAAATGGCGGTCGAAGAAAGTTCGTTTTGAATCTCAAAAAGGATCTTTTAATCCTAATGTTGAAGAAGAACAGAGGCATTAACTAAAAACTTATTTAAACGTGCTATCCTAAGTGTAGGAATAGTAACAAAAAATCTGGATGAATCGCGAAATTGCTCTGAATAAAAGTGAAAAAATGCAGAGGAAATTCCAAAATTGTCTTAAATTTAAATTCCTTAAGGTTATAGTTTTTTTGTCATGTTTGAACTGAAATGCCAATGCTAATTAAAAAAAAAGCTTTTTCTTTAACATTAGATTTACGGATCCCGTCAATTTGACGGGTTTTCGATTTTATGCATAAAATCTCCATACATGCAAATATTATGCTTTTGACATTAAGTATTGGTTTTTAATGAAATAATGCAGCAAATACAGGGTGTTTCTCCTTAGAAGGTCAATAGAGCAGGAGGTGATAGTACCTACTCACCTAATAAAAAAATTGTATGACAGGGGTGGGAAGCAATATCAACCGTTTAGGAATTACAGGGTGATTAAGAAAAAGGCTGGTTTTTCACAATACACCCTGTATTTTAAAAAGTACTGAGCACATTTAATTTGACATATTATAGCCTATGTGCTATCTGCAGCCGTTAAAGTGTTATTAGCTCAAAACTTATTCTGAAAGCTATTCTCGAACCTAAATTTGTTCCCTTACTGACTGAAGACTCGTCATTTAAAAAAAAAATCGGCTAATTTCGGTATGACATGAATAGGTTTTGAGCTAATAACTCTTTAACAGCACATAGCACATAGGGTATACTAGATCAAATTAAAGAGGAGAGTCTAAAGTTTATAGTTTTTATAAAAAAAAGTTATGTTAATGTTAAAGTAAAAAATCCGAAATATTTTGTTTAGACCCCCGTAACTTCTGAAAGGGGGGTGGGAATGGTTGAGCACTCGTTGGAAAGGCTATGAGGTTCTACATACAATGAGTCTTTAATAGTGACCGTACTCTATGTACTTTTTCAGATACACGGTGTTATGTGAAAATCTAGATTTTTTTCTTAATCACCCTGTAACTTCCAAACGGTTGATGTGGACCCCCCGTCCCATACAATTTTTGTTTGCTTAGATGTCTAGTATATGCATAGTTATTTCGTTTGATCAAGTTTCGAAAATACACATTGTATAGAGCACAAATGAGTACAAAGCTCGTTAGCATGCGCAAAATCCAAATAATAAATACCAGTTAAACAAGTGTATAATAAAAATGGTAAATAATAGATATAAATCAGAATGAGGGAAAAGAAATAAAAAATTACAGTTTTTATAAAGTGACAAATAGTTAAGAAAGTAAAGCAAGTAAAATAAATTAAAAATAAAAATACTAAAGCACTTATAACAATAAGGGATGTTTGCTACATACATATTGCTACATGCATATATGGCTAACTAAACATACATATTAATAAAGTGGGCCAAAAATATCCCCCTGAAATTGCCCGCAGATCACCGACGAATCGAATTTCAATTGGCAGGGCATCTAATATCTGCGTTCGGTAGACGAAAAAACAATTTGTGCTAAAATTAGTTCGATGCCAAGGCATCAAAAGACCACTTACACAATTGGAAGACAAAGATCTCATACAACTGCAGTTCGGCATTTAAGATAATTATTAAAAGTTCAGACAAATATACTCCATGAAAATTCGGAGACATGGTCAAAGCAACGTAGTCCATAGATATATCTTGCGCATGAAGTATAGGCTATATTCAGCTTAACAATATGGTTCACATATACAACTTCTGTGTAGGTAATAATTAGTTTAGGCAAAACTTTAATAAGACACAGCCGTATATCTTTGGGAATATAAGAGAATGAGTCCATAAGCCCCTCAATGTATTGTAAACCTTACTCACAACTGAATCTAGCTTGCTTTTCTTACCCTATTCACTAATTCGCATTGGTAAAAGTAACTGGACATAAACAGAGTACAATTTAACAGAGCAGAAGCAAAAGCCTTGCGGGAAGAATCTTCACTCCTAACAAGGTTAGATGGGCCATTGGCACATTTAAGCCCTTTAAATCTGCTGGAGAAGACGGCATTTTTCCCGCTTTATTACAGCAAGGTGTTGAAGAAAAATACTCTTTCCACTACAAAAATTTTTTCGAGCCAGTTACGCTCTAGGGTACGTTCCCCAATGTTGGAGAGACGTCAGAGTGGTATTTATACCTAAAGCAGGAAAAAGAGTATATCAAGCTGGCAAGTCTCCTGAGACTGCCATTCACACATTAGTCAAAGACCTCGAAAAAGCGCTCGAAGCAAAAAAGGTGGCTTTATGTGCATTTGCGGACATAGAAGGAGCCTTCGACAATACATCCTTCGATTCAATTAAATCAGCTGCCGAGGATAAAGGCTTTGAACCCTCCACGGTAAACTGGAAGCAGGAGGATAACCACATCTCTAGGAAACTGCTCAGTCACGATCACCGCAGCAAAAGGCTGCCCACAAGGAGGAGTTCTCTCTCCACTCTTATGGTCGATCGTGATTGATGAGAAGTTGACCCGTTCGGGTTTTAATGTTCAAGGCTACGCGGATGACCTAGAAGTTACAATACGGCGAAAGCATGATCAAGTCATATCCGACCTCATGCAAATAGCCCTCCCCAAAGTCCGCACGTGGTGTCTTAACAAAGGCCTTAGCATAAACCCCAACAAAACGGTTATCGTTCCGTTCACAAGAAGATCGAAGCTTTCACTAACGGCTCCTCTTCTTGATAATACGGAATTGATATTCTCAGACGAAGTCAAATATCTGGGGATAACCCTAGATAAGAAACTTACCTGGAATTCGCATTTGTCCAGAGTGACGGATAGAGCGGTGCGATCTCTCTACACGTGTCGTCGCTTCATTGGCAGAACATGGGGTCTGAAGCCAAAAATGATGTACTGGACGTACACCACGGTTGCTAGACCCATGGTCACCTATGCGGCTCTCGTATGGTGGCCAAAAACTAATCAAAAGACAGCTGAGGCTCTGATTCAAAAAACCCAGCGGCTTGCCTGTCTAGGAATAACTGGTGCCATGAGAACCTGTCCTACAGCAGCCATGGAAGCCTTATTAAGGAAGCGATCTCCAGTGCTATTAGAGTACAAACGGAGAAACAGTTAAAGCCAGGCGATCTGGTTGGTCACTTAAGTATCTTAAAACAGATATGCTTCGAGCAAGTGACGACAATATCTGATATAATCACACCCAGAGTGGATTATGTAAGACCATTCCAAGTGGTTCTCGGAGGGCGACAACAATGGCGCTCCACTAAACCGTCCTTCCAACAAGGTCGATGGTGTGGTATACAGACGGCTCAAAAACAAACAGTGGGGTCGGATTGGGTGTATACGACCCCAAATGCCATATATCAAAGGCTCTAGGCTCTACCCCTACCGTATTCCAAGCCGAGGTATTGGCCATAGAAGAATGTGCCAAAACCTGCATTAAGAGAGCCATAAATGGCTCAACCATTAATATCCTCTCGGACAGTCAAGCTGCCCTCAAGGCCGTAAAGTCCTACACTGTCAAGTCAGGGATAGTCTGGGAATGTCTACAAACCCTCAAAAATCTATCAAGGAGAAACAAAGTTATCCTCATGTGGGTACCTGGACATGAGGGCCACAAAGGCAATGAAATTGCGGATGGCCTAGCCAAAAGAGGAGCGGAAACTCAGTGTGTCGGACCAGAGCCATTTTGTGTTTCCTCAGAGCTACCCTAAATAACTGGGAGAATAAACAAAAATGCCTGTATTGCGAAAGGCTACAAGGACTTCGTCAGGAAAAAAAGGTTTTTCGATACCTCTGGCGGAAAAACAAAAGAACTCCTAGTCCTTAGAAGAACAGAGCTCAAAATGATCACTGAGCTCTTCTCAGGCCATTGCCCCTTGAGGTATCACCTAAACAAGCTGGGTTTCGCTGAGACTTCATCCTGCCGCTTCTGTCAGGATGCTCACAAAACCTCGGAGCACTTGCTCTGCAACTGCGGAGCAGAATCTTGGAGCCTCTGCTAAGTCAGTTATATATATAGGAAAAAATCTAAAGGTCCAAGTATTGATCCCTGAGGAACACCTTAACAGAGAGGTTTTCTACTAGAAAGTCGATCATCGATTTAACCACCTGAAATCTTTCAGAAAGATATGAGAGTGCATGAGCTTAAAAACTGAACTGGACAATTTAATCCCTTCCGTTAACTTTCCGCATAATATATCTATATCCGTACAATCAAACGCTTATATGTAAAGTCAAGAGGACAAAGTATACTATCGAAATCATCCTCTACGTTATATGTAGTAATCTTCGTTACATGCAGAAGTACCATGCGAAACTCGATTTGTGACATTTGATAGCGATCCAACTAGTTCGTGGATAATCTAATGCCGCTGACTCCAACTGATTTAAAAAGAACGTTTAATGACGGATTTCGTTAAATGAGACTCAAAAGCAAGCAAATAAAATACAAATATTTGATTTTTTATTCATAGTCGCTCACTGTCGATTTCCGATTTTCAGCCTACCCGCAACTTGAACCTAGAGTCACATGAAGACTAATAGTTCTATCCCTTTTTATATAGTTTTCGAATAGAAGAACGAACTAACTTATATCCTTAGTAGAGCTGTTCTTATGATGGATAAATAAATAAATATAATAAAGTACAAAATTATAAATCAAAATCAATATTCAAAATAAATTTTTATTAACCAAGAAATGTATACAAGACAACAAGTCATAAACTAAATAAATCTTGATTTAGAAAAGTGTTGTATAAGCGGCTGAATAAGGTGCTGCATATCCAAATGGTGCAGTATAAGCGGCGGCATATGGAGCAGAATAGGCGGCTGTATAAGGAGCAGTATATGCAGAATAAGCTGCATATGGACTCCTAGCGTAAACAGTTGGTGCTGCTACCAAAGGTGCAGAGTACGCTACTAACGGCTTTGCTGCAGAAAAACACACGAGCGCCAACAGAACAGCTAAGAACTGTAAAACAAAATTTAAGTTATCCAATCGAATTGATCCGTTATCTATGATCTTTACCAATTTCACCATTTTACTATTAGTTTTATTACTGTTATTGCTTTATAGATAATCCACAGAAAACTGATACCATTGTTCGATGAAACAGCGACTTTTATACATTCCCGTATTCGTTCTTAGAGCTTCAGAAAAAATTTCAAACCTTGTGTTGTAGAATTGTTGGACATGACCCAGGCCACAGTCCAACTTGAACGTAACTCATTGAAGTGCGAATTAATAGTCGTGGCACGATCATATGTGACACAAATTTCGTTACTTCATGTTTTTTTTTGTTTTTCGTTGGCATCGTGACAAATGACATTCCGTGGACGCTCATTTACTTACATAAGAAAAGCGCGAGCGATATAATGTACCCTGCCCTACGACAATTTTGTGACAAAACAAAAAAATATATCAATTTTCAAGGAAGCAAAAGACCTTGGGTGATATCCATATTAACCAGACTTGCGATAATATATTCGTCGAAAGTGATAACAGTTTTTGTTATGGTGAAGAAAAATATTTCAACCTTTGTCCCGGCGTTGTCACGCAGATAAAATAGTTACAAATGTGTGTACGGCACGTGACTTCTACTTTGCCAAATCATTCAGAAAACGATTCTTTTTTGTAAATAAAATGAATGAAATGTTTTTGATTGTGGGTGGGCAGAGATATTTACAATTTGAATAGGTTTCGAACATCCCTTAGTAACTATGAAGATTGGGGAAGCATATTGGAGTGGTGTTTGGTGCATATCCAAATACCCCCCACAATACAAATGTATTCGTGGAATGGTAATAGGAAATCATGTTATGTAAATCTCCATTGGGATATCTCTTCTGGTCCTTGTTTACAATTTCAGATATCTCTATAGGAACCTACTGAATGTCTGGAACTCTGAACTCATATGTTCTAGAGGTAGATCCTCTGTTGTTCCTACAGGATTTTCTTTTTTTGTACTTAGGCACAGTTCAATTATTCCTAATTCCCTCTTCAGACATATGTAGGATGTTTTATGAAACTGCTATAGTCTGCTTACCTCCCAGTAAGGGCAAATACCTGGGAATATTGTGCAGGATTATGTGGGAATGTAGAAAATCGTAATGGGTGCCTTTATTACAAAACGAAAAACTTGTTTAAACTCTTAAAAGCAGTTTTTTAAAAAGAAATTTGTATGGGCATTAGGCACGTAATTTATTTTTAATATAATTTAAATTTAATTTTTACTATCTCTTCTTGTCACTAGGATTTTATTTTTCATTCTCTGGGGAAAATTGACTGAATCTGCATTATGTACCTAGTCAGTTATGAATTTGTGCACTAGATACAACACTACCAAGCTCTTGTTCAAATTTGTTTTAATAAATTTGTAATTATTTTTATTTATATTATTTGTGAAAGATATTTAGTTGTGCACTTACTCATGCTATGCAGACATATTTACATAGGTTACCTTTGTACTTTGTTTATTATCTCTTGATATTATAAAAGTTAGTATTAATATTAAATGCATAAAATTTAATTTTTTCAATGAATCTTATTTGAGAAGGTAAGCATAAGTCCTCTATATCTTAAAATATATTTATTATTTAATAGGGATGTATTATAAATTCTCATATACTCTTCTTTCATTGTTTAAATAGTTTTTCGCATGTTTTCGGTATTACAACTCCCAAAATATGTGCGGAATTCGCTGTTTAAAGTTTAAGGTCTTCAATTGAGCTGTAGCAAAAAAAAAAAAATGTGAATGCACACTTTCTTCTCTTAATTTTTGTTCTACTTTAATCAAAATAATTCAAAAACTTTATTGGATATACTTAAATTCAAATAGTTTTTGAAGTTTCTATAGATTATTTTCACCTAACACATAAAAAAAAACAGTAATGATCATTTAGGTTAGATTAGGTTAAGTGCATGGGCGGGTAGGCCACTAAGACCATGCCCTCCCCCAAAGTAGTAAGGTAAAACCCAGTATCTTAATGAGCTCTATTATTGTACTTGGGAATGGATTGTAAACCATGTTTGGAGAGATTAATGTTTCTCCAGTGACATGCAACCCTAATACTGTTAGCGCGGAAGACTCACATATAATATGCTTGGAGGTTCATCTTCCTCTTCGCACAGTCTATACAGCTCGCTGTTGGATTTGTATATCTTCTTTAAAAAATAACAGAATAGGTCATGACCAGTGAGTGCATTAATAAACAGCCTTGATTGAATAAGGAGGTATGGGATCCCGAGCGATGCCTTGTACGTAGACCAATTCAAGGCCCATTGTTCACCCTCCAGACGCATCGCTCATAGGTCCCAACCGGATGCTCTTATAAGATTAAGTATTGGCCCCAACACTCCTTGCCGGCGTCGTGCAACTCGTCCAGGTGGTGTGACAAAGGAAGTGATTCAACGTTTCGGATTCCTCCCCGCAACGCCTGGATGTAGGATCGTCAAGAAGTCTCATACTGTGAAAATAAACAGCCTTAGTCTGCTAAGACTAATACCGGGCACACTACGTCAGAAAAAATCCAGTTGCCTGTTTTCTAATTTTTTCAGTTCCCCTCTAAAGTGGTTTTTAGTAGGCCATATATGGACTGTTAGCTCTCGTTTTAGCCAGATTGGTTACTTTTCATTACCATTCATTCCTTCGTGCCCAGAAACCCAGAGCATTGTTACTTTGTTGTCCTTAGACAGCAGCTGGTGGGAGGTCCAGACTAGTTTCGACTGATCGTTTTGAGAGAATAGAGCCAAGAGCCCGGAGCTCTGAGCAAATGTTGAAGCTTTCTTGAACTCCAACCTCTATAACATAAACTTGCCCCCGACAAATAGAGGGTGATGTACCACGCGGAATGGAGAGCACCACATCTAAGCTGACCACCCTTCAGTCAATTTTGCCATCCTTCCTGGATGCATTAGTATACCGGACATGGATCCGTTTCAGAAACTGGGGCCTTCTGTTTAATATCTGACTTCTTTCCTTAATGTTTACCTGGTTACCTCTTTCGAAAGAAAAACGTTTACCCATAACATCTGTTGAAGCTTCTTAATGTTGACCTACTCGAAGATGTAAAAATGACCCACACAGGAAGATGTGCGATCATCTGACTATTTCTCTCGAAGCATGCTAGTCGCTGCTTCCCTCTGGATAAAGAGATAGAAGGTCTGTAAACCAAAAATGGCTTCAAGTACTTGTTGAGGACACAATGTGTAGGCACCAGTGGTGCCTAGATATGCTATCCTTTGCACCGCATCAAGGACTCTCTCCATGTGGCTTTCTGCATTGGTTTAAGCCGCCAAACGTTTGCCCCGTAAGATAGTGTGAATATTTTTATGCTGCGATAATGATTGTACATTTGTCGATCTTTTATTCACATTTTTACCCATATACCATTCCTTAAAGAGTACTTCAAATTCTATCATAAGACATCGACTTTATTTAAGTAACTGGAAAAATATTGTTGATGTCAATTTACTTAACTCATTTCAAAAATGAAGAGATCAATGCATGTTGCAATGGGCAAAAACTTATACTAAATTTATTTCTCATACTCAAGAGTGTAGGTTCCTGTAGTGTAATTTTAAGTGTGTATCAATTATCAGTGATCTATACTAGGGCTCCGCTAAAAAATGTCAGTGTTTCATTTTATCTAAAACTTTAAAATAAGAAAAGTATATAAACTGCCTTCGGATGCATAAATAAGCTCCAATTTACTGCATCGAAATTTTTCAATCCATTTAGCCATTAGGATAAATTGCATTTAATCATTATTCAAAAGAAAACTGTCAACTTGCCCATATCTCCAGGATCACCGAATATAAGAACAACGAACTAGTAAAAGCCGTCTGTTTCTGGACTTGATTGAGGATTTTGGTTTCATATCGACAAGCTAACTAATTTCAATCTATGAACAAACTTTATCCAATTTACACAGTTAAAAAAAATCTCATATATACAGGGTGACCCGTATATGATGTTACACCCGAGGGCTATGAATAGGTCTTACTTAGTCAAGCAAAAAATTGTATAGTTGATGGGAGGGACACACTAACGGTTTAATAGGACTTAAAAATATTTGAGTATGTTTTTAGAGATTACCCTGTAACTTCTGAACTTTACACCCTATGATGATAATTTTAAATTTGTTAGATAGACGGCCATTGGAAATTTCAAATGATCTATAAAATTAATAAATTCCCCTCCGTTTTGAGGTTATAACTCAACAAACAAAGTTACAATTTCGGAGTTTAACTCGCTTTTGATTTTATTTATTTACTATTTTTATCAAAAAACACGTCATCAACACCAATATTTCATTTTAGATTTAAGAAGCCCAAAAGCTTCCATTCAAAATCACCTATCACACTCTGTACCCAAAATGTAACTCATTCTTTGTTTTTTTCTTAATGATATCCATCATCATAGGGTGGAACGTTCAGAAGTTATAGGGTGATCTATAATAACATATCCAAATATCTGAAAGTCCCATTATCTCGGCAACCATTAGGATCCTTCGTCCGCCCTCCCCACCCCCGCCCACCTACCATACAGGTTTTTGCTTGTTTTTGTAAGATCTATCCATAGCCTGTCGAGTTTAACACCGTATACGAGTCACCCTGTATAATATAAAATTTAGTAAGGAATGGAGTGTACCAAGTCTGTCAGTCTGTTTGTAAGGGTAGGTGCAGAACGAGGCGAGGAGAGGCTATATCAAGAATTAAGAAATTAAATGATTGCAGGCTTTGTGATAGCGCGCGATGAATCTTCACCTAGCCTGGCTCAACTTTTTATATAGCCTCGCCTCGTTTTACATCTCTTTGCCTCACCTCGCCTCGACTCGCAGTGCACGTACCCTACCATATAGAAATAATTTATAGTACAGCAAATTTGATTGGACTATAAAAAGACAATTCGATTTTTGCGTGTCCATCTCAGAACGCGTTGACTTACCTAGAGAACTCAAATTTTTTATAGACAATTTCAGATCTAGCCCCCTGTCTACACTGGCCATAAATTATGGCCTACCATATGTTATTACTACGGAATTGCCAGTGTAGACCGTGTAGCCATATCAATAATTCATGGTAGGCCATATATGGCAGACCATATGGCGTACCATATATGTCCAAGAAAATTGCTTACGATAAATTTGACGTTTATAATCAAAATGGCTGAAATGAAGCTAACGTGTTCGGAACTAATGAAAATTAATTAATTTTGACTGACTAAATGAATGCGTGTGGAACTATAAAGGTGCATATTCGTTTTCTTAATTTTTTCACCTCTTCTAACTCGGCAAGCTCCAAATTCTTTAATGCAATCAATCTTCTGATCGCTGTTTTTTTCGGCCTTGATAACGCCATCGGCCAACCAAAAATGAAATGTCATAACATATTTTGCCCACACAAAAATTTTTTTTCCAAGATGGGCTTTACCATAAAATATGGTAAGCAATTTTTCATGGCCAGTGTAGACAAGGTGTAAGATCGATAATGTATAAAATCGGGCAACTCCTTTGTAGAGTTGTCATACAAATTTTCTATTTGCTTTACAAATTTGTGAATGAGCTAACAATTATTGAAAATCTGTTGCCAAATCTACTTGAAACCACATTTCATGTTGTCAGAAGTAGGTAATCAAATGCACTCTACGTTTCTAAAAACTTTTCTCAGGGAAGTATATTTTTTTTTTCTATGAGTAAAATTTTCAGGATCGCCCACATTCATAAAAGCACAACTTCCACGAAAATGCATAAAATATTTGATATTCTTTGACTTATGAATGGCTTTTGGGAAGGAGTAGTATGTATTGCTCCTTTCTAACGGCATTCAATAGGTCGACATGAAAACATCCTCAAGGTTGCTTGAATCGATTTCACATTTTTGCATGTACATTTTTTTTCTTCTTATGAATACGAAATTTCGTGTATGCGGTTTAGGGTATGAATGTTTCCATTGATTTGATAATTGCGATTCTATGGAAATTCTTTTAGTTGCCATACAAATATTTTTCTGAAATCAACATAAATTCTAACGCATTTGAACAACAATATAGCTAGAAATCGGTAGAAAATTGCGAATTGCAGTCAAACGAACGGCAACTGTGCCAGAAATCCGTTTTAAAATAACTAAATTGATGTCGAGTCCTTATTATCGGATACTCAATAAAAGGTTTTCGACATATGTATATGGGCTAAGTAGCACCTAATCAATGTACAAATCCAACATAGGTCAAACTTCGAGTACGATAGACGCCCTCATCGACCCATGAGGTCAATATGGATAACAAAAATGGTTATCGTTACACCTGGAATATAGTAAGATATAGAGTCACGAAAATAAGTAAGTATCTATGTATGATGCCCTGCAAGTATATTAACAGGAATTGGTCTAAATTAAGGAAAAATTATTTTTACACCTACAGTATATCTACAGATTATCCTGTCAATAATTTCTGCGTGTAGGTTTATGACAAAAAATAAACAAATTATCGAGAGAATTTCATACAAATATTGTTTCCATAGAGCTGTTTGTCCGATTCTGAAATTTCACCGTAACAACACGGGACAATTTCTAAAGAAATAATTTTCGGAAAATCATCGTTCATACTATAACCTTAAAATACCTAAGAAAGAGCCCCACATGCTTTACAAACAAAAAACAAAAAACAAAAACTGATCTTTTCCAGTTCAATACTTCCAAAAAGAAATCATTCAAGCTGAAGTGAAGAGGAACTACAAACGTACGCGCACTCACGTGAAAATGGCACATGTACCTCGACAAGATGAAAATAATAAGAAACTTTTCAAGTTTTATCATTTCCTCGAAAATCAATCTTTATTGGCAATATATTGTACAAAATGTCTTATCCTAAACTTATCCTATACTTAGCCTTGCTCCTCTAAGCATCCATGTTAGTGTTGACGGTCGCAGTGGAACGGTACGCAATACTACGAATAAGAGAATTTTTGTTCGCAGTAACCACCTTAGCCACCCTAAAAATTATATAAGAAAACACCGAGGCACACAGGATGCCCACAAAGGCCTTCATTAATATCAAATGTAGCATCAGTTGACTCTCCTGTAGCTTTAGTCTGTTAATTAAGCCCGTAGGCGACTCCAAGTCTTCAAATAAATTCTCCGAACCTCTAGTTGAATTGGTATTTGCATTATAATCCTTATCATTACGGCAAGAAATACTTCTTATGTGGGTAACACTTTCACCTGTATTTTCAGTCTCAATATGAAGTTTAACAAAAGTCGACAGATACGGAGGAGTAAGGATGTGATGCAAGTAGGAACAATTGAAATTGTTATTTGAAAGTCCGATAGTTGATAGACCAGGAAAAGCATAGGAAAACATTTTTCCTTTAATTTCACTTAGATTATTCCCGTCAATATAAAATTCCTGTAATTTGGAAAGATACGGCACAAAGACGTCTAGATTTAAATGACCAAAATTATTGTAGGATAAATCCAGAATCTCTAGACTCGTCTGCTTAGAAAATGTTCCGAAATCGATTCCTCTAATGTTTGTCTTACGCAAATTAAGAGTTCTGAGACGTTTGAGTTTGTCAAATATAGTTATGTTCACAGAACCGATATTGTTGTAGGAAATATCCAAGGTATTAAGATTGGTGAAATTCGTTATATTCCGGATGTCTGTGATGCTGTTATTGGAGAGATATAATTTCTCCATATACTGTGGCGATAGGGCTGTGATCGTACTGATATTATTGTTGTTGGCTTTAATGTATTTTGTTGCATTGATTACCAGCGATGTGAGCTGATTGTTATCCAGCTGAATGAGAATAACTTGATTTTTTAAATCCAAATGGAAATCTTTTAACATATTTCCAGACAGCATTATCGATTCCATGTTGTAGGCATTTTGAAATATTTTCGGTTCAATCACTGTCAATTTATTGTTTGTAAGGTCAATATCTCTTAAACGTAGCAATTTGTTGAATAGTTCGAGATCGACAACTTCAATTTGATTATTATCGAGAGCAATTGATTCCAAATAAATGTTGTCCTGGAATAAAGTTTTTGGAAGTGCCGTAAGAAAATTTCCAGATAACGCTAGCCGGTCTAGTATTGATAAACCTTTGAATGAATATTCATTAATTTCCGTAATCCTATTATGACTTAAATCGATTCGTAATAGTGATGATGCTCCAATGAAAATCGAAGTTGAAATCTCTTCGATATTATTATGACTCACGTTTAAATAGGACAAATTATCCGCTCCGATGAAAGTATTCCGCGGTATGTCTATAACTCCCGAATAAGCCACATCTAAATTTTTTAAATTGTTAAAAACTTCGAACAACTTGTGTGGAATGTATAAAATTTCCGAATCATAAAACTTCATGAATTTAGTATTGATCGTTTGGAAACTCTGATATCCGGATATCTGCACTTCTTGACTATGTGTCACATGTAAATTTGTCACTGTACAGTAAATATCGTGATAATCGAACGATCTTTCCATTTCATCACATTTCAAGGTTACCACTTCTGATCCTCTAATTGATGAGATCATAAGGACACAAGTCCAGATGAGGTAGATTCTATTGGAATGAAAATATTTGATCCTGTATTACGGTATATAGAAAACAAACAATATTATTCTTTCACCTTTTCAGTATTGTCTTCATTATCCTTTCTCCAAAGACAGACTATTCGTCTATGTATATATACGCAGTCTCGAACTAATCTAACGCAAAACTTCTTCTGAACTAATTGAAGCCAATGCATTTCTCTGCAGTTAGGCTATAGTTCTGCGCAATATACTTGGGATTTCAAAGGAAGTCTAAATATAAAGAGAATTTATCTGAGCGGCCTCGGAGGCAATGCGGAACTTTATCATTTTTGCTAAAATTCAAGTGATAAAAGTCTGCTATCAGTCGGGTGGAATGAGATATAACGTTCCTGTTACATTATTGTGCCATAGTCCTACTATCTGTAATTATAACAGTTACAATGCACTTTTAAAGCGCAACAGAGAATGTGATTAAAATGTCTGGCTGAGCAGATGGTTTAAGTTTTATGGAAGATGCGTGCGCCTTGTCTTTGAAGACGTAAGATTTTTCTTTGTATAGTGTGATAAAAACGAAAAATATTGAGTGACGTCTGGATAAGACGTGACTTATGAAATAGATTAATCTTAAGGAAATTGGTACCTAAAAAAAAACGGAGAACAAATTCCAGACGAGAGTGGATGGAATAGGAAAGGATGGACAAAGACTTATAAATAGCTCACACCGCCTGTAAGAAAATTCGTATATAAGCAAGAGCACCCAAAATTACTCTGGCTGAGGAGGATATTGAACCAGTATCATCTTTAAGAAGAAGAATATGTGGTAAAATCTCTTACGTGCAGGAAACGCTTAAGAAAACAAGGAGTTTTAAACTGTATTTAAAGACTCGATCTCGAACAAAGGAAGACAGAAGACAAGAAAAATATTGAGAATCAATAAGCCAATTATGACTTCTCTAAGGGTTTCTTTAATCTTTCATCTGAGGTGCTACATTTGTAGAGAGCGCTAACCAACTGCGGTAAGTTACGGCAACTTTATAAATTGGTCAATACAGTTTTTCGTCGCGAGTCGGTCTCTGATAAAGATTGACTAAGTAAAACTCCTGCATAATATCAAAGGTTCTGCTAATTCGAAAAACGGTTGAACTGATGTACCTTTCATAAAATCCTGGTACTAATATCAAAGAATATAAATCAGTAAAGAAGCGCCACAATAAGAGATCGGTGTTCCTACTTCAGCTGATAAAGTTTCTAAATATGCGCCCCCGGCACTTGGATAGTAGCACGCCGATGCATACTTAGCTTGTTCGTTGTGTTGTGATTGTTTAGTATGTGCTCTTCTGTTCCTGGTAGCTGAGCTTGGGTTAAATAGACAATATACTCTGAGCGATAGGTGTCCCAAAACTCGTGCGAACTTATTGTAGCGCTTCTTTACTGTTTTATATTCTATTCTAAATATGATCCATCAAATATCGAACTGACTCAACAGTGACCATCTTGGTTTTTAGCAAAACCACGATCTTGAGAAATTTTCTACCAAACGAAAAATTGAATGAAGTCATCAGAGAATTTATGCTGTCATCACTCTCCTTGGCATCCTGTGCACCTGACGCTATCTTATCCAAGGCTCTGCTTCAGATTCTTAAATCACTTGTATTCAGTTTTGAGGTAATTTGCCAGTAATAGTTATCCAATAACATTTCATATTACATGAATGCTACAATAGAGGGTTTACATAGGCATTCGAAACAAGAAGCTGTAGGCAGAAACTATGCACGGGGAAAAGCGCAAGATCGTGTTGAGGTGTGACTCGAACCAATAACCCCTGGGAAGGTAGTTAGTGTGTTTACCGACTGAGTTACCGACGCAATCAGTAAAGTAAACCTGTGTAATATCGCGGTTTTGGAACGATTTATTAGATTGTTATGGTCGTAGCATGTTGCAAGCAGCAGCTGCAGCATGCTACCTATATGATGGCGACAGGCGTAGCATAGCAGTGTTCACAGTACCACACAGCGAATGTGCTGCCATGAGTGACAAAACGACACGATTACGCCCTAGCTGGGACTGAACACAGATTTTTTTGGGAGCGAAAGAAGAAGCAACAGCTGACAGCCATTTTGGGTTTTCTTGTTGCTCTCGTCGATGTGTACTCCACGGAAGAAAAGTTTGATTTTTGGAATAGAAAAAGAAGAGGACAGAGCAACGAACTGATAAGAAGGAAATTGGAAAAGTCAAAACAAAAGATATATATTTCATTTGATGAAGCGGAAAAATAAAAAAAAGCTGTAATAATTATTCGTCAGAGAAATATCTGAGGCAAAATCAGATACGAAGTAGAAGCCAAAACGCAAGGATTGGTAAAATAATCTCGGAATCGGAAAGCGCGTGATCATAAGGCAGCGCCCAAGATGAAAGGTGAAAGGAAACGAGTGGGAATCCATACCAGTCGATTGAAGTAGTGTAATTCCTATGTAGAATTTTTAGATGAGTTGTCCCGTGAAGAAGCAATGCTGAGTAGAATCTAGGTGCGCGGTTCGATACACTGCGACACATACGTATATACGCGGATTGTGCCGCTGATTGGCAGTACATATGTAGATACGCCTGAATCCAGCGAATGCCAATGCCACAAACGACGTCAAAGACAGTCCTTTATTGGACAACTCGAGTTGCAATTTAGGAGGCTTCTGATCAGGAAGAGTAGCTATTGGTGCACTCTAAGTTAAAAAGCAGTCGTTCACTAAAATACTCTTTCCCGAGAAGCCCAAGTAGAATTATTCCTAGGACGGACCAGCAATCACGTCCAGTACCTTCAGCCAACATCTAGTCTTAATTCGAAAGACCATGGTGTAGTACATGGCACGGGAGTCGACCAAGATTTTGTATTAATTCCTATATGAATTATGTACACGTTATCGCATAACATATAACCTAGTTTTATCATTATTTCTTTTTTTATATGTACATGTATACTGCTTCACTGAAATCTTATAATTTTACCATATTTAGACATCTTTGAATATTATAACCGGATTTTTACTATAGCAGCTTTCCATATTGTATTGATTAAAGTCATATAATCTTATCTTATTTCGTTATATATATGTAGATATATATCATAGCCATATTAGATCGTAGCAGTTGACATACAGCCATGGCCTAGATCAATTAACAGCATACCATGCTTACATATACCAGAACCTTCATAGCATTTTGATATCTATGATTTAGCATACTTTTCAATATTTGAGATACGGAATTTGTGTCAGGACACAGCAGGATTGAGCCATAATGTACAGGGAATTCCAGTCGGATATTGTATAGATTGGCTTGAGTTTTTCTTATAATTTTCTTTGCAGGACTGTGAGTGCTCCAGAAGGCCTTCATGGAGGAACCGTTCTCGTAAAAAAAAAATAGTAAGTAACACCGTCTGGGGTTTACCTCCTAAATTTCTGGCGTATGTTGTTCACATGTAAACAGTATATTAGAACCTTTGACATTTATAAATTTTCCAGACAGTTTAGAGGTCTTAGGTAACCAAGCAATCGGTCAAGGGGACCAGCCCAAGTTAATTAGAGTATTAAGTTAGTAGCGGCAACGAAGTTTGTTTTTCTGTCGAAGTAACGGGACTAATCTTGTATGATAAATCAAAGATTATAACGTAGTGAAATGAAGTGCTAGAATCTTCTTATTATTTCCTTCACTCTCCTGTAGCCCTTCTTAAATACGATGGTTGGATAGGTTCGCTACTCCGCTTGATTTTCCTTTCAGGTCATTATTAGGGTCACTGAAACATACATACTGCCCACAGTGTCATTGGGAGGCTGGGGCATGGCATTGAAGGCAGGTCACCTGTGCCTTCGATATACATAGGTAAGGTAAGTGGTTTAAGGGCCTTTTCAGGGCTGGATGGTGTGCTAGTTTTTGTAAAGGCACGAATTATTTTATTGTATTATGGTTCGTGATCGGCGGCAGGTTTTGGTACACCCCCTCCCCCCTCCTATAACTCTCCCGCATTAGTCGAGGTGGTAGCGTGCCGATCTTTGCCATCGCTGATCACGGGAGTGAGCTGTCAGCTGACAGGATGGATTTCACGTCCAGTAGTACTCACTAGAAGGTACCTACTACCATAACAAGACTAAATTTTCCTTTATTTTTAGGAGAACTTCCTATAATATCGTAGAGGTCTAAATGAGAAAAAGTGGTTTACCAAGGTTCGGCAAGGATTAGTCTACAATATGCGTACGTACCAGTTTGGAAAAAAAAAGAAAATACTAGGGAAAAGTCTATATATGACTAACCCAAATACTAGATTTCAATCCTCGAGAAAATATCATTTTTTTATTATTGTAATAGGTGAAGGTTCCATAATATCAACAGCAATGAAAAAGCACATGCATAGCTTACGCTCATAAGGATCGTTGAAATCAGTTTTAAAAAAGATCACAATTTGGCCTCTAAAAATTACAACCAGAAATTCGCGGTCAACTAATTCGTGGCAAACGCTCGTTGCTTTTTAATTATGTTACAAAGTCGCTCACGGTAAAAATTGACAGGCTGCTTTAAAGCGAAGGCTTTAGACTTTCGAATTATGATCGACGAATATGACGCAATAGACACAATAGCCTTCAGCTCTAAATTCTAGGTAAAATGATAAACATTCGATATTTGTAAATCCAATTTAGTATTTGAGTAAGAAAATGTCCTTGTTGATAAGTTAGTCAAGCCCAAAACCTATGTATGGCCTTCCTGTGAATTATTGCTGAATTCCAGAAATTCATTTAAGGAAACACAAAAATTATTTCAATTTAAAATTATATTTTATTTCACACAAAAACTTCTCTTCGAATTTCACAAAAAACAAAATTAAAGAAAAATTGATCGCATATCGATTCGAACCTCGTCTATCTGAATAGAAGTGGTGCAGAGTATGCAGCTGGTGCAGCTACAAACGGTGCACTATAAGCAGCACTATAAGCAGCAGTATATGGTGCAGCAATGAAGGGAGCAGCAAATCCATTTCCATGATATTCCCGAGATACTACAGCAGCAGCTGGAGCAGCGACTAGTGGTGCACTATATGCAACCGGTGCAAGTAATCCTGGCTTAGCGGCAACAATAGCAAACAGTGCCATAAGAACAACAGCAACAAATCTGAACATTTTGTAATGATTTTGATTCAATAAAGTCGTCGGTTAGTCCTAGAATTGAATATCGAACTGTATGATATCTGGTAACTGAAGACACTCGCTTTATATACCCACGATATATCTAGACTATTCCCTTGAGCAGCTGGCCACAGTACTTCGTAGGTAACTCATAATGCGGTGTAATTTCGGAGTCTTCAAGTACACATTGCATTGCAACTTTACAGTGCCAAATTGACTTAATTTCGGAGAATTAGTATTCAAGTCTCTGCTCGCGATTGGATTTTGGATTGTGTCATTAGAAGTGCGGCAGGTGAATAATAATAATAATGCACTCGACGGACTAAACTAAATGAAAGTAACAGAATTTTCAGATTTTTGAAATAAATTCGAAATCACCATCGCGCTATTGAGGTCATATTGAAGAAATTCACATAAGTGTGGCAGTAAAATAAATTTTACGTACTGACCATTGCTTGTATGTAACTGAGGTATTGAATAGAAAGAAATGCACATCATCCCCCTTGTCTAATAATGCAAAATTTCTTTCAAGTGATTGACGTAATAGATTCCCCTAGTTTTATTGTACTTTTCCAAAATTTACCCAAGTGATAATGTTTCACAGTGGCCTAGATATTGTGCGAACGTAAAGACCTTACACATTTAAATTGCTCTTGATAAATTTCAGGAATATATAGAGGGTCGGAAACTAAAATAAAATGTCTGAGCCGGTGAGAATTATAGTGGCGTAAGTCAATAATTTTGTAGACCAAATTGTTATCTTATAACGATCACCCGCTAAGTAGCATCATGAAGTAGGTCAAAATTTGATGGCAGTGTTTCATTGTTTTTTAAACAAAAGATATCCATACTTTTTAAGGACCTAGTTGCGAAACATCAAGTTCCTCTAAACTGTACAAACTTAATGTACGCCACTCTGATCCGCACCGGCTCATATGTATGTATTGCAACACCATAAACACTTCATCGTACTCTATTTTGCGCAAGAGTTGTCAGCTCAATCTGGGATCTCCCAGTTGATACAATTTCTAGAAAAATTATTCATAGAGAGTTTTGCTATGAAATAAATTCATAGTGAATTTTTAGTCAATATTAAATTGACCGTGTTTGCTGCTAAATCCGCAGGTCGAGAATTGAGTGAAAAAGGCTCTTTTACAATTGAAAATTCTTTTTAAAAACAAAAATAAATTTTTATGCAAAACTAGGCGTTTCGTAATAGCAGGAACCGCATTAAGAAAGTGAAGTCGAGCTTGCTGGTTATGAGTATGCATGCTGCAGATCTAGTTCTAGACATACAGGGGGAGTTATAATTTACATTAAAAAAGGATTGCAATATAAAACTATCTGCTTAGCAAAATCACAGGGAGTTTGGAGTGTAACTATACAGGTCTGGATAAGTAAAAAAAAAAGGTCAGTTGCTGCAGTATATCGGTCTCCAAATCAACAAATTGAGGAATTTAAAAACTTTTATATAGGCTGGTATAATAGGTATTTAGAAAATGAGAATAATGTCATTATAATGGGCGATTTCAACATAAATTTACTGAGAAATGATTCTAGTCAACAGTTTATGTACAATAGTATGAAGGATCAATGCTTAAAGCAATTAGTTGACCAACCAACTCGGGTTAATGAAGGTTCATGCTCCTTAATAGATTATGTTATGACAGGAATAACTACTAATAATCTTAGCGTTAAAATAGATAATGAAAATAAAATCTCTGATCATGAAACTATACAGGTTATAATCAAAGACAGCATACAAGGAAATAAACAAAGTAAAACTATAAATAAATTAAGATATACAAAAGAGCATTTTGATGAACTTTTGAGACAAGCAAATTTTGACTCACTATATTTCATCGATGATGTAGAAACTCTATCATCTGAATTGGAGGAAAAGCTAGCGACATGCGTAAAAGGGCTGAAACAGGAAAAAACTATTAGAGAATGTGGATGCATCTGGTACTCAGCAGACCTAGATAGAATGAGAAGAGAAAAAATCGTAGCATATAAGAGAGCAGTGTACGGTGATGAACGGGATGCATGGAATCGTTACAAGGGTATTCGAAATAAGTATAAAGCTGCAATTAATAAAGCAAAGAATGAATACATAAAATTATTAGTATTAAATAAAAGAGAAAGCCAAAGAAACGTATGGAAGGCAATAAAAGAGCTTGTCATTGGACCAAAGAATCGAGGAAGTAATAATCTGAATGTAGTACAGTTTGGAGACCATGATATAATGCATCCGAGTGAGATTGCACATAACTTTAATACGTACTTTGTCGAAAGCATTAAAAATATAAACATCTCTATTCCAGTGGTGGACTTTCTACAAGTGGACCTTGCAACAGAGTGTACATTCAAATTTAGTTTTTGTAGTGAGAAAACACTGTATGACACATTAAAGAGGTGCAATAATAAAAAAGACGCCATTGGCCTGAGCTGCGATATGATTGTTCAATCCATAGAGACAATAGGTCATATATTAATGAAGTTAATAAATCTAAGCCTCCAAAATGGAATATTTCCTTGCTGGAAAGAAACTATCGTTATTCCGATTCAAAAGATTCCCAATACAACGAAATGTGAAGAATTCCGTCCAATTAACATGTTGCCTAGCTATGAAAAGATTCTAGAAAGAATAGTAGCAGATCAGCTGGGAGAATATTTAGAAAAGAATAAGCTATTATTAGAAGAGCAGTCTGGCTTCAGAAATAGGCATTCATGCGAAACAGCATTAAATTGGGTAATATTTGAATGGAAAAAGGAATTGGATGCTGGTAAGAAAATAATGGCAGTTTTCCTAGACTTCAAGCGAGCGTTTGAAACTATAGATAGGGATATTTTGCTAAAGAAACTTAAGACATACGGAATACGAGGAACTGAACAAAAGTGGTTCAACTCATATCTCTCTAACAGAACAAAAAAAAACGAGGGTAAATGGTATAATGTCTGATCCAATAGATGTGGAATTGGGAGTTCCCCAAGGTTCAGAACTGGGCGTCACATTGTTTCTTCTGTACATAAATGATATCAAATCAGTAATAAAATATAGTCAATTGGCGTTATTTGCAGATGACACCTTAATATATATCTGTTGTGACCAAGCAGACGAATGTATTCGTAACATAAAGGAAGACCTCGAGAGCATTGACAACTGGCTTAAAATGAATAAACTTAAATTAAATGTTGAAAAAACTAAGGCAATGTGCTTTAATGTCATTGATCCAGAAGATATGTACCTTGGCAATGAAAAAATTGAATATGTAACAAAATTTAAATACCTTGGTGTAATAGTGGATAACAAATTGAAATTTCATGAGCATGCAGACTACATATGTGGAAAAATCGCAAAGAAAATTGGTTTCTTAAGAAGAATTAGGCGATATTTAAGTGTGGACACTGCTATTATGTTATTCAATTCTCTTGTACTTCCACATTTTAATTATTGTTCTTCGCTGTTATTCGCTGGTACTGCAGTAATGAAACACAGGCTTCAACTTCTGCAAAACAGAGCAATGCGGAGTATACTGAGGTGTAAATGGGATACACCCACGCGATACATGCTGGAGATTCTCCAGTGGATGAATATTAATCAACGCTTGACATATAATGCAATGATTCTTGTGTTTAAGATGAAGAATAATGAAGTGCCTGAGTATTTATGCAGAAATATTGTATATGTTGGGGACGTTCAGCCATACAACCTGCGAGGAAATCACTGTTTCAGGTTGCAGAAATGGAATAGAGTTAGTACGCAGAATTCTTTATTGTACAGGGGTTTAAAAATTTTTAATGGTTTGCCAGATAAAGTTAAAAATGAAAGAGTGCTAAATTGTTTTAAAAGAAAACTAGTTCAATATATTTTAGAAAATGTTCCTTGAAATGTAGATATAGCAAAATTTTAATATAATGTATGTAATTAATGACGTAGAACTGTGAACTTGTTAAATAATCATATTTTTAGTATGCTTTATAGTTACATGAACTAATAAATCAATCTTATCTTATCTTATCTTATCTTATTACTCATCAGCACGGCTCGGTTCCTGCCTGCTGTATACGCCAAGGTGCAAAGTCAAGCTGACCTCATATATGCACTTAAAAGAAATTTTAATGTGAATTACATACAAGGCGAAATACTAAGTATTTACTTAAATGACTTACAAGATTAGTCCTTTGTAAGACTAGCGATTCATAGAGAATTTTGCTATGAAATAAATTCATAGTGAGTTTAGTCAATATTAAATCCGCAGCTCGAGAATTGAGTAGAAAAGGCTATTTTACAGCTTGGCTGTGCACTTTGGCGTATATGACAGGCAGGAACCGAGCCGTACTGATGAGGAATACGGTTCCTGCTATTACGAAACGCCTGCTTTTGCATAGAAATTTCAATTTGTTTTTACAGAGATTTTTCGATTGTTAAAGAGCTTTTCCACTCAAAATTATTTATCTCCAAGTACTTTTTGGTTTTCGTGTCCGACGAGTTCCTTAAGGGTTATAGTCAAGAGCCTGTTTCGCAATGTTGTTGTTGTTACTATGTTAGGGCACGTCACCAATCTACGTTTAATTTTTTTTATTATATGTTAATGTTGCAGACTAACTCCATTCGATAACCTTTAAATTCATTTATTTTTGAACGGACATCATAGATTTAAATTCCAAAAGGCTTTTTCTATCCAAGACTTGTAAGCATACGGAAAAGTTTATCTTCACTGTAAAGAAAAAAAAAATAGGACTATTCCTAAAATTTAAGGAAAAAAACCTAAATTTTACGGAATATTCCCAACATGGGTGGGTATATTACCTACATTTTAGGGAATATTAGGGTATACTCCCTAATCTTATCGAAAAATACCTAAGTTTTGTCGCACAAATTGTTGAACATTTTTTACTGTATTCTTGTGTCCTTCTTGAAGTTTGCACAAATTCAAATATGTCATAGAAATATGGGCAGGTTCTGTATTTTTTTCACGCCCCATAATCACATCACATATTTCCTTCCTGACTCACTGAGGTTTTTGCTATATAAAATACCCTATAAGTTCCTCTTTATAATGGACTTTTTAACTGGGCACTGTCCTCTAACAGGCCAATTAAAGCAATGTCCCATTTATATTAGAAGGAGCATTTGGTTTGCTGATGTTTTTTCTTACTTTCATCAGAGGCCAAAATAAGGACTTTTAGGCATAATTTTCAAATGTGTATGACTTTGAATAGATTCTAACTAAAATGGTGACACTACTAACTTTTGATGAGATAATCATATAAAAATACTTAAAAACGATAGAAAAGAAGTGCTTTTCAATAGAGGAAAATATCGTATCGCTCAAATATTCGTGGTACAAGTCACAATATTATTTCACAGACTAAAATTATGACTTTCCTAGAAAGCTTTAAATGTATTATTTTTGACGAAGAAGTATTTGATTTACTTAGTTATAAATATATGAACACTTACATTTGGTGTATTTGGAAGCATTTGGAGAAAATCGTGATGTCAAAAATGTAACCAAAGAAGAAATTGGAGCATCTGTTAGGTTAATTAATCTCGCTATGAGGATTCCTAAAAGCCTCTCATCTAAATAATAAAGACCTGATGGCTACTGATAGTAGGGGAACCCGGAGCATAATGACAAATGATTTTTCTTAAATCCCTGAATCGTTTTCTTGAAGCTTTAAATATACTAATACCAATTATGGTCAATCGGAACATCAAAAATTTTTATTATTAATTAATGACCATAATGAGCCTTGCAGGAATTTGACTTTTACAATAAAATTCTACATTCTAAAACACCTCGACTTTTAAATTCGAAAAATGCAAACTGAAAACATCTAATATTATACGATTAAAACAATTCTTATATTTCGAAAGTTTGAGGATAGATTGACATTCCGAAATTGCTTTTGTATTCATAGAAATCGAAAAAATATTGTTTTTGCAAAATGCCTATTTCTCGGTTTTTGAGCAACCAACATCCGAAAAACTGAAAAATTGTTGGAGTCATTTTCCTTGGTAAGGAATTTTCTTCAAATGTAAGATTATGTCTTTTGAATTCGCTCTCCATTGATACTACCAGAATGTGAAAATCCAACATGTTTTGCAAAATTAATGAAAATTAATATGATATCTATCATTATCCCGACAAACTGCACACCATAAATTTACTAGACTTACTCACCACTCAAATCAAAACGCTTATAATATTTCGTCAAATACAATCTTTGAAAAAGCTCAAGCTTTTGCGTGTTCTAATTGCAAAACTCGTCTGCTCTTTTCGTACAACAAACACAGACTAATATGAAAAAAATGTATACCATATGTTGGCAATACTTAATCCTTGATTTGGGGTATCATAGCGCGAGTTTAGAATAAAACTGATTACAGATAATATTTATTCGTCACAAAAGGTGAACTATTCCGGATAACTACATAAATGTCAGATTAACGTTTTTTATTCATATTAAGTAAGCCCTCTGCATTTTGATATTTGACATAAGATGGAAGATGGTGTTTTAACCAGTATTATGCCAAATAAGTGGAAATACCTGATGGACCATCACTTCATGGTGGAAAACACATCAGAAAGAATAGTAAGAGGCTAATTACATTCATTTCACGTACTGGGCGAAACATTACAGTTAATAACTGATATACTGGCATTTCCTTCCTGCTCGAAGATTATAAATTGACTTTGACAAAAGGAAGAACGAAATAGCACTCTAATTAAAAATAAAATAAAATAAAAAAGAGAGAATTACTTACTCAGAAGCTTATTCAGCTTTACTATAGAAGTTGACATTTTGATTTGCACAAATTGCCAGAATTTGCAAAAATTATGAAATTCGAAAATTTGACTAATAATTCAGTCAATAGTAACTAAAAAAGGCCTTTGCGTTACAAAAAGTGGTACAAAAACGATTTTGATATATGTTACTTAGTTCCGCGCAGTCCGCCATTTTGGATTAAGTGTACACTTTTCAAAAATTCCTCAACGATTGATTCTACGACAAGACTGGCTAATAAAAAAAAAATTATTAATTTGAAGGAAACAAAATTCCCTTATTTTTCTCTCTGCTTTATATAGTATCAGAAGATAAATCCTTGGAATAAGTCCGCTACCAACGATTCGCAAAATCGCCAATAAAAAGTAAATTCAACTTAGCTTCTTTACCGACAACCAAGGATGCTGAACGATACCATGCGCCTAGGACCTACGACCAAGTCCAAAAATGGTGTGGAATAAAAAACAAAAAACATCCATCTGGCTAGGGCTGGAAACTTGATACCAATTGGGCTCACTCCAGTACCAATATCATAGAAAGCTGGCCTTGATACCTTATTACATGTTATTTCATGCAAATGCAAAAAGGGATGCGGTGAAGGATATGGCTGAAGGAAAGATGAGTGGAAGTGCTCTGAATCTATGCAGATTTTGTACTGGTGAATCCCCCGAGAATGCCCCAGAGGTTATCATCGGGAGCGACGACGAAGATGAGGCAATGACATTGATAGAAGTCCAGATTCTCAGTGTGGAAAATGGGTTAGAGGATAACCCTAACGACTTACTAAAAAAGTATATATACTTAACATATAGTGAATTTAGTCTTATTCAAATTTATATTTTTACAGTTTCGCCATTCAACCAATGAGGAATTATGTTCAAAGAAACATTTTTTATTTGTAATCCAAGATGGCGAAAAACGCTGACCACCCCCCCCCCCCCCCCGCCCCGCAACCCCTATTGACGATAACTTGGATTTTTCATCGGGGCCTGGAACTTTTAATACGTATCAAAATCATTTGTATCACAAAGTTTTTAGGGCAAAAACCCGTATTGCCCCTTGACTGAACTATAAAGAGGAATGTTGAAATATGCAACACACACGAAAAAGCCCATTTGACTTTGTTTTCCCTATTTTCGTGTCTGCAATAAATGAATACGTTTTGTATAAATCCGGAAAACCTGAAAGTTATTAAATGGGGATGGGGTCAAATAGACCCTATGTATCTACTTATGCAACAAAAAAGTGAGATTAATTGTAAGAATTAAAAAATCGAAAAACACAAAATATTCGATTAAAATTTCCTAGTCACTTACAGAAAGGAGGAGGATCTTAGATTTCAGCACAAATAATTTTTAAGTTACATAAGTATAGTCACTTATTTATGAGACATATGTTTACCTAGGCGTTCAAAACGTGCAATAACATTAATATGTACTTGATACGTATCCTCACTCATTTCGACTAAAAGTACATTACAGTATAAAAAATAAAATGAAACCTTACAGTAATTGTATGTAAAAAATACACACACAAATACACACGAATGGTTTATAAATCTCCAAGGTTTACTTATGCAAATTGAAATCTATCCTTAATTTCGATTACTTCTCACCTCTACCATTTCGTTTTTAAAGCAACTATTATACGTTGAGGACTTGGGCTTCTGTTTACCGATCCCAAGGTTATCCTGTAATGTTCTACCCTAAAACGATTTTCTTTCATTGCGTAAACAGCGATTTTCTTTTAATTTCCTTAGTATCGCAAAGGCAATTAATTAATTACAGCAACACAGCCGCCGCCGCCTTCAAGCTGAATTAATTACTTTCACTAGTTATTTACGTGTTTTGATTACGCACCACGCGGACACTCAGCTGCTACGCTAGACACCTACACAATGCGTGAATGGAATTTTAAATTTTATGTTTTGAAAACACTCACCCACAATCTCATTGACCCTTTTGTTATCGGGTTGTTGGTAGTGTAGGCATTCAAAACATATCCCGCCCTACCCCGTTCGTTGTTGGTCGTTCTGCGTCTAGAAAATGAAAATCATTGGCTACGAGGTCACCCAGTCTGTTTACAAAAGTATTAGAGGAGACTTTGGAAACTTTACAGAGTTAGTTGAACAGATTTGGTTTTATAATTGGATTAATCAAGGTATAATCCCTCATGGGATCATGGAAAATTAGAGACGAGTGAGTTTTATGAAGTTTTGTGGATTTCTGGGACTTTCGTAGGGCAATCTTGTCGGCTAGAAGGGTTGAATAACATGTTAGAAATGTAGGTGAACGAATTAAGTTGTCTACTTGGGGAAAAAAGTCTTTATTGACACAATGAAATTTCTCTAAAGAAGGCTTGTTTTTAAATAATTTTGAGACTTCTTGTTGTCATCTGTTGTATGGATTTACTTGTGTTCAGATTAAAAAATTTTTTTTTTTGAACTTCAGGGTTAATTAGATGGTAGTAAACCGTAGTTAATTTTGGCAATTTAGGGTACTTGCAACATTTATTCCATGTAACTATATTCGTGTTGTGTGTAATTGGTGCAGTTTTGCTTCTTACATTTGAGCTTCGCTCCACATACTTCGTAACGTATCATTTCACACAAATAAGTAAAAACAAAAAGAAAACACTAAAATGGGCCAAATGCTAGAACTGGAAACTTAGACGAATAGATATTAGAAGATATTTTCGACTTCTTTATGAAAAACTTCATCTTAAAGAGTTCTTATCATGTAATATTCTCGAAGATATTGGAAAGAATGATTTCAAAATGGGAGAAGAATGAAGAAACCCGTAGGCAGTTCTAAAGTTTCTAGTAATTGATGAAAGTTTCAGGAGTTTAGAATTTCAAACAAAGCCTTCTTTAAACTTTGTATGTGCGCATTGAACGGAAAAGGTACGTAGATCCCAATTCTTTTTTTTATCAATTTTCAACCGACACAATCTCATTGTGGTAATGAAGAGATGAACATTAAAAATTAGCCTCGATAAAAGTTCATTCATTCAATCACTAATAAAATATCTCATTTTATGAAAGTTTTCATTCATCCAACATTATTATATTTATTAGAGTAGTAAATTTCGTACGTTTATTTAACGATCGAGGTTTATTGCTGCAATATACCATGTTCATTGATCCAATAAACGTGATTTATTGATGTGACGTACTAGTACATATATTAGTCTTCTCTCCTGCCCTCATACCAATTTCTTTCCATCATCAGCTTCCTTTATATTTTTTTGTTTTTTTACCCACATTAAAAAATACAATTTCTGACTTTATGTACACAGTTCATAGTTCTTTTACACTCTTATTTTTAGAATCTTATTTAATTATGCATTTTTAATAATGTGTGTGAATGATACGCGGAAATCCATGTCAACACGAAAAAACAAAATTAGTTCAAACGACAAATCACGATTAGTTTATTTGTAATTCCTGTAAATTGAATTTGGAAAAACAATTAAGTGATTAATAAAATTGTAAGAGCTAATTAGCTGCAATTTCTAATTGGAATTAGTTGATTTGCCCTTAGTTGTTTTGGAAAATACTTTAGTTGTAGCTTCGAATTCTATTAGTTGTAAACAAATATTTGATGATAAATTAACTAATCATATTTCAGAAGACATATTAGAAAAATCAACATATGAAATTAATAATTTTTTCGCAGGAACAAAAAAACTGTTTGTTTGTTTTTATGAATATGATTTGTTATATTAGCGAATTTATGCAATTAATAAGTTCAACAACTGTCGCTTCATTGTTCTAGAACTTATGCGAAGACCAATATATTTGTTGAATCGAAAAATCTGAACCTTTGCTTTGACACATCTTTTTTGAGTTTGAATTTCGTTTGGACATGTTAAAACCCAATTCGCAATTTCGACTTATACATTCGATGAATCAACAAATCAGAAATTTTTGCCTCATATGATTCACAATTAGAACTTATACTGAGTGTATATATGGGGTTTGCTTAATATTTTCTTCAGCGTCTACAATGGGAAGAAACTCTCAGTCGTACTAATGAGTACACATAGAGTTTTTGCCGAATACAGAACGCTTTTTTTCTCTTTATTAAAAATATTGTCAGCCTACTGCAGGCAGATAATAAAATCATATAAAAATAAGAATTATAAAAATAATTAAAATCATAGCATTTTATTATTATGATCAACTAAAAAATTAGTCGAACTTTTCAATTTCATTACATATTTTAACAAATTCGATTAGTTGATTACTAATATCTTTAAACCAATGTTTCAGCTATTTTAAATAATGCGGTATGCAAAATCAACCAATCAATTCGTTACTTTGGGGAATTGAATTTGTTGAAAGAGCAATATTAATAAGTCGATTGTTCTAATGAGTGCTTCTGAAGACTGGATTAAACAACGACTGTTTTAGCTCATATTTCTATTTTTTCGAAATTTATTATATAAAAGTTAGTTAATTCAACAAAATGATTATCAACACTAACTAAACAATTAGTTGAATCCCAAATGTTACGACTAAATAAGATTAGCTAAATCAACTAATTCCAATATGTTTTCTTACGAATAATGATTCGTAAGCTGAAAATCAACTGATATTATTTGTTAATGAAACAAATTCATTGGCGTAAAGCAACTAATCTTTTTTTTCAATGAATCTAATAACACGGCTAATATTAGGTTTATTGCTTTGTGTGTGAATGTTACTTATTTGAATGAAATTCTAATTCTACTTTCAATGGCTGGGCAGACCTTATAGCAAGATTTCAACAAATATATTTTGACAAGGAAGCCCTGCATATTGGTAGAAGTTTTTTACATTTCTAAAAGAATTAAAGGTAAACAAAATAAATGCTTAAAAGTAGATATACATTAAAAGGATGTGAAATTGCATTTACCTGAAGTTATGGCTCCCAAAAATACGCGCAGAGATGTATGACAGCTTTATAAATTCGTTCGCTATACACTGGATATAGGAGCAAAAACTCTCACACTGCTTAATTATTCAACATGAAATAAAATACTTTTAAGAAAAAAAGCAAAGACGTTCCTGCGATCAATGTAGAAACTCATGAAATCAATGAACGATTTCATTGACAGAAGCACATATTTAAGAAATTAAAGAAAACTAGAATCAATGAAAAATTTTATTGTTTGAAGCAAATATGAACATGAATAGGAAAAGTTCATAGAATTATTAAATAATGTTCATGAAATCAACGAAAATATTATTATTATTATTATTATACTTAATGAAGTCAATAAATAAAAAGATTACTCTTTTGGACTTTTTACCGGGTTAAACTGAATTTTGTTCAAGAAAGAATCCCAAAAAATTCTTTCTTGAACAAAATTAATGAAGTCAATATCGCAGATTCACATTTTTATACCCTAGATGAAATCTATAGAGGTATACTAAGTTTGTCATTCCGTTTGTAACACCTCGAAATAATGATGGTAGAGCAAAATGAATTGGACACCCACGCATAATATTAAAAGTTATTTTGATTTTTGCATGTCCGTCCGTCCGTCCGTCTGTCTGTCTGTCTGTCTTTCTGTCTGTCTGTGCGCACGATAACTCGAGAACGCATTCACCTAGAAAGCTGAAATTTTGTACACGGACATAAAAAAAACAAGTAAAACTAAGTTTGAAAAGGAGACGAATCGGCCAACTCCTTCGTGGAGTTGCCATACAAAAATTACGTTTTCCAGGATATATTTAGACACTATCTGAGAACACGTCGACATAGAAAGCTGAAATTTGGTACACTGTGTTTTCATACTAATAGCAAAAAAAATTTCAAAAATGGGCTAAATCGGGCAACCGCTTCTTGGTGTTGCCATATAATAATTTTGGTTTTTTACATATACTTTGAAAACGATCAGTCCTAGACATTTTTACTGTACTAAAAGCTTCTTCAGAATAAGAAATCCTATAAAATTGGTTATAATCATTTTTTCTGTAAGACGAGCCGTTCTAGAAATATAAGTGAGAAACCAATGCAAAAAATCAAAATTGCGGAAATGGGTAACCATACGAAATTTCATACGTGCATTCATCTAGGGTATCATAAGAATTGGTCTTAGACCAATTCTAGCTTTTTCACTTGTTATTAAGGAGTTCATAGCAAGCTATGTGAAAAAATACTAATTAAACTTTTATTTAGTCAATTAATTTTTCATTGATTTATTTTTCGATATTACCGACGATTTTATTATCAGTGTGTCTGAGATTTGTTGCAGGACTTATCCACGCCTAGAAGATAAATATTTATTTATTTTAGAAAGTTTAAACGAAAGAAGAACAGACTTAAAATTAATCCTTTTATATATTACCGGGGAAATATTAAAGTAAACAGTGATTTTTTTTATGGGAATTAATGTGAGTTGGGAAGCTATGTGAATAAAAATAAATTTTAATTTTAAATTCTGGAATATTAATTGGTATATAGTACATATGTATATCCCAAGTAGCAATAAGTAGTGTTGTGAATTAGTTCGGAGAGCGATTCCAGCGCCACTAGTATTTTCTTCGAACCGTTCGTAAACGGCTCTCACAACCGCGCTGACGACAATTTGGCAACCAAATTGGCGGAAATATCTAGGTTCGTACAAGCATTTGACAACTAGTTTAGTTGCGAGTGAAAAGCATTGTGTGGTTGCGAGAGTTGGTTAGGACAATTGCATTATAGTCTAAGAGCTAGCAACGTTTTCGAGAAATTACTTTAGTTCGGCTAGTTCTTTGATATGCCTTTCCTTATAGTATATCAATAGTCATGCGGCCCATCTGGCTGGTGAAAGGTATTGCGTTTACCTGTGCGCATTCCGTTCCACAGATAAAAAAAGCAGTTTTCAAAATGATTTTAGTTCGACTCTTGTTTTTTTCATCTGTTTTCATAATCATCGGACAATATAAATTCACTATTCCTAGACCACCGCGCCAGACGTCTTTTTTTTCGTTAAAAAAAGAAAAATTAATAAACAAATTATTTTATTACGGCTGTAATTTTTTTACACGCTAGTTTAATTATCGAACCACATGAAATTAATTTTCCAGGCGATAATTCGGTTGCTCATTAGGAACCGGAACAATTTGAGCATGGTAAAGTGAGTTTTGTTTCTCATGATGATATTTTGAATATATTTTATGAACTCAGCGAGATAGCACAATTTTGTCCTATTCTTTTTTTGTAGAGAATTTCAAGAGCTACAGAAAAGCTTGTGGGCAAAATTGAGATATCTGGCTCAGATTTGAGAATATTCTTGATAAAATACTGGAAGAAAAATCCACTATTATACAGCTCCGCTATTGAATTGGGACTTGGATAGATTTCCATGCGAAAATTATTAAAAGCAATTATTCGGAATATACAAAATGACAAGTTTTATTTTGAATACTGTGACTTCTGTAGATGTAGATTTAGAGTGAGCTTTTCTCGAAAATGTGGTCACGTATTAGACTCTCAATAAATGCTGCAATAATTCAGCTCTGCATGGTGGTAAGCTTGATAGATCGAAATTTCTGCTTTTTTACCCAAAACTTTCACTGACATTTTTTAACTGATACGTATTAGAAAATAATTCAAATCTGACATCGTTGACGTTGTTATTCTGCCAATCTTTCCACGGTGACAAATGCACTCGTCAGTAATTCATAATCATCGTGGCAATATTTTGGAATGCAAGCTGATAATCTTCCGATTCTTCTAGTAATTTTAAAGGCCTTAATTTCCCTTTGCGAAAAAAAGCTGGAATATAATCACAACCTGACATGCAGTACGTTTACATGAATACTTGAAGTATGTTTGAAGCAATCAAAATATCATGAAAAGGCTCATTGAACGCGTAAATATCAACTTAAGTAATTGGAAAATTAAATTCGAGAAAAATGCAAGTCAAGTAATTGGAATTAATTCAATCAACCGCCCTACCTGAGCTTCATTGAAGTGGATTTCAAGTCAAGTACTCAAGTATTCATGTAAACGTACTGATGGTCTGGAAGTCTGGTAAAGCTCTAGATATGGACGGAAGCACCCAAAGTTTTGTACAGTTCATTGACGTTGATGTAGCGTTCATGATTACCCACGATCATGTTGATCTAAAGTTTTATGGAAGCCTTAAAATTGTCCATGTTACCAAGGAGTATAATGAGAACATCAGAATCTGACCATTTTATTACAACTTCAACGTCGATATAAATTTGGCAAATATGGTAGATAATCTTAGAATCTGCTACTTCATGTTCTTCACATGATATTGACTCTTCCATTGCTTTAATGAATTTATTATTTTCAAAGAGAAGCATTTGTAGAATTTTAAATATAAGACGCCACATCACCAGTGTCTGATAAAAAATTTAACTAATGCTTTCTTGAACTGAACATTTTTCAGTTGAGCAGTGAAATTTTGGGGACGAATTTGATTTGGTCCGATTGAAACCTGGCTAGCCGATTCATCTCATCGTTTACGTTCACCATATTTGATTGATGGTGTAAAAAATGCCTTCAGTTGAGATATAATTAATTTTATGCGAAACCGTATCATTCTACTGAACGCAGGAACACAAGAAAGAGATGTGCATATATTATTTTATTATAAAAGGTAAACACATGGAAACGACAAGACAAAAGTTCTTGTTCATCGTAATAAAGAATAAAGAAGGATATAATTTGTTAGACTCACTGACATGTATAATATGGACTGACTGCGTTCATAAAACTACACTGCAGAAAGTGTGCTTACTTCTATATAGCAGTCTCTTTCGGTCTAAGCACCAAGTACCAACTGAGAGAACTGTAATCAACACAAATAAATAAGTGAGTTCGTCGAAATAAATGTTTTTAAATTAATTATTTAGAGTTATTACTAATAAGAAGTGTTTTACCAAAGCTCGGTAGCTACGCAGCAGAAATTCGAAAGGTTTTATTAAAATTACTTTTCGAGCTGCGCGCAGCTTTTTCAACTTTGGATATGTTTTTTCAATGTTGGCAGCAACGTAAGCACTATTTTTGATATACAAAATTGTAACAATGTGAAATAGAAAATTGAGCAGTCCATATTATATATATGTGTTAAATACCACAGAAAAAACCAGTGCGCCGCAAAAAAAAAATAAAAAAAATATTAAGATTAATATAATAAACGCATAACCGTCGCACTGTAATTTCGTTGCTTCCGCCGTCAAACTGGATCACATATTTTCGCGTACATTTTCATTGGGTAAAAATGGTTCAAAAAATCTAAAACAATTCGTGACTACTACTCCTAAATAGTTATAGAATTCAAATTTATATTTATTAAGGCCCAAAGTTATTATTTTTTAAGTCACGCCGTTTTTTCGTTTGCGGAAAATTTCCAAGAGAAATGTCGCTCTCAATGACACAGTGTGACGGTCGAGGGTTAAAATAAATAAAAAATGAAAAAATAAAAAATAATAATAATAAAATCTAATACTTAGAGAATGCTTGGAAAAATCAAAAAAATTATTTTATGATATAAAACGAGTACTCGAATTAGTGATTAACTGAAATTTTCAATCGCCCATTTTTTGCGAAAATGGGCAAAAGCCCATTTCGTCTAAGAAATATGGCGGATTTGCATATACTATACTATCCACAATTATTCATTTGTGATAGACAACTACGGCATTGTGTATTACAGCTATTCGTTTTTGGAGCGTAACTACTTAGTTGTCTTGTGTCCCATCAATTAATATATTACTATCTAACTCACGCAGAACAATCGTATGTGTTACTTTTATTGTGCTAAACTGTATCAATTTAGATAATGGCAAATCTCTTATCAGAAAACAAAACTGTGTTTTAAAGATGTGAAATGTGTTAATAAAATTCATAAAACATAATGCATAATTTTAGATAATTCCACTTAAAAGAATTTAAATGATTTTTTTTTCTTATTTATAGTGAATTAGAGTAAGAAGCTCGTCTTGAAATATAATTTTCTCGGTCACAACTATACAGTTGTCTCTAAAAACTGTGAGGTTCAGTTCTGAGCTCCATAGTTGTAACCAATAGCCACGTAGTTCTATTCAGAACTTTAAAGTTATTAATCACAGTTGTATATTCATAACCAAAAAAAAATAGTGTGTCTCTCCTGAGGACTTCAGAGTTGTATATTACAGTTAAGTAGTGGCGTTGACAACTACTGACTTGTAGGTACTATGTGGTCCTTTTGAGAACTATAGAACTGCAATTTACAACTGAGTAGTTATTTAAAAAACTATAGAGTTGTAATTCCTATCCACGTAGTTGTTCTGAGAACTATGGAATTGTGATTCGAAGCTATATATTTCAGCATTGCTGAGTATATGGTTGTAGCCACTTTTTTACCATTTATTGTTATCTAAGTTCATTCAGAAGTTGTACGTATAGTTAGAAGATCATCGAGATTAGGATATGACTGCGATTGAATTATTCGACAAGACCAAAAATGTTAGTTCTGTCCAGAACAAAGGAATAGTTGTAAGAACTATGTGCCAACCAAATTTAACAACTATGGGTTATATATAGTTCGCATTTGGTTTACAGGTCAAGTTTGCATGTAGTCCTTACAACTCATTAAGCGAGTAAAATAGTTCAGGGTTCGTATGTGGATAAGGAGATATGCTCGCAAATAGTTGGTACAACCTCAAAACTGATAGTTCCTAATTAGTAGTAAAAATAGGTTCGCTTATAGCTCTTAGAACTTCTTACATGATTATAGATAGTTGTCACAACTACTGTCTCGCACAAATTTCTAAAAACTGAAATTGGTCTTGCGATTAAAAAATTCGTTTTTTATACCCTAGATGAAATCTAATGCTAAATTGTTCATTCTGTTACGAACACAGAAATAACGATGGATTGGACATCCGCTCATAATATTAAATGTTATTTTAATTTTTGCATGCCCGTCTGTCTGTCTGCTCGTCTGTCTGTATGCATGATAACTCGAGAGCGCGTCTACTTAGAGAGCTGATATTTTGTACACGGACTTTAAAAAAAAAAGTAAAATTAAGGTCAAAATTGAGATAAATCGGGCAACTCCTTCGTGGGATTGCCATACAAAAAATTCGATTTCCACTACATATTTGTACACTGCCTGAGAACGCGTTGACATAGAGAGCTGAAATTTAGTAAATGGTCTTTTCATAGTAATAGCAAATAAAATTTTTTAAAGTGGACTAAATCGGGCAATCACTTCTTGATGTTTCCATATAAAAGCTTAGCTGTTTGTTTTTTACGTTTACTGTGAAAACAATTAGTCTATTGTCCTAAAAACTTCTTCAGAATACAAAATTCTATAAAATTGGTTATAATCATTTTTCTGTCCGACGAACCGTTCCAGAAATATATGCGAAAAACCACTTCAAAAATTAAACTTGCAAAGACTATCTCGGAAGAGGTCAATGGTATTGTGCTGTATCTGATTTCTGTATAGAGGTGATTTGTCTTTAATGTAAACATCTTGGGATAAGTCTTATGTCAAAACCTGTATATTTTCTTAAGTACCTAAACTTTTTTATAATTATTAATTGTAGGCTAGCTCAATTACCGCATGAAAAAATATTAGAGAAAACTTGTTTAGTTCTTAGTCTGATCGAGAAACTACGGTTCATGCGTGTTGGTTGGTATCAACTTTTGTTGTATTGGCTTTTGACTGACACATTGAAATCTTCCAAAATACTACTTACTGAACTTTCATGCTTGGGGTAGATAATAAATCACTCCTCCCGTTTCATTATATAGGAGGGGAAAAAAAAGGATAATTTGGAAAAATTCGAACATGAATCCTACAAAAAAATATTACTTATGGAAGGTGATAACGTTTTCGAACACCGGAATGCTAGGAGTCTTATTGTGTTTTGGTAATACTGTAAATTTGTAGATTAAATATTCTCAAAAACTCTTCATTTTGATTTCAAGTGTGATAGCAAGCTTCGCACTAACGTACTGTGGCGACATCTTAAGAATTTCAATATTGACTTTGATGATCTCAATAATATGCTTCTTGCTTCAACACCTGATAATCCAAGGATGCTTTTGAAAGTCCTGCTTTTGATTTTCCTTATGATGCATTTATTTTGCATAGGTTAACCAATATTGTCTAATTTTCAATCTGGATTAATTTTAAACAAAGTTGCACGACAGCCCTACTAAATATATATGCTGATGATTGTCAGCTATACATTTCAAGAACGCGTGGATTGATCGAGGATGCTCTATGTATGTAAACTAAACGAATGCCTTATATAAATCAATATCCTTCTGAGCACAATAAATCCGTTAAAACTTAAGGAAAATTTTGTACGGATATAATCTGGACACCACAGAATTTCCACAAGTGCTAGTACTCTTTTCCATACTGTAAATTGACATCATTTTTTTTTGCAGATTGCAGTTTCTGCTATTGTTTTTCCTCATAATTCAAGGTTCATGTTAGTAAAATAACTGATTGCTCCTTGAATATCCTACAGATGCGAATTGATCTGGCTATTGGATTCCTTGTCCCAGAAGAAGCTCACTGTCGCTTTCAATTCAGCTGTTCGCTACGTGTAAGATTTAAGACTATATGACCATGTTTCTCCTGATGTAAAATCGGTCATTGGATTCACCTAAAAGTGATTTTAAAATAATTTTGCTTTTGCGTAATTTAATTGCAAGCTAGGTATTTAGCTGCCTGTGTATGAAATTATTAAACTCTTTTTCCATAAAGAATTAGAGCTAGAAATAGCTCCTTATTGTTTCACAAAATAATAAGTAGAGTTTTTCTTGGTCTAATTCTTTATTAAATGTGTTTCACAGTACTCGAAAAATAAATTAAAACTATTTTTCAATAGATAAGTGTTTTGTTAATACTCTTATTTTTGTGTTACTAATACTTACTTATCTATTATATTTCTTACTATTATTTTTTATTAATTTTCTTGCTATTATATATTAATAGCAATTTAGCGCACATGATCTCTATTAGTATTCTAATTTATTTTATTTTATTTATTTTCGCATTTTGATTCTTTTTCAATTGTTTTTTATCTATTGTTTTATTTCTTTTTTTCTCCACTTCATAGCTCATCAGATACAAATAAATAGAAAACTAGGTTGGAAGTGTGTAGATTTTATTAATAAAATGAATTTCTTAACTTGAGTTGAAAAAATAGATTCAAGATTTATAGGTTAAAAATGCCGTTATATATAAATCGTTTTTATTCAACCAAATTGAGTCACCCTGTGTATCAAATATGCCCAGAGAAATTCTTTTCTACTTTCATAGATAAGATAAGGTTTCAGTAAAATGATTTATTTTCTCAAGAAAGATGAAATTTTTTCCAAAAAGCTGACTTTCAGTAAGTAGTTCAAAAAATAGAATTAGCGCAGATTTACAAACTCTAAAGTCAACAATAGTTTTTCATGTTTCAATTTTTCTGTATCTAGTCCATATATCCTACAATAATTGCTAATGAAAACTAAATGTAATTGAATACCTACTGCCATCTAAAATGTAATCAATAATGAGAAACCTCGTATCTCGTATCTTATCGTGTCTAGTGGCTACCACAATTGGTTTTTTCTTTGTGTGTAATTATTTCATTTGCAACATTTCATATTTCCTGATTACACATTAAATCTAGAGACAAAAACTGGTTTACGAACAGATGGGTAACATTATCATACGAGACACATAAGAAATCTCAAATTTAATTGAACTTGTTTTGCCCTTCAGGCAAATTCAATTAGCTTCGTAATCGTAATATTATGCAGAACAAATCTGTGAAAATAATAAAAAAAAACAGAAAACCCTCGTGAATGTAAGAAATGCTATTATTATCTGATAAGGAATTCTTCGAGCTTAAGTTTGGTTTTGATCTCGACGTTATTCCAAACTAGATGTATATGTACTATGGGAGGTGGACTCATCATTATCCATTATAACCGCCCTTATAAAAGATAAATTCAAGGTCAATGATGAATTCACGCCCGGTTTCCTTGAAACAGGTCTAAGTTTATGAGATCTATTTATATCCAACTGTCCAATTCTCAGTGTATATAAAAGGAACGTTGTTTAAGAAAAAGCTAACAATTATCTGAGTTCTTTCGTAAGTGCAACATATTTCAGGAAGTGCAGTCTCCAAAATGTTTAAATATGTAAGCTAACTGTTTAGTTCTAGTTGAAAGTTGTTTTTTTATAATTATTTTTTAAATATTCCGAATAGCTGATTTTTGCTTGTATCTTGGCTTTTGCTGTCGCCCAGCCGGTGACATTAATTGCTAATCCTCTTCCGTATTCATCATCGTTGGGATACTCATCACCATTACTGTATAACACAGCTCCATTGGTGAATCCATCGCCATACGCCTCTTATCAGTACCGCAACAGCTATAATCCTCTGACATATTCTTATCTGTTGTAAGTCTGGGGTACATCACCAGGATGTAGGATTTTCATTTGAACTATACCCGGCATAAATCGAATAAATGATTATTATAAGATTTCAAAATTTGTTTTTCTTTTTGTAAGAATGTAAGATTTTTTTTTGCATTTTTTAAGTGTGGTAAAAGCCTATAGGTGAATACTTCCTAAGGAAGATTTGATGAATGGAAACGTGAGGGTAGAAGTAAAGACCAATTAAGGTGCTGAATATTAGATTAGAACTCCATCATATCTTCAGCAGGGTGAGACTGTACAAAATTGAGAATTTCGATCTCAATTTTGAATTTAATGAACCGAGAAGTGACGGATTTCTTAAATATAATTAAAGTCAAAAATCATAAAAGAATTATAAATCGAGCAGAGAAATTAAACGATGTGTACGCCATCTACTTGCCAATAGCCAACCCATCTTCTCAATTTGAAATTACATTTGATATCGTAATTGAGTTGAAATTGGTAATGAACTTGAGGAAAACATCGATCTTCTAAACTCTACCCCACAATTTGCCAAGGGTCGTATTAAAAAGTTTTGCTACTAATCGTACCCCCATTTATGCAATTATCAATTAAGTTAATTTTTGTGACAAGTTTGTACCATTTTGGTATAAATGGAAGTAGTTTTATTTTTCCTAATTTGCAATCTGTAAATCTGTACACATCATAGTAAAGTTCATTCTTAACACAAATTTGTTGGCCCAAAAAAACCGTTAGTCTAATTTCAGAAGTCTGTTTGAAAGACAAACCTGATAAAGGTTAGGTTAGGTTAGTTTGGAGTATTGGTAATCGTGAAAGAATATACGATCAGCCTCACTTATACCATATATGTTCCAGTGTGATGCTACCTTATTGGGACCCTACCTGGAAAATATTCCTCAGATTTAGGAGGAAAGTTGAAAGCAGCCATAAGAGTTAATGAGCCTTACTAGGTGGGTGATTCTGATCTTTTGTCATACTTTAATGTCAGAATATACGACAAAATTAAATGAACTTTTTTACTCATTTTTTGTGTTTTAATTCAGTTCAGTAAGCTTTGCATTGAACTGAACTGACATTTCATATTAAAAATTCAAAATTTGGTGTAGAATATTTATTTACTATTTTTGCCACAATCTTGGAAGCAGTTGATCAATTTGTCGTACTTTTAGACGTATATTCCGACGTTTAATCATTTACTTATTTATTAATTTAGTTTATTTTGTGGTTGATGAAAAGGATAAATCAAAATGAATATGATGAATAACAAAGTACGAAAAATTTGTGGTGAAATGTCAAATGTCAAAAGATTAGAATCACATCTTAGGTCCTCCATCTAATTCCCCGATTCGCAGAAAAAGTAGCTACCAATCGTATTTCTTCTACGCTTGGCAAGATTAGGGCATTTACATAACAGGTATTGAACGTTATCAAGCTCCTCCTCGTCCTGGGCCATCCCACACGAGTATTCTTGATGCAGTATGGAAACCGGTTTTTTAGGGAAGAAGTGAACAGACGCAAAGAGACGCAAGAGATATCTCTTTGCGTCTTTTCACCTCTTTTTTGCACACACTTTGCATATTTTCCAAAGAGGCAGTGTCCTGGGATAACTCCAATAAGATTTCGCAAATTATTCCGGTTCCTTCTTAGCAGAGATTCAGTTTTCCCAGGACTTATGTTGGATCACAGCTGTTCTGAAATTGCGCTTGTGGTCAATTCTCCCCATCTGCGATTTGCCAGCCAACGGACTGTAAATCTAAAATCCTATTCATTGATTCTATGGTGAGACCTCCTCCGCTAGGCGCATACTCATGGTGGAACTCTTTTTGGCAAGAGCATCATCTGCTTCGTTTCCTGGCGAGTTTCCCAAGCTCACAGCGACAGTTGTAGTATGTGCGATCTAATGGTCCTCCTGACCAGAGTTTTGATATCAGTTTGAATATCAATACAAATCCTAATAAAAGATCTCTAATTTATTTCTCTGTCGAAAGCAGTGATCAAAAAGAGATTACTCCAGGACCACACAAAGTATCTTTTCTTACATTCATCTTTTTGTTTTTTTTTTCAAGAATGTACTAGAAAATTTTTCTTCAGAATTTTTTCGCTTGACAGACGAAAAAGACAATAATCCAAATACGACGTAGAAGAAGCATTTATTTTTAACTCATACATTTGTTGGGAACATTAACTTGAAATTGTACTGATTTTGCGAATACTTAAAAATAAAAGCAGTTACATAGGCACTTGGATGAGTATTATAGCGGGCTTATAGGAATATTAATTATAGTAATCATATTAAATTAGGTGATGTTGTGAAATCAAACGAAAAATGATGAAATATAACGCCATTATCAGAAAGAATGATTCAACTTCAAACTAATAATCGACCTACATTCATAATAAAAAAACACAGTTCAGGGAATAGTAGGTGATGTGTAGCTTTTCTTTTTTTCTGATAAATTCTTTAATTATAGTATAAAAAAAATCAAACAGATAATTAACAGTAAGTGCCTAGTTTAAGGTGATGACTTCGAGCCAAATTGTATACTTTGACCTAATACATTCATAATTAAACGCTGTAAGCGCAGTAAAACTGCGTTTATATTTAAAAAAAATTCATTTCAAAATAAGCAAAGATAAAAGGCTATAGTTAAAATTACTTTTTTTTACAGTTGGCAGCTTTGTCATGTATGGTGAGATCCGCAAAATTCGGCAGAGTTTATTAGACTTTAGTCGAGGCAAGGGCACATCGCCTTGCCTTTAAAAGGCCTGCGACAATTCAAAATTCCTGAGATTTGTTTGTACAAAATGCTACCGAGAATCATAGTTAACTTATTTCTGTTTAAGGGGAAAATTTTATGAATACGCAAAACGTGGCGAAATGTTGTTCTAAAACAAGAAGAAGTAATGTTTGTGATGAAGAAAAGCGTGAAGCACCATCTGTTGTCTCACTGGTGAAAATATCGTGTTGCTAGTTGTAAAATAGTTAGTTCGGCAGGGGCAGGAAACTGTAAATATGGCATGGAATGTATGTTGTAAGTTAGTTGAATCTGATTGTTTGAATAACAAGAATTAAGAATATTAAGATTATATGAAAAGTATAATTAATAGTTATAAATAAAAATAAATAAGGTAAATCCAACAAACGTACCACAAATCATATTGATGGCAGGTTTCTAATCTAGATCAATTTCTAAGTATTTTTGGGGACTGAAAGGGAAGAATGTTATACTAAAAATGAAATGGAATTTCAAGTGTAATAATTCTACTTCGTTTCTGAAGCATTCTTGTTGTAACCCGCTAAATATATTTATTCCAGTAGAAAAGCATTATTTTTTTTCTCAGGAATATACTCGACAATTTTTCTTCAAGATTTTTATTTAGTATCTGTGACATAAAAAAAACAAAAAAAATCAAAGAAATTAATACAGCTACGTGCCTTGGTGTAGTTAATTATGGAGTCCACCTGAAGAATAAGGTACTAAATGAGATATTTTTTGGGAGAGACACTTAAAATCGGTACCGGCCAGGGCCAGGCCCTAAGCTATTAGAGAAATGGGGCCCTCTATAAGTCCAGATATTTTATGTCACTGCCAAATATGATTTTCGGATACCTAGAGGGTTAAACTGAAATACAATAAAGAAGTATATAGATAGTGAAATAATAAATCTTTAACTTAAAATCATTTTTGTTCATAATAAACTTAAAAGTGCAATCACGGGTATAAAGAAGCAAAAGTTCTTTTAAGAGGCACAATTTACAAAGGCTTATTATCTAATCTCTTGAAAAATGCTATAAGAATTAAGAAATTATATTAAACTAAAATATTTTCTTTCTTGCCTTTGACAGAGAAAAATCACTGATGACACCATCAAATGATAAACTGCGTAGTTTGTCACTTTCAATGTACATGAGGCTGAGAAAACATAATTTATTTTGAGTCATTGTTGTTCTAAATTCTTTTTTTATCAAAATATTGTAAAAAAAATTAAATACGGTAGAAAATATTCTTACGTTAGTTAGGTTATGTGCGCAATTGTGTAAAATGCACTTACCTGAAATGTAACTCCAATAAGGACACACAAAAAAAAACACTTTCCAAAATAATGTCAACTATTATATTATCAAAGCAACACACTGCCGGCTCACTCAAACTACAAAAGGTCACCGCGTGCTCGAGTGTAGCGTGGCAACACAGGGAAATCCCCGTGTTTATAGTAAAAGTTCTTCGAAAAGAAGGGCGCTAAAAAATTGGGTGAGGAGTATGGAACGTTCCGGACGTACGGCATTTTGACAATAATGCTGCAGTATATTTAAGTATGACAATTCCCCGCTCAAATAATTTGTTTTGGGGCCCCCAAAAGAGTGGGGCCCTAAGCTATAGCTTCTGTAGCTTATAAGTAAATCTTCTACTGGTACCGGCCATGGTCGTATCAATTAAGGGGAGTCCATACTTATCATGTATTTATTATAGTAGGTATTCTTATTTATTTCTGTGTAAATTTTAGGAACTTTGTGAGGTTACCGCTATCCTACCTTATTTGTTTATGTTTCAATCTCGAAAATTTAAGAAATGATAAATTATATGTGATCGTAAACGTCATAAAAGGATCCTTTAGATATGAATTCGTATGTGACCTTTACCTTACTAGAAAGAGGACTATTTTAGTTCTACCACAAAACTCTAGAATAAGTAATTGTCAGGCACTTGATAGATCCTGATCGATCACATATTATGGACTGTCATATAATCTCAAAAGCTCAATATCTGGGCAATGTTATTATTGCGACTCAAATCATTGAGAGATACAAAAGGTAATAGGTAGAAAAGAATTATTATAAAAAGTATGAATTTTGTGGATATAAAGTAGCTAAATGGGTGTTAAAAGAATTTTAAGTGGCTCTTCCTACAATAGCAATTAGTGTATTTTTCAACTCAATAAAAAAACTATAATTGCCCAAAATTTTTTTTATTAACAAAAATATTAATATCATGTAGATATTATACAAAAATCAATTCCATTGTTGTTGGTCTTTTCAATAACTTTCGGGGTAATCCCATCAGAGCACATATGAATAAGGCTTCACTACTCCATAAGTAGAATAAGCAACAGGAGCTGCCTGGAAGGCAGGATAAGTCAGCGGTGATCCTGCGGAATATGCAGCCAAGGGTGCAGTTGCATAAGTGGATACTACCGGTGTTGATACTAGAGCACCAGGCCTGGCAGCAGCAAATGCCAAAAAGCAAGCGAAAATCAACTGAAATTGTTTTGAAATTAACATTTTAATTTATAAATGCATATTAAGTAAAATTCTATCTTACGTATTTGAACATTTTTGGGAGATTTGTTTTTTTTATATATATATATATAACTGAACACGATTTGTTATGAATGTTGTCTATCCAACACTGAACTGTGAAGCTTCTGTATTTCGAGACCCCTTTTATACTGACAATAGGATCTAATCTTTGAAACGTGAAAGAGCAAAAAAAAACTTTTTAATCTCCTCTGACCACATTTGAAATGTAAAAAATAAAAATAATAAGAAAATTAAGAAATGACAACACAAAAAAAAAACAAAGAATAATTGAAATGAAGTCATTTGAAGATCACTCATAGAGACAGCAATAAGAGAGTAGGCGACTTATTTACATTTCACTATCATCAGCAGTCTTCCGGAAGGTTAGGTTCTAGTTAGATGCGAGGAAATAAGAGTGAAACATTCGATGAAGCATGAAACTGAACCCATCCATGTGTTACTGTAGCTGTATCGAGTTGACCTTGTATCGAGCTTGTCTCAAAATACTCGATTATGTAATTCTAGATCACAATCTACCCTAGACCAGATGGCGCAAATCGTAACAGGAAACCTTTCCATGATCGTTTTGCGTGTGAAATCCACCTTAAAACCTCAAGTGCACGTGTTCATTAGATTTATCGCCGCATACATAATATGAATGGAAAATATTGAAGAAAATTATAATTCTTATCGGGGTTAGAAGATGTGTTGAACTGGAAGGTAAAACTCAATGAAGTTATTGCTAATTAATTGATTACTTAATTAAGCATTAGGAGTATACTCATGTTTATAGTTTATTGGAAAATTTATCCACAGGAGTTTGATTTTTCTTAACTAAGTATTTGTTCATTCCTTGAGGGTAAGAGGTAATATAACCTTGTTTGGAAATTTCATATCCTGTTCATTTCAGAAACACGTCAACACTTTTAAAAATTAGTTTTTACATCGCAACATATTACCAGCAACATAATGTACATATCCCTAGAAAATAATCATTTCCTCCAATTTGGTTGAAAAAGGCCACATCGCACGATCACAGGCAGAATAACGTGATTGGTTCCTTTTTGAAACTTGAATCTTACTTGTTTGATTTTATATCAAAAAGGTGTTGGGTAAAGCTCGTAAGTAGATTTTGTGATATCTTAATAGCAGAGCAATTTTGTATTCTAGCTCTGGATCGATGGATGAATGCATGGTTTGAAGAGCGATTGAAAATGTTTTGGTCTCCTCCTCACGTCAATTGAATTCCAAGTTATCAATTACTATTTAGTCCTATACTGAAATAATCGGCATTGGAGTTTTTAAGGAGGACTTGTTTAGTCTCAAAGTTTCGTCATTGAGTTTAGGTTGAGTTTCTATTACAGTTCATTCGTTGTTCTGTCCGTGAATTTCTCAAGATAAAGTCGACCGTACTGTCAGAAGGTCCAAGCCACAACGCTGAAAATATGGTATCGTAGGGAATACTGAAATCTTTGGAGCTTGCGAGATCATTAGTAGGTTAATTTCCTAAGATAACACCGTGGCCTAGCATCAATCAAATTATAACCTAATTTGAAGATAACAAAAAATTAACGGTTAGCGCAATATTGTCATTGTAAATTCAAAAATAGAGACTTATTGAAGCTCTGCGGCACATGCCTCTTTACAAGCCTTCTAAGCGTAATTTTTAATTCAGTTTATTTTTCCTAGTGTAATTCTTTTCTCCCTGAATTTCAGACGAGTAGAACCAAAAGAGGGCGTAGATTCATTGTAAGTATATTACTTTTCCTTGTGGAAAGGAGGAGATCAGTCTTAAGCCGATTGATGCTCAAACCGAAATTAGTGCCCAAGTTGATAACTAGTCGGATCCTAATTTGCACCTGTAAGCAGAGCATCTTGCAGCTACAGGTTACTAAATTACCAGGTCATTCTAATATTTACACTTTTTGGAAGCATAAGACTTCCACACATAGCCTCTTCACCTAACTCTATTATCCGATAGACCGAGACGACCTACTTTAGTTTCTTGAATCGTCATTGTTCACTACACTAGGTGATTAGACTGCAGTTGCTATCCAATTATGCGGCCATCTGTTACCTATTAGAAAAAACGTGCCATATTCAGAGCAGCTTTTCATTATTGCCGGAGGTATTTTTTTCGGGCCTTTGCTCACGGTAAAAACCTTACAAATAGTTTAAAACCCGACAATATTTCTGTGCTTAACCAGAGTATATACAGGGTGTTTCGTCCATGGTGATCAGTAGAGCAGGAGGTGATAGTACTCACCTAGCCAAACAAAATGTTGTATGGTACGGAGGAGGGGGGGGGGCGGCGTATCAACCGTTTCGGAGCTAGAGGGTGATCAAGAAAAAAATCTAGTTTTTCACAAAATACTCTGTATCTTAAAAAATACTGAGCATTCGATCACAGTTAAGAGCATGTTGAATGCAGATCTTCATGGCCTTTTCAACAAATGCTCAACCAGCCCCCTACTCCTCCTCTCAGGAGTTATGGCGGTCTAAACTAAAAATTTCGGATTTTGTTATTTTTCTGTACTTTGACCTCTACTTTTTTTGCGAAAATTTCATTAACATAACTTATTTTTATGAAAACTGTAAACTGTAGACTATTTCACTTAGTACACCCTATGTGGAATCTTTAGACGTTAAAGAGTTATTAGCTCTTAACCTATTCTCAAAACTATTCTCAAAGATAATTTGTTCTCTTAGTGACTGAAAATACGCCATGTTACAAATATATCGGCTAATTTCGGTATGACTTGAATAGGTTATGAACTAATAACTGTTTAACGGCTATAGTTATCACATAGGGTGCACTAGGTCAAATTAAAGAGAAGTGTCCACAGTCTACAAATTTTATAAAAAAAAGTTATTTTGGTCATACTTAAAAAAAGATTTTTGTAAATCCGAAATTTTTAGTTTAGGCACCATAACTCTTGAGAGGAGAGAAGTATGCGGCTGGCAGTCGTTGGAAGAGCGATGAAGCTCTGCATGTAATAAGCTCTTGACAATGACCGTACACCCTGTACAGATATAGGTTGTTGTGTGAAAATCTAGCTTTTTTTCTTAATCACCATGTAGCTCCGAAACTGTTTATATATCCAAGGGAGTACTCTCATCCCTGCTCTATTGACTACTACTACTACTACTACTACAGCAAACCTACTTGGAAAGACGAGTAAGAGAATTTGTGGTAGTCAGGGGTAAAAAAAATGAAAGAGGAAAACCTATAAAAATATAAAGAAAACTAGATAGGAGGAAAAACGCAGGACCGTGTTAAGGTGGGACTTGAACCCACAATACCCTAAAAAGCACGCTTACCAACTGATCTGCCAAAGCATATTCATAGCATAACTTACATCCCTTTCGGATAAATGCGACTAAGAGATCGCCCGTGATGAATACGCTTAATAGACGTGATAATGTAACATCGTATGGAATACCTGTGTGGATTGTCTTTTATTTTTCACCCGTCCAAATTAAGAAAAACTTGTCCCCATGTGCAAATAGGTGCCTCAAAGCTTGGCTCTTTCAATGTTTGCTTCAAGCAATTTCATCCAAAAAGGTATTACCAAAGACGCCTTCCACAGAGGTAAAACCATCTTGCATCTTGCCGTTGGTTGATTACTTAAAAGTCAGCTCTTTCCTACAGAGTGGATTACTCCAGGCATTTCCGGATGTTTTTCGAAAAAGAGCACAAAAAACGACTAAGAGGTTGATTCTCCTCTATCATGACAATGCACAATTACTCACACACACTAGTACATCTCAGGCTATTGAGTTGAACTGATGACTCATTCTCCCTGTAGTCAGGTGACTTGATATTATGTGACTTCTTTTTATTCCTTTTCATAATCGATAAATTTGGCGGACTGTTAGTTCTCAAGCGGCGCGCGGTGGAAGCCGATATTATTGCGAAACGGTGAGGGTAATCTTTCAGGAGTGCTTCAAAGTAGCATTGTCAACTGAACTTTTTAGAAAAACGGTGAGATTGGCTTACATAAACTAAGAAGTTGCGAAAAAAGTGAGCATTTATAATGCAAATAAACAAAAAATTAAAAATCAATTAATAATTTAGATAGTTTTTGTTATAAAAAAAAAACACATTTTCACTGGTTTAAAATCCTATCACGTATGTTATGATTTAATAGTTCCACTCGCATTAAAGCAGATCAAGTCATTTTATTCTTTTTTTAAGGTAGGGGGATGAAAGATCCCAAGCATGGAGACCAGAGCTAGCATTGTGCTGTCCTGCTAGAATTCCCATCGCCAAAACCTTCCTGTTCTTTTAGTGAAGCGCATCAGGTCTTGGTGACGAAGGTTTTTCAACTCCTCTACAGATAGGAGAGCAGAACCTAGAATATCTAGTCAGCCCCGGGTGAAAGCCGGACAAGCACACACAAAGTGTTCGGTTGTGTGATGCTCTCCTCCCAGGTAGGACAGACACACAGGGCTATCAACAACTCCCATCCTTGTTAGATGAGCGTGGAGCGAGCTGTGACCAGTGATGATGCCAACCACAGTTCTACATATTGTTTCCTTCCGAGCCCCATAAGATAATCAGAGATATACCTATTGAGTCCATCAAGAAACAGTTTTGTGCACTTGCAAGTACTCAGGTCCGCCCATCTCTGCTGATGAACATCCGCTTTGATGAGAAACCCGATATTCGAGGTGGCAACGACTACGGCGGGCTCCGGTTCGAGAATCAGAGCCATCCCTAACTATTATATATGATCAGCCCTTTCATTGCCCATAATTTCCATGTGACCAGAAACCTACTGAAGAGATACCTTGTTGTGGATACACTACTTATCCACAGGCAATCCGCAGGCCCCCCAGTAGCTTAGATGTTATCCGAAGGCTACTCAGAGCCAGCAAGGCCGCCTGACTATCCTAAAGGATAGCAATGTCGTTTCCCTTGATCTCCATATCAAAAGCTATCTTTGCTGCCATTCCGATGGCGTTCAGCCTAGAGGACGGTGGTGTGTCTTCCAAGTGAGTACTTCATCCCAATTTCAGGTTCAGGAAGATTAACGCCCACCCGGCTCCCTCATTAGTGAAGGATGGGTCGAAAAATTTACTTACAGCGGACCGGGTAGGGCTCAATAAAACACTTTCCTCAGTCCATGATTGCCTTACAGGAAAATTCACAGAGCAGGAAACGAAGCTCTGGTACCATCGCATCAAATGGCATACTGACCAGAAGGCGTTCAAAATCCATGCCACCCGCCAAAGGTAATGTCCTTTAGTTTTAATTTGATTTTAAATAAAGAATTCCAGAGAGGATATCTGTGCAGAATATATTTCTTGTTTTGGTATTATTAATGTTAATGGCAGAGTACCGCCTTTCTAGTATGAGGAAGGCATAAGATTTCAAAAAAGATTTTACAAAGTTTAGGGAAAACTATGTTCATAAAAAGTAATAGTTTTTATAAGAACTTCTCGTCCATTAAATTCTTAAAAGGACTAAGCAAGATCAAAACTCGCTGCTTTCTCTATTCATGATCTACCTTTTGTAGATTTGGAACAAGAACCTTAAATACAAAAAAAAAAAACATTTGATTAGTAAAACACAATTGTTTCATGAGATTGTTTCCTAATTCCTATCTCCTTGTTTCTACTTTGCTATGGCATAAACGCAGTCAACTGTCTGTCATGTCAATAATCATAATATCCCATAATAATTCCATCTCCATCCTCAGTCGCCAAAGGTGGCCACCACAGTGAGGTAACCACACCATAAACTTTTCGGTAAAGTATAGTACAGCGGTGTATTAAGATTGTTCGATAATTCATTAATTCGATTGCAACTTTAGTAACACACCTGTAAATGGCAACACAAGAAAAAATAAAAAGCGGAGGAATTTAAATAAAAAAACTGAGCATTTCAGATAAAACACTGGAAAACTAAGTTCAGATATAAAATCAGATTCTTTCAGCAAAAATTGAGCAGTTAGCAACAGTACTTCAAAGGTATGCAAAGTTATATGTTCTATATAATACAAAAAAGCGAATATTAAAAAAAATACAAATAAAAAAATGAATGTATCTTGAATTTTTTTTTGTCATCCACATTTGCATTGCTCCGGCAGAAAGAAAAGTCTGCTTAATGGTCGGATAGCAATAACTTGGGCTTCTATTCCGATCATAGGAGGAGGATGATTCAAAGAGTCTAGAAGTGGATCCCTCTCGATGTTCATCATCTCTCATTGATTCAATCCTTTACCTTCATTCCTTCAATGCAGTGAATATTTTGAAGTAAGTAGGTAGGTACCCTTGAACTCAAATGATACATCAAAATCTTTCAAATTAGTCTGTAATATGTTTACCCTAGCGACGTTAGAGACGTAAAGAAAAGCAAAATGTACTACTTATGTGAAACCAGAGAGATATAGGGATAATTTAATTGGCAACAGCAAAGGTACTAGAATTTTGTATGACCAAACAACTAATCCAGTCAAGCTCCAGCAAATCAAATGTTTCCTGAGTCTTGATCAATTTTTTTTTTCAATATATTTTTATATAATTCAACATGTTGCAGGAACTGGTTAAAAAAATATTAAATGCAAATAATTCTCACGCCTTTTTAGTTGAAAAAACGTGCGCTTGCATCCAGAGAACTCACATCCAGATCTACAATCGAAGTGCTTTCTCGAAATATGAGCTTTCATCCCCTAGGGTTAAGCAATAAAGAAAAGGAAAAGTGGAATTTAATGAATGCTACTAACCTAAGTAGGAAAATTCATAAAGTTCTCATCAAATATAAATTTTGCATTCACGTGTTTAAACTATCACGAGTTCTTGTCACCATTTCTAAAATTATGAACTAAATCCAAGGTAAGCCCCGTGATCACTACTACATCGGGTATATGTACTCGACCAGACTAATTAAAACTCCTCCAGCAACTACCATTTTCCATTCGTTTCAAGTGTACTGCAGATATTCTCAAGAAGCAGAACTATGAAGTAATTTTATGGAGCTGCACACCTGATAAAATACGTCATTTGATGTTTGATACCCTTTTACACCTTCTTATGCGGCAGCTATAAAACGTGAGTACAGAGTACTTGAAGCTTACCTATGCTACCTGTACATACATGCATACATATGTATTTATATTCTTCATGAGGAGCAGAATGGAAAGTAATTTGAGCTGCTACAGAAGTGGTGCTCCAACCTCCGTAGTTAATGGATGTTCATCACTTCCAGTTCCGGAAATACTTTTAAAGGTTGTACTGGAATTAAAATTGATTTCGTGACGTTCGAATTGGTCGTTGTGGTTTCGCACTGAGTGGGAAGGTGCTAATTTAGCGACATCAGGTTGAGCCTAAAGATTTATTCCCAGTTCAATGTTGGTCTAGCCTAAAATAATGGAAATGTTAGTTTACTTGTTTGTACTCAGGTTAAATTGCTAAGAAAAATGCTTGAGAAAAAAAAAATTTGCAAAGCTTTCAACAGAGTAGAAAGTTGACTTATTCTAGTTCAACGTCAAGCTGGAAGATCTCACCAACTTTGCCACATTTCTTCCACCAACTTGCAGCTAGAAGTGTAGTGTTGTTATTGTTGTTGTTATTATTGTTGACATTTGGACATTTTACGTGTAATTGTTTTTGCAATTTTGCTGTTGTTCTGTATATGGAAACTGCCTGGAATGTAATGTGAAAGAAAACTAAATCAGATGAAAAGTATCAAAGCTATTCCGACCTAATCAAGCAAATTAAAAATGTGTTGGAACACGTGATTGGATCTTTTTAGTGCCAATTTCTCTACTCCCTTAGGATTACCAAGAATTTACGCTTTAAACATGGTTTTCTCTCATAGCCAATGTAAAGTTCATGCTTGTATTGTTGTACAGCTTACAAAATTTTCTCTAGATTATGTTATTATCCCCCCTCCCCCTCCCCAATCTTCCTTTCTATGGTCCATACACATGCCTTGCCTAAGTAATTGCGCAAAATGACTGTGGCTCTTCTAAAAAATATCTGGACGAACGAAGGTAAAAAAAATTATTTTTAATTTTACTAAAACTATTTTGCAGACCATGCTTGAAACTATTTTCCTCGTCTTCAACATAAGTAGATGATAAGCTGTGTTCTTTTGTGTACCTTGTTCTAGAACTCACATATACTAGAGAGAACAAATTGTTCTGTCGATCTAGGAACAAGAAAGTTAGAAAGTTTAAAACCGATGCAGAAACTGAACATAGAGCCGAGTAAAAAAAACATACGTTCGAAACCACTTCTGTGTCAGTGTGGTGAATTAAAAACTTCAGGTTTACGAAGAGAATGAGTTACGTTTTAGTCAAGTGAAAAGAGTTCATCATTAGTGTGATATCAATTACCATTCCGTCACTACTGCCCTCATGACCTAGCTTAGTTCAGACTTTATTAGAAATCTCGGGATCTATCCCGTTCCAGTTATTGAAGATTTTGGTAATATGATCACTCCATCACAACTAGTCCAGGCATACGCTTTTGCTGACACGCAAACACTACGTGCGGCTAAAAACGAAGCAAGCAGTTATCAGAACAAGGCTAAATCTCAAGATCCGTTGTACTATTCAAGCTAGTACCTAAAAGATAAGCTGCAGTCCCTTGTCTACCATGTTGACATAAAGCCATATTAGCTAAACTAGTATTTCCCGGAATATATTAGCACACAAGCGCTAAATTCACCAAATCCAGCTTTATTTTTATTATTTCAACAACTACTTAAATTGTATTTGTTTGCAGTTATAATTTTAAGCATAGCCTGGGTTGATTTAAACTAAAATAACCATCAAAGCTTAACCCCACTGGGGAAAAGCCATACTCAACATATCCATATAGATCCAACGCTAGTTAGCAAAAACAAACACTGTTTATCTCAGTGAAATAGCCTCAGATTACATCTATCATAGCGTAACTAGCACTCAAACAGAACATCTCATAGCAAACAGCTGCTAATAAGAATTAGGAGAAGTCAAATTATTACTATGATTCTGGAGCAAAATATGGAACAGAAGAATAATGGCTGGAACAGAATGTACGGATCAATGCCGGAGTAAACATGCAGCTACATAACTGTCAAAAAACGCAAGAAATAAAGTGCTGCCCAGAATGAAATTGCCGCGACTGCGTTTAATGACAATCCAATGCAATTTTCTTATTTTCAAATTAATTTTACTTTACAAATTTCATTCAAAACAAACGTTTCCTTCAGCTGTCAAAAATTTTCAATCCGGCACTTGCGTAGAAGTTGAAAGTTGACCAACTTTCTTGCTGCAAATGCGGTAACTGCGTTTACTGTGTTCGCATTAATGTATTTCAAATGCATTCAACTTTTGCGTGACATTTCCATCCGGCATTGATCCGTTCATTCTGTTCCAGTGGTAAGGCCACCAAGAAACTTAAACCGGAAAAATGCGGATCAAGAGCAACTAAAAGAGTAATTCTAAGGTCATAAATTGTTGAAACATATCAAACTTCGCATAGGAGTGCGTTCTTAGTATTGAATCATCTTGCCATATGAATAATTACAGGAATTGTATAATATAAAAAAAAAAAAGTAGCTTGCCCATTGGACCCGATTTCATAGGAAAGCCTTCAGTTCACTTCAGCATCTTAAAGTTAATATAAATTTTGTAAAACTGTTCTCGTCCGCGTACACATCGTTTTTCCTACTAAAAAAGTTACTTTTGATTTCGAAAACTTGCTTAGAATCAATTCCAATTTCTTCGATTTTTGTTCTCGGCGATTCAGTCTTGATCGTAGTGTCTTCTTCAGGTGAGGCTCGGTTTTGCCAACGGCATTTAACGGTACGATAAAAAAATACTTATTTAAGAAAATTTACAAAAAAAGTTGGGCAACTTTCCACGTCTCATAGCCAAAGATTTCAGGATCGATTATCTCGAAAACAATAAAGTATAAGGTAATACAGTTTCGGCGTTAATGAAACCTGAACCCTTGATGATTCTAACGGCACTCTTGCATTTCTTTTTAAAAAATAGTCACAAATGTTTGGAGAAATTCTTTTCACAGTGTCTGATAGGACCAAGTAAATTTTCGCTACAGCTCTAACCAATTAAAAAAAAAAGTGTGCACTCAGTGACTCAATTAAATGTTAAAGGTCCTTTTTCCACCATAATTTCAATCAAAGTGTCAGTTAAAGATTCCTATAAAGTAATATTAACTATTGTTGTATCTAAAATCTTGTACAGAGCACAATAAGTGTCCTACGTTGCCCTCCTCTGAATTGAAGCAGATATTGAGGTAATTATTTCTATGTTATAAAGGACTGTTAACGAGTTATATCCTTGGTGTAAAAAATTTACGGGATAGAGGATAATTAAGACCAAAGTTAAGATTTTTTTAATATAACTAAGCAGACCAAAGATCGACGAATTTTAAAGTCTTTTAATTTAGATAGCCTGCACAAATTTTATATGGCTACTGGGACAGTCCTGAGTGAACCACAATATTTGAAATGATGGATACCTCGAGTGATTCATATTTTCTCAAACCTGCTGTGTTGAGGAGGTCGATCAAATAAATTCAAAGCTCCTGTTAAAGCAACATTTGCTCTATGCACGCTCTTAAGCATGTTTTGTGGTTCATTCCGGAATGCACCACTCATCTCACGATCTGTATACCATGCGATAACTTATGTCATCTATGGTTGAATTCATATCTCGTAACTATTTATCTTTCAAAAGAGCCATATGGTCGGGTTAAAATCCAATTGGTTTCCTTCAAAATTTATATATAAAAAAGTGTTAATTACAAAATCATTTTTATTTTAATATTAGACTTACAAACATGTGTACCTAAATAACTTAAATTTACAGCAATAATGATAACCTCTTACTACTAGGATGCAGTAGCACTAGTAACTGTAATTGTATAAGGATCTCCATTTATTTGCAAACCACTTTTTGTATCACCAGGTGACTGTGGATTATTAGAACTCTTCTTGGCAAGAACTTCTTGGACACAGCGCATAACTTGAATCCGAAACGACATTTTATCTATTGAATTCAAATCTTTTACATGTGGAATGATGCTCTTGAAAAAACTCATATCCTCATCAGCTGATTCCACTTTATCTTTCAATGACTTGAGATATTTTAACTTTTTATTCTCGACATGCATAAGATCCTTGACAACATCATCGTTTGGCGGTCGTGGCCTTTTACAATAATCGTTCTTCTTTTCTGTAAATTTTTCATCATGTGTAGCTGGTAACGGCAAATTATTATTACTTCGAGGCAATAAGAAATCTGCGGAAGCAGGGGAGTATTTTTCTTGAGGATCACCAAATCCACTTAAAGAATTATCATGGTAATTATCACAGCTTTTGTCATTGTCATCGGGATCCTGCAGTGAATCACTGTACGCTGAATGGTCTCGAAGCTGTTTGCGTTCATTGAATTGTTCCTTTAGAAATAGCAGACTTCGATAGTATGGCCATGAAATTATGCAATCATTGGGATCACCCTCTCCACTTAATTGCCTTTGAGATATTTTCGCCAAAGTACTTCGGAATTTGTCACGTAATGCTTTCCAACGTCCTCTAGCACAGTCTCCTGTAATTATTATTGGAGAAAAATATTTAAATATTATTAGCAAAAGATTTAAATGAAATTATTATTGACTAACGGTAGTAGTGTGAACGTTAAACTTTCCAGTATGCGGACGGAAGCTGGACCATCAAACAAAACACATCTAATGACGGGAGTAGAATTTTTAATTGTATTATTTAGGACTTAAGATTTAAATTTTAAGTAAGTAGATATGAGGAAAATAGAATTAAATTTAAACCAGATTTTACTAGTGCCGTTCGGAGTTCGCCGATAAAAACTGAAGATTCCCTCTTTATAAAATAGATGGCACTATAAATTCCCCACACATTTTACTAGGCATTTTAATGCACGAAGCATTAAATTACTGGTAAAATATCGACATTCCTATTTTTTTTCTATTAGAACTTGTATATTGTTTTTTTTTTATTGATTGAGGGGTTTCATTTGTGTTATCAAGATATAAAAATTAATTATTTAGCTTTCTCCAAATTAACATACGTCAAAATTTTACCAGCGATTTTAATGTGAATTATTTGAAGACCGCGTTAAATTTTACTTTGCCCAAACTCGATGCTAGGCTTAATCTATTAATTTAGAGTGATGAATTGTGAGGTGCAATGTTGCAGAAACAATCGCCGAAATTCAGGCGGAAAATCATTTTTTGGGCAAGTGAATATACTTTCAAAAATATATCTTTCTGTTTTATAATTATTGGTGTAAAATTTTTTTAAATATATGCAACAGAAACAGAAAAATTTACGAAAGTTTAAATCATGTTTGATTTGTTAATTTGAGAAATGTCAGAAGGCTTCTTCTTTTCAGTGGCAGCCCGATATTCCTTTTATCTAAAGAAAGGCAGCGCTAACGATTTGTTTATTTTACATAGTAATTTGGATTATAAAAAATGTCCCCCTTCAAAATGCCATGATTACATTACTGCTATGACGAAACTAATACAAACACAGCCACATTTCGCTGAGGGGCTGCTTAAGTTTTCATCCCATATGCCATTTCCTTATTAGTTATTTATTCAATGGTGGCGAGAAGACAGCGGCACTACCTTTCTTAATGTTTTTACGCAGTTGGGATTTTGTTGTCTTATTTTTTCGTGACTACTAATTCAATACTTACACGAGTAGACCAGACATTGAACGCATAAAAGAGGGTGTTCGGTACAAAACGTCAAGTAGAGTTGAAATTTGGTAGATTTGTGCAGGTCGGTGCTCTAATTAATATTCCGAGATTGCGAGCTTGAGCGACCACCATATTGGAAAAACCGTATGGAAAACCAGTTTTTCGGGAATATCTTCTCTCCAGCCAGACTCAGGTTAGAAATTGCTCTTACAAAAACTATTGAGCATAAAATTTCCTACAATTTTTGTGGAAATATTTTACAATCAAATGAATAGTTTTTACGAGTTACATCGGAGTCAAGCTCAGCAAATTCTACAATTCACAAAAATCTCTGCGCTGTTTTCACACGCTGTTTTCACAGCTATTTTGCGAATTGTAGAATTTTCTGAGCGACCGAAAAGAAGACTGTGAAGCGCAGAGCTGAAAAGGTGAAAGCTGTATAAGGGGAAAGCATGCATACTTGTTGAGCTGGTTAACCGTTGTCTTAAAGAGCAAAGATCGTATTCGTATTAAAAAAATGCGTGATACTACAGTAACGTACTATGATTAAAAGATATGATATGCGCGAAATTAAGTGCTTACACGGCGGGATAACTAAGTATATATGGTTATGCCTCTGCGAAATAAAATGAGATTTTTCACTATGTGGGTATTGTAGTGATGGCCGTTAAGTTAAATGCTCATGCAAGTCAGAATAATGAAATCTCAAAGATTAGCCTAATGGGCATAGGACATTGTATGTAGAAATCAAGTAAGTATGTTAGTAGTGCATATAGGGTTAGTAAGCATCTCTAGACTTGAATCCGAGGATATCTTAACCTTCGCGTGGTCTCAGCTGACAGCGCCTATTAAATTTGTGTTTGCCTGTATATGATATATACATTCTTTTTCAGACGTTGCAAATAAGATCTTAAGCCGGAATGAAGTAACCATAGTCAAGTTTATAAAAGGCTATCATACCAATGTGTGTACCCATGACCCTATGGTCATGGACTACGAAACTATACCAATTGAATAGCTGACATAACTAACTTGGTACCGCGGAGTTGAGGAGCCCTGAATGGCTCTACTACTGTAATAGACAGTTATTGCTGTAGGATTATTCACCTGAACACGGAGTAGGCTCTTTTATGGAAGCATCATGGTGGTTATGGTAGTCCATATGCGGGCAGAAAGATTACGTCTGAATCTGCATAACTTAGGCGGACATCTTTATTTGAACAGAGGAGTATGTTTTTTGTACAATTGCATACTGTGCCCGAGGATTTGAGGGATGGTCGATGCTTAGATGTTCGGCTTTCGGCATGGAGTCGCGCTAAATAAACCGTGTGCCGTGACCCAGAGATCGGCAGAGATTTTAGATGAGTCTCGCTTCGACCAGTAAGTTCAATGTGAAGCATGCACTCACATAAAATGGTACTCATGGAGACAGAATATAATATACCTACTCTGCCTCAGGTCACCTAAACATTAATCCGTGCATTAAGACTGCCGTAAGATTAAGACTAACAGGTAGGTACTTACGTTGAACCCCTCGACAGATTTCTGTAGAATTTGCTGACTTGTAATAGGTATTTTTAATCTATGTGGCGCTGGAGAGAAGATATTCTTCTCGAAAAACAGAAGAACACCGAACTGTAGAACAAATTTCTCTCCTTACCCTTTTGTAAGTCAGAACCTATTTCCTGGTCTAGAGCACCGCTATGCAACTTTCTATATACAAAACAAAAAAACAAAAAAATGTTAGCCGACACGAGACAGAAAAACAATTGTTTATTTCTTGAATAAATCGAGTGATATCTTTTCAAGAGTTTTTTTTTTGTTATCTTGAAATTCTGTAGATAGCAAGAGCTTAATTCAAAGTAGTTTAAAGACGCGATAAATGTGAAAACCTATGGCTAGGTACCAATGGTACCAATGGCTACGGAGAGACAGCTCACTGAATTAAATAGAAAACAAAAAACTATTCGCATTTGCAACTAAATGCCATCCATTGACTAAAAAAACGAAACAATATTTTTTTTATGTCCCACCAGAGCTTTCGCTTTACTTTATTACTACGAATCTAATCACATCGAGCTGCAGGGAGTATCGATATAAAACGAGCTTTCAAGCATAGTGCTGAGATTATAAGCGTTTGCCTACATGCAAGACACGAGAATTCTTAAACAAACACGTCTCGCTCATGGTATGGTAGAGCTAGAGCTATAGAGAATAGAAAAAGCAGCAGAGCAAGAGCTTACAAATGAATTGAACCGATAAAAAGATAGAAAAAAAAATTACAAACGAACAAAAGCAACAAATTTCTACCATCTTGATCTACTTACTTGAGACACTGAACTCGCGTCCAACTTCCTTCCATAATTTGTCTAGAATATAGCGATTGTGATGATTGATATCCTTCTTATCCCATAAAGAGGTCCGGATGTAAACAGCTCCAATGAATTTCTCCACATCCATTTTCGATACAAAAAAACGCAATTTCTAGGTGCACAAAGTTAGGAAAAAAAGGAAGCCGCCAAGTCACTTCTTTTTCTACACGCAACACAACATGAAAAGAATCAAAGTGTACGCCACAACGAAACACTTCTCACTGGACACTGCTAGAAGCTAGAATCACTTCACTGCTTTCTCATGGCAAGGCAAAACAACTCTTCACTCGCACCTCACTCGCCCTCGCACCGCACTGTATCGTTTCTGTACTGTTCTAAAGCATTGAATAGGGGTCTCTTCCACGAGTAGTGGTAACAGAGCAGCTGAATTGAAACAATCCAACAGCAAAATCTGTCGTAGTGTAAGTGTGCTCGTTTTAATTGCGAAATTTTCGCAAAATGGATGGAATGTAGATAGAACTTGAGAAGAGTAGATAGACGACGTGCAATGAGACGAGTTTTGTTAGCCTCGTTAAACACCATCTAGCGGCAGTAGTCAGCCTCAGCAGGTAGGTAGAAAAGGTTTTCTTCTTTTTCATGCATATTGTTTGGCTCATTTCTTTCCTTACCTTACCATTATCGGGTGAGCGCCGCGCATGCATGCAGCTTCATGCCCTCTTGTTCGCTTCTCTTTCCTATATTGTTGCTTTTCCCATATCTATAGTAACGCACCGCACGCAAGACGTGAAGCTCGCTGGCATTGTAGCGCTACACTATACATACACATACCTATAGTTACAAAGAATGTGTTTGTAGAGCGACAGTTTTCTTTTTCATAGCTACGAGTTTTTCTTGAACTTTGGAGGTAGGAAAGCAGCGATAGTGCTGATAGTAGAGAGAAAAAAATGATTGCTGAATTGTGCTTTGCTTTATAATTTGAGACTCGCTCAGCAAAAATTATACACCCATGTATCGCATGTGTACGGATATATCTATTTACTCTAGGTGACAGATTATTTTTGTTTTTCAGGTCAACTAAATCCTAATTAATTGCTCCTCTATAATTATTATTTTTTATTATTTTTATTATTTTCGTTAACTCATTAATGATTCTCATCAGTAGGACGCAGTAATCTTACTTAGCGAAGATACTAAAATCATGAGACAATTTTATCACATATCGCGCATTGGATAGATATTAGCAAAGAAACATAAAGACATATGTCTTTATGTTTCTTTGATATTAGTTCTTGTATGATCTTCCCGCTGATATTGAACGCACTCGTATGTATCAGTCACATTCGTACAAACTCGCTGGTTGGTAAATGCTGCTATAACAGGTGCCGACTTTTATGCGATCGTTAAAAGATCGGTGAAAGAAATGGGGCATGCAAGTACATGTAATTTTGAGACATTACAGCTGATAGCCTGTGACGGAATTCTGTGACTAATGTAAATAGATTTTTATAGGAAAGACAGAGAGAGGAGAGAGAGTATTGTGTTCTTTGTACCGTGCTTTCCTATACATTTTCATAATAATTCGTCACTAATGGCGGAACGTGGTTCGTAATGGGAATATCTTGTATTCTATATACCTTGGGCAGCCCCATTGGGTTTATGGACAGCCCGCTATTTTCAGATGTCAAATCAGCGCAATATTTACTTTATATCTCAATTATTATTTCAAAAAAGGTAGCAAATATGGAAGAACTTAAAGAAAAACGCCGTTTCCATGGTGCAAAAACTACTGGTAATACATAAATAACATCAAAACATAAATTCGAATAAGATCTCTTTGCATATTATAACGTTGGGAAAACATAAGTGGTCTTGGAAGTCATACAAATTGTTACGGTCGTAGCGTATTGCATATGGCAATATGCTACACGTACTGAAGCGTGTAGGCGGCTGCGTCAAGCATTAAAAAATGAACGCATCCCGACCGAGAGAGATGCATTTCCTCAACCTCAGTATGACATGTTGGTGGAAGGAAACAAAGAAAAAGACAACCGACTCATTTTGGCAAACCTTTCACAGTGAACGCGTGAAAAAGAAAAAAAAAATTCGAAAATTGTCCAAAGCCATCGGCAAGGAATCCCATCCATACCGTAAGTCCAAAATATTTTTATCCTTACTATTATTAAAATTTCAATTAGGAAAAATGATGATGTTAAATTGGATGCTAATACACAGACTGGAGAAGGAACTTGATATAAAGTGAATTTTATGACATATCCCAGTATCATTCATGGAAATGACCCAAGTAATGTCAACGTTAGTTCATATGCAAACTACCTTGCTGGGACTTTTACTACAGGCGAGTGCAAAATTTATGAAGAACATAAAATTAGTTTAAATTATTTTAGAAGAACTAAATTTACCAATTGTCACACTTGCAATTTTCATAGAGAGAGTAGTTCCTTTCTTTAAAGAGTTTTTGGAGAAAACTTTATCAAAGTTGTGGCCTTTTCAATGAGCGTACGCAATCGTTCTCGTATATTTGATGTGACTGTGAAAAGATATTCAATTTATATTTGTTGTTCTCACACTCTACCGCAAGATATTCGTGCAGTGATTTTGCAAGACAGACAATTGCATTATAAAGTGTATATAATTATACCTGTGTAGGGCACTCAAAATAAAATTAGGGCAATTGGCAAACATGTCATGTAAATGGTAGTAGCCGTTGAATTATTCTCGAATGGAAAAACATTGTATTTTCTCTTAAAACGACTATGTTTACTTGGATCCCCTCCAATGACGGGACACTGGACAACTGAAGGATTCTCCTGTTCTTCTGTACCTTTATTGACACATATTTTCTAATTTATATTTAGAAATTTCAATCCAGTGAAAGCAAATAGGAAACACACCATAACCTCAATTCATTAACAACTTTGTCCCAAAGATAGAAAATGTGTTTCTGGGAAATTATTTCCATGAAAGACTACACCAAGTGTTGATAATGAGAGAAAACGTAATTATATTTAGATATAAAATGTATAGATCTAAGCTAAAGTGAGTGACAGTAGTAGCAAAATGGACAAAGCAGGATCATATTCGGATTACTCTGATTCTTCAGAGAGTGTTTCTTAGACAAGTTCAGGATCAATTGCAAACAAAAATATATTTTTATATAAAATTTGTATAGAAAGCGACATTGGCTTTTAGTTCAGTATATCAACATCCTGCTTTGTACTATTTCGAACTCTGTTTAAAGAAAAAAAAAAGGGGGTTAATTTCGTCAAGATATATATATACTTTAGATACAAGTGCCGCGGGGCAATTTCATTTTAAATTAACCGTATTATTTTGTTGTTATAGGACCTACTAAGCACAAGCCGAGGCTGAATTTCAGTTTAATTCTCTAACTATGTGGCGGATGTTGAAGCTTCATCAGTCCGTGGAATTTTCACCGTGAGTATTATTGAGATTATATATTTCTTTTGGTATATGCATGCTTCGGCTTCAATAATTACTTGCTCGTAGGACTTTTTTTTCTCATTGACATTCTTTTTCTGTAACTATATATATATCCTCGATTTAATAATAAGATTTACGTAACTATACATCTAATCTAATGGAGTCTTTGTCCGTGTATACTTTGGATAATAATTTTTCTTACGGACTCTATATATATATATATCTGTATACCTTTAATGATGTACATACTTACCAGTATCTAGTAATAAGGCCTTACGTAGGATTTTCTTTTATTGACATTCTTTTTCTATAACTATATATATATATTTTCGATTTAATAGCACATTTACGTAACTATACAGCTAATTTAGTAAAATATTTGTCCGTGTATATTTTGGGAAATTTTTTTTTAGCTAACTCTATATATATCTATATACATACTTAATGCTAGACGCTTATGTAGTTTTATATTTCAATGGTATTCTTACGTATATGCCTTTTTATTGTACTCACTTTGAATTAATGAGATTTTTTTGGTATACGTATGTATATACCTCTTTCTGTACTTACCTAATGCTATACGGCTATATATTTTTATAATTTAATGGTATACTTACCTAGAGACCTATGTATGTACTTACCTTGAATTGAGGTTATTTTTTCTTGATAATTATACCGTAAAAATGAAATCTTGAACGTTTTAATTCTTCCTTTACTATCCTGGAGCCCTCTCACATAAGACGAAGGTCGTCTAGGCTAGCCTAGTCTCTCTCTTTCTTTTCAGGTCAATTAGGGACTCTGAAGAATTATGCCCCGCAGAGTCAGATGGGAGGCTGGGACAGGCAAAGAAGGCAGAACATCTGCGCCTTCAAAGGTATACAGATAAATGAAGTAAGGGTCCCTTCAGGACCGGATGTGTGCCGGCTTTTGTTGGATAGGCACGATGAATTTTTTTGATTATGGCTGACGACAGCGGCAGGTTTTTGTTTAACCTCCCCACACTCTCCGCCAATAGCTGAGGCGAACTAGCGTGCCGCCCTGCAGTCAACGCTGTCCGTCAAGTGCTCTGTCAGCTTATGCTGGCAGTCGGGACTTTACGTCCCAAGCGAATCACTCCTCATAGTTCCATAACAAATTCTGTTAATATACCTGCTCCTAGCTGCAAGCCATTCCCAGGTGTACCATATACGCCCATTATATATTTGAATAAGAACTTAATCAACTGTTTTAATTGTTATTTTATTTGAACTGGAACATACACCATCATGAGTAATGTTTGCTTCTTGAGTACAGCTCTGCAAGGAAAATGAGTCTTGAATATAAATCGTTCAAACAAATTAATATTTGAGTACTATAAGCATAAATATATAAGCTTACCCAAGCATGTTATATTATAGTCGCTCTCTGTAAAGCTCTCACTGCAAACACTAAATTTCTTGGACGGTTTCTTTCCTAACTTTAACTACTTGCAAATCCATTCAGATTTAAGTGTTTCGTCTTAGGAAACAGATGAAATTTGACGCACTTGTTTTTCTCTAATTTGTTAGAGCACTGGGGTATACAAAAACTCATGACCATTTTTAAATTTTAATTTAACTAACTAAATTGGGAGCCTAAGCAAATAGATCTTCTTCAGGGCAAGCAGGTATCAGATAGACAAGTCACTATCATCATAGATGGCACAAGAACTAGATGTCGCATGTCACACTAGAGCAGAGTATACAGATTCTGAAATGGGTAGTGCATTCTGGAATGGACCATAACATGTTTTAGAGCGTGCTGAAAAAAAAATGTTTTTATAATAGCAGTTTTGCATACATTTAATAGACTTCCTCAACACAAAATATGGATCACTCGACGTACACATCATTTCAAATTATGTAGTCCATTCTGGAATGGACCACCCAACCATATAAATTTTGTATATTTTTTTGATACTTGATGTGACATCTAGTTCCTGTGCCATCTGTGCTATCTTCCATAACTGCAGTGCTTATGCCACCTATTTTTCAATATTTGAAAGAATGCTCCGCACGCCCGATTAAATTTTTAGATTGGTCTTATCACTGCTGACTGCTGATTTGATTTTTTGCTGATTAGGGAAGTTTTAGATGTACAATTTAGAATATGAATTTCATGAAGACGTTTATTTATGTATAGTAAAGTCCTGTAAAAAATATCAGGTACGAGGTATACACTATCACCTGAACGTTTTTATAAATTTGAATTTGATGCGTGAGGATTTTATATTTATAAATGTACAATCTTTTACGAAATATAGTGACGGTATGAATGTATCTATTTATGAGAAGAATGCGAACATTAGATTTGGTGTTTGGAATTTCTCAACCTCTTGAATAAAAAGTCAGTTTTGATGTATACCTAAAAGGATAGCACAGTTTCAAATAGCGTTATTTTTATTTATTTATTATTATTATATATATTTATTTATTTTGATTTGGATTGCTATAAAATTAAAAACAAAATGTATATATATTTTCACCATCTAGTGATTGACCCCTCTCAAACACGCGACCATCCCACGTAATACACTGTGGAAGTCAACTTTGGTTTCTCGGGACTTACCTGCGATGCATAGAGTAAATACTCATTTAATATTACTAGTAAACACATCAATTTAATCTAATAATCATCTACATAATCACAATGCATGCCTTACCCATGCTTAGCCATACCATTTTTTGTTTGCCTGGGTGTCTAATATTCGCACATTTCGTTTGATCAAGTTTCGAAAATACACATTGTATATGCCTTAATTGAGTTTCTCCTCACGTAGATAATTCACTTTCTCGTAACGGAAAATGGTATATTCCCATTTCGTAAAAAATGTTGGTCCCCTTATCAAAATAATATTTAAAAATACACATACAAGAATTGCCCGTCTAATAGTACCTGTATATCCTCCCTAAATCTAATCTCTGTGTCGTAATTCAGAAATATATATTCTCCTCTTGTCATCCACATCTATTAATACCGAATAGTAACAGATCTTTTCCACAAGATATATCTCTTTAGATCTAGTTAAAACGATGTCTTCCACTCGAGAATGGTGGTCTCGCCCCATTTTATCAAAACTACTCTTCTACCTTTTATATTTATACCTTATAAATGAGCTTACCAAAGTCTAGACCACGTTAGATCACTTTCTCGTACTTTCTTTGAAAATTGTAGATTCACCTAATTTCTTCAAAATCCCCAAAAAAGCTTATATCTGGTCTCTAAAAGATTTCGTTGTACCTTAATTATCCCTTAAATACCCCCTAAAGAAGCACACTCAAATACGAAGCATAGATATAATTTATTTTCTCAAAACAAAAAATTGTTTATGTTAAAACATATACATACATAGATATTTTGAGCCGTTACACGGTCAAATATTACATTTTAATTCAAACTTCTTTTAATGGCCTCTATAAGACCGGGTCGTTCCTCTTCGATGGTAGCTATTATCATATGAATGCACGATAGACTAGTCTTGCTAGTAGTAATAAAATCTTGAATATTATCCGTCAAATCACGACGTGTATCTATAAATGATTTCAGTTCAGTAGCTGCTCTTGACCATTTCCATTGGTCATCCTTATTTTCACTTAATTTTGAATAGATCTTCTCTATAAATGTTGGTCCAGAAACAACCATTTGCTGCATTCCAGTGAAAACTTTGTTATACAAAGAATCCGACTTTTCTAAACATTCGAACACTTTCTGAGCCCCAAAGTTGGAAAGACTTGATATCTGGAGAGATTCACTGGAAATATCTTTGGCAAAACTTTTCGAACTCTCAACTATTTTGAGAATTTCATCTTTCAGCTCGGAAGCTTCTGTACGAGATTGGATTAGGGCTTGGCGAAAACCATATAAAATATGTTGTATCATGTGGCTGGAGTGAGTAGCATAGCTTACTTCATTGGCAAGATCAATTGTAAGAGCCGTTATATTCGTGACATACTTTTTCATTTCAGGATCTGTAGAAAGTTGACGAAATTTAGATGCGTATGGCATAAGTGAGTTCACAGGACCGATGTTGAGTTGGTAGAACTCTCGTTGCTGTTCAGATTTTTCCGTTAGATTCTTTTCTAATATTTCCACTGCATTGTCTAGGGGTTGAAACTTTTCTTTTATTTTTTCAATTATATCTGAAATTGTTTACATTAGATTGTTGCGTTAAATATTTTTACACTTTATTACCATTTTTTAAAAGAGCGGCGGCTGCAGGATCTACACTATCAGGTTTTGAACTGCTTTTCGTTATCGTTTCAGTAGTAGCCTGAATAGGAGTATCTGAATAAATAATTTATAATTTTTATTTCATGTGTATCAATAGAAAACGGGAGATAATTTCCAATTACTAAATTAATAAGGATTGGATTAGGGTTACCCGCATCATTTGTCAAATATTTCTAACTTTTAAAGCCTGGTACGCATCTTAGTCTAACAAATTATCTGAAGGAATTGCATCGAAAATGCAGAGAAATGTGGAGTAAATAAACAGCTCGAATTTTCTAAAATAAATTTCTCCTGATTATTGACGCGATTCTTTATTGTCTGACGAGATTTAAGATTTTGAACATTATCAACTCCTTTGGGGCCATTCATTAACGGAAAAAAATTAAGAGTTTTAGTAGAGTCATTTTTTGGTCAGTCCGACAAAGTGTCATTTTCATTTGAAATTAAGCGAAAGTTTTTGTTGCAGATTTCTGCGGTGTAATTTGTATGTACTTTCTAGTTTCGTTGGAGATTTATTACTAGGCTATAGGCAACACTTTAATTTATGTGAAACTCTGGAATTATCGTATTAAATAGAATTATGGGGTCGAAATATGGTACAGTGTCTGCGTTTAAAATTCCAATGGGATTATTTGAACTTCAAGGTCATGTGTTTCCTTATTCTCAAGTAGATCAAGAGTACGGCCATTCGTAGTATTAAATCCATTGCGGACCGGTGTCAAGAAATAGGTAAAGCTAGTTTTCATATACTAACTCGAAAGCAGTGGCGTAGCGTTGCCTTGGGCGAGGGGAAGCAATCAGATTATAATTTTAGAAAAGCCTTAAATAACCATGCGCTCAAATGTTATTGCAGCGGTTCTAATAAATTATCTATAACCCTCCCGATAGCTGCTTTTAAGAACTCCAGGAGTTAATTTTTGAAGAAAATAGGCAAATGCAACAGTGAACTGCGTTGACTATGCGAAGAGGCAGTTGAAGCCACGAAACATATCCTAAGTGAGTGTCCCGCGCTTGCTACTTTAAGGTTGCAAATTATTGGAGAAACATCTCTCCAAATAAGGTTTGCAAGCTAACCCCAAGGGCAATAATCGAGCTTGTAAAAGTGATAAACTTAAGATCAAATCTGGCTGCGGTGTCCGCAGGGTCTTTGTGGACTAGTCTCCCTGCTCTTAACCTTAAGCTTAAGCACCCAAGATCGAGGACGTGAGAGTAGGCATGAATTGCAGTTTTTTGTTTCTTGCTTTCAAATTAAAATAAACTTAATTAAAGAAATGATCATAGTCAGGTTGCAATGCATCTACTTGAATATTATATACTCTGTTTCAATCAAAGCTGTAAACAAATTTGAAATTCTGCGTTTTCTCAAAATGAAGGCAATATTAAATGGCTCTCAGAATTTGGAGCGATACTCAAGATTGTTCTAACGTACTGGGTAAGTTTTCTAGTAATAACGGCAATTGAGCTGTGTAAATGAAATTTCAAAGGATTTGCAAATTACGAAAATGGAAAATTTCAAATTCGCTTATAACAGACTTTATTACGAAACATAGAGTATTATTCGTCGCCTTCATGAAACTGAGAAATTAATCTTTTGAGATGTAGCAATATTAGGAGTAAACGTTTTTCCAGTATTTGAGCTCATTCTTGCACACGAAAAATAGAAGTACCTTATACATTGGTAAAGTAATAAAGATAAGATTTTTACAGAATAACAGAATATCGATTTGACTTTCCTGAGTTACACCTGAGTACGGCAGATCAAAATAACGATAATGGCATACAATGGCCTACAATCGAAATGCTTCTTAACCGACCTACTACATGTAATTGATGGAAGCATAAATAAATCTACCTCCAGTTGAAACAAATACAGCGTTGATCTATCATAAGAAAAATGTTATTCATATGAATAAAATCAGCCTATGTATTTGTAGGTCCTATAGAGGTATTTTTCCAATTGCATTCAATTGCAATGGCTTAAAAACATTTATTACTGAGTGTAGCTATACTACAAGTGGCGAATGAGCAATAGAGATGTGTGACTTCATAGATAGATTCCTAACGAGATCGAACACCATACATTTTGTTGGATGTTGCTCGAATGCTGATAGAAGCAAAAATAAAACCACCTCCTCCATTCAGTAGTGTAGGCTGTATATGATATCATAGATACAGCCCAGACGTATTCAAATGCTATACTTTTTGTTGGATGTTGTTTAATTGATTTAGTTTTGATTGTTTTTTGTTCAGATGGAGGTGATTATATAATTGCTTTTCTTTGATAATTTACAGCGAAGGACAAATAAAAAGGCTTTAGAAATTTGTCGTAATTTTTTATTTCCTTTCATTTTTACTTGTTTTAATTAAATTAAATCGGAAAAACTAAGGGAAACAATGCTACCCTTGCTTTTAAAGACGCCAGTACTCCAAAGTATTGCTTAAATAATTAGGTTTAAATGTAAACATTTAAGAAAAATGCAATGCTATGGTATAAAGTTTTATAGTAAGCATCTTGTATTTACGTGTGAGCGTAAGATACTCATTTCTACCTGGAAAGCAGTAATATCGCATGATTTATCTAAGGATGCACCCTATATATGTCTAATTAATCGCTGTGTGAATGTTATTTTGGTCTACTAAATAGACCGATGGCTTATATAAGCCTTGGTAAAATTTCTAATCACCATTTAAAGAGATAGTCACAATATCGCTCAACAATTGGTTTATCGACTGTGGTTTAGCTTCACAAAACAGAATAATTAGAACTATAAATTTCCATAGGGTAGAAAACAGGGCAACGGAGTGGGCTAAAAATGGCTCTACTGTATCACAAATATACCGGGGACAAATGAAATATGCACATTCGGCCACTACCAGAGCCAAGTCTATTCTTACTTACGTTCATACATTCAGCTCAAGAGATCAAAAAATTCCAAATAGTTGCAAGCATGGTAATCACTGGGGCTATATAACTCCAAATTTCTTCAATAAATTTCCTGATCCCCAAGGCTTTGTCCAATACATTTAGCCTACTTATCCAAGCCGGGATATTTAATAGAAAATTTTGATAAAAAAAAACCAATGTACCTGTCTATTGATTAAAGCTAGGGGTGATGTTCTTTACTTCACATCGGTTTCTTTTCACCAAGCAGCTTTTAAAGTCTAGTCTAGTCTATTATGCAGAATGTTAAATTACCCCGTCCATGTTTGATAAGCTAAACAACCATTACCCTTTCAGAATGCTACTTCATTTTCGATGTGTCTACATGAGAGGCATCTCTATATGTATCCATTGGGAGAATATATTAGTCGACGTATGAACTAGTGCTATACTACTGTATGCCATTTTATATTGCTGCCCAATCTAATATGTTTGCGAACAACAGAAGGCGAATTGTCAATACATCCACTTAAACTGTAATCCTTATCTAACATAAGAGAAATCTCCAGCCCCTATTCCCTTATCTATTTTAAAACCACCTGTAATTAGTAATTCTCTTAATTTGTAATTAGAGTACAGAAGCGTTCCGCAAAATTACATGGTAACAGTATATACATATATGTATATAGTTTCTGGGATAAGCCTTCAGTATACTACCATGACTATAGTCAAGAGTTTTACAATAAATTAACTCCTTCAGTTATAGCAGATTTACATGTTGTTTTGACTAAGATTTGGTATAATTTTAGGTAGTCTCCAAACCACTGAATCACTTTCAAATTAGAACATAATGGTTTTAAAGGAGAATCCTTAAGTCAGCAGAATACCTACATATATTCATTGAACCCCAAATGGGACACTATGGATATAATTTAAGCATCTCAAGCACACAGTTATTATTTGTGGTATATTCTCAAAGTATAAAGGTATGAAAGCATGGCGTTTATACCCAAAATGAGAAATATTTTTATATCGATATTGGGCTGATGCCAATTCTAAGTAAAAATTTGGTTTTTGTTCTCAACAGCAAAATGTAAACTGAGCTATTTTGACCCTGAATTCCAACGTTATATTATATTATTATATAATTTGAATAAATACTAATAAAAAGAAAAGTAAATCAATAAAAAAAGCTAAAAACTGCTACATAAATCGTAAAACCATGCAGCGTTATTGCAGCTTCAAAGTTGTACAGCTGCTAAATTATATTTAAGCTTATAAGAGAAATTATTTTAGATATATACCTTCAATCAGTACTATTGGTTTAGTTGTAGTAGTTGGCTTTCTGGTTGTAGTTGGCTTTCTGGTTGTAGTAGTCCGCTTTTTAGTTGTTGTCTTTTTAACCGTTGCTACTGTAGGTTGTGCTAGAAAAAATATAAATTTATTACCTCAGTTGTGAATTTTATAAATAATACAAAATAATGAATTTGAATAAAAAAGACTGCTGTATCCGTCGCAACAACTAGAAAATCAGTTGAAGTAGTCTGCCAGGTTATGGGTTCGCGATACACTAAACAACCCATCGAAATATTTGGGGAAAGAACCAAAACTGCTGTCTCGGACTGGATTTCATAATATTTGAGACATCATATGAAAAAGACAATGAAACTTGTCGCTTTTGCATGGAAAATGACAAAACATTTGTCATATGTCCTCTGCAGGTAGAAATAGATTGGTCGCCTAGGGGAACATAAAAGTTAATGTTAGAAGTTAGTGGTCACAGTGACTAGATAAGATTCCCTGTTTAGCGACCCTCGAAGAAGACGTTTTACTCGGTTTATATTATTCAAATTTGATCAGTCCAATTATGAATATAACGGTAGATTAATTAGATTGTCTATGACAACTTCACTCAATCGGCGTTCTTCTCTTGACGAGTTATACTTATTTAAGTTGCTTAATAATAAAATTAATGCTCCTGACATTTGCTCAAAAATTTACATAAATGTTCCATTTCATCCTGCACGTCAACTACTAGTATTTAAAACCTGAATCACATCGCACATGTCTCCTATCTTTAGAATTCAAAGATTTCATTATGATTATTTCAATTATCTTGACCTTTTCCATTCATGTCCTGTAACTTATAAACGTAATGCCATGGATAAAAAATATTCTTAGAAGGCGTTTTTCTTTTTCATATCAATACTTTTATTTATGTATCTTGCTATTATTTTTTTTCTGTTCTCAATATGTATTCCTTCTTTCAATACTTAATTTTTTCTTTAATTTTTTTCTTTTCCTCGTGATATTTATTATTTAGTATTAGCAGTTTTAATATTTTTCCTTGTTTGAATTTGAATTAATGTTATTTTTGTTTTTTGCTTGATTTTCTATTTTCTTAGCTGGTTTTAATTTATTATTCATACCATTTTTTACGTTTTTTTTTACTTAATATTGAATTTATTTGATAACTTGCAGTATAATTATTAATTTTTATTATTTTTTATTTATTGACTTTTTTAATGTTTATTTTTACTTCTTTTATTTTTTCTAATTTTTATTTCTTTTTTATTAGTTGCATTGCCTTTGGTTTAGTTGCAGTTTTGTATTTCTGTTTTAATCTTTGTTTTAATTTAAGTTTAGTCGCTTTTTCTAGTAATTAGATGTACATCCTTTTTTTTCAATTTAAGTCGATAGTAAGTAATTGGTGTAAGTCGTTTACTATCGCATGAACTGCATAATAAAAATAAAAGTAAATAAGAAGAAGAACTCATGTCAACAAGATGGAGAAAATCAAGCCTCGATAGTATTACGAAAGTGAATCTCTTTGGTCATAATATACAAGTAACTTGTACGCGCTACACAATAGTTTTGTCTGGTCTGGTCATAAAATATTAACACTTTATGAGGAATGTCTTATTAAAAGTCTTTTGTTTTGGAATTTGTACTAATATTGACATATAAAAATTAAGACAAAATAGCAACAGTTCTCAGCAATCAAACTAATTTTGTTGATTTAAATAAACTTGCCCGACCTACATATCCACCACTATCGCCCCAAAAACGTAAAGTTAACACCTTGGAGATCCACTTAATTTTTAATTAGTGCAAATAGTAAGGTTGAAAAAAAGTGCTAGTTTTCACTGCAGTATGTATGTATATGGCCAGCATATTTAGTTTTCAATACTTATTAAAGCTTTAAATAGACTTTTTATAAAAGGAAATATTATAATTTTACGTTTATTTTAAAATGTAAATAAAATAAAAAAATCTTCAAAAAAATAAATTAAAAAAAAAAAAAACCTTACGAATTCTTGAATCGACCTTATTTTTTTCCGAAATAATCAATTCTCTCCAAAAATAACCCGCAGATCCTTGGCGAAAGGCTTCGGATTCAACGAAGATCGAAACAACCAAAACCGATAAAACTGCAGTTAATTTCATAGTAACAGTATGTATGGAAACTAGACGAATACTGCATGAAATTAATTATTTCTTATTTTATATTACGCATTTTTTCCATAATAACCTTCAAACAGTAAAAAACATTTGTGAATTGTTTGAACAAATGCTGGATATACTTATCTTGAATTTTGCATTTGGTTATTACGTTTTTGTTTTAGGAAACATTCAAAATTTCACAGAATTATGACATATTTATATTTAAATATTTACGCATTTTAAACGTGTGTAAATATGTACAACGAGCGGCCATAGAATTAGGAACTTTCTATATCGAATTGAAATCGAGTTATTATCGTAAAATCTTGTATGTTGGTAACAACACACATGTTGATATGATTTCCCAGTTTAAGTTTAATTCATGTGTTGTTTTTTATTTAATAAAGTCCCGACGCATGTGAATTTTATTTATGTTTCATATTTTTTTCTATGTAAGAATTACAAGGTTAGAAAAATTAGCTTGAATTGAAATATTAGATAAAAAAAATACAGCAAAAAAATGAATATAGAGCTAGGGTCATACCACAGAAAATCGACACATGTTCTGAATGGTTGGTCTTATTATACCCTAGATGATATTAGAGCAAAATGGATTGGAGACCAACACATAAAATTGAAAGTTATTTTGATTTTTGCGTGTCTGTCTGTCCGTCCGTCCGTGACTGTCCGTTCACGCGTATTTAGAGAGCTGACATTTTACACATGGGCTTTTAAAAAAAAGTAAAATTAATTTCGAAAATAGGACAAATCGGGTAACTCCTTCGTAGGGTTGCCATACAAAAATTTTCATTTTTCACTACATATTTGGTCACTGCCTGAGAACGCATTAACGTAGAGCATAGAAATTTTGTACATAGTGTTTTCATAAAAATAGTTAATATTATTTCAAAAATGGATTAAATCGGGCAACTCCTTCTTATTGTTGTCGTATACAAATTTAGTATTTTTAGGTATCCTGTGAAAACGATCAGTCCTATACGGTTTTAATGTACTGAAAACCTCTTCAGAATTTGAAATCTTATAAAATTGGTTCGAATGATTTTTGCTGCTCGACGAACTGTTCTAGATATATATTCAAAAACCACTTCAAAAATTAAATTTGCGCAGATGGGTGACCATACGAAATTACAAGTGAGCATTCATTTAGGGTATCATAAGAATATGTCTTACAAGAAGAGGCTCCCCACTCGTCATTACCGATTTCGTCCAAATTCATAGTATATATTGGGCTTGACTAGAAATGAAAGTGATGCAAGTAGGAACTCCAGATGGTCAAGCAAACCCGAAATAATGCATAATGTAGGTGAAGCCGTGGTTAAAATTAACACTTTTCGGAAGACTTTGATAATTAATAATTCATGTTATCTATAATCTGTTATCTTTCATATACCTACCGAGAACCAGAAGTCATTACCCATATTAGTTTAGGAGCATTTTCCAAAATAAAATTGCGAGGTTTGCCAAATTACTTTCATCTTACATTAATGAGCAGCATACTGTAAAACTACCACCTTTATCTCTCGGCAAAATTCCAACCGATTTTCAAAATTCTTTTCGCTAAGTTCATTGGGAGTTTTTTATGATTTTTAAAACTATTTCGAGATTTGTACAGCAGCGGGTTACACAGTGATAATCCATGGTAGGTTACTTATATTTTATTATTATAATAGAAAAAAATAAATTACTATTCCAGGGGTGGGGATATTTATTTTATATTCTACCATGTTTGTAAAATATTCGTACACAATCTCATCAAAATCGGATTATAAATTCAATGTCAAAAGGTCTTTCATATACAACCATGGGAAAAAATTTCTCATTTCCCGAATTCTGTTGTTCGGAGGGAGGTGGGGTAAATATTATCCGATTTTTAGAACTCCTTTTGCTAGTTTTTTTGTGATTTTTTGAACACATTTTCGTTCCTCTTCTGATTAAGTTGTGAAATTTAATTTTCGACGGAGAAAATTCTGTCTGAAAAATTCATTTCAAAATATTTTTCTACAACTTATCGTTTAATCAAATTTTTCTGTTTTTTTATGGATGCGGTTTTAATAAAAGATTATCTGCACGAAATTTGAGGAAGATCGGATATTATTGGCTGTATCGAAGATGACGTCATACGGCTTAACGATGACCTTGATAAGATCTATGACTGGGCTAATCGCAATTACCTAATTCTGAATCCAAGTAAATCGAATTGTCTATTTGTGAATAGGAGGAGCTATGACCTAAATGATCTACCAGTAGTTCAGATCAACGGCATTATCATACATAAGCTAGGTCGGTTAAAATCTGGGCGTTGAGGTAAATATCAAGTTTAGCTGTTGTGATTATATATCTAATATAGTTGGAAAGGTGTATTCTTCCCTGCGAATGTTAAGAGTGTTCACAAATATATTGTCACACTGCATGCGCATGAGGCTTGCTAAAGCTCTCGTGCTACTCCACTTTATCTTTGGGAGTCTAATATTTCCTAAACTGGATTTTTTCTGTCAGCGGAAATTAAGGGTAACTTTCAATGGCACGATTCTATTTATATTCGGCTTGTCCAGATTTTCTCATATTTCGTCCTATGTCAACTACTTTCCGGATGCTCTATTGAAACATTTTTCATGAACAGAAGGCTGAAATTTTTGGACAACCAGATCTATGCGAATGAGCCAGCTTGACTCCGGGCAGTGTTGGGCGTAATCTGAATGCAGTGTAATTTAATTAATAATTCCATTACAGTTTAGTCAAATTACAAAGTAATCTAATTAAATACAATACATATCAATCAGATTACTTATGAGAGAATATGTAATCTATCAAATGTGTAATCTGTTACAATATAATTAGATTATTTTGTAATCTAATTACATTGTAACAGATTACTTTGTAGATTACTTAAAAGTAATTAATAATATAATGAAATGAATTGAAAGAAAATAGTATTGTTCTCGTACGAAATTAGTTTTAGGGACTTTTATGAAGAATTAGAATTCAAATACCTTAAATATCTTAAATGTAATCACATTAATTAGATTAACATGTAGTGGGATTAACTTGTAATCGATTAATGTGTAATCAGATTAACTTGTAATCACATTACACGTTAATCGATTACATTATGTAATTATGGAAATGGATTGCATTAGTAATCTGTTACAAAGTAATCTGATTACAGAATACATGGTTAATGGTAATTGTTAATCAGATTACATTTTGCCCAACACTGACTCCGGGACAGTGTTCAATTTCTGAGCTCCACTCGACATCGTCATCTTCTACTGCGTAGCTTCCCTACCCAAATTGGTGAGCGATTTCTCAACTATATTTTTGCGAACATTTATTATTATTTTATTATTTTTTATTTTTTCCCTTAAATCTATTTTAGTTTTTGTTCTTCAACTCTAACATTATTTAAAACCTTAATATTTTTTATTTTATACATTTCCCAATTTTTTTTAAGTATTTGTATACGTTTATCGTTGTTATGACTCTTTCCGCATTTATAGTTTACACACATATTGTTAATATTTAGAGTTTTTCGCTTTACTGTACACTATTAAGAATACCAAAATCTTCTGTTCCTTTACCAGCAATAAAGTTTATTATTTACTTACAAGTGTAAATAAAGTTTCCATATCATTTGACTTAGTTTTTATCTCCGTATTTATCGAAGTAGATGAGAAAACCTTTGATCTTCATGTAGAACAACATTCGTCTTTCTTCTATTACTTACTATGATTCCAGCTGTTGGTTGTTGCAAGATAAATGTGGTTATAAAAAAATAAGTTTTCAAACGGTAAATCCACATTTATCTCAAAAAGTAATAAATTTCATTATTGATTCTATTATGCTGATTGACAGGATAGGCAGAAGTCCCTCATACATAATAGCTTACGGAGTAAATAAATGCGCTATCTCAAAATATCACATTGTCGTTGATTTGCACGAGCTACCAATCACACTAAGTATATCAATTATCGCCTGCGACACATAGAAAAGTTTATTGCTGAATATAGTTTGGATTTAAATAATTTCTAATATCACAGATAAAGTGATACGACACCAATGAATTTTAGTGATCAAAATCAGGATGTCTGTGAGATCTAGTCTCGAATGTGGGAGGAGGGTGCCAGTTTTTAAAATGATAACTCGCAGCCTATTTAGTAAATTCAAATAAAAAATTCAATAGATAACTCAAACAAAAATATCTTAAGACTACAAATGCAACAATTCAAATAAAAAAATGGAAACTTAACAACTCTCACATCTGATGCGGAACGTGTCGCTTTTCATAACCAGCTTAGTCCACCAAGATTTCTTGATCACGACATCCTATTCATGTGCTCTGATCTACCTCTGCACCCTTCACAGCCTCAAGCGGTATCATTTCGAAACTATGATGGCATAAACTTGGAAGAACTTGGAGACGAATGCAGTCTCTTGAACTTGGGTGACATTTATTTGAGTCCTTCTGTCGACCATCAAGTAGAAGTTTTTAGTGCTTTAATCAAGCACTTGCATGACCGACATATTCCTCTAATACGTAAAAGGACACAAACTTCTGGATGCCCTTGGTTCTCTGCTGAAATATCTTCTCTAATATCTGAGCGAGAGCATTTCTATCATCTCCACCGCCGGGAAAGAACTGACAATACCAAGAGATTGCATAGATCTGCACGCAATCGTGCCATCGCAGCCATACGTAGGGCAAAGCGTCAGTTTTATAAAAATAAACTGAACCCTGAGTTGCCACCTAAGTTGCTTTGGAACAAGCTAAGGAGAGCTGGTGTCAGTCGCAATAAGGATAGCGGTCCTACTTGCGATTTTTGCCCCAATGATTTAAATTTTTTTTTATCGTCCAGGCTTTGTCAGGTGATCGCGCTCACTTAGTTAATTTTCCTGGATCTAGCTTCTCTTTCAGGTATGTGGACATTGCCGAGGTAATTAAAGCTTTTTTTTCTATAAGATCTGATTGGGTAGGCCCAGATGAAATACACCCTCGTTTTGTCAAACTAACTTTGCCTATGATTATTAGTCATCTGGTATATATTCTGAATTCATGTCTCACTTGTTCTATATTTCTGCTTGCCTGGAAGGTAGCCACTGTTCTCGCACTTCCCAAGAAGTCACGTCCTAAAGAGTTGAGTGATTTTCGCCCCATTAGTATACTTTGTTTCCTTTCCAAAGTTCTGGAAAGGTTAATATATGCGCAAATTCTCGAACATTTGGAGGCAAACAAGCTACTCACGGAATGGCAGTCTGGCTTTCGCTCCCAGCATAGCTGTGAAACTGCGTGTAGCTCTTGATAATAATCATGTAGGCGTCCTGGTGTTGCTCGACTTTTCAAAAGCATTTGACAGTGTAAATCATGACATCCTGCTGTCTAAGTTATCTGCTCACTTTGGGTTTTCGTCTTCAGCCACCGAATTGATATGTGAAAGCGAATAATGTTATATCTAACCTTCTACCCATCCAGTGTGGAGTTCCACAAGGTTCTATATTTGGACCTCCATTGTTCAGTACTTTTATAAATGACCTTCCAAATATTATTGAAGACGTGAAAATTCACCTGTATGCTGACGATGTGCAGCTTTATTTCAGTAGACCAATTGGGCTGATGGAGGATTGCCTGGCACGCATAAATGATTATCTTAATAGAATATACCATTGGTCTATGAGAAAACAACTCATGCTGAATCCTGCCAAGTCTCAATACATAGTCCTTCAAAACAATGCTAACTACAACATCAATGACTTTCCAGGAGTGAAGCTAAATCGTTCTATCCTCTCTAGAGTGCACCGCGTCAAGAATCTGGGAGTAGTAATCAACTCTACTTTTAGCTGTTGTGACCACATCACATTAATCTTAAAGAAAATATATGGAGGTCTTCGTCAGCTCTGGTTATCAGCTGATATTTTATCGACAGATATACGTACGTGACTAGTTAAAGCACTTCTTCTTCCCCATTTTAATTGTGGTAGCTTAATTTTTCCAAAGCTCGATAGCTCATGCGCTCACAGGCTTAACGTCGCTTTTCACGACTGCATTCGCTTTATTTTCGGACTAAGCCGCTTTGATCACGTCCAACACTTGAGATCCCATCTGCTGGGATGCTCTCTAGATGACCATCGTGCGATGAGGATGCTGGTCTCTTTATACTTTCTGATTCACTCTAGGACTCCACCTTATCTGTATGATGACTTGCAGTTCTTACATACCTCTCGAAACCACAATCTTCTCATTCCTCGTTTTCATCGTTCCATTCTGGAGCGCTCTTATTTCGTTCAGGCTGCACGCTCATGAACTGAGCTACCCGTAGACTTTCAAGGTGCCGGTTCCGTCGATAAGTTCAAACCACTTTTAAAATCACTTTTCTCTGGTGCTTAATCAATTTCGTAGTGTTATTCGGTTTCAGCTTTACTATGTACTAAGTAATTATGTTCACCACGGCATCTTCGATTCAGCAATGAACTGGGCATTTCAGTTTCTTTTTTTTTTATATATTGTAACTTTGTAAAATTTTTATAGTTTTGGCTTCTTGTAGTGTAAACTTTCTTATTATTCTCTGTGTTTTTCGTATTCTAATTGTTTATTGTTTATATTTTTTACTTTTTTACCTTCTCCTTCTTCATTTTTAGCTTGTCTAAATGTATTTTATTTAAGTTTGATTCCTCTAGAGTATTTCTATTTATATATTTTTAATTCTTTTAGCATGTAAACTAGTAATGTTGATTTGTTAACTTTATTTTTTTATCTTTATGTGCTTGGTTTCTCATTTCTTTGTTTTTTGTTTATTAATTGATTGAATTTAGTTTGAAGCACATGATATCGTAGTTGATTTAGGATATATGTAGATGCCTTTTTTTACGCCTCAATACTTACTTTACCCTTCTTTTTTTAATGTACTTATATATAAGATATAATATCTTGTGTACAGAAATAAATAAATTATAATTCTGATAACTCTGAACTAATTAATATTCATACAAATGGAGAAGAAGAAGAAGAATAAAATTACTCGTCTATGAACAGAATGAATTTCTATGAAATGAGTAGGAGAAGTGCTGCAGCGTGTATGCTGGCAGAAGTCAGATTAGTCTCTGAACATAGAATTATGTTGCGTGCACCCAGAAGGGTAGCAATATACTTCTATAAAGAAGTAGCACAGAATTATTCATCTGCTTAGGTGTAGGAAATGATAGCACTTTTCAGATTAGTCTCTGAAATATAGAATTAATCTTCTTTGGTGGAGGTTGGAAATATTATTCTTGAATTTCGATTAATCTCTAAACCAGAGGAGCTCTGGACCAAGAATGATTTTCTACTGCGGCTTCTCGGCTTTAACTACATATATAGCTGCTGTATCCAGTTATGAGTTCTCCCCTTTTGTTGTTGCCCTAGCAACATTTGATGCATTTGCTTGACTTCTGACTGCGGCGAAAATAGCTGGCTAACTTCATGTCATTATATGTCATTAGAAATTGTAAACATACTTGGGGTACGTGACTTTTGAGGTAAGTTGATCATATTTTATATAATTTGTTGAAATTAATAATGATTTCATATATTTTAGGTGATAAATCTTAGGGCCGTAAACACCAACGAGGATAATCCTATTTCCTGTGTAAAGATTATTCCTATTCGAGAATAATCCTGCTTGCTTTGGTCGTGTAAATCAATGAGTTTTTTGCTTATATGGCATTACCTTCGGATATTTTCGGTATGTCGAAATAAAAGAGTATTATATTTTAAAATAAGAAATGTTGAATAAGCAATATAATGAACAAAATTAATTAAATTTTCAGTGTTATTTTTTACATAAGATTAAAAAAAAAATTAAGTACAGAAAGAATTTAAGATCAGTTCATCTAACCAAAATATCGTTGCCACGGAAACGTGCTATTCTTTGTTATCTGCTCTAATTTTCACTTAAATTCAAATTTTGCTCATTTGTCACCTATTCGGATGAATCCTTGAATAGAGATTTTACCCCCGGAATATCTCGGATAAAATATTACACCGGTGTAATACGACGGATTAAATCGCGAGTAATCTTGGTTGGTGTTTGCGCATTACACGTGCATATGGATTATTCTGGTTGGTGTTTACAGCCCTTAAAGTTTATATTCTTGGTGTGTTTTTCTTTCTTTCTTTTTTTAGGAATATATGTTTATAACAACAAGGGAAAGCATTGGGAGAATATACTACGTCGGTGGATTAAACAATGTCAAATAAAGGATTTGTTTAAATAAATAAAAAATCATTGTTCTACTTGTCCGGAAAAGAATAGTTTTCCGAAGGGTGTTTCCTATGTGATTGAAGGGATTGGATGTTTTACAACCTTTGGATATTAATTTTAACGATCCGAATATTTTCGAATAAAAGGATATTTAGATGTCTGTTTTATTTATTTATTCGGAAAAGAATAGTTATTTGTAGGGTGCTTTCTGAGTATTCGTTAGGAATCAATATTTTACAGCTTTCGGAAGTTATTTTTTTTTATCCGAACGATTCATACAAAATACACCCATATGCTGGTGTAAAATAAACTCCAAAAAAGGATGGACTCCATGGAACACCGTTTTCGGATTTAATTTAAAACCGATTTTTTCCTGTGCCTGTAAATCGGTTGTGACTTTCAAGTTTTTTTTTTATTCTGAAATCAACGCTACAAAATTTATTTTTTTGTTTTTTTAAGTAAAAATCACGTCAATAAAATTTATTCTGCCAATTTCTATTGATTAGACGTCACGTGAAAGTGACGTAACTTGTCCAAAAACAATTTTTTCACACACTCCGTAAAAAAATTGGTAATAGAAAAATTTCATCCATTCTTGATTTAAAGTTTGACTGAGTATTATGTTACATGACCGTCTTCTCTAAATGTAAATTTTGGTCATTTAGATCGCAGCTCACCGAAGGCGACTTGGTTAAAGTTTGTTCTTGTTTTTTCAATAAATATTTTCATATTTATTTAATTATTGGTAATCAGTCCAATCGAAAAAAAAATGCAGAAAAGACAAATACAGTTCAAAAAAGGTGTCCCGTGAATATCTACCGTCATTTTATAATTCCCCCGATTTCATTAAATATCGAGAATAAAATTGGTGAAAGTAATATTTGGGAAATCAGTCCAAGGGTGGAAAAACTGTGTAGCCTTTAACAAAATTAATCTCACCAATTGAAAGTAGTTAAAACATGAAACGTTCACCAATAACACACATCAGAGTTCGTTATAAATTTTCGTAATTTACGCAATATATATATATAGATATTTCGGTTGATATTGCATACGACTTAATTTCTATTCATATAAGAAACATATGTTTTTCAATATTGCGTACATGAAAAGCCAATAACACCAAATTATTTTCAATTTCAATACCAATTGAATATACAAAATGCTTTATAAACTTAAGAAAAAACAAGAAAACACCATGAAAAAGTATCATTTAAGCAATATTATCGCACAGCTGCAGATGTTAATATTTGTTAAAATTTAGCATACAAATAGCAGCAAAATTGGTTCGTTTTGCAACAGTTTTTGGATAACAGTTATCTCGTTAATATGAAGGCTTCCACATTCTTAAGTTTTAAGTTTTTAAGTTTTATGTCCTTGATCTTCATGTATGAAGTGTGCAGCGCGCAGTATATAAGGACTAAAGAATACGATACATCTGCCATGCCATCCAATGAAGAGGACAATAATTCTGATGAAGAAAATTATGAGGACAACGAGGAAGATGAAGGCAAGTCAAAATTTTCTCGTATGCAATAACACAAATATAAGTGAGACATTTGTTATACAAAAACGTTACTTTCTAACATAATAACTGTGTTAGTTGTGTTTTGGCCCTTAATTCAGGATAAGAGCAAATATTAAAAAGCCAAGTTCACATTATGGCATAGTTACACAGTTCGCGTGATTACGTCCACGAAATTTACTTACGTCATTTCATATTTTTCATTAAAAATTCTTGCAGTCACAGTTGTATTTATTTAAAGACTGTCGTATAAAATTATTTATAATTTATTATTGTAACAGCAGTAGGTACATAGTAATTTAGTCGAAATGGCTGGTGCGTTTTTTTATAATATAATTTTTTTTCTTCTACATTGAAACAATTATGTTAGTGTACGTGCACAACGAGGCGAGACGAGGCTATATTCAGTTGAGCAAGGCGAGGTGAAGATACATCTCGAGATGTAGTGTCCACAAGAAGGCGTTCAGTTTCTTGGTAAAACGCGAAGTGAGACTTTAAATTATGTAATCAGTTTTTGAAGAAGAAATTTTGTGTTTGTCGCGTAATGCAACTATATTACATTTTTCACATAAGTGTACTTTCCGTTGTTTTGTTTGCCATCCGATAAATACGAAACGTCTGGAATTTGGCAAATTTCATCATCTATATAGAGATTTACCGACTGATCCTGATAGATTCTTTCAATATATGAGTATGAGTATAGAAACTTTTGATTATATTAAGGAAAGATCTCAACATTAGCTGACAAAAACTCCCAAAATAAGCGATTAGAATTAGGGGAATTCCATCATCCTCATAGATTCTTCCAGTATATAAGAATGAGTAAAGAATCCTTCAGTTCTATCAAAGAAAAAACATATAAGAATATGACAGCTATTAAAAATAGCGCACCTCGCGAATAAATGAAAAATTTCATTCTCGAGCGAGATATCTCGAGGTGTGCCGCCACATCGCTCTTTGCCACAGCGTTGTTATGAACACTCTCATAGTGCAGCGTACAATTATATTATTTCTTAAACTCTTGATATATCCTTGATTCGCTGCGCCTCATTGTGCACGCACCCTAAGGGCCGAGTTACAATGTGACGCTTGGACGCTGTCGCTAAATCTGTCAAAAGTTAAAATGTATGAAAATACGCAACCGCAGGTACAGTGTGTCGCTAAGGGTGTTGCTGACGCTGCCACAGTATTTAATAAGTTGTTAATTTATTTATTTACAATTTAAGGATTTTATTTAATAATGAAACGAAAATTCAACACATGTTAGAGCGTCATCATTGGAACAGCATAAGCAACAGGCAATGCGTCCACGTCAGCAACAGCAACATCATTCGGGACCGCTTCTCGCGACAGCGTCACATTGTAACTCAGGCTTTAGTCGTAGAGGTTTTTGAGTAAATAGGTTCTTAAGATCCTGGAATGCAGAAAATTATTATTTCTAATCAGGGACCGTAAATAAGTGTTATTTTTGGCAATCAGCTAAAAATGTCCCATCAATGAATGCTATACTTGAGACGTAATGACAAATAGTTAATAATTGCTGAAAAAAACTTTCAAGTCTTATAATAAAAGTTTCAATATATTTTTTTTATTTTAAAGTTAATTATAACTGTTACCGAAGACTTTTATTTATTTAAGTCTCATAATAATAGTCTTAGAAGGCTTTTATACATTTAGCTCAGTGTTATGAATTAGCAGAAACTTTTATTAATAAAAAACTCCAATAAGACTTTTAATTTTTTTGTCTCAAGAAGACTTTTGTAAATTTCAGTCAGCCCATAATTTGTATTTTCATTTTTTTCGTACGGGAATCAAACCCACACTTGTTAGAATCGGTCAAAGATGGAGAATAGAAGAGTTTTAAGAACTTTTATTTTTAACGATTCTAAATCAAATCATAAATACGAGAGGAAAAAACAACCGCCTCGACCGGGGTTTGAAGCCAGGACCTTCGGCTTTCCGGGCAACTGCTCTTACCATTGAGCTAACGAGATAGATGCCTTTCCCTCTTGTATTTCTTAATTTGTGTCTAGTCTATTAAGCCATGTTTTTCTTTCAGCTGGCATTTACCAGTAACGATGAAAGCGCAAAAAAAAATTGTAAATTCAATTTTTATTTTATTATTCCCGGACGTTAAAAGTGGCTTAAAAGGCTAGACAGAAGTTATGAAATACAAAAGGGGAAATCAGTCTGATCGCGACTTTTATATTTTACAGTCCATTAAATAAATTAAGTTATTTTAGGGATAACAGCGTAATTTTCTTTGAAAGTTCTTATTGATTGCGACTTCGATGTTATAGAAGACTTTTATTTATTTAAGTCTCATGATGGATCTATCACAGATCTTTTATTGTTGCAGATCTTAGTATTTGATTTTGCTAATATGCAGATATCCAGATACCCGGATCTGCGGACTATCTGATTCCTGAAATCTAAAATCAAATTGTTTTTCTTAGTGTGCTGCAATTAGGTATGTAATATACGCTTATATTCCATTTCAACTTATTATATAAATATAAGAAAAACCCAGACTCTGTCTGTAATGCGAATGAGTCCCAGTCGGTTTTTTTTATCACCTTAAGTAGGTATAACCCCTAAAAGGAATATAGATCTAAGCAGGGTTTTTTTTATAACCGGAATAGTCGCCATTCTCATGAAAGGTGGACGAACAGTACACAGCGGATTTAATCTTTCAGTTTCGTTTTTCGATATTTCCGTTTCATCATTTCGTCTTAATTCCACTGAAGCTGAAGTTTTAAGACAGGCAGCCCTATTATCATAGTTGAGATAACAATGTTTTTAAAGCATGGATTTAATACTACAGCAAGCTTCCGCAAGAAATGTCTGGATATGAGCTGCCATTTGGAGAGAAAGTGGTAGTTATGGGAGGCCATTTTCGACAAATTCTACCAGTTATTGCAAGAGGAGCCCGCGTGGACATTATCGAAAGTAGCATTAAAGCAAGTAGATTGTGGTAATATTTCACGACATTAACACTCACAACAATTGGCTCTTAGATGTTGGAAAAGGAAATAATTTATCAATTCCTGGAGTAAAATGTGACGATATAATCGAAATTCCTCATTGAATGGTTAGTGATGGTAACCTTATTGCATCGATATATGGAGAAAATATTCAGCAAATGTATGAATTAGTGAAACAACCTCCAACAAATGCTCATACGCTGAAAATGAACAGGATAATCATTCCTATGATGCCAGGAGATCCGAATATCTATTATAGCATCGTTTCAGAAGATTACAGCGATGCTTTGAGGTTTCCAGCAGAATTTCTTTATGGGCAAACACCATCGGATATGCCATCACATTTGTTGTTGTAGAGGGAAGGAGTTATCTTAAAATGTCGTTACGTAACTTGAACCCAAATATGGATTATGCAATGGCACACGTATGATTGTCAGAGGACTTCACCGAAATTCAATCAGAGCAAGTATTATTTCCGAAGGTTAACGAGGTGAAATAGTTCTTATTCCACGAATCGATTTTAATCCTTCAGACACTACCTTACCATTCATCCTACGATGACGACATTTTCCGGTGATCCCATCCTATGCGATCAAATAATAAACAAATGACAGGAACACTGCCGTTTTCTCACGTGGACGAATTTACGTAGCCTTATCGCAATCCAAAGAGTATTGCATCCCAATTTCATGTACCTCACTTAAAAATTTCCCAATTAATTTATTTTCACACAAAGAATGCAATTCCGAGTTTCTTTTCCAAAATACATGACTTCGGTTTTATTGAATTTTAACCCTTGAATCCTATCTATCCCAGGAGAAACGTTAATCCTGGGGTTTCAGGTACCCCAACATATTGTGGTTTATTAGTAATAAGTAACAACAATTTAAGGAAATATTTTTATTTATTCTAATAAGTAATTAAATCAGTAATACAAAAAATAAGTTACAATTTATTAGACAAACATATTTGGCACACAGCACAACTTTTTTGGCCGTGAGAGCAGAAACCTGTGCTAGCTACTACATGCCGCGACTTTTGTAAGATAGCAGAACCTAACAGAACTTGAAGATTGGTAGTGCAAAGTTCGCCGTAATGAGTGCCAAGGCCAGATTTTTCAATTGTTGTCATTTTAAGGAGGACATATGAATTAACAGCAACTATATTTAGAAGGCCATACAAAATGGCTATTGATTATCTCCTTGACTTCCTGAACACGCTGTATTTATGACCCCATATGTAGCATCTGAATCTGCTGTTGTGTGCATTGTCGATAACAGAGTAACCACCATCTTCTGTTTAGATTTCGGCGGATAGTATGATGAAAGGGTAAGTTTTTCCGAAAAGGCAAACTTTGTAGTATTTCGATCACGGTTTTTTATCTATAGTAAAAGAGGAGGAATTTCTCCTATAATAGTGACTTGTTTGTTAGAAACTCAAATCTAGCTTCAGTCCCCCTGAGTTTTTGTCAAAAAGTTCTTTTGTAGTCACATGATTCAAAAAGTTCTTTGGTAGTCACATGATTCATATTGAGAACTCCAGTCAAATAATAAAGCCCAAACAAAGCTTCAATTTCTATCACATTTGTATCTTTAGCAAAACATGGACGAATATTATCAGAAATTGATGGGCTTTCCTCTTCTTCTATGTTCTGTACAGGCCTATCCCGCCTGTTATTTTTTCTTTGTCTAGTAATTTCAACATTAGTGTTTCTGACTATTTCGTCTAACTTTTTTTTTGTGAAAAAGAGACTCTATGCTTCCTTTTCTGTTGTTATTTGACGTTTAGGTCCCTGAGATTGCTGTACAATGTTTCTTTGCCGAGTCCTAGATGTTCCAGGTTTTACGCCAATCCACCTGTATCCGTCTTTGCCTTGTAGATGATTTGGATCACCCAAAACACGGAGGAATTGTCTTAAAGAGAAATTAGATGGAGGTTAGTCGTCTTCTGAAGAGAATTCATCTGTGTCCACGTTAGACTCCAAAAGTGCCGATAACTCTGCACGAAAATCTGCGATGATTGATGGGTGTGTTCGTCTCATAGTTTGTAAAATAATTACAAGATTTTAGGCGCTGTGGTTTCTGAGATCCCGGGGTAGCGTTTGAGGGCTAAGCCAAGTTTATGATTATTTAAGCAAATGCGCAAAGCCGTCAAGGAAATATTTGCAGATTAGCTGCTTCTGACTCTGCTTTCGACTCCAAAATAAGTACCGTGTTGTCAGCAAAAGAAACAATGTGACCACAGAAATCTGTTGTTTTTTTCTTGAAATAGAGGTATTTTATATAAATAAGAAATAACACTGGTTCTAATATGGTTCCTTGACGAACACCTTATTTTACAACGCCTGAAAACAACTGTGTTCTTTTGTGTACCTTGTTCTAGAACTAGCATATACTGGAGGGAGCAAATTGTTGTGTCGGTTGAAGGGAACTATTTATACTGTTTACTTCATTTATAAATCTTTTACGAAAATGTATGAGGCGTTCTATTGTGTATCTTTTGTTCTGCCCTGTTCTACCGATACAAAAGAACATAGCCAGTATTGAGCTTTGTTTGTTTTAGCCTTCTGTGCCTGTGATCTTAAGCTTAACTTTTTCTTTTTTTCTTTCTTTAGATGCGCATCAATATACACAAAAATGGCGGAAAGTTATTTACCCTGCGGGAATCAAAACTTCAGCTTTGAATGACACTGATCGTGAGTATTTAAAATGATTAAAGAAAATCAGGAATTAAAATCAATTTATTTTAGATCTGAATAACAGCACAGACCATAAAAAAGTGGCCGTAGAAAATGAAGATGAAGACTATCAAGATGATGAAAAAGAAAAGCAAAATAATGGATTGGAAAAGCAAGTAAATTCAAATGTTACAAAAGCGATACAAGGATTAAGAAGAAAATTTCGTGTATTTCAAAATCATATTCTTACATTGGAAGCGAAAATAACTGGAGAGAAAAATCATCTTGTGAATTTCTTCTTTGAATACATAGCTCAAGTTAATATGTTCGAATCGAAGTATCGCGCAATTTTCAAAAAGCTGTCACAATCTCAAGATGAAAGAATGAAATTAGCTAATAAGAGGTTAAGATATAATATTAGGAAAATGGGCGAGGCGCTGCGCACGAACTTACAATCTATCAACATTTTGGTGTTTACAATCGATGAATTCAAAAATGGAATCAACAAATCCATCAAATCAATTTATGACTTTAGAGATGAGGTTTTACGTGCTGGTGAAAATGCAATTGGTGTTACTCCCAAAATGTCTGATATTATTGACGTATTCAATAAATTTGCAAAACATCTGAAAGAAAGGACAATTTTATGCTATAAATCTCTTGATGGAACATATACGTTTATATCAAAATCTATACAATCATTCGTTATTAATGGACTTATACAAATGGAAATGCTTGAAAAGCAACTAACTAAAAATAACACGATAAAGTACATCCCGGAATGGAAAGCTGCTAATGCAAATCTACGAGGACTTTATAACGTCAACACAATTCTATCTCTAAATCTGAAAACTTTTAATTTTCTAAAGATCATGGCCGTTAACTGTACGGCAAAACATCATATTGAGAAAACAGGACCAATGTTCTTATCTGTTCTTAAGCAAGGTTTTGTATATTAAATATCTAGGTGTAGCGTGAATTTGTTTTGGGTTAAAGTTTTGTAAAAATAAACGTAGAAATTTTAATGGCTCGCGATAATATTTATTTTGTATTTCTACGTCAAGCCCTTGTTTTTATATCTCTTTTCAATAAAAGAATTTTGACCAAATATTTATTATATTAGACAATGTGGTGTCTTAAAAGAGCACTGCAATACAGAAACAGGTGAAAGTAGAGCTGATTTTTCGTCGAAAATTCTATTTACAATCTTTTGAGTTTCGGTTTTCGTATTTCACAAAAATTTTCCAACAACCCATAACCTGATTAACATTCTAATCTAAATAATTCGTCGCATTATATACTGATGCAATATGTTATTAAAATTAATATTTATAGAGTAGCAGTATTTAAACAGCAATCCAATTAATTTGTTTTTGGAAGATATAGTCCTTAAAGACGAGATCAAGTTTCTTAGAAAAATATCAGTAGTACCTAAGTTAAGGCGGGGTACTTACCATAATAAAAGCAATAATCGAAAAAAAATAAGGAAAGAAGCTAGAATTGGTCTTAGACTAATTTTTATGATGCTTTAGATGATTGCCCGTTCGTAGTCGACAAATTTAACTGTTCAAAAGGTTCTTTTCATCTATTTCTAGAACAGTATGTCGGGGACTGATCCTTTTCACAGCCTACGTAAAAACCTTCAATTCATATATACCAATACCGAGAAGTTGTTGCACTATTTAGTCCATTTTTGAAATTGTTTACTAACTCCGTGTACAAAATTTTAGCTCTCTACATCGATGCGTTCTTAGACAACGTGGAAGTATATATCAAAAAACCATATTTGTGTATGGCAACCCTCCTACGAAGGAGTTATCCGATTCGTCCCATTTTCGAACTTAAATCTACAATTATTATAGGCCATGTGGAAAATTTCAGCTTTCTAAGTGTACGCCTTCTCGAGTTATCGTTAGGACAGGCAGACGGACAGATAGACAGACAGACAGATAGAAAATTCTTGTGATTTTACGTCGACACCTTGCTAGAGTATCCTTAATTCCTTAATATCCTTAATCATTGCGATAATCTACGCCCTTATGAGACAGAGTATATGCTGTTCCAATGCGTACTAGTTTATGCCAGTGCATGGTTGCTTGACATTGAATTTACTGGTCGAAGAGAGACCCATCTAAAATATCTGTTAATTTAGCGTAACACCACGCCGAAAGCCAAATGTGCAAGCATACATTAAAAGCGACCGTTTTTCAGATCTTCGGACACAGTATTCAATTATACAAAGGACATACTCTTCTGTACAAAGAACCATGTCCACTTAAGTCATGCAGACTTAGATACCATCTTTTTGCCTGCATATGGTCTACCATAAAGGGGCCTACTTCGTGTTGAGGTGAATAATTCTACTATAATAACAATCTATTATAGTACAACCATCCAGGACTGCTCAACCCAGTGGTACCAAGTTAGCAATGTCGGCTACCCAATTGGTATGGCTTTTTAGTCCATGACCATACGGTCATGGGTACTCCCAGTGGTATCTTTACATGTAGGTATTCTTCTATAACTGGTCACTCCATTCGAGCTTAAGATCTTATTTTCAACATCTAAAAATTATTGTATATATACAGGTAAGCACAACCTGTAATGGACGTTGTCAGCGGGGATCACGAGAAGAAGAGAGGCTATACAGTAAAAAATTTGCACACTTGTTGCCACAAAGTTTAGGTATTTTTCCGTAAAATGTAGGGAATATTCCCTAAAATGTAAATATTCTCCTAAATTTTATGGAATATTCCCACAATTTTAGGGAAAAATACCTCAGCTTTGTGGCAGCAATTTGTGGATTTTTTTACAGTGTGGAGATTACGAAACCGCGCCAGTAATCTTATAGCATATACCATGAATACTCCACATATAAGAGCTACCATAATACATATATTAACTCCTCCAATTAGCCAACTCTCTACATCTTTCGCTCCTTCTCAAGAGGCTATGTTTGAAGCCTATTACAATTGACATACGAATTATGCACATTTAAGACAGTGCCCACAGTGTCAGCGAAGTCTCATATATTATTTAACAATTGGATTCGCCCACGTTGGGATCCAATGCTATCTTCAATACTTCAATTCTTCTATTCTTCAGTTCTACATAATTTTTGCTGTTAAACATGAGTGACTCAATACCATATGCCCTTCACCTTGGCAGTCCTGCGCGTCACAGACCCTTTTTCCGCCACAAGATGGACAGACAGTCAGACGGACGAACATGGAAAAATCAAAATTACTATTAATATTTCGGTGGTCAATCAATTTTGCTCTACCATACCAGCATTATTGCTATGCATTTCAAATGGAATAACAAACTTTAACTTAGTATACCCAATAGATTTCTTCTAGGTATACAAAATTAAAAATATAAAATTCTCCAAAACTAAGCCAAAATTCAAAAATTGTAAATATGATTTTAGATTGAAAAATGCCTCTATTTTCATTTTTCATCAGAATGGTCAATTATTCAGCAGTTAACATTTATATTCCGGAGTTCCTCAAGGTTGCCAACTACAGCACTACTTTTTATGGTAAATAATAATGGTTTCTTAATGAATGTCCACAGGTCAATAGGAACTGATTGATCGACTTATTAATTTAGACTATCTTTTTTTCTGGTCCATTGACGCCGCATGACCTTTATACGATGTAGTCCAGCTATGGCAGCTTCCATTATCTTGAAGGTATCATTTCTGAATTTGCTGGTACTGAGGAAGACTTCAATTTCCGTATAAAGAATTCAGTGACTGACTTTTCTCAGTTATTTAAGGGAGAATTCAGATTAAAGCAAAGCTTTACATCACAGTTTTTCAACAGTATTTTTATAAGGGTACGTCCAACACGAAGCGAAGCGTGGGTTTATCAAGAGTTTAAGAAATAAAATTATGCTATGAGAGTGTTCATAGCAACGCAGTAGCAGCGCTCCATGCGGCGCGACCTCTCGATTTAAATCTTTCTTGAAAATGGAATTTTTCAGTTTTTCGCATGGTGAACCGCGCTAATTTTTATAGCTGGCATATTGCTATAGGTTTTTTTTCTTTTAATAATCGAATAGCCCAGTCAAATAAACCAAGAAAATGCTAAAGATAGTGTTTAAGTTGTTTCAGGCTGCAATTTGGAGGGTTTGTGTAGAGTGATGCTGGGACTATTGTCGCAAAAATACGGCGTTCCAGGGCAAAAACAAAGGGATGACAGTAGAAACACCTCCGAAAGCATGACAATCTATTTTCCATGCGTGCGGATCGGAAGTGGTAAATTTTTAAAAATTTTCAAATGTACCATCCACCCATATTTTATTTAAGTACAACGCTGGGTACAATGAGACTTAGGAGAATAATTATAAATTAATAAATCAGCAAAATAAAATCACTATCACTACTACTAATAATAACACTACCCAGTTAGACAAGCAAAAAATTGTATGCAAGGGGATGGATGGTAAATCCTAAAGCTTTGTGAAAGCAGGGGATCAAGTTTTTTTTCTCTTCGTATGTTATGAATTACCATCCGAACATTATAACCTATTAAGATGCCTTTCACTTCAAATGCTAGTAAACCGTCCAAGCTTTTAAATAAATTTTCAATCCTTTCCCCACCTCCGTCAGGCAGCAATTATAGGTACATGTGAGGATCAAATGACTTGTCATACTCTGAGGTTTCTAAATATTGTACTAAAATATTGCGTATTGTATTGTGGGCCACAGATGGATTGACGCAGGTGTTGGAATTGTATACGTGTTAAGGAAGTTAGTTAAGCAATAACGGAAAATATAAATATGAAATTTGAAAATTGAGCATTAAATACTCAAATTCACGAGTCGCTTTAACCTTTGCTCGATGCAAATGGTGTAAAGAGTGAATATATAGTAGTATATATATCAGTAGAAGTAGTAGTGTAGATTTATTTGTAGTATAGTTATAAATTAACTAATCAACCCAGCAAACAAAGCTTTTAGATTTCGTTACGAATTTAAAACGAGTGTCGTGGGAATTCATCCGATTTCAGCTGCTTTATAAGCTTAGATTAGGAGGACGGCTAGACTGGATCTTCTCATTTCTCTATGGCGTATCGGCTGGACTAGGAAAACTATAATGCCGGTATGCCACGGGATGCGATGGTACCTGAGCTTCGTTTCGGGTGTCGCTTCTCAGTGAGCTTTCCTGCAAGGGAATCGTGGACTTAGGGAGGTGCTTTATCGAGCCTTCCCCGGTCTGCTCTAAAAATCTTCACCGACGGCTCTCTCACTAATGATGGAGCTGGGGCAGGTTTTTTTCCTGAGCCTGATTTTGGAATGGAGTACTCACTTGGAAGACACACCAATGTCTTCCAGGCTGAAGTCTTCGCCATCTCAATGGCAGCGAAGCCCTTGATATGCAAATCAGCCTTGATGGCTCTGAATGGCGATCGGATAACGTGTAAGTTACGGGGGGATTGCAGGTCGTCAGTGGATAAGTTGTGTTTTCACAACAAAGTGTCCCTCCTGTGGGTTCCTGGTCACATGGGGATCATGGGGAATGAAAGGGCTGACCTTTTAGCTAGGGCTGGCTCCGATTTTCCGTTCCTCAGACCGGAGCCCGCCGTAGGCGTTGCCACCTCGAGTATCGGGTCTCTCATCAAAGCGGATGTTCATAGGAAAAATCAGCAGAGATGGGAGAACCTGAGTTCTTGTAGGTGTACAAAACTGTTTCTTGATGGCCCAATGGGAATATTTCCGATTTTCTCATGGGGCTCGGAAGGAAACAATGTAGAACTGTTGTTGGCATCATCACAGGCCGCATCTCACTTCACGCTCATCTAACAAGGATGGGAGTTGTTGACAGCCCCGGGTGTCCGTCCTGCCTGGAGGGAGAGCCTGGTGAATGGGATTCAGGATAGTACAATGGGCCGCTATGGCCTCCGTGCTTGGGATGGGTTTCTCCTGCTGCCCCTGTTTTTAAAAAATCAAAAAGCTTAGATTGCGTGCCTCGCGATAAGATGTGGGTAGAAAGCCCTTGTCGTCGAATCCTGCATAATATTGCTGAGAGTAAAACTAACATAGTCGCAACATTTAATATGTTGATTTAAAACAATTCCTAGGCTAGTTACTTTGTTTGAAATAGGTAACGAGTATCCATTTAAGATCACGGTAGGGACAAAGTAATGCATTGAGATTTTTTGAGGATTTAGTAGCAGTCTGTTGTTTAAGGCCTATGAGTGGATTCTATTTACATACGTCGTCATTTAAGCGATCTATGCAGTTCTCAATATGTCCAATAGGCCGACTTGTGTACAGTTGTACGTCATCTGCGTGTTGGTGGATACTCGTATCTTGCATGACATTCGGCTTGTCGTTGATGTATAAACTGAAGAGTAACGGACCTAAGATAGATTTTTGTGGTACCACACATAGCAAGGGATACTAAATTTTGATGCTCACAGACTGACTGCGCCTCTCCAAAAAGCTTTCAATCATCGAAATTACAGATGCGCTGATACTAAAAGAGTTGCATAGCTTTCGGAAGAGGATGCGATGGTCTACACTGTCAAAAGCCTTCGAGAAATCTAGTAGTGCCAACACAACTAAATTTTGCCTATCCATAGCGAATCTGATATCAGAGGTTACTTTTAATTCTGCGAACTCACAGCTGTGCGACGCACGAAAACCAGATTGTCAACGTGTTAGAAGATTATTGGTTTCCACATACTCAAGTATTTGCCTGTATATAAGTTTCTCTAGTACCTTCGACCTGACGATGTGACGAAGGTACTTACTAATAAAGGGTAACAATAATTTGAGAAAACGCGGTGGTACACTGTCAGGACCAATAATTTGATAGAGAAAATAGAAAAAAACAAGTTCATCAGTTTCGACTCCACGCAAATAAAATGTCCTGGTGGTACGACCAAGTACCAGTACACTATCCTGATTGTTAACTAGATTCGAGTTTGGGAAATGTAAATACCAAATACTCCGGCTTGGCATAGATTACGCCACAACTCCTTAGGCTGGAGCCTCACATTGAACTTAGAGCTCTGGTATTGTCGTTTCGCAAACCGAATGGCAGTACTGGCTCAAATTTCTTACATTGGAAGGTCGAAGCTTCGACATTCGAATATTCTTTCGAAGCTTCAAAGCTTCGAAAATCAACAGCCCTACTGGAAAATCATGTTTATTTTAATCACAACTACTGCTGTCCAACAACTGTACAAGCACTAGATTTGAAATGAACGACGCGAAGTAATTTCATCATATATTTCCGAGAGTCAGGTAAAACGCGTCACGAAATTGGAATTCAGAATTCATAAGAGATTTCTTGTATAAAGAGCTACGAGTTCAGTAGGATAAATGAAAGAAGTCGTCAAATATTCCAATAAAATGTGGACAAATTATTCTACACGATTTCCGTTGGGTTAACATAAGATTTTCGAAAAATATTTTTTTAATTAAATTTCTTATCCGAGAATAGTCTGACTTGTCGGACCGTATGAAAGCTTTGTTTGCTGGGAAGTAACTTAATCATCGAGGCCGATGATATATTAGGATGGCCGAATGTAGTGCAAATATCAAAACAATTAGTGGTCTCATGTAGCAACACTAACAATTGCTCTAATTGTAGATCTCATTATGGTTTGGCAGTATTGTAGGCAAAGCAAAGGATTCGAAATCCCTGTCTCCTTGTATTAATACGAAAAATGAAGTGAGTTCTACAATAGATGATGAAATTCGCCAAATTCCAGACGTTTCGTATTTATCGGGGACAAGCAAAACAGCGATAGGACACTTATGTGAAAAACGCCATATAGTTGCAATACTTGGCAAACTCAAAATTTTTTCTTCAGAATCTGATGACATTTTTTATGCTCTCACTTTGAGTTTTACTAACAAACTGAACGTCTTGTTGTTCTTGTTGTTAACGCAACACCTCGAGATGTATCTTCGCCTCATTGTGCACGCATCATAAGTCTGCTAGACTTGAAAACCCATACAATCTATAACATGCCGCGATCAGTAACAGATAATTAAGCCGAATCCTGAAACACATTAGATGCCTTAAACGAACAACAATAGAAAGGGTCAAGTCGAAGTAAAAGAAATGTAGTAAATAAAAACAAACAGAAATTAAATTTAAAAAAGCAATCTATGTTCACATAATATTGACAGTCTTACAATAATCACAATTTACGACTTACCATAGTACCGAAGAATAATCTGCACCAGTGGCGTACCTCAATGGTGCTGAAAATGGTGCAGCTACTGGACCTGTAGCATATGCACCAGGTGCCACTGCATTATATCTCGCAAACGAGCCCGACAACGGTAAAGGAACTGCACCGGCGGCAAATGAAGCAGCAAACGGTCCTTGAAGCTGAGCAGTTAAAGGTGCTGCAATTTGACCAAATGGAGCTGCATAAGGTGCAGCATATGGAGTAGCGAACTGAGCTGGAATTGATGCATGAACTGGAGCAGCTAAAGATGCACTTAATGGAATAGCGGCAGATCTTGCGAATGGAACAGCCAGAGATTCAGCGGCATAACTAGTCAGAGGAGCAGCAATTGGGGCGCCAGCTGAATAACGTACAAGTGGAGCTGAATAGGCGACTGGTGCTGCAGCAGCGTGAGCAAATGCTGGTGCAGATATCAATGGAGCAGATATACCATTATAGTTACGGGCAACTACCTGCGAACTAGCAGCTGTAACAAAAGCTGGTGCTGAATATGCCAGGGGTGCAACTACTCCAGAACTGGATGCGCAAGCGATTAAGCTTAAGACAGCAATTACCTGAAATTTAAAAAAAAAATACTTAATATTTTCGTTAATTTTCGAAATTTTAATACACTTTTATCACTCACGTAATTGAACATTTTCACTGAATTTGAGGAGAAGTGGACTTGTTTACTAAACGAAAGTGTTGAACTGAATCTGCCCTCTGTTGTGTCGTCGGGGCCTTTTATACTTAACTTAGTTAAAATATTTGTCACAAGCCACAGTGCCCGCATTGCGCCACAAATTTGTGTACTTCTTGCAATACGGCGTTCGTGCGGCGAATCAATCACTTTTGTTGCTCCACGGGTGATGATCTGAATTTATTAAAATTCGCGCGAATGAAATTTGGGATTTTTGTAGGTGTGCATTTGAAGGATGTGCAGATAATTTTTCTACAGTTCAATTAATTTGAGTGCGTTTTTACGATTAATTTATATATTATGAAAAACATAATTCTGATATGAAACAATTATGACAAAAATATGGCTCAAGTACTTAAGAAATATCCTATAAAGTTATTCAAGGGTACAAGCTAGAGTAGATAATTTGAAATAATCAATACACCATTCAGTCGAATGGAGGTTATGCGGGATACCAACAATTTTCCCGGACGGCAGATTTTGAAGGGCGGTAACATTTTGACAAAATGCATAAAATATTTTAAATTTTCGAAAATTTTTCTCTCACATAATTTTATTCATAGTTTTACATTAGATAAAAAAATGGTATATGTCTAGATTAATTCGACATAATATAAAAATCGCTAGTCAGAGCTGAGGTTGCGTGAGCTAAATTTCGTAGAAAGATAAAGTGTATAGAAAGATAAAGTGGTTCATTAGCAGTCCAGTCATTGACATATGTATAATAAGAATGGACTGAGCGTTCTTGCTTCAAAAATGGCGAGCATTTTTAGCAGGCTGTGAAAACCCTTTATTTCCCACAATTGTACACCAATTCTTAATTTATTTATTACTTGTCGACACTGACATAGGTATATAATATGGACTGCCTGATTTTCTATTTCATATGGGTCAACTTTTTTTGGCAGGGTGTGACAATTATCTTAATTTCAAGTTTTACTTTCGCTTTAATATTCATTTAAAAGTTCAACAAATTATAGAAGCACTCGAAATTATTTCTGTTCTTGGAAGCTTATCTCCTACAACACCAAATATTTCTTAAAGAATTAAAATTAAGCAATTTCTGTCTTCCTGCGCCTAAAAGTAGCTATGCGGGACACAGAAAGGATTACAAATATTGTATTGCCATCTATTTCTATCCTATATATTCATTTGAAAAAACCACTGAACTGAAACTGGACTATGGTGTATTTTGTATAGAACTTATTATTTGTAGTTCAGCGGAATAAAGTAGTTAAACCAAAAAGAGACAGCTATAGAAAAGTGATCACATAATAATGTCAAATAATGTAAGCAAATTTCAGTAGTATCAGCAGTCCATATTATATATGTCAGTGCTTGTCGATTAGAAACACTAATGATGTTATAAAATAGTACCTATTACGTTAAATAAAAATTGTTTAGGAAGTCAAACTTGATTTAATTAACACAAAACTTAATTTTCAATAATATTGGCAGATTTGATGTCAAACAAAATTTAGTTTGAAGGAGATAAACAGATTCTAACTGAAATATGTGGAATTTTTGACTAACTAGAGGAATTAGATAGGATAGTTCAGTACATTCTTATTAAATGTCAGTGAGTCCAGATTTGTATCTCGTTCAGTTAATAAATGTTCCTTTTCATCATTAGTTGGTTATATTTTTTTTCACGCTTAATTAACATTTAAATATATGTAAATTATTCGTTTAGTAATAATACAGGGTGTCTCCTCCAAAGTAGTCCATAGGGTGGGACGTGATAGTACTCAACTAGGCAGAGAAAAAATGTATGGCTGGGGATATGCCCCACATCAACCGTTTCGGAGATACAGGGTGATTAAGAAAGTATGCTGTCTTTTCACAAAATACTCTGAATCTTCAAAAGTAGATGGTAGGAGTATGGTCACTTCATGACCTTTCCAATGATTGCTCTAACAGCCCCGCACCCCTCTTTATTCAGAAGTTATGGGGGTCTAAACTAAAAATTTCGGATTTTATTACCTTTGTTTTTACTTTGACCTCTTATTTTTTTTTGCAAAAAGGTGGTTAACATAACTTTTTTTTTATAAAATGTGTAAACCGTGGACTCTCCTATTTATTTTAATTATGTGCTATCTGTAGACGTTAAAGCTTTGGAGTACGACTTTTTTTTCGGCATACCTACATAGTTTTTATTAATATTGACGCAAGTGACTTGCGAAAGGGCATTTTCAAAATAAAAAATAATAAAAAATACAACAGCAATCGACTGCAAGTGATGAGAATTTAGAAATGTTTACTTACTGATAGCTTGTGAGAGTGATATTTTAGATGCAGATTTAGATTTAAGTTTACAACAGGTGAGTGGCCTTTGTACTACAGCCAATCATTGCTCACCCTTGTCCTTTATAGTTCATCCAATAATTCCATTCTTTCCAGGAAGAACAATATCTTTTTGTACGAAATTTCCTCGAAGTCGTCAGGATTTAAAAAGTATGACCCAAAAGCCTCTCATTTGGATAAGATGTGCTTCGATGTTTCATCTTCTTCAAGACATAATCTAAATACATCAGTGTGTAAAGTTTGTATTGTCCTATTAAGACTCCTGTAATGACTCTGAGTTGATTCCTAGATAGCTTTAAAAGGTTCAGGTGCTTCTTTGGTGAAGGTCCTTTAATCTTTCGGGTTGTCTGGAACCTATCATAAACGTCCTTCTCTGGTTCATTTAGTGTCGACCAAGTTTTGTATGGTAAGCTTCAAGAAATACCTCAAAATGATTCTGATCCGAACAGGGTAACGGATAAAGATCGATGCACACTAACCGCCAGAACACGAACTGGCACATACATGCATCGACCGGCATCGGCATATCTTGCGCACATATAACGTCATAAAACTGAACGGAAATTTTCAATTAAGGCAAATATCGAGAAAAACTATAAAAAAAAGTGATCCCATATTAGCTTCGAAGCTATACCAGCAACCCACAAATGACGGTTTGGTTTCTAGCCACCGATAGCGACCGGTTATAAAGTTTCCGTTACGTGCCGGTAGATGTGAATTAGCTAACTTCTTTTCATATAAAAATACTTTGCCTGGCTGGACCGGTTCGTGCTGTGCCGGTAAGTGTGCAGCGACCTTAATTCTTTCTTGGCCAGTATATCCGCGTTGTGAATCCCATAAATTCTGAAGTCTCCTGGCACCCATTGAAATATTAAGTGGTATTTTGTGCCAAGGTATTTTGATACTTGGATGCATTCCCACATTAACTTAATTTTAACCTCAAGTGATAAAATGGCTTTCAGTTCCGCTTGGCTACCCAGCTAGATATATTCATTTTTGTTAGTATAAGAGCGGTTGAGGCTTTCCAGTGCATATCAGGTGATGGCATGTACCTTTTTGTGGATTATTCAAGAGTATTTTTGCTTAGATATCAGCTCTTGGCTCTACGCCATATATTCCTGCTCCTACATCTTTCTTGTTATTAGAATCGTCGGTGTACCAAAATAAAGCTTCGTTTTCTAGATTTGCATCTGTTTCCACCCTGTTTAGTATCTTTATATTGAATAACAAACAGAGGTTGTATTTAACTACCATTCTGTCTGATATCATATCCAGTATTGAATTTGCTTTTATTCGTTTAGTTCTAGTGGATAGACTTTTCCCATTCCTATCCATCTGCCAGGGCTCTGTACACCATTAACCCAGCCTCTTTTTCAACAGCATTGCTGAGTGATGCTAGTTCTAATAGCGTTTCAACAGCGCTGGTAGATGTTGTGCTCATGGTACCAGCTGCACTTAGACATGCCATCCTTTGAGGCTTATTTAGCATACTGATTGTTTTTTTTTGTGTTCACTTGTTTCACCATGCTGCTTTAGCATAGGTGACCATGGGTCTGACTACTACATTGCATAGCCAAATTGTTATGTTTGACTTGAATCCCCATATTGAGCCAGCCAGTTTTCTATTGTCCTAAAATTACACACCAGGATAAAATGATATTTTGACTTTTTTTCTAATTTAAAATTAAATGCAATTTTGTGGAGCACGGCACTGAGTACAGAACTAACAAACAGTAAGGCTGAGAAAGTTTCAGTGAGTTTGGGCGATTTCTGTGAAACACTTCAAAGAGTGTATCAGTGACAACGGATATAGTTTACTAGATTTTAGAAAAAAAAACCAAAGGTATTTGTTGCTTGTAGCGAAAATATAAAAAACGTAACGCTATGTGTGTGCGTATTAGTTTTAGTTTTTGCTCTTTGTTAATTTTGCTTTATTACAAAAAGTTTTCAACTAGATTTAGGGGTAAAATGACATATCATGACATATCATACTATGTCATTTTACCCTGGTGCTCCATAATACATGTTATATTCAGTTAGAGATATGTTTTCATTTAAATATCAAATAAAATTTCATTTGTACATGCAAAAGTAAACCTAGGATTTAAAGGTAATGACTCTTGTGAGGATTTCGATCCAAACGATAATGATTCCGATGAGCCCTGATTTTAGTGTAATGATCTTTATAGTATGTTTACCCCACCACGCTACTGATGCCATCCTAAGCTTAAAGCCAATACATCCAACTTTCGGTTATTTGGAGTCAACACATTCAGAATGGAGATGACTACACCTAAGATGGATGTACAAGTCCTATTTCTTACCGGGATCGTCTAAGAATGTGCAAGCAATTGTGCACATCAGTGCCAGTGTTAATTATTAACGAATTAATACGTTCGTTTAGCTTGTGTGCAAAAGTCGTTTTAGGCTAGGAAGTTGGTGTAAATGAAAGCTGTCATAAACTGGAAATAAATGATAGTGATGGACATATGAGCTTTAGAATATGGAGATAGGGTTTCACATTGTCGCTCAACTTCAAAAAGATTGATTGTGTCATCTGCTGATGTTCCAAATGGAGAGGAGTACCTACTTATTTTCTGAAGTATTATGTGAAATAATACTTCCTAGCTGTCACTCAGTTGATTCCTTGAATAAGGATTTTGCTTATGTGTTATATAAGATTCCTTCGCTCTCTCGCTATTTTCTACACTGCAAATATCTCGAAAACATTGTTTTTTCAACCAGTATGTATTTCAGGTATATTAGATCATAATGATATGACATAAGCTTGCACCTATTTTAACAGGCTCTTTATAACTTATATCTTGGAGGTCTATTTGCGTGTGCGAATAACACTAATTGGAATCTTATACACTCTATTTCAGATGTTGGTGGACAGGTCGATTTTTAAATATTACTCTAGCTGAGCTATATGATATGTGCACGTTCCACATGTTACAGAGCAAATTAGAATTTCTAAACATTCATAGCACTCCTCCCACATTCGGTGTACGATTGGTCGATATACTATGTACCCTAAAAAGAGATGACGATTTTGATTTTTTATTTTCCATGAAGCATATCGCCTAGTTTTCAATCGAGTGTTTACTACTGTTCTTTTTGCAAAAAGAAGAAATACTTTTTTTAATATTAAACTTCCATTCGAATTATTTTTGGGAGATTTAATGAGAGTTGAATTGGTATCCTCGTTAGTTTGGCCTTCTGTCACTCATCCAGACTCACTAAACCGGGGAAATATGGGATCCGACCATATGACGAGTCTGTGGAATTTTCAAGAAATTAACAATTTGGCTTCTTTATTTAACTTTTCCTGAGTTTTCGTAATTCGTATATCTAAAATCAACGGATTAAAATGTACAGACCTCAAGATTTCATTTTTTAAATTCGAATAATTTTTAACACTGTTATCATTGGGCTGTTAAACCTGAATACGTATAGGTGGGCAGGTACCTTACTTATATCCCGAAATATCTCAATCTGGAAAAAAATTTATGCTTTTCGATAAGAGAAATGTCACATAGGTGTATATCGAAATCGAATATTAAAAGCACCAATGTGGCTTTTTCAATAAAAATTTCTTTCGAATTGAGAAGCGATATTTGGGCCCAGATGTTTCCTATACGAGTGTCAAGAGTATATAGGTATATTAAGTTTAGTCTTTCATTATAAAGAGGAAGGTGAAGTTTTGCTCTCCATTGGAGATCTCTAACAGCAAAAAGTAAGTAGCTTTCTCATATCAATCTGATTGTATTGAGTGCGTTGTAAGGATGGAAACTAAACAGGACTGGCATATTCCGAAATGGCTCTAACAAGAATAATAAACAGAGCTCTATTGATGTAGCTGCTATCTAAATGTTTTGTCCGGAGATGGAGTTCGTCTTTTTTAACTATGTAATCAGTAGCAGACTGCTTAAATGCCTATTTATTTTTATATGTTTAATGAGTAGGGAACGAGGAAATTTGATCCAAAAAATATAATAATATAACCAAAACTTTAGATTACACTTGCAATCTCTCTGAACTTCACATTAAAAATGATAAATTCGTTACTTCGTACAATAATGGAAAAATCCACAGTTTAGATTCCTGAAAAATTAGACTAAATCAGAGTTCATCAAATAATCTTCTATAGGGTGTCTTCTAAGTATAGCTTTCACTTAGAAGAAAAGAGCTCTTGAGATACTTACTTTGTCTTTGCTTATTTTTCTGGATAGATTAGTGAATATTTTTCTAAATAGCTTAAAGTCAACAATGATATGAGTCATGCTGTCCATAATGGTAAATTAGCAGTAATAGTTCTTTAAGATTACTTTATCACTTTTATACCGTTAATCATTGACTTACTTCTTCACATCAAACTTAGAAGAAATCTTAACTTTTCATCTCATTTTGCAAAGTTGATTGGTGACTACCCCGTACAGCACAAATATGTTGATGGTTAACAACTTAACTTATGGGAAATTTCTAATAACTCCAAGAGATAAAGTCCCAAGTACATACTGAATACTTCCTGTTTATCCTGGAAAGTTATGGGATCTGTGGGACAAGAATGGGACATTCCTGGGTAATTTTGTGCTGTATGGGAGCTGACCAAAAAATTACAGCAGTATTTTCAAATTGTTTCCAGTTATCCTTTCTTCCAGTGGTGTATGGTATACCTTAGGAATCCATTCGTGGACCTCTGTTATTCTTTATGTTTATAACTGAAAAAATGACAATTTCAGGTTAACCATTCTAATCTGCACCTGCTAATAATATTCAATTGTATAGATCGATCCAATCCCGTTGAGTTCATTGATGATTGCATCTCTATTTTACGAATATAAGGATTTGGAGGGTATTGGTTTATGATCTCTTATCATAAAGTAAGACTTAATCCCTCAAAATCGAGGTGATATTCAATAAAACGCTTATGTGGAATCTTTACATCAATTCCGCTGTGAGTAGAGTATATTTCGTTCTCCATGGGTGTCATCAAGCCATTTCACACCCATGCCTAAGCAATTATTTTTAGTGCGTACATTCTTAAAACCTTATTACCTATGGATTTGAAATTTTTGGAAAAAAACATAAGTTTTAATTATAAGACGAAGAGAAGGGTCGACAGATCAAGAGCAATCGACAGAGATGTAGTGACTTATCTAGACTTATCTAAGGCCTTATTCTTTGTGAAGCGCTTGCAATTGGATATGGAAATGCTTATTCATGAGCTGCTTATATATACGCATTCCAGATTACTCATTAAAGCTATTTTTTGAAATACTCATCAGTAAGAATTTAGTACATTCACTCCATGCTTATATGACTAAATGAACTGTTAATGTTGTTATTTGCCCGTACTGATTTTTTTTATCATTTTAATCTTAGTGATAACATTCTGTAAAGTATTTGTCATTAAATTTACAGGTGAAGAAATAGCACAGGATCTATATCCAACAGATGCAGGAAGAAAATTTCAATTTCAATTTATTTGCATGTACAGAATTGCTCTAGTTCTGGACCAGTATGAGCTTAATGAGCAAAATATATATAATCCATTAAAATTCCAATTAAAGACTTGATAGCAAGTTGCTGTGGCAAAAGCACTGACAGTAGTACTCACAGGATCCATTGAAGCAGTATATATGCTACAGGAGCAATAACTCTCGGCTCAGCGTAGGAGTATCTGATGCACGTCAGGGCAATAAGAGCAGTCTATCAGAAAATCTTTATCGATAAAAAAATTCTTTTTCTTAAGAAAGGACCTAAGTAGGTACCTACATCGGGAATTATATAGGTACTCACCAGTCTGGGAATGTATATATGTATAATTTTCATTTCTTTTTTCCTATGAAATGTGAGCAGTTCGTTGAGCAGAACCAGACTAAAAATCAATGTCACATAAGAGTGCAATGCTTTCAGTTTTTATATTTCACTCTACCCATCTACTGCAAAAAAAAAATAAAATTATTTGTATTCGAGGTCAAAGACAAGTCAAGTGAACCACATCGCTTTCAGGCTTATTACATATCACAATACTTTCCCTGGTATTTATCATGCCATTCGCTATCACCAAAAATTCATTGTTCTTGCATCCTCATGTGTACTTAAAGATATCTCAATTTGTTTTCAAGTTGGTTAGCTTTTGCATAGATATCTCAACTAGAAATAAACCACATCACCACATATTCATATGCCAGCAATATTTACCTATGTAAGACTTGGTTCTGATGGCTTGCACTTAGTCCGGGGGCTAGACTAATTAAAGATTAAAGATAACGGGATTGACTGAGATTAAGTAAGAGGTTGAATGACATAATAATGAGTAGTTGACAATAGTTTCCATCCATATCACTTAAAAATCTTCACTTACCTTCATTGCGCTTGGTGACAGCGTGGTCTGCATTGTCCATTCCTTTCATCTATACACAGCACAACGAATTACTTTCGATGTCAGTGGAAATGACGAAAACCGTTGTCGCGATGAGATTTGAATTTCAATTATCTGATTGCACCTGAAGTAAATCTAGTTCGAAAATATTTTTAAGTGCACTGTTATATTCAATGTATTTCAAGGTTACTACTTTTGAAAAATTTTGAATAAAAACGCTTGTATTAGAACCAAAGAGCACAATTCAGTTGCGAACCTTTCTTGTACCAACATCCTACTTACAAAAACTTCAGAAAATGTTCAAATTCGTAAGTTAAGAAAATTTTGTGATCTGATTCCTTAATTAATCAATTTATTTTGTTTTTTATTTTAGACCATTATTGTTGCTGCTTTGATTGGATGCACCATTGCTAAACCAGGAGTCGTTGGACCTGTTGCTTATAGTAGTCCTTTAGTTTCTCCAGGAGTTGTAACTGCAACGAGCTCACAAGTAATCGCTCGTAACTATAATGGACTTGCTGCTTCACCTTTAATTGCTGCAGGATCTCCTCTTGCTTATACAGCGCCCGCTGTAGCAACATCTTATGCTGGTCCTTATGGAGTGCCAGCTGTGGCAACTTCGTATAGTTCTCCTTATGCACTACCAGCTGTACCAGCTTCATATGCTGCTCCTTATGGAGTTCCCGCTGTAGCAACATCATATGCTTCTCCCTATTCAGTACCAGCACTAGGAGCTTCATATGCTGCACCACTAGCTTCGACTGCTTATGCTGCTCATGTTGGACCTGTTTCACCTCTAAAGTACACCGCTGCTGCTCCAGTTTTTGTTTGAGAAGTTTAAATGATAATTGAGCAATTATTAATGTGTACGCGGTTTGACAATAAATTTTTGTCCTAAAAGAAAAAAAATGTTTTTTCCCTCTCTTATTTTTGATATATAGGACATAATCTTGTAGTCATTAGTCTAGTGTTTCACATATTGGTTATTGTGTGGGATTTCTTATGCACCCACTGGAGATGTTGTAACAAGGGTGGATAGATATCAAATGCAAGATTTTGATAAACGACGCTTAGTTTATTACCCAGAAAATTAAAGAACAGTTTTTAAATTTAAAAACGAAGTGAGATTGATTCTTTCCATCAGTTTTGCCGATTTTCTATTTTTCATTGCCATTTAAAATTTTAATTGTTTCTCACTTTATAATATTTCAACGTACCCTGAGGATAAATTTTTCATTATACAATATCAATAACGGATAGACAAAAAACAGACACCGTAATTAACAATAGTTAGGAAAGCTGCTAGGAAATGTATAGCCACTGCGAAAAAAACACATATGGAAAGTAAGAATTTCTAATAAAATCTCCCTTGACTTCATCTGGAATACGTAGGTACTCTAGTTCAACCACATGGCAGGTCACTTATACAAATGGTTGGGACTCTAGCCTGATCTAGCCTAATTAGTAGTGTTCAATGTTTTGGGTTATTAGAAAGAAAATTTCTTAAAAATATTACGCGAGTTCATAAATGTCCGATATGCAATATATTTTCATGGGTCAGCCGTAGATATCAAAAACTGATCTTGTGGCTGAGATATACGGAATCTGTAGTATATTCTGCTGTGTCGAGCATATTATTCCGGCTGAAGCTAATTGTTTATATGAATCATTCCTGTCGGACGAAAGAAAGAAATCGCATTGAGAAAAAAATAGAAGCACGAAATTATGGCAGAAAATCAAGTAACATACTAGAAGGAATTGCTATGAAGAGTCCAAAAAATAGCACATTTTACATTCAGTTTTTTATTTTCATATTTTATTGGAAAAAGTATGATCTTTTATAAAAAAACAGTGTCACAAATTATCGTAACGCTTTAGCCATTAATGAGAAATTGTTAATAACAATAAGGTATGTAAACAAAAACAAAATCTTACAGAAAAAAATTGTTCCATTCAATAAAGATATCCCCTGGCTTGATTCGAACATCTTCTTGGCAACATAATCGAAAATCCGAGGCAAAAATTACCTACATGGCCAGAATTAGACTGGAGCACGCAATGTTTTCAAAAGGATCAAATGTCCCACTTCCGCATACTGCCAAACTCCTGTCTCAGATCTCGTCACATCCTACTATAGTCGGATGAACTATAAAGATGAGTACACCTACAAAGCTACAGTGAATTCCTAGATATAATCCAAGCGCAAAATATGATGAATTGCAAAGCCACCTAAAACATTATTAAATAAAACAATCTACACAGTAAAAAGATTTCTAGTTAAATTTAACTGCGTGCATGTCTAGTTATTATAACTAACTGGACTTCTATTTAAAATTCAAATTCAGCTAGGATTCCTGATATGAATAAATACTTTCTTATTTTTATTTCAGGTTTTTTCGGAATTCGAGAAATTCAGTTTTTTTCAAATGTGTTTTCAGTTAATTATTTGGAGGTTGAGTTATTATACATTCCTGGACTGCATATCTAATTCACTCAAATGAAAGTCAATTAAAGTAAACTGATTTGTAGTTGAGTTGTCTTATGCGTACTGATAATCCAGTCAAATGTACCGAATTCTATTTAAAATTAAAGAGAAATTCAATAGAGTCCTCATTCTTTAGGATACACGAGGACTGAGTTATGTTCATTTAGTTTTATAAAGTGAAAGTCGACGGGCGTGCCAAAGTGTGTAAAGTGTTTACAGTGCTTAGAAAATAATATTTTCTAGAATTTATTTTCTATAATTGATTGTCAGTCTAAAGGCCTTTAAAGGCAGTAAAGGCCTAATCAGAATTGCCGTCAAAGTCGGCTGTGTGTTAAACGTTGAAAGACTCATTTTTTTCATAAAACTCAATAGGCAAGCACAAAGCTCTGATTGCATTCCAGTGTGTGCTTTGTGGTATGAAGGTTTAGGGTTATGTTTGAATGAAAAAATATAAATAATTATATTAAACAAAGTACTTAGGTTTAATATTGTTAAATACACAAAGAATTAAACAATAAAATTCCTAAATGAAACTTTTAGTACGGAGGCTTGTTTACATTATGCAGAAGATTAAAGTTGAAAGTAATGCATTATTCATAAGAATAAATTCTAAAACGAGTACGAAATCGTACCACTCTAAAGTGTTCAAAGAATTTGATGTCACGGCCTGGAACATATAGACAGCAATGATGCGGTCCATCATGTATGTTGCTAATATGTTGTATTAATTTTACTTAGATAGTTGAACTTAAAACTATTTTGCCTGTGGAGAAAAACTGCCAAACAATAATTAATCTAATGGAAGAAACTTATGGTACTAGGCGAACTATGATATTATTTGGCAAATCGGTGAAATACATCTTTGACATATTCCCAAGAATAATTGATTTTAAAGGCGCTATGGTAAGAAATTATACAAAATTTACTACTGACATCTTTACTTATTATATTCGTATTCAGATTAACGTTGATTTCCAAAATATGGGATAGCATGTTGGATGCATTGATGACCTTGCTATGTACCAAGTAAAAATCCTTCAAAGCGATACTTATGGAGAATTTTTAAAAGATGGTAAGATTTCATATTATCTTAAAAGTTTGAATTAGTTCATAAGTTTTAATTAAGTTAATTCTTATTTCGACTTATTTTTGACGCAGAATATAAATTCTAATTCTAATAAAACATTTGATTTTTTTCTTAAATACTTACATAGATAACTTAAGGATGCTAGCAACGGTCTTAAAAAAAACTGCCCAACCGCCAAATAAAACGGTCATATTGCCAAATTTCCACAGATATGGAGGATTTGGAAGAAAAAAATTGCAAAACATTTTTAATGCCACTAATAGACTGGATAAAGGTGAGTTTGAAAATAATTTAGGAATGCAACAATAAATTTGTACTTTGTACTTTTCGTATTTTCAGCTTGAAAATGACATCAACGCCATTATAAAACAAAGTGGGGTCAACCCATAATCATCTGTAGATCTGAGCGACTTTTTGAAACGGGAGTTTTTTATGTTTTTTTATTTATATAGAAACAGGGGACGATGTACGCCATACTTTTGATATATATATTGTATAAGTCTCACTATATATTCAATACAGCACACATTTGACAACATTTTTTTTTGATTGAAAATATTGTTTTTTTTTTCTTTTCATTTTTTAGTCTTCATGTACAGTACAAGTACACATGTATTTACAACTAGTGTTTCTTTAAATAAATAAACAAGTTTGTTATTATATTATACAGTTTTGACTTATTCTTTTCTCTTAAATAATAAAAACAAATTATTTTCTGATAAGAACTAATACCATATAGGCATTTCGGCTGTCCAATTCTGTTTTATCAAGTGAAAATGTTATGCATGGATATGTATACGAGTATACTATACAGGATGCAGGACATTGGAGACGAAAATTAGCGAGGATAAACAGGAATGTAGTTTTCGCTACCAGAGTAGATTTCTAGTGAAATTAAATGAAATTTCACTAGAAATTTGCTCTGATTGTGAAAACTGGATCCCTGTTTAATTACACTGAATTCGGCTTAAATTGACTGTAAACTTAGGTGATATATCTAACTGATTAGGTCGGCTGGTTAAACTAGAAATCTTCTTTAAATAACTAGAAAAGCATTTTAAAATTTAATAGTTAATCTAGTTGACAAATGGGAAATAACATTTAAATTTACTTGAAAACCTGTTCATAAAATAAGACTGGATATATAGTTTTCATGTCCAGAAATCTATCACATATTCACTAGAAATGCAATTGAAATATTCAACTGGACTTCTGCTTAAATGATTCCAACTAGATTTTTTACTAGAGTATCTCGCAGATCCACTCTAGTTCACTTTTAATACGGATCTAGTTGAAAATCTTTTACAGTGTACATTCGTAAAACTATAAACTACATTAGAGATACTGTTAAACAGGCTTTATAGCAATTAATGAATTAAATTGCTAAAATTAGTATATAAGATTCACTAATCTGAAAAAAAAACAAAAAAAAATTATATCAAAAGACCATAATAAGTAAATGTAATAAAATTCAACTGAGGAAGTAGGCCTAGAACATTTATTATATTAGGCTTAGCTCGAGTTAAATTCAAGCGATAAATGTATTTTTGAAATTTAAATTGAATTGAAAAATATTCTTTATAAATTATTTTTATATGAATTAGATGAAATAGAATGACAATTAAATAATATACACATACAATATATAATCATATTATTTACAGAGGTAAGATCATCTAGTGTAGGTATTGCCGTGAACTTTATTGAGTATTGTGAATGAGCTGAAGCTTTTTATATTTCCTCCATTTTGTTTACAAGTTGCAGAATAACATTTTTTACAAGTAACTTTCTAATTAATAATTAATAATAATTAATATCTTAAATGTCTGGAAGAAATGAGTTTAAAAATTCATGATCTGGTTGTCAACTTTGAGTTTATTTTTACATTTATTCGATAAATGTCTTATCCACAGATATTTCTTAATTTTTTCTTTTAGCCCGAACTTGTTTTGTACATCTATGATTGTTCAGTCCACCTTCGGAAATATGCCCCAAATCCTTCCATCGACGAAACAATACCCCCTAAAACGAAAGAAAAAAAAGAACACAAAGTATTAAGACTAACTTAAAATGTCACAGAATACTTACCTGAAAACTGCCGAATTACTTATCTTCCACGAAAATCAAGTACAAAAATGCAAACTGCACATCCACAGCAAATGACCCTTATCAGGTTACCTCTTTAATCTGAAAATAATCCAAAGCAAATCATTTAACAAAAGGAATAATTAACAATAAATCACAAACTTACCAAATCATATGTACCTCTGTATTGTTGACAACTTTTTTCATGTGATTTAATGACATCTACACAGTCAGCTGTCTTCGCCTTCGCCGCAGTCAGAATACGACCCAATAAGCAATTCGAACGGAATTCCGGTCGTTTTCCTTGTCATTTTTGACGAGTTTACCTGGAAATCCGTACTATTTGCGCGCGGAATTCCGCTTCTTTGGCCGAAGGGAAGTGCGCCGAGATTCCAAGTCTTTGATTGTATTGGTAGATGGAACTGAACGTGGAAATCTATCGGATTTCCGTGTTATTTCCTTGTTATTTTCGCATGGAATTCCCAGACTTTTCCATGGCATTTCTATATGGAATTCCTAGGGATTTCAAAGCTTTTTCTAAATTTTTTAATTACATAAACAGTGGAACATAAATAATTTGTTAGATGTAAAGCAGTAGAAAAAGTTTCGAAAGTATAGAGAAAATAGTCAAACTGCCATGACTGGAATCCTTGCAAAATGCTAAAATAGAGCTTTATAAATTCGGAGCAAACTTTGACAGATTTAGCGTTTTGTAAGAATTAAAGTCATGGCAACTTGATTATTTTCGCTATACTTTCAAAACTCTTTCTACTGCTATGCACTCTGCAATCGCCTGTGTTTTGCAGAACACTACACGGAAGCAAAAGAACACAGCTAATAAAAGCCATTAACAATTTTTCGTTAACCTCCAACACATCTGTAAAGCCGAAAATGGCGTTCGCTGTAGCGTTTAAAAACAGCTGTGTGTGTGCGAATGCCGTCACTTATTCCGCTGGAATTCCGTGCGAAATTTCCACATCTGGAATTTTTGCTTATTGGGGAGCAATTGCAATAAACGTCGCTAGGGCAACACCGAGAGGCGGGAGCTAATAACTGGATGCGGCGGCTATAAAAGGCCGACGAGTTGCAATAGATGGCACCATTCTTTTATCAGAGTTCAGCTGATTCAGAGTCTAATCTGAAAAATAAGAATCATGTTCCTATCCTCCATACAGAAGTATAATTCTGTTCAGAGTTTAATCTGAAAATATATTCCTATCCTCCATACAGAAGTATAATTCTGTTCAGAGTATAATCTGAAAATATATTCCCATCCTTATTACAGAAGTATAATTCTGTTCAGTGTTTAACCTGAAATTCCCATATTTATTACAGAAGTATAATTCTGTTCAGAGTCTAATCTGAAAATTTCGTCTCATTCTGTTTTGAACCACACGATGCAGCACGCTGCTGCACCCCCCCTTTTTTCTGCTTATTCAGCATTTCTGTCTGACAGGGCCGCTACCATCAAACAGATTCATAGAAAATTCTTGTGTGCGTCATTTTTACTGCCTTAGTGCCCACACGTGTTAGCAGCATTATTATTCTAGTAGTTTAGAAGGTGACAAAAACTAATTCCGATCTTCTTCTTCTTCTTTTCAGAATTAAAGAGACGGACAACGTTTTTTTGGACCATTTTTTTTTTCTTTTTATTATTGAATTTGTTATATATATATATACATACTGAATTGTTAATTTGAATTTCTAGTTTTAAGCTCTTTTGAATTTTTGTGTGAATTTGTGATATTAGGTTAAGTATATGAATTATGAAAAATATAATTTTATATTTGAATTTGAAACACGCTAAGTTATCTATTCAAAAACCGGCACTCCCTCCCACGTTCGAGACTAGCTCTCACAATGATATTTTCGCGATAAATCAAATAACTATGATTTTTATCAATGAAATAATTTTTTTCTAAAGGCATTTTCATATAAGTAATACAGCGTATTAAAAACACATTATCATGTACATAGAAAATTGCTTTTATGTTCACTATACCTTGAATAAGTTTTTCACCGCGTTAATATTTTAAAGTGACTGCATTTAGATCCTAAAAACAATAAAATCATAATTTTTCTGGATTTATTTATTTATGACATAATTTGTTTATGTGCAGATATTTATTGCAGAAAGAGTGTTATTTAAGGCGACTGGCATAATCTAATGAAACAACTATTGAGATCCGTCGCTATAATATCTTTATCCTGATTTCTTTTAAAAAATATTTAAAATTAATGTTTTCCCTTAATATGTAAAATAACAAATATTCTATCGATACTCAACAATACTGCAAAATTTTAAATAAAACAACACTTTTAAATCTGTGGCATAATTTTCTCATTTTTTCATTAACAAAATGAATTTCAACAATTGTTTTTTTTTAGTCGTCATCTTCAGGCAGCTCTGTAGCATATCTGAGCTCAAAACTATTTCTGTACTTGAAACAAAAGTGAAAGTTATTAAAAATAAGCTCTAATATAAATAATTATAAAAATAAACTGATTGCTTGGCTTGAAATCGCAGATATATTATGCTACGTAGCAACGTACGCTAAATCTGGCTCAAGTAGATGACTATGATTGATAGTAATCGACCATTTAAAATGATTCTTACGAATTTCAGGAAGTAGAATGGAACAGCTTCCATTCTACAGTCGTCTTTTAGTTTATTGTGTTCGTTTTGCTGATAATAAATATTATCATTAAATTTGTAACTCTTTTTTTTTTACCATAAAAGGATTACAAAATTACCAAGAAAACACTCAACAGCACATCGAAAGTTTGTATAAAGCTAAAGGCGCGTACCCTGATGGATGAAAACCACAATATGGTTTGACACGAAAATAAAATTAGATACTGGTGTCTAAACATATGCCATAAATAATATAGGAAAACCCAGTTTTGAAGGAGTTGCTTTATTGACTACTACTTAGACCTAGTAAATATTTTATTAGAATTTTCTAATCATTTCATATTAGATGCATTAACTACCTCGAAGACTTCAAGGTCCGGGATGTTTACGCGAAATTTGATACATGTAACCGAAGTATTTTAAGGTTTTCAACGGGGACCGTAAATAGCTGTTATTTTTGGCAATCAGCTAAAAAAGTCCCATCAAGAATGAATGGTATACTTGAAACGTAATGGCAAATAGTTAATAATTGCTAAAAAAAACGTTAAGTCTTATAATAAGAGTTCCAATAATTTTTTTTACTTTTAAAGTTAATTATAACTGTTACCGAAGACTTTTATCTATTTAAGTCTCATTATAATAGTCTTAGAAGACTTTTATACTTTTAGCTTAATGCTAAAAGTTATCACAGACTTTTATTAATAAAAGTGTCTTCATTAAACTCCCAGAAGTCCTTTAATTTTTTACTCAAGGGATAACTGGGTTAGAAGACTTATATAAAGGACATTAACTGAGTATGGACCAAATGCTGTCCGGATGTTGGAGTACCTCCAAGAAGTTTTCTGCATTAATGTATAAATAAAAAAAAAACATAAAAAAAAAATCAGTTCTTGAGTAAATAAATTAACATATTTTTTTAAGAGTCTCGCGTCATTTGTGATACGTTTATACTGTGCGTATTTTTCTATATATCGAATTTGTTTTATTTGGACTCTCGTATCTTCATTCAGGGTGCTCCCTAAGCTAAGGCGATTGGGTGAGGAACTTAATAGCGGAGGGGCGAACGAAGCCCGAATTTCGATTCTTTCCTCAGAGGAGGGGGAGGGAGAGAGGGAATTGACTCTTGACACCCTGGACAGACTTTGATGCGCTTCGGTTTATAGATTAGTGTTGGCCTGAGGAACAAAATGCACTAAGTGTTCATTCTCGACAGTACTGGGTCCATCTCCCATACAAAAACTCTCAATGTCCTTTCAGTCAGTCCATAACTGTTACCAGAGACTTTTAATAATTTAAGTCCCATAATAAAAATCTCATAAGACTTTTATCATAAATAGTAGTACTATTTACTGCTCTGATTTTATCTTTTTAATTTTTCGATAAGCGTCTGATCGGGACTTTTATAATTTACAGTCAGTTATAATAGTTCTAAAACAGTTTTATTTATTTAAGGCTCAGAATAGATCTCTCACAGATCTTTAAGTGTTCCAGATCTTGATAGTTTACGTAGTTTAGCCTATTTCATTGCTCTGTGGCAATACCATGTACATTTTTCGAATGGCTGAATGATTTCTGTAAGACATGTTACCATTACACGGGTATCTGCGTGAAAAGATACTCAGCAGAGCACGGATTCAGTCTGCATGAGGGAAACAAGGGATGGTGGCTGGGGAGTCTTCGCAGCATTCTTCAATTAGGAGAATCGAATTATACCCAGTTGGCCAGAGATAAAAATAGTGCAGTAGAATTTAGTTTATTGATAAATTGCAAATATATAATTAAAGTAAATAATAGAAAAGCACGTACTCCCACACAAACCAAAGAAAAATTACTATCGGAGGCAGTCGAAATAAAAAATGTTAAGCTTAAGTTACCGAGCTTATATAAGTATTTTGTAAGACCATTAAGAAATCACAAGGGTGGAATGAAAATCAATCAGCAACGGCTTCAGTTGATGAAAAAGTTTTAAGAGTTAGAGGAAGAGCGGAATTAAGAAGAGAGGGAAGTTGTAATGCAAATCTGATTCCTGAAGATAATCTAACATATACTCTTACGAAAATAAACAAACTCTTTTTGATGGCTTACACCGGACCTATAAATAAGGAGCAGTATAGATAGCCTGAAATCCACAGAGAAGAATGCCAGAAGTAGCTTAAAAAATTGTTGGAGGCGAGCCTAATCGAACATAGTAACAGCCCGTTCAATTTTCCAGTCCTACTAATTCCAAAAAGAAGAACTGATGAAGTCTGTATTCCCATTTGTTACCCACTACTACGGAGAGAGGATATTCTGGGTAGAATAGGTCATTCTAGGTATTTAGCTAATAGTTATCACCAGGTGTTGGTGTTAGTCTTTAGAAATTTTCATATGTAAATATATTAAAAGTTTCACGAGAAATATACCAAAAAGTTAAAAAGCAACTTGAAGTGTATTTTTGTTTAATAAAATAATTCGAATGACTATTAAGATGGCAAACGCATTCACCAATTTATTCTACGTTATTTAACTTAATGACTCCGAATGGTCTAAATTATTCCTGTAAATAAAATGGTTTTCTTAATCATAACTTAAAATAATTTCGTAAGTAATATGAATACGCGATTTCAGTCCACATTTATTTCAATACATACTGCATCAGAAACATTAATAATTAAAACTCGTAAACCGTGGTTACTTTGCGCCAGCGGGGTTAACTTTGCGCCATTAATTCGAAAATCTATTGCAATTAACATGTCGCAGCATAATTGGGTCTACAGTTATAATTTCGAAATTATTTGATATTTGTGCAGCAAGGGAAAGGTTTATTTTCGGAGATATACATTTTTGCGAAATAAGAGTGTTAAATTTTAGTGTTGCAAAATTTAAAAAATATTTAAACTTCAAGTAGGCTTTTGGAAGTAAGTCAATTCTTAGGTAATATAAATTTCCTGAAATAATGTCCACGTTAATGACATTTTTGGGTTTCTTTGCGCCAGTGGCGCAAAGTTGCTCTTAAGGAGTACAAACCAATTTCGGTGATAGCTTTATAAATATTTGATTATCATTTTGATCTTTTTAGCACGTCTACTACCAAAATATGCCACGAATTTATAAAAGGAAGCTTGGAGCAAGACGATACATCGACTATACTAAAGAAAGACTGGAGGAATGCTTAGAAAAAATAAGGAAGGGCGACATTTCTCAACGTTTGGCTGCAAAAGAGTTCAATATTCCCCGAGGTACTATTCAATATAAATTAGAAGGAGCTCACAATTTAAAAGCAGGACATCCTAGCACGTTTTGCGATGATGAGGAAAATAATTTTGTTGAATGCATCCTAGCTATGTCAGATCATGGTTTCCCAGTAGATAGGGTGGAACTACGATTCATAATTAAATCACATCTGAATCGATGTGGCAGAACTGTGAAGTAGTGAATGGGCCAATGGATTTTTAAAAAGACATCCGGAACTGACTGTTCGCTTTGCATCGAACATTAAGCGTAGTCGAGCAGGTATTGATGAAGAGACATTAAAAAGTTATCACTCTTACCTTGCTGAGGTTCTTCTTGGCGTTCCTGCTGAAAGCATATGGAACTATGATGAGACGAACTTGACCAATGATCCGGGGCAAAAAAAAAGTGATCACTAAACGGGGAGTAAAATATCCGGAAGGGATTTGCAATACAAGTAAATCCACGATATCAGTAATGTTTGCAGGAAATGCCGAGGGAGATAACTTGCCACCTTATGTCGTATATAAATCATTTATGGAGCACTTGGATGGAGGGCGGTCCAACTGGATGTACATTCAGCAACACCAAAATTGCGTGGTTCGATACCAACACCTTCAGCGATTGGTTCGATTCCTTAATGTTACCTCGACTTAAGAAGCAGGAGGATAGAAAAGTGCTTATAGGTGACAATCTTTCCTCGCATTTATCACCATATGTTATTCAAAAATGTGAGCAGTGTAATATCGACTTCGTATGCCTTCCACCAAATAGCACACACATAACACAACCCCTCGACGTTCCATTTTTTCATCCCATGAAGGTTGCATGGAGAAAAATATTAGCGAGTTATAAGACGTCCTCAAGTGGACAAAGGCAAGTTGTTCTCCAAAAGCAGGACTTTCCAAAACTCTTAAGTGAACTTATGAGTAGTTTGACTAATGCTATAAGCAGAATCTGCAGTCTGGGTTTAAGAAATACGGTATATATCCGTGCAATCAAGTAGAACTGGTTCGGAACCTTCCTGGAGGAAACATAATCGGCGGTTGGATAGCTGTGGAGATGAAAAGAAAAGAAGACGTAAAGTAGATTTAGCTCCAGGTAAAAGCTTATCTGTAACATTGCGCCCCTTGCGATTTAAGATAAGATATTGACATAAATTATAAACCGGTGCAAAGTAACCCCATTAATAAGAACAACTTTGCGCCATTTTATTTTTATTAATAATATTATTATAGAGAGTATCTCATCAAAAAAGTACAAATAAAATAATTCAACATCATCCTTTCTCAAATTTTACAGCAAATATCAGCTATTCTGCTTATAAGTAAGTGATATAGATTGCTATAAAAAAATATTCTACGTTTAAGCGGCGCAAAGTAACCACATTTTACGTATCATAAACTAGAATACGTATAGGTACTTTATTATTACTTTATAAATTAATTGTTTTTAATGAAAGTTGCATATGCAGATTTTTACTAAATTATATTATAAAAAGCAAGAGAAGAAGTTATAATTGGTTTAAGATCAATAATATTATACCCTAGATGAAAAAAGAATTTAAATATAGCGATAAATCAAAATTTTGTATGGCAACACCAAACAGGATATGCCCGAGTTAATTCATTTTTATACCCTAGATGAAATCTATAGGGTATACTAAGTTTGTCATTCCGTTTGTAACGCACAGAAATAATGATGGTAGAGCAAAATGGATTGGACACCCCCGCATAAAATTAAAAGTTATCTTGATTTTTGCATGTCCGTCTGTCCGTCCGTCCGTCCGAGCGCACGATAACTCGAAATTTTGTACACGGGCAATCCAAAAAAAAGTAAAATTAAAATCGGAAATGAGACAAATCGGGCAACTCCTTCGTGGGGTTGCCATACAAAAATGTCGTTTTCCACGATATATTTGGACACTACATGAGAACACGTCGAGATAGAAAGCTGAAATTTGGTAGATTGTGTTTTCATACTAATAGCAAATAAAATATCAAAAATGGACTAAATCGGGCAGCCCCTTCTTGGTGTTGCCATATAAAAAGTTTGGTTTTTCACATATACTTTGAAAACGATCAGTCCTAGATATTTTTATTGTACTAAATACATCTTCAGAATAAGAAATCCTATAAATTTGATTATAATCATTTTTTCTTTCCGACGAGCCGTTATAGAAATATATGCGAGAAACCAATGCAAAAAATCAAAATTGCTCAAATGGGTGACCATATCAAATTTCATACGTGCATTCATCTAGGGTATCATAAGAATTGGTCTTAGACCAATTCTAGCTTTTTGACTTGTTGAAATTATATTTACTATTTTTATGAAAATGCTGTGTACAAAATTTCAGCGCTATATTTATTTTTAACTAAGTTAGTACATGTTAAAGATTATAAGTTAGATTTATCAAATGAAATTTTATTTTATTAGGATTAATCTAATATATATATATAAATATATTCAGAGGTAGCTGCGCTAGGGCTAAATAATAACATCGTAATTGTTAAGAAATAAATTATAAATATTTCGTAGACAATAAATAAGGAACTATAGTTCAATAATCGCAGGAACTCAGTAGCAAATTTTATACTAGCTCTTAAGTAATATCATTAAATCTTAAATATTTAAGCACATATTTAAGAAAGAATTGTAAGTATATGATATTCGCTATATAAATAATCTAGAATCTTGCCAGGAGCAAGTCTTGTCTCAGACATTGAAGTAAAAGCATATAAATAGGCGATAGTGGTGTAATTGGATTACAATAATTTAAATTACATTGCCAGTGATAATTAGAGTTGATTAGTAATTGTTTGTAAATTTTAGAAGAGTAAACAGCATAGTGAAATAAAAAAAACTTGTGAAGTATATTTGAAATTACATATTGTGTTTTGAATGAAGAACTGAAAGGAACGCACACAAGAATATTTTCGCTTAGCGCCCATATTTTTTTTCTTTGTGATCGTCCTTTATTAAACGCTTATCTTATAAACAGTTGACATTTTTATAAAACTAATTTGTATATATTTTGATATTCTTCCTTTCCTTAAGTTTGTTGAGTGACTTATTGGTATTAGTGTAAATTTTATTCCGTTATACAGTAGTACTTAAACATTTCAAACTTCATTTAGAACTGTCTCAAAAGAGCAGCCAATCTTCGGGTAAAACCCATCCTAAGTAAAGGTCAGAGATATTATTGCAAAACACAAGATCTAAGTAGGTACTTATTCCAGTAAGGCTGTTACTTGTATTTTGTGAATTAAACATATCAATTTCGTCACATATAACGTCATGCAGAGAGGTTATCCCTAGTATGCGTAAGTTATCATTATTTGATATTTGTGGTTTTACCAACTTTTACCCTACTATGCTCTTAAAACCGATTTATATCGTTGGCCTCCAATATCGAAGTAATTCCATAAAAGTTTTGATGAATTTTTACCAAAATATGGCACTTAGGTTTTTGTTTTTTTACGAAATGAGTGGAAGTTTTTTTTTGTGTTTGAAGATAATAATTTCCACAAATCTAGCAAAAAAAATATTGGGCTGTGTCTTAGGCAGAAAAAAAAGGCCTAACTTTGACCATTGTTTTTTTTTTGAGTATGAAAACAGGAATAAGATTTCTTTTGAGAGGGTTTATTTAGGCACATATTGAAGTATAAGAAAAATATATATAATTTATATATATTTATTTTTATAATTTTCATACAAAATGGGGGCGACAGAGCCCATAATAAAAACGTGCTTTTTACAAATAGCTTCACGGGAGAACGCTTTTCTCGTAAAATATATAAGACCTTGAAAAATTACAATCTCTATATTATTAGCTATATGACTACGTATGGGGGTTTGTTTTTATCAAATTTGGAAAAAATGCTGCACTCTCGTATCTGGAGTAGGTATCTCGATTTTTTGCCCAAAAAACAAAAAAATCAGTAAATTGTTTATAAAACAAAAAGTTTACATGTAACCAAACTACATACTCCCATAGAGAAGCTACTATCATAATTTCAAATCGGTCTATTTGAAAAAAATAGTTTCGAGAAAAACGAGTTTAAAGTTGTACGAGTACTTAAATCATTGAAATTTTTTTTTACGTTAAATTTGCAATGCCTGCACATACAGCACTCGTTCCGAGGCGCTGCACCAAAATAGATATTGAACCTTTTAACATTTTTTGTTTTCGCTACAGGAACAACTTCATATTGTTTTTATGACCCCAAAGTATGTTTCAAGCACAAAAAACACAGGTTTTTCCAAAATCCTTTTAATATCTATAAATCATGATGTCACCGTATTTAAGGTGTAACTAACTAACCCATTCAAAATAATTTGTATTGCGATTTCATTATATTTTTGTATGTAAAACAGCGTGCTGTATTAATGGCAGACATCCGCTTATATTTAGCATAGCTTAGTAATTTAAAAAAATGGATCTACTTTTACTGAAGCAATTAGATACTCGGAAAACATGCTCTCAAATTTTTCATAAGTCTTTGGTCGCAGTAAAAGAAATTTTGCGCATTTGGTTTTTTTTACACAAGAATAAACTAACTTGACATCTTGATAAATTACTCTCAGTTTACTAAAGGTATGATCTCTGTCCAAAATGTTTTCTCTTGTTGGCATGCGTATAATATTTAAAAAAAATGTCTCTGTACTTTTTTATATGACAGAATAATTTTGGTTCGTAATTTGTGCTATACTTATGCGAAACCAGTGTTGGACATAATCAACTACTTTTGTAATCAATTAAATAATCAGGATTAAGTCAATCATGATTACATCGATAATAATTACCCATTAATTATGATCGCCCATCGATCGTTAATCACAAGTCCATGTCTACATTGACAAATCTTGGATAAAATGTAATCGTAATCATGATTACATTTTTGGATTACAAAAACATCAGATATTTAATTTTCCTCCCATTTGAGATATGTGCACACAAAAATTAGTTTATGCGCCACTACCGAAAATACGGCAATGCTTGTTTTATTTTATCTACAGTTTTAAAATATTTTGCAAATTTTCATTTATAAACTAAAATAGTAATCATTGTAATCATCTAATTATGATTACCATTTGCTCAGTCACCAATAATGACTAATTTCTGAATAATACTTTTAACCTGTAATGATGATTATATGTAGATTACAAATTGTTATCGTAATCATATATTATCCACCAGACAACATTTTACTCAACACTGATGATAAGACATCTCTTGTTGACTTAAATTATTTCCTAATAAATTATTTCTTATTTCTTTTATTCAGTGTTAGTTTTAATGATAATTTTAGCGTTTCGCTACAGGAGATGAAATGAGATAAAGGAGTCATACAGATTGTCCCATAGGAGTATACAAAGTTAATCGAAAAATATTTGGGTATTTAAGTTTAATTTTCTATGCGCTCACATATTATTCATAATTCTTCTATTTTTATTATCTTCAGTTACAAAAACTATACTCGCTGGAAATGATCAATAAAAACTACATGGAAGGATACAGAGAAGAATCTAGTTAGCTATAACTATATCCCATATATGAATCCAATTTGAAAATTGAATAAAATTTTGTATTATTAGTGCATAGATGTTATTCTTGCGTAAATGCTAAATGCATTTAATGCGCTCTGATTTTTTGTTCGTGCCTGGAATAAATAATTAACGGAACACCTTGATAAGGTTCACACCTAAATAAATTGCATAAAGCTCCAAAACTTTTACTCTTTCAAGAAAAAAAAAATATGCGCTGGACATAATTGTCGTCGCTCGTGCTCGTCGTTGCATATATGTAAGTGAAGAATCGTGCAGTGGTCATTTTAATCGATTACAATGGAAGTCTTCAGAAAGTCTTCATACGCCAATACTCGGCACAACAACAATTGCTACGAGGAAGGAAAGAAATTGGCCTGTTGAAAATCCACAATCGAAATTATCGAGCCTTTCTTAGACAGTCGTCTAGTCGATAACAATTGATATATAATCCACCGACGGAAACCAAAAGATTGTCACTTTGCCAGAAGACTTCAACTAAAGTTTAGTTTTATTACATGCTTCTCCGTACGACTAGTGTCTCTCAAGTTCAGTTCCTCGACATAGATTATAACGCAGATAATTTGTTGATAATTAAGTGAAATATGTTCGCTTTTAAACTGGTAAATAATTCTATAATTTCCGTCTATTTATAAAAAGTGCATACATTTCAATAAGTGTAGTACATAGTGTCAAATTACCGTGGTGAAAAAAAATATTAATAAATCACAAGCACGAGAAAGTTATTTAACGCACGCAATAAATGAGAATTAAACTGCGCGCACAGTTTATTTTTTCTATTGCTTAATCCGAACATTTTATTGCTCTCCTATTTCAATTTTTCACACATTTCCAATAGTTCTGGTAGTCATATATGGTGCAGCATATGCTAATAAATTTTCACCTGCAACGACATGATTTATGCCGACTGTTGATTAATTCAGCACGCACGAGATTTATGAAGATATAAATAATAAATAAATTCATTCGTTGACTACTTTTCTATGTTTAAATGATTTACTTCCCATCAAAATATTGCTGTAATTAAGAGAGCGAGACTAATTAAAATTTTGCATTTCAGGTTTGTTTGATATCGGCTCTTGCTGGAACAAATGCTGGACTTTTAGGAGCTGGAATAGCACCTTTAGGCTATCCACATGCACCAATTGTTTTACCTTCAGCACCTATATTGCCAAACTATGGAGTACTACCATATGCTGCAGCACCTTTTGCACCAATTGGATGTCCTGCACCGATTATTAAAAGTCACATTGGATTCGGATATCCTACACCGATTGTAAGGCCATCTTTAGGCTTAGCCTATCCTTATCAGGCGCCAATTATTAAATCTCATGGACACTTTGACTATCATGAGACGCCAATTGTTAAGTTAGCCCCGCTGGGTCTAAATCATGTTAAATCACATTTTGGATATCCTCATGCTCATCTCTTTGCTTAATTGCAGGTAAATTTAGTCAATCATGAATAATGAGAACGCAGATGAAGATTCAGTAATAGTTCAAATCTTAGTCAATTCACTTAGCACTTGTTACAAATAATTTTATAAGTTTAAAATAAATAAGAACACCATGAAATAAGTCTTTCAATTTTTTTATAAGTATGAATTTTCTGGAATGAATGAACAATAATTTGCATGTGAACCGTGCCATCTTACCAAGGTCCTAAGGATGGTAAATGTAAGTTCAATGAATAAACCTCAACGATTTAGGAAATTTCCCACCTTATAAGTATTTTTTATGCCCTAGATGAAATCTTAAGGAGAATTTATATTATGATGGCATCGATCAGTTCTAGATATTTTGATTGTACCTACTGAAAAGTTTTTCAGAATATAACGTCCCGTGAAATTTGTTTTAATCATTTTTACTGGTCGACGAACCTTTTTAGAAATGTATTCGAAAAATCACTTCAAAAATTAAACTTGCACATCTGTGAATTCATCTAGAATTCGTCTTAATCACATTTTAGCCTTTTTTATTTATTTTATCTAAGTCTAGACGCAATTCGAGGAATATTGGAATGTTTTACTGGTGCATGTGAAATAATTTTTCTTTCTTTATCATAAAGCCTCTTAACTGTAATTCATTTGACCTTTTGTAGAAATGATTTTCCAATCAATGCTTGACAAATAACCTGTATGATATCGAATTATTCCAGTAAAACAATTTGAACGAAAAGTACGGGTTCAAATATTTTAAAATTAAATAGGTGGGAATATTTCTTTGAGATGGGTTTCATGGGGCTTATCCTGTCGTAGCCCCATTACATAAACAAATATGAAAAGCAATAGAAAAGACAATGGTGAAACAACAGACAGCGATTTGTGGGAAAAGTGTAACAAAAAATTAACACGTAACTCTTGCCTATTTTGAAACATTTATTGTTTAGTGGCTATTCAAGAAACATTTACATTATATAGACCAAAAAGAGCATTTAAAAATGAAAATCATATGGAAGGCGCAGTTAAGGTGCATCCACTTATAACAAACATTTGTAAAACTTTTGACATACATTTTATAGGCAGTTGCCAAATGTTTGATAAATATATGGCAAATGTTTGTCCAGCATTTGTCAAACATCTGATAGGATATTAGTGTGAAAAATGTTTTTCAAATGTTTAGTTTTAATCATGTAGGTACTCTCCGAGTTCGTCGTACTTTCAGGGCCGTAACTAGGCGAGGGCATAAGATGGCAATGATCTACCTTAAAACGACCTTGCCCTACATTAAAAATTGCCAACTTATTCCGTATTCTGCGGCGATGTCACATCATAAAAGTCGTCGCGGCTAGTCTGTGTGATCAGCAACACTGAACAGTCAGCCACTATTCGGCCATATTTGCGCTGCTTACCTCGCACCTCTAACTACGTTGAATGATGGTAAGATGATTGGTCGACTACTTGAATAGCTTTGGTCAGGACATTTGTCTATTACAAGAGTCGTATATGAAAATTAATCTCTGATATTGAAGACCCCAGATAAAATGAAAAATGGAAAGTTCAATGGTGATTATATTGCAAAAAGTGTTGTCATCAAAGGCGTTAAGTTAAATATAGCAAAGATAAGAGAGAGAAAATATTATGTGCTCTGCCACCGACTCATGCGGCTTTTCAGGGTCGAAGCGCGGGATTGAAGGATGCCATAACGATAATAAATGTGTCCAGGGAGAAATTGAGGTTAGAAGCGATGTATGAGACAATTTTGGAAGAAATGGAGAATACTATATTGTAGAAAACAATCTCAAAATAGCTCCCTCGCAGAAGAGAAGAGAGAAGTAAAGGCAAGACATATGCAGGATTAGTGCTGTATGGTCCATCACCTTCTTGCCAAAACACTCCTGGCATAGTTTAAACTACCCCATTTAAAGCGGAATATTATGAAACTGTGAACAGCTGAGATAAGAGGAAGATTTACAGACAATGAGGATCTAGTAGATCCAATTTTGTGTCTAGATGAGTTGGACAAAGTTGAGATTTGTTAAACATTGTTGTGAGGAAATTAATGAGAAAAATACAAATTTGTATTTGCAATTATTTTTCAGGTATTAAAATTTCTTCCAAAGAAGAGGCTACTATTACGAAAAGGTACTTGAATGAGTTGAGTGGTCGAGGAAATTAGAGCGAAAAAATATTAAAAGTTCTATACCGACAAAGGGAATTAATTTTTCAGAGATACATATGAACTATTTGCATCAGTCGCAACAGCCGGATGTAGTACTGCTTCATGCGAATCTACCTTTTCGACACTTATTGCTATTAATAAGCCTGAACGAATGTCAATGACTAACGAGATGATGGCAGGTTTGTTGTTTCTTGCATTTGAACGGAAAAGAACTGACAAAATAGATATTCACGAATTGCTACGATAATTCCATAATATGGTAAATCGAAGACTGCAATTATATTGAATATTTTGGCCATGTTATGTTTCTTGTTTGATGCATTTATTTCTTCTTATTGTAGGTACCTGTTTTAGTTCATCTATAAAAAATGTAGTACAATGAGGGTTCCAGAAACTTATTTTTCTAAAAAGGAGTCCCTTCACCTCAACCAATATATCCCAAATGCGTCCTACTTAAAATTTCAGATGCCCTACCTTTAATTTGGTTCTAGCTACTGGCCAGCGTACTGGCCAGCGTACTGCTTTAAAGTCTCAAAACAGTTAATTTCAAAAATTGTTGCGGAAGTATATGTCGGTAAGTATTAACATAGAAAAAAATCATTTTTACTGGCCATTTGCGCCTGTTTTTCATACCGGTACTAAGTAATCAATGAGTTTAGTTTTTTGCTTGCTTTACGCGCAGCCACTTATAACTCACTTCCAATTCATATGAAGGAGTCATTTAATTTGCCCTTGTACTCTTGTAAGATTTGCATCCACACTCATCAAACATTCCACAAATGTTTGACAAATGTTTGACAAATGTTTGACAAATATTTGTCAAACATTTTGGGACTGTTTGTTATGTGCGAAAGCGCCTTTGGATTAGATTAAATTAATATTGAGGTTATAGTGCTAATTCCGAACATGTTCAAGTCAGTCATACTTAGACTTCATACTAGTTAGTTGTGATGGCACCTTGTTGGAGCCTACGTGAGAGTTATTTAGATTATGAGGAGAATATAAATAGCCACAAGTCTTGACGAATGCTTTGCACCTCCCATATCATCTACCAAAGTCATGGAATGAATCCGATATACGTTGGATCCAATAAATCCAAAAATATGCTTGTCTAGAGCCTTGGTCATATGTTTACTACTGATGCAAATAATGTGAGCAGGCGAAGCTGTTTTGATATTCGAATGTTTATACCAAGGACCGTAAATAACGTATGATGCTAAAGCGACAGTGTCCAGTAATGATAGTCGTGATATTTCGCATGTCTGGACGAATTCTCTTCAATAATAATTTTCGTCATTAGCGTTAATGAGGAGTCCACAAGGAGATTTTTGCATATTAACATAGACTTTTCCTTTAAAATTATCTCGCATGAAAATTTGGATCAGTCAAGTCTGGTAAAAGAGTAAGGCAAACATAAAGCTAAAAGTCCTGAAAAAATGGACTTCAAAATTAATATTTTCAAATTATGGCCGATCGAAAATTGCGGTAGGAGTGGTTGGAATGACTCCTGATACTCCAATACAAATTCCTACCCGCACCATATGTATCTCGTAATTGCTATGGGTATTGTTTAGGAGAAATTTTGGATTTCAATCCCAAAATATTCTCGAGAAGTTTTCTGGTTCTAATTTTCAGTGTGAAATTTTGACTTTCTTAATACTACATTTTGTATGAACAATTGTTTCTGTTGGCTGCGGAGATTTTACGTCAATATCAAACGAAATTTTTTCATCCAATAGTGTTGAACTTATCAGTTTGCTCTTCCCTTGGATTAGCCTAACTTCATTGTACCAACTCGTTACAATATTTAATGTACTCTGTAGGAATTGTACGAGTTCCAAGGTGCCCTTTGAAGAGTCGGGAGCGATAGAGTTTCAGTTGCTATTGTGGCGGCTATTATGTTTTATTCTGTTATGACCTCCATAAAAATTATTATTTTTTAGATGGCTTAGTGGATTATCTGAAATGAATATAGATACATTTCGCTATTTTTATACCAAGTTCTGCAATATGAAGATTGTTGATTGACGTTTCATTACTTTTTATAGTGGCCTATATCATTCGAATTTTTGCTTTTATGTTAAGCTTATTGAACATATGACTATGGAACACCAACTATGTTCACGCTCTAAGTAAATAGCCCCAGGAATTATTGGATTTTTATCCTGGAAAACGTCATCTCTTAGATTGAAATTTATTATAAATATTTTCAATATATAAGAGTACCAGTGTATTACTGGCGATTTAATAGGTTAAAATGAGTTAATGATCAATTTGGTCCTTTTAGAAAAGAAACCTTTGAAGGGATCTTTCAATTTCCTAATAAAAGTCCATTGACACCTATCGAAGTGTTGTGGCTTTATGTCACAGTGTTCACCTCAGCCGAACCGAAAAAATGTATTTACGTTTATGACTCCACTGATTTCGGAATTTTGATGTCTCCAATTCTATGATAATAGGATCTATTGTAACCTACCACATCTGGATAGGTTATCTATTTCCTGGCAGAACCTTTTATAAGATCGTCTGTCTTATCTCTTTATTACACCTGATGAACAATTCTTTGTGGATATCCCATCAAGATTGGAAGCTGCACATATCGTATTTAAAATTCTGTGCCTTTTCCAATTCACCGCTTAACTTTTTTCTTTTTCGTTGATGGAGAACCGTCAATTCCACATACTTGGAAAAATAAAAGAGAATGATGCATAAAAATTCAGCACGATATGATTGACATTTCTCAAATGATGGAATTCACAAACTTATCAAACTCAGCCTTCCTTCTTAAAATAAATCATTACAGCTTTTAACCAGGAAGTAATGTATTGTGTTGACAAAACAATTTTCATATCAGACAAAATAAAAAAAATTATAGAAGTTAAATTGAAATGAGGATACATCTCTCACATATCTCGTAAGATCTTAATTAGTTTTCATATATTGACAAGTAAGCCACAGCTACCAAAATACACTCCCAAGGTCATCGTGAATAATTGTATTGTCGCCTACAAAGAGTTTCTATAACTAAACATTACTGCCATAGAGGTACTGTATTCAAAGCATAGTCCAAAGAGTCTACACCAAAGATCAAACTGGTCCAATTGTAGCAGATTTACGATAACTAAGTGATCAACAATGGAATATCCACCCACAATAAAATCATACCAGGAAATTAGTATTCAAGTTCGGTAGCTGCAGTAATAATATTTGTCGCATCACGAACACTAATTGACACGGCATAAGACCCCGAAAATGTAATCAATGGAAAGTACACGATAATTCGACATACATTTGCCTTCTTGGGACTCCTCACACTATGACACAATCAAAAATCACTTTTGGTTTCGTTTAGAAAGTCCATCAGTATTCTACAGGTGGCTCCCGACACAATGGAAGAGCAGAGGAAGTATAAAAGAAACCACCCAGACCTCCAGACTTATCAAATAGTTCCAAACCACCAACTGAAACCGACAATTTAAACTCTATACAAAATGATGGGTAGATTCATGGTAAGAATTAGAACAGAGTAACGGTTACAGCTAATTAAGATTAATTATTTAATTAACAAATAATTCTAGATTCTTGTTCTCATTGGTATCTTCGCCTGTGTCCAGGCTGGAGTTGTGCCCGCTGCAGTAGTTGCGCCCTACGCCACTTCCTACAACTCTCATGTAGTTAATCATGCTGTTGCGACTCCTCTTGCAGCCTCATATGTAGCCGCTGCATCTCCATATGTAGCATCGCCATATGTTGCATCACCGTATGTTGCAGCTGGTGCCGCTTATCCATACAGTAACTACGTTTTCTAAATGCAAACTTCCACTCCAGGCATACAAGGATTTACAGGATGCAGGACAGGTGAATTTATAACAAATGGACAATTTCAAGAATAAATGTATTTCGGACATCTCTGCTAATAAATTAATTTTTCGGTTCAATGATTTGTTTCTTATTTGTGCAATTTTCTGTTTGTGTGTATGTGTGTGTGTCTGTGTATGTTTTGGGGCTGATTATGTGCCTTTTTTTTATCTATAATTATTGCAACATTCTGAGAGGGGCAAAGTCATAATTGTTTCGTTGAACTAATATGTTCAGTTAGGAAGAATCGAGCTTGGAACAGATCTTTTCGGTAATTTATATGTATGTGCACGCAGACCCGTACGTAAAGGAGTTATTCGGGTTGCTTAATCCCCCCGCCCCCTCTATATCGAGGAAAAAACCTCTTCGGGCATATTGTCAGTCCAGAAGGATCGAGCTCTTGAACAGATTTTGTCGGTGATCTATATGCATGCAAGTCTACGCAGGCTGGTGCCTAAAGGGGTGTTTGGGTGGCTCAACTGCCCCTCCCCCCTTAAATCGAAGGAAATTTTTTTTCGTTATAACATCGGCGAGGTACGAATGAATTCACCAGAAATGAATTTATATGTAGCGAATCGCAGTTAGAGTCACAGCTACATATTACGCATGAAGTTGAGATGCAGTAGCTCTCACAAATTGTTTCCATATAAACGCACCTGATAACCAATATAACCTAAAAACCATTGAATAAATAACTAAAAAGTAAGCGGGATATCGAGTGAAATTATAAAAATTATTAATGTATAGTGCAAAATTGTTAATGATTTAGTGCGGAACATTGATTTTACAAAACACTGTATGGCTCAGAGTAGCGAAGAGTGGTGCTACATGAAAAAAGGTTCTATTCTAATTTCACGCTGGCATTTCCGAAAGCTTACAAACTGGAGTTTCGAACTACTAGCACGTAGATGGCGTGTAAAAAGCTCGATAATTCTTTTTGTCATAACTAACATGTTTTAATGTTATTTTCTGATTTAAATATTGTTTATGAATGCTAATAAAAACAAGAGGTAGTTTTTGCAGACTTCATTGAAAAATGTACGTTAATTTCAATCTAGTTTCGAAGTAATCTGATGGTGCCAGCAGGTGTCTCCCTTTTCGGATTTCGTGTTTTGACAACGATAGTTGCTTGACTGTTTATTGATTTGGCATTGTTATGGCGATTTGTTGTGTTAATTTCAAAAATCGAATTTCGCTCTGCGCTGCATTGTGAATAGCTTCGTTCTGGACTTAAAGCTCGCTCTGCTCTACTCTGCATTGTGAATGCTGCATTCAAGCTTTCGAAACAATGCTATTTTAAAATTCTTAAATTTATTATTAATAATAAAATTCAAAAAGTCTCTGAACTCCCGGAACTTTGAAATGCTTACTTTCAGAAACGTCAAAATAAGACAATTCAATCCGAGTCGATTATCCACATACAATGTATTCACAGATAAGATCGCCGCTTGTTTAATTATTTAATCAATTCTAGACAATGTAAACAACATTGAATCAGCTGTGGTGGGTTTTATGTTTTATGTTGCATTGTACGGGAGCTATTTTAAATCAAAGTCTTGAGAAAATACTTGTCGATGCCAACTTTGTTAAAATTGGACATTTGTTGAATTTTATACCCTATGATTTCATAGGGTCTACTAGATGTCATAGAAAAATTTCATTTTCATTATATGTTAGGGCAATGCTGAGAATGCGTCTATATAGAGAGCTGAAATTTAGAATACAGCGTGTTCATAAAAATTATAAATAAAATTTCTTAAATGAACTGAATCGGGCAACCCCTCTGGTTTTTCACTATATATTTTGAAACTGAGAGTGCGTCGACGTGTTCTAAAATTGTGTAAACGTGGCTTTCATAAAAATTGCAAATAAAATTTAAAAAGTGGACCGAATTGGGCAACCCTTTCTTTTTGTTGCCATACAGAACTTTGGGTTTTCACTTTATTTAACTTTTATTTTCATCTAGGGTATAATAGGTTTTTCTCTTGTTTTTAAAAAGACCAGGCTGGAAAGTAGGGTTGTAAGAAAAAATTATGTTATGTTAACTCAAGCATACAAACAATTAAGGAAAATTTTTTTTGAAATCTAATTTTAAAGTCCGAAATCATCCAAGGTTTCTAATCATTTCGTAATCTAGCATTCTCGTTTATTTCTGGTCATTAATTATTTTCACCAGAAGAAATATTTCAAAAATCTACATACCTACGTCGTTTTCCCTTTTTCAATGCACACAGCCAACTATATTGCCGTATAATTAACACCAATTAACACACATTGCGTTTCCTTTTATGTACGTACACGAATTAATAATAATCGTAATTGAAATATATTCGTAAACGATGACAAAATTTGATCTGGCATTTCTTGTTAAAGACGCGTTTACAACAGAACGTTGTTTACCACACGAATTGTTAAGTTGAAAATTTTAAATTTTCGATACTTTAAAAAACGAAAATTGTGTATGTTTTTGTTTAAGATAAACTTTCTCTTTTCTCTTGATACAGAAGGTGCGAATTTTTCTTAGTGTATTTTCAACATAAAATAAATAATTAGTTACTTACTTACAAATGATGAAGAAAAATGATTTTTCACAAAATAATGGTGAACCTTCGAGTTTATTGGCGATGCTTCGGATTCTTAGAGTAAAATAAAACATTTCGAAAAACAGTTTCATCGTTCAAAGCAAAACTTTCTATTGAAAATATAGATTAGAATAAACGTTTTAAGTAATTAAAATCGAAAGAACTAATTGAAAAAAGTATCATTACATTTACATATTCGTTTTCTTTCTTCGATTATTTAAATAGATTTAATTACAGGTGTTTCATGTAATTACACATAGTTTTAATTTAGAGGTCAGCTCAGCTTGCGAAATTACGTCGATAAAAATCTGTCCAAGATCTGTTGGAATCATTCAAAATTCTTTCAATACTCCACAAACGCAGCTTATTCTGTAAGACGTTAAAATGCAAAATAAAAAAATGGGAAAGGAAAGAAGTTAAAAAAGTTTTATAAGACAAGGTGGGTAGAACGAAATTAGTCCTTGGCTACTTACGCCGATTTACAGCAGCCCGCGATCATTGATCGACATGGAAAGATGCAACAATATCCAGGGGCGGATTTCCCTATAGGCCGAGTAGGCCCGGGCCTAGGGCGGCAGATTTAGGGGGCGGCAAAACTTGGTGGGAATATTTTTTTTTTTAGTAGACGCGCTCTCTGTGAACCCACACGTCAAGGTTTAAAAATTCAAAAATGTGTAAAATCCGAAGAAATGTTGTTCCTATGTTCCCTGAGTTTTATTAACTTATTAATTTGAATGGAATTTTTTGCTGTTTGAATGATTTTTGATTTTTTCTTGTAGTTGTGGGTATTTCATTACATTTTTATACTTTTTCGTTTTTTTTAAATAAAATAATTCTTTGGAAAGTGTTATTTTTAATTCTACTCCATTTTTTTCAAATCTACTCCGATTTATGAGGCAGCCTACTCCGCTAATTCTAGCCTGGGGTCCCTTCACTGGATATAGATCATTCAATTTTTCGTGTTTTACAGGGAGTAGGGGGCGGCAATCTTCCATAGGCCTAGGGCGGCCAAGTGATCAAATCCGCCCCTGACAATATCATTTGCTAGTTTCAAATTGCTTCTGGTAATTAAAACAGTGAATTTTCAAGGATCGATTTTGGTTCTATATTTAATTCACTCTTTGACTTTATCGTTGAGTTGAGCTTTGCAAACAGAAAATCAAGACTTAGCAGAAGCTATCACACTGGCAGAAAATGCAAATGATAAGTTTGGGTACATAAGAAATAAATTGATAGAGATAATTACAATTACAATTACTTATTTCAAAATCAGTTCAATAAGACAAAAGTCTTTCCTTAAGTACATTAAACAAGACAAGTTATAATTCTATAATAGGAGAATTAAGCACTAGAGAGAACCAATATGAAAAACGTAGAATTACTATAAAGAATAAAAAATAAAAAAAAAACAATGAAATAAGAAAAATAATAAGAAAAAAAGACAATCACAGATAATTAAAAAGAAAGTTCAAAGTTAACCAAGTTAATCAAAAACTGAAACTGAACAAAGAAGAAGTTGTAGTTGAGATAATATTGGCATACAACCACAGCCATCTAAGGGCTCCGTACACACAACAAGTCAATCTAGAATTCAGGAATAAGCCTATACTTTCTACCCGACAAACAAAGGAAATTTGAGAGCCTTCCAGGAGAATATTTGGTAGGTGTGAGATGTCGATAGTGTATCTGTACAAGCGTAAGGCCACCGACTTGGTGGGGTTCAACGAGACGACAGACCACTCGTGAATTCGTTCCAAATCATCATTCACCCTGCTAACACAATCTTCAACCAAGCCAATGGGACGACTAAGATATCATCAGCATACATATGAACTTTGCTGTGTAAAACAACAGTTAGTAAATCGTTGATGAACAAAGTAAAAATAAGAGGACCCAAAATAGATCCTTGAGGAACACCACATGTCACACTAATTCTCGAGGAGAAGTGATTAGCGACCTTGACCCGTTGGCAACGATAAGTTAAGAAGCTAACAATAAGTTTGGAAGGAAGGGGAAACAAAATCAAAAAGTACAAGAAGCATGGAATTGTCCACGGTGTCGAATGCTTTGCAGAAATCTAAAAGAACTAAGAACACGAGATGATCATTGTCAAGGGCTGTTCTAATATCAGCCGATATTTTTAATAGAGCTGTCTCACAGCTATGACAGGGCGTGGAAGCCAGACTGCCATTGACTGAGAAGGTTATGTTGGAATAGATTCTGTTATATTTGTTTAGACATGATTTTTTCCAGTACCTTCGCAAGGAAGAATAATATGCTAATTGGTCTGAAGTCACCTGGCTTCCTTGCAGAGGAGTTTTTAGCAATTAGAACCACTACAGCTTCCTTCCAAAGTTAGGGAAATTCACTGTAAGTTAAACAGACTTTAAAAATGTGTAGTGTAGGTGTAATTAATAAGGGTAACAGCAGCTTAACAAAGCGGGGTGGTAAGTTATCCGGAACTATTGCCTCTGAATGAATAGAGTTAATGGTATCAATTGTTTCATTCGCATCAATACAACGGAATCTAAATCCAGAGTCAGCGGGGCGTGTCAAAGCGTGCACCATATCCGCGCACGAAGATATAATATTAACGTTGCTACTATGCGATACAAAGTATTTATTAAGGTCATCGGGATTTAGCTTGCAGTCCAAATTTTTAATGCTGGTTACTCCAAGACTACGAAGAGTATGCCAGAGTTTCTTCGAAGGGATAGTACTGTCCAATTTGTCAGCATAGAACGCTCGCTTAGCATCTCGAACTTTCCTATTAACTAGATTTCGTATCCGTTTGAATGCCAGTAAGCTGCTCTGTGTTTTAGTCATTTTGTACCATTGATGCAGGAAATCGCGCTCTATAATTAAATTTCTTATCGCGGAGGAAAATCATGGGCAACGATTTGTAGCAAGTCTTCTCGACTGAAGAGGAACATATACTTGTCAAGCAGATACAGAATTTTTGCGTTGAGGATATTGACTTGCAGATCCAGCGGAGAAAGCGTGGAAGACTGATTACTGTTCTGTGCGGTACCCGTATCACGCTCAAGACTGATGTTTCAGTTAATACTCCTACACTCCTCATACAAAAGTTCGAGGTTTACCCTTTTATAATCACGAAAGCTAATATCATTGTTGAGAGATGTAGATCTAACGATGGGAATGTCATGCTTTAAATATAAAAAATCATGAACAAAAATTGATGGAGGAGTAAGCTGTCCGTGACGCAATACAGACTTAGGGTCAGTTACAAGTATAAAGTCCAACTGAGAGGCGGACGTGACCGAAAAGAGAGTTGGACCATGATTTAGTAAATTAAAACGAAAGGATTGAAGTAGTGAAAGGAAATTGTCAGTTAATATGCTATTATCAATAATATTAACATTAAAATCGCCAGCAACAATCAAATGCGCATATCTATGCGATAAATTGAAGATGCATTGCTCAAATTCAACAGCCATTTCCACGTTAAGTTGTCTGGGCGGACAATAGGCCGATACTAAGACGCATTTATGAAGCCTCGTATTTATCTACACACAAAGGATAGTTTCAAAACGAATTTTCAAAAGGTGAGAACTGTTTGCGAAAAGTATGACAGAACCGTTTCGAAGCTACGGCTTGCATTTCAACAAATGAATGACTACACAAATAAAAACTTTCACCGTACGTCGATCTTCATTCCATACCTTGATTTGATCATTATGGAGGATAATTTTTTGAAACATCCCAACGTTTTCTCAAACGTATCATGTCTTTTCCCGAAGCGAATGAACACTTTAGATGAGACAGTGGGGGTCTGTAAATAATTGTTCGAAACTTACAGTATAATTTTAGATGACAATATATCTAACATTTTTTTCCATACGTTAGGTCAAAATCTGGCGAGATATAGAAAAATTCTCTCAAAGTTCTTCATATCTTCAGCAAGGATGCATTCACATTTCACAAATATCCACAAACTTTTGAAAATTATGGCAGTCTTACTTGTGAAACACACTCCACAACTCCGAATGAGCATTAATTTTGCGTCGTCTCAAAACATGTTTAAGGTCAACAATAGGAAAAGATAGTTTGAATGGACTAGCGTCTTTAAACATACATGGGGACATATTCAGAAAAAAATAATTTGTTTATGTATTGAGTATATTCTTCGTACAAATTTGTCATTAAGTTGTACCATCTTAATAATTAAAGTATTCAACTATTTATACATAAAATACTTTTGTTTGTATTTTCTATCTCAAAGCACAAATGAGGAAGTGTTTTTTAAACTAGATTGAGCCATGACATACATGTTGTGGTTAAATTTTATTTCGTCTGAAAGATTAGGCAAAACAATGCTGCTACAGAAGTAGCATTTTCTGGTGAAGGTCAACCTATCAAGTGTACCAGTGGATGCTGCAGACGCAATGGGGCAGAAATCATCAATATGTATTCATAACATATTGAAATATCATAGACCTTATGCGGAATTTAATATCCAACATGAAAACTCGAGTTTTAAGCCCTACTTTCCTATATGTAGAATACGCTACCAGAAATTCGCACTGACGCATTTGCCCATAGTTCTGGTATCCAAGAAAATGTACCAACACGTACATTTCGGGAATGCCCTGCTGATATGGAATGTTTAGTTTATTGATAAAATCAACGGAACATTTCTTGATAAATGAAGTGTGAAATGTGCATTGATGTGTATTGATGTAAAAAACGGACGGACGGATTGACAGATGGACGGACGGACGTACAGACGGACGAACGAAAGAACGGACTTGGAAAAATCAAAATAACTTTTTATATTACGCGTGGATGTGCAACCAATTTTGCTCTACCATCGTTAGTTCTGTGTGTTACAAACGGAATGATAAAGGTTATGTATATACATATATCCTATGACGTCATCTGAAGTTTAAGAAGGATACCTTATAGGGCCGATAAGAAAAACATGTATGTAAATTACTGCAATAAAATAAATTTGAGAGAGGAATAAGAGAATTCTTATACCCTAGATGAAATCTATGGGATAAACCAAGTTTGTCATTCAGTTTGTAACGAGCAGAACTAATGATGGTAGAGCAAAATGGGTTGGACACCCACGCATAATATCAAAAGTTATTTCGATCTTTGCATGTCCATCTTCCGTCCGTCCGTCTGTCTGTCTGTGATCACCATAACTCTAGAACACGTATACTTATAGAGCGTATATTTTGTATATGGACTTAGAAAAAAGAAATAAAATTCGAAAATTAGACAAATCGGGCAACTCCTTCGTGGGGTTGCCATGCAAATATTTCCTTTACCACTACATATTTCAACACTGCCTGAGGACGCAGGTATTTTCGTAGTAATCGGAAATAAAATTTCAAAAATGGACTAAATCGGGCAACCCCTTCTTGGTGTTACCATATAAAAATTTATGATTTTGGCATATACTGTGAAAACGATCAGTCCTAGATGGTTTTAATGTACTGAAAAGTACCGTTTTAGAAATATATCCGAAAACCCACTTCTAAAATCATACTTGCACAGATAGATGAGCATACAAAATTACATACGGGCATTCATCTAGGGGTGGTCTTAGACTAATTCTAGCCTTTTCACTTGTTTTCTTTAAGGTTTACATTTTTCTAGGCTTTGAATTTCACATTATACAGGGTATCCCAGATGGAGAGGCAATTATTTCATATGGATGATAGCAGGGGTTTAGATAAGTACAAAAATATTTGGAAAGTAGTTAGTAGGAAAAAAGATCTGATTGGGAAATATGACATGCACTTCAATTTATAATACACCCGCTGAACGTTTGAATAGATGTCCAATCAGCTATGGAGCTATGGATGATAACATCAAAAAATTATAAAATGTTTCCTATTTTTTTTTTTTAATTCGTTGAAATTTATTGTAGAGTTCTTTGATTCCAGTGGAATCTGTCGTCAACATTATATGGAAAATTTAAAAACTTTTAACTAGTATAACAAATTAAATAATTAAAAAAAAACAATTATAAGAATTAAAAAAATATATTTTATAATCGAAATTGTGGTGTTCTCTAAGATAATACAACTCACCGCAAACACGAGATAATATCAAACAATATAATATTATGATAAAAAATTTAGATATGTACGAATGCCTTAAAGTGATCGCCAACGATCTGATTCTTTTATTATCTATTATTACAGTGGTGACTATTTAAACTATACACCTTTTACATAAATCGAAAATTGCATACATTGAGGCTGAAGTTAATTGCTGAACACCTAACACTCTGGTTCCCTAAGATAACCGTATGGGCAGTAGTAGTCATATGATGATCGTACGGTTGGAAAGGATATACATATGTGGTTGCCGCATTTGCCAGTATCGGATCCATCAATAGCATCACCGAGATGGTTGACGTGAAATCCTTCAAGTACATTAAACGCCCATTGTGGGTATCCTAATCAGAATCAATGAGAATCGTGCCTTTCATAGAGCATTCCATTTAAAATCAATTGCTGTTCTTATACCACCCCAGGACTGACTCGTAGACATTAAATGTGGTTACCAATCATGAAAAATAATATGATAGGATGGACAGCGGAGCTTCCACTGCCCTTTCCTGCTCTACATTAAGCTTAAATACTGAAATTAAGGCGACTATTTGATAAAATGATTTATCAATTGCCTGCGTATCTTAATTTCACAACCACATGAATGAGACCATAGATGGCACAAGAACTAGATGTCGCATTCAGTATCAAAAAAGTATATAAAATTTATATGGCTGGGTGGTCCATTCCGGAATGGACCACAACATTTGAAATGATGTGTACGTCGAGTGATTCATATTTTTTGGTATCTGAAGTGTTGAGGAGGTCGATCACACGAATACAAAACTGCTGTTAAAAAAACATTTGCTCTCGACATACTGTAAACCGTGTTGTGGCCCATTCCAGAATGCACTACCCATTTCACAATTTGTATACTCTGCTCTAGTATGCCATGCGACATCTAGTTCTTGTGCCATCTATGATGAGACGCAATCAACCCTACTGGACAGACAAGCAGAGTATGATTTTAGCTTTTAAAGGTCGTCTATAATTTTATAGTAATATTCCGCATTCCTTGTTCCCAGTAAAGCGTAAACCTACCTCCTCCAACTAAAAGGCCTTCAACCCAAATTTCGAAATCAGATTACAGGGTGACCAAGAATTTCAGTTTCATCAGAGTTGTTAATGAAATAAAACATTATTGCTTTTCTATTGCGGCTTGCAGTTTTTATTAGGCTAACATCTCTTTCTAGACATTCAATTAAATTTTGCAGGTTAATAAGGAAAGTCGTCAGCAAGCAAAAACAGTTAAATTTCAAAAAACGAGTACTTGGCGAAAAAACATAAAAATTTTTAATTCAAATATTGTTGGAGTAGGGGAAACAAATATCTAACAAGCTGGAAATAATAACACATTTAAGAGGAAATTTCATTGGTTGCATGCGTGAAAACTTCATCTGTAATTGATCAAAAGCTAGAAGGCTCCATATGGGTCAAAACTTTGTTGAAACTGTAGTGTTTACTCACCCTGTAATTTCAAGCGGTTCCGAAATCGGAATAGTTTTTATTATTCTGACTTAAACCGGTAAAACTTTTTCTGGTGTCGTAATAACATCACATCACTCTGCCAAAATAAAGCATCAATGTTGGTTAATTTGAAGAAGAGCAACAACTCGTAATGCTGCGATAATAGGACGAATCGGAGGATTCTATTGTCATTAAATTCTTCGTTGGCTATATAAATTTTATGGTGATGGTTCCCGAACTGAGAAGAGAAAGGAATTAAAAAAACAAATCAAAAATCTGGCCTTGAAATTTCCATCAACCCAAAGAAATTTCACCAACTCCAAATCTATTGTAAGATATCTTCGAGCTGGAAGAAGAGCTTTGGCAAGAGAAAATGTTGTAAACAAATGCATAACTAGAAATGTTTTCCACCGCTTCGGTTATTTATTTATTTATCCTACCTAACTATTTCAGGATTGACTTAACTACCATTAAAACAAGTGATCGAATTCCTCAATTCAACAGTAGTAACAAAATTGAGCTTAACTCCAAAATGTTTTTAGTGTGCAGTGGAAATTGTTTCCAAAGATATTATTTTATCGGATATAATTGAACAGTCTTAAGAACTTGTTTCGAAATATCATGGTCAAGACGAATGTACACGTATATCACCTTAACTACTTATCAGTATGTTTTCGGACAGGCGAGCTAGGATCATACTAATTGTACCTATATACAACTAAAAGTTTGCACCCCTGATTCAAAGGGATATATATCTACTTCTCAGCTTATTTGGTCTAGACATGTGCAAATTTTGCACATAAGCTCTACTAATTTTTTTTAATTCATATATGGTCTTGAGCTGAGGCTCCGACCAAGACCCGAGAGAACAACGTCTTCGTTAGTTTACTCTATTTTTAGCAATGGTGGATATTCCAGTCAACGAGATGACTGATGAGTTTGGCCAAAAAGGGCTCTGAAATGGATAGCTGCGCAGCTTAGCTTCTTTGAGGATCCCAATTAGAGCTTTAAAAGAGGAGATCATCAGGTGCGGCTATTAAGCCCAACCTCTGGTGGATCTCTAAGGAAACCGTCCGTACCAATTTCGGCATACATATGAGAGGAAAAGGACAAGAGAACTCGTTAATGGCAGTAGAACAAATACCAGCAATCTAGTAGGACTCATTACTGGCCACTGGCCCGTAGGAAACTATGCTAGAAAACTGAGAATAGCGGCGAATGATTTCTGCAGGAGCTGTAAGCATTCGGAATCGAATCAGTCCAGCATGTACTTTTCGAGTACTATCCTCTGATGAATAAAAGAGGTAGGATATTAGGCTACCTACTTCTTTCCAGCTGCAAAGCTGCAAAATAAAGAGTTCAGATGTGTCCTCAGATTCCTAAGAGAAGCTGGATGGATCTAGTGCGGTTTCAAGGGTTATTTATTGCATGAGGTCAAGGGATCCACTGGAGGTCTAAATGATGCAGGCTAGTCTTCTACTGGTCCCCTCTTTCCCTCTTTCCTAACCTAATCCAACTTAATGGTGGAAGGTTCCAACCCCTGAAAATTATCCTAAAAAGTACCTTTAGGTATACACTTGAAAGATTCTTTGATATGTTCGAAATGCACCCCATAGGTCAGCTTCTTTCCTTTGAAGAAGCCTTGAATGTCGGATTCCACTTCAGTTGTAGTTCCCGTCTATTTTCTGAAGCCGAAACCACTTTTATGACATGTGCAAGTTTTTGGCTAGTACCCCGCATAAAGGACAATTAAAGTAGCTAAAGTTACAGCAAATTCACCTGGTAAAGTTTTTAATACTTATAACTACAATTTTACTCATGTAACTACTTCAATTATTTTGCGCACTTTCTTCTTCTTGTTATTAACAAAGGGTATGAGAAGAGAAATGATTTTTCCAATCAAATAAATCTTGCTTCGATTTGGAAAACACGGCCTCCAAACTTAAGTAAAAACGTATATTTGCAAGGCATTTTTGCTTAGCACCTAAACAGAAGTAAACATGAGCGATCTGAACTGGAGCTGGATATGATTGTCAATTAACAGCTCCAATTGCATATCAGAATATTTAATAATAAAATCACAACCGGTAATTGGATTAGATAGCCATAACGTGATTTTTCTCAGTATATAACTGGCGTGCTAGTATTAGGTAGTCAAATGCGAAGTAAGATAGTTAAGAAGTCTGGAATGGTACAGCATAGCGCCTTCTAAATACCATTTCGACCCTCTGCATACGTGGATATTAGATAGAAAGAACGTCGGACGTGACTAATCGATTAACACCAGTCGTCGGATCGAGTTTCACAAACCTCACGACCAAGATTTTAATCATAAGTCACATGTTCGACGGAGTCTATAGAATCGTGTAGGCAAATTAATATGACGACTCATTTCATTTGCGAACAGAGCATAAAGCCGGACTAAGTCACATTCTCTGGTTGGGATACGACAACCTCTGTAATGGTACTATTTTATAGTAGGTAAATGAAAATTATCTTAAACGCCTACCCCAACTATGTACGTACATAGAAAAATCAATTTTTAGGTAATTACACAACAATGTTCAGGACAATCTGGCTGATTTGTAGCATGGAAGTCCACCCTCGTTAACTAATTAATTTTAATTAAACGCTGCGGTCATTTGGATTCTGATTATGTAGATTTACGCAACATCTTCGAAATTCATTGCCATTTTCCAGGCGTTACGAAACAGGCATACCACATCGAAGTGGCAGGCTGGTATTCTTGATTTGAGCTGAACTGATTACGATTAGAGTTTGCGGTCCTTGTTAACAGCTATTTACCTTATGCAAGCAATCCAATAGAATGCGCTCAAATGTGAACTCGATTAATCTAAAGCTACCGCATTATGTGCACAAGCCAAATCCCTCTGGGTACTTATATAAGGCTTAAGTAACAAGTGCAAAGTAACAAGGTACGAAAGAGTTCAAGCAGATGTCTACTCATCCTGAAAAATAAAAATAGCTTTCAATTTTTCCTGAGTGCTTACCCCTTGAGTCCTGTCCATTTATTGGAAATTTACTTTCACATGAATTGGTTCGTTGGTTATGCCTCGTATTGGGAATTTTAAATTGGTTTCAGGTTCAGTCAACCTGGAAGCATCAGCACTACCTCAGCAACATTTTGGATCATCTTGACAGAGATTTGAAAGAAATTTAATTGGAATAAGGTGCAACATAACTATCGACTGGAATTTAAGGTTGTGGCTATAGAGATAAACCACGATAGAGTGCCGAACACTATCGATTTCCTCATATCTAAATTTGCTTCCAATATAACGGCACACTATTCATTTAGGTGGATTTTGTATCTGGATGTGGATCTAAATCTGCCTACCCAGAGGTATGTGTTAATCTCGATAATTGCTAGATTGATTTCGTTTTATATACGATTTCTGTGCGCTGCAACTCGTTACTGGTGTGTTTGAGTGTGTTACTGCCAAAGACTAGACTTTAGTAGTGATTGCATTTGAGTCTCATGGTGGACTTTCGATTTATATCAGAGACTTATGTTATGCGCGCTATACTGGTTATATTCGCCGGGTAAAAGATGGTAATAATGTTGTGGGTCTGTAGTTTCCGCCAACTCGACATATATCGAAAAATGGGGGTACCTACTTACATAGATTTCTGCGATTCGTTTGTTTCTTTTTTCTTTCCTTTCTATTACGAAATCAAGAATAGTTCAATTTTTTTATGCTAACTGCCTGAAGCTTCTGCGCTATAAAAGGAATCTATGTTAGCCTTGGGAATATTTACATAAACTATGTCATCTCAAGTAACTTGTCTTGTTAGTTTGTTTTGTTGTGTCATTTTACTTCGTTTTCGTCTTTTGTTAGGTTTCAGATTGCCCCCACAGAATTGATGGGCAAATGGCTTCTTTACAATTAGTTACGAATTTATGTAGAACGTTGTTCAGCGCGGGAGATACATCTGTAAATAAATATTGCTCTTACAAGATTGCAAAGAAGATTCTTTGATTTTACATTGATTTTTTTTGTAGATTTAAATTACAATACTTAGGTATTCGGCAGTAAAGTGTTGGATTAGAAACAAATGCAAAATTACAGCTGCCACTAGTTTTTGGTCAGATTGAAAATGTAAACAGCCTTAATGGAACTCATGGGCGCCGGCAGTAACTGCAACTGCACCACTCTTGTCTTATAAAAATGTTCATCTATTTATTTAGTGAAGCATTAAAAATTAAAAGAATACATTTTGTTATTATTTTTCCTAATTTTTATTAAATAATAATTGTAATCGCGTGATTTCTCTGAGAATCTGGATTGCGAAGTATACAATCTTCATTATCAGCAGTTCGTTTTTTATGCAGACTCATCATACAGCCCGAGAATCGTTGTTCGAACATAGTTGCTCTTGTCCAAGTCTTCACTTTTCTCAATGAGCGTTCCACTGTACCAGGGGCGGATCCAGCAAGATGACCTCTAAAAAAAATCTCAGTAGATCTTCTGAATTTTTACTAACAAAATGATTCACTGAGCAGTAAATATATTCTACTGCACCTTTTATAAATAACATAACAATTTCTTGAAGCGTTCAATATGATACATTTAGTAACGCAGGCTCTAGCTCGAACATTGGTCTACGCTCAATTTAGGTCGGGGTTGTTGCAGCCTATAGAGGAAACAGGAAGCGCGGATACCTGTACATGAGCGTGACTTTGCGCGGGATGTTTCAAGCAGGGCAGAGTCTATTTATGAAAACGCACCTGCAAGAGTATCAAAAGAGTAAGTGAAATCAAGGGTACTGTCATCAGCAAAGATATGGATGGGATTGAAAGTATCCCTTACTTTCAATCCCATCCAGCAGATAACTAATGAAAATTAAGAATAGAGTTGGAGAGATAACAGAGCCTTGAGGCACACCGGCATTTATAGGATGAGGTTCAGATCTAACGCCATCTAATACAACACGTATTTGGCGACTAGATAGGAAACTTTCAATTAATAATAGAAGAGGAGGGGAGAGACCAAGTGCTTTAAGTTTAGCTATAATGGCTGGATGTCAGACTCTGTCAAAGGCCTTTGAAATATCTAGGGCAACGACTTTAGACTCACCAAAATTGTGAAGACTATGGTTCCAACGTTCCTTAAGAAAAGTCAGAAAGCCTCCAGATGAGCGTCCAGCTCGGAAGCCATATTGGCTATTGTAAAATCAGTGTAACAAGATTATGTTTTTTGGAACTTTTTGGAAAAAATTAATTACACCAATTGCAAATTGATCGATTGATAATAAAAAATTAAAACGAAGCAAAAACATTATGATTGTATGCTTAATTTCCTTTTAATTTTAAAAGTGAACTACCGAGATTTCATAGGATTTGTACAAATTTGAAAATGATTTTGTTTAAAATAAACTAAAATATGCATACAAATTTAATACACGACTAACTGAAATAAATAAAAACTTACTAAGCTCTTTTTGTAAAGAAATTATTTGAGACGACAAAAAAATCATAATTTTCTGCATGTAGAAATTATTTATATGTATAAAATGCGGCGGCAGGTACCTGATTTTTGGAAATTGTAAGTATTTTTGGATATATGTATATGGAAAAAAAAACTATGCATATTCGTGAAAGCTTTCTTTCATACTTTCAAACCGTTTCAAAACAGAATAAAATTTTAAATTCACAAAAAAATTCATTACATATCAGAACTATTTTACAATCATCTTTTACTTTCATAAATTTTGTATTCATATCAAATTTAAATTTTAAGCCATGAAAAATGTCAGTTTGTGGTTGCCGCTTTACCAATTGAATGTGAGCAAAATTTTGTAATTTTCCATTTAAATTAAATTCTTTTATTTATTTATTTTCCACAAGGTCAGATAAATGTTATCCTCGTAAACATGTTTTATGATGTGTTACTTAAGTTAGAGAGTTTATTTTCAGATAAATTTGCTTATTGTAATCATGTAATGCCGATATTTTTACTATACATCTGCAAATACGTTTTATGCTCTTACCCTCGAGAGCATAACCTTTGCCGGCTAGGTTGGAGAAGGGGTGAGTATTATTGAAAATTAATGATTTTGTGTTGGGCGCCACGTAGTTTTTAATCGAGTCTACCAACTCTTTTATTTAGCTGGATTTATCTTGAAATATGTGTACCATGAAATTAAAATGAAATATGTAAACTCGCGACAAGACACACGAAACGGCCGATAAATTTCTCAAGACAAATTCAGTTTTGACTATTTTAATTATTTTATTTTCACACAAAGTACATATATACCAATAAATATAATGAAAGTATGAACTTATCTTATCCGCTATCCTCTTCAGATTTGTTTCTAACATCTCATCCTGACAAATATTCTATCTCAGTCGGTTCCCCTCTCAGTAATTCAGACCATTGTTTAATCACGGCTCAATTTACCACCTCAAACCAGTGCCGCCCTACTTCTCCACCTACAAGTGGGCATCTTTGGCACTATAGGAATCAGTATCTTAGAGCAATTGATTGGTCGGTCTGTTTTGCTTCGAGGGATGTTGATAAATGCACATTAGAATTTAGTAGCATACTAAATCTTGGCATGCGGGAATACATTCCGTATTCTTACAGCAGATCTCAACAATAGCAAAATCGCTCTTGGTTTAACGATAAGTGCAACCAAGCTATAAAAGCGAAAGAGTCTGCTTTTCATGCCTATCAATCGCATTCATATCCGGAACTGAAACAAGTCTACAAGACTGCACGGAACATCTGCAAGTCCAATATCCAGAAAGAAATATTTCTTTTTGACCAGAATATTAGACAACGAATCTTGGCAAGCCGCAAAGGTAGCAAAGGATTTTGGTCCCTGGTCAAAACCATCAGGAACAACTTCACCAGTTCCTCTATACTTTCCCTACTTAATAATGGTGAAGTGATTGTTGACTCCCTGGATAAAGCTAATATTTTAGCTGCTAGATTCGCTTCAAATTCTCGTCTTCCACCCACTTCACAAACATCTGTTTTGCATCTCCCGTGTGGGTGTGTGCAAGAGCCAACACACATCCGTACGCGAGATGTGTATAAGGTCCTTAAAGGAATTTACATCTCGAAGGCCGCAGGCCCTGATGGTTTGCCCCCCCCCCGCCTATAAATTAAAAGCTGTGCCTCATCCTTGGCTAAACCTCTGCGAAACCTACTCTACTTGTCTTATTCGACAAGAAAATTTCCAACTGCTTGGAAAATAGTTCACGTTCAGCCTATTCCCAAAAAAGGAGAGGGTAGCCATCCCTCAAATTATCGACCAATTGCAATCATTTCGATTCTTTCAAAGGTTTTTAAATCTATCATTAACTCAAAATTAATGAAGTATTTAGAAGCTAATCATCTCATCAACGATCGCCAATATGGCTTCCGAGCTGGATGCTCATCTGGAGGCTTGCTGAGTTTTCTTATGGAACGTTGGAACCGTAGTCTTCACAATTTTGGTGAGTCTAAAGTCGTTGCCCTAGATATTTCAAAGGCCTTTGATAGAGTCTGACATCCAGCCCTTATAGCTAAACGTAAAGCACTTGGTGTCTCCCCTCCTCTTCTATTATGGATTAAAAGTTTCCTATCTAGTCGCCAAATATGTGTTGTATTAGATGGCGTTAGATCTGAACCTCATCCTATAAATGCCGGTGTGCCTCAAGGCTCTGTTATCTCTCCAACTCTATTCCTAATTTTCATTAATGATCTGCTTTCCCTTACTTTCAATCCCATCCATAGCTTTGCTGATGACAGTACCTTTGATTTCGCTTACTCCTTTGACACTCTTGCAGACTCTAAGGGGAATGCCGCATGTGTTAAACGAGATTGCATGATTAGCTCTTTGAATAACAATCTTAACAATATATTCGTTTCGGGCAAAGCGAATCGGGTCGAATTCAATGCATCTAAGACCCAAAGCTGTCTCATTTAATTAAAACAAGACCATCACTTAACCACTCCCATTTCTTTTGATGGAGCATTAATTTCTGATTCACCGTCACTAAGCATTGTTGGCATTAATATTTCCAGTAAGTTAAACTTGACAGATCACATCTTCTCTGTTGCCAAAGAAGCATCGAAATGTCTTGGATTTCTGAAAAGGTGTGAGAATTATTATAGCCCGTCAAATCTAGCGTTCCTCTACAAGACCTACATAAGACTTAGAATGGAATACAATTCCCATATGTGGGCTGGGGCTGGTCGTACAGCCTTAGCTTCATTGGATATTCTCCAAAAGAGAGCCTTCAAGCTCATTGATGATATGACAATAACTTGTCATATCGCCTCACTAGAGCACCGCCCCAATGTTGGTTGCCTTTCGTTCCTTTACCGCTACATGCATGGTCAATGCTCTGTTAAAATTCTAGTCTAATCCCTTGTAGAGTGATTCATGCACGCAGTACGTGCGCTGAAAATCGCGCACATCCTTTTACCCTTCAAATTACTTTCGGCCGTACTGTAAAATTCCGTGACGTACAGCGTCACCTCCGCCAATTCCTCATATATCCCCTAATCCTTTCAATATCTCCTTCCTGTCATGCTTTGCATCATAGGGTATCCCCTGAAAGCATTCAGCAGTGTTGCATGCCTTCAGGGGATACCCTATGATGCAAAGCATGGCAGGAAGGAGATAGGGAAAGGATTGCGGCGATGTGCGATTGAGTCGATGTGATAAGTTATTGACAAATCACCAATGAGCCTGAAGGTTCTCTTTTGGAAAATATTCAATGAAGCAAAGGATTTACAACAAGCCCCGACACTAATATGTTAATGGGTTCATAAAACCCAATTCTAGGTGATTTCTTTTGTACTCGATATACGTTTGGTCCCTTGAGCTCAACGGCAGTGAGAAGAGGAAACTTCAATCGTTTCACCCTTAATTCTTAGCATAGGATTCTTACCTTTCTTTACACCTTGCACTGCATCTGCTTCCAGGAAGAATATTAACCTTAGATACCTGTGATCGGTATACTACCGGAGACAAGAGACCATCTGCTTATCTTGCAGTTCATTACATATGCCAATCCGACTTTCTTGAATTTGCGTAATAACGTTATAGAGTAAGTGAGTTTAATTATTTTGGTATAATTTTAAAAATAATGATCTAAGGTATAATAAAACAGAAGAAAGAAAGATTTTGAAAAAAAAAATGGCAGTCCTTTATTCCTGAATATTTTTGAAGGTGTATCCTCGATTTTGTTTCTATAATTCCTGCAATTGTTCTTATCGCAATCTTAAAGTGGTATCATGACTGATTTTTGCCCGAATCAATCTTGACTTGAATGAAGCAAACTTTCAGGGTCCTTATTTGATACGCAATTAGCTTGATGCATTTGATGCATTTGATGCTGCAATTTTCATCCACAAAATAATCTTAATTTATAAATAAAAATAATTTACTTAAAATTGTTTCATACGTGTATCATTCATTATCACAATTATGTGGGTCAGGCATAAACTATTCTGATTGTGATATGAAACGCAATTTCGTTCACCTTGCGTTAAATTCATTCACCTCACTTCATGCAAACTACATTCTTAATCATTCCACTTTTCGACATGTAAAGAAATTGGACACTCAGCAAGAACTGAAGATAATTGGATATTTGTTTAGTGGAATAATTATTGTTAATGTTAAGGTTAGCAAATTTGTATATAAATTTTCAAGTAATACTTTCTAGTCTATAGAGGGTTTTGATATTCGATTAAAGTGCCGTTTATAATACCAACAACAATAGCTAGATCTAACAGCTGCATTAGGCTTGGTATATCGGTTCAAGCGTATTTATACAATCTGCTTGAAAAGGCAAAAATATATCCAGGCAAAACAAAATAGCCTTGTCTTAATATAGCTCACTCATATTGTTTTGTTACCATCTACCAGGCTCCATCCACTCACAATCAAATGATATTCAAAATTCAATTTTTGAGGCCATTCCCTTAACTCGTACACGAATTTGTCTGTCTATTTCTTTTCTATTCTATTTCTATTTTACTATTTTCGACACTCTCGTAGTCCCACTTTTCGTCATCACAGCAAGCTGAAATTTGGCACACAGGTTCATGAAGCGTGACAATTGAATCTATCAAAATTTGAACCGGAAATTTCCATGGAAAACCCAGAAAATCGGGAAAAATCATTTGAAAATTTGGTACAAATTTGATTTCTTTAATAAATGATTTTCTATTGCATTCTACCTAAATGCTGCTACTACACATCAATTGAATATTTGTAATGTATAAAAAAACGCATTGCTGGTAACCCGAATGTTCGAAAGGTATGTATCGCCTTCTTGTTTCTACTTAAAAGAAGAAGAAGAGTGTGTGTACACGCACTAATAAGTTGAATTGCCTTCTTGCTGCTACCTAAAAGAAGAAGAACAGTAAATTAGTTGTGAATTGCAGTACAAAGTTCGGGAATTTTAAAGTCGATTATCTCTGAAACTATAACATTCCGCACAATTTTGATTTCATATTTGTGATTTGCGAGTAAAAAGGGACTAGTGTGCAAAGTTTGAAGAAATTCGGTGCCGTTGCAAAATCTGGTCTTATGCCAAAGAATCATTCAAAATTTGTTAACTGCTTCTGCAAAGAAATGAGTTAAATAAAATTGGTAAGAAGTGAAGATACAGAGGGATTCATTTGTTCTTTGCTAGTTGTCTCCATGGAACAATATATATACTGCAAAGAATCTGTAATTTCTTTTAACACCTGTGCTGTGCCGATATCTAAGTGTCGTTTGCATCTAATGAAAGATATTCCAAGGAGGTTCGGTAACATATTAGATAACTTCCCAAATCTTGTTTTTGATGAATGTATCCGCCATCCATCGAGGAAAAAATTTGAAATGATAATTCTCAAATCAAATCTGAAGCTTCTCTCCCTGTAGTAATATTCTACAAAACTTTCTTGTCTAAATTTGATTAATATTTTCTGTTCACAGTTTCTATGCAGTTTTGAAGATGAGTAAATTTTTTGTATAATTTTGTGTCACTCCAGATCATGGGGTTGATCTCCGTTCGAAAAGCGCTCAGCCGAAAAAATTAATATCATCACAAGAGAAACTGTAAAAAAAAAACATTTTTCTCTGAAGTACGGAGATGAAACTTGCTTAACAGCATTTAGGTACAAGATAAAGCACAATTTTTAACTAAGCTAATTACAATTCTCAACGTACTTTCGTCAGCCTTGAACGGCTCTTTTAATTTTCCTCGCTTTACCTCCCATCTTGGCATCATTTATTTTCTGGATAATGGGAATATATGTATATCACATTCCATTCTTCAACTATTGGCAAATCCTATCATATATACTTATGGCCTTAAATCTGGAGCAGGCTTTTTTTGCGTGAAGCCTCACACTGAAATTGCCATACACCTTGAAAGCCATGTCTTGATTTTCGAGGCAGAAGTTAAGCGCATCATTGAAGCAGGAAGGTATCTGCTTAACTCAGACACTGAGAACCAGGAGATTGCTCCAACCTTGTACTGGAATATAAAACCACCCTAAACTCCCTTTCTCGAAACAACAGGATACTGGTGCTTTGTGTGCCAGGACACAGTGACGTTAGCGGGAATGAAAAGGCGGGCGGCTCATCTTTGTGCAACTTCGACGGCATCCTTCTCCACAATCGGGATCACACCTTGCCTCTGATATCTCGCCCTGGACCGACTGCTAACACAGTCGCATTTGGTTAAATGACCTTTCGTGTAGAACTACAAAGCAGCTGTAGGCAGACCCGAACCCAAATGAAACAAAAAAAACTATTGGGAATAAAAAAGCCAAGCCTGACAGCTCTAGTGACAATTATTACTGGGCACTCTCTTCTTAGTGGACAGGATGGGGCTTTTTGATGCAGAGGATGCGGAGAGGAATCCGAAGGGTCGACTTATTTTCTTTGTCACTATCTGGCTCTTTCGAGAAAATGTTCCAGATTCCTTGGATCATACCTGCTGGAAGAACTGCACGGAGCCGGTAAGAAGGGTTGCGGTCAATTCTGAATTTTGGTACAGTGTCCAGTTTGGATAGCAAATAATGGGCCTCATAAGCACAGCGCTCAAGGAATCCCAAACGGATCCCAACCTCATACCAATCCATCCATTGCCTGGAGACTTGGGAATCTATAAAAAGGAAGTACTATTGAATGGATGGATGGATGGAATCCGAAAAGGTCCCGTGGAACGTAGGCCACAACAAGGTCCATTGTTCACATTCCAGACTTATGAGCAACTGCTCATAAGTCCTAACCGGATGCTCTAACAAAGTTCAAAATTGGTCCCCAACCTTCCTTTCCGGTTTCATGCAGTTCTTCCAGGAGGTGTGAGCCAAGGAATCTATAAGGTTTTCCTGATATGGCCGGACAGTGACAAAGAAAATGAGTCACCGCTTCGGATCCCTCCGCATACCGGATCTTCCACAAAAGCAGAGAGTGTCTAGTGAGAATTGACACTAGAATTTTAAGGCTTGGCTTGTTTAGTTCCAGTAGCTTTTTCATTTCATTTAGATTAGTTCAAAGTTTCATTGCTGATGATAAACTTAAGAACAAGTTAAGCTACTTAAGGTATAGAGAGCACAAAAAGGTTATTTTAACTGGAAAGCCCTACCAGCCTACAGGGAAAGTCATGACAAATGGGTGCATGCAATAATTAAGACCAAAATTGAAATAAACCATAAAGTTAGACATCTTCCAGATTATCTGATTTTAATCAGTCATACTTTTATTTATTTATTTATTTTGAAAGTTAGAAAGATGAAAGTGAAAAGTTATAATAATGTAAGAAGTAAATAAGGACAATAAAAAATTAAAAGCAAAGTGTACAAAGAAAGAAAACTAAAAAGGAAAAACTACAAAAAATAATTAAACTAAATTTAAAGGGTGTGAGTTAGAGAAGTGTTATCTCTCAGAGTGAATTATAAGAATAATGTACAGCGATTTCATTGAGTAATTTTCAGTTGGTTGATTGAGTATCCGGAACGTGCACTCAAATTAATTCACGGACAATGGCCAAATTATTATTAGGACAAACAGCAGCCTGCTCGAAATTTTTGCGTACACCCAAAAACTTTGATAGATGGCGTGAAGAAGCAGCTAAAGATTAGCCCGCTAAATCTTAATATGTTAATTTTAAAATCTCCCCGTCCGGGACTCATCTGGATAACCCTGAGTAAATAGGTTAAGTTAAAGATGTTACTGTTCTTGTTTTTCTCCAGTTGGAGCGAGAATTGTATTACAGGATAGTTAAGTAATCAAGAGTCCATCGAATAAGTTGTTCTAAAATTTTATTTACTACTTTGTTTCTACTTCTGCGGATATGAAAAGCTAAAAGAGGAAGCAGACTTTTCATATAAAATTTTTGTTTTTGTTTTTTCTTTCTTATCAAAATAAAACGTAATTCGATCAATTTTTTCGAATATAATTAAAATAATTATTAAAAAAAATACACACCCACAAAAAATGAGGAATAACACTTTTATTCAATATTTCTTCCGGGATTCAATCTTATACTTAGCGGCCTCAAATCATTGACTGACTGACTGTGGGAGCTAATCGACGCGACGACGGTAGTTTCATTCAATTACGACATGGTCTATTGCCTTCCATGGCAAGGTCGGATTCAGTTAAAGATGTTGGCCGTATTCGGTATTTAATTTTTTGTTTTCTCTCACCACTTAAAATCGAACCTTAACTGGCGAATACCACAATAATTTTCAAATTGCTGGTCATTTTCAAGATAACAACCGCGACCGGTCTCAACGCCATGGTCCACAAATAAAAAAATAAAAAAAAAACCTCACGCATGTCGTGTTATCTGTCCGATTGGAATGGCATAAACACTAGTCAAACATGGCCTAAGAATGCTAGAGATATTGTCTGGCATTGCTAACTTGCAGAACCTTTTGCCTATAGCTGGCCGGTTAGTGTCACATAAAATCCAATGAAATTATGACTATTGCGAGTTTATTGCGTGCATTTTATGATTTCACGAGCGTATTTTCATGCTAATCTTTATACATTTGTTAAATTTCATGCAGTGATTATTGCTGATAAGGTTTCAGGTTAGATTTAAGAGGAAATGCTTGCATTAATTAGATATGTATATGCGTTGCGATATTTGTTTATTACTTATTACTGTTTGGATATAGATACGAGTTTAGATTAGATTTAGATTAAACTTTATAAATTGTCTCTTATGACATGGTAGTGCATATTATTTGCGAAAGTCAAGTAGTTGGAGTTAGAGATGTAAGTAGGTCAGTAAAACTGCTGTGCTTGGAGGATGCTCTCATAGCAGGGTGTATAGCATAAACTGTTCATGTTATAGCGAGAAAACATCAGTCTAAACGAAAATACACGGTCCAAAATTTGGGGATATTTTTTAATCTTTCTTATGGATTAAAGCAATATTTTACACTGGCATATGTTAATTTTTAATCTTTCTTAAATATTACTAAAATATTAAATAAATTTTCGATTAGAAATTAAGTTTTAGTTATTGAAACTAATGCATTTAACACATTTTTATTTGATTTTAATACTTTTTACTTAAAAAGTCCGTTCAATCTTCCACTTCTTCAAATTTACATATTATTTTATTAACTTTCTTATTCTTCATAGATTAGAGATAATATTTCTTATATTAAAAAGTATCCTTATGGATTAAAATCTAAACTACATTGTTTTAAGTGTTTTTTTTTACTGCATTAAAAGGAATTATGGAAAGTGAATGTGTACTGGGATTATTGGTCAAAATGAAATTCTATGAATCAAATGTTATACAATTATACAATATGTCGAACTAAAAAAGTTTCCATTTTTTTTATTTCAACCCAAATCTGGTAACTTATAGTTATTAAAATATTTCAAAGCAAAACTTCTTAACGTACATACATTTTAATGGTACTCTAAGATTTTGAGCTCCGATACCAAGAAAATACTGACAACTTTCTTAACAATTGGAATTATTATACGGACGTGGCAGTTATTATTCTAAATGAAAGCGAAGCATCTGCATTACAATCAGGAGATTTTGAAAGTACGTTCAGGTCTTATAAACCAGTAATCTTTTCTAATGCAGCTTGTTTTTAGGTTGGAATTATTTACAAACAAAACCTTTCTTGTACCTTTTAAAGTTACTTCCTGGGACAATTAGAGGCTCTAAGTGCAAAAAGGAAAACGTGGAAATTTTAAAGCCTCTCTACAAAACTTAATTAAGTTTGACAATGTATTATTGCTCTAATTCTTCCTATTCAATTTCATCCTAATTATTCATTTTTTTAGTGCAATACTCCTAAGGAGCAGTACAACATCCAGGAAAATCAACCATTACTCATCACTGTTGAGCCGAATAAGGCAGCAATGTCATAATACTTCTAAGTAATTGACAAACGGTTTATGCATTTACCCTTGAACTTTTCGATAGCGGAAGCCTTCGATTTCTTTTTGAAGTCATTGTACGTATTTAACATAAAATTTGACGATACTACGTATAATTTTTTTACGTTTTTTTCCTCATATAGTATATGTTAAAAATATACCTAAAAAAATAAAATTTTAATTATTAAAAATTAACGTTTATTTTTTTATGATTTACGTCCCACATTTCCACCCTGAATTAAATTTAAATATTCCCCACTTTTATGGATTACATTTCAATACATGTGTATTCATTTTTAATAAAAATATGAGTTTAATTGTAATATTCGAAAATTAAACTTTTTTATCTCTCACGAATTGAACTTTAATACATAAATATATTAAATTGAAAATATAATCCAATGAGACTATTGAATTTTAATACATTTTTGGTGTGGTCAGATACGCAATCCAAAAAAGTGTAGAATTTATTCCAAGATTTTTGACCCTGCATACTAATACAGGAATTAGTTAGCATTGCATTCGCTTGTAAACTTTTTAGTTACTTCAATTATATATTCTTCCTAATTCTCAGAATTTGTTGGTGATCTCATGAACGAAGGAAGTCCGTTTCTACTGTTGAAAGTTTTCATTTTTTCGTATGTATTCTGATTTTTGAATGCTTTTTCTTCAAAGTCAAGTATTCTCACACTTAACACAAATATTCTTATTGCATATGATATGCTTATAGCTTTATTTCCGTCTTGACACTCAAAATTAAAAAAATTAAAGTTATGTCTATACAAGACATTTTAGATTTCATTTCAAAATGTTTAAAAAACTGGGGAATGACGAACTTAAACTGGGTGACTGGAGTATAAGCGTAGGATTTGCAGCCCCGGGATCCCGGTGTTTTTTTCAAATACCGAAATCCCGGGATTGAAATAACTAATCCTGGCATTTAATTTTTGTCTGAATTGTTTTTTAACATTTTTTCTCATCAATATTTTCTATGAATTTAATTCTCAGAAAATTTATAAATTTCTTTTTTATGAAATATGTACGTAGAGTTTTTAAAGCACTTGATCTCTCCCTCCTCTTCTATTATGGATTGAAAGTTTTCTATCTGGTCGCCTAATTAGTGGTTTATTAGATGACGTTACATCAGACGTTGCCCTATAAATGCCGGTATGCCCCAGAGTACGGTTATCTCTCCATCTCTCTTTCTAATTTTCATTAATAAGTTGCTCTCCCTTACTTTCAATTCCCTGATTTCGCTTACTTCTTTGATAATCTTGCAGACTCCAGAGGGAATGCCGTATTGCATGATCATTGAATAAGGATCTACATATTATCCTCACTTGGGGCAAAGCGAATTGCGACGAATTCAATGCATTTAAGGCCCAAAGTCGTTTCATCTCTTTAGAACAAGATCACCATTTAACCACTCCCATGTCATTTGATGGAGATACTCAAGGCTGTCAACAACTCCCATCCTTGTTAGATGAGCGTGAAATGAGTTGTGGCCGGTGACGATGGCAACCACAGTTCTACATTGTTTTCTTCCGAGTTCCATGAGAGAATCGGAGATATTCCCATTGGGCCCATTAAGAAACTGTTTTGTAAACCTGCAAGTAATCAGTACGCAAATAATAAAAGATCAGTACCAATGCATGTCCGTGAATTATATTCGTATTGATAAGCATATTGAGAAAATGAGAAGAGAGCAAATCGATTGCACTCTTCATAATCTTTTTTATTTAAATGGTATTTATTCCTGTATTTATACCTGAATGTAAATTTTGCATCGAACACTTAATGAATGAACAGTATTGTATCTTAAGATATGAAGAATTCTTCATTCTTTTATGTAAAACGTGTTTGTTTGAATATTGGATATTCATTTTCTTACACAACGTCCAATTCTAATACCGGTACCAGTCCCGAGATTCCGGGATTTGAATAATATAATCCCGAAGTCCCAGGATTGAAAATATAAGACGGGATTGCAAACCCTAGTATATGGTGAACAACTAAAATCTCCCGGAGTTGGCAATCGTACCTCTAACTCTATTCGATGATATTACGAAAACAGAAACAAAAGCGATTAAGATTAACATTTTTGAATGGGCCAAGCAATTTTTATTGCGGAATAATGCATAATTTAAATAGGTATAGATCCCGGATTTAACCTGAACAGTGGTCCCTAAACTGTGGCTGCTCGGAAAATGCTCACTACGGAAGAACAAAAGCTCAATACGTAGTAGAAAATCATGCCACAGTGACTAACATGAAAAAATTCTTTAAAGGAGCTAAGTGTAAGAGAAATTATTTTCCATTATAGTGCAATATTATGTTATGATAAAAGGGTTAGATTTGTATGAAGACTGTGTTTGTAAGTGCATTTATTTTTAATTGAAACACTTTACAGAAAAGGGGAATACCCATTTTAGGTCCGACACCTCCAGACATGAGAGATCTCTTGAACGATGCATTTTGATACTCTGAATATATTTTATTAAGAATGTTGATTTCAATTAAGGGGGAGAAGCCTCCGGTTGTCAAAATTTAAACTAATACATTTTGGAAAATCTCATACAGAATCGAGTTCCTTAGCTCCTGTGAAGAAGTTTAATGAACCACACTCCCATACTCAGAGGCATATAGCTATTCATACTCACTTTATAGTATTACCCACTTTTTTATTCGAACTGAGGTACTAGATTTTTGCACCTTAGATTGAGTTTAATTCGGTAGGATTATGTCCAATCTGCAAACGGGTTTCACTGTTCGACTCAGCTCATTACCAGCTACAATTCGTAGAATAAAATTTTTCACTGGATACTTATAGGATGGAGGCAGGGGTTCCAATACCACATGTTGCATATCAAATTACAGGTCTCGCCGAAGACTATTGAGTGGTGTACATTTTTCCGAATCAGAAAACTTTCTCGTGAAGTTATTGTTGCCGAAAGACCAGTTTTCATGCACTTGAGTCACATACACTACATTTTACATATATTTTTGCAGTTGTTCCGTCCATGGCCATTAGTGCTCTATTTCGAACATTTATCTCAATATCATGGGAAATCATTTTCCACGATTCACCAATTCCGCGCAATCACGAGAAGTAGAAAAGTCCATTTTTCACTCAAGTTATATCCGATCCCCAAAGCTTTCCATCCCTTAATTGAATTAAATATTTTTAATAAAATATGTTCAGAGTATCAAAATGCATCATTTAAGACATCTCTCAGGAATGGGGCCTAAGGTTGTATGAAAACTGGACATTCCCCTTGAACTATCGAACTTATTACGCGCAACTACAAAAAAAAAATCTATAAGAAATTTTCGTAGTTGGTGGAAATTCATATGTAAAATTTCTTATGGCAAACGTTTTAACATGAATCAAACTATTTACAAACGAAAAGTCAAAGCAAAGTAAGTTGTACTCATCTTTGAAATACATCCTTTAAACCGAGACATTTCATATGATAATAAAAGTGTTGGGCGCTATTATTTCTATTTTTCCCTACTATTAATTATATTAAAATTATTGTCTTCGCGCTGTCAATTTCACAGTCTTATCAATGGCGGTAGAAAGCATATTAGAATTAAGTATATTCGTCGAACTCCATGAATCGTAATAAGATTACAAAACATCCTACAAGTGAGAGCGTAAGCTTTACATTTTTTATTCTTGAGCCTAGTACTAGGTCCCGCGCTAAGCTAAATTTTGTATGAACATTTAGCGCGTTAAGAGCGGTACTAAGGTCCACGCTAAGCTAAATTTTGCATGAAAATTTAGCAAGCTAAAAGATATTGGCGAAAATTTATCCTGAATTTTAGCGAGAGCGGTACTAAGGTCAACGCGCTAAATTTGCCTTTAGGTTTTGATTAGAGATGGCACCACCAGTAAGTCTCCAAAAAATTTAGCTTGAATTTATCCGCCTGGGCAGTTCTTTAGCCCGCTAAAAATATTTATTGTCACAATTCTGAGATTTGATAAATTTATTGATCGAATTTTTGTAATTAACGTAGTTTTGTACGTCTTTGCTGTAAGTACGAATGAATTGGATTTCTTCCCGCGGCCATATTTTCAATATTATTGTTATTATTATTTTTTTTTTATTGTATACATTATACATATTATTTTTATATTTTTAATATTTTCAAATATTTTTAACTACCTGTTTTTAGAAATATTTTATTTCCGAAACAAAAAATTGCAAAATGATTCTTCTTCTTTTTACTATATCTTTTCTCTGAGTCTCCGCTGTCATATTTTAGCTGCTAAAGCCTAGTATCGAGTTCGGGCAAAGTAAAAATTAACGCGGTCTCCAAATAATGCCCATTAAAATCGCTGGTAAAATTTTGACGCGTTAATTTGGAGAAAAGAAAGTGACAGATGTTTAACAATTTAATCGCTGAAAAACTTCAAATTGTTTATAGAGCTTAGATAAGAGTTTTTACAATTTACAATTAAAAATGGACTTAATTAATCTGAAAATTGCTAAGAGAAATTAAATCCTTCAATAAATTAAAAAAAAAAACAATCTGAAAATTGACAAGAGAAATTAAATCTTAGAATAAATTTAAAAAAAAAACAATCTGAAATTATCATAGAAACATGAAATGTCATCATTTTAACAGGCATTTTAATGGTCCGCGTATTAAAATGCTCAGTAAAATAAGTGGAGATATACAAAACGCCACCTATCTTAAATTGGAGAAATATTCACTTTTTACCAGTACCTACATTATTGATAGTGAAATTGAAACAAATTTGGCTACCAAATTTGGAGTCATTCGCTTAATCTTTTTTTTTCATTCGAATTGTCAAAGTACGAACACAATTTTCCACTTTCAATTTATTTTCATCAGCATTAAGAAGAATTTCATTAGCAACAAATCCCACAAGGATTTATAATCAAGGAAATTTGTTCATCAGCAACAAGTAGGTATCATAAGAATTCATAATGGGTAAAATTTGCGATTTATTCAATTACCTAATCTGCGTTAGTTTATTGCGCAAATGTATGCCGACTTTCTAGTCATGATCAGTACATGCTTAGATTCATGTTTTAACATTAACAATTTATTTGATTTCATAAATTATTTATGGTACGAAAATATGCCAAGCAAGAGCATCTTCGCACGACATAATTATTTGAACCGAAATTTGAACTGAGTAGGTACACAAATTTATTTTATGTTTTTCAGCAATGTGAATTAAATAAATTCAAGGATTAATTTAGTTATAATTAGATTAAGCATTATAAAAGTAAAATTGACTAAACTAGGTTCGAATTTAATATATTTTTTTTAATTTTTGGAACACTTATACCACACTATAATATTAATAAATTGAAAGATAACTGAGTGATAATTTCTTTTAATCGCTACACTCTACCACCATCTTTTTTTTAGCTAACATCAAATTGCATTCAGTGCATATAAGCTGCCATCTTGGACTAGTGGTGAGACTATAATTCCGCCCATGGTCAGGCTCAGAATAGAGCTACATTCTAATTTCATCGCTAACCCAGTAATATCAGTAATATCATACTTTGATTGATAAACAATTGTGATGTTGCGATTATAAACTTAAGAAAAGCCCAGACTCTCTTTGTGTGTAATGCGTTCGGCTCCTAGCATGTCTTTCTTTTTAATAAAAAATAAAAAATAAATTAATAAAATAAATAAAAATTATAAACTTAAGAGAGAATCTCTTTCTATCTTTCTAAGAACGGGCAACTTTAGCTAGTTTTCTAATACTTTTATAAAAAATTAATACAAAATGGTTAATCTAAATTTACTCAAAACTATTTTACATACATATAAATGATAATAGCAAGTGTAAATTAATTCATGTCTTGTAGAAGAATTTTGCCAACGAATATTGTTCATTAGTTGTAATTGGTGCGGTTTCAATTGTGTTTGACCTTTGATTATACGCCGGAATTAATTGGTATGAAATCTTTTTTTGCTGCAAACCGCACTAATGTTTACGGCATTCTATAACCTCGTTTCTATGCACCGCATTGAAGTGCACGGAAATTATCAAATTGTATGCCTCATTAACGTTTGAAGTTTTTCATTATCTGCTAAATCGTTCTCTTTCCATCTCGTTTTAAATTCAGATTAGACTAGTTTTAAGTAAATATGTGTAAGACTTTTAATTGTTGTTTATTTTCTTTATTAATTATGTATTATTGCTGTACCGCAGAACACGTGAGGATCATGTCTATTCACTAACACCTAAGAAAACAATATAAAATTAAAAAATCATTTTAATTATTGGGGGAAGTACGTACAAAATGACATAGTATTTTTATTCTGATTTATAAATCTTTAAAAACTTTAACCATAAAAGTTAACACATTAGTGATCTCTATAAATATTCTTTGGTTCTTAATCAACAAGTTACATAGTCTTTGAAAAAAAAAAACACAAAGACAAAAACTTTATTAACCATATAAAAAAGATCAAGTAAAAACCATTTTGTCCATATAGTGTGGGTAAAATGACATACGAGCTACGGATATAATGACATACTACAATAGTAATTAATAATTAGGCACATAGTTCATAATTCTCTGTGTTCTTAGGCACGTCAGGACAAGAAGCACGAGCCCAATGAGAACACATCATGTATCGTAACCAGCCTTCACCAGGCCTAGAGCGCGAGAAAAGGTCGTTACAATATATGAATGGACAGTCCTCATCGCCGTCTTGAGTGTCAGGTGCAAAAACTTCTTCATCTGTATCGTCACCAAATGCCCCTTTTTACACCATAGATGAAATCTATAGGGGTATACTAAGTTTGTCATTCCGTTTGTGACACCTCGAAATATTAATGGTAGAGTAAAATGAATTGGACACCCACGCATAATATTAAAAGTTATTTTGATTTTTGCATGTCCGTCCGTCCGTCCGTCCGTCTGTCTGTGCGCACGATAACTCGAGAACGCGTTCACTTAGAAAGCTGAAATTTTGTACACGGACATTAAAAAAAAAATTAAAATTAAGTTCGAAAATGTGACAAATCGGGCAACTTCTTCGTGGGGTTGCCATACAAAAATTTCGTTTTACACGAAATATTTGGACACTACCTGAGAACACGTCGGCATAGAAAGCTTAAATTTTGGTACGCTGTGTTTCATACTAATAGCAAATAAAATGTCAAAAATGGGCTAAATCGGGCAGCCCCATCAACACCATATAATAACTTTGGTTTTTTACATATACTTTGAAAACGATCAGTCCTAGACATTTTTATTGTACTAAAAACTCCTTCAGAATAAGAAATCCTATAAAATTGGTTATAATCATTTTTTCTGTCCGACAAGCCGTTCTAGAAATATATGCGAGAAACCAATGCAAAAAATCAAAATTGCTCAAATGGGTGACCATACGAAATTTCATACGTGCATTCATCTAGGGTTTCATAAGAATTGGTCTTAGACCAATTCTAGCTTTTCACTTGTTCTTATTTGAGGTGGATTTTTGAGCTCATCTTTTTCTTTACTTCCTTCGTATTAATGGTTGAAGTTAATAACAAATTTGTTTGGCGACTCTTTGGTTTCCTTTTACCCTGGCCACTAACAAATGCGCCCTGTGGAGCTGGTGAAATATCTTCAACAGAAAATGGTAGCGAATCCTTAGAATAACCAGCGTTACAGTTATTGGCCGTTTTTGGAGGTATATCATCTTCATTTCTACTGCTATTCGTGCAATAATTTTTTGAATTCTGTGGCTGAGTTTGGGGCTGATTTATTACAGGAAATTCAAAGGTTTGAGTATTCAGCGGAATTGTTGTTGCCTTATTGGGCTCAAACATATAATCAGGAAAGATATGAGGATCTATAGGCCAAAGACCAGTGCTTTTAAAACAATGGCACGCATTTCGAACTGTCGCTGTCTTCCTATCAGCTTGATAAAACAAATATACAATTTGTAAATGAGTAAATGAGTAACCCGACCGGGATGACGTTTTAGTAGTTTGAAATTTCCTGATCAAAATAAATTTTTAATGGTCCGTAAAAGCTCACATACAGTGGTTGCATTCGGTAAGTGCAGTCTAGGGGCAGACATAAACTATCTATGCCAAAACTATCTATGCAAAATTCGAAGCTCCTAATCCTTTGTGGCTTGCATGTCCATCGAGAGTAAGAAACACTTTATCCTTAGCACTTGCCTTTGCATAGACTTAAAAGTGTTTCAGCCATCTTGAAAACACTTCTGCAGTAATCCATCCCGATTCATGTGCTATAGCCAGTGTGCCAGTAGGTGCTTCGTCCACAAGTTTATTTTTCATATTTTTTTTTTGGGAAATATCATACATGGAGGGATGTATGTACCAGCTGCATTCATACAACGCACAACTGTTACATTAAATCCACGTCCAGCGCTGGTGAGTCAACCCACTTGCTTTCTACCGGTCGTTGCTATAATTTGTTGAGGCTTCTGAATGGTGGAGATACCAGATTCATTCATATTATAAATTTTATTTGGGCAAAAGCTATTAATACTCAATAACTTTTCATAAGTCTTCTAAAACTTTTCAACTTGTGGATTATTGAAAGCCTGAGTCCTGACCGCAGAAGTGGGTTCAGGTGTATGCATTTCTTTTCATAAAACCGCTTAGGAACTCCTATCCAGCTCTTCCTTTTTCTAAATTTAAAAGATGAACAAAGCTGTGGCGGCTTCACGATGCGTTGCGAACTAACTTGGAAAACCACACCACATTTGTAGGGTTTGCGCTATGTACAGCGAAAAGCCACTTTGCGAACTGAAAAGGCTGTGAGATAGTAGGCCTGGGTATTAAGATAGAAAAATTAAAAATAAAGAAAGTCATTCTGATGTCAGATATAAGACCCTGAAGTTTAGTTTGTTTATAAAAAAGGATATAACGCTTAAAATATTTGCTTTAAAAAATATATATAATAAAGAAGGCAGCAGTAGGCATCAAGTTTAATTGATTTCCCGATAAAAGAAGACTTATGTCCCTGCCAGTCATAACATAACATAACATAACATTTATTAGAGGCAATAGTATACAAGATTACAATCTTTTATTATACCTAAAAATAATTGGACTAAACGTGGAGGAAGTATTTAAAAGAATATCAAAAGCTACAAACGTTTCAGAAGTAACTTATGATAATAATAATAAATAAATAAATATTGCGCTTACAATGACAAATTAAAAACTGAGTAACAAAAACAAGTTATAATGTCCTACAAAAAAAGAATACTAGACACTAGAATTAGATACTAACAAATGCCATAGAAAAACAAAAACAAAAAGAAAGCTACAATTATTCTCGATAGTACTCTGCTGTGAGAAGTGATCCTGACAAGACAATCAAGTAAAATTACGGGCGTCTAATTAAGAAATGTGCATCAACGAGGCTCTTAAAGGAATTGACAGTACGTGCGTGCTGGATACAAGATGGGAGAGACATGGTCATATCTGCGAAATCCGAAGATGAAGCGTAAGCAATCTTTGAACGCTACCACCATTTTACGGGTACAAACACTATCAAGTCGAGGGACAATTAAACTTCCGCATGTGAAGTACGGCAGAATAAGTGTCTTAACCAGATTTAAACGAGTTGCTTGTGGCAAAATACTGGCTGAGAGCCAGAGCCTTCGAAGTCCGGAGTAAATTTTACTAATTTTTGACTTTATATTGTCACAGCAGCACATATTTTGGTTCAACACAATACCCACATTTTTCACTTTAGTAGCACGAGATAATGTTTTACCGTCCAGAATTACGGGTGGGATTCAGACGAAAGGAGTGGACTATTGTGAAAAATAATATATTGAGACTTTGAGGGATTCAATCTTAATGCATTAATCTTGGACCATGCATTGATTCTGCTCAAATCGTCATTAATACGCGCGATGCCATCTTCAAATAGGCCAATAGGTCTGTTTAGATAAAGCTGCACATCATCTGCGTATAAGTGCATCCTGACATCACGCCCAACTAGAGGAAGGTCATTAATAAATAAACTAAATAGCAACGGCCCCAAGATTGAACCCTGAGGTACTCCAGTCGGGAGAGGAAGTAAATCCGACAACCTATCATCCACCTTCACCCGTTGATGGCGTTCTGACAAGAAACTCCCGATCAGAGCAGAAGCGGAAGCAGTAAATCCAAGAAAATTAGATAGCTTATGCTGTAACAAGCTGTGACTTACACTATCGAAAGCCTTTGAAAAATCAAGTAGAACTAAAATGTAACGCTATCCTGGTCTAAGGCTGCTCGTATATCACTAGTCACTTTAAGTATAGCTGTCTCGCAGCTGTGAGAACGCCGGAAACTGGACTGCCAACATGACAAGAGCTTGTTACTTTCGAAGTGACCAATAATCTGGAAGCTAATTAGCTTTTCCAAAACTTTGGGCATGAAACTTAATATACTGATTGGCCTAAAATCACCAGCAGATTCCGGAGAAGGTTTTTTGGCAATTGGCAATACCAAAGCCGCTTTCCAAGACTTAGGAAAATAAGAGGACATTAAACAAGAGTTCAGGATATGAAGAATGTATGTGTCGATCATTGGAAGCAGAATCTTAATAAAACGCGGAGACAGACAATCAGGTCCAACAGCATGAGATTTAATAGCATAAATCGTAGTAATCAATTCACTTCGATCCCCACCAGAGGCACAGATATTCTTCTCTTTTCAGGTGCTCCCTTTTGTGGCGGTTCCTGTTCAAGCAGTGCAGCAGCGTTGCTACGAAATTGAGTATAATAACGGGTCCTTTAAAACCCAAAGGCACATCGCAGTCGCAACATGTGTATATGTGCATCGTTAGACAGCTCAGCCTTTCACTGAATATACTCACGGAAGTTCATAAGACTGGAACAACTCCTCACGTGTAGACATTGTCGATTCGGCTTGGCTAGTTCCACATAGGGTGGACTGGCCCTTAACGCTATTTACAGGTTTACTAACATCCTCCAAAAGCATCTGACGAAAAGAGCGGGGCTTCTATCTTGACTGAGTTTTCAGGCCTTGTTACGTGCACCCAGACACGACCTGCCTTCATACCGGGGGCCTATCAAAGGTGCATTTGATCTACGTTTTAAGTTCAACCTACTATTGCTCGAAGTCATACCTTGTTTCAAGATCTTCCTCACGAACTGGTCCTGCTCAATCTGCACGTAGAGTCTCGATCGTCTAAAGACTTCTACTTCAAGACATCTAGTGTGAGGCAAGGCCTCACGGCTCAAGCACACATTCGAAGCCATTAATCTCCCCCGTCCACGGTGACTACTTCCAGACAACTAATGTGTGCTAAGTACTCACGACTTAGGTACACACTGATATCGTAGATATTCGCTGCAGTCGTTCAAGCACTACCAGCTTCTAATTTATTGGTGGACCTGAGCTAACAATCTACTCAAGGCTCACCACCACCAAAAAGCCATTTTTGTCTGCTAATTGGAAGGCAAGCTTCTTAACCCCTTTACGAGTCAACCCAAAAAGTCGAGTTTCTGGAAATTTTATATGCTCAACTAGGTTCTCTCATTGGCAGGAGGAAACGTCAGCTTATATCTGCCGATGCCTTTGTTATTCATATCTAATGCATGCCTTGTGAGAGTAGCCTGAGGGACACCAAATACTTCTAATAGCCAGCCCATTTTAGTTTTTTTTTTGTTGGACAGCTTCAATTGCCTTCTGCATTGGTACATGGCTCCAGGATTGTCGATCAGTTTTACTTTTATAGTCTCGCGGCATTTTGTCACTAGTAACTGCATATATAAGTCAAATTATTCTTTCAACCCATACATCTAAACTTCAATGGACAAAATGACATACGTATGTCATTTTGTCCTCACAATAATCAAATAAAATCAATACATACATAGGAAATATAAAAAAAAAGATATTTGCGAAAAAACAAGTTCATATCATAAAACAAGTAACAACATTCCGATTTAATGACAATTAAATAATATGAGAAACACAACACTTTCGAAAAATCGAAAGAAACTTATCTGAATGAAAAACCTTGTGACACCGGGAAACACGTTTTCTCTTGCTGTACTTGCGCGAATTAGTGGACTGCTGTGATGTTTTCACAGTTTGGTAAATATTGTTGTTGTCACGCAATTCGATAACAAATGGAGTCCTAAAGCCAGCGAATTTCGAATTAAGATCAGTGTGTCATTCTACCCGTTGTACGTATCTATGTTATTTAATTTCAAAAATAATTGCAAAACTTATATTTGAAACCAGCTCCATAACGATTTTAGAACAACTAGAACAACGACATCTATTAATATCTTTAAAAATCAATTTGATTCAGTTCGTTACAATTTTGTATCAAATATATGGTCCTCAGGAATTAGTTCATATAAGTTCGTATGGGTAACTGGGCTTGTAAATAACACGAGTTGTTTAATCTTATCTCATGGTTGCCGCAAACGGCTGTTACATATGACAATCCACCTCAAATGGATTGCGCATATATGATTAGTTATTTTGTGTTTCATTTTGCAGAAAATAGTGTTAAAATACCGCAAATCTTCCAGTGGAATACTATAATAGAGGCCAGCAGATGTAAAAATTGAAGAAAAATCTATTTTAAATCTCGCGAAAGATTCAAACAGTCTATTATCGTACCATTACCAGATATTTCCATAAGATACCCATACTGACAATTTGATCGGAATTTCAAAACCAACGCTTATGACATTTGCTATGGGTTAAGTCTAAAAGAAGTTCGAACACATAATTCATACAACTTAGCATCGTCTAATAATTTCTCTATGCCAATGACTTGGAAGGACACTTAATAGGCTGGTAAAGATTGATTTATATCTTTTCTGAAAAGTTTTCTTCAGCTATCAATGAGATCTCCTAAAACAATTTGTTTGGCACATGCGTTAGCTGCAATAAGCACAATTCACAAGGAATTCTTGAAAAATATATATATATAATTGAAGACACAGATTTATAGAATATGTATTAGATGGTTCAAAAATCTCATCGAAGGTCCAAATAAGTTGAGGTAATGAGGTCTGAAGAAAGTGGTAAATTTGTAACACTATTTCCCTATTTCAAAGACAGGGAATACAGTTCCACTTTTTTTTTTAATTCCTCGCATCCATTTTACAGACCAATTTAATAGAGATGAACATCATTACCCGATTGTCAAAGGGGTAGGATAGATAACTGAAAATCTACATTTTAATTTTTAAAACATTTTCGTAATTATATCAAATGCTTAATTGAGAATTTATATTTTCAACCACGGATCACATGTAAGAATTAAATTTTGCTAAGATTCACGGCATTGAGTAGATTGATTGAAAAGAGATTTGGGATCCCGAGGGTACCCCGAACGTAAGCCAAAGCAAGGCCCATTATTCACCCTCCAGACCCATGAGCAATTGCTCAGAGATCCCAACCGGATGCTCCTACAAAGTTAAGTATTGGCCCCCAGCCCTCCTTGCCGGCATCGTACAACTCATCCAGGAGGTGTGAGCCAATGAATCTATATCGTTTTCCTGACAATGCCGGACAGAGTCATAGAAAATGAGTCACCGTTTCAGACTCCACAAGTCTCATCCTGTAAAGGTGACCCTCAGAATGGTTCACGCCATAGTAAAGCTGTCATTTATGATGCAATGCACTCACCGTTTACATCCTTATAATTAGACATTTTATGGACAATTAAAAAATTAATTCGGAAATAAATCAATAGTTAAAAGATAATCCTGGCTTTATGTTTTACCATGTATGACATTTCAGGCGTGGCATCATTTCGTCTAGGATTTAGATCATCAAATATGTTTTTGGAAATCATGAGAGGAAGATTAGTTGAAAAAAAGTCCCCTGAAAAAATGGGCAATAGAACAAAAGAAAAGAGAGCAAAAACAAAATAGAATTAAAAAGCAAGCTTTAACCTTTAATGATAAAAATAAGAAACAAAATAAGGAAAGAAATCACGATAATGATTAGGATGAAGAAAATAAAGAAGAGTTTTGCTTGATATGTTTTAATTCATAAAGCAAAAATAAACCCCAACAAATTTGGCGACACAGCCAGCAATGTAGCATAGCAGTTAAAAAACTATGACACTATTTATTTATTTTTAGGTTAATTAGATAGTACACAGACAAGTCCATTCAGATACTACCTTAAAAGTAAGTTACATGAGAAAAATTATAAAATAAAAAGAAGAATAGCAAAATACAAAATTCAAGCTAAATAATATATGAATAGGGGAAAAAATTGCAAAAGAATACAAAAAAAAAAAGAAAAAAAAGGAAAAAAGAGAAAAAACAAAATACTACTAAAAACCTACAAATTACTAAACTAAGTACTAAGTAATCACAAACTAAGAAAATAAAAATATAATTCAGAAGAAGAATTAAAAAAAAATTCAAAGATAACATTATAAACCAAAAAAATCAAAAATAATAGCTAAACGGATACAAACAAAATAAATACGGCAAAAAGAAGTTGAAATAGAGTAAATGGGCAAAGTGAAAAAAAGGGCAAAGTAAAGCAAAGCAAAAAAAATAAAAAATAAACCAAACAAATCGAAATAAATGAATTATGACTTTAGGATCAAAGAGTAATCTCATTCAAGATTCGTCTTTTAAACTTCAGAGGGCCAGAACTGAAAATATCGGTATCACTGAAATTTAGATCGTGTGCCTTCTGAATTCGATATAATGGTGACTTTTCTCGCAGGTTTGTCCTTGAAAATGGCAATCTAAAAGGAGTATATTGTCTTGCGTATCTTGGGAGAATATCAATAACAATTCTAGAAAGCAAGTCAGGACAGTGTACATCACCATTAAGAATTTTATACAAAAATAGGCTACAAAGAAAAACACGACGATGCTCCTAAGATAAGATGTTAAATCGGGTTAATCTCGCATTATAATCTAACTGATAATATTCGAACTTATACAATAATAATCTAGTGAATTTTGTCTGGGCAGATTCGAGTAAATTATTATAGCAAATTTAAAGGGGGCTCCAAATCTGACACGCGTATTCTAGAGTGCTTCTCACCAATGAATTAAATAGAGCAATAAAAGAGGCGCTTGATTTCAAAGATTTACATACTCTAAAAATGAAACCCAGAACACGATAAGCTTTAGCAGTAATAAGGTTCAAATGGGGAGCGAAAAGAAGTTTTTCATCGAAAGTAACTCCCAAATCTTTTATTTCTTTAACATCTGATAATGAAATATCGTTAATTTTATAGTGGAATAAGATTATGTCACGTTTCCTGGAGAAAGTTATGCTCTTACATTTGTCTACGTTAAGACCCAAATCGTTGTTTTTACACCAAATTTCAAGTTTTTTAATAACAAGCTTTCACAGTCACGGATGTCGTTAATTAGTCTAAAAATTTTAGCGTCAACAGCTTACAACAAAATGTCCGAAGTAATCTCAGTCGGTAAATCATTGATATAAATTAGAAAAATAAAGGGACCAAGTATTGTACCCTGGGGAACACCAGATGTCTATTCAAAAGAACTAGATTGAGATCCGTTGAAGACAACCATTCTCTCTATTTTTTTTTTAAGCATAACTGGAAAAAAAGGAGAGTATCCAAAGGCCTTAGCAAAATCAGTGGGTATGTAATTAACTTGAATATTTTCATCCAGAGCAGAAGCAATGGTATCAGTAAAGAGAGCTATGTAAGTCGAGCGCCTAAGGAGGAATCCATGCTGCGACTTTGATATGAAAAGCATAGTTTGATGAAGAAGCTGATTGTACATAACTGTTTCGAATATTAAAGCCAGTCCATTGGAAATCGATTGTATAATCTATTGTTAAGTGCCACCCTGTGAGGTAAGACGACTAGCCCCACTTGTTGACTGTAAACTATTGTTAAGTGCCACCCTGTGAGGTAGCACAGCTAGCGCCATTTTTTTGTACTAAAAATTAAGCATTGTCGCCATTCACCAAGAAGACGCCATTAGAGAAGGAAGTGTAAAATCTAAATAAAGATATATTTTGCGTGATAAAAGATCTCGAGTTCTCATTTTTAAAAACCAACAAAAATAGTTTCGAGAATTGGGCAAAAGCCCAACATGGATATTGGGCGATAGTTAGTGATTAATCTAGGATCGCCTGCTTTAAGAATTGGGGTAACGAACCCATTCTTTAATATTGGTGGGAAAACCTTTCTAAATTAAACAAAGTACTTAACGGCTTCGCTAAGCTAGTAGAACACTGCTTGTAAAAAGGTTAGGAATACCATCAAGCCCGGGATTTTTATTACAATTAGGGTTATCGAATATATCGAGTACATTATTAGAAGGGATGAAACTTAAGTTAATGTTAACAGAATTACAGTAAATCTGAAAAGATCTTAAATAAAGATTGGATTCCTTTCCAGAATATACTGACAAAAAGTACTCAGAAAAAAATTCACAAATTTGTGTAGAAGATGGCGAGGTAACAACTTCCTTGTAGACCAACTTTTTGGGAGAAGTATTTGAATTCCAAAAAGCTTTGAGGTTTTCCTGAAGTGAGGTTCTTCAATCAGCTGGTGAGTATACCAGACCGGAAAATGGTTAGTTTTCCTTTTAGTTACTGGTATATATTCTCGAATACAGGTTTTAGATATCTCGTAAAATTTCTCGAACGACTGTACAGAATGAGTCGAAATAACCGAGGAAAAGTCAATACCATTGAGGTAGTTACACAAACTAGTATAATATCCCAATGCAAAGTTCCTTTCCCTCATAAATTCATTGCGAGAAGGTTTTGGCATAGAGATATTCAAATTAATGTCTAGTGGAGAGTGATGAGGGTCTATCCGTGAAAGTGGGCATAGGGATGATGAAATGCGATATCTGTCCATACTAAATCAAGAATCCTATCCTTAAAATTGTTGATGTTATTAAATTGGTTTAGGTGGCACCCCATTGTTGATCAGGGAATGGGCTGGTTGCCTGAAAACACGAGAAGGCAATATACAATTTTCAGTTCCGTCTAAATACCAAGAAGATGGAAATCCCCCAACAATAAAACGTGAGAATTTTAAGTAATTGTAGAATTCCGTCACTTACTGTAGAGGAGAGATCATTGTAAGACTCGTAGGTGATATTAGGAGGTGTTTAAACACAGCACACGTATAAAGTAAGATATTGTAGTTTAATAGTTTAATAGTGATGTCCTGGAGATGTAAACAGAATGAGCGAAGCGATTTATTTACAGAGATAAGACAACCTCAACCATCCCTCAAACCATAAAGCTCAAAGTTTCTGTAATTTCTACACACCGTATATCGAGCATCGAAAAGTTCAGCACTAGAGACATCAGCCTTTAAGAAAGTTTCAGTATGGCAACCATAACCTGATCTGGCCTCCCCAATCTTGAATTGTAACACTCAAACTATTAATTTCTCATGTACGTATTTTTTATAATAAAAAACCTATTCACCTACTTGTTAATATCCATGAAATGGATTATTATTCAATAAAAGATCCAAATTTCAAGAAAGAAGGAAGTCTATTAATAGACAAACAGGAAATTCACTCATCAACTCTAAGCTCGCAGATTATTATCTAATTTGATCCGATATCAACTTGTCACAAACGGGACCATTCTGAATGCTACACAAATTTGTATTTCTTAATAATCACCATCCAAAAAGGGAGGACCCATTAGTAAAATGCCTGAAGGTAAATAATACACCGCGAATAATATGACCGCAATTACGCATGAGCAGTGATTTTATACACGGTCACAGCACTTCACTTAATGGAGTGCCTTGCGAACAGAAAAAGTTGTTGGACACCTGTGCGAACAGCGCACTTAATTTACTGCTGCCCTATTATTGTAAGTTGTTTGCTGTCACCGTCTCTTCTAATCGGTTTAAGTGACGTGCGTTCAATTTCATTGATGTTTTCCTCTGAAATCTTTTTACATATAAGTAATAGTGGCGGCGCACTTGTGTGGGCTCTGCAACCAAACGAAAGACTTTTTTTTTTATAGTAGAGCACTTGTGAATTGGTTGGAATCTGATGATTGCGTGATTATGAAATTTTTATAATAATTTCCGTAGATTGGATCAGTTCTCTTGCAACTGTATATCTACGAATACTTACCAGAAATACCTGGATAATAGCTCCTCACCTAATTGAATATATTTTGCGCGACAAAGTTTTGATAGAATTTGCAGGGATGTAAAGGACTCACATTTTGACTCAACTCAACGCTCAACTCAAGCAGTAAGTCCGCTCAATCACTCAGTCTTGAGCGGACTCATTGCTTGAATGGACTTGAGCGGACTCACTGCCTGAGCGGACTCATCATTTGAGTTGAGTGGACTCAAATCATATTTTAAATAAGGAAGGAAGGAGGAAGAAGAAATGTTGGCTAAGAAAATTAGCAAAAGCTAAATTAATAAAATATAATATAATGAATGACTTTTTTATAAGCTTTTCTTATTTTATTGAAATTTCAGTTTCAATTTTAATTAAATCAGATTCTCTTTATGTTATTTAAAATATGATTTGAGTCCGCTCGACTCAAATGATGACTCCGCTCAGGCAGTGAGCCCGCTCAAGACTTGAGTCCGCTCAAGTTCATTCAAGCAATGAGTCCGCTCACGATTGAGTCCGCTCAACCATTGAGTCCGGTCAAATTTCGAGCGAAGAACCACCGCTCAACTGTTGAGCGGACTCAATGATTGAGCGGACTCAAATCCTGAGTTGAGCGATGAGTTGATATGATAAATGAGTCCGCTCATTTACAACCCTGAGAATTTGGATTTATCAAATTCTTTTAAAAACTATCCGTTTCCAGTTCGTTTCCTATTGTGTTATCGTAGAAGTTAATGTTTCTACATTTTACACTACTGCAATTATATTTATTTAATCTTTTCATCTTGTATCTGTTTTAAAATGGACTCAATGGGCTCTATCTAAATTTAAAAATCTTAAATCCTTAAGTCCTCAATAACAGATTCGTTCACCTCTGGATCCTGCAGCTAGAAACAGAATACAATCTGAAGTATGGCAAGAAAAGGTATAATATGACCCAAAATAGCAGTGGTTGCCACAGAAGCAGACAGCAGGCACTTTATTAAAGGTTTTTCACCCATGCATAAAAAGACATATAACGAAAGAATACCACAATGTTCTTTCTCACCCCATTCAATGCAACTCATTCAAAGGAAACACGATATTATACGGTAGAAGGTGGGTTGGGGTTTTGGGGTTCTTTTTTCTCCAGTGAATCAATATTACCCTGTGGGACTTGAGTTGGGTTCTTATAATTGACTCAAACATATTATTATGAGTGGTATAATTCCTTAATGAACTAATTCTTCCAAGAACAACACTTGCTCCTTAAAAAGTACCAGAAAATAAATAGAAAATTTTTCATGTTTATTTATTATGAATATCACTTTTGATTCCTTCCATACTTTTGGTATATGTATAGCTCTACGTGTAACCGTTGTTTGAATAAATATTACAACTTCTTGTTGTTGAACAAAATCATTTTTTTTTGTATCTAATAAGATTGTGATGTATCGGATTTATGATTGAGGTAGAAACTACAGAACGCCAATCCTCCCTGCGGCATTATATCCTATACAGATCCTGGAAAGTCTATTTGTGTCCAAAGGTCTGATGTCTTCCTTTCAAATCGGGTAAAATTACAGTTTTGCTTCTCCTAGGCTTCAAGAGTATTCGAAAATCATCTTTTTCAGATGATTTTAAGGAGCCTTGCTAGGGGCATGCTTTCTATACCTGTATTAAAGTTCCTCCATGATGATTTCTTAGCTCTCTTTATCTGCTTTAAATGTTCTATCAAAGGTTATCGCAATTAGACTTTCTTTAGTTAATAATATTAAATATCTACAATACTACTAAATATGAATTCAAGTAAGTAAACCGCCTTGAAACAAATCACCAGTACATTATCTCATTATTATCTGCATTTGCCCAGTGTAGATTTACCAGAACGCAATTTAACAACATTGAAGAGGAACTAGTAGTTTCAGGAGCTTTTGAGAAATATCTAACCCCTTCAACGTTTTTGGCGTGACTTTTATTGGTCGTCATTTTCTGATTGTCCATGATAGTCGATGATTTAGTCTCACGACTACTGGGTTTGCTCAGCAGTGTAGTTCCTGTAGATATATCTGTTAATGTTTTAGCCTGTTCCGAGTTAGACGGACCTAGCAAGAGACTTGGTCTCTTTAGTTGGTTAAAGTATTGCTGATCTCTCTTTCGGGGTCTCAGTGGGGGGCTAGTTGTGTAGTTCCTGAAATCATTCGAAACCTATTTGATGACTGTCAAGGAAAAGACTCATGCAGCTAATTCACCCGATTCGACTTCGGGGATATTTCTTCCATTATGACTACTTGAATTACACTGGGGTACAATTTTTAACATAATTTCTGTTGACGTCGATTTTTCAGCAATTTTAAAGTTAAATAGGCATGCTGATTTCAAAACTGTAATTAATTTATTTCTATAACGAAAAGTTTTTTCTCTACTACTCTGTGACCACTCTCTGCTAGATCGAGCCTGGATCATAACATCCACTAGTGGTGAAGTAAACCTCCGTCGATTGGAGTTCGGTGAATAACGGCGTTATACTTGGCTTTACTTGTCGATACTTGTCTAGGTTATTCAGTTACACCTGAGATAGTGTAGTTAGACATTTTCAGGCGGTTTTTGCAATAAAGCGCATTCCGAGATGGAGGCCAAGTTCTTGTCTGTATACAAGGAGGTACCATTGTTTAGATTTTTTTTCATTTACATATGTACTTATTTCCTTTCCTTTAGATCATGTCTGCCCCTATCACCATTCCCAGAAAAGAACAAACATCAGCGCATTTGTCAGGCAAGCCTCTTTTGAATATTTTCAAGTGAAAATTAGTCATCAATACAAATTTTGGGCCTCTCACAAGGTGTGCAAGCAATGTGGACAAAAGGAACAAGTGATAAATTGCAATTTGGTATACCTATAATTTGGCGAGCGCCCACGGATCACTCACGTGACTGTTAACTTTATATAGTTAAAACGTCAGGATATAACAAGAAAAACAAATGTAAAATAGAGTATCGTAGTTTATCATCAGCTACAGACCAGGAGCCACATTCAGCTGAAATCCCAGTTCCAGTTTTCAGAGAATTACCTTCTTTCAAAATACAGGAAAATGAGTTTGATGGAGATCGAAGTGACACCAGTCATGAAGATTTTGAAATTGAAGAGTACTCCGTTCGTAAAGGATAAGATCAGCATGAGTTGAGTGATTTGATATGACAATTGGGACTATCCAAAAAGGCTTCAGAACTCCTAGCATCAAGACTCTATGAGAAAAAATCCTACTTTCGATCAAGAGAAAGATTACTTTTGCAATATTTTCGAAGTGAAGGTGGATTGTGTATTGCAATAACGTACGTGGTTTAATGGAGGTTTTTGGGAAATTCAACCTTTAACGCAACCTCCAAAATGGACATTAATTTGGTTCTGTCCCAATAGGCCATTCAGTTTATTTTCGTGAGGAATATGAAGACATAAAGAGAGTCATAGATTTGTTGCAATATCACATGCACAAATGGATCATCTGTGTTGACCTTAAAATGGTTTGGATCCCTGTTTTTTGTCTATGTGGGATAGCAGAGCTCATGAAAAGCATTGGGTGCAGTCAAATTAGCCGCCAAGATCTAACCTCAAATCTGGTTATCCAAACATTATATATCCATCTCTGCATATAAAACAGGGTCTCATGGAGCAATTTGTTAAAGCTTCGCCAACTGAAGGAGACTGTTTCAAGTATCTCATTTCGGCATTTTCTAGCACGTCTTTTGAAAAGATAAATGCTGGTACATTTGACGGTCCACATCGGTCATCGGAGCAATGATGAAACTCTTTGGTTGGCATTCAAAAACTTTGTGAAAGACTTTTATGGAAACGCGCGAGCACAAAATTACAGCGAAATTATCCAGTAATTCTTCGAGAGCTTCAAAATGCTTGCTGGCAACATGACCATCAAGGTACATTTTTTGCATAACCATCTTACTGACTTCCCCCCAAAAAATCCTGGTGCAGTCAGTGATGAGCAGGGTGTGCGATTTCACCGAGATTTGAAGATCATGGAAACACGGTATCAGGGCAGGTGGGATGTACATATAATGGCTGACTATTGTTGGAGCATTAAGCCAGATTGTCAACAGACTGAACACTCCAGAAAAAGCTATAAACGAAATTTTTATATGTATGTATGTTTGCCGATTGATAAAAGAACCTTACTACTTGTATGGACACAATTTGACTTAAAATAGCCTCAAATGAAAAAATTATACTCTTTGAATAGTATAATTGGTAATTTTTTCCTTTATTTTCCTTTGTATGCCCATTTTGTATGACTTTTGTGACAAAGGGGGGTATACTGTAGCTTAAACAGTTCACGTGATGGCCAAAAACTGGGGCTATTATTACATTCAGATGGCAAAAGAAGTGTCAAATATGAATCAACAAAATTTGTGTTTCCCAGTGTTATTTTAGGACCTGTTTCTATATCTGCTTTCATTCCTTTTTATTAGATGGACACGTGCACGGAGAGGACTACTCCAAGTTGGATCTAAAATTCCGTCTCACATTCCGTAGATCAAATAAATTTGCTTTCCTTTTTAAGAAGACTGGTAATAGCAACACACAATGTTTAAAATACATTTGACCTCTTTTAGGTCGTCTTGGAGCATATACTCCTAATTCAATATACCCTAAGTACTTCAGCTCTGGATGGAACATTTTAATTTATCATAATTGATAATCAAGCGTGCTTCATATAACTTTAAGAATCTATAAAAAAAACTCTTGCGTTCTTCTCAAACATTTGTGAGGCTATAACAATCAGTACGCTTACATGAATACTTGAGTACTTGACTTGAAATCCGCTTGAAACTCAAGTAGGGTTTTTGGTTGAAGGGGGTATTCTAGTCTAGAAATTCGAAAAAATCGATTTTTTTTTGTTTTCATTTTTTCAAAGTTTAACTATTCAAGAATATGCCTACAAGAGGATTTTTCAAATTTGTATCTTTATATTTAGTGTTCACTTGCATCCAGCTGCTAACAGTTAAATTCTAACTTCCAAACCACGTGGACGTATGAACTTTAAGGGGTAACGTCTCTGTAACGGCTAAAAAAAAAGGTTTTTTCACGAATTTTTTGCTCACAAAATTAAAGGTATTTGAAAAAACCTTTTAAGGGTATTATTGGGCATACATTGAACTTTATTGATAAATTTTTGACAGCGAAAAAAACAAAATGGCGGCTCCACAGCCATCTTCCCGGGTCATATTTCCGAGCAAGTTTGACGCGCTTGGTGGCGATCTCCATTTTCAAAGAAAAATAAAAAATTTCTTGCACGGGACCTTTTTTTTCTTATTCTAGGGGGTTTAAGCTATTTTTTAAGCCAATAAAAAAAAAACGATTTTTCAAAAACTTTACAGTGGTGTAAGTTACACCTTAAACGCGTTTTTCTCGAAACTGCTTTTTTCAAGACGATGCCCACGATTTCTCAAGTTCTACTGGACCGATTTACGTGAAATGTTTTTGAGAGTCTTCTTTATAGACTCGTCTATGTCCGGAACTAGCCGCATCCCAAAATTTCAATTTTTACTATTTTTAAAAAATTCGTAAATGTCAAAAATTGCTTTTTTTTAGGCAGCGGCCATTTTGTGAAAAAACAATTTTTCAACTTTTCCCTAGCTCCGGACATAGCGACATTACTCTAGACTAATAATCTTTTTTATGTTTTCTTTTCGGATTGCTAGCCGGGTTGGAATCGTGGGCATGATCACGCACCAATTTTTTGAGGCCCCCCACTTCATCAGCTGCTAATTTTTTTAATTTTTTAATTATTTTCTGTATTCTTGCAATGTTAATAAATAACTCATAAAAAAATGGATGGAAAAATATTGATTGCCTATTTTTTACGGCACTTCAAAAATCACCTGAAATTCGGGCATCTAGACTAGAATACCCTCTTAATTCCAATTACTTGACTTGAAATTTACTTGAAGTTACATTTTACCTTTGACAACTCTGCATTAAGTTTATAGATAAATATCTTGAGAAAAGTGCTGAAAATCACAGCCTGAATTATCAACAATAATCTTCTTCTTGTTCCTCATTGTCGTTTTCATATCTCGCACAAATGAAAAATTTTCAAGTACTGAAGTTGCGTTCACATGAATTTTTTCAAGTAAATCGAACAAAATTTCGTGATTTACTTGACTCAAGTATACTTGAAGTCAATGCGCGTCTACATGATATTTTGATTACTGGATCTCTACTTGAAGTATACTTCAAATATTCATGTAAACGTACTGAATGTCATCTGGGTATATAAGTACGGAACTTTCCAGATTCTGTCAAATGTTGCCAAGTTTCAGGCAAATTGTTTAACCCATAACGCATTCGTTTGAATTACTATCAGAAACTGAAAAAGACGTATATAGCTTGGAATTATTCTCCATTGATAATTGCCAATAATCCAACTTATTAACCAATAAGGAAAGGCATTTGACTTACGGAAATCTACCCAATATCGATATGATCTGTGTTTGATTATGCTTAATACCATCATCAAAAAACAGGTCTCCTGAGATATCCTTGCAAACCATCGCCATACACATAAATCTTTAAAATTTTGATAACTCCAGAAAAATTGATCCCTGAGGTACCCGGTAGGTGAGAGGAAGTGTGTTGGATAATAGGTTCCTACCTTGATTTATTGCATCCAATTAAAATAGAGCATAAAAGTTATCTTAACGACTAAATCAATGAATAACTAATTTATGATGATTTACAATGTCGAATGACTTGGGAAATCGAGTAGCGCCATAAACAAATTGTCGTTCTCTTCAAGTGCTCGGACATATGATTGTAGTATATAGGTAGTCTCTAAATACAACTGTTGTCGAGCGTATACTATTCCAGAGAAATTGCTTGAACAGCTGTTCAATAGAAAGAGATTACCTGCCAGAGTAGGACGTCACTTGAAAAAATAAAATATAAAATTAATACAAATTTTGAAAAACAGAATTGCATGTAGCTTTAAGGAAATTGAGCATATGTGCGAGAGAAAGAAATATTCTTGGCTTTCTCTGAAGGGGAAATTTTTACATTTTTCAATAATCAATAGGGGTGCATTTTACAAAATCCTACATTTGTTTTGAATGACTTTGTGTTAAAATACTAATTAAAGCTACACTGTAAAAAGGCACAAATTTTTGTCACAAAGCGTAGGGGAAAAACCCCTATAAATGTAGGGAATATTACCTAAAATGTAGAGAATATGCCATAAAATGTAGGGAATATTCCCTACATTTATAGGGTTTTTTTCCATAAACTTATTGGTAACAATTTGTACCTTTTTACAGTGTACCACTGGAAATATTAAGAACGTAATTTAATTTAATTAACACATCCCATTTAAAAATAAACACAATTATTAAAACAAAATTTTGCATTTCTAGTCAACGACGACAAAATATTTCAATTGTGAAATGAGAACTGTCAAATCCATTTCCCCGTATTAGAAATTTCTGAGGGAAATTAAAGAAAGTGGGGAGTAACTATAATTCATTTCACTCTGTATTATTGTTTTAATCTCGCTATCTTTGTACCATAAAGGGCAATTCCCACTTCTCATACAACTTTAGGCCAGACATCAACAGACATGACCATGAGACCATGTATTAAACGATGTTTTATGATACTGTGAACATATTTTATTGACAATGTTTATTTCAATTAAGCGTAGGAAAGCTTCGGTGATGAGATTTCCGGGGGCGGCAAAAAGATCCCGAGAAAGTTTTCTAAATAGGGAATAAATACACCGGCCGATAGTACTTAGCGAGAGCTTTAATTTGATATGCAACATGTCTTATTGGAACCAGCCTTTTCCGCCGGGAATCCCCCCCCCCCCCCGTCAACGTTCCTAAAAGAAAGTAAGCAAATAAATGTTCTCCTACGAAATGTATAGCTGAGACGAACAGTGAAACCCGTTGTTCGAATAAAAAAGAGGGAAATACTAAAGAAGTGAGGTTATTTATGCCTCCGAGTAGGTCTAAGGATGTGGGTACTCAAACTTCTTCTCAAGACCTAATGAATTCGATTCTGTACTAGATTTTCCAAAATGTACTAGACCTTCCCCTCCCCCAAGCGTTTCAACACTTAATTGAAATAAACATGTTAATAAAATATGTTCACAGTATCATAATACATGTCTGTTGTTGTCGCGCCTAAAATGGGCATTCCTTTTATTCAGAACATTTATTAAAAAAAAAAAAATTATAAATGACACAAGTATTTAAAAACTAAATTAAAATTTCGTTAATTAGACTTCTTGGGTTTCAGTTTTTTTTTTAAATAATATATAGAGATTTATATAGTTATGGAATTTTTATAATTTTTATCTATCTCTTTTTTACGCAATAATGACAGATAATATTGCTTTCATTTTGTTAGGCAAAATAATTTTTAAGTTTTTTGGTTTTGTTAGTCTCATTAAAAGTAGTCGTGCCTATTTCAAGGTCGAAAGTAGTTTTCCATTGCCTGATAGGAAGAGTTTACTCTTGATAGTACACGCTCGCCGGTACTGTTATTGAAACATCAATTTTCTCTATAGAGCTAACAATGCCAATCGGACAGAAGTCACAAAAGCCTTAGCAAGGTTCTTTTTTGCCATTTTAAAATTGCGTCCATATATAAAAAAAACTTTCCCGAAATATTTGAAAAATATTTTACAAACATTTGTCAAACGTTTTTCAAACATTACAAGTACGACGAAAGATGCTGCAATGCACGCTACTTCACTCGTTAAATACATAATTAAATGAATTTGGAAAACATTTTTCACAAAAATAGCCAATCAGATTTTTGACAACTATTTGACACACATTTGACGATAAACATAAGACAAAAATGTATCAAACATTTTTCTACTGCTTATAAATTGTTTGTCAAATTTTGCCAATGTGCGTTATGTGTGAATGCACCGTAACACTAGGTACATATCTACTATATATTTTCAAAATCATTTTGGTCTTTTCAACACTCCACGAATTTTTCTTACCCAATTTTGACGACTCGAACTATATAAATAAACAAATTGCGCTTTTTTAAAGAAAGTAATATTCAGAAAAACTCATGAAAATAACGTGAAACACTTTCGGATAAGTAATATACTGGACCTGTATACGTAGATCATATTTCAATCTAAAACTTCTAGAGATTGGAAAAATTCTTCAATGAAGTGGAAAACTGTATTCCATTTAAATTTCGGAAAAAACTCTTCTTCTTTCAACAATGGCTCGAAAAAACCATTTTTTTCTTTCTTACAATTTAAGATACAAGAGGTGAAATTACCTACGTTTTCATGATTTTTTCTTCTACCAACCAACCAACCCGCTAACTAATAGAAAATATATATGAATTTTTTATAATTGTTATCAAAACAAATTATTTATGAATTATATTAAGAATGATAATTCTAGCTAAATACACTTCAAGCTATGCGTTTACTAAGTGAACAAATAAATGCTAAAAGAGTTCACTCACATTCCCGACAAACAAGCAATCGCTGAACTAAAAATTGAAAATATAATTCCTTGCTATCTCAATCCTAAGTTCCATAGTCATTCAAAATCATTCAGTACGCTTAGGTCTATTCACAGGTGATTTAAAACCATTTAATATCAATCACGACTAAAGTGCGCTGCACTACATAGTAATTATTTAGAAGAAAATTAGTGTAACCACGACTTTTCATTGATTTTTTTTCTCTCTCTCGATGTGGTTTGAACTAATTAAAAGCATTCCCAGATAATAGCAAAAGATACCACCAAGGTAACCTTAGGTAATTTGAAATAATTCCGAGAATTTTCTATGATTCATTCTTTATTGTGAAACGAGTGCAAAAATTTGGCCGCAAAATTCTTTAATTATCTTTGATGAATGTATTTCCCATCGTTCAAACACTATTCTTACTACCATAGGCGCGGTTTAATTGCTTCTATTGCAACATTACTGGATGCAATTTAACCAATGCCACCAAGTCTTATGGGAATTTCAGTCACTTCTTCTACTTAGCAGGACAACTCTCATTATGATTACTCATTTCATCACTAAGTGACTTATATAATCGAATTTTCTTTTTCTCTTTTTTAAGAGAAAGCGTTTACACTCGTTTTATGGCTTCTAAGTACAAAACTCGATGGAAATGATTGCACAATAATTCCATATCTTGAAAGTAGATTGACTTTTACTCCGAAAACTATTGCCACTACAATATGTACAGGTATATCTGAAAAATTCAACCAGACTCCCAGAGACCTGGAACTGGATCAGATTCAATCAAGAACCTCGATATAATACATAAATTCTGTAGCTATTATGAAAGACAAAAAGTTTTGCATAAAAATAATTTATTTAAGTCAATCACTAGTGACTGGGTATTTACAGGTGTTTTTGTGTAAAAGTATTTTTTTCTTTTATAATGATCTGATGAGATAAATGCGCTATTTTACAGAGAATTTAAAATTATACATTAAATATTTACACAACGAAAAATTTTTGTGTTTCCTTAAATAACTCAACAATGAAAATTCAAATTTTCTTGCAGTGTCGCATCCTTAAAACTACATATAACCAAGAATGCAAGAAAATTTGAATTTTAAACGTTTTGGCAGGCGAATTGTAAATTTAGCACACGATCACTAAGAATTTGGATAAGTTCAAAAATGATAATAACATCTTCATGAAAACTTAATGAAGATATCCATGACCGTATCCTAATCCATGACCGTATCCAATTCCATGACCATATCCTAATCCATGTCCATATCCTACTCCATGACCATATCCCAAACCATGACCGTATCCCAATCCGTAACCATGTCCAACTGCCAATGGAGCGGCATGAATTGCAGGAGCAGCAACAACAGCTGGAGCAGTATGAACAGCAGCAATAACAGGAGCAGATTTTACAGCAACTTTATATGTGTTTGCATATGATGTGGCAAGTGGTGCATGAGCGACAGCTTTAATAACAGGTGCATGAGCGATAACTGGAGCTGGAGCAATGGTCTTAATGACTGGAGCTGCATAAGCTGCATGACCAATACCCAAACCTAAACCGTGTCCATAGCCTCCATATCCTAGTCCATGTCCATATCCTAATCCATGTCCATATCCTAATCCATGTCCATATCCTAAGCCATGTCCATATCCTAAACCATGTCCATAGTCCAATCCATGACCATATCCAATAGGAGCTCCAACACCCAAATATCCGGCTGAGACAGCGGCGAAGAAAAGTGGAAGGATACACTGGAATTATAGAATATAGAAGAAAATTCTGGTATTAGAAATAACTTATCTAAAAGAACATTAGAGTTCTCTTGTCCGAGGATATTAAACACTTACCAACTTGAACATTTTGGCAAGATTTTGTTTGATGTGTTGCTGAACTAGTTACAAGATTTGTTACTGCTAGAGATTGAATGATTTCAATTTGACCTCAGTTGTGTATTTATACAGTAAAATGCTGCTTGAGAAGGGTTCCCTCACTCCGAATAGTCCATGCGATAAATGTAGGAAAAAAAAACAAACCAACAAGCTACGCCAATCGAACATTCAACCTAACATGGTGTTGACAAGAAGCATAAAAAGCAACAACATCCAGCATAAATGCCCCTCTATGTATCCATAGCCCGGCTGTACCACATTACACCACTATGCCACTATTACAAGCAAATTGCGAATGCGCGCACTCTTATTTTCCACAGCCAACTACTTCGCTTATATGTTGGGGCCGCCTCAGCGACCTCACCTCATATAGCCAAAGTTCTTTTACTTTTCGTACACTTGTACCACTATCCGCCGTCCGCCGTCGCGCCCTGATCAGATTACTTCATACTATTATTACCTGTAGATCGTTAGAGCGCGGTAAGCTAATATCGTGGTGGATCGGAAAAAAAATGCCCAGGAAAATTCTTAATCATTGCGCGGTTATGATTTGTGTACACGCCTGCGCGTGTGACTTCTGTCTTTTGAAAATATGCCAAAATACCCCGGTGTCGGCGTTTGGTTGGTAGAGGTTCTCATGGGCTCTACAAAATAGTAGTGATGGAGCGCTCAGGCTCCCAGGTTTTTTTTTTGTTCTGTACAGATTTTCTAAGTAATTATATGCGTATTCATCTTATCTTATGGCTACTAGTATAGCAACAATTATTACTGAAGGAATGGTAATAAGATCAAATCAAATCTCACAATCGCAATATGCTGATTAAGCTGGATTGGCGTGATTTGACTTGCAAAGTAATCGCGGACTTTATGTGCATGGATTTTTCACTTTTCTTTTAATGCCAGCGACTATACGAGTAGCAAAATTTATAGTACGACATTTAAGCCAGAGTCCAAGTACAACCGGAAGATAACTATTTTAGGGGTGTTGCGTTGAATTTTTTATCATGGGTGGAGAAGAAACGTTTGGGTACGCTAAAAAATGCTATGACTGGCAGTGTATCGTAAGTAAGAAAAAAAAATTTAGGTTTGGGGATACGCAATCATGACTATAATACAAGTAAAAAATTATAAATCTACTAAATGCAACCAAAAAAAAAATAAAGCAAATGAAATTTAATTAAATAATTGTTGGGAATAGAATACCATGTCCTTGTTGTAGAGATGACTTTTATATTGCGGGGTGAAACCAATATATCCACAACAAAGTATCCTTGTCACGTGGGAATCATGAATGAAAAGGCTGACCTTCTAATCCAGGTCTAGCTCTAGTTCGAAGTTTCTTGGATTAAAACCCGCCGTAGGCATTGCCACCTTGGCTATCGAGTCCCTCGTCAAAACCAATGTTCGCATGAAGCATCAGCAGAGTTGGACGAACCTTAGCACTTGCAGGTGCATACAACTTTTTCTTGATGCATCCAATAGGATTTCTCTGATTTTCTCTTGGGACTAAGAAGGAAACAATATAGAACTGTAACTGTAGAACTTTGGTTGGCCTCACGCTCATCTAACAAAGATGGGAGTTATTGATAGCCGTGTGTGTCTGTTCTGTTTTGAAGGAGAGCCTGAGACAACCGAACACTTTCTGTGTGCTTGTCCGACCTTTGTCCGGAGCAGGCTGAACATGTTTGGGTCTGCCCTCCTATCTGTGGATAAACTGAAAAATTCACATCACCAAGATCTGATACGCTTCATTAAGAAGACAGGATGGTTTTGGTGATGGAGTTTCTAGCAGGTTAGCACATTCGGTCGCCCTGACCTACGTGTGTTCTATACCAGGACAGAGTTAGAATTATCAAAACAGCTGTCGGATAAATACTCCAGAAAAATTTTGCTGTTAAAAGCAAAGGATGAACATTTTTAACGGACGATTTCGAAGAGTTATCCAGATGGTAACTGCATTCTTTCAATGCTTTTCGGATAAGGTTTCTGCCGCAACTTGAAAAACAGTCCACAATATCCTAATCAGAAATACTCGTTTTTTTTAAAGAACAGAAATCATCTCCGTAATATCCTTTTAAAATGATAAAGTCGTTGAAAAAGGTACCGTTCAGGCAGAGCTCTTAAAAATATATCAAAAATCCCCGCTACAGAGAATACAAGGTATTCTCATTACATTTTGACACATGAGTTGTGACGAATTTTCGTCCACTAATTTATATACATTTCTTTAGAAAAGACAGAGAGAGGAGAGTATTGTGTTCTCTGTACTGTGTTTTCCTATACCATTACAAGACATCTCATCCATTAATGGTGAAACCTATGGTTCGTAATGAATGAATTGAATTCTCTGTACCGTGATCCAAACTAATCGACAGGCGACCTTCACTTCAGTTAAATCTTGAAAAAGCTACCTATACCTTCTCGAAGGATTGGATGGAATGTATCATTATAAAGATTCCAAAAATGGAAGACTTGACAAGAAAATACCTAGGTCCTGCCGCGAATAATTTTGTATATAATTTAAACGAAAGCTGACAAATGGCTTAGACGGCATCCTGATAGATTTATGAAAGAAGAGTTCCTGTGTAAACCACGAATTGTCTCTGCACTCCACCTTCTCTTTCTCACACACTATGAAATTGCTCTCTTAGTAGGACCTTATACTTAAAACGTTAGAATTTCTTAGAAAATAACTGTCCTGATCAAGTGCCTTTACAATGTTCATAATTCGATGGTAAGGGCACTAAAAAATAATATTTTTTACTACATACCTTTTGGGCGATTATTTTATATATTGCGATATCTAAAGCAGACTAAACATTACAATAGTCCTGAATCGAATCAATTGGACGACGTAGAAATAATATGAATTTTGATATAGCGTATCGGTTTACTAGGGAGAGGAAGGGTTGCATTCAAACATGTGAATTTTCACTAAAGTAAATCAAAGAGGGGTTGGAGCAAATAAATGAATACATTTCTAATAAATTTTAAAGTATCATTATTGGATGCGTCCTTCTAAACTCATAGGATAATTCATAAAAAATGATGAAAATATCAATCATCTCCCAAAACTTAAGGATTTTTTATCCTGTTGTTACCACAAAATTTTTGCTTTTCTAATCGAAACCTATCCATATATAACAGTTGATCAACTATTCATAGAATATCCTCGATCGAGTAAGATTCTCCCAGCAATAACATTCCTTTTATTGTACAATAATGAGCTTTTTATATAGAGTGGTCTAGGAACAAGTAGTTGCCATTCAACTGTGTATATGTTGTGCTTATTGTTTAAGATAAACATTGCTATAACGATGATTCTTTGAGCTATAATTTAATTTGCGAAATATTTTTGAAAATTAATTCTCTCTAAAATGATTTAATTTCAGTAGGATAATTCCAAACCAAATATCAATTTATGATTATTCTGAGCGAGAGCTCAAGTTTTGAGAGTTTCGGAGTTCTAAACGAGTGCTCCTTTCTAATGATGCAACTCTATCTGATCATAAATGTCGGATTTAAAGCGATTTCTCGTTTCAAATTCAGCTCAACGTCTAAATCTCAGGAGATCAAATATAATCCCAAATACAAGGTGTCCCATATGTGGCCTTGCACATGAAGGCTATGAATAAGAGATACTTGACACGCTAAAAATTATCGGGGTATAGATCACCCTTTGGATTCTGAACGTTACACCGTATGATGATAATTTAAAATTTGAAGTGTTTTTTTTTTTATAAAAATAGTAGTTAAATCAAAAAACCGAGTTAAACTTCCAAAATTATGACTTTGTTGAGGCATAACTTTAAAACGGAAAAAGGGGGAAAACAATTTAAAATACATTGGAAAGGTCCGACGATTATCAATCCAAAAAATTTTAAATTGTCAGCATGTGGTGTAATGTTCATAAGTCACAGTACGATTGATAGAAACATACCCAAAATTCGTATAGTCCTGTTATTTCGGAAACTGTTAGGATTTCCCCTCCCCCGCCCATACAATTTTTTACTTATATAAGCATCATACATATCCACAGCCTTCGGGTGCAATATTACATACGAGACACCCTGCATAAAAACCCTGGTAAGAAGAATTGGTTTCAGCAGCTCAACGTTTAAGAAATATTTTGAAAAATATGTATTTCGAAAAGTTTCGAAACTTGGATTTTTGGAAAATCTTGATATATAAATCCAGTGTCACTGAATTTGTACACGGTACTATCCGAAGCCGCTCAACCGATTTCAATGAAATTTTGTAAATGTGTTTGCTTGGATTCAACTTGAAAGATAGGATAGTCTTGAACACGATAGATGGCGCTGTTGTCGGGTCATGGCGGATTTCTCTATAGGCCGAGTAAGGCGAGGGCGGAAAATTTAGGTGGGGGCGGTAAAACTTGCTGAGGTTTTTTTGTAGTCGCGCCCTCTGTGTACCCACACGTCAACGTTTAAAAATTCAAAGATATATCCATAGCACCCCGCAAAAGAAATTTACACGTATGGAGATTACAATTATGAAAATTTTGGATCATCGAACCGAATCTTTGCTTACTACTTTACTCCAAGTTCAAGCGCATCATTTTAATTTTGCTCCACTAAAGACTAGACTACATATATTAGTACTGGGTTATTTGGTGTTTTCGCTGCCACTTCTCGTGTTTTACAGGGAGTAGAGGAGCGGCATCTTCCATAGGCCTAGGGCGGCCTAGTTGTCAAATCCGCCCCTGGTCGAGATCTAAAAAGCTGCCTAAGAACGCGTCGACGTGAAAAGCTGAAATTTTGTACACGGCGTTTTCATAAAAGTTGAAAAACAAGTTCAAAAATGGACTACATCGGAAAACTACTTCGTAGGGTTGCCATACAAATATTTCGTTTTTTTAGTATTTATTTAGACACTGCCTAACAACGAGACCACATAAAGAGCTGAAATTTGGTACGTGGTGTTCTCATAGCAATAGTAAATAAAATTTAAAAATTGTGGTAAATCGAGTAACTTGTACTTGGTATTGCCATACAAAATTTTGGTTTTCCACTATATATTTGAAAACTGTCTGAGAACGCGTCGATTTGGATAGCTGAAATTTTGTACACGGCGTTTCCATGTAAATTGCAAAAAGAGGTATAAACATGGTTTAAATCGGGCAACTCCTTCGTAGGGTTGCTATACAAAACTTGAGTTTTTAAATATATATTTTGGCACTGCATGGGAACGCGTCGGCGTGGATAACTAAAATTTGGTACTTGGTGTTTTCATAGTAAGTAAAATTATAAAAATGTTCTGAATTGGGCAACCTCTTCTTGATGTTGCCATACAAAACTTTGGTTTTTCACTATATATTTGGAAACTGTTCGAGAATGCGTCGACGTGAGAGCTCAAATTTTGTACATGGCGTTTTCATGAAAATTACAAATACAATTTCAAAAATGGAGCCAAATCGAGCGACTACTTTTGGTGTTGCCATACGAAACTTTAGGTTTTCACTATATATTTGGACACTGCATCACGTCTCGATATAGAGGGCTGAACCAATCTGGCGGCAACTCCTTCGTAAAATTTGCTACGTGGAGCTTTCAGCTCGAGAATGCGTCGACGTGAGAGCTCAAATTTTGTACATGGCGTTTTCATGAAAATTACAAATACAATTTCAAAAATGGAGCAAAACCGAGCGACCACTTTTGGTGTTGCCATACGAAACTTTAGGTTTTCACTATATATTTGGACACTGCCTCACGTCTCGATATAGAGAGCTGAACCAATCTGGCAACTCCTTCTTAAAATTTGCTACGTGGTGTTTTCAGCTCAGATTTTGTATATGGCGTTTTCACAAAAATTGCAGATTCAAATCGAAAATGAGACCAATCGGGCAACTCTTTCGTAGTGTTGCCATACCAAAACTTGATGTTTTACTATATATTTGGGCGCTGCATGAGAACGCGTCAATGTAGAGAGCTACACTCTCCCACAAACAGACACAGAGTGAAACCCTAGAGAACGAAATCGCGCGATCGAGCCAGATGACAGCTTCGAAAAATATGATAACATACGCCGTCGAATTTGTATAACTCAAAAGACCGGAGCCGTAATTTTAACCGTCTATAGAGAGTAAGGAACACCGTTTAAGGAGTTTTGATCATTGCAACAAGTACATAGTTATTAAAACGAAACGATTTTTTTCCGTCCTATTATTTTTTATTAGATAGAACAAGAAAGGCTATTTTTGGCATCATTTTGTGCAAAAATAATTTTTTTTTGTTTTTCAAAATTATTTCTCTCCAAAAACTGCTTTATTGCACTCTGCGCATCCGTCGCAAGTTTTACTTCATTTTGATTTCCATTTAGACTTATATTATTAGGAATTGTCTTCTCTTTCAGTCGCCTTGATGCTCAGGGTCATAAGTCCTAGTTTTCAGAGCTTTGCGTAGTATTATTTTTATTCAGCTCCTTTTCGTTGGAAATTATTCAAAGAAACGTCAAAATGACCGCTACTGCCCTTTAAGGTATAATATTGACATTCTGCACATGGATACTTAATAAGCTCTAAAAAATCTTAAAAGTCACATAACCGGAATTGAATTCAATTTTACCTATAATAGATGAGGATTCGTACACGGTCCAGAAATATCAGTCGCCGTTTGTCGGTGTCATACAGAAGGTACATTATTATTAGTTTTTTACAGATTTACTAAACAGTTATTATGTTGGGCTGGTAGAAAATAAATTAGCTTCATTTAAAATGCAGGTGTGTCTCCAAAGCATCTTTATCGGTGGTACCACGTGCTTATGAGAGCACACGAATTCAGTTCATAGATGGCCGATTGAGCGTTCAAAATTACCAAAGAACAAAAGGAATTTTAACTTTGCTTTCCTCATTCCTCCTTAGTCAGGTTCTAGTAGCTCCTTTATTTTTGCAATCCCATTTTCAATTCTATGCTATCCTTCAATATTTTCTCACGTGCCTTTCTTTATCGATTTGCTCTGAATTCAATATTTAATTTTTTTCGTGCTACTTTTTGTGCCAAGGTTGAATTCAGTTTTGTTTTTAAACACTCACATATCGAAAGAACCTTCTTTAAAATTTTTTATTTATTACTTACCTTTCTTCCTCTATTATGGCTTTTTCCACGAATTTGGCCGTTTCTTCGGAAGTCAATTAATGTAATCGTAATTATTTTTTCTTGTTCAATTTCATTAAGTTTTGTAATTAAAGACGTTTGATATCGTGAATTTCAAAATTAATTAAAAATAAAATTACGCAATCGGGTTATACCGATGTAAGACATATTTCGGCTTTTATGCCAGAAATTAAATTCTGAATTGAATTCTCAAAAGAATAGACTTTTCATGGTCTGCACGTGATGTGGTGCAGGTGTTATTAATTTACCAGTTTCGCTGCCTTTGAAGAGATGGTAAGGAAAGGTAAGGTTCAGGTTAAGAGTAGAGGCGTCTAGCAGTTTGCAAATACAGTAAACAGACTTGATACATCGTGCCTTAAGGATGGGTATTATAATTTAATTAGAATATGCTTTGAAATCTTTCGGAGTGGTGGAACTGTTTTTTTTTCAGATGTTTAGTTTCCTGTACGTGACAATCTGAAATAGCACCATCACCGCAGAGTAAGTGTTTCCATTATCCGTTATATTTTCAAAACATCTCTTTACTACAAAATTTCTAGATGCTAAGACACTAAGTTGATATGTCTATATACTCCTCCATATTTTTGTGTAGATTAGACTCCAAATCACATAAATTCAATTTTAGAAAATTTTACTCAAACTTTCCAACTTCCTTTTCCTTAGATATCTCAACAACAAAACTCCAGGTAGCTTGGAATTCGCCATTTTATAGGTCGAAGCTAATTAAAGATACTCGACTGGGTCGAGTAAATTCACCAATAAAATTCCTTATTTTAACTCCTTCTGGATATACGATCAGAAAGTCACAATACCTCAAGGCCATTATTTAATTTCTGAAATAATAAGAATACTTTTTTGCAGATTTATTATAAACCTAGTCAGCCTTTGATGGGTCTGAGTGGCCCTCGGATAATATCTAAGTTACTGGGGTAAATGCAGGATGTCTTTGGATAAGCTCTCTGTCTACAACAGAGTGTCTCAGCAGTAGGTTCCCAGGCAAGTGAGAATAATGGAGAATGAGAGGACGAACCTGATAGCAGGTCCGGCTTAAGTTGTACCTTCCTTGGACCGGAACCAACTGCATGTGTTGCCACCTTAGTGATCGGATATATCATCAAAGTGGATTACTTGCAGGTGTATAAACCTTTTCCTTGGTGGACCTTATATAGGAATTTCTCTGGATTTATCTTGGGGTTCAGAAGAAAGCAATGAAAACAAAAATAAGGTTGTCATCATCACCGGCCACAGCTTGCTTCACACTCATCTTACAAAAATGGGATTTACTGACAGACCTGAGTATCTGTCCTGCATGAAAGTGGAGATTGGAACAACCGAACACTTTCTTTTGGATCAGGCTGGATATACTAGGATCTGATCTCCTACCTATCTATCGATGAGCTGAAATGCTTACCGCACCTAGGCATAATGCACTTTATGGTGGTTTTGGTGAGATTGTTTGTTATTAGCACATAGGTTAGCACAATAGGCTGCCTTGGTCTCCATGGTTGGGATCTTCCTTTCCCCTGTCTTAAGAAACAAAAATTTTAAAATAATGGAAAACAGTAAAATCTGATGAGTTCTTTAAAAAAAAATTAGTATTCGAAGTCCAAAAATCAGTGAGTATGCAGCAGATATAAATAAGTCCCAAATGAAATTTTATGTGTCAAAGCAGTATGGGCAGTAAAAAGTATTTCTTTTAAGCTTTCTACAAATGCTCTATAGATCTTTGTATATTATAACCAAACCCAAGTTTAGAAAATCGATCCATAAACAAAATTTATACGGAAAATTTATTTTTCCTTAAAAATGCTCAATGGGTCAGTAATTATTATGTTCGGCTTACATTTTCAAACAGAAACAAACACAGCCGAACCATAGAGAAATAATTAAATAGCACTTTCCGCTTATATTTTAAGTGAAAAGTGTAACTCTCCTTCATATAAAAACTAGTTCCTAACTCCTATTTCATATGCCGAGTATCTACAACTTCCTGCCTTGCCATAAATTATGTATGTATATCAAAAATATCATACAGATCTCCACCCATAAAATCCATAAAAAGGAGTAAATTTTCCACTTAATTTCCTTCATCATTTTCCGTACACAGTTTTGCAACAATGTTAATCACTCTTAGACCATCTGGCATAATTCATTTACCTCACAACAGCGACATTTATCTAAGGCTTGAGATCGATATATGTATGCATGCACGCCGAATGCAGAAATATAGCCATAAAGACGAACTTATCACAAAACTCATAAATTACGTATTGATTTCAGCAATTAGCGCAGATTCCATGATCTGTTTATGTTTTATGCTCACCTGAAGTATGTCAGCGTTTTGAATCACGATTGTCAGCGATAATTTACAATTCATTGCGACCTTCCCTGTAGCAAGAAGAAAACAAGCCCGCGGAGAGGTCGCGATGGAACAAAAGACATGTGAAAAGTCTTACATGATTTTTTTAACCCAATTATCTCGAGGTACTTTATTTAGTGGTCACAGATTTTATTGTGCTTATGTAATCGCTATTTCTTGACGAAGCATGTAAAAATACCTGAGACACTTGACAGTATCCATAGAGTCCCTAGTGGAATTATTTCAATCGCTGAGAGACGAGCGTTGGCAAAGATCAACACTCGACAATCGGAAAGAGTGCCATGTTTATTTCGTTTAGGTTGGTTCTTTTGGTCAAAAGAGAAAACTCAGTGATGCAGAACGAGTCACATATAATACCTGTATGATATGCATAAGGTGTGCCAATAATTATGAATTGCAGCAGGAACAGCATTCGAAATTTGTATTTCATTGATTTGATGCTCACCGAAGAATGAAAGCATAATTTACATAAATACAATGGCAGTTTTTACACTGTTCATTGAATAGAGTGCACTGCGGTGATATTCTGAAATATCTTCGTACAGGTATAAGATGCATCAGAAATATTTTATTGTTAAATGTAAAGCTTCATAATTCCGTTAAACATAGACCAAAAATATTTAAGGCACACTAAGGTCACGATGTACCTAGCAGGCAGAAGCTACATAATATATCACCTATTGTTTCAGATGTAAATCAGCCGATACAGCTGAGTGTTCCGGCCATTGAGAAAAGTACAGATGACACTTGATTTGGAATGTTAAAAAAAAACTGCAGTCAAAATATCCAGTAACCCTAGAATATCAATTTTAGTACCTATACTTGACGTACGATGGCGCTCTTTGACTTTCGATAACTATTTTGTAAACTATGCTTTATTGTACCTAACCACTAGGATAAATTTAGATTTTTTTAATTTAACGCATTAAAAGATACATAATCAAGGAAAAAAACCATTGAAAATGTTGATTTGGTATTTCCTTACATAAAACTAGCTAACTTCCCCTTCTTAAAACGGGTTTGTTTCTTAATTTTGTAAATTTTCATTTATTTTTTTATTTTTTAAACTTCCAATTTTTTTTTAATTTTTTTAATACTTATTATTAATTTTTTTTTTTATTTTTTTTTCATATTATTTTTAATAAAAAAAAGCATGCTGGGATTTGAACACGTTACAGACAGAGTTTCGGCTTTTCATAATTTCATTTGATAATACAAAAAAGTTTAAGCCTAATACTGCTGGAAAGTTCTTTCACTAAAACCATCCTGTCCTCTTAATGAAGAGCATCAGGGCTTGTTGAGGTAAGTTTTTCAGCTCATCCACATATAGGATGGCAGATCCAAGTGTATCCAATATTCTCTATGTAAAAGCCGGACAAGCACACAGAAAGTGTTCGGCTGTCCCAGGCTCTCCGTCCAGGCAGGGCAGACACTCAGAGCAGTCAACATCTCCCATCCAATTTGAATGTAGATGAGGCGATCTGTACCAACGGATGAAGCCAACCACAACTGTGAATTATTTTCTTACGACTCCAAGAGAAAATTAGAGAAATTCCTATTGGGTCCATCAGGAAAAGTTGTATGCACCTGAAAGTGCTCAGGTTCGCCCTGGCGAAAAGGTCATCCCTTTCATTCCCCATGATCCCCATATGACCAGGAAACCACTGAAATTTTACTTTGTTGTGGATAAATATCTTATCTCCGAACGATTGCAGTCCTTCAGTAACTTAGATGTTATCCAAAGGCCACTCAGAGCCATAAGGGCTTGATAAGGTGCTTCCCTCAGCTCACGATTACCTTTCAGGAAAACGCGCAGATAAGCGCCGCCCAAACCGAAACTCTGGTATCTTTGCATCAAGTGGGATGTGGGTGAGAGGGTTTTCCCGTTCCAGTCCACACGGTAAAAAGTAATGGGATGAGCCAGTTCACCCGTTCTCCCAACATGCATATTAGCACAATCTACACACAGCCCTTTCGGCATCTGCTTGAGTGACAAGATCCAGGGATGGCAGATTAAGTAAGACCACAAGGGCAGCAGTAGCCGTAGATCACATGGAGTCTATAATTCCTAGGCAGGCAAGCATTTGCAGTCCCGGCAGCTTTCAGATCGAAGTCTCCACTTCCGTCCTTGGCTACCCTACGCAAGAGACATATGTGAGCATGGGTCTAATAACTGAGGTGTACAACCAGTGCACAATTCTTGGTCTTAAGCCCTACATGCAGCCATTGAGCGAAGATCCTCATAGCTGCATTTACTTTTTCCGCATATCAGCTAGTCAGGTAGGCCCTGAGGTACTTCACATGAGGAGATAGTTGCAGAATGTGTCCATAGAGTACCCAAACTTGCGTCTATTGGAGAAGAGCACCGTGCTGGTCTTTGTAGAATTCACTGTCATATCATGGCGGGTGCACCAGTCCTCAACAGTACTGAGTCCCCGTTGCATGAAGCCACAGGCCGCAGCCATGGAGATGAGCAGACGAATGTCATCTGCATTATTAATACTCTTTTGTTCTCAGCACATTCCAAAAGTTTACTATAGGATTAAGTTCCGTTAAATTGGTAGGCCAGACAATTGGGAGAATATTTTTAGAGTAAGGAACTTTTTTCATGGAGTTTGCTGTCTGACTTAGCGCATAATCTTGCACCAAAGTATCATTCCCGTTGTTCCATAAAGACGCCTTAATATAGCAAACCAACATCATTTAGTACTTTCAGGTACTAACTCCGGTTTCTCATACTCTCTACAAAACAGAGAATCCTCCATCATCTTCATGACTAATTGCACTCCACATCATGACTGAAGGAGGCTGCTTAACGGTTTTTTATACCTATGTACAAAAATTAAACCTTTCACTCAAACGCCTTCGCAAGAATCTTGCAGACTCCATAAGGATTTGAAGTTCAATTCATCACTGAACAGAATCTGTTCGAATTTGCAAAACACTTTCAAATAATTATCACTGTGAACAACGGAAAAAGAAACTCAACCTTCTTCCAATCATCAACTGTGTTTTGTCTGAGCTCTTCCATGAACTTTGGCAGCATTTTTTCATTAGCGCTGTTAGTTTTGCTGTTTTTTTCAACAGCATTTTAGTCCTGCCTCCGAAGCTTGTTGCTTGGAGTTCTCGTGAAAAAACTGTTCCCTCCAGTGATAATTTTTTTTTTATGTTTCTTAAACCAGAAAGCGTAGATAAGATTATACCAACGGTTTTCCATTCTTTTTTTCCCCTCCATACACGCAATTTTTTCGTTTAGTTAGAACTGGCATGGATACAGCCACCCTTACATTTTCGAGCCAAATATACAACGATGCAGTGACTAACCCCATTAATTCTGCTTATTTAACGCCACAATAAATAATGTATCTATGGGGTAAGATTTTACGCATTCTGAAAAAAAATTTTAAAAAGGGGTTCTATCGCATAAAATTACATCAAAATTATGTAAAATTAAATAAAATCATGATTTTTTTTTATTATTCTTAATTTAACTATGATTATCTTCATTTAATTTATTAAAAATCATTTTTAACCAAATTCACATTTTAAAAAGAAAGATCACTCACTGAGGATGTAATGTACCTCAACGTAACGTAACCTCGTCAGGCTGGAAAAGCTACAAGAGTTTTAAATTGCCATTAACAAATATATATATAGTCACCAAGGTCCCTCATATTAGTCTTAAGCCATAAAATTAATAAATGAGCGCACAATAAAATTAAAATTACAAATTACAAGTAAATAAATAATAATAAAAAAAAGAAATTAACAATTTAAATTTTAATCTATACGTGCAGCCTTGAAGAAATTATCAAATGTTTTCCAAAAGCTCGAATAAACTCGCAAAATAATCAATTAAGCGTGGAAAGCGTAACCATGCCTATGTGATCCACCACAAAACCACTATTTAAAACCTAACAAATACTGAACACTAAAAGCCCGACGAAAATACGGGCAACTTGGTGATGAGATGTCAACACGAAAACTGGAAAGGGGTTTCTTCCTTTTTTTCTGGGCGAGCGGGCTGGAAGTCAAGACGGAGAGAAGACAAGCTGCTCGAAAAAACGTTATTCATAATTTTTTACAAGTGACTCGGCCTCAAAATTTTAAAACAAACTGCAGGTTTTTTATTGGAGCATCCTACCGATATCATCAAGGCAACAGCAAAGGATGGAATTTTAAATACGCCTGCAGACCAGAAGAAGTGCCACACGTTGTTGTTCCTGAAAAATGTCCATGGCATGGAAGGATAATCTTAATTAATATCAATTCAAGTAATGCATCTGACTTATCGCACTAACTATACTAACCTAATTCAACACGTACAATAATTTGTAATTAAAACTTATCTAACAATACCTTTCAGCAAAAATTTGTTATTGAGGACGGCCGACCGTAGGGAATGATATCATATAAAATTTTAAGAGGGATTGTGATGAAATAATAAATGTAATCGTGAATTTCACAAAACCCAGTGTGATTATTATTTCAGTTCAGAACGATCTTAAATTTTCTTCTGGTTGATGTGGGCCAAGCCTACCCCTAGCATACTTGGCTTACAAGGAGGTAACAAATGCAAAAGGTTCAATTGTGAACAATCACTACCAATTTTCGTGTAAGTAAGAATGAGAACTAACATAAAAATAGTTTCGTTAACAAATAAGTCGGAGCCAGGAAACGTTTTAGTTTTGTGGCGACCAGAAAAACCAAATTTTTCCCTTTATTATTGAGTAGTTATAATAGTCCGACCCCATACTCGTACAGTACCTACATAATAAGAAGGCTCTTTGATAAGTCAGTTACTGTGATATAGATGTCGCTTTTATCTCACGAATGATTTTATGTTCTCATCTTATTTCAATCAAACCTTTTTTTTCCGTCACTTCGTCTTCCACCTCAATATTTTCCATACTAAGTACAAATTTATCTACTTGATGTACCGTTACAACGTAATTATGTAGCAAAGTCTGCAAATTTCATTTATTTCAGAGTTACCTAAATCTAATTACATACATACAAGACTCCGATATGTTTGTTTTTGACACGTTATTACCTCAGCCAACTACCCTTTTACGCACAATGGTCGTGGTTACGTATTTCTGTCTATCATGGGCCCATAAAGAAGCACACGTTACGAAACATCGACGTTCCAAATTTAGCTATATTACGGAAATGGGGCAACGCAGTGTGAAAATTATGCGGGCATAATGTCATACCCGCCAGGTAATATTTCTATTTGGTGCCTATATATGTTTCTATATAGGCTCTCTTACAATTGATGTGCCAACAAAGTCAGTGCCTATAAATGTGTCGATTAAGGAACTGCATCTACTGTGTGCCGTCAGATGTGGCCACATAGTGAGAATCCATAGTCTGTGCCTATAAATGTATCGATTAAGGAACTGCTTCCACTGTGTGCTGTCAGATGTGCCCACATAGTCAGACCTGCTATTCAGTGACTATATATTAGGCTGTTCTCCCGTGCGCCTAATATACACATACCTTTAACAAATCGAGTTCTCTTTCCATATTGAAGACATTTCTTCCATAAATGCATTAAGAAACTGACAGCGTATGTTAGTTCTTTATCAATGGTACAAAGACATCGCTCTTTGAGCTAGATGCAATAAACAAACCATCAATATTGTTACGAGCGTGGCCTTAGTTCGTTATTTAAAACACAATATTTCAACAATCATTCAAAAGTTCTTCTTTTATTTAACTTCACTGTTTACTTTTATAACATTTACAAACAATTATCGAATCAACTCTTTATATTTATCGCTAGTACTGTACTTCTAATTATCGCAATCCAAATAGTTTACTTCGTTCACTTCATTGTCTGAAATAAGACTCGCCTCCTGGATGTAAGAAGCGCCGTATTTATAATCTACAAATTATCCTAGAACCTTTCCGAATATTCCGTTTATAGAACCCAAGGCTTACTAAGATGTTCCTAGCCTAAAGCTGTTTCCATTTCCAACAGATGTCGCTTGTGTCACTTAGTTGCTTGTAACGAAAAGACACATTGGGGACATTTAATTTGTGATAAAATTATTGTTATACTCTTTTTTAGTCCATTATACCAGTAACTTCCATTACTAATAGTTGTGATATTTGAAATGTTCTTGGGAACATCTAATAATGTTCTACCATCTTTCGGTAAATAACCGAATCCGCTTTCACGAAGAACTCTTAAAAGATTTTTCAAGGCACCGTGTGATTTTTTGTTTTTTTTAGTCTTAAGCCGGAAGTCGCAGCTCTTCATTATACATTATACTTTGCGAATGACAGTACATGATACGCACATGTCAAATATAACCATTCAGAGATTATTCCTTTATTGACACATTTCTTACTGAGGAACTTTTCTGGGCACATTTATGTTTTCGTGACCTACAAACTATGCCTCTAGGAAGAGTGTCCTTAAAGGAAAAACATATGGAAACATTTAGGTAACTATTCCAAAATTGGAAGTAACAATGAAGCAATGGTACCCTTGTAGGCACTGTTACTATATAGGAACTTTCAGAGGCACATTTACGAATTCATAACTTGTGTTGTGCCCATGGAGGTATTTATCATATGGGAAATGCGACAAAATATTTTCGAATCAACGATGTTATAGTGACGTCATGGGGTGTAGAATAGAAATTCAGAAACATTAAGACACAAAATGTTTGTTGGGAAGTTTATCCTTTTTTTCTAATTATGTGCAGTTTTCATCATGATAATATGCACAGATTTGATGCAAAGTTGTACTAACTTTTCGTGTCTGAACTCTGAAGATTTCAGTGGTAAACCCCTTAAAGCATAATTTAGCGATAATTTTTAATTTTTTATCTAAGCTTTATAGGGTAGAAAAAGGAATTCATCTATTTCTTGGCAAATGCAAATATCGGACCTAGAGCATTACGTAGTCTCAAAACAACTGAGTGAAATATTATTTGTGGATATTTACATTCCAATGGTCTTTATGTGAAAGTCCTGTTGTCACCGCAACGATTGGTTGACGCTCAAGTGACTTAAGCTAAGATAATCATTATTGCTAATGTATTCTAATAGTCCGTCGATATTTTTAAATCAGGAGCTCAATATTAAATAGACGACAGATCAGATTGTCACATTAGGGTAGGCCTTTTGTATAACATTTCGGAGTAAGCTTTTATTTGAAATAACTAGCAAGAATACTCAAAGCACGCGCATTCACCATCTCACAATTCTAACTATACCAAAATGGCAGCCTGGGGAATGATTAAATAAATCACTACCCAAATAATTCGTAATTTTTCGCCTCTTCAAGTAGCAGATCCATTAACATACTGACACGAAACATGTATACAGGATGTTTCCGCCATGGTGGTCCATAGTACAGGAGATCATAGTACCCACCTAAATAAAAAAATGTATAGCAGGGTGGGGGGTCATATCAACCTTTTCCGGGTTACAGGGTGATTAATAAAATATGCAAGATTTTTACAAATCACCCTTTATCTTAAAAAGTGCACGGTTTACGGTCACCATCAAAAGCTACTTGTTTGCAAAATTAATGGCCTTTCCAAGGACTGCTCAGTCATACTTAAGAGTTTTTTTAAATAACCTGTTTACAGTCACTAAGTGTACAAATTATCTTTGAGAATTGCTTTGAAAATAGGTTAAAAGCTTATAACTCTTTAACGGCTACAGATAACGGATATGTGAAAATTAATTACGAAAGTCAACAGCTTACAGATTTTATAAAAAAAGTTATGTTAACTATATTTTTATATAAAAAAAAGAAATCAAACTAAAAAAAACTGGTAAGAAAATCCTCAACTTTTAGTTTGGACCACCATAAGCCTGAGAGGAGAGAACTATAGAATGAATTGAGTAGTCATTGGAAAGGTCATGTAGTTCCTCATACAATGAGCTTTTGATGGTGACGGTTCACCTTACACTTTTTTTAGATACCGGGTATTTGGTGACAATGTAGGATAACTTCTTAATCACCCTGTAACGCCGTACCGGTTGATATTGCCCCCCCCCTGCCATACAAAATTTTGTTAGTCTAGGTGAGTACTATAACCTCCCTGCCCTATAGACCACCATGGCCGAAACACCCTGTATAAGGGACACTTCACAAATATTTCTGGACCGCAAAAGGTGTACTAAATTATTTTATGGGATGGAGAGAATTAAACAAATAATCCAATAATCTGCAGCCGTGTGATATATGGCTCTTCGCACTATACAAACATCACAAAAAAAATCTTCATAAAAACGCTGCAACCTTATTCACTTAGTGCAATTAACAAGAAGGTGCGTGCGTAAATTTTACTAAAAACCTGTCACCGAAAAGAAGGGAAATTATTTATGGCCAAGCAATAAATCGAATCTAATCAAGGAATATTTACATACAAGAAAGTGATCCAACTACCCACACCCAGTTAAAAGTTAATGTCCAGCACAAATCACCGTAGCAACCAACAATTATACGCTACTCAAATAGCTCGATGCGAACGCCATAATCCCAGGAAAATGAGCGCCAATTTGCGCTAATTAAAAATAAATCTGTCAGCTGAGAACGTGAATTGTTCCATGCCTGGGAGCCAACACGGTGGCAATGCGAGTGTTTGCATATTTTTGAAGGTTGTTTACGATGCAACGCACTGCAAAAACAAGGTGAGTGCGCGAAGTACTTCGCGACGATAAAAACACGACTTCAATGAAGTTTGCGCAACTGAATAGAACTGCTCCAGCGATACAGCCAAGAAAGAAACAATGAGGCTCTTCTAGCAGAGATATTGTGAAGAAACGAAACGATACCAGATATGAATGGGATTCTGTTGTCGCGATAATGGAAACTCCGTTTATAAACTCGTCGCTGACACTTGCTTACAACTGTCTTCATACAAGCTGTAAATCTGCGGACAACTTATCTTGATCTGAGGCGATTAGAATGGGTATCAACACCTTTAAGTAGGTACCGTCACAGTTGGGTGTGAGTATATATATATGTATGTAGGTATATATAATATAGCATCGGAGGCTCCCTGATTTTCTCAGCTTAGTTCAAGGAGATTTTAAATGACACTACATACAAACAATACTAGTTCGCCCGGCTGCACTACCCGGTATGAGCCATATATAAAGGGATTAGTATCCGAACGCGGAAATGACAGACCGCAATAATTCAGATATCAGTCAGATGAGAATGAGATGTTGAAATAATACGAAATCGTGTGGGTCTTAACCCTTTTGGCAAATAGCGAATTTTCCAACTATGCAAGTTATGTAATTTAGCTCTAGAAGGTGCTGTAGGTGTGGCACTTGATCGGCAAACATATAGCAAGGAACTTGTTTCTGATCAATGGACGACTATGGGGGGACTAGTGGGTGATGTATAGTATGCCGTTAAGACCTAATACAGTTCTTTCAATATCTTTAATTACCCGTCATTTATCAGTGATTATTTGTGATTATTTCAGCTGCAGTTGAGAGCTCTATCTGTTTTTTGTATTGAATTCATTTGTGAGAGGATGGTGGTCAACTTGTGGTTATATGGTAAAAAGTAGAACAAAAACTTACAAGGTCCAACAAAACTGGATTGGATTTGTTTACATAACTATAAATGACAATGTTAATGCAAGAGTAGAGACTCAATATTTTTCTGAGCTAGCAACTACTCTGAATCATCTGAACTAAGATGAATCAAATATGGGATGGTCCTAAATAGGCTAGAGGCATCAATTCAATAGAAGAATATGAGGCGCCAGAGCTAAGTACATTACATTAATATAGCTTAGAGAGACAATATTTTTCAGCCTCAAGGAGAGCCTACGTAAAATGCAAATGTAGCGAACAACAATATACGAACTGGGTACGCCAGAAACTTGGTAGTTATAATTTTCATTCTAGTACTGATAGTCATGGTAGAAGAGCGAGGAGTGCCAGATTGAATGGGTCCAAGTATTTCTGATACATTTTGAGGAGACCAAGATATATGGGCTTCCTTAGCAACGGAACAAAAACTAACACCATTGCCATAAGCTTTTTTGCTAATGCAAAACACTCGAGAAATATACTTCATACTTCATGAAGTAGAAATCGATATGTATGCGAGCTAGTCCGATTCTCTAAAATATTTTATATTGATTCTTATGGAAAAGTGACTAAACATTTTATTTATTTAGAACTTCATCAGCGATCTGATAACTGAGTTTACAAAAGTGAAATATAACCATAAAATGACAAAAGGATACATAACCACAATAACGATAAAAAGTATACATAACAATAATAATGAAAAAATATGTAACTTTAGATAAGCTGATCTCTTATTTGACATTTTGAAAGATGAAAGTCAATGCAATGAAACTGGCGATTAAAGAGACGAGACATTGATTAAACCGGCTCGTGCATGCTGAGGAATAACGAAGAATTCACAGTTCCTCAATGAGCGCGGAGGAACAGATATATTGAAAGTATTTAAGAGCTCAGGGGAGCTTATCACTCCTTGTATACACTGAAATGCAAAGATAACTCTGGAAGTTTTACGCTATTCTAAAGAGAATCTTATAGAAAGAGTTCAAGCCTATCAACATATGGAGGCAGACAGGACTGGCATACTCCAAAATGGATCTAACGAATGTGCAGTAAAGGATCCTCGTTATGAATGGATCATTAAACTATTTTGACCATCTCTTTACAAAATTTCAGAGTAGCATTAGCCCTGACCACGATTGAATTAATATAATCTTAGATTGAATTGTATTAAATAGAAAATGCTTCTTAAAAAAATTCGATTCGATACAGATTTGATCTAATCGAATTCACCTGTAGGCCTGAATATCTTTCAATGTATGTACTCTCCTTGGCTAGCGATGCATTTATTGCAACGTTCATTCCGTGATAGGAAACATCTCTGGAGGGCTTCTTTCGGAATGGCCTTCAGCTTCTCTGTCGTGGCCCCCTAAATGTCGAAAAAGGTGTCAACACGTTTTCCTTTTATTGCAGTTCTTATTTATGGAAAGAGCCAGAAGTAGCATAGTGCTAATTCTGGAGAGTACGTTGGATGTAGACAGACAGCATTTTTTCCCCCAAAAAAACTCGCATATCAGAAGCGAGGTGTGGCACGGGGCGTCGTCGTGATGAAAGAGGAACCCATTGAATCAGTTTTCTGGCTTTGCACGGATCCATGGGAGATGTTTAGTTCTTCCCTAAGCTCTCGAATAGTCAATCGCCGCGTTTTTTAGGTCGAAGTACTTCCCGATCGTTGCTCCTCTTCAGCCGACTCATTTCTTATTTTAAAGCGCTCATACTACCAGTAGGCAGTCCTCAGAGTCACCATATTATGGCCATACACTGATTTTGACTAAAAAACAGACACGGTAAACATGACCTCACTCTTCCTATCCTGGAAGCCGACTAACAAGTCACAACTTGTTCAAATTTAACACTGACTTTCTCAAATCAAACTATCAGACGGATAACTTCAAATGGATGTAGCGTCAGCAGTTACTGCTATACTATAAAAATCCATTCACCGTATTTTTTGATCACACCTCGTACAACTAGGCCCTTCCCTTGCCATATGTAGTTAATGCAGTGAAAATATTTAAAATCAAAGATCTTTAGGTATCACAACAAAATACATTGAAGTAAGCCATCCTTTTGAATGCTTCATTCCAAAACTTTATATGCTTGCGGTCTACATATACCAAATCGTTTCTTATGTTTCAGTTTACAAATAGCCGCAAATAAATATATATTTAGTTTAAAAATTCTAACAAAGATTTATTATATACAATTTTTTTTTTTAATTTAGAAAACTGCACAAATTCAATGAAAATTATATTAGCTTCAGCTCTAATCTAGTAAGTCCGTCTTCAAGTTTTCGAAAATACCAATTTAATTTTTTAACCCTAAATTTTAGTGTCGGCTCACTGTTTTTATATATGTACTAGCTGGCCCGCCAGACGTTGTTCTGCTCTTTCCGGTAGGTCCCGCGATAAGCTAAATTTGGTTAAAGTCTGGACAGAAGAGTTCGAAGGAAAGACGAGTATTAAGGAAGACACCCATTTTATTTATGCCATAAAGCCTAAACTACTACTAATATCCACACAGGAAAATAGTCTTCCAGTAATTTTAAGCTTGGCTCCTTACCTTCCTAAAGCCTACACTTACTATAATGAAGGAGATGCTAATAGTCATACTGATGTGGATGGTGCTTTTAATGTTGATACTGATGTGGATGGTGCTTTGGGTGTTGATATTGATGCTGATGTTGGCATCATTTTTGATTATTGCTAGTGTGATGCGAATAGTAAAATTTGTACGATGGGATTGATATTGATACTGATGAGGAGTTAACATTGAAGTCGACATTGGGATTGAACCTGACATTGAGGTCGACGTCGGTATGATACTACTATTGATATAGTCATTGACAGTGATTTATAATGATAAAAGCTTCTAATGACCCCGCTTAAAAACGATACAAAGTTAGTTAAAATCTTGGCGAGGAGAAATGAAGAAAAGAGATCCTAACCAAGAGTAAAATAGGCAAACATGTGCGTGCTGACAATTCCTTCCATGCAACCACAAGAATGTCCTTGCTGGGAGCACAGCGCAGCAATCAGGTCACAAATACACGCGGTTGTCTACAGTGGAATGAGCCAAAATCCTAAAATAAAGAGAGAATTAAATTAATTAATAAATCGTGCACCAAAATGTACATAATATAACAAACCAAACGTTTGAGAGAATAAATAAGCTTCTGAAGAGTCCCATGGCAGGGCCGAAACTAGTCAAGTATCGCCAAATAGGAGCCTACAAGGTATCCCATAAAAAAAATTTTGTTTAACCATTTCAAGTTGCGAAGTAATGCATCTCATATAAAAAAGAGCCCTACCATTTTACACTCAATTAATCTCAGCTGAGTAATAGCTGCAATAGTGTATGTGCGGCTGTAGTCCAAATATGTAGGCAGATTGATTCGAATTCATCGGATCGCGGCAATTATTACTCAGTTGAGAGTTTTTGTTTGCGAAATCGTAGTCATTTGATTAAAATAATTTATATACCCCAGATGAAATCTAAAGGGTATACTAAGTTTGTCATTCCATTTGCAACACCTAGAAATAATGATGTAGAGCAAAATGGTTTGGACACCCACGCATAATATTAAAAGTTATTTTGATTTTTGAATGTCTGCCCGTCCGTCTGTGCGCATGATATCTGGAGAACGCCTTCACTTAGTGAAATTTAGTATACGGACTTTAAAATAAGAAGTAAAATTAAGTTCGTAAATGGGACAAATTGGGCAACTCCTTCGTGGGATTACCATACAAAAATTTCATTATCCACTATATATTTGGACACTGCCTGAGAACGTGTTGATATAGAGAGCTGAAATTTGGTACTTAGTATTTCTATGGTAATAGCAAAATAAAATCAAAAAAGGATCGAATCGGGCAACCCCTTCTTTATTGCCATATACAAATTTAAGTTTTTTACGTATACTGTGAAAACGATCAGTACAAGATATTTTTGTTGTACTAAAAAATTTTTTAGAATATGAAATCTTATAAAATTGGTTATAATCTTTTTTTCTGTCCTACGAACAATTCTAGAAATATATGCGAAAAACCACTTCAAAAATCAAAATTGCTAGGATTGGTGACCATTCGAAATTTCACGGTCTTCTACCAATTCTAGTTTTTTTACTTGTTTTTAAATAATTTTGTTAGAAAAGATATAAAAATTGGATTACGGTTGGGAAGATGAGAAAGTAAGCTTGAGATTATCAGAAACCAATTTGCTGTATGAGTAGTAGCTTAGGGCGTAGGTGCTATTCAAAGCACACTTTTGTTTGTTTTACGTAAGAACACTACAAACCTTTTCGCATGTTAGGACTAAGTTAGGGCTTACTACTGTATGATCATAGTTTGGGATGTATTTCTCGAGGGTTTTGGCAGATGCCTTGTGTTCCGGAAACATATGTCTAGAATTTGAAATTAAAAAAAATCATCCGAACAAAAGGTAAATTATGGATGCTTTACATACAATTTATAGGGATGATGCACCAAGCCGTACATCAGCTTTTAATTGGATGAAAAGATCGAAAATGGCAAAAGAGCCAGTAACATCAACTTGGAAAGCAGCAGTTTGATGTTGTAAATATAATAGATCTGTCAATGTTCTGTAAGGAAGTAAAATAATAGCCCCAATTGTCTCTAATGATATGAAAAAAACCCTGTCAAATGGACAAGGGGTACTTTTTAAAACGAATATGTATTTTAATTTAAGTGGGTTCTCTAATACTTAACAGAATGACTGAGTTAATATGATTTCTATATAAGCTAGCACTTCCACTTCAGACCATTCTGCTATCCTATCCCACAGCCCAGGAAATGACTCGATATCAGAAGCCTGCAGAATTTCATTCCTTGGCTAAGTTTAATAACGTTGAGTTTAATTAGAGCATCGAAATTAGCACTCGCATCACTCTTTATTGTTTTTATTATCTGTATTGCTCCGGGATAAGAATCAGGTCCCTCGTAGAAATTCAAAAAACCGGTTTTATTGCTTTTCTAATAAGGTTATTAAATTATCATCTAAAAACTTTACGAAGTCTGGCAATACTGACGCACATGTCCACCCTTCCAATATGCGATACACTATGATCTCTGCAGACTGTCGATTTCCAGTTGCCTTCTCAAGACAGCTCATCCTGTTAACACTAGTACCAAAAGCTGCGAACCGAACTTTATAATTCTCACCTAGTCCGACCACTCGATCGTTCTGTATAAGACCATCTCAGTTGGGTAAGATTCAATGCAGAAGTCTTACCTTGAACTGTAAAATACCCCTCCGCTATACCCTCTAGCATGAGTTTTTGAATTCAGTAAAAGAAAGTTCAACAGAATCAGTCTTATTATCATACCTATATATGTGGTAAAAATTGACGGGACATCCAAACAGTGTACCTACCCAGTTAGATCTTTCAAACTCAACCACCTGCCTTAGAATCCTTGAATGAAAGTAACGGATTCGTCCTTTACATTATATTAAGGAGCTGTTTAGTAGTTGCGATTGTTGCTCAGCAGTATCAGTATCACATAAAAATATGATTCCAGCATAGATGATTCAAGAATGCAAACGGAATGGGGTTTTTTTTTAAACTCATTGAGACTTAACTTAAAAACAAATTTACTCTAGTCATTTTTTAAAGTCTATCCTAGCCAGGCTTATTTACTTAACGTTTTCTTGTTGTTGTAACCAAAACTGCTCACTAATAGGCTTTCAATATCGATTTAATCAGCAAAAGTCTGCACGTCATTTACTGAAATGCTTAACCAGGTTAACTTAAGAATGGATCTAATGAGGTGGGCAAAACAATAGAAGACAATCAACTCTCAATGTTTTTGTCTGCTTTTATACAAAGTTCTTACCTTGATGCTGGCTAGACGTGTCTCTGTATTAAATACATGTATCTAGTTACCACGCTTTTCGTACACGATTGAACCGGATCTGAGAACATGGTGTAAGTGTATCCATATAGTATAGTATATATAGGTACCTATATCCATATCCTGTTAAGATCACGAGTTTTAATACTTTAGGTGCCCCTCTGGATTGCCTCCAGCAATGTATGTAAAATCTTATATAAGACGGCATTTTCCACAGTTCCATATCCATGATTACTCATTACCTTCGCAAGGTAGACGTTGTGCTCTGTATATACATAGAACACGGGGGACAGCTATTATACACAGCACTCTTGTAGCTGATTTGTGCCATTAGATAAAAGTAGCAAGAAATGCAGTGGGAACTAAGTTAGTACGCGTATAGACTCACAATCTGCTCCAACTACATTATGCTGGGAATATATGGACGTAGTGCCTGTGAACCAATGCTCATTGTTTGTCATTGATCTCTGGCACTGACAATCTATGATTTCTATATTGACAAATTTCCCTATACGCATGTAAGAAGTCCAATAGTTGAATAATGTTTTTCGCTACGAAGTGATTATCAGACCAGGTGTGGTATGTATTCGAGAGGAGAAACAAATTTTTCATCTAATTGCCGGCAATTATTCAATTAAAAGTAAACACTCTAAATGTCCAGGATTTAAGCAAGTGCGGCTAGAACGATTAAAAACACCTCAAGATACCAACAAGCAATTACGTTACGATTCCCGTTAGATTTGCATTTCCCCTTATAATGTTAGCCGACTCTACCAGTTTTATAACTATCTATACGGCAGCTGAGCGATTAACTTTGATTGCCCAATTTACTATCTCGAAACATTGAATCGATTTGTGTATACGAGATGCCGTTAAATCCGGCGCACTCAATCGATAACATGTAACGGCCTTAAAAGATTCCAATTTCAGCACTAGACTTGATGACAATGACACTGTCACTTGAGACAGACGACTCATTGGAGTTGTACGTGTGCCTAGGATTTAATATGCCTCTAGGAAGACTACATAGCTGCGCGCGCAGATGTTTCAAAGTCAAGTAAGTTTTAAGGCTAATGTTGCTGTAGTTATGCTTAAGCATTAAAATGCATTTACCTTGATTAGGACTGAAATGTCATTTTAAGGAGCAAACTGTAGAGGATTACCGGTTGCACTCTCATTACTCCCACGCATTATAACCCGCCAATCACCTTTGCTTTGCGCGCATATACAACACTTCACCGGCTCACCACAAAATTAATGTCGTCCAACAAGTTTTTCAGTGATTTTCAGTTGTGCGATATTTTACGAGAGTCCGTTTAGTTGAAATGCGTGCGTGCATATAATTGCAAGATTTAGTGGGAAATACAGAAATTTGGATCCAAGCTATATAAATCACCTGATTGTGTCAAAGCAAAGTGAATTGTTTCTCGTTTTCTGCATTATGAATGGTGAATGAATTTCGCAAAAATGGATATTGCGAAAGAACTGTACATTCCGAAAGAAATTTTTCATTCATTTACTAGGAACGTAGTAGCGTGATATAATGGTTTTAAAAGATACGGGAAATACAGATTATGTATATGTACTACAGGAAATTATAAATAAAAGAAATCTCCAATTTCAGATGTTATTGATTAAAGTCTATATCATAGAAATATTCACAATAGTTCGGAAACTATAGAGTTTAGGGTCTTAGTGACCCTAGTATCCGAATTAGAAAATGACCTAGTAGAGTATACACATTTTATATGACTGGGTAGTCCAATCCAGAATGGATCACAACATTAGAAATGATCAATAGGTCGAGTAATTCATATTTGCACGATCTTTCAAGGCTGTCTAGAAATCAACTCAAAATCACCACAGGAGTCCTATCCAGACAGTGCAAACTAAATAAACACATGCATCGGATAGGCATATCATCCACTAATGTATGTATATATGTTGTGTCTCGAAAAGGGTTAAACATCATACCACGTCTTATGCGAATGCGAGGCCATTGCATAATGTAGATTCCAGGCCTTTGGCTCATGCTTCTTAAAGCCTGCCGATTTTGAGGAAATCTTATTAAAAACATACTGGTCTTCCTAGGAGGGGTTGGATTGTTGGATGAACTATAAAGAAATGTGCACAATAAGCCAATGATGACTTCCGTGCAAAGGCCACTAGCCCCGCTTAGCTCTAAATCTAATTAAGATTGAAACAACAAAAGCGTATAATGAACAATTTCGCCTGTACCTACTGTCCTGTTTAAGTATCGATACTTCTGCTGAATTCGTAAATACTCTATCCATATGCACACATCGTTATAACAAGGTCGTGATAGATAGAGATTTTAATTTTATGCCCTAGACATACAGCGCTCCTAATGAATAATTAACGAATGACTCATTAGATGGTAATGATTCATTAGGCAACTGCGCAGTTACACAGCCATTTCTTTAATTAAGTTGTAGGTACCTACTCTCAAACTGTTTTTAACATACTTATGACAGCGAAGAAGCGAAATGGATCGAATCGACGCTATAAACTTTTAGTTTTTATTTATGTAAAACCAGTATAAATGATAGACACTTTTTTATTTAGTTTTTTTCTTGACTTTATTTTTTTTTTTGTTAAAGTGTCTTTTTTAATGTGGACACTTGCTCACTTAACGGCTCGATCTCATTCGTTGCCAGGGAGAGGGAAGGCATGCTCCTGCATACTATTGGGTCCTGCAAGGTAATTAATAGATTCAAATCAGTAGAATTACTCAGTGAGAGGATTTCTATCATCTACATCACACCACACACTCATCCATTCTACGTCTACACATTCGATCACTGAGACCTATAAAAAATTGATCACTTAGACAATTACAACTGATCATTTAGGCCCATCTAGATATTCGATCACTGTGCCCTCTAAATAATTGATCACTTAGATCGTAACTATAACACACACACAACCACACAAACAATCAGCAACACAACTAAACAAATACAATAAGGATTCAATATTATAGATTGACTATGCTATTCTACTTAGTATTATTAAACCTAAAGGACTATACTATCCACTCACAAACTTATAGATTGTTCCAAACTTTTTTATTTGTATCCACTTTAATTTTTTTAGCTAAATATCCGCACACGCAGGACGACTAAAATGTACAGTCGCAATTTCCTTATTTTCACCTTGATACCTTTGTGATTTATTCCCAGAAACCCGAATTAATTATCTTTACAAGCAGCCGCTCTTTGCCGCTGCCGACCTATACAGATTTGTTTCCGTTCTTTCGTTTCAAGGACACTACAGGAATGGTTAATTCGTTAGTTTTTATTACATGCGAAATAACTACGCCTAAGAGATCTAAGCATTTTATTTTGTTTTATGTTATTGTCGGCTTCTACCTTTTATATTTTGTGACATTTCTTTTATTTTTCAACGATGTAGAAATGAAAAAACATTATATTAAAAAGTATTTTGATAATATAGTTTTTGCTTTGTATTTTTTCTTATTATTATTTTTCAAATGGGCAGATGCATAGCGGAGCTTCAAATTTATATTATATGCCAAAATGCATTCAGTTCTAGCACACTTTTCATCATTAGAGCTCTAATTAAGGAAAAAAACATTTAATTAGTGTACTTCATTATGATCTGATTTTCGAGCCATAATTACGAATACTATATGACACACGGCATTTTAATGAATAATTAATACTAAAGATTCATTCGATCATGCTGTGTGCCTAGGGTATTAATCTCTTACGACATTCTGATTTGAGTGACGTATTTATACACATATTTGAATAAATATATCTTTAAAAATGTAAATGCTCTAACTACTGACCACAATGCTACACAACAACCCTCTCAATCTTATTTACTTTTAAACTGATTTAAGATCCGTACTTTTTCGTAACCAAATAATTCGGCCGAGTTTTTTGATATCTTCTTTCTATGATGTATCCCTAAGCGCAAATCCTCATCCATTACGTATACGAAAATTTGTTTTTAGGAGTATCTGTAATATGTACATCCTTCTTTATAAGCTGATGCAGTTGATCAATATAAAACTGCATATTGTTCATGGGCAAAAATAAAAATCATAAGGGATTCAACGAAACAGTGAATTGATTGCCAAGTAGAAGTAGAGGAGAGTATATTCCTTAAATGAAAAGTGTTTTTTCTCTCGGACAAAACACGATAACTATGAAATTTTATACATGTTCTTCGACTGTCAGAAAAACATGACAATACCCAAAGTGCCAGATCGGGTAACCTACTATTCATGCCAATTTTACTTCTAAAATTTTGGGATCGATCAAGGATCATATCAAAATGTAGTCCAAACGAAAGTATCGTACTTTTCTACACATGGAATTTAATTTGATTCCAATTTTTGATCCAACTCTCTCTTACGAAATCCAGAAAGACAAAATCCAGAGTGACGAAATCCAGAAAGACAAGATCCAGGAGTGACAAAATCCAGAAGAGACAAAATTCAGAAGATATCTGGAAAAAATCTAGAAAAGATATTCGGGTTGGGTACGAAATCCAGACACAAAATTCAGTGTGACGAAATCCAGAAAGATAAAATCCAGAAGAGATGAAATTCAGAAGTAACAAAGTCCAGTAGAGACAAAATCCAGAAGTGACAAATCGAGAAGTGACAAAATTCAGAAGAGACAAATTCAGAAGAAATCCAGAAAAAATCCAGAAAAGATATTCGGGCGTGCGAACAACGACGAGTGTAAATATGAAAATTGCGAAGCGAAGTTCATGACATTTTTAAAATTATTAATTATAACAATATTTACAATTTCGGGATTTTGTCATTTCTAAATTTTGTCACTTCTGGATTTTGTCACTTCTGAATGTTCTCATTTCCGAATTTTTTAATTTTTCTGGATTTTGTCACTTCTGAATTTTATTCTTCTGGATTTTGTCATGTTCCCGGTGTAGTAATTATATGGTTAAAAAAAATTAACTACATATACAAGGTGTTTCACTATCGGTCCGTATTACTGAAGGCTTTGTTAGCTGAAATGGAGACAAGCAAAAAATTAAATGGTAAGGGTGGTGTTGGGACGGGTAAGACGCGTCGTTTCGGCGGTAGGAGGTGTATACGATTTTTAATACTTTTTCCACTTTACACCCACTAACTTTCATTATATACACCCTATTAATGTGAGATTAATGATTAATGATAGCAAACCATCTAAGCTAAAGAATGACCAACTAGTCTTCATGACACCTTCTATTGGAAGTTGTAAGACGTCAAATTGAAGTCAAGTCAGGGTGTAAACTGGAGAAAGTACTGCAAATCGTATACCCCCCTACCGCCACAACGATGCGTCTTAGTCCACCCTCACCTTATAAGTTTTTGCTTGTCTTCACCTCAGCTATCATACCCTTGAGTTATGCGGACCGATAATGAAACGCCCTGTATAGTTAGTAATAGTGATAATTACTTCCTTATCGAACCCTATAGATAATATCGTACTTAGCATCACCTTTTTAGGTATCCATCTCAATAATTTTATCTCTGATCTCTTGATGATTCAGCTATATACATATAGCTCGCTTCTGTTCAACAAACTGCAAGTTCAGAAACCTCTAATTTTTCATAAAATCACTGAAAATTATTTTTATTTACAAAAATTAAAAAAAAAATAATCTTAAATCTTAATGAGATACAACTGTTCATGTAAACGTCATCTACCACGCCCGCGAGTTCATTACCCAAAGTAACCCTGTTGTGGCAGATATTTTGTATGAACTTGAACTTGTATGAAGGTGAACAACCAGAATTCGAATTACTTCTAAACTTTTAACAGATGCAACGCTGCGATAGATAGTAATCGTTAGTCCTTAAATTATTGGCTAATGAGACCAATTCTAACAAATCGCCTAACAGAGATAATAGTATGTTTCTCTTTCCCAATAGGCAAGGAAAACTCAAAGACCTTCAACTCCGCTGTAATATCAATGAACCTTTCACCTCATTTGCTTTGCACATAGGCCGTCGACATAATACTTATCTCGATAGCATCGAAAATTGATCGCCTCCAATTTCACAAAATTGTTCGAGTAGGCTGAATTCACCTTATGAGGCGCATTTATAAGATCATTTCACTTTCATTTATTGTGCCTTCCCTGAACCAGAGCGAGTACAATTATAGCAACGGCAGTTATCATTAGCATTAAGAGTCGAAGTGTCTTCCATTGATGACCTTGAATTACATCAATTGCCCATCCGGCTCCAGGTATAACAAGTTAATGAACCTCGCCCTCGGACTTTTGAGGAAATCAGCTGGAATACACAAGCAAAGAGAAGTTTTTGCGTAATATCACGAAGCTGTTTACTTCGATACTAAATATATACTTTACGGCAATATCAAGGTCATCTACAGGTACAGGTGTGGTCGAACCACTTCTTTGTTTTTATTCACTTATAATTTCGAATTATTGGCGCTTTGCTGTTCTTCCCACCAGCTTTTAGTGGTGGCACAGTCATTGAAATCCCTCGACAAAAACACGACTTACTTCCGTCAATGCATTGTGGTTCAATGCTGTACCAGTATTACCTGTATAACTCTATTGGACTTCTCTCATTACAGTTGCGGGTACTAAAAACCACTAATCAAATTTTTTCTATTATTATTTACTGCGATTTAGGTACCTCGTCTATAATCATCTATCCTAATTCGCACTAAGTGATTGCGGTTTAAGTCATGTGATTATAAAGCGAATCGGATGTTGATATCTACCCTCAGAGCAACAAACACTTTGAATTCGTGGCCTTTATAAATGTTACAGTAGGTACTGAAACAAATCGATTTAGCAGCAAAATTAGCGACCGCTTAAATAATGAGGTTAAGTGCTTGATTAGCACATAGCTGAATTTTCTCTAGTGTCCCTATATTGTCTGATAAAGTAAAGCAATTAAAGCAAAAGTAAAACTATGACCGGTATGATGGCAGTCACAACGGCAATAAACAAAGGTTTAGCCGCCAGGTCTTGTTGTGTACAGCAATTCAATATAAAACAAACCGCCTATAACTGGTATACGACAGGTGAAAGGACAGCATTTGAAATTGAAGGCGGCTTCATAAATATTCTGGTTAGGACACTAAAGATTTTTGCATAATTGATCTCTTCCGACTTGGAATTTGTGTAAGATTTAAGCTAGTTTTGCAATATACCGCTGTGATTGCTGCCAATCATATTTCGTAAAATATATTGAAAAATATGGTGTTAGTCGGTTTTCGCATTATCTTAACCCAATTTTGAAGACATGTAATAAAATTAGTAAGCAAAGCGAAGTTTTAGTTTTTGAGCTAGTGATATTAAATGTCCTTCCAAGGGATGTATTTTTCAGGTCGCTCTGGAGGGGTATAGTTTCCTGGAAATGAACAGATAAATTGGATGCCAAGTGATTTTTCCTGAGACATAAGGATGACTTTCAAAATTTAATCCAAATTTTGATATTTAATCAATTTATTTATCAAAAATAAAATTATAGTTTTATGATTTTTATTCAAAATAAGCCAGAGTAAAATAAGGAAATGAAAAAAAACTAATGGATCATAGCATTCCCCAAAACATTATTTTAAGATATATTTTTAAAACTAAAGCATTAAAAAAATTTACTTAGTTCCTATTTTATCCCAGAACGTCCTCTCTTCATCCCATCTTTAAGGCATAAATCCCAGGTAAGAATATTGATCCGCTTTCATTGCATTCCATGGAAATCAATCACAATGGGACATGAGGTCTTGAATTGTCGCCCGAATTTACAAACTTAATTCTAGTGATGGCACTTCCTCTTCATAAAAATTCAGGTTTGTACTAAATTGTCTGCCACAACAGGGCTAATATTTGAGTAATTTACTCGCGACTGGGTATTATTACTTGTACACGAATTTTGAACTATATGGATAAAAAATAATTTAAAATTGGGAAAGGATTTCATGATAGATAAATAGGTTTGAAAAATTGTAGTTGGTTAAAAGTCACAAAGAACGATTAAATTCAAGACAAGATATGACCAGATAGTGCCTATAAGTAGATAAATATTCAAGAAACATGCTAGCAAAAACAAATTAAATTCTTCCATTACTAATATGATGAATAGAGTCGCACAAATTTACGCAAATTTTAAGGGATCGGAAAATTTATGTGATATAAAGGGGAATGCCTATTATAGGCTCGACATCAACAGACATGAGATATGTCTTAAATGATCATAATAATACTCTAAACATATTTTATTAACAATATTTATTTCAATTAAGCGGGGGAAGGCTGGGGGAGTCAAAGTTTGATCTAAAAACTTTGAGTACCCACACTCCTATACTCGGAAGTTTAAATATCCATCCGCATACTCACTTTTTTAGTATTTCCTTCTTTTTAATTCGAACCGAGGTACTAGATTTTTGGCACATTTGATTGGCTTTAACTAGATAGGGTTACGTCCGATCGCAAAACGAGTTTCACTGCTCACCTCAGCTCATTACCAATTACAATTCGTAGAAGAAAATTTTTCTTAGCATACTTTGGTGAGTGTTATGACCCTCGACGAGGGGGAGAGGCACGTTGTTCCAATAAATATAACATGTTGCATATCAAATTAAAGATCTCCCCGAGTACTATCGGATGGAGTACTTTCTTTTCCGATTCACCCGAGAACCCATTTTCATGCATTTGGGTCAAATACACCCCAGGTGCTGCATTTCGCATATAATTTTGCAGTTCTTTGTGAACATTTTCTTATAAGAAGTCATTTTCCACAACTTAACAATTCCATGCAATTACAAGAAGTAGAGAAATCTACTTTTTCACCCAAGAACGTAGATTAAGCTACATCCGATCGCCGAAGCTTTCCGCTTAATTGAAATAAACATTGTTAATAAAATGTATTCTGAGTAGGTGTCATAATCCATCGTTTAAGATATCTCTCATGTGTATTGATGTTGGGCCTAAAGTTGAAAAGTAGGCATACCCGTTTACCCACTGCACCTACTTTATTTACAAATAATTAAATTTTAACAGATATACTTGACCATTCCATTATTAAAAATTATTAAAGATCAAAAATATTAGCAACAAAATGTGCAGAAATTCTTTGGTATTGATTCGGTAATAATTCTTCTATCTCCCTTAACTGTAGTGACCTGACGATTTCACTCCAGGTCATTTAAATAGGTTGAGTGAGTTCTGATTTCACCTTCCCAGGGGTTAATTTTCTGTCAGATTTTCAAATAGTTTGAAGTTTTACAATTCTATACTAGCTTTGAAGGGTCATCATCGTGGTCTTTATTATGGTTAAATCTGGTTTATTTGTAGTGACAATCCTACAGTCTACTCTCTTTACTACTAATAAAATTATTACCGTCAGATATTTGTAAAATGTCGAATGCGTTAGTGTGATCCTTCGAGAGGACATTTTTTGAATGGGTCACCAATCCCCTCGTAGAAACTTCGCCAAGGTCTCCTCTGGGGTTTTCTTAATTATTCATTATATTCAGCAAAGACATGCTTGTATTTTTTCAAGCTCATGTTTTTTGGGCTCTGGCAAAACAACTGCAAGGATTTCTTCACTTACTACAAATCGCAGTGATATCTGGTGTAATATCGTGAAACTTCGTTTTCATAATCTTCTTCTGTTATCGCAAGAATTTAAAAAAATAAATTAAAAAATTCAGGAAATTGAATATATTATTACTATTTTATTATAATACTTTATACAAAATTATAGTTTATATCATAAAGTTTTTTTTCAATTTTTTTAGCAACCAACATTTTTCTAACTGATTACTGAAACTGCATAGTGATAAAAAAATTCGTACAATTAAAGTATTTAATTAATTTAAATAAACAACTTTAACGATAATTTTAATATCTTTGAATTTTAAAACTTTTAATCATTCTCTTTATTTCAAGAAGTATTATCAAAAACTAACATGAAAAAATAAACTTGACACTGAAAACGAGACATAATGAAATAAATTCTGTTGAATTGCATTCTTTTTTCAGCCTCTAGTTTAAATAGTAAGCCTAAATGTATGCACTTAACAAGCTACTATTTCTCTAACAGCAATGCCAGATTATTAGAAAATTGTTTGTTTTGATCGACAAAAATAAATATATCGTCCAATGGCACACACAATGTAATTAAATAACATTTCATGGGATTTTATGCCGTCGAAGGAACTCTAAGTTAATTTTTTGGAAATTTTCTGGAAAACTTTTACTCGGGCGGTAAAAATAATCAAAAGCCATTTTATAGATCATTATACACAAATACTTCCAGAGTATGTTGAAAAAGAGTCCAACTCAAATACAGCCTTTTTTATGATTGACCAAAATGTCGGTTATAAATCAAATTTTTTAAGACAACCTAACTTCGGTAAAATCTTTTAAAAACTGCGTGGAAAATGTAGATAAGATAGTGTCAGCGAAATTGAAAGCAAAGTCAAAGAAAAAATATCCGTGCAAAACCCTTTTAAAAACGAGGACTTTTCACTTTAACCATCTTTTCCACTTGATACTCATCACAATTGACCGAATTTGAAGAAAAAATCAAGACATGGGAGCTGCAGGGCAACAGCTGGTAACAACTTTACATATACATAAAATTTAGTAGATACTTAAGGCATATGTACAGCTGAAGCTCTAAATAAAGATAGAGTGCAAAAACTTTGCTTTTTTTTAAAGAAGCTGCAGCCTCATGTTTTTCCTGAACTGGTCAAGGACACAATATACAAAGCAGGAACTTCCGTATAATAAAAATTTTAAAAGATCAATAAATAATTGTGTGGGTCCCATTGTCAATTATATTTATTCCGTATATTTTCCAGATGCCTGTTTTAAGGCATTCACAGCCTCAGACATCGTTATGAATTATACTTCAATCGGGCAAAAGATAAAATTAAAAAAACCAATAAAAAAAAAGTAAAAAGCTAGAAATGTTCTAAGACCAATTCTTATGATACCCTAGATGAATGCCCGTATTAAATTTCGTAGGGTCACCGATCTATGCAAGTTTGATTTTTGAAGTTGTTTTTCGCATATATTTCTAGAACGGTTCATCGGATAGAAAAAATGGTTATAACCAATTTTATACAATTTTATATTCCGAAGAACTTTTCAGTACATCAAAACTGACTGACCGTTTTCACAGTATCCGTAAAAAATCTAAATTTTTATATGGCAACACTAAGAAGGGGCTGCCCGATGTATTCCATTTTTGAAATTTAATTTTTTAGTATAATCATAACACCATATACCAAATTTCAGCTCTCTACGTCGACACGTTCTCAGGCAGTGACGCAGTGTCCAAATATATAGCGGAAAACGAAATTTTTGTATGGCAATCCCACGAAGTAGTTGCCCGATTTGTCTCATTTTCGAACTTAATTTTACTTTTAAAGTCCGCGTACAAAAGCTCAGCTCTCTAAGTATACGCGTTCTCGTGCGCACAGTTGGACGGACAGACGGACGGCCATGAAAAAATCAAAATAACTTTTAATATTATGCGTGGGTGTCCAATCCATTTTTCAACCATCATTATTTCTAGGTGTTAAAAACGGAATGACAAACTTAGTATACCATATAGATTTCATCTCGGGCATAATAATTCTGTGACTACATTTGAATCATCGTGGTAACATCTACTAGTATATATTTAATCTCTACAAAGAGATAATAATATTGATTTTCTATGAACCTTATATCAAACTATTTGTTAAAATATATTTTTCGAGCACTGTGAAACGAGTTTAGTAAATATTGAGATAGTAGGCAAGATACAACCAACTGATTGTATCATAATATATATATTTTCTTCTTACAAATAATGAACACATTCATTAATTATAATATAAAACAATGCCGGTCGTCCAGTTAAATACTGGAACAAATAAAACTTAACTGTCCCGAGATAATTCACATATAACTTATAATGAAATGGGTCTTTTTTTCAAAACAAGTTCAGTTCTGTACTGGAATAAGATTTGTATCCTGTTTTCATTAGCAAGTCAGCATTTGTCAAATATAGATTCGATTAGTGAATATTGTACTCTACTTAACTTCAAAATGAATTTTTCGAATAGTTTCAGTATTGAACTAGATAATCGATAAGTTGGTTGTATCATGCCTATACCATCTCAATGTTTATGAAACTATTTGTTAGGAAAACGATAAATGTCGACGTCAGGAAGAAGGGAATACATTAAAAATACCGATAAGCAAATATCAATAAAATGTTGCATCCAAATTTAAGAATAGGGAAAGAATGTGTTAAGAATAACTTTCAGAATAGGCAAAGGTTTCCACCAGAAAACTATAACAAATTGTTTCCTCATCTCGAGAGGAAAATCTCATTCTCGTTACGTTTTCGGCCAGATGTGTTCACTGGGTAGTGTCTGTTGATTTCTTCCAATATGCGAACTGGTCAGCTACAATAAGCTAAAAATAAATGCAATCAGATATTGAATATTTGTGTATAGGTATCTCCTGCAAATTCAAATCTTCTTACTACTTGCGTCCTATAGTGCTCCTACATGGCTTCAATATTCAGCGAGAAACCGTCTGCATCAACCGCTATCCAAGCCTTTAGCGGTGCTAAGTTAAGGTTTTGTGAATGAAAAAACTAATGATAAAACTATAAATAGGAAATATAAATAGTAAATAACGCAACATTTACCTGATCAGCAACGATTGGACCTAAAAAATGAAAATGAAATGAAAAATTGAAATAAATGCGTAGAAATGTTCTTGTCTGAAACACAAGTGGAACTTTTCAGCCTGCTTGAGATTTGTTGACAATGTAAATCAATGTATAAGAACACAATTGGAGCTTTAGCGTTTTTGTCAGCTTCAACCTGGCTTGAGATTTGATCAAATTGCAAGTTTCAAGCCCAATGGCTACCAACTTGAGGGAATTTTTAATGTTGCCAACTGTGCGAATGTTGAATATCAGATTGGAATGGCTTCTGTTGACACATTTGAGAAGTAAACAGCTACCAAAAATATTAAAATGGAAGAAAAATTCTAGAGTTGGTGAAAGATAAGTAGTTCCTGTGGGATATAAAAACAACTCAATATTATTTTTACATATAATTGGTAAATCTCGAAATCTATCCAAATTGGCATGAATTTATCGTAATTTTGGAAAATCGGATGCATTAATTGTCGATCCTTAATAAAACCTCTCAACATAAATAAATTATAGTAGCAAATGTCAAAAACGCTTGTTCAATTCGGCCGTATGAAAGCTGCAATTGTGTTTCAGGCCTAACAACGACACAATGATTCTATTGATGGAAGTGAATGGATGTGTCTAAGAAGCAACAACGTCACAAATAGTAAATATGTCAAATTATTATCACCTCTTCTGGAAGAACAATGTCATAAATCGTTCATAAAACGTCTTAACTTCAAAAGTATTTACCCAGATAGCTACAACTACGAAATGTCACTTTGTGTAAAAAATACTTTATATATGTTAAACCCAATACAAAACTAACTTCTAAAATTTTAGAAAACTTCAAACACGATTTCTCGAAAATGTGCCTTTTGCACTTAGGTCATTGTTCTACCGGAGGTGCCATATATTTATTATTTAATATTTCCTTTACACCATATTATAATGTATGATATCAAGTTGTGTAACATTTTGTGGCAGCTAATAAAAGTTGGTCTTCATTAAATATGGATATTTTCAGGATTGTAAATGAGCGGACTCAGTTATCATATCAACTCATCGCTCAACTCAAGATTTGAGTCCCCTCAATCATTGAGTCCGCTCAACAGTTGAGCGGAGGTTCATCGCTCGAAATTTGAGCGGACTCACTGGTTGAGCGGACTCAATCGTGAGCGGACTCAGTCTTGAGCGGACTCATTGCTTGAATGAACTTGAGCGGACTCACTGCCTGAGCGGACTCATCATTTGAGTAGAGCGGACTCAAATCATATTTTAAATAACATAAAGAGAATCTGATTTAATTAAAATTGTAACTGAAATTTCAATAAAATAAGAAAAACTTATAAAAAAGTCATTCATTATATTATATTTTATTAATTTAGCTTTTGCTAATTTTCTTAGCCAACATTTTTTCTTCCTCCTTCCTTCCTTATTTAAAATATGATTTGAGTCCGCTCAACTCAAATGATGAGTCCGCTCAGGCAGTGAGTCCGCTCAAGACTTGAGTCCGCTCAAGTCCATTCCAGCAATGAGTCCGCTCAAGACTGAGTCCGCTCACGATTGAGTCCGCTCAACCAGTGAGTCCGCTCAAATTTCGAGCGATGAACCACCGCTCAACTGTTGAGCGGAGTTGAGTCAAAATGTGAGTCCTTTACATCCCTGGATATTTTCACCATATTACTTCATTTTTTTTAAATAGGGCCATCTCACTTCTCTTTGTAAACATTTCGCGTTTTGCAATAACTCCATTTTTTTTTTACTGAAAATAAATTTTCAGTAACAATTACACACAAATAAGTCTCTTTTAGTTTATTTACCTTATAAATATTTAAATACCAAACATTTCCTTAATAGATGGAGAATAAAGGAATTATAAGAACTTTTATTTTTAAAGATTGTATATAAAATTAAATAAAAGATAAAGTCAACCATCTCGTCCAGTTTTTGAAGTGGGAACCTTCCGCTATCCGAGCGACTGCTCTTACCACTGAGCTAACGAGAAAGATGCTTTTCCCTCTCCCTTTTTTCTCTTGCATTTATGATTTAATTTAATATCGTTAAAAACAAAAGTTCTTAAAATTCTTCTATTCTTCATCTATGACCGTTTCTAAAAATTGTGAATCCGAGTCCCGTACGGGTCAAGATAAAAATAAAAAATTAAAGTTTCTTTAATACTTTCTAATCCCTAAAAAATAGCTTTTGACACTTCGCCGATAAAATTTCAGACATTACAGAAACAAGATGGCGCTCATTCCCGTCAATAATTGGGTTGCTTGTCCTACGATAATTTTATTCATGATATTTTTGTACACAATAAAATTATTAACGAAAAAGTTAATTATGTAATCACCATTTAAATATATTTTGTTTAAAACACTTCCAGTTTCACTTTGAGTTAATAATTTAAAAGAGAGTTGCTAATGTTGGTTAATCTGGTAAATCGTCATTTCGATTGTGAACCTTGCCAGCAAATATAATTGTACAAAAAGTTTTAGCAAACTTTAAGTTGAAATATAATAAATAAGTGAATAGTGAACTACACACTAAAATCAACGAAAAAACCGCTAAAAGATATTGGAGCAATTGTCAGAGCCCCAGACCAAATTAATCAGTCACACTATCCTTTAGATATTAAATAATTTTACACTTGTTACAAGGGATAATTTAGTTCACAACAACTTTATCCTTCAAGAAGGCAATGTACCTATAATATATTCATACTAGCTGGAATGTAAAGAAATATCTGCGTAAAATTTCTGAAGATGTTTTGAAATAACTGCATCAACCCTCATTCACAATGAAACCCCCAATCACGATGATGTCGGGAATCTTTGACAATACCTTAAATCAAGAATTTCAGTCAAAATAAGAAGATTACTGGAAGAGACATGGAAGGATATTATAAAGGCCTAGAGTGGGATTCCTAGAGAAATATTGAAGAATCTTATAGATTCAATGTCTATTAGAGGACTCGAAGCAGTTATTGCAGTCACAGGGGGTAAATATAAGCTATTAAGTGATGGTTAAGGATCTTATTTCTCTTCATGTTAAAATGATTTTTTTAGAGTTCGGAAAGTTTAAAAAAACCATTTCATCCTATCCAATTAATTTTGTATTCAATTAATCGTATCAATAAAAATAGATGTCACACTAATTTTTTCATTTAGATTTTTCCTGTGTTCTTATGGGCTATGCAAATTCCGATGAGACTGTTGTAAAATAAATTTGAACTGATAAAAAATTTAACTACAACGGTTATATCGATTTATTCCTCTCTTCTTTATGACAGCTGTATTGTCCAAATAATTGTGCCAATTATTATAAACAGAATGTATGTTCGGCAGAAAAATAGAAAAAAATAGTTTAAGTTCAAATGAAACTACAGGTACATGTACCATATACGAGTACCTACTCATTGAACGACTTTGATAGAAAAAATTTAGTAGCTGATGCAGGATTTCAACAACGCTTAAAAAACTCAAACCTCAACAAAAAAAAATCCATAGAAAATTTTCTGAAACTCGTCAATGCTTGCATAATTCTCTGGGCATTCAAATATATAACAATTATTCGAGAATTATTCAAACTGTCTACGAAGAATTATTGTCTTTTTTTATTCTCTCAATATGACAAATGGTGCAAGTGGCCAATTTTAGAAACAACCTCCTAAACAGAAAAAAAATAATAATAATAATAACAATAAATTTCAATTCCAATTTTGAAGATTGTTTTAAATCAAATTCTTCTAGGTCCCGTTCATGGCCCACACAGTTAACCTTTCCAAATTTATGCAATTAAACTTTTTCGTATTGTTCTCAAAAATTGACTGAGAAAATTCATAATAATAGCGCCCCCCTACAATTAAGATACCACAATTCAATTTTATCTCATTAATGAGCGAATTATCTAGTTAACTCAGGTAGATTGGCGTGAATTTGTCCAACTGATTTGAAGAAACCATAAATTGACAATCCAAGGTCTGCAACTTGTCTTAAGGCTTTTTAACTCAGAGCCACTGTTAAAAAGCTCTCCTCATCAATCAAGCGGAATAATTTCGCGTGCCAACATTTTATATGAGTAATTTGCGTGTAAGACTGATGTGTGGATCATTGAAACCGTATGCCTAATTCAAAAGTGTAGCTGAACAACTTTAAAAAAATATTAACTGTATAATTACAATCGGAGGTTATGTAACTACGAAAACAAACAAAAAATCTGATAACTACTTGAACTACTTATTGTTGAAGAGTAGCAATTTTATAGCTGTGTGATTGTTATCAGAAACACTGATTTTTCCATGTAAAAACACTTACATGGCTCAGATGGAATCACGCACCTGATTTCGGCAGGTATTTCCAAGAAATTGGAGAAAATATTACTAATGTTGAAAGAGCCAGGATTGTTTTTGTTTTTAATCAGATAATTTTGACTTAATGAAGCTCTGAAGATTTTCGGTTCATGTCATGTATTTTTTGCAATACAGCTCAGTATGAACTGGGACAGAGTTTTTTTATTTGCTTTGTTTATGATCTGAATAAGATCAGTGGTGAATTAGAGAGTGTTGTAATACGGATTCTTGGGAGGGATACCTTTGATTGAATTAAAACATTCTAAAGATATGATTGAGCAGTTTCGAGTTTTTTTTTTATATTTAAAGCAGGGGACAGGAAATTCTAAGCACGGAGGCCAGAGCGGCCCTTTGTACTGTCCTACTAGAAGCCCTTTGACCAAAACCTATCTGTCTTCTTAATGAAGATCATCAGGTTTTTATGAGGAAGGCTTTTCAGAGAGAAGGGCAGACCGTAGGGTATCTCTCCTGCTCCCGACGAAGGCCGGACAAGCACATAAAGAGAGTTCGGTTGTGTCCGGCTCTCCTTCCAGGCAGGAGAGACACTCAAGGCTATCACCAACTTTCATCCTTGTTAGATGAGTTTGAAGTTGTGGCCGATGATGATGTCAACCAAAGTTCAACATTGTTTGCTTCCGAGTACCATGAGAGGTTTCGAGGGTTTAGACTCTGCTAGAAATGTAGTCTCATGCAATACTCATGCCGTAGAGTTAGTTGGTAAGATTTGCATTTGAAGAACTATGAAAATTTGGGCTTATTCGATATAAATCATTTTGGATAATCTGCTCTGAGGTATACACGTTGTTTGTTGCCTGCAGTTTTTGATGCGCACAACTTAAAACATACGACATTTTGTGAAAAGTTACAAAGCTGTTCATAATACATAAAAGGCAGTTATTGCAATGCCCAACTCAAGACGAAATAACAGGGCATTCACCAATAACATTTACCGAGATGTCAGTTGACACAGTTCACAGTCGGATTTGCCTATTTTTTTCAAGAAGTGAAGGGAAGGGACCAGTGACGGCGCGGTACGCCAAAGGACATCCAGTTGCCTGTTTTCCCACTTAAGCAGATCCCCTTTAAAGTGGCTTTTTAGTAGGCCAAATGTCGGACAGCAACCAGTATACGGACATTTAGCTCCGGCTTTAGCCAGTTCATCCAATTTTCCATTACCGTCCACTCCTTTGTGTCCAGGAACCCAAACTAAGGTTACTTGATTGTCTCTTGACTGGAGATTCAAGTAGCAGCTCCAAGCTAGTCTCGACTCAAAGACATGAGATTAAAGAGCTAGGAGTGTAGTTTGGCCGTCTGAACAAATGTTGATGTTGGAGTTCTTGCACACCTTTTTTAGGCTTTCCTGGGCTCCAACCTCTATAGCATAGGCTTCCGCCTGAAAAATGGAAAATGATGCACCAAGCGGAATGGATAGTTCCACTTCTGTACAAACCAACCCTGCGCCTGTTTTGCCATCCTTAAAGGATCCGTCAATATACCAGACACCTGGTAACCTCTTTCAAAGGGAAGTCTTTTAGCTGTAGTATCCGTTGGAGCACCTAGATCATTAATGTTGACCTTCTCGAAGATATTGAGATGACCCACTCTGGAGGAAGTGCGATTTACTGGCCTTTCCTTTCAGAGCATACTAGCCGCTGCTTCCCTCTGAATAAAGAAGTAGAATGACTGTAAGTCAAGAATGACTTCAAGTGCTCGTTGAGGACACGATGTGAAGAGTGGCGTCTAAATATGTATACATCTTATCAAGCGTTCTCCTGGTGGTTGCCTGCAATATCTTAGGCTAACAGACATTTGTCCCGTAAGAAAGTATGGATCTGACTATGCCCTGGGAGATCTATACGGTTATTTTGGTGTTCAACCCCACTTTACCCCGAAAAGTCTGTGGGATGAGCAGAATTCCCCACATGGCTTTGTTAGTTATAATTTTAAGGTGGGAATTCCAGGGAAGCTTGCTATCTAAAATTATGCCCACATATTTTGCTTCTTTGGAATATTCTTTTGCAATTCCATTTAATTTAGGAGATGGGATCTGGCGACTCCTTATACACATACTTATTCACAGTTTCCTAACTTCTAGAAAATTCTATGTGGAGCTCGATGATCACAAATCTCCGCTCAAACAATTGCAGCAGGAGTCCCCCTGGCCTCATGTTGAGCACAATACTCTTCAATCTCTACACCTCAGACCAACCCGAAAAGGAAAGTGGCACAACTCTCGTCTTCGCAGATGACACCCTCACATATGCCCAATCTCGTTGCCCGCTTTTAGCGGTCAATAAAGTCAACCTATAAAAATAAATAAAATTGAGTTTACAATTTATTTGTGCGATTTCATCGTTACTGGTTAATACCAGTTGAAAGTAAACGTGGCTTAGTAGGCTAGTTATAAATTGATAAATGCAAGAGGGAAAATCATCTGTCTCGTTAACTCAGTGGGGGATTAAACTCCTGTATTCGAAAACGTAGCACTTGGCGAAACCGCCAAGTCGCTAAATTCAATCGAATCACGGCCATCTACATTGGTGGAATAATAAAGCACACGCAAAATGCTAAATATCTAGGCGTAATCTTCCATAAACTCCTACGATTCAATAAGCATGCTAAAGCGACCATTATCAAAAACAATTTCGCTTACAACCTTATAAGCCGTAGGACGGACACACAACCCAGACAAAACTACTAATGCACAAGCAACTAATAAAGCCTGTCATCTTTTATTGCTTTCCCATATGATACACAATTTCCCTAATTATATGGATCGCTCATAAGAAAGAGTCTTAGAGGTTACACAAGCCTTCATAGAAGAACTAACTGAAAATACTATCGCAACGAAGTATTGTATGAGGCAGCCATTATAACTCCTGTCAAGGAGTATCTGTTCGATCAAACGAAAAAAACAAGTCGAAAAAATCCCTATACACCCAAACCCAATCAAAAACAACTTGCCAGATGTTCTCATACCGGGAAATTTCAAATACCTGCGACCCTTGCTTTTGGCATAGCCGAACGCTAGAAACATCTACCTCCACGAGGGTAGAGGATGTTTCTATAACACTAAAGAGGACTAATACAGGGGGTAATCCCAAATAAACTTCTCAAGAACCCCGGAGTGTCTCTGTTAAAACCTGCCAGTATAGGAACCTGTTAGTCCTTACCTTCCTAAAACTCCCAAAACATATCCAATCTTTAAGATCTTTACTCCCTCCCAGCCTCTCCCAAATTAAGTAACAAATTTGGCGCAGCAGCCAGCTGTAGGAAAAAAGAGCAAACAACAACACGAGAAGTGAACAAAAAACCCAAGCAAGGATCAAAAAGAAGAAAAAAGGACATTAAATCAAACTGAGGACCAAAGATAAGCCCCAACGCCCTAAATAAGACAAACCGAAGGATGTGAAAAATCATCAAACTAAATTCAAAGAAGGAAGACAATGAACTAGTTTGAAAGGCGCAAAAGCGCTTGACTTGAGTCGTTAGAATTTAAGTGCAAGAGTTACATATTGGAGATAAAATTTCTTATCAGAATTTCTTGTGCTTATCATTTTTAGCCGTGCTCCTGATCAACTTATTGGATTTTCCTCGAAGATAGCAGCCTTTCGTCCTACACTGTAACAAAAGTTACAATGTGTAAATCGTATCCAATTAACATGTTGTTAGTTTCCATATTTTATTTTCATATAATTTTTAATAATAGATACAGGACCGGCTGTACAAATGACACTATATGAACGTATTTACATTTAGAAACTTTCGAACACAACCATAGCCCAAAAACAAATGTTAATCAAATTTCAATGGTCCTGTATATTTCTTGTCATGCATCTCGTCGCGTAGCTGGAAAACATATTAATTAATCTGAAAGGAAATTATATTGAGATATGAAACTGAATTTTGATTGCATGTCAGATCGTAAAGTCGAATTAACAACGCCGATAATATATTATCCATATACTTGCCGGCACCACCATCATCGAGTCTAGAGGCACGAATTAATCTTGTTGTTTTTTTTACAACGTCCGATTGTAATGCAATGTAAACGTTTCATAACTTGTCCATCGGCAATATGTTTCCCAATCCAGGAAGGTTGATACATTTCTATGAAGCTCCAGATATAATACGACATGGTTCGGCACCCATCTATCCCTTCGATCTCTATCTGATATCAGCATAAACTCAAAGGTGAGATTCAGTCACTTAAATGAATTATGACGACAACTTGGCCTTCAAACACCTGTAGTTGTGTCGGTTGAAACGTATTCTTACCGGAGGCTATGTTTTAATTATTTAAAATCTACTTCAATATATTTACAATGGAAATGTGTAACTCGTGAGTCATGTAAATGACTCGCTTTTTAATGTTTCACTAGCAGACACCTGATCCGATTATCTGATCTGACACCTGATCTGGTTATGCATTTACATGTTCGTAGAAACTTAACTGCAGGAAGTCGTAAAATTATTAATTTTATATTGGCGCGACAGAAAAAATTCAAGACTAATTAATCTTTCCATTCATACCATGTTCAAAGGATTCTTTTCATCGATAATGCAGTTTGTTTGTCGATATTCGACGAGCATACCGTGAGTAAATGGGAAAAAGAGCTGGCCTAATTCGTGCGCCATATCCTAATCTCCTGTTCACTTCACATTTGATGCATTCTTTGAGGCCATTTTTCTCGAAAAGGAAAGAAATTAATATTTTTTTTGCTCTGCCTTGAAAGTAGAAATTCTGCTCTTTTTAATGAATCTAGGGACGTGCGTTCTGGGTCCATTTTTTTCGAAAAGGTGAAACAAAATTATTGCCGAGACTTTGCTGTGACCTGAAAATAGAAATTCCACTCTTGTTAAAGTATCTAGAATCATGGATAAAATTTCGGCACTTCTAGGTCTTTGAAACTATTTTTGTCGAAAAAGTAAAACGTTTCATTTTCTGGATTTTAGTCGCGCCTGATACTAAAAATTCTTTCGAATAAATATCGGATAGTGGATTAAATATCTGTTCTACTGGGTCTAAAATAGAGTGCCTATCCTCTGAGACCTTTTTCACTTTCTCCATTTACTACTAAACAACTTTTCAAAATGACAAATTGGAGGTAATAAAAAGTGAAAATGATGTTTTTATGAAATTGAATTCCAACAAACGAATGGAATGTAATTGAAAGAAATTTAATTATCATATTAAATTCAAAAGTTTAATAATTATGCATTTGATTTTGTCATTCATGGGAAAGAAGACTTCAAGCTTAAAAAACAGCTTACGTCTTGAGCGGAAGCTGTACACTCTCATTTTACAGCAAATTGTGCAGAGTTTGGTAAAATGCCGAAACACTTCGTAATTTTGTTGAAATACTGAAATACTAACAATTACTTTCAATTTGCTAAAAGTAAACACTTTGACCTATAAATAGAATAGTTAGCATTGTCGCCACCAGAAGCGTTGCTTATCTTAATATATAAAAATCCAGTATCACTGTTTGTACACGCTAATCTCCGAAACCACCCGACCGATTTCAATGAAATTTGTTGAATGTGCGGTTAGTTCCACCTCGAAAGATAGGACAGTTTTGGACACGATAGATGGAGCTGTTGTTGTGATCTAAAAAACTACCTGAGAATGCATCGACGAGGAAAGCTGAAATTTTGACGGCGTTTTGATAAAAATGATAAAAAATGGACTAAATCGGAGAACTCCTTCGTAGGGTTGCCATACAAATATTTCGTTTTTCAGTATAAAGGGTGTTTCCCACTAGGAGATCAATAGAGCAGGAGGTGATATATTAATCACCTAGACGAACCAAAAATTGTATGGTGGGGGGGGGGGGGGCATATCAACCGTTTAGGAGTTACAGGGTGATTAAGAAAAAAAGCTAGTTTTTCACAAATCACCCTGTATCTTGAAAAGAACAGGGCTTACTGTCACAGTTAAGAGCTTATTGCATGCACAACTTCATAGCCTTCCAAAGACTGCTCAACCAACCCCATATCTCTCTCCCATCGAGAATTATGATTGTCTAAACTAAAAATTTCGGATTTCCTTACCATTTTTTAATTTAACCTCTATTATTTTTGCCAAATGGTCTTTAACATACCTTTTTTTTTATAAAATCTGGAAATGGCGAGCTAAGGGAACAAATTATCGTTGAGAATAGGTTTGAAAATAGGTTTGAGAATAGGTTTAGAGCTAATAACTCTTGAAGGGCTTCAGATAACACATTAGGTGTAATAGGTCACATTAAAGAGGAGAGTCTACAGCTTACAGTTTTTTTTAAAAAAAAGTTATGTTAACGACCGTTTAGCAAAAATAATATAGGTTAAATTTAAAAAAAAGTTAAGAAAATGCAAAATATTTAGTTCAGACAACCATAATTCTTGAGGGGAGAGGGGTACGTGGCAGTCGCTAGAAAGGCAATGAAGCTCTGCATACAATGAGCCCTTAACTGTGAACGTGCGCCATGCACTTTTCAATATAAAGCGTGATTTGTAAAAAACTAGCTTTTTTTCTTAATCACCCTGTAACTCCTTAACGGTTGATGTGGTCCCCCTCCTGCAATACTATTTTTGGTTCATCTAGGTGAGTACTATCACCTCCTGCTCTATTGACCTCCTAGTGGAAAACACCCTGTATACTAAAAATCTAAATATTTCTATGGCAACCCTACGAAGGAGTTGTCCGATTTAGTCCATTTTTAGCTTGTATTTGCAATTTTTATCAAAACGCTGTTAAAATTTCAGCTTTCCTCGTCGATGCGTTCTCAGGTAGTTTTTTAGATCACAACAACAGCTCCATCTATCGTATCCAAAACTATCGTACTACCTGACAATGAGTATACGAAGAGAGCTGAAATTTGGTACGTAGGGTTCTCATAGCAGTAGTAAATAAAATTTAAAAATGGGCTAAATCGGGTAACCTCTTCTTGGTGTTGCCAAACAATATTTTGGTTTTAACTATATATTTGGCCACTGCCTGAGAACGCGTCGACGTCGAGAACTAAAATTTGGTACATGGTGTTTTCATAGCAATAGTAAATAAAATTACAAAAATAATCTAAAGCGGCCAACTTCTTCTTGATGTTCCCATACAAAACTTTAGTTTTTCAGTATACATATGTTTAAACAGAGCCTCGCCGCGTCGACGGAGAGAGCTGAAATTTTGTAAACGGACCTGCTTCTTGAAAAAAATGAAATTAAGTTAAGAAATGCCATACAAAAACTTTGGTACGTGGTGTTTTCATATCAATGCTAATTAAAATTTCAAAAATCGGGCTACCCCTTCTTGGTATTGCCATACAAAACTTTTGTTTTTTACTAAATATTTGGTAGCTGCCTGGGAAGGCGTCGCGGTGGAGAGTTCATATTTTGTACGCGACGTTTTCATGAAAATTGCAAATACAGTTCGCAAATGAAACCAAACGGCCAGCTCCTTCGTCGGGTTGTCATACATTTGGTGTTTTTCTATATATTTGAACTCTGCCTGAGAGCGCGTCGACCTGAATGTTGGCACGCACACACAAAGACACACTTGCATAAAGACACAGAGTGAAACCTAGAGTACGGGATCGCGCGATCGAGTCTTATAATAGCTTAGATATTATGCATCTCTAACCACTCCACCCCACCCCACCTATCTAGGTATCTATATAATCGCCGGGTAACGCCGACGGGCACGACCTAGTTTTATATAAATTTTTAAACATGAACCGTATTTGTTTCCCCATAATGCGCATTGCTAAAAGCATTCAAAAGACACGTTTCTCATACATATGCATTTTATAACGCCGTGACTTGTAACAAAGAAGGCAATGTTCAACTTGAAAACAGAAATTCCGTTTTTTCGAATGAGTCTAGGATTTTGAGTAAAATATCAATCCTGCTAAATTTATGCGGAATTTAAGATTGTGGGTAAAGTTCTGTTCCTTTTGAGTCATTCATTCGTAATTCATAAATTCACTTAAGTCACTTACAAAATAAATGGATCAAAAATTATTAAAAAAAAAACGATAATTTTCATATCCAGAACGCAGCTAGGCAGCCTTACATTATTCGTAACAAATATAGACCAGTTTTTTTTTTTTTTTTTTTTTTTTTTTTTTTTTTTTTTTTTTGTATTATAAAATGTATCTTCTTATACCAATAAAGTTTTAGAACCAAATCGACTAACTGAAATATACACCAGCAATAACGTGTTACAGATTTTTTCTTCTACAACCAAGCACCAAGACTTACAAGGTCTCCTGATACTACTGAAATTTAAAAATTGGCAAAATTTCTCGACCTTAAAACAATAAGAAAAACGCAAAATGTAAATAATCCATTAAATTTTGTATTTTGATTCCAGCATCGAGCATGGCACTATTAAACAAAACAACAAGAGCGATTACAGCTCCGAAGATTTATCGCACCACTTAAATCTGTCTAAAGGTGTAGCTCGATCTATTATACCACCGATAATTTTAAGATATTAAAACTCAAGAAAAACGTTTCAATTCACACTGTCGGCCGACCTAAGGTCAATGGAGACCTGTACCTACTCAGTCAACCATAGACGATGACCATTCGTTTTTCCCTGGACTATAGTAGACGAAATTTTCCGCGCACTGATAATTCGTACTTTTTGGTTTGATGACTTTTAGTTAATTCAGCAGCAATTTGGGAGCTGGTACAAGGCTACGAAGTTCATTAAAAACCCACGAAAGAGAACAATTCATTATCAAAGCCGCCTTTATTATTGTCTTTTTGATTGCACGATAATTCAGAGGAAGTACTAAATATCTTCGAGGTATAAAAGCAGCAATAGATATCCACTTGGATGCAGTCAACTTCGTGGTATCAAAGTGGATTACGTATTCTCGATAAAATGATGTTTAAACTAGTAAGAGTTACGGTATTGTTGTGTAATATTTAGTTAATTATTGTTGCGTTATTTTTAAAGGTACTTTTCTTGGCCCTGATGGGAATTGCTACAGCCAGACCAGGATTTTTACATGAACCAGCAATATCATATGCTTCTCATTATGGGCCACACTTTTATGATGGACACTACAATTTAGGACATTCTCATCATGTAGTTCCACCTGCTATATCCTATCAAAGCTCAACTATATACCATTCTAAGCCCACAAAAATTCTCACTCCAGTGGTAGCTCCAGTAGTGACTCCAGTTATTAACACCTATGCAACCCCTGTAGTGGATGTGTCACATTATCCTGCCTATGATCAAGGATTATACTCGTCGTACGACTCTCATGGTTGGCATGGTGGCTACGGAGGATGGAAGTCCTGGTAAATGTTAAGTTTAGTGCGCGTAGGAATTTTTTAACTTTTTATTTAATATTTTAACTCATATCTGAGATTACTTAAATATTCGAGGCTTTCTATAAACAACTATAATTTGTTATTATATAAAGTGGAAAGTAGGAGAAATAAAAACAAAGCTATTTAATCTTTAATTTGTGAAGAAAAAAATAATAAAAAAATATTATGAATGAGCTATTCAATTTTTCAAATCGCAGTTTTGTTCCCCTGGTATTCAATTTTTAAGTGAAGCGCAAGTTGAGATAAGAGTTGATAAGAAAAATCAACAATAATTATGTACAGGGTAATGCAACCTCCTTACTCATGCAATAAGAGATCAAAGCTTAGTATGAATCCTAAGGATGATATATACCCTAAGCAATTAGACAAAAAAAAATGTTTTATTTCGGAAAAAAACAATGCTGCTTTGGTCGGAATTTTGGCGCCGCTCGTCAATGCATATGATTTTAGTTAGTAGTATCAAATATAGCAACAAATACAAGGTATGTCGCTCATATTGCATAATATTTCACAAAGTGTTCCGAGTCCCTTATCGTGCGTTATAATTGCCCAGCTAGTAATGGAGAAAGGGGTGGATTTGCACAATTCTTTTAAAGTTCACTAAGTGTGACAAAAATACCTGTTGGGCGCCATGCGGTTTTTGAGTTCACGAACTCGAGGAAAATACGAAAATTCACATCGTTTTAATTGTAATGAAAATGAATTAAAATTGAAGCAAAGAAAGTAAGCTGTGATTAATTCCACTTAACCTAAATTTTTCGAAAGCATGAAGTCATTAACTTGACGTAGCAAGGTCAAACACGAATATGTAGGACCGAAGCTAGTCAATCTATGTAACATGAGTACAAATATAAAACATTCCTCCTTTTTTCTGTCTCCTCAAACCAATTTTTTCCCGTCTCACCTTTTCTTCTAACTTTATACATATTTAAAAAGCTTGTACTATGGTCTACGTACTGATAACTCAAACAATAGCGGGAAACTGTCTGCTTCACCTATCTCTACTTTCATTTATCAGAAAATGATCCCTATTTGACATTTCCGGCTCATATTTTCAATAGATTTTCCAACCATTTCCAATCGGTTCAAAATTTTTAATTATAATTTTTATTTTTTTTTCTTTCTCCAAAATATTTTTTATGATTTATATTTTCCTTTGTATTTATTTAAAAATTTGAGTTTGCGTTTAATTTTCTCTTTTGACAGGATCCCAAGTTACTTAGATTTTCTTGTTGCTCTGTCCTGCGGGGCTAAATATTTTCTCAATTTAATCTTTGGATTACAGACAACCCAATTCATTTCCTTCAGTTCTCAGGAAAATGAAAACCAGCAGGAAAATCCATCGTTTTCTCGTCGTTATTAAGGTTAAGTTGTGTTTTCTAGGTGATTCGAGGATAAATCTGGACCAGGTAAATATATGTTCAATTAATTATATGCATTTTATTTTCCCTGAATAATCTAGTGAAGAGATTTCTGTTGGTGTGGTTCCATGCCTGTTTACATCATCTTGACAATGTAAATAATTTTCTTAATTCTAAACAATTTTCAATCCAATCAATTTTCTATTCTATTAACATTAATTCAATTTACTTGTAGTTATCTACATATTTCACTCACTAGACAAGAGCTCGATGACATTTGAAGCGCTATTTCATCTTCCAGGTATCAGGGATATACGCCTCATATCTCTATAGTATCATACTATAGACTAAATAATATGATGCCTTCAGGAACAAACCTGGATGGTATATAAATACAAGCTCCCAGGAACTAGTCGCGGTTGGAAAAAATCACCAACTTTGTATGACCCGTAAATATATGTTAATTCTGGGTCATTCCATTTCAAATCGGCAACATGTGTGACATGACCATTAACAATTTTGTTCAAATTTTACATACTTGGAGGGTTTGTAAAATTAAAAATACGACTTAAAAATGTTCCCTGTACAATGCGTAGTGCCCGAGTTATGGCATTCTTTAAAAATTCATATATATTTTTCTATTCATGCTAGGACAGTGCATATATCCAACATAAAAGTTCAATGCCACAAAGTAGGCAATTATCCTTTGGGGATGAGCTTTTAAAGACATTTTCGCTGGATATGTTCGAGAAAAATTGCAGAAAACGCAGAAAGGCTTCTTAAATCTAATATGAAAATTTGTTGTTCATGACGTGCTTTTGATAAAAGTAGTAGTTACAAAACGAGTTAAAATTCTGAAATTTTAAATTTGTTGAACTTTAACTTCAAAACGAAGAGGAAGAGGGATAAAATTTAAAAGAGATGGAAGGGTCCAACTATTATGAATATAACAACGAATTTTAAATCATCTTTATAGATGTAATTTCATAAGTTACAGGGTGATCTATAAAAGCACACCCAAGTATCTTAAAGTCCCGTTATCTCGGAAGCCGTTAGGATTTCCCCCCCCCCCCCACCACTTATAGAATTTTTTGCTTATCTAAGTATGACCTATCCATAGCCGTTAGGTGCAAGACCACATACGGGACACCTTGTATAAAAACAATTTTGTTTATTTGTAGGTAGTTATATATATTTTTTTTAGATAGCTTTAAATGCTAACTTTCAAATAGGCGATATTTCACTATCCTAGCATGATTAGAAAAATATATATGCAAAAATTTTAAAATCCCATAACTCGCGAAATACGCACTCTAAAAGGAAAATATTTAATTCATATTTTTGTTTTCACAAACCCTCCAAGCATTTAAAATTTCAAGAAAATTGGTGTGATGTTAATGTCACACTTTCTGTGATTTTTGGTCGATTTGCTATGGAATAAGCCTTCTGCCATCTAGGTATACCTGATCATCTGAAAAATAAATTACTTTGCGGAATTATTTCTAGGGATTACTGATGTACGAGCACATACGAGGTAAAAAGTATACTGACGAGCGACGTTTTCTTTGATACGTCCTCTTTTATTTCAGGACACCACATCTCCTCAACTCTGGTGGACTTTTACTTGTAACAGTTCTAAATATCAATGCAAGGAAATTGTTCTTTTACCCTTACAGGAATAAACTCTTTTTTTCTTTACATAACCTTCAAAAGTAAGACTCCTACTTAAGAGTCAATTATTACTGAAATGCATTAGCGAGGTCAATACGTCTTTTTAATAGCCTGTGATAGATTTTGCCGAAAGACATATCACAAAAGCTAGTTTTGTTGAAAAGAAAGTTATGCAAAAAGATATGATTATATGATAATCGATATTTTTGGAAGTAAAAAAATAGTACAATAACGTTATTCTCCCTGAAGACTGTCACTTCTAAAAAACATTATTACATACATAATTAAAATACTGCTTATCAAAATATCAAAGAATAACTCCGATGTCATCCAACCGTATTTAGACAACAATCAAATGAAATAATAATATGTAATTATTTATTAGCTTAACAAAGCAAATTTTACAACAATAATTTACAATTTCTCTCTTACATAAGATATAAAACTCTTTCTGAAATTTCTAAAATTTATTTCGTACTTTAGTCTATCCAGCAGCTCATTAAACATTCATAATCCTCTAAACATTATGCTGTTCTGAGTTTCTGAGCTCCAAAAAGATGGCAGTCTGAAGTCATTTGCAGATCTCAGTTCATACGGCTGGATATCACGCACGTAATTTACTTGTTCAGTTATATACTCTGGTAGCATGTTGTGTCTTATTTTGAATATGAATACAAAAATGTTCGCATCTAGTGTTTGCCTTACACTTAGCCATTTCAGTGCCTCCAACATTAATGTAATAGCTGTATATCTGCTACATCTGAGAATAATTCGCATTCCTGTATTCTGTAAGGTCTGAAGTTTTTGCAACATTTACTGGCCCTCTATGAAAAGAATGGTGGAGCAATATTCGAAATGGGGTCTCACAATAGTGTTATATACATTGATTGCCGTATAAGTTGATAGGTTACCTCTAACTGCTCTGTCAACCATTAGATTCAAATCACCTTCACCGTTAATTAATAATACATTTAATTTCAATTTATTTACTTGAAGCCATTCACTAAGTTCGCTGATATTCACTTGCAACAATCTTTCCGCCTCGATAATGTCTTGTCCTGCGATATATATTAGTGTGTCGTCTGCAAAGAATGCCACCTTTGAATATTTTACTGCTCTACTAATATTATTAATACACAACGAAAACATGAGTGTCCCCAGTACTGAACCCTCCGGCACCCCGATGTCGACCGATACCTCTAACGATGTTGCTTGTCCCATTTTCATTTTCTGTGTTCTCTCAGTCAAAAATTCTGTAAGCCAGTTCAATTATTTACCTCTTATTCCATATTTATACATTTTTTGTAGTAAAAGTTGATGGTCAGCAGTTTCGAACACTCTCTTGAAATTCAAGAACACGCAAGCGATTTTATTTCTTGACGCTACCTGCTCTTTCCAATCTACCATCACCATATTAACCGCCGTTTCACAGAAATGCGCCTGTCTGAAGCCCGACTGATTAGAGATTATAAGTGCATTTTCTTCTAAATGTTTTATAAACTGCTTATACACGATCGTTTCCAGTAATTTATCATATGTCGGCAAATCATTCACTGGTCGATAATCCTCACAATTTGCTGACTCTTTTATTTTAGCTATAGGCGTTACTATTGATTCCTTCCATGAATTAGGGAAACTTCCTTTCAACAGGGATTTATTCACCATATCCACAAATATTTTTTCTACTGCTCCAAAAGAATGAGTCAACATGCTTGGACTTAAAAAATTGCAGTTTTTTTTTGCTTCAGTTCTTTTAATGCTTCCTTAATATCCTTATGACTTATTGTATTAAAAGTAAAAGAAGTATTTACGCATGATATTGTTTCAGCATACCTCACTATAGGTATAGATTTGTGAATGTCTATTATACTTTGCACGAAGAATTCGTTAAACGCCTCTGCAACCTTATCATCCCTATCTAAGGTGCTAACGTTTATTTTAATTCCTTTAATATCCGATCTTCTTTGCTTCAACCTTAACTCTTTTAATGCTGTCCACATTTCTTTTCGGTTGACTGATTCATTAATCTTCTTTTTAATGTATTCACTCTTATATATTCGCACCCTTACTTTATATTTATTTCTAATGATTGCCTGATTTTTTTTTCTTTCAAAACACGAATACCAGAACTAAACCAAAGGGTGTCACTAATCAGCCGATTCTCTTTTTTTACAAATTCATTTATTACTATAGATGGTTCACTTTTAACGAACATCGAAATATAATTTAAACTAGCTCCATCATTAACATTTACTAATTCACTTTCATTAATTTTACTTATAAAACTTTCTTTATTATATTTTAGAACTCTATAACTATTTGCTTTATTTTTACTTTCACCGTAAATCAATATATCAATCAAAATACTTTCGTGGTCACTCACGCTTGCCACACCACCCGTATGGGAATGGGAAGAGATAATATTGCATATAATTATATCATAATTTTGAATAGCTTTTTCCTTATCAATTATATTTTGAGTTAAATGCATTTCCGAGCACATTACCTCTATTTCGACTAAATTATTTACTAAGCCTGGCACATTCCAATATATAAATGTGGAGAGTCTTTAATTAAAAACTCATATCTGATCTCGGGAACACGTAAGCAGGCGGAATATGCTAACTTAACATATTAAATACATAAAGTGCATCTAAGATTGTATAATAACGCCAGTTTTGTCCAAATTCTAAACAAATTTTGAAATTAGAATGTAAATTTTTTTATGTAACTCTAAGCTGTTGTAAATTAGACCTGAAAATTGGATCCGGATACCCGGATCTACGAACTATTCGATTCCTGAGATCAGGATCTGAACTATCCGGATCCAAATCCGAATTATCCGGATCCAAATCTGAATTATCCGGATCGGAATCCATGTTAACCGGATCCCATTCCGAACTATCCGGATCCAGGCTAAGCAAAAAATCTTCAAATTACATTTTTTCATTGAGAAATTGAAAATATTATGAAATTTATATTTTCCCAATGAAGCAATGCAATCTGGAGGAAATTTTGAGCTGGATGAGTCTGGATCCGGATAGTTGGTATCTAGATCCAGATAGTTGGGATCAGGATTATCCGAATATCCGGATATTAGGAATTGGATCCTAACTATCTCGAATAAATATTTAATAAATATTATCCGGATACTTTCAGCTCTTCCCCAAACAGCAATTTTCGTGAAGCCAGTAAATCGTGTTATGCCGGTTCTTTTCTTAATTATTAAGAAATGTTGCCCTCTTAAAAAATCAGGGAAGCCGATCAAACATCAACTCAATCCGTATTGTAGTTTCGAACATTACTTCAAATATTCACATGACTCAATTTCTTGGTTGTTTAATTTATCTTGTAGTATATTTCGATTGATTTGATCTTTCCAAATCCTTGTCACTAGATGATGCTGTTTCTGTTTACTTTTTTATGGCTTCTTTAAATCTTTTTTTTTGTCTAAACTACTACTTTAATTTTTTTTTATGTTATTTCCCCTGATATCGATCCCTGTATAAATATAAAATTCACTTATATCTATATTTTCATCACCATTCCACAGATTGATGTGATGACATTCTTTCAAATGGGTGCCAAACGTATCTGTCAAATGTACTACCAATGATAATTATTAGTGACGTGAGACTTATGAAACTGAATTTTAATATCGCTACAGTCAAATTCAGTATAACACAGTAGTTCAGATGTAATAAAAGAATGTCTCGAGTCACTGGAAAAAACGGTTCATCTAGAAAAAGACGTTGCCATCTTTTTTTTCATTTCTTACATGGAGGTCGAAATGCGGCCTAGGAAAATCCAACAACAACTAGATAAGAATCTACAAGTGGTTCATCACTAAAAAAAACTGCTAAAAAAGCAGTGCTATATGACTGGATTGAGCCAAGATAAGATATCCAGTTCGACATAAACGAGAACCATTTCTACAACTCGGAGATTATAGGGTGAATTAATATTTTGAAAACGGTCTATGGTGTAGGTGTGTGATATATTAAAAAATCAATTAAACATCGTGCTACATATTTATGAAAACATTTCCTCTACAGTCTAATCGATGTCATTTATTCATAACCAAATTCTTTAAAAATGATGTTCAACAGTCGTCTTAATAATTGGAGCAGTATACGTATTTACAATGGGAGCAGTATACGTTCTAATGTCGTGTTCTAAAACAGGAGTGACAATGTGTCCTCTGTTATGAACAATAGTTGAGCTCTGATGAGATACAGCACCTGGAAGACTATGAACAACAGTTCCAACTTTTGTTATGACTGGTTCCGATATTTTAACAATGGATTCATGATGAACAACAGGTGCATCATAAACAACTGGAGATGTCAAATGCTTAAAAAAGCCTGGACGTGCAGCAGCAACGGCTAGAATCGCAGACAACACCACCTATATTGTTTAACGGGAAATATAATTAGAATTTAACTTTTTGATGAAGGCGTGATATCTATATCTATCCTGATGGCAGACACTTACCAACTTGAACATTTTGGAAAATTTTGAGATTTACTAGAAGGTCTGTGCTGACAAATGTTTGAAACTCCAGTTACGGACTGTTACTTTTTGCTGGCGCACCAAACCTTTTTATATTCTGAACACAATAAACAAAACACTTGTAACACTACTATCACGACCATTTCTCTTGTTTCAGGTGTCATTACCAAATTCCAAAATTACTATAGAAACAATGGTATGACCCTGAAAATTTATGTACAACGACGATGGTCATGTAATTGAAGTCTGCGCCACTACCGCAAAATTTTTCTAAGCATTTGCTTTTAGTTGTTTCTTTAGTTCTTTTTTTTTATCTTTTTTTTTATCTTTTTTTTTTACTAATTATAAATAACTAAACCGGAAATCACGTCCGACCACTCAACTAAAATCGTCTAAATAATTATGAAAATGAACCTAGTTTAACTTGATTTTTTCCGGGCATAGTACTCACTTATAGAGCCTGAAATTGACTACATTCTATAGATCTTGGTGTTTGAGTTAATTGCAATGCAGTGATCGAGATACCTAACCAAAATCAATATTGGGAGTCATATTTTATGGATCACAAATAATAATTTCGTATACACCTAGCTCAGTTACAAAACGCTTTTAATAAAAAAAAAAAAAATTCACAATAATTGAATTTCTCAATGTAAGTTGCACGACTTTTAACCCTTTAAGTGGCGCATAGCAGAAATGTAGATATTTAGATAAATTACAGCTACTGGCTGGGAATTTTTGAATCCTTTCAAAATTGGAAATCTATTTTCTGGTAATATTGGTTTTATTAGACCTGCAGAAGTTAAAAGTTACTGGAATTAGTTAATTTGGATAGATATTGCAACACTATACTCCTAATACAAATTCTGTATATTGAAAATTTCTAAACAGCAATAGAACTTGACTAAATTATTAGTAAAATATTTCTGGATCTTACTACTAAAAGTCGTTACATTTAAAACACGTGTTATATGAATAGATGATATATAGGCTATGTATATATAGGCTATGTATATATAGTTAAGGCATGCCTAAGCCTATTCAATTTATGTAAAATTTCGAATATTTTTTGCTGCTGAATTTGAATTTGGATTTTAGCAACTATTTTTTGTTTTTTTAAAAATGCATGATAATTTTCTAAGTATTTTTGAAGATTTATAAGGAGTCCAGTCAAATTAGACCAATTTTCGACAAATAAAAACATTACCCGGTAGAGATCTGAATTTTGCTTATTACGGCTTCTCATTGAAAATACTAGAAGCCTCCGTTGTTGCGCTCGAGCCGCCATCTTGGAAAAAAGGTACACTTTTCAGCTTTTTGTCTATATCTCGGGAATTATAACTGATACGAAAAAATTGTTAACATATAAAATATAGTTTATTAAATCAACATTGTGTTTTGTTGTATCTCCAATACTTTAGCGTTATTTATATTTTTGCCCTCGATTTTTGTATTTGTACTTTGTAAGATCGGTAATGCATATTTTATGAAACTACAAAGAGAGAGAAAGAGAAGGCAGAGGCATTATATTGCGGGTCCCTAGCAGGTCTGAATGGGTTTCTGGCGACGTTGTTTCCAAAATCCGGTCAAGCCATCGTATAAACCTGGTAAATCAATGTTCTAAATTCACGCTAGTAATATCATGCTGAAGGCAGAAAACCGTAGCTAGGCAGGCTTTTTTGTTTATAATGGTTAAAAAGAAAAAGAAAATAGTTTTTTCAGTCTTCTGTCAGCACACCTCAGATTAAGACAAAAGGAAAAACAATATATTCAAGTTTTAAAACATATATAGCCCAGACAATTGAGACAGAACAATAAATGACTTTTCAATTATTTATATTCCCCATATGCTTTTTATTATTTTAGGAACGTCTCCAGATTGAACAGGATCCGCACTCGGTGGATAACTCCCAGGAGTACGTTTAAGAAGCAAGAGCTGCCGCTGATCATTCTGCTTATCACGGTACTGTCGCAGTGACGCACTATGTTTCTACGACCGCTCTCAGATTGGTGGCACTTCTGAATTATCCCAGCGCTCCAGTGCTAACGCGGATATATTGGCTTGTGTCCTGATTATCATTTGGACTGTAAGGCCATTCCGCTGCACTGGTTCTAACTAACGTAGCATCTTCTCGAGCTAATGATATCTGTGATCTGAATATATTAAGCATTAAGTCGTATTTAAAATCAAGTTGTAGACCGACTCACAGTGGGTTAGAAAATAACGAAACATCCCCCAGAACCATGTCACAGGTCCTATACTTCTCGAGGACAACTCCTGTTGGCTGCCATATGGACAGTCCTTCATATTCGTAAACGACAAGAAACTGGTATTCACCCTCATTGCTGATTGTCTTAGCGGCAGTCAGCACGATCTAAATTCATTATCAGTATAGGGTAATTACCTACTTACTTCAAGGGAGGTAACGTCAACTCTCTGGCACAGTTTAAGCTTAAAGATTCTCTGGACGGCCTAGTTTATTGCTGGTTATTGCTATCGTCAACTAACCGTCTACACGCAACATCGAAGAATCGTCATTTAGCTTGCCTAATTGATAACAATCAGTATCAGACGAGCCACGATCCCGCACAAAAAATTTGATAGTCAGTAACCAACTGATTACCAAAGGCTTAGGGCCCACTTCATAGGTAATGTCTAATCTACAATGTATGGTAAAACGACATGGATTTTTGTGTTTTCTTCCCACTCTTTCATTTACAAATTCATGCTTGTAAAAATGTCTCTTCTCTTTCATTCATTTAACGACATGAACACGAGCTTATGTTTTATGGTTGTTAATCAGCAAAAACGATGTATTAATACCTCAGATGTATTCAGCATAATTTAGAACCATGTAGGGGAATTTAGAATAGAACAGCTGGAAACTGAAACTTGTACTTCCAGTCTTGAAAGCAATATTTTATATTTTTCCACTTAGTTTACTATACTATAGTATGAATAATTGAGACCAAATACGTCCTTTGATGAAATTCTGCAATGAAATCGAGAAAGCAATTACAATTCTGATAATTGACAGGTCAACAGCTGTTTAATTTGGCAGCTTACCACTACTTACATATTTCTTGTGTTTATATGCATTCTTCAGCAAACGATATGGTTCAAGGTAAATTGGCCTAAATGGCTACGTTTGGCGAGATCCTTAAAAGTTGAAATTGCGTTTGCATTCACCCGCTTTTTAACAAATGTTGTATCCAAATGATGATGCTAATCACTTGGTTACTATTTTTTAGATGTAAATAAATCAATTCAATTCTTTCAATTGTCAAATCTCTTTTACCTATCTAAGGCGAAATTCCATAATTTAGGGCGAAATGTCTTATATTAAGTTGAAATTTATTTATAGAAAAAACTTATCATAACCTTTGAACACAAAATTACCTAAACAAGGATTTTTGTCCTCAATGTCGAAAAATTTGGTTATTTCGTGGATATTCGTCGTATGAGGAAAAATTGTAAGTCAAACTAACTTTTAGGTCGAGAAATGTAATATGCGCCATATTTATTTAACAAAACGTGGCTGCTATATATTAAAGGAATGCATAGCAAAATTGCATAATACCTTAATTTAATTTTTTCCATAGTTACTGCGAAGAAAACCCAAATAAATGAATTTTTCTTAATATCAGAACGATTAAACAATACTTAAATTGATTTCAATGCTCTAAATCGGAAACCAAAAAATAATTTAAAAAAATTTTAAATTATTATTTTTAAAATACCTAAACAATATTTTTAAAGCGCGTTGGTGTTTTTCGAAAAATTATTTTCATATTTATCAATAGAATTTTTCTCGTTTTAAATTGAACGCTCACGAGCTGCGAGAATTAAATTTGAATAAGGCCATAACTTATATATGTCGTAGACATTTGACGTAACTCAGCATTTCACGAAAAGTCTAGACACTTCATGGAGAGTAGGCAAATAATGTAATGGTTTTGACTTAGCGCCTTTTTAAATTATGTGTCTGAAATTTTTAGTCACTTCATCAAATGCTAAAAGTGTTTACGCCGATACTGTAATACCACCCTATATAACCAAATACTAGTAGTGGGAGATGGGTGGTGGAGGGGGAGGTCGCACTCAGGACTGCGACACACACACCCACATACACACACATATGCACACATACACACACATACACGCGCCATGTGTGTCGCAGCCCTGGGTGTGACCACCCCCTCCACCACCCATCTCCCACTACTAGTATTTGGTTATATAGGGTGGTATTACAGTATCGGCGTAAACACTTTTAGCATTTGATGAAGTGACTAAAAATTTCAGACACATAATGTAAAAAGGGGCTAAGTCAAAACCATTACATTATTTGCCTGCTCTCCATGAAGTGTCTAGACTTTTCGTGAAATGCTGAGTTACGTCAAATGTCTACGACATATATACTTTGTTGAAGCAATACTTCTCATAATCTTTCAATTTGGTGGAGTTATGTGCCTTGTTCATAATATTTACATTACCAACTAGGGCCCATATACACATTCAATTCTTATAAAATGTAATTCCTTCTATATTAACACACACCTTAACATGAGTTAAACTAAGTAGAAAATAGGTCGAGATCAAGGAAAATTTACGTAAATTCGACGTGAAAGTTACGTTAAATTTACGAAATCAAGGAAATGAGTCCTGTGCCCTATAGGGAAATATTCCCTAATTTCCCCAATATTTTCGTCGATACGACGTTCTCTCATTCTCCAGTTGTAAATCGGACGTAAATATTAGGTAATCTTAACTTAACCACAATTAGTCGCTGCCGTAATTTACGTCGAATAGAGGTAAATTCGACCTAAAAAAGAGGGGAAATGTTACTTGGGTATGACGTTTGCTTATGTCAATAGGCCATTTTTGCAGGCAACCCTTTGATTGAGTACCCTTAATTTATGCGACATTTTCTAGAGACGCCTTTATAAAATGTTCATACCTTTCAATTTTTGTGTTCAGGCCACACCAATATTACTATATCCCTCGATGAAAATTGTCCCCCAATCTGTCATCCTCAAAAGCAAAACAAAATGAACACAAAGTGTCTAATTCAAAAACGGTTCAAAATGAAAACACTTATCTAAAAAGTTGAATTAATTCATGATTTAAATTGTGAATTTTTTTTTTACACAACTAAAGGGAACAAAATCATAATTTGTTTCTTGAATTTTATTGAAACTTCTATTTTATTGAATTATTTTACATAGCCTTAAAATATTTTGTTTTTTTGTTAGAAAACTGAATTTATGTGTGATATTAGTGATAAGCAGTATATTGAATAAAAGATTTTATATTTGGAATTTAAATGTTGAGTTATCTTTTATAACCGGTACCCACTTCGCTTGGACGCAGTATTTTCAATATTCCTTCTCGTTTTTATGATTTACACTTAGTAAACCTGCATTTGTAGTTTCATTCATTTACATTCGTAAATGTGTGTGATAATGAAAAACAGTCAATAAAAGCGGTAGACTCTGAAAATTACTCCAGCTTCACATGGTTTTTGAAAAAACTAGTTTGCAAAATTTACTGACCATTGTAAAGGAGATTTTTGGCTGATTGAACTTTTCCCTTTCCTCATAACATAAAAATATTAATAACTTTTGAACAGTAGTAAATATTGAAGTAGCTAATTCTTTCTATTTTTTAAAGGACTTATTTACAGGTCCTATTTTAGGAGAGGGAAAAGTATTCCTTGGTGTAAAAGTTTTACGGGGTAAATAATAACAAAACAAATATTTCTATGATTGTTTTCTTTTTTTTCAAAAATAACCACCAGACCTTTATTGACTAATAAAAAGCTCTCTCCTGCGATTCCAATTTGAGCTTTTAATATTTTACAAACTTAACTATCAGCGTTAATTAAAAAAAAAATCAGAAATTAAGAAAAATTCAAAGATGCTTTTTGATATATTTCAGGATAATTGATATTGTTACTATCCTTAATCATTTTTTTCTAATAAAAGGTATTCCTTATATAATTTTCCCTTAAAGCTTGAAATTTTCTCTTTAAATTGAGCTGCATACAATTCCTCTGTGAAGCAATGTTATGATTTTCTAATATAATTGACAAATTATAAGGATTTCGAAGTAGCAGGTATTGCAGACCAAAAAATAAATTAATATAATTAAATAATACGAACAAACCATTAAAACAGTTGAGTTTTAATATACACAAGTAAAAATCTGGCATAGTCTCACCTACTTTTATATTCTAGCCCTCTATGTCTCTGGAATGTCATCAAAATCTGTCCACTAAATTAACTTATTATAATAATCAATAATTAGTGCAACAATATACTCACAGCAAAATTGATTGATTCGAAAATGAGCAATTCAGTCAAATTTCTCTTTATAATCAATAAGGAAATGTCAATGCATCCTCAAATCGAAATTCACGTTTATAGGATCAAAGTTAATACTATTTAATTAAAGAAAAACATTTCATTTCCTGTAGGCCTTACAGGGCATCGCCCTCAATTTAAAAACGAATGATACATAAATACATTAGAAATTGCCATTTGAAAGCTTTCTTTACATAACACTCTCAGAGGGTCGCAGGACTCTCCTGAATTCATAACTTTTGAAAAGATGCGTACAATATTGAGCCCTTCGGCTAGAAGCTTTGGGGTAACATTTAATAAGAATTGAATTATTTGCATTCTTGTTTATGAATAAGTTCTTTTGAGGCATAGCCAAGAGTCAAGACGATTCTTTTCAATTGATAAATTTGAGGTTTTTAACCTTTTTCTTGGAAGAAATGCTTACAGTGAGTTCATGAACTTACGTTTTTCACTCAACAAATGTAGAGAAAAAAAAAACATAACAATCCTCACCAGGTGTGACCGTACTTTGTGTATATCGGATGAGTCCTTTTAAATTATTTTCGTTTCCGATTGAATGATGCTATCAGAAATAGAATCAAAATATTCCAGAGGTAGATGACACAGTGTAGAAAGAAATTACAAGGACGCTTACCGATACTGAAAAGTTTTTGATATTAGGGGAGGAAAAAATTGGTATATTTTGCATTCATGTTATATTTAAATTTAGACTATTAATGATCATGGTATTAACCTGAAGTTTTCAGAAAACCAAGAAAGCAATATATTCCTATAAAAAAAAATGGTTCTAGGAAAACAGATAACAAAGACTCAAATCAGCGACATTGTACCAAGAATATTTTCCTTTTTCTTCGATAGGATGGCCTCACAAAATATAAATATGCTTTTCAAAGGTTTCCTCATAAATATAAGGCAAAGTCTGATAGTCGATAGAATTTTTGCCTTTTGTTAAGAATATTGCTTTTATTTCACTTGTCTGCAATTCCAAAAATCGCGAGGTGAAACTTAGAGATATATTTCGCCTACCTTATATGTAAGAAGTTACATACATATATGAGTGGATGTAATTGCGATACATTTATTCCGTTCACATGGAAAATGTTTTAGGTTTAAGAAACTATTAGGCAAAATAACCCTTTTCCTAGAACTTCTCTGGAATGAACATTGCTCGGAACTTTTCGGATTTCTTGGTATAGATTATGTCTCTTGTGAGCATGTGGTGAAAAACATGCATATAGAGTCACTCTGTATAATTAATTGTATATGTAAGGTGTCTCCTGGTGAGAGTTCCAAATGAAAGGAGGTTGTACTCACCTAAACAAACAATAAATTGTATTGTGGTGGAACGCCATGTCAACCGTTTGGCAGTTTTTGTTTTTATTACTTTGGCCTTTTTTAAAAAAAAAAAAACAACTGATTAACATAACTGTTGTTTACACGAACGGAAAGTATGAATTCTTTTCTTTAATTTGAGCTGCATACTTCAGTTACATTAGAAGTGTTTTCGGAAAAAATTTTAAAGGGACGGTAAACTAATTTATTGATTTATTTATTACAACATATTTTTTTGAAGTTAATTTTTTTTTTATAATTTTGTCAGTTTTTTATCATGCCACGTGGTATGATTTTCTCAATGGAAGAAGGAGCTAAGATAACGGCATACCATAATAGTCGGGTCTCATTGAGGCAAATTTTATGCGAAATTAATCGCTTGATAGCGAATATCCATAACTTATTGCGATTAGGTAAGAAATATGCATAAGCATTGGAAGACATGACCGACATAAAAAATTGATATGACGAGAAAAAAGTTTGATTTTCCGCAAAGTTCGCAAATAAACACTTTTTGATTCTCAAATCATGAAAAGCTTGGACTTGCTGGTTACAGCTTGACGTGTGCAGCAAATCTTAATAGCAGACGACAGCATATTTTTCAAAAAAGCTGCAAAAACTCACCTCTTACTGCATCGCACAAGGAAGCCAGATTAAAATTTGCTAAAATGCATACGAGTTGGACCATTGAAGGGAATAAAGTCGTCTTTAGTAATGAAAAGAAGTTTAACCTTAATGATCTCGATGGCATATAATAAGAGACTCCAGGAAGTCGTAAAAATGAGCCGAAATTTTGACAGAGGCAGTGTAATGATCTGGGGTGGATTTTGTGCTAACGGAAAAATGGAAATTGCTTAGGTACCAGCGAGGATAAAGGCTGAAATCTATAGACATATGTTAGAGGTACCTAATGATGGTGGAAGAATTAAGTATGTGGCAAAGATTTTGTAAATCAGCAGGGTAATGCTGCCATTCATACAGCGAGAACTGTAAAAAAAGACTTGGGGCTTTGAATATTGCTATATTGAAGTATCCTGCAACAAGTCCTGACTTAAACCCCATAGAAAACTTATGGGGCATCATTGCAAGGCATGTTTATGGGAATGGAAGACAATACGACATCGTCCAGGCATTGAAAAAAACCATTAAATCGGCCTCAATATCAACAGAAACATTAAAAAAGTTCATAAATTCAATGCCTAGCCGAAATTATGAGGACATTAATAAAAATTGAGGCGTCACACACTATTAATATTACTTGTTTAACATATTACTTATTTTGAAAATTCTAATGTTGTATTTTTATGGAAATTTCGCTCCTATTTATTTCTAAATTACCATAAAATTAAGATTAATTTGAATTCAAATAAATGAAATAGCAAATTTTTTGTTAAATTATAAACTTTTTCTAATTTTTTTCTATACTTCATATATTCAAAAATACTAGTAAAGAATCACTGTTTTTATGGGAATTTCGCTCACTGTAAGTCCTTACTATAGCCATTAGAGCTAAATCTATTCAGGTCATAGCGAAATTAGAACACTTTTTTTTAATGAAGTGTTCTCAGTTACAGTTATTTTTGGTGGCTGTACACCCTATACTTTTAAACATACAGGGTATTTCATGGGAAACTAACATATTTTCTTTTAATCATCCTGTAGCTCAGAGATGAACCCTGTATATGCGACTCCTGTGATTTTTTCACTCCTGTTTTTTCCCCCATAATACACCCTGTAAAATTAGCCGGAGTAATGTCACGGCTTAAATGTCAAAACTTATAAAGCATACTTCTTTGTATTTTGTAGTCTCTGCCGTCTGAGCTGAGATTTGTAACTAAAATCGATTTTTTTCATTTTTCTGTGATTTGCTGGAAATAGAAGCGATAAAAATAATTCGTCAGAGTTTCATTTAAGATCGGAGGGAAGAGTTTTTGTTCCGACTGGAAATTGAAACTTATTCAAGAAATTCTTTATATTCTCTGCTCTTTTGTTATACTCTGCTTATATCAAATAGACCGAAAGTCACTTCCTACCAAAAGAAACTCATATATTTTTTATAAAAATCTAACACTTGTTTTTTTATTATATATTTCTCCAGCGTCGGGCATTTTTGTCTGAATTAAAGAAAAATGCATGCAAAACTTAAACAAGTTACAAGTTTTCTAAATTTGCATCATTCCTAATATAATTTTTAGAAGTTATTTTTTTTTGTTTTGTTTTTTTTTTTTAATAACAACCGGCATAAAACGAACTGTCACAGATAGGCATTGACCGGCACAGGCATTTTTCGTGCACATATAACGACATAAAACGGAGAGGAAACTTTCAATTAAAGCAGGTATCGCGAGAAAACTATAGAACCGACAAATGCCGGTCTGGTTTCTAGCCACCGATAGTGACCGGCAATGAAGTTTCCATTACGTGCCGGTATCTGTGCGTGCCGGTTGATGTGAATTAACTTTCCCAGCAAACGTTTTCTTGAGTTTTCGCATTTGCGAGAAATTCTCGAAGAGCAGCAAACCAAAAAAAATTCTGTTTAACGAATTTCTCTGCACATATGGCCTTCAGGTTCAGAGAATTTGCAGAGAATTTTTCGTTTTTACGAATCTCTCTCGAAATATTACGAAATGTTTCAAAAGAATTATCGATACATGATTTTTTTCAGATTGTGCGTAACAACGCAAGCGTGCCACCCACATTCTTTTTCAAGTATTCGGCTAAAAAAGCTATATAGTGAAGTGAATGCTACGAACATAAAATTTGCATTTGGTAGTTGTTTCTCATAGTTTACTTGTTTATTTTCAATGACATATGGAGTAGTGCGCAAAAGGCGTAGCTGACTCGTTTATCCAATTCGAAATCGAGTAGTTTTTACGAAGAAATCTCGAATACATATACTCTTATACCAATACATGAAAAATCTTCGAAAAAGGGCGAATCGATATCCAGTCCTCATTTCGATTGGAATAAGCATTCCTTTTCCTTCATTTTCGGCTCAAGATCGAGTCGAGAACGACTTCGAGATCGAGATCAATCTTCGCTTGAGCGAGTCAATTTCGATTCAATCTCTAATCGTAATGTATGCTGGGCCCCGCTTGGCAACATTTTCTCGGGTTTTCGCATTTGCGAGAAATTCTCGAAGAGCAACTGTTCGATAATTTTTCGGTTTTACGAATTTTTCTCGACAGAAAACTTGCAGTATTATCAGAAAATTTTTTGTTGTTACAAATTTCCTCGAAAAATTACGAAGTCTTTTAAAAGAATTATGATTTTTCAGATTGTGCATGACAATGTCAACAGCATTCTTTTCAAGCCGAAAAAAAGTGAAGTGAGTGCTGAGAAATTAAAAATTGCATTTGGTAAATGTTTCTCATAGTTTGGTTGTTCATTTTCAATTGGGTGTCGAGTAGTTTTCACAAAGCATAGTTTACTCGATTATCCAATTCGAGATTGAACAAGTTTTACGAAGAAATCTTGAATACATATGAACCTTATATAGGTATATAGCACCAATACATGAAAAATCTTCGATATAGTCTCAAAAAGACGAATCGATATCGAGTCGTTATTTTAATTCGAATAAGCGTTCCTTTTCCTTCATTTTCGGCTCGCGCTCGAACTAAGAGCGACTTCGAGATCGAAGTTAAGCTTCGATTGAGCGGGTCGATTCCGTTTTGAACTCCAATCGTAACATGCCCAGCAAACATTACGATTGGGGATCGAATCGGAATCGATCCGCTTAATCGAAGTTTATCTTCGATATCGAAGTCGTTCTCGATTAGATCTCGAGCCGAAAATGAAGGAAAAGAAACGCTAATTCGTATTTAAATAACGACTCGATATCGATTTGTCTTTTCGTGACTATTTCGAAAATTTTTTGTGTATTGGTGCTATATATAAGAGTCATATGTATTCGAGATTTCTTCGTAAAAACTATTCGATCTCGAATTGGATAAACGAGTAAACTATGCTTTGTGAAAACTACACTCGATATCAAATTGAAAATAAACAAGTAAACTATGAGAAACTTTCACCAAATGCAAATTTTAGTTTCTCAGCACTCACTTCACTTTTTTTCGGCCGAATGCTTGAAAATACTGCTGTTGGCATGCTTTCATTGTCATACAGAAGATTAAAATTCATGTACTGATAATTCTTTTGATAGACTTTGTAATTTTTCGAGGATATTCGAAAAACGAAAAATTCTCGGATTATACTACAAATTCACTGAACCTGAAAGCCATATGTCGAGAAAAATTCGTAATAGCGAAAAATTATCGAATTGTTACTCTTCGAGAATTCCTCGCAAATGCGAAAATCCGAGAAAATGTTTGCTGGGTGGTTTCATATAAAAATAGTTTGCCTATCTGTGCCGGTGTGTCCTTAAAACGTTCACTCTTGTGAAACGGACACTGGAAAAATTCACATATGTATACAGGCCAGGCCGGTGATCCATCAATATTGTTTAATCTTTAACAGAGTGGCAGCGTACATCAAACCAACGCAAAAGTTATTCTAGAGGACGGCTTTCCTCCTCTGTTATACGGAGATATTACTGGTTTTTTTTACATAGCTTCAAAAAAGTGAAAGCCCTTACTTATCAGCTTATAACTACCGAAATACATAAGCTAAATCAATGGAAATTAATAATAATCTACACTCTACTCTTTACAATAGTAGGTGTGTATATACCATTTACCTATAGGCTACCTTTAGAGACATACATATAATCTTTTTTAGCGTAGTATGCCGTTTCTGCAAAAACAATCATCGAACCATTTTTTTTTTTTTACGAACATGGTGCATCAAATTCCAAATATCGCAGATAAAGTCAGACAAATCGATTTCACATATTCGGTGCCCTCCAAGTTCGACGAGACAAAAGAAAATATACTTTCAGTCAAAACAACAAGAAGTTAAAGTCAGGACAAGAAAACAGGATGGGACAAACGTACAAATCAAATTACTAAGGTTCGAATCTCAATCGCCGACAACCAATACTTATTATGTTCGATTGAAATATACATGTTCTGGCGTACCAAACCTTTTACATTAAATAGTAGGCAGTCTAACTCCTGGGTAGAACTTCCTATTTATTGTTGAAATATTTATCTACACACTGATAGAAAAATAATTCAAAATTATTCTTTATCACTTTCCGCCGACGCATTAGCAAGAACGATCAAATATTTCAAATAATAATCTTGGGGCGGTGAAAAGGTGAATAGAAAGAAAGTAAAATTCAAATGAAATTAATTTAAAAGATTTTCATTTTTTCCAAAAAATATATATAAAAATAAAATTCATCACAAAATTGCTATAGTCATCCTAATGGTGATGGCCATATCCATACAGAAGAGGACTTGAATAAGCATTCAATAGTGGAGCACTGTAGGTATTTAAAACAGGTGTGACGTAAGTCTTAACAGCTGGAGCAAGTACTGGAGTCACGATGTGTCCTTTATTATGAACAACTGTGGAGCTCTGATGTGATACAGCTGTCGGTATACTTTCAACATAGGCTCCAACTTTAGTCACAATTGGTTGATGTACTTGTACATAGTCCTGATGCAAAATTGGAGCAGCAGCATAGGTTAGAGGAGCATCCAAATGTCCCAAAAATCCAGGGCGAGCAGCAGCCAAAGCAATGATAACAGACAACACCACCTTAAAAAGAAAAGAAAAAGAATATAAATCATAAAATCCATTTAAAAAATGAATTAACTAAAAATATCCATCCACTTTTGGCTGGTCGATTGACACTTACCAACTTGAACATTTTGAATTTGAATGAGTTCGGAGGTCTGTGTTGATTGTAAGTGAAGCACAAAATGCGGACTGATACTTTGCTCAGCCAACGGAACCTTTTTATACAAGAACTCCACTAAATCTTCATTTCTTCGCCGGTAGCGTACAGTCGTTCATTTCTTGCGCATATTTCTATTGCGCAATGAACAATACCCGTTTGAGCGTGGCGGAGTATGTTATGGTGCTTCTCGTGGAAATTTGGCCTCGAAGGTCGTATGCTGATGCATTACTACTTTGTGGCGCATGGGTACTAACCGGAGCAATATGATCTCGTCTCAGATTGTCTTTATGTCTTTATCTGCGGTAGACAGGCCGACTGTTATGGTATCAGCCTTCAATACTTGCAATTTCCGTAATGGACTAATTGTAAAAATATTGTATATTAAATGCAACGGTAAAAATCGTGAGATTTTATCATTGTAATAATGTTGGACTGCAGTAGCAGCATCAGCAGCAGCGGGACAGCAGCATACATTAGCTGGAGTATCTGCGGATAGGATTTGGAAATCCGTCAGCGGTTTTAATCTCGAATAGCCCAAAGACTTAATTTCATCCGAAGTTGAATTTTGCAATTGTCGTTATGTAAAATGCACTCTCGCATAAAATTCCAGCGGGAAATTTATTTTGTTTTGGAAGCAACAAATTTTCCGATGTTCTTTTCTTTTTGAACGGATTAAGCGGTGCCGTATGCACATTAATAAGATTATTTTCAAACGTAAGTATATCTGAAGGCTACCACAAAGGTACGGTTTTTTTAAATTATGGTCAAAATGTATTGTTGCGGCGAATATGCCTAAAGCTTCAGTTCAAGCGCATTCATTACAATCATAATTAGCTCAAGCGGGTAGGCAGGCTGCTTCAATTACATAAGTTATTGAACTCGGCATCGGTGCTTTTTCAACTACTTTTTATGTGGCATTCTTGAAGATAATTCCATTCGTTCAATTGAAACATATCAAAAGTAATATGGATTTTTCACTTATTTTGTGTGAAAGCCCTAAATGTTAACAAATATTTTTAACTTAATAATTTTTACTCCGATTCATTGACTTAAAGTTGAATATCAGGAACTCACTTGAAGGATACATTATATTTATTCGATCGAATACAAAATTCCATAATATAAAATTCCGCAATGCAAGTACGAAAATCTCGGATCGAAAAATCTCTAAATACAACAATCCTGCAATACATAACCTCGAATTCGAAAATTTTGAAAATCAGAGAAAATAATTATACCGAAATATAAAATACTTACTTTTTGGAAAAGGAATTCCAGCATTAGTAATTTTCCAAATCTTGTATTCTGAGTTTTTATTTCCAAAGCATTTAATTTGATTTCATGTATAACGGAGTCAACAATTTGAAGAAGGAAACAAAAATAAAATTTGCCATATTTCAGCAAAGCTAATGATCAAAATTTTCTTCTCTGAGATTTTATATTGCACCATTTCAAAATTCGGAATTTTATATTACGTGACTATTACAAGATTTTGTTTTCTAAGGTCTACCGAAATTTGCTGAGCTCTCAAGTCAATAATTGATTCACCATCAAAATGATGGATATAAATTTAAATTTCAGAAAATAAAATAGATTTTTTTTTTAATTCCACAATATTCCAAAAAATATCGAAGCATTGAGCCCTTTTGAAAACAAAAATCAAGAAATTAAATTATTTTTAGAATAAGTACATTTTTGGCGGGAATTCATTATCAAAATTTCCAAGAAAAATTTTATAAATTCAAAACATTGCATTTGCCGGGATATTAAACTCCGGGGTTCTACATTTAATATTTTCATTTTTAGAATTCCATATCCAACAATATATGTATATAAATATGATAATATCTCAATTATAAAGCCCCAAACTCAAAGTGATCCCATTCGGAACTTTTAAAAGCGGGGATAGAACGATTAAGCCAATTTTTCATTGATATTGTCAGAGCGTGTATGAGTTATCTAAGGCTAGCTCACTGTGATATTGAGAACAGCAAAGGTTGACCAAGTTTTTTTCAGGATCTCAGCCCGAAGAGACAGCATACCAAAACTTAGAGACAAACGTTGAAATTACTGGAGCAACTTGTATACTAACATAAATCTTTTTAATGTATGTAAAAAGAATCGCTTCCTTGAAACTCCTTCTTGGACGCACACTGGAGGGGATGATAACGGCAGATATAGCTTCACTTATTGGTGTCGTCTATTGTATCATGTAAGTATTGCCATGACGTTCTTGGATATTTTGAAAGCAACCAGTCAAAATGGTGTTAATGGCACTATTTTAACTTTGGACGTACTCTACAATTGACACATTTTAATCACATTACAGTTCACTTGTTCCTGGCATATTTAAAAAATTGTGGAAGTCTAGTGTAATCTAATGTTCCAGTGTTGCACATATTCTAGTAATACAACACTGAAAATGTTCGATGGGACAACGTTTTTATAGCAGAAGTACAACATTATAGGTTTGCACTGAATATTTTCTCGGTGTTACAAATACATACAGAAAAATCCGGACCTGACGACTTGTCGTAGAAAAGGTTATCAATTTGCGAAGACGGCAAATAAGGACGAGCCTCACTGAAGAGTATTAAGTTCTTGCTGATATTAAACGCCTTTTGTACTCTCATCAGTTGCAGTTTAGCAACAATCTTTTCTGTTATCAATTTTTTTTTAAATTGATAGCGTTTTCTACGAAAAGTCGTCAGAAGTTTTCTGTATGAATTTGTCTAGTCCCACTTAGAGCTAAACTGCTAAGTACAAAGTAAATACTTAGTATTCCGCCTCACATAATTCATACTCTGAATTTTAACAGAGTGCATATAGGTGAGATCAACTTATCATTTTTCCAGGCGTATACGGGAAGCAAGATAAAACCCCATATTCGGGTCTTGCTGATGCGAAACGCCTTTTCGTTACAAATACAGTTAATTTCCTTACAAATGAAGTTGATTTGTCATCTGCTTTTTGAGTTAAATGAATTGAAAAATTTTATTTGGCTTCTTTGCGTAAAGTTAAAGAAGGAATTTGTTTCTTTATATCAATAAAAAACATTTATTATGTTTGACAGTTTCGTATATATAATACGTGTGTACATAAATACTAGGAATATGACAGCAACATGTTCAATGGGCTTTAGGGCAACATTGAATTGATCCCATAGAAATCGACAATAGTTAAAACAAAACTGCGACTTTTAATCAGTCTGACTGGAAGTAAGCTTTTACACCCTGTATCTCTTGACTAATTAGTGGAACTGCAAATAAGTAAGTAAAAATTTGAACAGAAGAAAATAACAGAAATAATAATACTTCATCAGAATTCTTGATCCTGGATTACCTGAATCAGGCTGAGCTGAGCTCAGCGCTAGAAATATTTATGCGCAGTTCATAATGCACCTCTCCTTAATTCCAATTTACAGAAATTTTTTATGATGAAATTCTCGCCTTTCCTTTTGCTTAAAACATAGACAGGCCGCTTATGTTCTTTATTGAAGAGGGGCGTTCATCCACAAGAGGATCCAGTATAGATAATAACTTAGATGACCTGGATATATTGCCACATTGAACGGTTACAGAATTATCAAAGTGGTCCACAATATTTAACCGTCCTTAAGACTAAAATATTTTTTTTTTCAGTTTTATTTCTATCAATCTACACTGCTTAGAAAGCATTTTTCAGCTTAAGAGAATAAATTGCAGTCCAATGTTTTCCTCAAGAACATAACAAAAGAAATAAAATCTCATTTTTACCCTTTCAATTCGAATGACTCAATATCAAAACAACCGAACAGATCTCCTCTTCATCCCTTTAAGTCAATTCAAAATAATTATTTCATTTCACAGATTTTTGCCCATATTTAAATAAAAATATTAAACCGCATAAATCCATTCCATATTATTCCACATTGTGAAAACAATCACTCAAGCTTCAATCAAACTGTCTTGAAAACTCGATGCATAATAATCGCGAGTAATTCATAAAACTGCGCACTACTATTATAAGGCAGCCATTAACCGATGACAAATCCTCGTGATAGGCTGCTGTGATCTCAAGTACAAACAATTCAACTGTTTATCTTGTCCAATACGTCACAATATTGTCCAACGGAAGAAACGACCGTCAAAGGTATCTGGGCTAAGTACCCTATACCAGACTAACTAGCTGGCTAGGCACTTGTGAAAACGCTGCTCGCTCCCATAAATTTTTCGTTGCAATTTCAGACATTAAGCTGTCGGCGCCTATACAATTGCGCGCTTCACATTTATGCGTACTCTCGTAATTTGGTTAGGTAAATTTGCAATTGCAACTGGGATTACATAATTGGAATTGGAGTGTTTCATGCCTCTGACCTGGGCTGTGTCGCGCTAATTAAATGACTTATTATTCAGGTTTAACCAGCAGAAAGATAAAAGAAGCTTGATTTGTTGTTGCTATAATAAAAAGAGGACACCTTTATAATTTTTCTGCTAGTGGTTTTAATAACTTAATTACAAAAATTGTTTACATTGTGGATGAATGAAGAGAATCTTAATATATCTAACTGAGATAAAAATAATTTTAATTATCCTCAAACTATATTAATCCGTTAAGCATCATTAAGAGATAAAAATAGTAACATTACAATAGACTTTATTTTAATGGGTACTCCAGACGCTGCTACTATCAGAAACGTTAGTTATTCTTCAAAAATGGTTCCCCTTTTATCATATCACAATTTGCGGTTAATATGACGCAAACAACAATTTATAGAATTTTGTAAAGAACACGTTTGCCTTATTCTATGCCCAATGTTAAATTAATGGTTTAGAAAATTATGATCAACCTTATTGCAAGATTTTTTAACTTACTCCTAGGACGAACAGGGATGAAAGAAACTAAACTTTTCCAAGGGACTTAGTTGGCTCCCACCTCTACTGATATTTCTAAATCCAGTTCTCTCGCTTGTTTGCATTTTCTTTTAATTTAAATTATATTTTTATGTCGGAATATAAGTAAACGCAGTAAATTCTAAACAGTACCTACTTAAAGAAGCAAAAAAAACAGATTTCAAGACTAGTGAAAAAGAAAAAAGGGAAATGTGAAAATCTAAATCTAATCTAATCTATCTGATCTAGAAAGTAGGAGATGTATTAGAAATTTGGTTTTTTCCCACCACACGTTACCAAAATTGTGAAATTCAAGTTGAAGTAGTATACTTTTATTCGTCCAGTATTTCACTAGATTTTCATATCCGCAACAACTGGGAAAAAATTTATACTTAAAATTAATTGTTCATCTCATATTATAAGCTGCAATGGTGAGACATTTGACAATGTTGTCGAACTTCTTGATGACGACCCAGATGATGGTATAATGGTGAATCCTGCCTAATCAACATCGAACATCACCATTGCATGTCAGCAGTTCTTCGAAGAGGAGTATCGTTGAAAAAAAAGTCAAGTAGTTCTGACAACAACATCTTGAAAGAAACCACCTGGCCGTCTGATGCTTATAAGGAAAAAAAGAAGAAAAAACATCAAATTCTTAACGCTTGCAGGAAAAAATCTAAATTCCTCCTTCAAACTCTTATAATGAAGTACACGGTAGAAACCGCAAGGAACTAGCAAGCGATAAAACGTGGATTAGGCCCACTGGGCATATCACGTAAAAAAAGGCGTCTGCAATTCTACCTCTGTGGTGGTGCGGGAAGGAGTTCGCAAAATACAAAATTTTACATTGCTCTGTGCCGTTATCGCAAGCATAGGACCTTAAATATTGGTTGAACTGTATGTCCTAAAGTTAATAATAAACAAAGTAATTCCATAATTATTCTTTACCACTTTTTCCGCTTAATTCGAAAAATATCGATCGCACGATAAAAACTGTAAGCACTAAAGTTGTAGAGAATGAACAAATTTAGAGCAACTTAAGTCCTTAAATTCAAGATGGCGGCTAACGCGCCGTCGAAATTTGGTCGCTATGTGCTGAATTTAGACTACCAGTGATCCCAACACCCCTCCACCTAAAGGTTAGAGCAATAAAATTGCTGACTAGAATTTTTCTAAGGTCATATGCTAACCCGACTGGGCTATCTCGACCAAAGGAATGCTGGTTATTTTACAACCATTATGACGTAATTTGGCAAATGGGTAATAGCATAGATGGCACAAGAACTAGATGTCGCATGGCATACTAGAGCAAAGTATACAGGTTGTGAAATGGGTAGTGCATTCTGAAATGGACCATAACATGTTTTAGAGCGTGCCGACAGCAAATGTTTTTATAATAGCAGTTTTGTATACATATGATCGACTTCCTCAACGCTTCAGATATAAAAAAATATGAATCACTCGACGTATACATCATTTCAAATGTTGTGGTCCACCAGCCAGCTATAAAAATGTTGTATACTTTTTTGGTACTGGATGCGACATCTAGTTCTTGTGCCATCTATGGTAATATTTAAGACCTGGCCACACACTTCGAAGTGCATACAACTTTTAGAGATTAGTATCACAATTAGCTGAGACATTTTCTAACTTGGATGTTAGTGCGCCCCGATGCAAACTTAGCGATTCTTGGAAACAGGAAGAAGTTCGATTGAGGCTTCAGCTCCACTAATTGCACCCATTTCTCCCCCTCCCCTAGCATCACTAGCCTGTTTTCAAAACGTTGTGTTATATATCCAATATTTTAGGCCCCTCGAATATAATTTTCAATAATCCAAGGGTTTTTTTAACAATTTCATAAAAGAAAAAAGATTTTCAGATTTCAGGAAAAGGACAGGTGAGAAGAGATATTGTGAACCATCCATCCTCATGAACTTTTTTTGTTAAACTTTTATACGCATCAAAAGTATCACTCGCCAAAGATTGTTTCTCACTTAATGTTTCAACATAATCATTTTCATTTGCATGCCATCACTCATTACATTTACACAATAAACTTCATAAATCTGACAATCAATGTCATTCGCCCGTACATTCCTGACGTTAATAAAACGAATAGCATACCTGAAATAGGGTCATTAATAAGTCAGTCGACCGTTAAATTTTCTTAATTAACGCTCACAGAATGATGTTAAACTGATATAACTCTCACGTAACGGTCTAGGAAGCCACTGCCCGTGAACAAACGAATTTTTCGATGATCTGTGGAAGTCATGCACAAACGGTAGACGTAAAAAAAATGGATTAATTCATACAGTGTCTCCAAGACAAATATCTACGACCATAGAATTAGACTGTAAAAATTGCAGTTACATCAGCGGTGTAATACTAAAACAAGAGGTAGAGAAGAAAATTGTCGAGTTTTCATATAGACGTTGCCAATAATAATAAAAATTTCTTTATTTACGAGGTACAAAATTTATAAAATCTTATAAAAGTATAAAAATGGGTGATAATATAAAAACTAACTAAATATATAGGCAAAAATGGAATATAATAATGAAGAGAAAAAAATATGTAAAAAAAGGAAGATGAAGATAAAAAAACTATGTAAAACAGCTTGCATTGGTCTAAGATCAAGTCTTATGTTACCACCCGCATTTAATTTCTCATGGTTAGGTACCTCTTGTGTAAGATTGATTGTTGAAGTCGTTCTTCGAATATATTTCTAGAAGGGTTCGTCGGCCAGAATAAATTATTATAAACGATTTTATACGATTTCATATTCTGAACAACTTTTCACTACAGTAAAAACATGTAGGACTAATCCTTTTCACAGCATACGTAAAAAATCTAAAGCGGAATTCGCATTTTAGGCCCGACATGAACAGACTTGAGAGATGTCTTAAACGATGCATTATGATACTCTGATAACCGATTCTATTAACAATTTCTATTTCAGTTAAGCGGCGGAAGGCGTGGGGAGAGCAAAGTTTGGTTTAGTACATTTTGGAATATCTAGTGCAGAATGGAACTTCTTAGGTCCTGAGAATAAGTATGAGTACCCGCACTCCAATACTCGGCGAGACATCTTCATACTCACCTTTTTAGTATTTCCCTCTTTTTTATTCCAACTGAGATACTAGATTTATCGCAGCTCAGATCGGCGCTAACTTGGTAGGGATATGTCCGATCAGAAAACGGGTTTCACTGTTCGCTACAATTATCAGAAGAAAATTTTTTTCTAGATAATTTTCCGGTGGAGGGTGAAACAAACCTCAGCGATGGTGGGGGGGGGGGGGGGATTCCAATACGGCAAATTGCATATCAAATTAATGGTCTCGCTGATGTGTTCTTTTCTCCTAATTTACAAAACTTCCTCGGAAAGTTTTTGCAGCCGGAAATACCATTTTCGTGCACTTAAGTGGCATACAACCTCCCTACAACATTTCGCATACATTTTTGCAGTTCTTTCTTCCGTGGCCATTAGTTCTCTGTTGTGAACATTACAAATGGACGGATGGACGGATGGACGGATGGACGGATGGACGGATGGACGGACGGACAAATGGAGATGCAAAATCGAAATAAATTTTAATATTATACGTGGGTGTCCAACCTATTTTGCTCTACCAACATTATTTCTGTGCGTTACAAACAGAATAACAAACTTAGTGTACGCTATTATTTCATCTAGGGTATAATAAATCAAGGAATTGAGAAATCGCGAAAACCGATAGTTCAGAACAATAAACCAGTGGCAGATATTGCGTCTTAAGGTATTTGAGCTGAAGTAACAAACCTATTGAATACCCCAACAGAACAAGTTCTTGGTAGACTATCCATATTCGGTGGTGAGAGGTAGCAATGCCAAACAGATTTGGGGGATCGAACACGAGCATTAAGATACGTCGGCTATTTAGAGTAGATTAGATTATATAAAAACTTTAGTCTTCCGTGCATAAGCTTCATTGTTTAATCGGTTAATGAGCATGTAAGAGAATGTATGAGAATGTGAATCAAGTTTAGTAAAAATTAAGGTCATAAAGATAAAATAAGGCAATATCAAGCACATGTGACGTGACAACAATTTGGCGGATTATCTCGATTGCCCCAGGCAGGCATGTACTTGTCCAATCGATTTGGAGGCATTTTTAAAACAACCAAACTTCCCATCCAACTCAACGCCAACATTTCGAACAGAAGTAACATAAGGAAAGACTAAGCTAGAAGTCAATCCCTAAAGTATGTTTATCCCCCCCCCCCCCCCCATATAAAACTGTGGCTGAGGAACTCTATCTTATTTTAATATGGCATTTGATATCATAAATTTGTCCAATTCGTGGCAATATGACTAAGTGGCGGAATATTGTCAGTTGAGTGTAGTGGTTGAAATTTTGGCTAGACTAAGCATTCTACTTGCGTAGTTTGAATTGCACGTAATTAAAGTTCAATGATGGAGGTCACACCAATTCTCCATATAAATAATTTTAATAAAAAGTAAATGTGAATTATATGGTGGCAAGATTTCTCATTGCACTTTGAAATTGGGTGATTGTCCCTCTTTTTTTGCCTGGCGGCATATGGATAAACCAAGTAGAAATTTTGCCACCATATAATTCACATTTACTTTTTATAAAAGGTATTTATATGGGCAATTGGTGTGACCTCCATCATTGAATTTCTATGGTAGGCGATCAGAGATAACCATACCGATGAGACCTCTCTGATCGCTGGGTCGAAAAGTTCAATTTTTTTTTTGCACTTAAAATGCGTTTTGTAAATTTATTTAAATTATTTTCAATAAATTGCAGTCTGTTAAGACGAGATTATTATTTGCAATTCCGGGAATAGGACCGTCAAATATTAATTCCAATACAGGAGTATTAGTACTGGGAATTCAATTCCTAAATACTTGTTATTGGTACTGATAATGGTCATGGTACTTGAACTGTACAGCTCTGCTAACAATAATTCCATATAGCAAGGATATACGTACACTTTCATACATATTTGGTTCTAGTAACCAGGAATTCGTAGGCAATCAAAACACGTAGCGGACAACAAATTTGTATTCACGACTGTTAGGTATACGACTCTTAATAAGATGTCAAATTAAATTGTTTATCGCACTTTCACTCAACATTATTTTCAAAATGCTACTCAACCCAAAACGAAATATTTTGTTTTTTTTCATTTCACTATGAATGACTTGATCTTTTTTATTAAAGTAAATCTCATCTATATCTGGTCGACAATTATTATTTAATTCTTCATTATTTATTAAAAATTTCTATATTAGGAAATTGTTATAATTCAGTATGGCAATTCTATTTCCAAGGTAACCTGAACACCTATAGTCGAAGAATTTCCAGCTCATTAAGTTCCTACTGTAAATATTCCAAACACACTTTTCTAATGCATATTTTTTTCGTGGCTTTATATAAGTTAACCGTCAAAGTTACACGTCAAATTCTGATCTTTTTCTTTATTCATACTTTTGGCCTTCGAGTGTCAAATTAAGGCGTTTTTTCACTGCAACTATTTCATATAAATACCATGTAGCAAGTATCCAGTAGCCAGTAGTTTTTTTTTCCAATCTTTGAATAAAAACTTAACTAATTGAGCATTTATTAATTTTAATGTAACTTTCGCCAGAGGCTATGACGGATTTGATATATTATTTTTTGCTGCAAGATTTTTTGCTATAAAATTTTAAAACACGATTGGTAGTAAATTCTAGAGATAAAAATTTTATCAATTTGCAAGTTTACTTTTTATTTCTGTGTACCGAGTCGGTTTTTAGTGGCTTCTTCAAATTCGTAGGAAGATACAATAAAGAGTAGCGAATTGCCTTTGCATACTCAGAGAACAACACAAAGTTTCCGATTTCATTTTATACTCCTTCGTCTTCATGCCAAAAAAAACCATCGATTCCATGCACATTTAGGATACTTGAATCCATTTCGTCGTAAAATAATTTTTTCTAGGCTTTAAAAACAGAATAACAAAAGGCTGAACCACAATAGATGTAAAAAACTGTTTCGAATTTGAATGAGACTGAGGTTTAGGTACTTACAGATGATTGACATTTTTGCCCTAAATAGACGTCATATTCCGTATCTTGACATTTAATGCTATTCAATTTTAAAAGTGACAAAAGCAACAAATGGAATATTTGAATATTTGTGCCTTTTATGGACATTATAAAAAAAAAATGAGAATAATCTGAAGAAGAAATCGACAGCACTTCCAGAAGCAATATCTCGCTTTCTTAGCTCCTCCCAGACTTTTCTTATAAGGGGACGACCTATTTCACATTCTTCTTCTATAACAAAAAAAAAATAAGAGGGTTACCGATTTCATTAATACTTCAACTTCAACTTCATTAATTTCAACTTTGTATATCGCGGATTTATAAATTTCGTCAAGCAAGGATATTAAAGTTTCACCACCAATTTACTACAAAAAAACCAACAATTATGTTAGTCTTTCCCAGAATTAATGTTTGTTTCCAGTGGTTGTGTAGCCATTACTAACTATACGTCAAGCTACTATAGAACATCCATCTATATTTTCCTATATAAAAAAAAAAGTGCAGCAATTTTTTTTTTATTTCTTCACAAATTAACACAAATTTAATACAAACAAACGACAAATTACTAACTAATTCACGAATTAATTTCAATTAATTGACTTTCATAGTTTTCTATTTCATTTTACATATTACAGCGCACGTTTTAATTAAGCTGGTGGCGCACATCTGGAAAAATTACTTGAGTCACAAATGAATTGTGTCGGGCTCACTTTCTAATGTTATTCCATTTCATTTTTATTTACTTTTTTATTTCCACGTTTAATTGAATGAAAATAGTTGGAGTACAAAAAACTTGTTATCGCGAAATTCTTTGTCTAAATATACACATAAGTCTGTGCACATGTCTTGCTCACCCTGAAGCATAATCTAAGGTTAATTTCCGTCTTTTTCACCGTTGCAGTTGGAAAATTAAAGTAATCTGCTATACTACAACTAACAAAATACATTTCTAAGCCGCAAGTAGACTTGCGTAAACGCTATCTCGACATAGATTTAAAAAAGCTCAATAAAAATATTTTAAAAAATTTTCTACCTCACAACAACGAAGAAAACTTCCAAAACGTATTAGAAACCAGAATAACTCTAACCCCAAGGAACATTCACTTAACAAAAGTTGCTAATTTTCTCTGTTTGACAATCTACACCAGCAGCAGCGCTGCGGCGTGATCCTTTATAGAGCCACCTGTGTACCAAATGAATCTTCTAATATATAGTAGAAGATTTTTAATGTACCTTCCCATATGTCTTATTCTATAACCCTTAAAATTTTAATATATCTATTTCCGAGACTATTTGTCTGTGATCAACTCTTTAGATTAATCTGATGAGATCCTTTCAGGATTGCTGAATGTGACGAAATTCGTATTTTTTACGGACCTACCGCTCTGCGTGAACAAGAGCTGCTTCCTTGCTTCCTTTTTGATTATGGAAAGATATTCGAAAAGATATAAGGATAGAAAATTATTTTCTCGCATTTGGCAGCACTGTCATGATTGGTATGGGATTAATCGATTTATATTCACCCGGTTTAATTCTTTGTTTACCGATTTTAAATACTTTATCTCTCAAAGTTTTTCGTACCCAACCGCGTAAAAAACCAAATTGGCTAGTTAGTCGATCAGTTTCGTCAGCCACTAAAGTCCATAGAAACGGAGAGAGAATTCTTTCTTTTGACTTCATATTGGCCTTGCTATTGTAGTGAAACCATGAGATTGCGCATAAAATTACCTGTTCAGACTATTAGATTTTGATTACTACTGCATTGCATAATTTATGTATTCGATTATCTGGTAGTATCGACAACTTCTCTAATGTCTACCATGATTTGCTTCCAACCACTCTATAATGTAATTTTAACTGTACCATGAATTTCCATAATTGTTTTATAATCCAAAACCGCCTGTATGGCTACGGAATAATCTACAATCATAAACAGAACGTAGACTGGTACCGATCTATCTCTCATCTCCTATCGTTTAATCTATGTACTTAATTTGCTGTTCTTCCAAAGCTATCCACTGCATCAAAGAATATCCAGTGACCTTTGGCTAAACACAAAAAAAATTAGCTAATGGCATCATAGTCTATAATCTGTTGTTAATAGATTGCCCCGATCATTGGTAGAAAATTCCAAGAATTCGTAGAGGACCCGATAGCCAACCAAATCTCAGACGTTATTCCGAAATGTCATAACTTTTAAACAACCATTCAAGTTGATCTTAGGGGACCATCAGCAGTGGAACACTGGGGACTTACATTTTGAAAAGGCAACCCTTAAATGGTACACGGATGGAACCAAAATGGAAGGTAGAGCAAGCAAGCACAAATATGGGCCGAAGCGCAATCTTGCAAAGGCACTGGAGGCCTCACCAACCATTTTCCAGGGAGAAATACATGCTATAGAGCTCTCCGCTCGCGAAGTAATTCACAAGAATATCTATAGACCAAAAATGTATTTACATAATATCAGACAACCATCCAGCACTCGAAGCTTTAAATTCATTTAGGCTGGTCTGGCACTGTCTTACTGTCTTGAAGTAACTGGCCGAAGCAAACAAGGTGCCGCTGTTTTGAGTGCCAGGGAATGAAGATATTACGGGCAACGAAATTGCGAACCGGTCTCAAAGGAAGGAGTCAGGTCTTTGGTTAATGCCCCTGAGCCTGTTTTTAGACACCTAAAAGCTCAAGTCAGGCCTTGGGAGGACAGAATTAAAATGGCACACTGGTAAAATTCCCCGGAGCTGAAACAAGCGAAGACGCTTGCCAAATACTCGCAACAGAAGACAAAAGTATTCTTCATGCCCAACAGAAAAGAATTAAGGCTCATGATGGGCGTCTTGACAGGGCATTGTCCAATTAGATATCATTTTAAAAATATGGGTAAGGTCGATAATTAGGTCCATCGCTTCTATATGGAAGAGGATGAAACAGCTGAGCACGTCCTGTTAGACTAAGAAGCTCTGGACTGAAAAAGGCTAAGACACCTAGAAATAGCATTCGCAATGCCGACTATGCATCGCGAGGTTGCAAATATGGCCTCAAGAATATTTTAGGCTTTATAAAAGCCCTTAAGGTAGAATGGGCGCCCTAGAATACTTGGGGGTAATATCGCAAAAGATCATATTGATCGCGGTGACTAGATGAGAGACGGGAATGCTGGTTGGTAGGGTTAAAATCCAAACAATAATATATTGAACTAACTTGTATCATTTCTAAAAGCGAAAGAACAAGAATAGACATTGTTGAAAGCCTGAAACTATATAAAGTTTTCCTTTCGATGGCTCCTGGCGCAGTTTTTCATCCGCCATCAGAAAACTGAAATCCTATGTGCAGTCAATCTTACGATATGAATACGAAAATGCAATTTGTTTTTCTCATGGATAAAATTTTTCCTGATTTTGTGCCTGATATTTTACCGAAATAAAATCACGAACGCAAAACACTCATCAACCAATAACAGGTACACCTAAATATAAGGCGAAAAAATGTAAAGTCGACACATTTGAATGTCTCAATAAGCAATAAATTGACGACAATATTAGAACTAAGCTCATATTGGAAGGAAAAGTGAGAGAAGGTCAAAATATTGGGAAAGACAATAAAAAAAGATATAAGTAAAAAGTGGATATACAAGGGAAGTATGAAAAACAAATTATGAATAACAGGGTCGATGGAATGCGGTAGGCCCTATGAGGAAAGTTGAAATCTAGATAACTGAAAGACCATCTCAATGACTCCAGAAATAGATAACCCTGAAACTACGAGTATATAACAACTAAGTCATTACTGCGCACCTATTATTTTTAAAGGTTGGTTGACTGGAAATTATACTCTAGAAGAACTGAAATATCAAATGAAGTCAATAATCATAGTTAATACAAACTCAATCCGAGCATCAATATTATAGTCCATAACATCCTATTCCCGAGGAGTGAGAAAGGGTTTTTAAAAGATTAATGGATTTTCATCTCCATTCCTATTGTACATTGTGTGTTCATCTCTCTACCATAAAACCATTATAATTTAGTTGAGTGCCCTACAAATGTCAGCCATCTTCCTTTTTATAAATCATCTTTACTCTGCATACCAACCTAACCAAATCAAAGGAAATTTTGCTTAATCACCTATCCCTACATATTTATCCACTACACATGAATGCTGCCAGAGAAACCTTTAGCTGGGCAGCAATGTTTGCAGCCGATCTTTGAAATTAACTTCAAGTTCACTAAGTAAATTTTTTTTAAATCTCTTCTACTTGTAAAATTCCCGAACGTACTAGAGTACAAAAATTCAGCAAAATCAAAATTTAAAGAATTCCAGTTCAAAAATGTAAAGATAAAAACAACCTCAACCTCATAAATTTCACGTTCGCAGTGTTTACTCACATATCACTCTTCCTATTATCTTCAAGTTGGCTAGTTACACACAAACTCAATAGAAAAGCGATTAGAGCTACGCTAATTGAACAACTTAAATCAAATTAGAAAAAAAATAACTACGCAAAATACTCAATGAACTTGGGGTCATCTCACTTACTCTTACTTGTCTACCCGCCGATTCGCCTCCTTAGCCGCCCTGTTCTGTTCAAAAACCTCCTCATCTTCCCCGATATACGAATTGAAAAGGATACCCATAGAAGATGTCTAGTTAGTGGGAGCACAGCTTGTTCCTTGCTTTGAATTCCTTTCAATAAAAGCGTCGCCCAAGGGGTTGTTTACATTTTTTCCTCTTCAAATGATTTCAAATCAAATTGAGACGCCCAATGGAGCCCAAACAGAAATGACGATGCAAATTACTCGGATATTTAAAGATAATAAGGCAAGAAGTCGTATTAAGTGCAAAGGCATAAATTATGAAGGTCACTAGCGGACCAGTACCGCGCACCAACCTGTGTACTAACTATTCACAAGCGGACATGTCGTAAATCCATTGAAAAAGAGAGCAATTTGCCGACATGCAAGGTAGGTAGACACGGAACTAGCGGGCGCTAATGTGTGCGGTTTACACTGATCGCGCGCGCGCGTTCGCTTTACTTACAGAAAAGTTCGTGATCGTTCTATATAAGCCGCAACAGCATTGTTTTCGTACCAAACTTCTCAAGTCTTCAGTTCAAGTAACACAGACCTCCAAGAATCTTACAAAATGTTCAAGTTGGTAAGTCGAAATGGAAGTCTCTTCCTGAAGCCATGGATTTTTCCTGATTAATGGTTTTTTTTTCTGTTTCTAAAGGTGGTGTTATCCGCACTTTTTGCTATTGCTGCTGCCCGTCCTGGTATCTATGGACATATTGATACTCCTCTAGTCTATGCTGCAGCTCCATCTCTTGCCAGTGGATACGAATATTCAGCAACTGTTCAGGATCCAGATTATGTCAATCATGTGTCTGTAAGTGCACCTCTTTTAGGTGGTGCTCATATCATCAAAACCTACCCAGAGGCCATTTCACACCAAAGTCAACACATTGTTCATGGAAAAGCTGCTCTTGTGTCACCTTTACTTGCGACAGCAGTGCACTCGTATCATGCACCTCTTGTCCATGAATGGTAGTTAGAAATTCGCTAGAGTGCTATTGAACTGAATAAAAGTTTTTAATTGAATCAAGTTGTTTTCAAGTTGCGATTTCAAAACTGAACCGAAATCGTCGTCTTAAAAGTTTTCTGCTGTATTTTCTCGTGTGTTGTGTAATTGAGATTTGCCTAAGAAACGTGAATACGAAGTAGGTGAAGAGATTCACTTTTGCCAATTAGGTGCTTGAAAGGAAACATTTTAGGTCGAAAACTGTCCACAGATTTAAAAGTTGTTGCAAACAAAATTTAAGCTAATAAGCTTATATATAACTAGTTTAGCAAAGCCCCCACTACTCAAGATCTAGACTCAGCACAAATTAGCTTTTCACATAAGAGCTCAAAATAAAACTGAAACAAAAACCAATCTACTACGTATTTGAAAAGGCTCTGAATGAGATTGCATCCTTTATCTGAGATTAGTGAAATTATCTTTGTTCAGAAAAATAGGAGAGCGGGTAAAGACACTCTCTCTTGACCCAGATTACTCTCGAACTGAAAAATTGCCTGCACTACTATACCGATGCCTCACCAATAACTTTTTCGTATAAAAGCCCCACACCCAACTAGGATCTCGAATGCTGGTTTGTAAAACCTTTCTGAGTCTCAAGGATCTCAATTTTTATCTAAAGCCACATGTTCAATACCAATTAGTAGTCGATATGTAGTCCTATAATACTAAGAAACTCTTAAGCCTCGCTTATATTTTTCCTCCCTGAGCTTAGGCAGACTGTTGAGTTGGTTGTAATAGTAATGCTAACCCCACCGCATCGCATGGTCTGCCGAAGCTCAGACGTCAAAATGTGATCAACTTTTCGAATTTTTGTATCTACTTATTGACTTCAGAGGTATCTGGAGGATAGTTTCTCTCAAATTATGGCTATATAAAGATCTGTAAGGAAGAAATAACCAAATCAGGCAGACGCCATATAAGAATTCCAGGCGAACGAACCATAAAGAATTGCACAAGAATCTAAACATCAGAGACACGGCAAAACTACGCAATGATGGATGTGGAAATTTTGCAGTCTGTTTTGATGTTGGTCCTTTTAAAACTTCTTTCCCACTTCCAGTGATATTGGAAGCGAGCCGTTCTCATGCTTCCACAGGGCTCGGGAGTGATTTTAATTGTGTCAGCGTATTGAACTGAAGAAGCACCGATAAGCATGCTAGCATACATCAAACAATGCAGGTATTCTATGAGGGACTTTGATACCACTAAAATGTAAGACAGCTCAGAGCAATGAAGAGTTACCCAGTGGTTAAATCGAAGGTTCGCTGTCCAAACAAAAGGAAAAGGCATATAGGTTTCTAATGTCGACCCACTTCCCAGAGCGGAAGAAGTTCTACAAGTGAGTTTTGAGTTCATATACCCCAAAAATTCTTGGATTATCATCAGGGTCCACACTTAGGGCGCTCCTGATGATAATCAAAGAATTTTTGGGTTATAAAATCGAATGATGACTACCAAATACTGTTATACGAGGTTTAGTATGAAAAAATATATGAAAATTTCAATCGGATGTGAGAGAAGAAGAAGAATTTTATTGACATTAAATATTTCGATCAGTTCTGCCAATATGTGAGACGCAATATGAAGTTAGTACCGTTCATAAGAAAATTTTAAAAATAACTTATGTTGATAAAACTAATTTATTCTCGAACATCCCGCTCACCTTGGGGGGTTCAGTTGCCAATCCGCGATTGTTTGTATTTCGGTCTAGTGGCAGTTGATAAACGTGATACCATGTTCAATTATATCATTTAAAATCTTAACACCGACAACTCGGGCTAAACCATCATAGCCTCGGTGAACAGAAGCAAGTCGTCCTAAATGCCATTTTAAGGGTTCTGTATTATCTTCTTTGATGACTACTAGTATGCCAGTGGTAAGTTTTAATAATGATTTAGAGCAGATGGTGTGTAGCTGAAGCGACTGCAGATACTCTTGGCACTATTATTTCTATAAAACTTGATCCATAGCTCGGACTGTCAGCAAACAGGTTAAATTATTAATATTTATATCGGAAATATTATGCTCAGGTATTGATATCAACGAAGATCCAATTAAGAACTGTCCAGAAATAAGCAATGTCATTGGGATCATTAGAAATGGGAGTCTTAAATTTATTGCTGCTGCAACATGAACTTGACAAAAAAGAGTATTCAACTCTTCGTGTGTTAGACGTGATTACATCTATGTGATATTTGACGATCTTAGCTAAGGCCTTCCATTAGCCTCCGAAATGTCGCGACACGGCTGAGATAAACTTCCATGAAATTCCATCTTTCTGGCAGGCCTTATTCAAATTATCATAATTTAAATACGACCACAATTCTTCTAGACTCTTGGAAGATCCAACGAAGTTCATGGTGGTGTCGGAAAAGATAGCTGTCGCCTTACCTCTGCGGGCTATAAATCGCCTATAAATGCCTCAGTACTTAGGCTCGAAACTAATTCGATATATACAGCCTTAGTAGCAAAACATATAAATATGCATCGATAAGTTTTAGTAGGCGGACAACCTCTTATGATGCTAGGGACAAATAAGGGCCGAAGAATGTGAAACTGGTCTACTGGGTTGAATATGTTCTGGTCGTATACCATCAGCTATTCAATGTTTGTGGAACGAGTATCGGCCAAAACGCAGTCCTGATTATAGGCAAAAGATTTTGAGGTTTTTTAAGAGCTATTATGATAGTCATGAGCGTTTTAGTGAATATGGGATGCCTGAGAAGAAGAAGTATTGAGTGTTTGCTATCTGTGTGAATGTCCGCATTTTGTAACCGTACAAGTTCATTTGAATCCATGGATGGATTGAGACTCCTTAACAAACTATCAATGTTCAGATATTTCCCATGCTTAACTTTGCATACTGTTCAATGAAATCTGTTTGCTGTACAAGAGAAACTATCCATGTTAGAGCAGCATTGAGTTCGTCTTTAGTGCGCTTACCGATACTCTTACTCATATTTAAATAATTACGGTAAAAGCGATACATAAACAAATTTGAAAACTGAATTATGAAATTTCGATAGAGTATCAAAGTCCAACAATTTCGTAACGAGCAAAGTAGATTTGTGAGTTCACTTCTCAGGCGCATGACGATTATTTAGATTAACTAATTTGGGTCAATTGGATTCAGGCTCCACAGGAAATATGTTGTTTTTAAAAGCTCCTCTGCAAACAATCCTCTGTTGAGTCTTAAGATAAGCTCAAATATATGCAAGCATTATGGTGCGACTGAACTAGCACAGTGGCGGATCTAAGGGGGGCTCACGGGGTCTCCCCCATAAAAAATTAAAGTAAAACATATTTAATTGATTGAGTTATTTTAAAAAATATATTTTTTTTATTTATATAATACAACTTCAAAAAATTATACAAAATTATGCAAAATCTTTAGAAAAATAAAAACATGAATATTATTGTATGCATGTGATGTATGTATATAGGTTTTTCTCAGAATTTTATTTTGGGATCCCAACTTTGAATGATCCAAAACCCTCGAGAAACACTTCCCAGGCCACGGAAAAGACTCCCTCACTATACCACATCAGAGCACTAACTTAGTCCCAACTCCTAAAGTATTTGCAGCGTTCTTATGTAACACCACTGACATGTATAATAGAAATACACTGCAGACAACGGGCTCATTTCTTTATAGCGTTTCCTTTCGGTCTAAGCACCAAGTACCAACCGAGAGAGAACTATAAACAACAAATATATAAGTGGATTCGTCGAAATAAATGTTTTTAAATTATTTATTTGGGTTAATTAGTGATAAAAATTGTTTTTTATATTCATAGATTCTCAACAGAAATTTGAAAGGTTTTCTTAAAACCCTTTTTTTCAACTTCCCGCGAATGGTCAATGTTGGCACCAATGTAAGAACTATTTTTGACACAAAAACATTATACCCGCATGTAATACACATCGAGCAGTCCATATATATATGGCAGTGTGTAAAACTGAGAACAGTTTGGTTTGAATGACTCCTGCAGTTTGCATCCTAAACTACAATTCTATTAATAAAATGACTTTTTGTAAAAACAGTGTACTAAACAAGTAAAAAAGCTAATATTGGCCTAAGACCAATTCTTATGATACCTTAGATGAATGTCCGTATGAAATTTCGTATGGGCACCCATTTGAGCAATTTTGATTTTTGCAGTGGTTTTTCCCATATATTTCTAGATCGGTTCGTCGGACAGAAAAAATGATTATAACCAATTTTATAGGATTTCATATTCTGAAGAAGTTTTTAGTACAATAAAAATGTCTTGGACTGATCGTTTTCACAGTATACGTAAAAAAACCTAAATTTTTATATGGCAACACTAAGAAGGAGTTGCCCGATTTAGTCCATTTTTAAAATATTATTTGCTAGTACAATGAGAACACCATGTACTAAATTTCAGATCTCTCAGGCAGTTTTCAAATATATAGCGGAAAAAGAAGTTTTTGTATGGCACTCACTACAGTACTGCGGTGACTAATCTAAGCGACTTAGGGCGCTGGATGTTTCTTTTTCTCAATTTAATTTGTAAACCCCAACCCCCCCCCCCTAATTTCACTGCTAGATCTGCCACTGAACTAGCGTCGGCGAATCCGTGTAGCATTTAACCGTTGGTAATTTGATTACTAGTGATAAGTCTAGGAACATTTTAGTCATTTATTAAATAAATCTGATTGAAAAATCTGACTATTTAATAAGCCACTTCAAATGAGGAGATTCATCCTAATCTGGCCCAGTTTAGAGTAGACGAGTCAGTATGCTGCCTCTGCCACAATGATGAGGGGCAGTAACGGTCTTACACGATCCATCAAATACAACAGTATTCAGTTTCATAGAGCTACTCTCCTGTTTCAGCACGCAATGATGTGGAAGAAAATAATGACTGCCAGCTACAGAAAGATCTTTGAATTCGATTATAATCATATTCTTCAATTTAATGTATTCATCCATAAAAGCGGTTTCAAAGGAGTTCCCTAATAAGGTGTGGGTTTCCCACAAAGTTAATCGCACGGAATATCTGCCACAAGCAGATCTACTATAAGTTTCGACAAAATGGTGTTTGCTTGCAATATGTCCGGGTCTCATGTGGTATTCAACTAAATCGCATTTCTTCCACACTTATAAAGAATGGCATCAATGGAACCTTCCAGTACTTGATTTGACAACTGCAATACGACATGTTGATTAAACTAATCTAGATTGACTAGCGCCAGCAATTATCCAGCGTAACAACATTTTTTGTAAATTGATTTGTAATTACTAATTCGATTTGTCCAACTGAGAGTAATTCAAAAGATAGCCCTCTTCCTAATGGAGTATCGATCCTTTGTGGGCCATTAAAGTGAGGGTCTAAAAGGCTGAAATTTGAAGCAATATCCAGTTCGATATATCCACAAACATATTACGGTGGTTGATTGTGATTTATAGGAACACAAGAGCTACGATACTAGTTGAAAATTCATTGATTCTGGATTTTAAGGTTATATTCGATTTAGATCTTACTGATGTGTTAGAAATCTCAATGCTCCTGATCAGGACATCGACTCTTATTCTCTTCAATTATTTACGAAGCATCTCAGTGATAAAATTAACCTGTGAAGCAGAATCGAGAAGGAAGCAGTCTGTAAGGAAGAAAGTAGTCAGAAGGATGTATCTCATATACAATTGCTGTAGCTACAAAAACGTGATAAATATTGTCGGAAGTCTTAATGGAACGCCAGGTATTTAACAAGGTTTGAGTAGAAAATTGCTGAGACGTGATAGCTTATGGGGCCCTTGATGTAGAATTAGTAGTATCTAGTAAATTTATCTAGGTGCTTTACTTCGAATTCTCTTCAGCTGACGATATATGGAAAAGAGAGTGGTGCCTAGAATGGCAAATGTACTTGACTTGCACGATTTTAACGTATGACCAGAACGGAGGCAATTTATATACAAACTAAAACGCTTTGCTTCTTGGTACTACTCGATTGGTGTCAACGGCAAAAATTTAGGGCAATTATATGTGCTATGTTTACTATCCTTACAAAGTACACATAAATTTCTATTTTTAATAGTCTTAAATGATGCTTTGTATAATTTTGTTTTATTCCCTTAGAAACTAATTGATTTATACTTGCTGATTTGCTTGCTTGAGAATTGAATCTTCGAATTTGGGCGACGTTCCTCATGGTTTAACACCTGGGCTCCGTGAATGTTGAAATTTCTTGCCAAGTAGGAATCACCTCAATTGTGTCTGAGAGTCGAATTTGTGGCTTTAGATATGTATTAAAAGTCCGCGGGCGATCTTCTCCTTATCTACTAACGACAATAATGCACGATTTGCACACCCTAGGTGTGACTAAAAATTGGAGTTCCGTTACCGATTCTTTTTCATTAATATGATCCTGAAGTATTAACCTTTTGTTAGTCCAAGATGAACGAAAATGTTGAAATTTTGCGATATTTGCAAGAAGACCAACATCATGTACGAGCGTTTTAAACATTGAGTAGAAGTCCGGCCAGTCATATATTTTACCGAAAATTTTGTCAGTGGTATCTTTGGCAGATTATAGTGCTCTTATGAAAATTGTCAAGCATGTAAATATCCAGTGGCGGATCAAGCTAGGAGGTGCGGGGCCGTCCCCCACCACTGAAGACCAGAAAACAAAATTGCAGTAGATGTTCTGAATTTTTCTATTGCACTTTTTGGAAAAAACATAAAAATTTCTGGGAACGTTCAATTTGAAGCAGAACTTATTCGGGTAAAGGTGATGGGAGATTTGTTTTATTTGAAAACAGCTGACAAAGTTTCGTGAGTCTTCAACGTAAAGTCGGCTCGTTAGAGTATTATCGGCGGTTCAAAGCAAATATTTAAATACTTAAAGAATCGATTACAGCTTGTAATTGGAGAAACTCAACGAAACTACACGACGGCCAACGAAAGTTTTATAACGTTAAATAAAAAAAATCTCTAAATGCTGATTGGGAAATTATTCTCAATCAGTACCTTAGAGAAATAGATTTGTCGGTCTGTTTTCCTTCGAGGGATGTTGATGAATACACATTACAATTACATACTTAGTCTTGGCATACATAAGTACATTCCTTATTCCTACAGCAGGTCTCAACAACGTAAAATTGTTATTGCTTTAACGACAAGTTCAACGAAAGAGCCTGCTTTTCGCGCCTATTAACTGCATCCTTGTCCAGAACTGAAACAAGTCTATAAGGCCACCTGTAAGTCCATTATCAAGAGAATAATTTCTTTTTGACCAGAGTCTGAGACAAAGAATCTTGGCAAGCTGGAAAGGCAGCAAAGATTTTTGGTTTCTGGTCACAACCATCAGGAACAACTTCAGCAGTTCCTCTATACTTTCACTACTTATTAATGGTGAAGTTGTTGTTGACTCCCGGGATCAATCTAATATTTTGACTGGTAGATTCGCTTCAAATTCTCTATATAAGAGCCAATATACTTCCGTAAGAGATATGTATTCGAAGTCCTTAAGGGGATCAACGTCTCCAAAGCCGTAGGTCCTGATGGTTACTCACCGCTGTTAATTAAAAGCTGTGTCTCATCCTTGATCAATGATCATCAATATGGTTTCCGGACTAGATGCTCATCTGGAGACCTGCTGATTTTTCTTACGGAAAATTCGCACCGCAGTCTTCACAATTTTGGTGATTACAAAATCGTCGCTCTAGATATTTAAAAGGTCTTTGACAGGTTCCAGCCCTTTTAGTTAAACTTAAAGCACTTGGTCTCTCCCCTCCTCTTCTATTATAGATTGAAAGTTTTTTACCTGATCACATAATACCGGTTGTACTAGATGGGGTTTCACCAAAACCTCACCTTATAAATGCCGATATCCCCCAGGGCTCTGTTATATTTCCATCTATCTTCTTAATTTTCATTAATGATCTACTTTCCCTTACATTTAATCCCAGCCATAGTTTTGCCAATGACAGTAGCCTTGATTTCGCTTACTCCTTTGACACTCTTGGGGACTCCAGAGAGAACCCCATATCTATCAAATGAGATATCGTAATTAGATCATTGAATAACGACCTCGATAGAATCAAATTTTACCGTTGAAAGTACCTTTGATACTTTTATGGACTTCAGAGGGGATACCACATCTGTCAAACGAGATTTCATGATTAGATCAATAAATAACGACCTTTATCATATCCTTGCTTGGAGTTCAAGCCATCTAAGTCCCAAAGCTGACTCATCTCTTTTAAGCAACATCATAAACTATCACTCCAATTTCTTTTGTGGAGCACTGATTGACGATACACCATCATTATCCATTTCTGGCATTAAAATTTCCAATAGGTTAAGCTAGTTACATCTTCTCTATTGCCAAAGAAGCATCTAAATGTCTTGACTTTCTGAAAACGAGTAAGAAATATTTCAGTCCCATCTAATCTAGTACTCGTCTATAAGTCCTACATCAGACCTAGAATTTAATACAATTTCCATATCTGGACCGAGGCTGGTCACAAAGCCTTACCTTCATTGAATATTGCCCAAAAAAGAGCCTTCAAGCTCACTGGCCATGAGGCAATAACTTGCAATATGGACTCCCTCGAGCACGATCGCAATGATGGATGCCTTTCACTCCTTTATCGCTATACGCATGGCCAATGTTCCGATGCAATATCTATGTTTCCTGCACGCAATACTCGCACTGCAAATCGCGCACATCCTTATACCCTTAAAATTAACTTCGGCCGTACAGTGAAAGTTCGTGATGCTTTTTTATCCTGAACTGTGCGAATGTGGAACAGTCTACCATCTTCTGCCTTTACTTCAATATACAATCTGCGATAGTTTAAGGGTGACAGACATCAGCACCTCCTCTGCCACTCTCCTCACGTCCCCTAATTCCTTTCCCTATTTCCTTCCTGCCATGGTGTGCTTTGCATCATAAGGTATCCCCTGAAATTGCCATAATAATATAACAAAAAAAGGCAAACTTTCTTGACTTTAGAAGACGTAAAATTCGTAGCGCTTTATTTCCTGTATTGAATTTATCAACTTGAACAAAATCTGTTTCCCTATTTTTACTAACTAAAATGGATGATTTGGAAGTTTAACAGTTATTTACAAACCAAAACAAAATAAATAACGTACCGCCTCATTTGACTTTCACTATAGTGTCAAAAGTTGAACGTTGAGCAACTTTCTTCGTTCATTTGTTCGACAGATATCTTTTTATACCCTAAATGAAATCTATAGGGTATACTAAGTTTGTCATTCCGTTTGTAACACCTCGAAATAATGATGCTAGAGCAAAATGAATTGGACACCCACGCATAAAATTAAAAGTTATTTTGATCTTTGCATGTCCGTCCGTCCGTCCGTCCGTCCGCTCGTCTGTGCGCACGATAACTCGAGAACGCGTACACCTAGGGAGCTGAAATTTTGTACACAGACTTAAAAAGAAAAAAGTAAAATTAAGTTAAAAAATGAGACAAATCGGGCAACTCCTTCGTGGGGTTGCCATACAAAAATTTCGTTATCCACTATATATTTGAAAACTGCCTGAGAACGCGTCGACGTAGAGAGCTGAAATATAGTACATGGTGTTTTCATTGTACTAGCAAATAACATTTTAAAAATGGACTAAATCGGGCATCTCCTTCTTGGTGTTGCCATATAAAAATTTAGATTTTTTTACGTATACTGTGAAAACGATCAATCCAAAACATTTTTTATTGTACTAAAAACTTCTTCAGAATATAAAATCCTATAAAACTGGTTATAATCATTTTTTATGTCCGACGAACCGTTCTAGAAATATATGCGAAAAACCACTGCAAAAATCAAAATTGCTCAAAATGGGTGCCCATACGAAAATTTCATACGGACATTCATCTAGGGTATCAGAAGAATTGGTCTTAGACCAATATTAGCTTTTTTACTTTTAAATAATAAAGTTGTGCGTTTGATATTTGCGAGTAGTAGCAAGTGTCTTCGAACGTTTTATCTGTTTCCAGCTTATACCGTTTTTAAACCCCCTCACAAGTATCCTTGACCCGTCCCTGAAATATCCTAGGTAGTAAGTGAGGCCGAAGCCTTCTGGTAATCCCAATCTGGTTTCTAAATCTGACTCACTAGCGCTTTCTACAGACTTTTCGATGAATTTTTTCAATATTTTCTGCTCACGCTGAACAGTCCCTGCTTATACTCTCAGGACTGATAAGAGTTTTTGCTGAAGTCATTTAATTAAAAGCCATAATTTGATGTTGGTTTTCGGTGGACTGTAAAATTTATTTATTTTTTGAGAAATTTAATTATATTTTGTCACAACCTATAATCATTCCAAGCTTGACACGGTGATATATTTACCTACATAATCACCAAGGAGGTTTGCACAGAAAAAATGCCTAACCAAATCCAATCAAAAAATATGAAGGTCGTTAAAAGCTGTTCATTTAAATATTCGCAGCACAAATTATGCAGGGTCGGCTGACAAATATGAATCCCCATAAACTTGTTCAAAACCTCGAGCGATGTTATTTTATAATTTAATCTAAGATTTATGATCTTTTTAAAAGAAGCTATTCCCGATAATTTTTTGCTAGAGGTATGTCATTGTAGGAACAGCCATGTGCTGATTGAATAAATGTTTACCGAGCAGCTGGGTAGTCCTTTGACGTCATTGATAAATGTGGCATTCTCATCTGATATATATGCGATCAAACCCCTGAGACTATTTCCAGATTGCTAAAGATTTGTATTTCCGCTATATAAAATTGAGGAAGACAAACTTACAACTTAATCAGGGATAAGAATTGGAAAAATTGTGATTGTACGGCTTTTTGATTAGGAGTATATACTTTGCACATGTCTTTCCCTATTAAGCATTTTGGGGTACTTAGACTAACCAACCCTGATCATCCTGGTGATCACTAAGCAAACAATTTGTAGGAATCTTATATACGATATTAAGAGAGATCTGGGGTGGGATCTTCACATTTACACTAGAATATGCTGATTCTCGTCTACATGCGATAACGATGACATTGTTTCGAAGTAGCAATTTGGTTCTCAGTGACCGTAAAAAATCAGTGTGATCTGGAAAATCTGATCCAGTTCAGTCAGCTGTATGATCGTAACCTCTTAGAATATGTAGCCAATGTTTATATATTCTCTCAGAAAGATGCATTAAAATGCCGAACTTAGTTAGAAATCATACCACTGGTCCTTAAACTGAAATCGCGAATACTACATCGGCATTTAAGTTTCCACTGTTCAGAAAAAACTATACCTATGCTCTCAAACTTTATTTTCTGAGGGACTACAGTGGTACGCATTAGACAGGCCTATCTACTAAAATTAAGTGAATATTTGTCACCAGGAAACTGCACTAAATGGAAGAGTAAACATGTTGATCTACCAAATAAATGGAAGACTTTCTTACCTTCGATCATATTATGGCGAAAACTTCATTGATTAAGTATTCCATTGAAAACATACAGTGATCTCAAAGAGCTTAATATAAAGCATCTAATTGTAGCTGCTGCTCATTTATTCGAATCTAACGGTCTAAAGATCATTATTACAGAATCAGAAGATAACAAATGCCAAGAGAGACCCTTGAGGTAGACCAGAAAATAGCAATCAGAAGCAGAGGTTACCTATAAATTAAAAAAGCAAATGTCAATTAACCCAATCGACGATTAGAGTATAAAAATACGTCCATAAAAGTCTATCAGAACCCATAAAACTGTTATGATTACTTTTATAAGAAAAAGCAAAATTTTGGAGCTAACAAAGACCCTAATTGATAGATCACTTATATCCTTCATTATTCATGCGAAACTACTCGAACTACTGCTGCTAGGTTACATGAAGAAGCAAAGAACTTTTTGCACTTAGTAAAGCATGCCGATCAATATTACTAACAATGATCACAGTATATTGATCAGATCCATATACAAATTCGGTCAAAACTTAATCTCAGTAGACATATTGGCACATTACGAATTAGAGAAGAAACACTGCTTAGATCAAGTATTTAATGACGACTTCTTCGTTAGAAAGGATATTGGGTTTTTAGATATACCAGGAGAAATACTAAATTACCACTAGCTAGTCTAATTAACAAATATTGTCAACTGAGAGAATATCTTCATATTCACAGAAATTCAAACTCCAGACTACTCACGTTGAGTGTGAATGAATTACCAGAAATATCTCTTTTGAAATCCGCAACGAAACCAAAGTGAACTAAGCATAACTCACTTAAGCCGATGTTGCACCACCAGCTAATTTCAAAGAAATAGATAGATTAGCACAATACACCCTTGTAGAAGTTACAACACTTTCCAACCTCTCCTCACCTCCTTCAACCAACTAACTAACTACCTACTGTAAGTAGAAAGTAGTTTCTTAGGTTTTTACAAAATTAAATAAATTCTGGTAAAATCTTCACAAACATTAGGCGTTACATCTATGTATACTGACTCACATAATTATCACCTAGATAACTTACCTTCATCAAATTAGCTCAACAAATGGAGAATCAAATCAGAACTCTGAAACCGAAACAACCACCAGAGCCACAAATAGGACATCTGTCAGCAACCATGGCTATCTACAAAAGTCATCAAAGTTCAATCACAACCATTGCCATGTGGTATCAAATCACACCCGATCCATACAATCTACCGACCGACGAATAGAATTTGATCCATTTGCACAACATCATTGTATGATGGCGCGAATGATGATTGATCAAGATCATTGCATTGCACAGAAGTTGCTGTCTGACTTAGTGTCTTCTTACTAAGTATGATGCGAAATGTCACCAGATATTACCAACGCAACTATTGCTCAATCATACTCTATGCATAATTTGTGCAGGTAAGACTAAGATAGCTTACAGTTCTGGTGGTGATTATTGAAAATCATATAAAAACTTGACGACTGAGACCATAACGCATCAGTTAAACATCAAATCAGTACAAAGCAACATATACACACCGCAAGTATCTAAACTTCCAGCATCATGATTAAGCTGGTAGGAGACTGTGAAATTTTTTCTTATTTCGATAAAATTATTAACTTTCTTTTAATAAAATAAAACGCTTCTTTAAGATTATCTTCTCAACTCTTCTGGCCTTTGCTGCAGCTATCCCAACTATTTTCCATGAACATGACGGAGCAGCTGTTACTGCGATTGCAGCCTCACCAATTCTTGCTACTGTTGGCGTAAAGACTGTACTAGCTCCAGAAACAATCCAAATTCATGAACCGACCATTACTAAAGTTGGTGATATTCTTCAAAAAATTCCAACATCTGTATCACATCAGAGCCAAACTGTAGTCCATGAGCACGCTGATGTCCGCACCCCGATTGTTGCCCCAGCAGTCAGAACTTATACATCTCACATCCTTAAGGCTTACTCTACGCCACTGGTCTACGCTGCAGCCGCCCCTGTCATTAAAGTGCTCCACAACTAAAGACGACTTTCTGCGATCATTTTACTTTTCTTTTTTTTTTTAATAATTTCTGCTCACTCATCCGAACATTTTCATTTTCCCATTTAGTTGGTAAAATTATTAAAATGTCTCTGAAATTAACCGTCAAAATTATTCAATAAAATTTCTTTGTAATTTTTAATGATAAATGGAGTTTTAAGGTTATGTAATTTAACTGTGGTAGAGCTTGACCTGGGCACATTTGATGTAATTAGGTCGGTAGCCGATTAGTGATAACAACATCATTCCCTTGTTAGAAAAATTACATTGAATTGGTCTATGCTTCTGATGTTTTTTCAGTTAAATCGAAAATGAATTTATACTAACTGATAATACAGTTCTAACAAAATAACCACCAAGCTTTAGGAATGGATAACTATTAGTTCGATTTCCCGAAATTGTACATTAAAATTTCTGAAAAATGAGCTGAGAGAAATGTATGATCATCGAACTTCCAAAAATGAGGGAGTTAGCTACTTATGATAACTTGGTTTTTTTTCAATTTTTTCTCCGGAAGCCATCATACGAGTATAATATTAACCATAACGACGTCACGACTCAAATGTCAAAACCTTTATCAGCACAAGGTGTAGGCCTTAGAAGAATATGCCAACTCAACTCGAAGCACGAAAAAGTAATATCGAACCGACTTATAAAAAAACGCAATGAAAATGAGTTTTTAGAATATTCTAAATAGTTTGTAGCGAATAAACACCAAACGTCTTTTGACCACGAAATTCAGTTTTGCAAAATGGAAACCAAAAAATGAGTTTCTCCTCTTTTCACTTTTTGAAGCATTTTTTAAGGAACCGACCGAATGGGAATTATAAAATAGATCTGAAGGACTTCAAAAATTAATTTTGAAATTGAAATAAAAGTGTCAATAATAATAAGCATGGGAAATTTAAAGACAAGATGTTTTTTATATTGTTGTTTTAATTGATTTTCATGAAGACTCAAAGATAAAAGCGACTAAGTAATCTGATAAAAACTAAAACAATAGAAAAAATTAAAACATACATAAGATTTTGAAAAATTTCCTAAAGAATGCCAAAAATGTTTTGAATGATAATGATAAAGAGTTCCAAATTTCCAAAAAAATATTTAAGTCATAATTTTGCTAAACGAACAAGATTTTAACAAAACATTTTTCAAATTTCACCGAGACTGAAATCAAAGTAAAAATACCAAACCGAAAAAATAAAAGAAATTTACGCGATACTGTCAGGACCCAAGGACGAGACCAATCATAGTAGTAGACAAGTGCTGCTGAACGTGTTTGTGCTAACATAAACTTAAGAAAAGCCAAACCTCTGTCTGTAACGCGTTCCAATCCTAGCATGCTTATTTTTTCTAATAAAAAATAACCTTAAAAATTAATTTTAAAAAAACAAAGAAAAACTAAAAAAAAATAAAAAAAAATGTAAGAGAGAGTCCCCTTCTAAGAACGGGCAAATTTTGGTAGTTACCAGATATTCTAGATGAAAACATATCTTCAATGGAGAAACGAAGTTGCTCCTCAGGAAATTCATGATGGCTTGGATCAGTTGTCTTATTCCAATCTTTGATTCTTATGTAAATCAAGAGATTTGTTGATTCTACTACAAAGCTTTGGTCGCCACATAAGAGATATTCTAGTAGTTCCGATAGCCAGGTGGTAACGACGTCCATTAGATGCTGGAAAGCTGAACAAGTGAAGAATCTATGAATTTATACTTTGACTGATAAGCTATAATCTTGATATATACTTTGGTTAAAAATTAGTTTCTATAGAAAATTGATTCTGAGCTAGGTATCTAACAGGGGTAAGGAATGTATACTTTCTTCACTTTCAAATCGTTCCAGGACTGAGTAAACCCCTATGATTCGAATTCAACTGTTATTGCTAATCCAACATGTAGTTCTTTTCCTGATTAGAATGCTAGTTACCACTACAAGAAGGCGCTAGCTTACCGAACGAAATTTATTCGTTACAACAACGAAATCTGGGAAAATACGAAATAATATGTAAAAATTCTATTGATTCTCAAGCATACGCGGTTAACATTGATATTTCATGTAATGGATGTTTCTAAGAAGCAACAACGTCGCAAATAATAACTATGTCAAAATATTATCATCGGTTCTGGAATAATAATGTCATAAAACGTCTTAACTTCAGCAAGCATGCAAAGCGCCTGCAAGCTCCATTCAATTACTTCGGCTAAAGTTGTATGGACGAAGAAGAGGTTGGGAACATTCAGCATCTGATTTGCGAAGATTTAAAAGTAATACGCTTAGTAGCTACTTTTTCTCCAAACTGGGGGAATAAGCAGACAAAGAGTTGATGGACTGGGTGGGGGTTCATTAACTCTTGTGGCTGGTTTCATTAAACCGTGCCCCCTAGCTCTTAAATATCTTTTCCAAGCAGGGTTCCAATAAAATGTTATCACAATGGACCATAGACGGTCAAGTGTGGCTCATCATACATGCTTACACGATGGCCGGCACTCTAACTTAACCTAACCTAATTTAACTCTCATATAAAATTTAGTTATAGAATGCATTCCTCATTGTTGGATGTTCTCAAGATGAAAGCAACTAGTAACATTCTTAATTTGAGTAACATTAAAAGAATTTTGAAATTGTTTTAGATTGACACTAACACAACAATAAAACAGTGCACTTGCGCAAGTTTTTGGCGAAAAATTTTTTTTTCACTATGTTAATTTCCAAACTAGATGTGTTCCCGTCTAGCATGAATTTACCCGAAATTTTTGAGCCATTGCACCATTTTTACAAGGAAAATTGACAGCTGTTAAAGTGACAAAGCACATATTTTCCTGCCAATTATTGCAGCCGAAGTCACTTAGCCGTTGCCACTGTGAGTTTTGTCATATTCCAATACAAAAGTTACAAAAGATACGGCAACTTAGTAAATATAAAAATAGTCAACATACATATGTACCTACATATAGGTATGCCAAATTTCTGGAAAAATCTAAAACCAATTATATTGAACTAATTTTATTTCCTACTTTTTTTAAATATATACTCACGTGTCTGTTTAAAGTAGTTCCGATGTTCTTTTCGATAACTGGAGATTTTAGACATCATGTGCGATTACATTGTACTCGTAATAACCCCACAAACTTCTTCTACGTATCTAGCAACTGAAGTCTGTGACATCGTTAATAAAAAATCTTGTCCTACATGATAATATCCTAGTAGATATTCTGGCCTAATAGTATACTGTTCTATCTTTCTACGGCACTAGAAAGGCTAATATGTGATCAATTACAGCAACACCCCATAAGCAATTCGCTTCTCACGCAATGGCAATCCGGATATCGGAAAAATCACAGTGGTGATACCGCTCCCTCAGGATTACAGCGGACCTTCGGCTAGCACGTGATAGACACAAAATTTTCTACTTGTCTCTGTTGGATTTTTCGAAGGCTTTCGATAGCCTTCAGCATAAGCTACTTTTGGATAAAATCTCTGACAGATTCAACCTCAGTAGGGTTGGTATTAAATTCAAATACAGTTTCCTAACGGAACGTACGCACCAAGATAAAGTGCTCAGCTCTTTATTCACAACTACTATTGTAAATTCTGGTGTTCCTCAGGGATCTATATAGGGACCACTCTTATTTTGTGCATTTATCAATGACATGCCGGAAGTTATTCAAAGCTCGAGCATTCAAAAGTATGCAGATGACGTTCAATTGAATATATCTAGGACTGTCGGTCTCGTTGAGGCTTGCGATTCTAGACTAAATGACGACATATACCGCGCTTACCATTGGGCTAAAAGTAATCATCTTGATTTAAATTGCGACCAAATCAAATTACATGATTGTTGCACGAACTGGAGTCAACACATCTTATTTTCCCAATATCGCTCTCAACAATAACCCTGTGGTTCGAGTATATAAAACTAAAAATTTGGGAATTATTCTTAACAGTGGCATGTCTGGTTGCGATCACATTAACGCTGTCTTACAAAAAGTTTATGGTACGCTTAGAAGGCTTTGACTATTTGTAACACTCCTCCCGATCTTGACTAGGCTTACACTAATAAAAGCCCTCATCCTACCATTTTTCATGTTCGGTAACCTTATAAACCCTTCCATGGATTCCTCTTGTTCCAACAAAATTAATGTGGCATTCAATGACTGTACAAGGTATTTTCACGACTTGAGACGGTATGATCATATCACTGCGTATCGCTGCTCATTACTAGGGTATCCCCTAGAGCTTTGTCTGAGCTATAGATCATTATGCTTCCTTCATAAATTGCTCCTTGCACTCACGTCTTGACTTACTTATTCCACGATTAACTAGTCTAATTGGCGAACGTTCCTTCTTTGTTCAAGCCTCACTACATGACTTTTTCTTATGTAGGCTCTGCAGAATAGATATCTCTTTCTTATCATTATTATTGTTGTTTGTTTTTTATTTACTGATAGCTATGTTTTTTTATACTATTTCATTTTATAGTCATTATTTATTAATTTAATCTTAAGTTTATTATTTTATATGTAGTTGTATTTATTTGGCAAATTTTTGTAATTTGTTCTTATTGTACAAACTGAAAAGATCGTTTTTCTAGGTCATGTTGTACTCTGCAATAATAAAGTATTGTATTGTATGTCACTCAACAATCAGAATACCACATTATGGCATAGTGACATTGTTCTTCCTTCGAAGTCATTTTTTCATTTGAATTTTATCAGAATCCAGCCCCTGATCCTCCGATGGGCCTTTCATGGCTGGGAACTAAAAGAAATTAAAATAATTTTTCATTATATCGACGTTGATGTTTTCATAAATTTTCTCAGATTTATAATTTTTAGAAGTCAATTAGCTTCGATTTTGTGGATTTTAATATTGAATACATATACACCAATTTAATTCATTGATCAATCTCGATAATATATATACGTGAACGCATCTACATGAACGCCATCTACATTTTGAAATACAAAGTCTTTCAACTCAACTGCTAACAAATTAGAGCAAAAATTACAATTTTTTATTACAATTTCAATTAAACAACAACAAAAAACCATAGTTAAAGTATTGATTATTATAAAATATTTTCTGAATTAAAATCAAAGACCCGCTAGGCTGGTTTAATTAAGATTAAAATCAAAACGGCAAAAACTACCCATAATTTTTGATATATAAACTACTTTTACATATCGCGCCACAATTGTGGTTATCATTAAAACTATTTATTGTATATTGGACTGGTCTTGAATTCTCAGATAACATCGGAATTTTACAACAAACTAGTTGTTCTCAACAAAACATCTTCCCTTAGGGAATTATAACAATTATCACAGCAAAAATGTTTACTATAAAAGTAGAGAGTTCGGCTCATCTCTTCATAGTATGAAATTAGTTGTTGTTAGGAACACAAATAACAGTTTCAAAATGTCTAAAATTGTAAGTATATAAATTACACTTGAACAATTTTTCTTAACATTTCCTTTCCAGATTGTCCTATTTTCTCTTATTGCATTTTCTGCTTCAACCATTGCTGTTCCAGATGGATTTCATTTTCCTGTTTTGGACCCAAATTTCAGAATTTTACATCCAGAAACAACTGACATCAAAACGACTCCCGAGGGTATTATACCGGTCCAACGCGCTTTTAAACCAATCAATGACATATATGGAATTAAAGATGGTGCTCCCTTTACATACATTCCAGTTGGAAATACGCACGGAAGCAGCGCCCTTCCTCTGAATGTTGTTCCAACACATACACACGCCTTTACGGATGAAATACAACTACCCAATTTACAGATTCCCACCTCCTTATTGGATGATCCTACAGCAACTGTTCCTGTTCAATTAGGCCCTCTATTAGACCTTTTGGGTGTCATAGTAAATGCTATCAAGAGAGCTGCAGATAGACGAGCAGAAGCAGAAAAGCCACCCGCATAGGATTGAGGAACGTTTTCATCCTTGCCTTCAAAGCACTCTCGTACATACAATTTCACTAAGAATTTTAGGTCAAGATCACTTTAAGAATATTAAAATACAGGTGCCGGCCTCAATAAAACCTTTAATTAGTGAAATTTTGAGTTAATTATTTTTCGATCTATAAAATTCCATTGGAGCAATAATAAATTTCTCACATCACCTGAGGCTCTTTATAAACAAATAAAATTTGTGCGCCGGCCGTTTAGATTTTTCACACATCATTGAACGCCGGCATATCATTGGAAAACAATGAGATAATAATCGACCAGAAAGGAATTCGGTCCCACAAAAAACCTTGGGATTTATATAAGTTTTCGTTGAGTGCGTGGTAATGACCCGTAAAACTTATGTAACATCCAAGCGCCAGGTTAAGTGATCCATTATTATATTGTCTTGCGTGCATGTCTGGCGATGCATTCACTATAGAGTTGTTGCAATGTCTCTAAGTGACATGATTAACACCGTTTAAATGCCGTTTGGAGGTTTTAATCGGCTTTTATCACTGGAACCGGCAGCCAAACATAGTGGAAAGGAATTTATCATTAATGCCTGCAGGTATGAATGTATGTTTATACGATTTATTCGAATCAACAACAGATGCGATGAGACGCGACGTAGAGGAGTAAGATTTCGTTATTTTGTATTAAAGTAGGGGACATTTGTGGGTGGTTCAAATTCTTTAATGACCGAAATTTTCTTGTCCACATGATTGCCCTCATTTTTTCCAGGATCAACAATATATCTGTGAAGTTTTCGTAAATATTTTAAAGTGGTTATAATTCCCATATATCACAAGTCTGAAAAATTTCGTTTTATACATGAACAATTTATAAAAACTCCCAAATGTAAATTATACATTTTCTGAAATAGAGAAGTGGTGAATAAATGATTAATTACTGAAATTCCAATTAATTTTTGCACAAATTCATCTTGGTAATATTCAGAGACAAAAACTGTTCAAAAAATAGCATTAGAAATCATATACTCTCAGTCTGGCTTAGTTCCTGCCTGCCGTAGATGGACAAGTCAATTTCATATTGATTCTCTATGAGTTCGTAATATTCACTTTTGCATGCAACAGTAAACAAATTCGCGATCAGGAGTGTAACCACTTTAGATCAAGGAAAAAGCTGGGATATTAGTCTAAGATCAATATTCTTTACGATACCCTAGATTAATTCCCGAATGTAATTTAGTACGTAGTTTAGTAGTAGTTTGAGTTTTGATGTAGTTTTGCGGATATATTTCTAGAGCGATTCGTCGGACAGTAAAAACAGTAAAAATAATTATAACCAATTTCATAGGATCATTATTCTGAAGGATTTTTAGTTCAATAAAAATGTCTACGACTAATCGCTTTCACAATACAGGCAGTCCTCGCTTTACGGCGTTTCGTTTTACGTCCAGCAGCATTTTGAGACCAACGTTCATATTTACGTCTCGATTCCATCATTTTATGTCACACGCATGCACTGGGTGACACTGACAAGCTCGCGTCGGTAACACAAAGAAAACCCACAGGCATTAAAAAGTACGCCAAAGATTAGATTTTATATTAGTGGCCCTTGCACCATAGCCATCATTGACTTATTGTGTACCGCTTGCATTACAGTTCGTCCAACAAACCTACTCTTCCTAGCAAGAGCAGTAAGAGCCAAAATCCTAGAATCTACATTTTGCAATGGCCTCGCATTCACACAGGACGTACTTCGATGTTTCATCCTCTTCAAAACATAACCAACACACACACCGATTCTAGTGTTTGTTAAGTTTACAATGTCCGGTTTAGACTCCTGTAATAATTCTGAGTTGATTCCTAGATAGCCCTTAAAGATCTAGGCTCTTCTCTGAGGAAGGTATTATAATAAATCTTTTGGCTTATCTGAATCTTGTCATTGAAGTCCATCCCTAGTCCATTTGGTTTCGGATCCAGTTTTGCATGGTAAGCTTCACGATATTGTAAGAGATACCGCAAAAGGGTTCTAGTCCTATGAGAGGCATGAATGCTCCTTTTTTGGCCATTAATGTCATTTGGAAATCTTTTCTCTGAATGGTTTACGCAAATTAGTGTGCTTGAAAAAATTTAGCTGACACTCTATTGCTTTAGGATAATACGAGAGTCATTCGCCCTGAGATAGATCTTAAAACATTCTGAAAAAATTTCAACATTTTAGACGGTGTGAGCATTATAAGAATTGACTAACGAGAATTTAGTGGAACTCAAAAAACAAAGACTGAAAGAGAATGAATCTAATAACGAGGCAAAGCAGCTGGCTTCGAAAAAATTAATTGAAGCTTTTAACCATTTTTTAATATACGAGAAAAATGTCCCTAGTTTTAAACGGATTTCCGATGTAAATAATAACATTAACTTCGCCTATATGCAAATGTTCTGGGCCGTACATTGAAATTAAAAATAAAATACGAAACATAAGCTGTTGCGGGACTTTGACCGTAATTGTAATGATTGTGTCACTTTTATATTATGATTTTTGAATTGCGTACCTAAGAACCGAACTAGATGATTTTGTATAGAAATGTATAAAAAAAACATGCGTTCACTTTACGTTGTTCCATTTTACGTAAAATATTCCTTGAACGTAACCTGTCGTAAAAGCAAGGACTGCCTGTACACATAAAAACCTCAACTTGTGTATGGCAACACCAAGAATTTGTTGCCCGATTTAGTATATTTCTCAAATTGTATTTACTATTTTTATCCAAACGCTGTGCAAATTATCATCTCTCTATAATGACGCGGTCTCAGGCAGTGTTCAAATATGTAGTGAAATACGAAGTTTTTGTACGGCAACCCTACGAAGGAATTACGTGATTTATCCTATTTTGGAGCTTAAATCTGCAATTTTTTTAAAATGGCTGTAAGCAAAATTTCACCTCTCTAAATAATCACGCATGCTCAAATAATAGTGTGGACAGACGAACAGAGAGACTACTTTTAATAATTTTTTTTTACGCAGGCGTCGAGAGATCCCAAGCATAATGGCCAGGAGGGGGGGGGGGTGATTCTGATCTCTTTGTCGTAGCTTAGGCGTATATTTTAGGTACATATTTTGATATTTCACCGCAAATTTGTCGTACTTTTATATTCACCATATTCATTTTGATTTATCCTTTTCATAAACCACAAAATTAACTAAAATGAATTTTAAGTGAATTAATGTCAGAAAACACGCCTAAAAGTACGACAAATTAGTCAACTCCTCCCAAGGTTGTGACAAAAATTTTATATTAGGGTAAGTGGATATTCTACACCTAATTAGAGCAATAGAAGTGCTTAAATTCGAAATAATATTTTGAGTTTGTAATGTGAACTGTCATTCAGTTCATTCTACGTAATGCAGGGCTTGCTGAACTGAATAAAAACACGAAAAAATCAGTAGAAAAGTTCATTTCATTTAGGCGTATATTTCGACATTAAAGTACGACAAAAGTTCAGTGGGGGGATTCTGATCTTTTATCGTACTATTTAGTAGTGAATTTTGACATATTTTGTCTACTTTTTTTGTCAATACAGTTCATTTTGTGTCTTCACTATTATCTACCACAAAATGAAGTATAATGAATTTTTGATGAACAAACGTCAAAAAACACGACTAAATACACGACAAATTAGTCAACTGCTCCCAGAGGTTGGTACAAAAATTTTACACTGGGAAATGGAAATTCTACACTTAATTAAAGCATTACAAGTGCGTAAAATCGAAACATTAAAAAAAATCAGTAGAAAAGTTCATTTCATTTAGTCGATTATTTTGATATTTAAGTACGACAAAAGATCAAAATCACCCTCCAGAATCACCCTCCAGGTCACTCAATAATCAGAATTCCAAATTATGATATAGTGATGACATGGTTTTTCCTTCGAATCCAATTTGTCATTCTCATTTGTGATTCTGATCTTTTGTCGTACTTTAATGTCAGAATATACGACAAAATGAAATGATATTTTCTTATTCAGCTCAGCAAGCCTTGCATTACGTAGAATGAACTGAAAATGACATTTCATAATAAAAATTCAAAATATTGTTTAGAATATCCATTTACCATAGCTTATAATTTTTTCACAATCTCGGAAGCAATTGACTAATTTATCGTACTTTTAGGAGTATATTGTGACGTTTATTCATTACAGATTTATTTTAGTTTATTTACTGGTTGATGAAATGGATAAATCAAAATGAATATGCTGAATATAAAAGTACGACAGATTTGCGGTGAAATGGAAATATATGCGGCCAAAATGTTATGTTATGACAAAATGTAAGAATCACCCCTAGGGCGGCCGTCTGTGCTAACCTGCTATAGACATCTTTTCGCCAAAACCTCCCAGTCCTCTTAATGAAGCGCATCAGGTCTTGGTGAGGTAAGTCTTTCAGCTCATCTAGAGATAGGAGGGCAGACTCAAGCATATCCAGCTTACTCCAGGCAAAAGCCGGACAAGAGCACAGAAAGTGTTCGGTTATCTCAAGCTCTCCTTTCAGGCAGGACAGATCTTCAAGGTTGCCAACAACTCGCATCCTTGTTAGATGAGCGTGAAGCAAGCTGTGGTCGGTAATGATGCCAACCATAATTCTAAATTGTGTCTTTCCGAGTCCCAAGAGAAAATCAGAAAAATTCCTATTGGGCCTATCAAGAAATTGTTCTGTGCTCAGGTTCACCCATTTTTGCTGATGTTTTATACGAACATCCGCTTTGACGAGAAACCCGATAATCGGGGTTCCGGTTAAAAGAACGGAAAACTAGAGCCAGACCAAGCTAAAAGGTGAGCCCTTTCATTTGATGATGATCTCCATGTGACCAGGAACCCACTGATGAGACACCTTGTTGTGACTACACAGCATATCCACAGACAATCTGCAGTTACCCAGTAACTTATATTATTCGAGGGCCATCAAGGGTACCTGACTATCCGAAAGGATAACAATGTCCTTTCCCTTGATCTCCATATCCAAAGCTATCTGCGCTGCCATTGTGATGGTGAAGACTTCAGCCTGCAAAACAGTGGTGTGGCTTTCAAGTGAGTGCTTCAACCCAGTGTTAGGTTCAAGAAACAAACACCAGCACCGGTTTCAACATTAGTGGATGAGCCGTCGGTGAAAATTTTTAGAGCGAACCGGCCAAGCCTCGATAAACCACCTCCTTCAGCCCACGATATCCTTTCAGAAAAACTCACACAGATGCAGCTTTTCCCATTCCAGCCCACACGCCAGTGAGCAATGGGAAGAACCAGTCCAGCCGCCCTCCTAACGTCTCTATGAGCGCAAACTACATACAGCCTTTTTGACTTAAAGGACAAGATCCAGCGGTGGCAGATTAAATAAGTCACAAGGGCAGCAGTAGCCGTAGATCGCATGGAGCCTGTAATTCCTAGGCAAGCAAGCCTTTTCAGACCCGCCACCTTGTGGATTGCACTTTTAATATTATGCGTGGGTGTCCAATCCACATTGCGGTACCAGCATTATTTCTCTGCATTACAAACGGAATGAAAAACTTAGTATACCCAATGATTTCATTTAGGATATAAAACCGATGTTGCTTCGTGATCTCTTTACTTTGAAAACTTTGCATACTTTTTTTTCATTGCAGTGGGTTTCATTATTCGAATTGGATGCCAATGGTTTTAGTTTTATATACGTACGTAGGTTTCAAATAACTTGAATTATATAAATAATATGGAACTGATACTTGAAGTGTAAACTTGTCTTTTAGCTAAGTATTTAACATTGAAAACTTGAAATTTCTATTTTAATAGACTTCAGAGTCTGAAAATTTCTTTTCGGATACGTCTTTATCTAATTCTGTACATGATATCGCAGAAAATGTGCTTATAAATTTTGTTATATGGTCAATAAATAACTATAGCATCAAATATCTTTAGAAGGAAGTTTAATTTAAATCAATCTACGGTAAAAAATACGGTTGAAAAATACTCTCCATGTCTCTCACTGAGAGATATATACATTATAAAAAATCTGGTGAGGTAAAAATTCAACAAAAAGGTATATCCACCGTGCAGAAAAGACGAAGTAGGCATTTTCTTATAGTACATGGTAACATATTCCGAAAAATAGAAAAATTATATAAGACCTCTTCATCGGAAGGGTGGAACATGGCCGTTAAAGTTTCTAGTTGGTTAATATCAATTGGTAACTAACTATTATTATTATATTAAATGGCGGTGAGTAAACAAAACTCCCAATATTATGACTATTTGGGAGGAAGGAAAATAAGAAAATTCTTCCTGTTCTGGATGCCATTGAATGCTCATATAAAAAACTTAAATCCCCACTAGACTGCGAGGAATACTATGTAAATAGGAAATATTGTAAAATTTATTGATAGCTTTGCAGTTGAGCTTGAGAATTTGCATTATAGTTTCTTTATCATGCAAGGCTCTTATTTTGTAAGAGCTAAGAACTAGCTCTAAGGGATTTGCAGGAAAATTTTTCAAGCTTACGTTTTAGCAAAATTCCTGAATGTAGATTTTAGTAGAGATTGGGGGACGTGCTTCTTTGAAGAATTCTCCGATTCTCCATTGTTTCATTTAGCCCTAGGATCCAAGTCCAAGCCAAATCCTTTTCTATAGATAATCTTCCTTCATTTTCTCTATTAAGAGTATCGTAATAAACCTGAGAATTTTGTATGCTACACTAGAGAATTTTAGACAGGGGTCGTTTTACTTAGAAACCTTAAAATTCTCGGTGCCAAACTGGCTAGTCCTAGGTTACTTAATAGGATCGATTTGTGTGGCTTTTCGTGCGCTTAAAGAACTATAGCTGAGCTCCTTTAGGATAGAACAGTTGTTATGGAATTCGAGAGAAGGATTTGGTACTTTTGGAAGTAAATGCTTAGAGAATCTCATTTGAATGGTCTACGCGTACTTAAACTTGGAAATAGTGGAAAATTGGTTAAAGAAACTACAACGTTTTTTAAACTCTGCTGTTGAAGCCCTTTGAAATAAATCTACCGCCTTTATACCTGCAAAATCTAAAACAATATCAAATCGTTTTTTTAACGAAAACGGTAAAAGGCAATTTTGTTTGTTATGAAAATATTTTTTAAACGGTTGGGAGCTTTCTGCAAAGGCTAATGGCTGGTTATATGTATATTTGCCTCAGGAAAAATATTATGTGGGGTAAGGACAACTGAAGACGAATAGTCTAACCGAGTACTGAATAAAGTACTGATAGAGAAAATATGCTAACTAACAAGAATGCCGCTGCAAAAGGATATACGGCACAGTCTACATAATATTTATATTTAAAGCAAATACTATTTTAAATGAAGGGCTGGCTCTGGATAATATGGACTTCATAGGCAATGTTCGCAAACAGATTAATGGAAACGGAAATTTTCTTATATTACTTTTAGCTTATAGGGCGTTTTCACTACATCGAAATCACGTAATTCCAGTACAAAAAACTTAATCGAAATCATATCATTTTTGCGTAATTTCAATAAAATTACGTTGGAAATTATGAAAATTTGCCGGAACACGCCCCTTTTCGTTTTCCACTTTTTCTCAAACTGCATCGTTTGACATTTGTTGTATACATTTGTCAATAAATTCTTAAGGAAGAAATTTAAAATTAATTTTAAATATTATATTAATGTTACTGAGATGTGACAATAAATCGTTTTAATTATAAAATTATGTAAATAATTGTTTTACATGCCAATTTGGTATTTAAGTGTAGTACCTGTCAAACGTAATCATCTCAGCGGTAGTAAAAACACCTGACAGTGCTATCCAAATCACTTCATCAAAATGACGTGATTTCGATATAGTGAAAACGCCCTATTAGCCGTATATTTTTATAACATATTTTGACATTTCACCACAAATTTGTCATACTTTTATTTGCATCATATTCATTTTGATTTTTCCTTTTCATCAACAGTAAAATGATTAAATTGAATATGCAATGAATAAACGTCAAAATACACCTCCAAAACTACAGCACAGTAGTCAGCTGCTTTCGACGTTATGACAAAAATTTTAAACTGTGGTAAATGGATATTTTACACCTACTTAGAGCCTTAAGCCTAGTATCGAATTCGGGTAAAGTAAAATTTAACGCGGTCTCCAAATATTTCACATTAAAATCGCTGGTAACGACGCACGTCTGTTAATTTGGAAAAAACAAAGTGACAGATGTCCAAATTGCCAGTGTTTTGCGGACCGACCCAGCAAACCTGCAAACTGTAATTGCGTACATTTTTCCCCTTTATTGGAGCCGGTTTTTAACTATTTTTGGCGGCTGAGGGAATAGAATTCGTTTTTAAGGTGTTTTGATAATTTTAGACTACCAACTTTTTACACTGCTACAACGCAGATTAGACTTAAATTTAAAAGGTTTGAAAATGTTCAATGAATCTCCCTTAGAGATAAAAAAAAGAAGTGAATTTTAAATCAAGAAACAGTTTACACGTTAGTAATAAAAAAGTAAGCCAATAAATAAGTTAATGAATAAATGAATAAAACATTTTTATCCTTCAATCAATTAAAAACAATCCGAAATGTGGTATAGAAATTAAATCCTTCCATTAATCAAAAATATAATCTGAAAAATGTCATAGAAACAGGCAATGTCAAAATTTTACCAGAATTTTAATGCTCCGCGCATTCAAATGGTCAGTAAAATGAGAAGACAACTACAAAGCGCTAATATCTAATAATAGCGAAATTTCACTATTTACCAGTGCTTTTTACCCGTACTGCACTAGTAAAATCTTCAGTAAAATTTATACTTGCGATTTCACCAGCGCTAAAATTTGCATGAAAATGTCATTTTTACTCGAACTCGATACAAGGCTTTAAATTCCAAACTATATTTTTGAATTTAGGTCTGTTCGCGTACTTCTCGTGCAAAAACTTTCTGGGTAAAAACTTACTCGTGTGGTGGGGGAAGAATGTAAAATGCATGAAAAAGTAAACGAACGCTTTTCATGCAACTTCGTGAAAAACAAGAAGAAGAAGTGTGAAACAACATTTGCGAATGAGTATTGCCTTATTTTTTTTTAACTTGTTGCAGTCTTGAAAAGTCCCATGAGAGCATTGAATACTTAAACTATGTTCATTCGACATTTTGATTGCGCTTTAAACATTTGTCAGAAAATTACAAAAATGAACTTTCCTATGACAGCTGTCAATTTGCCTTGCAAGAATTGTGCAGTAACTAAAAACTTCGGGTAAATTGATGCGAGAGGGGAAGCTGTGACGTATGCAAAAGTCGTTTAATTTTGTGTGCACGAGAAAGTAAACGAACGGAAAATGTGTAAGTTCGTGCAAATTCATTACAATGCATTGTCCCAAAAATGAGTACGCGAACAGACCTTTTGTAATTTGAAGTGTCGTTTTCAGTTCATTCTAGTTCAAGGCTTACATGGCTTACAAGCTGAATAAAAACACACAAAAGACAGTAGAAAAGTTCAGTTCAGTTCATTTCATTTTGTTGTATATTTTGACATTAAAGCATGACAAAACATCAGAATTATCCCCCTGTACTATAGTTACAATGGATATACTATGAGCCATTTCAAAATTGATGTTATTTTAAAAATAGCATTATAATATCAAAGCTGGCACCTCATTCAAGTCATTTGTTGAAGCCGTTAGAAAGTGTTTTACGTTTTTTGATCAAGCATGGGACGAAAAACTAGTTACATGCCAGAGAAAAAACATAGTAAGAAAATTACCAAAGAAAGTGTTTTCCTTAATGATCGGGAACATTTGAAGAGAAATTGTCATAGCTTAAACAATTTTGGGAACGATAACAGAAAATTAGAAATTCGTCCTGGTAAGGTTTGAAATATTTTCCACTAGAACCTGATCATGTTTATTTTGAACACTTTTTATTAGATAAATTTAAAAAACCTCTAACACAAAAATGGGTTTAAAATAACATATAATAATATCTGCATCCGAAGTCATCACCTCTGCGGTAGTTATAGAAAGGATAAGAAAATTGCACCAAAAACGAAATGCCCACAAAAAAAAAAAAAGATTCAAAAAGCTCAAAAAGATTTCGACGCCCAACTTCATCTATGTGGAGTGATATGTACAATACATTAATAAACTTGTCAAGCTTAAGTTCAATCATAATATTCTGGTCAAGCACATACCCAACCATACCTTAATGTCAGCTGAAAATAACTTTGAACAGTCATTTGAAGTGGCCCTTTATTGGTTGAGGTAGCACAAATATTGTATACAGATCAAAACACAAATTGATCCTGGAGTAGAATAAAACTGCGGACTCTATAATTTCAACCCAAGCTATCTTTTAACTCAAGCATTCACTTACCGTAGAAAAACAAACTTGTTCTTATCTGTATTCCAGGCAATTAGGAAATTCTTGACAAATTCTGTAGTTGAAACTAGAATTTTAGTTGAACTTCGAACCAGCAAATGAATACCTCGATTAGGCAACGTTAAAGCTTGCCCATCTTTTTAAATACACCTGCATAACTAGTTTTAGAGGAATTTCTTAATGCCACTTGAGGGTAGTATATCACACTGAATAAAAAGTTTTCAGAATCTTCCTGAGGCACAATTACCTAATGCAATCTTTCACGCAATAATACGAATTGGTGAAGTGCATCATATCTCTCAGAAGCAGGTGACCTAAGTGACAATAGACTATTAAGCTAGGCTGGGTCATCAGATTCCCTTGCTATATTCTCTCATGAGAAACATCTTCTGTAAGTTCGCTGAAAAGTTTTGAGAAAGTAACTAAAAACACACAATTTTTCCATTAAATTAAACAAAAATTTATTTCAACCCTAATCTTTCCTCCACTGTAGGAACAATAGAGCTGTTTTTACATTTTCAGTCAAATCAATCGCTACGCCGGCCGTTTACCATTCATGGGCAAATGATCCAGACCACGCAAGAGGAGCACCGTATCCATAAGACTTGTAGATGGGAGCAGCAGCAGCATAAGAAAGTGTTGGTCCAGTCAAGGTAAGAGGACCCTGGATGGTTTTAACGAGAGGAGCAGAAAGTAGAGTATGACCAGAAACAAGAGTAGGACCAGCGACTGTCCTCAAGACTGGAGCTGTGATGGTCTTAACAGCAGGAGCAACAATTGGTGTAACAATATTAGCTCTGTTATGTACAACAGTTGAGCTTTGATGGGATACAGCTGTTGGGACGCTTTGAACGATATCTCCAACCTTAGCAACAACGGGTTCACTGATTTCAACATGAGATGGCTGAGAAATGATGGTCTTCGTTAAAAGTGGTCCACTATATGCAACTGGTCCTTCAAGATGCAGACCACTTGGAGCGGCAACAGCAACGGCGAGAAGAGTAGACAACACCACCTGATTAGAAACAAGAAGAAGAAAAAATAGTCAAAATATGCCATCCAATCTTAAAGATGAATTTCGTTATTCTTACCAACTTGAACATTTTGATTTTTGTTTTAAAAGGAGGTCTGTGCTGATACACTGAAGCGATAGAACTTGTCTGATTGACTGATACCGTTCATGACTGGTGTCAGTGCTTTTATACCCCATCCAAACCAAATACCGCAATCTGTTTAATTCTTGCATTACCCTGGTGCATTACCGGGTTCGACAACATAACAACCAACTAACTACCACTACTACAGTCTCGGCTGCAACGCGTCAACATCACGTGGATGACCATGAATTGAAGTTTACTTTCGCTCATTTGCTGCTCTCGTTTTCATCGGTGGATGTCGTCCAGAAGAAAATGATCGCCCGAGACAATTATGCTTAATTAAGTCTGGCGCGAATGCATCAGAGCCAGAAGCCTACGGCAATTCGTTTACTTACTGCTCTGCATTTCCTTAAGCATCATGCGCGGTCGGCTAAAAGTACCGAGAAAGAACCAGTTCTGCGTCTAAGAACCGCTTAAACTCTATAAGAACAAGTTTATTCCTCGGATAGTGTCTAAATTGATCTCGAGGTAGGATGTCCGCTGTCGCTGCCAGTGACATTGAAAACGAAATTGTAACCAGATTATCTGCGCTGAGGTGTACACTCGTTAACCTAAGTAAATCCACCCACAGCTTCAAGCTTAGAAGAAACTCGTGTTTCATTATAGTCCGGCTTTGTTGTGTGGACGAGACAATTCGATTTTGCTTTCAAGCGAAATTGTATCGTTCTTTGAGTATATTTTTGCGAGATTTAGTGCCGCGATAAGAATCGCGACATTTGTCGTCTAGTTTTGGTTTCAACCAGACAATATGCTTTAGAAAAAAATCACGACTATCGTGAGTATATTCGATTGGCTAGATTCAGAAAAAAAAACAGAATTTCTCACTTAAAACACCTTCATTCCAAGACGTGTGGGATTGGTATTAGGAAAAACATGTGAGAAATGTTTTTGCTTTGATTACTTTATTAAAACTTTTTCGTTTCATGTTATTTCAGGACAGTTCTGCCTTATTCTAGTTGGATAAATCTGCATTTTCTTGTTCGCAACCTACGTTTCGCCATTTATATTTCACTATATATATGAAGAAATTATAAAAATGAATTTATATACGGATTTTATTTCTATTGTCTTTTATATAACTTTATCGATGCAAAAATGTGTATCGCAAAAGTTGACATAACAGAATTCTTCGGGTGTAAAATTTGATTTACTTTATGAAAACGAACAAGAATCTCAAAAATTTAAATCCAAGATTTTGCGATCCCGGAAAATATTTAGTATTATTGAAGAAAATGCTTTGTTCAACTCTTTTTACTTAGTTAAATTTAAGAATAGTCTAAATCTCCATTATGACAGTTGACAAGTTTGTGTAAACTTAATGTCAGCTTAACCAAAAAAGACAACTGTTGTATGTTCTGAAAAGGGGTAACCTCTGCAAAAAAAAAACAAAATGGTTGTTTCCGTCAGCTTACAGAGCAATGAATTGGTTTTTCTATTGAAAAGATCGTGTTTTAACCAAGCGGAAAGATGAAAGGTTGGCGTTCCCCTTCAGCTATAACCACTCGCCAACCCCATATAAAGTTTATTCGTGAGGGTGGTAACGCCTCTTGATCGGACAGAAAAATTAAATAATCGGTAAAAGATAGATTCCCGTAAAGATAACATAATAAAGATACGTCAGCTAAAATTAAAATATCACACGCATTTCGCATCTGCAGAGCTCTGTGATTGCCGCCAGTTAAACAACGAGCAACATAGTATTAGAGTTTCCAAATGCACTGCGATCTGATTATATTCTTCTCAGCCATGGCCCGTAGCATAAAGTTGTGAAGTTATGAATAAAAAGCTGAGTCTGACGACCTTGTGAACTTCTTTATTAATGTTATTTTAATTTTTTTGCCTATATTTCGGTCCTTTGTTTGGACCATCCTCAGAGCATACAATACTGCCATAAAGTATTTTTGTCATCATGGGTGCTCATGGCTATTACTGTACTTACATACAATTAGTTTTTCCTTACATATTTAAATTAATGTTCATTTCAAATATTGCACATAGAACTATGTAAAAAGCTAACACAGTTAAAAAAATAAAAATAATAGGTATATATATGAAAATAAATCAAATAAATAAATAAACAGACAATAATTGAAAAGATCGGTATGTACGTCGTCAGTATACTAAATGCCTATGCTATTGTGTAAACAATGTTGTCAGTTAATTCCATGCCTTTTCTATGTGTGTATTACATTATGTATTTATTTGTGGTTTATGTACGATGTGTCAATTTCAAAATTAACTGCCTCCGGTTTATGGTATCCCAGCAAACATTTTAGCGAATTTCGTTTTCAGCGAAATATTCTCGAATTCCAAAATTCGAGATTTCTTCGAGAATTCTTCGTTTAGCGACATGTATCTGTCGGAAATATTCTCGAATTCCGAAATTCGAGATTTCTTCGAGAATTCTTCGTTTAGCGACATGTATCTGTCGGAAATAATCCCGAATTCCGACAGTCGAGATTTCTGCGAGAATTCTTCGTTTGATGATGTATAGCTGTCGTCCGTACGCTCATTCCTTTTTTTTCACCGTTACACAATTCCGAAAAGGAATTAAAGTATATATTTCTGGTAATTTTATTGGGGATTTATAGTAAAATGTCATTTGTCATTAAATAAAAGAAATTAACCGTCCGTGTACTCAATATATATAACTTCGGTAAGTACTCAAAAGCTTTTTTAAAATAAAATAAATTAAAAAGAAGTTTAATAGATTTAGGCAATGAATCGATATAAAAAATCCCACGAGAAGCTGAAACCATTGTCAAAGACAAACAGTCAGCGAGGGAGCTCAGGATTGTTACGGCTGTGACAAGTAAGTGTTAACAATGCACTAATAGATTGCATTTATAATTGTTTATTTTCTATAGATGCATTTCACGAAAAATTTCCTGGCCATCCCGAAGACTTCTTCCAGAAAACTGCAATGATTCCTTTTCATTAAGGGAAGGACAGGCTGACAAAAAAAAGCAAATTATAAGCCGAAAGTGTAAATTCTATTCGGTTTTTTTCCCTTCTTTTAATTGTCTTGTGAAGAGGCTTTATTTAATTTTTGTTTAAAGAATTATGTTTTTTTATTAATTTGTAATAAATCACATTATCTGTTAGAGTTATAATATTTTCAATATATTGCAGAAAACTCCTCCCAAATTTAATAAATTTGTTAGAAAATATTTATTTACAACCCCACAGAAAGGTATTAAATTTATCACATTTGGACAGAATTTTCTGCAACATATAAGCCGAGTTTTCATTTAATCCTATTCCTTATTTTACCAACAGGATTTCATTTGATTGTGAGTTTACTGAAATGTTTAAAGCCCCCTACGAATATCCGATGATTTTAATTTGAGACAACGCATCAGTCTCGAATCGTTATTAGGAATCAGTCTCGAATCGTTATTACGAATTGTTATCGAATCGTTATTACGAATCGTTATCGAATCGTAATTACTAATCGTTATTACGATTCGATACAAAATGTTCCTTTTAGTCGTGGCGATTTCGAATCGCAATTTTTGCTGAGATTGTATATTTATAATGATTCTATGTTTCCTCCTATTCCAGTATTTTTCCTTGTTAAGAATTATCACATTATCAAAATTAAATTTATGTTGCTATGAGCAGCTGAAAAATTATGTTCAGTCTAGTTTCACTTCTAAACTGCGACTGGGGATGAACTCCAACGCATCTTACAATATGGTACAAAAGTCAAAGTTCAAAGTAGCCATTTGTTTGAAAACGACTCCCCCTCCCCAATTCCAAGTATTTAATAACCCCATTCAAAGTATTTAATAATGCAGCATTGAGTTCTTTTATTGAAGGGCATTGCACTATCATCCGTTCCCAAGTTCTCAGGTTAGAACGCCAACAATATGCATCTGTGTCTAGACGTAGGCCTTTTGAGATTTTGTACTTAACAGCATTCAAAAATTTTCAAACAAGATATCCAAATTTCAAATCTGAATAGATAACTTGAGAACTTGGACATATAGAGATTTCTTCGAAACCCTGGGTTCACCAAATAATATTTTGCGAATAAAGAAATAAAAAAACATTTTAAAATTTTAGAAATATTTTTCTGAACTTTTCGCTTTTCCATTTTTTCACTATTATCATGCCCCTGGGAATGATACTTAAGTAACATAGTTTCAGGGAATAAACTTATAAGGTTTAAATAATGTGCGGTTATTAAAAGTACAAAATTCTTTAAAAGGATCGCCACCCGCTTAGGGCTTCCTCTCCATCTGCTTCTGGGCCGTCCTTCCCAATGTATTTCTTGGTGCTCCTACATTTCTTTTCCCCTATATGGATTCCATTCTAATATCAAAGAGCATTTGCTTGTGTATAGTGGGCCTTCTAAGTATTATACGTATCCTATCCATTTTTAGTTTCTCCATTTATTATTTACACCACTATTGATTATTATCCATATAATCGAATTTACTTCACACGAACAAGATTCTAATATTTTGAGTTTAGTATTCTCCACCGGGCAAGATGAAGAAAGGGTTTTTTTATTAATTCATAAAGTTCTTACTTTATTGAGATTCATTGAAGAAACCGACCATGCATCAATCGCCTCCTTTATATTTTTTTAATTCAGAAAAATTGATTTTCTTCGATTGAATAGAGAAATGAGAGTAAACAAATACTTTTCAGCAATAAATGCACTAAAATTTATTTGTATATAAACTAATAAATTTTTCTTATTCCAAATTAAAAACTATGTTAAAAGGGTTTTCTAATTGATTATATTTTTTTATGTGCAATCTTATCTTTTGTGATAAACCAACAGTAATCACCCAACATGGCCGTCGTATGCCATCATGCCCTAGTACTTGTGCTCAATCTCGATGATGTCATGATAAAATCACTCACCCTCTTCATCTGAAATTACACCTAAATTTTCCGGGATGTACTAAAATCTTTTACTGAAAAAAAAACAATTTTTAAATATCCAAAGGAGCTGGTTTGGGGTTATTTGCCCATACTAGTCGAAAACCCAGTTCGGTCCTGTAAAATATTCGATTAAGTTAGTGTTAAACATTTATTTCATCATGAAAATGAAGATTGAAGATCTTTTATTCGAAAACCCAAAAATTATATGAAACATCAAAGTATTTAGTATATTCCACAAAAATATCCATGCGGATAAATAATGATTAATCAAATTCGTTTTAATTCAATTTGTTCATCAAAGCTCTTAGGAGATGATAATAGCGTTAGTCTTAGATTATAAGGCAAATAATCCCAGAAAAGTATTCTAATATGTTGGAAAGTATTATTGAAGGAACCAGAATTCGTGTCACCCACCGCCAGTTCATTTGACTGATATACTTAATTCTGAAAACATAACTAATTCCAAGTAATTGAATAAACTATCCATGTAAAAAATTACTTCTGCTTATTTTATTCCAAATTTATTCAAAAATATAATGGCGACCTTACGTGAAAAAAATTTTATATTGTATTATGATTTGCCAGTAGTAGACAATTTTTTATAATCACTTGAAACCAGTCTTATCTTTTTGAAAATGATTACCCAAAATCCAGGGAATACCATAAGGGATGCAAGCAGCAAGGCGACAATAAAATAGATGAAGTGATTTCATAAAGAGGGCAGAGAAGGTGACGTTCTTGAACTTTCGCAGACTATATGTGCAAGGAAAGATTGGGGACTGCAAACTGTTATCCCATTCAAATAATTCGGTTTAAAAAATTATCTCGAAATTTCACTGTACGACTAAAAATATTTTGAGGGTTGAATTGTATAGAAATTAATCAAGAAGGAATGAAACTGGAAACTTAACAATAATTAAACAAAATTCTTCCAACATTACGGCGACGCTTTATGAATGAATTTACTTTAAAAACTTCAAATGCGAGTGTGCAATGCGGTTGGCGAAGCGAAAGAAAAGACTGGTTACATTGCATACGCCAAACGTATTGGTATTATCCTGTCAAGTAATTGTTGAGTATATTTTTGACTTAAATTTCAAATACTTCAATTATTTAATAAAAAATTTATGTTTCGTAATAGTAATTTAAAGAAATACACAATAACCCATTGGATAAAAAGACAGTATAAATATTAAGACCTCTGTATGACCCCAAAAGTAGACTGATTTCTTTTTAAAAAACTAAACGTGACATTTATATACAAAGCTTCGGAAATAGCCATCATCATACCAGTAGCCAAGAAACCTTCCCCTGAATCAGTTCTTGATTTCCGGCCAATTAGTATTCTTTCCTCCTTTGCTAAAGTACTTGAAAAAATTGTGTGGTCTCAGATTTCAGAATTTGTCCAAGCCACACAGTTGTGAAACTGCTATACTAAAAGTCTCCAATGATCTTCGCCTGATTCTCGACTCCAAAAACTTTAGCATACTTGTCTTACTGAATTTCTCAAAAGCTTTTAATAGCGTCAGCCACTCTATTATATAAGCTTTACAGTAATTTTAAATTCTCTCCCTTTGCGATCGCCTTAACTGATTGTTTTCTTACTGGTAGGTTTCAAAAGGTACATATTGAAGGCTCCTCATCCTCCCTACTCCCCCTTTTCTGTGGTGTACCCAAGGATCTGTATTGAACCCGCTGTTGTTTTCTATGTTTATTAATGACTTTCCAAAGGTGATTCAAGATGTTTAGCTTCATCTCTATACTGATGATGTACAAGTATACTTAAGTAGGCCTATTGGTCAACAACGGGCTTTCACTAAACCCTAGCTAATCGCACTGTCTTGCTATCTACAACCCTTTGTATGACATATGTGATATCACATACATTTTTCTCGACAACTTCCCGCTGCGTTTTGTGAATTCGGTCACCGCTCTTGGACTCAAGCTAAATGGCTAGGTAAGTTGTTCCGATCACGTCAAACTGAAGCCCTCTAAGATCTATGGGGGCTACGCAAACAGTGTCTATCTGCAGGATTACTGTCAACAAATATCCGCCTGCAACTCATAAAAGCTCTTCTATTACCCCATTTTACCTATGGAAGTTTGATATATCCTAAACTTGATAGCGTTTGCGCGCGGAAAGTTAAAGTTGCCCTTAACGATTGCATTAGACTTGTGTTTGGCATTAAACGATGACAGCATATAACTCCGTACAGGCTCTCATTGGTTGGCGGCCCGATCAACCCTTACCTAAAGCGCAAAGCCTTAATATTCCTCAATCTTCACGACATTCCACTCTACTAGTTCCTCGTTTCCATTCCTCGACTAGTAAGGCCTCTTATTTTGTTCAGGTCGCTCGAATGTGGAACTCCCTTCCCGTTCGTGTCCAGAGGGCCGGCTCAACCTCTATCTTCAAGCGTCTGCTTAGTGACTTACACCTTTGATAATTTATTAATATAATCTTCTTCTTCTCTTTGGTGGTCTCAGGTTGTGCTAATGCATAAATGAAATCAAGTAAATTTAATCAAGTAAATCGCGTGAATGAAATCAGGAAAATTCAAGAAAATTTAATTAAATAATTAATTAGTTTGGTTTTCTTTCTATAATTTTTACTTTTCTGTTATTTCTTCATCTCATATTTTCCTATTTTTCTTGTTTTCAAATTGTTAACTTAATCTTTTTAATATATTTAGCTTAAATAAGTTAGCTTTAGTTCATGTAGTCTTTCTCCCTCTTATATAATGTAAGATCTCAGATCTTTTATACTTTACCCTAATAAATAAATTGAATTGAATTTATGTACAAAGAAAACAAAATATTTCTGCAAACGGTAAATAATATAAGTTTTTATTTGTATAATAATTTTCAAACCATTTTCTATATTTTTCGACAATATCAAAATTAATAACAATTTTACCAGACTTTGGTAAGAATAGGTCCAGCTACAATTGTCCTAGCCAAAGGTAATGGTAAGAGTGGTGCGTGAGCTAAAGTTGGTCCAGCAATGATAGTTTTTGTAAGAAATGGATGTGGTAGTGTAATAATTGAGGGTCCTGCAATAATCCCTGGGGGAGCAATTAAACCGCTTGGGCTAGCAGCGGCAAAAGCAAAGAGACCCAACAATATAGCCTACATAGAGATCCAAGAAATATTTGTTATACTCAATTCAAATTTTAAATTATTTTAAGACACTTACGAATTTGAACATTTTGTTTAGTTTTTTTTTTTCTATTCTTACAGAGAACTTTGCGATGAACTGTTAACTGGTGCACTGTGCTTTAATTACCAATCCTTTCGCTATTTATACTTAATTCACCTCAGATGCCTGTCAGAGTTTGTTGGACATGATTTATGCAGAAGAATTATTTCGTCATTAAATGTGCATGTCCAACACTTGGCAATTGTTGTATCAAAAACCTGAAGGATTGGAATTACCTGATTCTATAACAAAAGATATGGGAAGCATAGCCTATGTTAGCATGCACGTGACAATAATGAATGCTGCAACATATTTAAATGCAATATTTGCTGTTACTATTGAATAATTTATTAGGAATTGGATGAAGATGAATTTTTTATACTAATTGTGATTACATATGTACGTATATGCATGTGCCGATCGACATTAATAGGAATATTTATTCATTTATTTTTATTTTACATGCATGTTGCACTTTTATGCAAAAAACTGTTAATTCTTCTGCACTGAAAAAAAAAGTTGTATGTTTAAATAACAAAAAAAGAAAAAAATTCAATAATATATTAAAATATAGTACAGAAATATTTACAAGCAATAAATATGGCTTTTGTATAATTCAACCTTAATATCCAACCTGGTTTTGTTCTCTTTTTTGGAAAAGGCATAAGGCGAAGGACGACTCAAAAAAAATTTTTTTCTGAAAGATCATTCATATTAAATAGCATTGTAGTAGTAGCCCATATTAGGAACGTCTGTAAAAAGCTTCTAAAACCCTTACACTCATCGCGTATAGCTTACATCAGACGAGGGCTACAATTTCAATTAGTGTTTTCTGTTGGTAAGCCCGAGTATATTTTATAAAATCTTAAAACATTAATGTACTACTTCTCCCGTCAATAAAAATATGCTTAGAACAAGTTGCTCTATAGGCCACTATATACACCCTGATTGAGTAGATGTTAGGTATACTCTAAGCCTAGTTATTAAATTTACTACAAGTCTAGTAGTTACAAAAATTGTTCCGAGTTATTAGTCTTATTGTAGCCAAAAGCTGCATACAAGAAAGGCTTTTATAACCAGTCTTTTTAACAATTATAATACCCGTTCTACCGCTTTTTCAAAATTGCTTCGCATAGTAAATAAATAACGTTGGAAACATTTGAATATTTAATTATCATCCGAAATACATAAATCCTGAAAATTTCAGAACTCTTATAGTCCAGTCAGTAGGGGTTTTTGCCCTACGAAAGGTGGGGTAGATATGATTTTTATATATTTTATTCAGTTCTGGACCCCTATGGAAGTTCCAAGTGTAGACCCTTAGGTGGAAAGGGATCCGCGCGAAGCGCCATCTTGGATTAAAGGTACCAAAAATTGGTTTTTTCAAAATAATTCTTCAACAGTTGATCCTGCAACAAAAATGTGCAAATATAAATTTGAAGAAGACTAAATTCCCTACATTTTTTTTAAAAACACTTTTTTTGCAAGTCTGATGTGTAACGAGTTACAGTGGCGGAAACGTGAACATTCTTCTAAAAAAAATGTATCCGAATAGTATCCCTTATACAGAGTGTTTCGCCCATGGTGGCCGTAGAACAGGAAGTGACAGTAGTCACCTAGTCCATCTCAACCGTTACAGGGAGATTAAGAAAATATGCTAGTTTTTCACAAAATAGCCTTTATGTTATATATTTTTGTCGTAAGATAAACTGTTGAGGAATTATTTTGAAAAAAAAACAATTTTTGGTACCTTTAATCCAAGATGGCGGACAAAATTTGGATTTTTCATCGGGGCCCAGAACTAAGTAACATATATAAAAGTCGCAACTACCCCACCTTTTGTAGGACAAAGGGCTTATTTAGTCCATATTGACTAGACTTATAAGGAAGTGGGGAAATTTGTAAAAAATCGATAACTAAATTTGGAGACAAATAGATAAGTGAAATATAAAATAGCATGTACAAGTAATATGAATCCTAATATTATAGGAGCGCTAAAAATTGTTTTGTGTACCGGTCAAAGTTCAAATTTAGATTAAAGTTTCAATGAAGTGTTTTAACTAACCTGCACTAAGACACTACTGTAAGCGAAAAATATGATTAATTCCGAATGGAGATTTCAATTAATTTTTGATTAATTAATAGATAAGATTAGCTCCATTGTATTGAATATATTTTTATTAGATAATAGAGAAATACAAGCACTTAACTAAATCACAGACGTGCAAGTGCAATAATAGCCAAAGATATAATCGACATAAAATTAGATATTCGGGTTTACATCTTATCCATGGATATTTCAAAACTGAAGATATTTGTTCTACTTATATGTATATTCTAAATCTATAATCTGATAAACTAACAGAGCGAAAAGAAAATGTGCTGGTGGTAAGTACATCTTTTCTTAGATTTCAATTGTTTATCAGCACAAACTGCTGCCAATTGGAATCGACTCATAATTTTCTATCTCAATAGAAAAGTATGGATAACAAATTTTCTTATTTTAATAATGAAACAAATTAGGCAATTTTCCTAAAATCAAGATTAACAAAATCTTTTAGAGGTTCAATGATGGAGGTCACACCAATTTCCCATATAAGTACTTTTAATAAAAATTATTGAACTTCTATGGTAGGCAATCTGAGATAACCATACTGATGAGACCTCTCTGATCGCTGGGTCGAAAATTTCAAAAAATTGTTTGCACTTAAAATGCATTTTGTAAATTTATTGAAATTATTTTCAATAAATTTCAGTCTGTTAGACGAGACATCTCCTTCGTCAAATCTTTTATCTTTGGTTCCTGATTTCCAAATCGTCAACATACAAAATGAAACTGTTGATACCTACATACTATACAGTATTATCTTAAAATATTTAATTTTTTTAAGTTTAGCTCTAATGAAGTAGTTAAAACAAAAACTAGATTTAACGGACTTTTAACAAAATATTGAGCCTGTTGTAGCCTCTGATATCGATTCAAATTTCTCTTAACTTATAACCTTTATTTTATACCAAAAGATATTCAGAAAAGAGTTTTTATGTATTTTGAAAGTTGTAAGTCATTGTAAGCCAGGCTTAACGCATGACTAGTCTTCTAACTTTTTAGAGATGGCCAATCGTCACGGTACAAAGAAGAGAAGGTATTCTCATTAAAATTTTGACACATTCCAGCTGTGACGTGTTTCGTGAATTAATGTACCATACATTTCGAACGTGGCTTGTAATGAGAATACCTTGTATTTTCTGTACCATGGCCAGTCGTTGGGCATGTTGGGCTTTTCTTCTTTTTCTTCTTCTCTCCAAATTTCTAAGAGTGCCACTATTCATCAACATATAACATGAACATGTGCTTAAAAAAGTGCAAAAAATGAAGAAAGGGTTACATTTTGGGTACAGATGGTGAGTGACACGTAATTTTGAAGCGAAGTTTTTGGGCTTCTAAAATCCAATATGAAAAATTGCTATTAATGACGTGTTTTTTGATAAAAATAGTAGTTATATAAAAAAACGAGTTAATATTCCGCAATTTTAATTTTGTTGGGATATAACTTCAAAACAGGGAAGAGCAGGGAGAAAAGTAGAGAGCATTGGAAATATCCATAGATTATCAGCATATCAGATTTTGAATTAACATCAGAGGGTGTAACGTTCATATGATCTATTAGAACATACCCAAATATGTTTAAGTCCCGTTATCTCGGAAATCGATAATGTTGCCCCCTCCCCGCTTCGTAAAATTTTTGCAGCCTTCGGTGGTATTGCACCCGAAGGTGCAAACGGGGACAACTTAGAGAAGCAAAGGCGTGCACACATTTCAACACACACATTGGCAACAACGTTTCAACTAAACCAAAGTTGGGTGGCGATCGCTATCAACTAATTAGTTACAAAAATTTGGACAAACTTTGAGTTGATTTTATATGGCAATATTTTCGTAGATATAGAAATCAACACAATTTCGGCAGCTAGTACTCAATTCACAAAATTTTTCCAACCAGTAGTAGGAAAGAAATTCGAATCATTGTCTCCTAAATCTTGCATAATGAATCCATGAAATTTTGTGATAAACACCAAATTCTTGATACGCCAATAGTTTATCAACTGTGCAAAAATAACTAATTTTAAGTGCATAAAATTATAAATATATTTAATACTTAGTTCTATTTTATTATTGTTCACTGAAGCGACAGATATTTTTAAGATGATACCTAAGTGTGCCCCTGTTGACGGTCCCCTAAGATCACCTTAAATGGGGTTTCAAAGCTCTGGCGTTTCGGTACAGCGTCTGAAATTGGGTTGGCCATCGGATCCTCTAGGAATTTTTGGAAGACTTTCAGGTGGCCAAACCAATTTTTTTGTGCTCAGGAGATTTGCCCTCTGCATAGTTATATACTTAGTTCTAAGTTTAAAAAGCTAATTTAGCCGAATTTTTCCAAGTTGATTATGTGTTGTGATTACAAAAGAAATCTCTCTTGACGGGTAACACTAGTTGTGGCAACCTGGTCAGCGATGGTGGCCGTGAATGGTATATTAAGGATTAATTGTAGTTAAATATATGATTATACAAACAAATTTTATTGAGTTGTTTTTTTCGTTTCATATTACAAACATACAAACATTATCGTGATGCAAATTGGAGCTATTAAAAATCATTAATATGAGCTCTTTGAAGAAGGAATATGATATCGCAAGTATTCTGCTATTTTTTCGTTTTATTTCTGGTGACATATTTTATCCATCACTTTTTAACTTACGTTAGCATTCTCTTAGATTTTATAGGTCTTTATTTATACTGATCTTCAATTTTCATAGAATATTATAGACTGAATATGTACTTGTTTCTACTTTAGTTTCTTAAGTTTAATTGATATTAATATTACAGTAAAAATTAGTTAAAACTATATTAGCCCTAGACTTAACTCTATATTTTAATGTTTGATCGTTTTCTTCTTTTTTTATATTATTATAAATACAAATTATAGGTAATAACAGGTGGTCTTTCGTATAATAATAAATAAATAATTAATTTCAAATCATTGTTCAGAAGTTATAGGGTAGTTTATTAAACTGAAGAAAATATCTTTAAACTTCTACACCTTCCAAACTAAACTCATCAGCCGATGTTATCTTTTTCATATTGCATATCAAGACAGTTTAGGCACGAATTTTGGGACACTTGGTACAGGTAATAAATGTTTTGAAATTAAAATTTAATTGTAAATGATTTTTCAATTGCTTTTTGTACTGTACTACTTTTTCATTCTCTTGCCTGTGTAGATATTTATTCATGATAAATTTTTACAACTGAATGTACATACATTTTTCATATTTAGAAGTAGACAAGTGAAATGAGTGAATTGAAGTGAATTGAGATTACCTGCCACAAAAATAAATACTTACACTGGAAAATCAGTCTACGAAAAATGTTCACTATTAATTATTCTGACTAAAGTAATACTTGATGAATTTAGGCTACAGCCGATCAAATAATCTAAAGCAAGCTTTTAAAATTAGAAAAGGACCATCCTATGTTCTTCATATCAACACCGTGGAAAAAGGCACTGAATATAGCACCAAGCTAGCGAGATATTGCTGTTATGAAAAGGCCTTTGAGTAAATGGTCAGAAATCACATATGAAAAGTGTAGTACATTGAAGCATAAATATTTCCACCAAATATAATAGGGTCATAAAGGCTTTATAACACAACCACTCGAGGTGTCCTGCTCTAGTTAATGATATATTCTCGCGCAGCTTCAATGTAATTTCGCGACCTCGCCAAGGAAGTCAGACCTATATCGTAAAAATGTTGCAATAGGAGGTAATAAAATGCTTGCAAATTTACTCAGTCTTAGAGATAATTTTATAAATGTACTTGAGACATTAAAGCACCCGGCATTTAATAGCGACTGGTTGTTTATTTGTCTATTTATAATTATACTGATGACAACTGCAACATTCAGGCCTTAATACAATGTTAAACAACTTCACAACAGAAAGTAATGGTTTCAGACCTAATCCAGGCAAAATAAAAGAAGTACTTAATTAAGCACAAACCAATATATAAAAAACAAAGGAAAGGAATGCAAAGAAAGTGCAAAGCTTCGTTTCTCTCTGTAGCATAATTATTGCACCTGTTTGAAGAGAACAGGATGTCAATTCCCGAATAACCAAATCAATAAGTGCTTTACCAAAAGTATCTTGGATATTAAACTGTAGTAAAATCTAATTACGAACAAAACTGCGGTAATGTTAAATCAGTCCAGCTCTATGGTTGCAAAAAATGGATCCAATTAATAACGCACCATCTGCAAACCCTTGTAAATATGTGTTTACTCCGAAAAATTCGCTGGAAAACCAGGACTCAATCTCAAAGAAAATATTATGGAGATACTCCGTCCAGGATAGGTTCGACAACGAAATAAAACATAGAAAGTAGAATTAGTTTGACTGAGCCGGGTCGACAAGAGACACTGCAAAGCAGACTTTCTACTGAAACTTAGAAGGAGACCATTAAACAGATAAAATGGAATATAAAAATATTTTTAAAAAAGTCACCTGCAGTGAGTTTATGGTAACCACACGGATACTGTTTAGATGACAAAGTTTAAAGCATCGACCATTTCTAACTAAATTGAAGATTTGATATAAACCGGCTGAGAAGCACGCTAATTTAAACCCTGCAGAGGATACCTATTTTCCTCGGACGTGTCTGACTGAGTTAGTTAACGCGCAGCTCCATTAATTCTGTTATATCCAGCTAATTTCTAACTATTCTGCCTGAATTTAAATTCGCATATGAAGTTTTTATATGTAGAACAACTATGTTATTCTGTCTCAATGCTTTCAATTTTAGGATTCGTCATTGTAAATGACAATACCCTAGCGCTGCTTTCCTTCCTGTCAAAACAGGACCATCTCTACTTTCTAATCCTCGATAGCTTTGGAACCATTTAAGCCACGTTAGCCTTTAAAACGACAACATTTGGTTCTTTTTAAACAGCAAGAAATTTCCCTTTTCTTATCCTTTCTCCCGATCATAAAAGATCATCATATGCAAAATTTCATCAGATCAGAACTTATTTCTAAAATATTTTTATTAGCATTAACTTTTTACAGTATTTAATTGAGTCTCCACCAGAGTTTTATTAAGATTCGTTTTAGCTAACATTTAATATAAGTTTATACAAAAAAAAAACAAATCAGTTTAGTCGCAGTTTCAAAACAGTCAAATATTACAAATTTATTCAAACTAAGAAAAACCTGCATACAGAGTTATTAAAATGAAGATCTCCACACATACAAGACACATTCACATATTTAAAAAAAATCAAATATATTACCGAAACTCGTATCATTGCAACAAACAAGTAACAATAAAGGTAACAACATTTTTCACGGTACAATTGATACGGTAATTTACGCGTAGGAAACACACTTTTACTTGAACTAGTCTACAAAATACTTTTCGCTCACATGTAAATTGCTATCCTTCATCTTTTGATAGAATTAAGATTCTGGAACGGAAAGTAATGATGATGAAATATGAATGCTTCTTGGCTCATGAATTGCATGCTACATGATTAGTATAAATAGTTTAAGGATTATTAGTAAAGACACAGTTCTAAAGCTCACTGTATCCAGTAAAGTTATACAAAAAACACTCCTTCAAAATGTTCAAGTTTGTAAGTACTATATAATATACTCAACTAAAAAACAACAACAAACCAAACAAACAAAATTTTTCATTTAACGGAAAATCTATGTTTCTTTTTAGGTGCTATTGTCTGCGCTTATTGCTATTTCTGCTGCCAATCCTGGTCTACTTGCATCTCCAGGAATTATTGCAGGACCATCAGTGCTTTCTCAACCACTTCTAGGAAATACTGTTATTGCAGGATCTCCACTTATTTCTCAGCCACTTTTTGGAAGGACTATCATAGCAGGATCTCCACTCATTTCTCAACCAGTTCTTGGAAGAACGACTGTTATTCCGGGTCAAGTTCCAATTCTGAATGCTGTTCCATTACCAATTGCCAAAACTCTAGGTAATGGTCATATTCTCTCTGGTGATAGAATTGGTTGGTAAAAGTTTCGCAATATCTATCGAATTGAATTGTAATATGTTGGAAAAGTAACGGATATATATTTTTTTGTATTAAAAAATTGTGTATTTATTCGCTTAGCTCTATAAAAACATAAGAATAGCTTGAACGTAACTAAAATTAGTAGTATGAACACTTAGGTACATCAGGCACATTAAATTGTACAAATTTGAGCAGGAAAAATTACAAAAAAATTTATACTAAGTAAGTGATTTATTTAACTTCAGTTCTCTGGTTGTTTGTTTGGGTCAAAACTTTTAATCAATCTTTCACCCAATTTCCAATGTCTAATTTACTCCAACAGAAGAAATTGGGGTGGGAAGTACCAAATTTATATTCATATACAAAACACTAGTGCACTTGGTCTACCTGGACTGTCTTTCGCCCATAATTTACGGGATCTTTTAGTATAAGTTCATCACTACATTTCTGCTTCGCTTTAAGATTTTGGTGACACTAAGATTCTCATTTTTCAAATCTAAAATTTTATTGATCTCACCTTAAGTACCTACTTGTAGAATTTTGAGTGTTCGTGATTCAACATTTAGAAAATCATATCTATATAATCTGTCCTCAGATCTGGAAGAACTCAATCTAATTTTTTTATGTGAAAGGGACCTTGCACAAAATATTACAGGAACTTGGCTTGATATCGATGGCAAAAATCATCACTCCCGCGTACACTAATAGTAAGTTATTAACACAACTCAATTATTTTAATTTCTATCATACTGATATCATTATTCTCTTCTTCCTGGTTAATGGGATTTTACCTTCATAACTGGAGAGAGAGTATTTAAGTCAATTCTGGCTCGATTTCTTACAAATTAGTGGCTATTTCAGATCGGAGAGATTTGGTAATAAAATCCATAATTAAAAATAACAGTTATGTTTAGATTTTACTCCTCATATTGACCTAAGCATTGATTAATTTCTCTCTGTAACCGGAAAGAGCCCGTTCAATTTAAAGTCAGTTTGTAGACAATTACTATTCTATTTTGATGTACAGTGCCTTAAAAGTCGTAATATTATTGCTTGTGGTGCAGGGACAGCGGCATCTCAAGGATGAAACATTTGGGGGAACGAGCATATTAAAAAAAAACGCGTCACTACCCAAGTCAACGAAACTTTTTCCATTTACTGAACAAAAGCTTTCTGGAAGTGGTAGGCTGAATACCCTCGACCGACTGTATGTATAATGACTTAATTTTTAATTAAATGGAGTCAAATGTGCAGTATGTCACAAAAATGAGGTGCATCGGGTACCCATTTTGAAACATTTAAATGCAAGCTCAAATGGAGAACATTTTAGTCTGTATTAATACCATTGCAGTAAAAATTACAGTAGGTGTAACCATTAAAATGAACTGCATTTATAAGAAAGTCAGCAGCCATCAGCTGATCCAAATGCTTTGCAAATTACAACTACTCCATATAGTCCAGTCAATAGGAACGAAATAAGGCATTTGCCTTGCAAAAGGTGGGGTAGTTCCGGACCCCGAAGAATAATCCAAGTTTAGACCATTGAAGAGGGTCCGCGCGGTCCGTCAATTTGGATTAAAGGTACCAAAAATTTGTTTTTTTTTAAATAATTCCTCAACGCTTGATTCTCCGACTAAAATGTAACAAGATAAATTTGCAGAAGACTAAATTCCCCACATTTTTGTAAAAACACTTTTTTTGTAAGTCTTATGTGTAACGGATTACAGCGGCGAAAACGTGAACATTCTTCCAAAAAAATGTATACGACTAGTACCCCTTATTCAGAGTGTTTCGTCCATGGTGGCCTTATAACAGGAGGTGACCGAATCCAATCCACATTTTTAGCAATGATTAACTTCAGCCTAGGCAGAATAGGCAGTTGCCCAATGGCCTAACCTTATAGAGGGGCACCGCAAGTTGCCGAAATGGTATACATGGAGGACACACGACACCACATATTAAAAAATAAAATTGTAATACACTTTATTACTTATCAATAGGCAGAGCAGGTTAGCAAACTTTTGGGGGCGACAAATTCTCAATTGATCATGTTTCTTTCGTAGACATTTATGCATTATAACACGAAAAATAAATTGTATTCGATGTGTAATAGCACTGTCAAACATACAAATCTTATAAGTTTTATTTTTATTTGGGATATGTATAAAAACTCGGTTTGTAGTTTATTTGCGTATTTTGAAATTGTTAGAAAATACATTTATATACTACCTGTGTTGTTTTGGTTCCTTGCAGTAAGCTACAGAACATTGGAGATTGCGAATTGAATTGATTTTTAGAGTTCATAGAAGTAAAAAAGGTTTTAAAAGTATAGAAAAAATAAACAAATTGCCATTACTAGAATCCTTGCAAAATGTCAAAATTGAACTTGATAAATTTCGGGACAAAACTTGGCAGGCTTAATGTTTTGTAAGAATTAAGGTCATGGCACTTTGATTATTTTCTCTATACTTTCAAAACTTTTTCTACTGCTATGCATCCTACAAATCAATACAGTTAGCAATCACCTGTGCTCTGAAGAATACTGCACGGAACCGAAAGAGCACAGCTAAACATTAGTACTTTTTCCTTGCATTTTTAGTACATGTCTACAGTAAGGGAAGTTGGCGTTCAAGCAACTGTTGAAGTTCGTGCGATGTTAAAAGTACTACCTTCTCCCCCTGTTTGTTAGAGAATATACTATTGTTGAGTAATTCTTGGTATGGTATCGGCCCTAGGATTGTATAAGTAAGTACATCCTGGAAAAAAAGCTTTTTGGACGTTTATCCAAATGTGTTAATAGCGCTTCGATGTTTTTGTGTATACAAGGGTCAAACTGCTCGGCAGAACGGTAGTTTTCAACGCTAAAGTCCTCCACATCGGAGATCAGGCTCAATTCACTCTGTGTGCTGTACATAGACTCAGAAATAATGTAGTCTGTAGACTATAGTGACGCAATCCGTTCCTTTACAGAGATAAAAGTTCGTCACATGGAAAAATAAGCGTATGCTTACACGCAACGAATTTTCTTTGCATATAATTTCATACTATTTGTGATATTTCTAAATATCCTTGTTTACTGTTTAAGGCCGCTAGACGTTAAATAAATAAAAATAGCGGTAACATTTTTCTTTTATTCACCTTTTTAAAAAAGGGCCCTGACTCTTTTAACAGCCTCATGGCCGGTGTCTTCATGTCCGGGCCTGCTTTATTGGGCTGCTATTGTCCACCAACAACATATAAATGTTCTGATGTCCTGTTTCAGTTATGACGAAATAAGTACAGTTATAGGTACTTACTACTTAGGTAAGTGTGAGAAATTACCTGCTTCAGACGATAATCAGGGATTCAGTACATTTATGCTTAAGTTCGTATCATATGAACTTCGATGTTTTGAAGGCACAACATTCTGATTATGTGAACCCGGCGAAGTGACCGTTCCCCCTGCTTCCCCCTTAGATATGCTACTGTATAGGGATAGACAACCTGGTCCCTACCATACCTATTATTGGACGATTAAGCTTTCATGGTGTGCGTGGTTTTGTCTAATGCTGAAGCCACTTTTGTTTTCACTGCATATCTAAGACACACTGACTAGAGCGTGGTGTATATCAACGTTTTCATTTCCAAAATATAAAGTGTGGTACATAAATTAAAACTAAAAAGTCTGGTAAATCAAAAAAGCGTGGTGGACTTAAGTGCACCTGCCATTAATATTTTTTTTTTTCGTGGCATGGGGAAGAAAGATCACAAGCATGAAGGCTAACACAGCCCATTGTGCTAACCTGCTAAGTAGCAAAAGCTATCAAAGTTGACAGGAAACTAGGTATGAAGACAGCGCATAACCATGACGAGGTTGGATTGGAGCCCACGACTCGATTAATATTACAGGCAGTATAATATAATTCATACTTCTATTAATATACCACATCTAAATAATAAAAAAAAAAACTTTTATAATAATTTATTCAAATAAAGAAAAAAAAACACAAAAGATAATATTTCTTCAAAACAGTAACAATTAGTAAACCACGATGGTTCTTTGAAAATTTTGATATGTTTTCTCAAATTTTCCATTCACAAAATAAAATTAAAATTTTCTGTGCATTATAAATAATACGCAAAGTATAAATAAAAACACAAATTTATCTTGTAAATATTTTTACTAAAACTCCACTCAAAAATTGACAGTACTTTGCAGATGCGCAAAATTAAGTTAATTACTGTGAAATCGGTGGTTACTACTAAGAGCGATACAAAAGTGAACGGCAACTACAAAAAGGTTGACTAACCCTGTTGTAGTAGTTGTAATAAAGAAGCGGTATTCTTTGGTGTAAACAAATCTTGCATATATTCTCACGTTGTAAGTCTTGACCTAGAGAATTGTCAATTAATAGAAGCACGTTCAATGGCAAGAAGTAAATGGTAACTGATCCTTAATTTTTATTAATTTTTGTATAAATCTGCAGACTTATTTGTGATGTCGCTTTTGAATTTTGTCTTGTATCCTTCTTCATTATTATAGTTTTCTATGGCTTAATTCATGAAATATTACTGTTACTTTTTTTCCTTTACCTAGACATTTTTAATTGTCATTTTAGTTTCTTAATCTTTAACTTTTCTTTTACTGGTTATTTTTTTTAAATTGCTTTCAACATGGATATTATAAGAAAATCTGCAAAATCTATCTAAATATGGATTTTTTTAATGAAATTTCCTTGTAAAAAATATACGACTATATGCACTTTGTGCTATTCTATCATTAAAATAAAACTTGCTGCACTAATCAGTGTGAATAATCCTGATGTAGATAGAAAAGGCGAATCACCGTTTTTAGGTTTAATTCGAGCGTTAAAATCCAAAACTAGAATTTTCAAGCTCGATTTTGTTATCGTGCAAGGATATTTAATAAATTTTACTTAATATTCAAAAACATTCCTGATTGGTAATTATTTCAATCCATAGCTTTGCCCATAACCCTTGATTTCGCTTACTCCTTTGACACTATTGTTGATTCCAGAAGAAAGGCCGCATGTGCCTATCTTGACATTATTCTCACTTGGGGTAAAGTATATCAGTTAAGGCATCTAGATCCAAAGCTCTCTGTCTCATCTCTTTAAAGCAACATCACCACTTAACAACTCCCATTTCTTTTGACAAAGCGTTAATTTCCGATACACCGCCACTAAGCATTCTGGGCAACAGTATTTCTAGTAAGTTAAACTGGATGGACCGAAATTTCTCTGTTTCCAAAAAAGCACCGAAATGCCTTGTTTTCTGTTAATTTATTATGCCTCCTTTCAGGCGTACCTATAATAGATGCTAGCTCGATGAAGAAGGGGTGGGTTATTTTAATTTTAAGCACCACATGGGTTGAGAGTCCACGAACTCTATGTTGCTAGTAAATTACATGCTTGCATTTCACTATACTTGTAGCAAAATAAGAATCACTAAAACTTACAAAGAGAGTTTAGGTACTTATCTTGAAACAAAAAGGCTCGGAATGCCTAATCTCCTCTCCTCGCTAAGCTGACTTTCTTCGCCACTAACCGCGATCTTTCCAGACTTTCCTCTTCAGTGGCCTTAATTTTCTCCTATTTTTATCTTTTTATTTTTGTTACAATCCTTTATTTTTTTTTGCTACTTTATACCGCACTTTTGATTAATATTTTTTCTTAGCTTTCACCAATAGAAACTTTCTCGATAAGTTTTTCTGACATTTACTGCACCATACTATCCGCGTCACCTACACTGAATACATAACTAATAAGGAAACAGCATATTGCGGGTGAAAACCTAAGCTACTCGGCGAAATGTATTAGTGTGCTGTGTTTGTATTCGTTTTGTCATGGCAGTAATATAATCCTGACATTTTGAATGGGGACATTTTTTATAATCCAAATTGCTATGTAAAATGAACAAATTTTTAGTGACACCTTATTTTCAAATAATATTTCTTGGCCTTATCTTTGTATGATTGACATAATTTAGGCAGCAATTACAATTTCATAAAATATGAAATCTCAGAATTGAACTGACGCCAGATAGGCAGTAGGTCCTCTTGTCATTCCCCCCGCCCGCCTCCCCGATCATAGGTCATATTGTCATTGAATTGCTTAAACACGTACACTATATTCGCATGGTACCCTGTTTCCTTATTAGTTATTTATTCAATGTTTTATAAACAAAAACCCCCATTTGAAAGTTTCCAGTCGCTACTTCCAAGGTCCTTCCAATCGGGACACTTTGTTGGAATCGGTTAATATTTTGTTCTTTTTAATAATATTATTAATAATTTTTCTGTTAAATTCAACCTTAAACTTTCTAAAATCATTTAGTTATGCCGGAAAAATTTTTAATGGTCAAGAAAAGTTAAAATTTTGCCGATAAATTTTTAGTTTGACATTTGCTTTTATATATTCCCAATTGATGAATAATAGTAATCCTGATGCGAGATTATTAATCCGCCTATGCTTTGCACTACGGACAATACAGGTATATAATTAAGATCCTCCGGGAAATGACGTTCAGCAAAATTTATCTGTTGTGCATTGCATTGTTATCATCTTGACAAGATGTAAATAATCGCTCTTTTAATTTCAATAATTAGTTCATAATTATTTAGAAAGAAGATATTAGACCTGAATTCTAACTTAATCCTATACTGGAAAATTAACCTAACTTATTCTACCATTTTAGTCTTCCCTCTGTACTATGCTTATAAGCACGTGCTGTCTATCCTGTGGCAGGTATATGTCTCTAGCTAATAGAGATCTCGAGATTCTCAACAGGTATACTAAATGCCACTGACGAAACTCCTAGTTCTCAAGAGCTGTATCTAATTACCAATTAGCCAAGATATCGCCAGTGCAATCGGCAACCCGCTGTCTTATCCACCAGCTGTATCGCTATAGGGAGCGCCTATCCTCCAACTACGTATAGTAGGTATATGTCTATCCTACGTATTTTCTTATTTGGAATTAGTGAAAACTGGCAGTATATCTTCAATATGGAATTGGATGGGATAGCACAACAGTCACAGGTAACATACTCGTATACAAATAACTAATTTTTGTTTTTTTTTGTGAACCGAAAAGTACCTTTTACTTCAGCCCGTCAAATCTAGGGTTCCTCTAAAAGTACTATATCAGACTTTGAATAGAATACTATCCCCACTTCTGCGCCAAGCTGGTCGTACAACCTTAGCTTCACTGAATATTAATAACTATGCGAATATGAAATAATCTACCGTCTTCTGTCTTTTCTCCGTCGTACAAACTGCGAAGGTTCAGGGGTGACATACATACATCAGCACCTCCGCGACTTCTTATGTCCCATAATTCCTTCACTATCTCTTGGCTTAATAATATAAAAAACAAAATAAAAGATCATAACTAGCATCCTCATTTCTATTTACTAGTTCGTTCTACACTTTTATTGTTCTAACTCAAGGAATTGCTGGATGGTCTAAGTGTTCGCAACATTCTCCCATCTCTGACCACATTAGTTCGCAGTAAGAATCCTTGTTTATAGCCAAATGAAATAGAATCCCAAAGTTTTTCAGAATTCAAATATGTTATTACACGGGGATCTTGCAAACAATAATAAAATATGAAGTAGGTGGTAAGTATGTATACTAACTAGGTTGTGTTTTTTTTTTTTATATCCAAATGTACCTACAATAGAATTCTCTTCCGCAAGCCCATAACGTACTTGAAACTTGTTTACGGCATTGAACATAATTATTTCTACCAAACTACATCAATTTACCTCAATACTGCAATTAACAGCAAAAACCTCCTCCCAACTTGATAAAATCGGTAAAATTAATCAACAATTAACCATTGCTGATGCTGCAAAAAAATCACCACTCTGCATACAGCGATAGTATCTAAGTTGTAAAATTATATTCTTCCGCAAGAGCATCTCGGTCCATTGAAGTAAAATTTAACCGGTCTACTGGTCAGATGAATTCGAGCTGATTGAGTCATACCTTTGAAAATTATCTGATCAATGAGTTATTATTGTATTACCTACGTACGGACACTGGTTTATGTAGACGTAAGATGTAATAACAGTAGCTTTAAAGTAACTGGTCTGACCATACATAGCAAATCCATAATTGAGATTCTTCCAGATCGTTTAACCGACATGACACGTCTAAGTAAAAGAAATCGAAAGTGTATGCTTCCAATCATAACGATCGCACGTGATCAAAATAAGCAAAACATTATTCGCCGCAACTTGTTTGATTTGATCTGCGTGGAAGATAAATCAAGACTGTGTCTAACTGGAGCATGACTGAATCATTAAACTTGGTACGACTGATCTTGAAATTCCGTGTGCTATTCCAGAGTGACTTGCAAATTCGTGTAGCTGTAGCAAAATCGCTTTTCCATCAGCATCAAATTGAGCTGTTCCAGGACAAACGAAATTTTAAAAAGTTGAATGAATTATCATCGCATGCAAACTTAGAGCTACTGTAAACGACCACAAACAAGTTCTAGATTTCAATGGAATGAAGTAAAAGTTCCATTTTCCTGCGAAATATTATGTTTGACCACCATAAACAGAGTTCATTTTGGCCATTTTATGTGTGTTCATTTTCAAGGTCAGTGAAGGTGTTTATGTACTATATAGGGACTTGAAATAGGAAACACCCGCATTTTAGTTCTATAAAAAGACGGAAAGAATTGGCAGTTGACTCAGAGTTAACGAGTAAAGACCAAGTTCACTACAACACAGACCTTGCTAACTAAATCTCAATCCAAAATGTTCAAGTTGGTGAGTAGTTAAAGTTCCTTGAAGAAATCAAAAATGAAATTTATTCTCTTCGCAAATTCAGGTGTTGCTGTTGTGTTTTATTGCAATTGCTTCGACTTATCCGAGTGGCTTATATACATCTCATGGAATCCTTAGTCATCCATCGCTACTTGCCTTCCAGCAACCAGCATTTGCAAATGTAGGAAATCTTGTACAAAATATCCCGTCAGCAGTGTCTTCCCAGTCAACCACATTTTTCCACGATAAGGACATCGTAAGTTCGATTTTGAGCCCAACCATAAAAAGCATTCATGCCCCAGTTTTGAATGCTGTTCCATTGTCCGAAGTCAAACACGTGGGATCTGGTCCAATTATACCCGCCGAAGGATGGTATTTAGACGTGTAGAGAGATTTCAGTATTAAAGGAAAAATGTATTTAAGAAAAAATAAATGTCAATATCAGTTGAAGGGATTGTCTAGTATTGAGATCATTTCCATTCACTATTTCGAATTTCGAAATTTCGAAATTAATCTATTTTGTATTTCAACGTATCTATCTGTTTTAAAAACATTTTCCTGAATTTGAAACATTTGGTAGGTTTTCGATTTTCGAATTTTCGAAAATGAAGATCGAATTTTAAACAAATATTATTTTCTCAATTATTTGAAAAACTGAAGCTGCTGGCACAATTATTTTTTACAAATGGGTTTCGTGGTTAATTTTTTAAAGAGACTGAGATTGTTCAAACAAATGTAATTTATCTCAATGGTCTCCTTTTTCGGAGGAACACAGGGGAAGGGTTCAATCTTTTACGGTAAGTATCGTTGGATTCTGTGGATTCTTATTTATGTAGAAATGTATGTAAATTTTAAACACCATATATGCCATTTGTGAATGCTCAGAATATTCACCAACTTTCGAACTTTGGGCTTGTTTTCAAGCAGATTTGTCTATTTTCAAACACAAACCCCAATGCTCAATGTTCTTTTTTGCAGAAGAGCTCGAGTACCCTAGTTCCTACGTGTATTAGAAATTTTCTTTCTTTTCTTTTTATGATTCAGGCAGATTTTATACCTCCGATTCTAATTTGACATAAGTTTGTTTTTATATAATTTATAACTTAACTAACTGTAAACAGCGCCATCTATCCCATAAGAATGCTAGAACGCAAGCAGACCATAATATATCAACATCCTGGTGCTCATCCATACTAGAACAGTAGTGTTAGGGACTGTTTAGAAAATATCTGCTTAATCGTATGATTATTCAGGACCGACCTAACAGATTATCTGATTTGATACCATTGAATTTTTTATGAAGATGAATCAGAGCAGAAGTTTATTCTAGAAATGACATCTAAATAGTAGCTGGTGACAAGAATGAATTAAGGCCCTACCAGTATATAAGATAAAAGTACAGACAATAAACGTGACAACAGTTAATTAACTGGTTGAAATCACTTTTTAGCTCCTGTAAAATAATATATACAACTGTAAAATATTTCTGGAGAAAAACTAACTGGTTTTTGAGATATATTAAAAACCGGTACGGGGGAGATGATTGATGCAATACTACAAAGGAAGTTTAAAATGTAGCATGATCCTTTTTACTGCATGTTACGAGTTATACCCCAGTGCTAAATAAGTGTTTCCGAGGTACCAAAAAAACGGCCAAATGTTCAACACGGTGCAATTAAGTTAGATGCTAAAATCGACCCCCTACGTCTTAGATTAGATTAGATGAAGCCTTACCGGGGTGAGTGACCTTTGCACTGCAATTATTCATTTGCTTATTGTGCACCTTTATAATTCATCCAATAATCCCACTCTTGTGTGTTTATTAAGTTTTCAGTGTCGGGTTAAGACTCCTGTAATAATTCTAAGCTTTTCCTAGATAGCCTTAAAAGATTCAGGCTTTATTTTGGTGAACGTCCTTTAATAAACCTTTCGGATTGTCTGGAGAGCCTATCGTTGATGTGCCTCTCTGGTCTTTTGAATGTGGATCCAGTTTTGTATGGAAAGCTTCACGGTATTATAAGAGTTACCTAAAATTGATTCCGATCCGATAAGGGTCATAGATACTCCTTTTTTGGCCAGTATGTCCGCATTATAATTTCTAACAATTTTCGAGTCTCCTGGCATACATTGTTTGTTAATACTTGGATGCATTCCCACATTAACTTCATTTTGACCTCAGGTGATAAAGGTGATGGCATATACCTCTGCCTGGAATATTGAGGCGCATTTTCCTAGGCTTTGATAGATATAAGCTCTTGGTTTTATACCAATTATTCCTGCTCCTACATCTTTCTTGGTTTTAGATTCATCGGTGTACCAAAATAGAGCTTCGTTTCCTAGATTTGTATCTATTTGCACCCTGTTTAGTATATTTATCTTGAATGGCAAACTGAGGTTGTGTTTAAACACCGTTCTGTCTGACATCTTATCCAGTATTGGATTTGGTTTTATTCGATTAGTTATAGTGGATAGACTATTTGAATCCCATTGACTATATCCATATGCCAATGCTCCATACATCATTAATCCAGCCTCTTTTCCAACAACTTTGCTAAGTGCCGGCAGGTTTAATACTGTTTCTAGAGCGCGAGTATATGTTGTGCGAATTGGACCTGTTACACTTAGACAGATAATCCTATGGAGAATTTTTACCTTCCTGAAATTTGTCTTGTGTTTCACCTAAATATACCCACACAAGATGTAGCATTATTTCCAAATGCATTAGGTTGCCATTATATACATCTTCCTACGCTAAATTCAAGTGGAAATCTTCAAATCTCATGGGACAAATATGATCTCTGCTAATATTTGTTATTAAAACACTCGTTATTCTTTCACTTCAAATAAGAAAACTAATACAAATGTGGAGCATTTCTTTTTTGCACGAATTTGTTATCAATAAAACGATTAGTAAATATGCGAAATGGTTTTCGAAAAATATTTAGTATTGCCACATCTAAAAACTTTAAGGGCAACTCTAGTAGGCAAAGCCGAACTGGGAAGACGGGCGATCGGGTGCTTGCCCGATGTGCCGGTAGTCATGGGGCGGGGCCGGTGGTGGTCTCCGGGTTGATCAGGACCACAGCACGTATTTACCATGTGTAACTTTGGTCATCGCTGCGGCGGCGGTGAAAGGAGACCTATGAGTTAAAACTACTCAGAAATGTCCCAAGTGGCGTGAAGCTAAGGTAGCTTTTGGGTATTACCAACTTAACATTATATATGGCAAATCTCGTGGCTTCAAAAGTATCCACTTTTTTTTAACGAATTTGGAATTATTTTTGGCATCATATGTAAAAGAATCATTTTTATTTAGAAAAACGCATAGAAAGATATGTTTTTAGGATTCCGTACATCAAAGGAAAAAACGGATCGCACAGACGTTTTTCTCGAAAATGGTGCAACGTGGGAATCTGAAATTTGGCAGAATGCTAGATCTTCATTACGCGCAAATATATTGACAAGCAGAAGTTATTAAATATAAATTTTAAATTTTTGTGATTGTAGGTTGGTCCACTTAAAAAAAAAATTTTTTTTTTTCGTATCTTGTGGGGTATCGTTTTGAAAAGGATTGCAAAAAGAATTTCAAAATTTTTGGTAATTACATATAAAAATATAACCCAAAATGTGCGAAAAAAATACCGCGCCCTGATCTTCTGGGTTGCTAAAATAAAAATTTGAATATTATTAGGCTTAGGTCCCGAATGTGGTCTGGGACCCACAGACTATGAGTACGGCATTCTCAGACGAAAATAGCTTAAATAGCTCATTCCCAAAAAATAATTGCCTACATTCTGGCATTTATTGAACATTTGAAAAAGTGTAAAAAACTTGTTGGTTCTTGGCTAGGCATGATCTATCCATAGCCTTCGGGTCTTAGACCACATATGGGACACCCTGTAGGTAACAGGAGAACTTTCATCCGTCTCATAGTTACTGGAAAAATGTTTTGTTCTATTATATTGCGCCATATGACATATGAGTAAGTGAAGGAAAAATTTAATTTCAAAGCGATTTCAAAAAATTTGTAAAATCAAGGAGTGGTGGACAACGGAGTTTACTTCTTTTTTCAGTTTCTTCCTTCACGAGTAAAATTGTTGGTCTCTCGGATACTGTTTTAGTTTTAATGTTAAAGGTGAAAGGGCCATTCTTTTGCTCATAACTGTTTCTAGTTTCTATTTCCTCGTCTTGAATAAATCTCGCAAATTGTAGGAAAAAAGCAATTTTTTTATAATTATTAGTGGTTTGGTATTAAGCATGGAGCCTAGCATTCCATCTTGAGTAAGAAAATTTCAATTTGAACCACATTGAGTGCAAAAACGATTTGCAAACAGAAACCCTATCTTGCTCTACCGAGACCGAGTTCAGTCCTGCTCGTAGGTAACATTTCTGTTTTTCTTTATAAATTCTTAACTTGGCATCTAAGAAGCTAATGTATGTATATATTTCGAGACAGCTACCAAGGAACTATCCAACACTTCAATTCAGGCCAGAACACTCGGGAATTAGTGGAAACGAAAAACAGATACACCGACCAAAAATGAAGCAAGATTTCTCTCTTTTCGGACTAAAATCATAAGCTGTGTTCTTTTGTGTACCTTGTTCTAGAACTCCCATATACTAGAGAGAACAAATTGTTCTGTCGATTGAAGCGAACTATTTGTACTGTTCGCTTTATTTATAAATCTTCTATGAAAATGATGAAAATGTATGAGGCGTTCATTTGTATATCTTTTGTTCTTCGGACACAAAAGAACACAGCTATATTATGGAATCTCATATTGTACCGTAGAACTAACCCAAATAAAATTAGAACCATAACCAAATGGACCAGCCATAAACTTCAGAGGTTAGTTTCAAATATACAAAGAGATTCAATAAAAGACCCTCAAAAAGGAGAACCCTGGATCTTTTGTAGCTATCTAGGAATCAACTTATAATTATTACGGGAGTCCTAACTGAACGATATATACTCAATAAACACCTGAATCGGATATGTATCATATATCTTGAGGGTATGCAACATTGGAGAACATCTTTTCCGAATGCGATGTAATTGCATATACCTAATGTAAGTTTCAAGTGCTTGCGTTACACTTACCCACTTTTAATGTTCTTCCGGTGAAAAGTGAGGGGTTCCCATGCGATTTATCCTGCTAGAGAACAAGATCTAAATCTGCATTATACTTACATACGCCAGTAACCAAAATAAATCCCGTAACATGGACAAAGTTCAGCCACTAGCAATCTAGTTTCCTACATTCAAGTCTAGACTGACATAGATGATTTTTAAATTGAATCATATCAGAACAACTATGAAAAGCTAAAATAATTTTTCAAGTTATCATAAATCTAGTTTTTATAAAAATTCTTTACGAAAATGGCTATAAATAGACATTGGCAATTAGTGACTTAATTTGGTCACCTAGTTTGTCTAATGCTACAACAATGCTGTAATTAGACACATTAAACTTTATGTAACAAAACTACAGCCGTACACGGAAACGCAATGACCACCTAGAAGGCGCTAATTACATATGCATTAAATGCATTACACTAAAAAAAAGTTACCATTATTCACTTTACTTTACTTCAAATACATAAATAACTGTGCTGCCTGTTTTATTATACAAAACCATATTGAAATACCTGTTCATACCGCTTTACAGAGAACTAAAATGCATTTCGTACCAGCCAGTATAAAACCAGAATAACTGTCTGTGGTGGTGGTGCTGCTGCTGCTGCTGCAATTTGTTGTTTCCCCGATATGGATAGCAGCGAAGGTCATGATCAATAAAAATCGAGTTTTGATATCACAACAAAAGAAAAAGTGATAAAAAGTAAAATTGCTCATTCCTGGAGTTGGTTTTCTTTTTATGCGTGTTAACTTAATCGGTCCAAGCATTCCGCTCTCGAAATGTCAAGACCGGAACTCCATACCTCCATAGTCAATACCTAAAGGTACGAACTGAGAATAGTTGAAGGTTCTTTCGGATTGAAATTCATAAGTTCAATTGGAAATTAGTTAGCAGTGCCCCTAAACCACCTATCCGCAATTAAACTCTCATTTGACGGTTTTTAGCGAAATTGCGGAGACCTACTTACTTTAATGGTCTTAGGCATAGCGTGTCTTATGAGAAATTTAATTAAAGGTGAACTTGGAAATAAAATTTTATAGTTCAGCATCGCGAACATTACCTTTGTTATGGCTTTTTCCAGTTTGTTTGTCTGTTTGTTTGGCTTTAATGTTTCAATAATGCTCGTACGCGTTTTAGTAGTTCATATAGTTTGCTTAATAGCTCTGAGATGAGGGAGAGTTAATTTAATTTTCTTCATCAATGCATTTTTAATATGTATATAGGCGGCAGCTTAATCTTAAATTAGGAATTAAAGCATCTCCGATATTCTTGTTATCCTTGCAATGAGCTTACATTATAGCTATTATAATAGTTAAGAAAAATATAGAGCAAATCCATCATGTAACGTTTGTTTCTAACGCTTTGTTCATTGAATACTTTTTGGAAAAGTTCTTATGAGTTTCTATACCATTCACGCACTTATATGCAATTTATCGATTGATGTCTCCTCTCTGACTGCTATCACTGCTCGAAGAATATTATCCTTTTAAATTTAAAAGTAATTCTCTACGATTTGATTCATACTACGTTTGGATTGTGAATACTTAATCTAAAACAAGTGAATTTAACTGTGATATCAGCCAACATAGGAAGTGAAATCCATCGAAAAAATGTTATGGATAAACTATTAGAAAAGTGAATCATAGACAACAAACACTTGGAAAATACTTTGGACACGACTCAATTAATTGTAATAAGTACTTAATTGGAAGCATTAATATTTTGTTCAACAAAATCAACTGCACGTTATAGTCCTTTTCCGCTTCTTCTGAGCTTTCCTTATGAGTATAGGGATTCCACATAGAGCAGTAACGACCCATTGTGGCGCCTGACGCAAATGTACAAATTTGCACACCGATCTACAATTGTCAACATAACCTAATTTAACTTATCCTGACGTAGTCTATCAGTTTACTGATCAAATTTGCCACATTGAGAATCTTTCTTGACTAATTGTAACCAGATCGGACGTAATTATACCCTAGATGAAATCTATAGGGTATAACTAAGTTTGTCATTCCGTTTGTAACGCACAGAAATAATGATGGTAGAGCAAAATGGAGTAGACATCCACGAATAACATTAAAAGTTATTTTGATTTTTGCATGTCCGTCCGTATGTCCGTGCGCACGATAACTCGAGAACGCGTTCACTTAGAAAGTTGAAATTTTGTACACGGACTTTAAAAAAAAAGTAAAATTAAGTTAATTCCTTCGTGGGGTTGCCATACAAAAATTTCGGTTTCTACTATATATTTGTACACGGCCTGAGAATGCGTCGACATAGAGAGCTGAAATTTGGTACATAGTGTTTTTATAGTAATAACAAATAAAATTTCAAAAATGGAATAAATCGGGAAAGCCCTTCTTGGTGTTGCCATATAAAAATTTAGGTTTTTTACATATACTGTGACAACGATCAGTCCTAGACATTCTTATAGTACTAAAAACTATAAAATTGGTCATAATTATTTTTTTCTGTCCGACGACGTACCGTTCTAGAAATATTATGTGAAAAACCACTTCAAAAATCAAACTTGCATAGATCGGTGACCAAACGAAATTTCATACGTGCATTGCTCTAGGGTGTCATAAGATTTGGTCTTAGACCAATTCCAACTTTTTTACTTGTTTGTTATTAATTTCAGTTTGCTGAAACTTTTATTGGAATTTCAAATCTCTGAGTGCACAACACATACTTTGCGTTCACGCTTCAAATTTCGAATATCACGAAAAGTTTGCTGTTACTGAGAGAAATTGGTGGCGTTAGTGGTCAAAATCGTTGATGGCCGACATAGCCGACAGGCCAACCCTGACGACTTTTTCCTACATACTCAGCTATTCCACATGAAACTGATCACCTTGGAACCCAGCCATTTCCGATTTGGTTGAAACTTTCACAGGTTGTATGACCTACAATGCCCACGTGATTTAAAAAAATCGTATTTCGAGAATGGAACAACCGATTTTTCTGATTCAAATGAAACTAAATATTTCATTCTTATCATAAAAAATCCGAGCAAAACTATCTTTTTGTTAATAATAATAATATTTTTCAAAAACGTATTATTTGCTATTGAAATTCGAGATATATAACTTTCTTTTTCTTTTTTTTCGTTTTTAGTCAGAAACCTTATCTATCCCTGAGCTAAATTTTATGGTTGTACTCGGCTTCGTTATGGAGATATGAATCTTTTAAATTGCCATATATCCCAAGTAACATTGTAGTACTCCCATTTTACATTACTTTGGGTATACGATCATTTTAATCACTTTATATTTCCAAAACGAGGACGAGCACTACAATTTTAGGCACAGGGATATACATATGTAGAAGGCTTTTGACTCTAAAATAAAATTACAAGAAAACACTATCTTCATTTTCTTCCTGTTATCTAGACAGGCCACTACTGGTTCCTGAAGTGTGATTGACCAAACTTCCGAATTTGTGATTCGCTTCTATACAGTAAAATTGATTTCATGTAGTTGTGGAGCAGTGTTATTTCATATAGGGTGGTGTCCAGAATCTTCCGAAACACATTCTTGCTTTTCTAAACCTTTCATATGTGTTGTCTTCATTCGCATCTTTACTATTATGAAATCATTAGATACTTGTGGGCCGGTCTTAATAACACTTTTTTCAGCCGCGAAGAGTCGCTTGCGCTTCTTTGGACCTACTTACAAGAGTTTCCTCCAACTATATAACCCTTTCATCAATATAATGGACGACGAGGACTTCATCAGAAGAAGTGGTACCAGTTCCTTATGGAACGATGGAAGAGGGCAAGGCTTCTTGTTTCTGCATCCAGTTTTTCATATGTTGGAATTGCTTGGTGCATCCATATTACAACTCAGACATTTGATATTTTTAGGCAAGAGTCAGACTCCGGTTTTATTAGAAGATCATCACACAGATTTATTTATTTACTTATAAATAAAAATTCCATCATGAACACCATCATAACTAATAGCCATGGACTCTCAGCTAAGGATCATGTTACTGTCTGATAAGCCTTATTGAATACGAATTGTAACAGGTATCTGTACTTTCCAACAGAGCTTCCTTTAGTCAACCGCACTCTTCTATATAGTCATTCATAAATTGGTTTGGAGATTTGGCCTTAGTTGTAGATATCTTACCATATTGTCGTTAAAGTTTTGAAATGTTTTCCATATATGTATGGAAATTTATGTGTACGACGCTGGCAACCTTGCTAGCATGAAGGTATAAAATTACAACTAAACAAGTAAAAAATCTAAAGAATTAGTATCAATTCTTATGATACCCTAGTGCCTAGATGAATGCGCGTCACCCATCTTTGCAAGTTTGATTTTTGAAGTGATTTTTCACATAAATTTCTCGAACGGCTCGGTGGAAAACAAAAATGATTACAACCAATTTCATCCAATTTCACATTCTGAAGAACTTTCCTATATAATGAAAACGTCTAGAACTGATATCTAAATTCTTGTATGGCAACACCAAGAAAGAGTTGCCAGATTTAGCCCATTTTTGAAATTATATTAACTGTTTTTACGAAAACGCCGTATACAAAATTCCTCAGGCAGTGTCCAAATATATACTGAAAAGCGAAATTTTCGTAAGGCAACCCTACGAAGGTGTTACCGATTTGTTCAATTTCTAGAACTTAAATTAACTTTTTTTTTAAAAAAAGCCCGTGTGCAAAATTTCAGCTCTTTAAATAAACGTGCTCTCGAGTTATCGTGAAGATGGACTGACAGACAGACCGACAGACAGACAGACAGACAGATGGACATGCAAAAATCTAAATAACATTTTATATTATGTGTCCAACCCATTTTGTTCTACCAGCATTATTTCTGTGCGTTACAAACGGAATGACAAACTTAGTACATATAGGTACCCTATGATTTCATCTAGAGTATAAAAATATATTTTAAAGCACAGACTACAATGGCTTAGGTTATCAGACATAAGTAGAAGCTCTAAAAGTTTCCATGAGCCGCCTTAATAACGATCATCTTCGATTCGCTTAAAATACAAATTAACTCATAAAATAACAATAATTCCACATTGGAATAATAAAATCAAGAAATTACCAAAGCGAAAATATCTTTATCTGCATATCACGGAATATTTATTCATACGCATCTTTTCTGAAGAAGCCACAGGCCAATGTACTTAAGATCGAGAGAAAAAAAATAAAAATGAATAATCTTGCATTTCAGCGAGTTGGTCTATATCGCAAAGTGGATCGATCACCAAGGGGCAAGTACCTACTTAGAAATTAAACGAGATTTCCATACGTGCCTAAAAATAATAATAACAAAATGGACAGAGTCTGAAACAAGTATCGCTGATTGCACTTAAGTAACATCTTCATTAATCAAGGCCTCTTCTTACCTATTATTGTACTTGTTATGGCGCCTTATTACGTGACGTAGGTTTACTTCTAAATTGCTGCACTAAAAGACAGATAAAACAAAACTTCCAGATGGGTATAAAATAAGCACGCCTGCCCTTATAGGTCAGCAAATTTAAATTGTATTCTGGACTCATAACAAGTCAACTAGATCGTCTTCAATATGCTTAAATTGGTAAGATTTATAGCAAAGAACTTGTTTAATTTTAATTTTAATTTAATTTTTTTTAAAAAACTCACACATTCAATCCAGGTCGTATTCTGTCTTGTGATCGCTTGTGCTACGACTGCTTTTGCAGGTGCTGTGGCAACACCACTTTTAGCCAAAGTTATACCATCACCCGAGGCACCAGCAAATACTGAACATGCCGCCCATGTTGCAGCAACAATTCCAGTTTTTCGGTATGCACCTCTTGCATATACAGCATTCAACGGCGGGTATGTGCCATCACCTTACGCCGGTAGATATGTAAGTATAACCAACCTTCTGCTTACGAAGATTATTTTACTTTTATTATTTCAATTCATTCCTTTCTCTCTATTCTCCAACAGGTGGCGTATTCTCAACCACTTCATGCCTCCAACTACTACATTTCATACTAAGTCAACCTGGAAATGTTCGTTTTTGTGCGAAAATAGATAGAGAAGAACTTATCATGCGCATTATTCATATTCTGCAAATAAATTTTGATTTTTTTCGAATTTTTAATTTTATTTTGTAACTCTCAGAAAGACAAGATAAGTAGTACCTAATAGAAATAAAATTAAGGGTCTCATACAAGGCGTTCTTATGCCTTAAAATTGCAATTAATGTGCAACAAAACATTTATTAGCTACTTCAAATAAGTTCGAAGTTTTTAAAATGCGTTTCTCCCAATAGGCTCCCTCATCAGCTAGCCTCAAAAGTGATTAGTAGGAACGTATTCTGGTATAGTAATTGGCAGGCCAATTTCCATAGTTTAGATGTGAATATATCAGGTCGGTCCTATAACCATTTAAAAGCAATTCTAAATAGCACTATTTATGCAAAGAGATACTGACAGAGCTAGGAGTTCAGTAAGGAATGAGCTTTATGATAAACTGCAATATTGTAATGATAACAGCTACCATCGTGACGAATTCTCAGCAAAATATATTAATTTAATTACCAGGTCTAAGGGTCTAAAGGTCTAAGGGTCTAAAGGTCTAATTTGAACGCGAGTCCGTTTAAAAATTCCGGTGGAACACTTTGCCCGCTTTGTAGCTTAGAGGAAGACGAGAACTTGTTACATTTTCTCGGAACTTGTCCTGTTCTTTCAGAATTCCTCATTAGAGCCTTTGGGAAGAACAAACTTGCTGAAGCTGAAATTATAGACATTTTAAATGGAAAGAACAACTTTAATGGTTTGATTTTATATGCAACAACAGCTTGGAGATTTCGTTCCTTTGGAGAATGAATTTAATCCTTAACCAATTAATACTTTTGTTTATTTTTAATTAATAATGAGTACAAAGCTATTAATAATGAAAATATACACACTTAGGTTGCTAATCCCGATAGACGGCATTGATTGCCATTGTCGCAGTTTATTTATTTATTATTTAAAAATTTCTGTATATTCTATTATTTACTTCTAGTTTTTTTTATATTTATTTTTAAATTTTTCTTAAACACAGTGTGTATACATAACGATTACAGCAAAAGACTTGGCAATCCGGATTAAATATTTAAACTAAAAAAATTTCTGGAAGTTAGCCAGAATCAGCAACCGTAATACAAAGAAAAAATGTCTTAGAGCGAAAAACCCGTTACATTAGAGAAAGTATTGTGAGAATCCATATCGGAGCTTTCAACGAGGAGATCACCAGGGGTGCCTATCAAAAGGCCAGCCCCTTGTGGATCTGCAGGGAAATCTGCCGTATTGCTAGGCAATTGTGGCCTGCATATGCTAGCAAGAGGACAAGAAAGCACCTCTTAATGGCAGTAGAACAAATACCAGGAATCTAGTAGGGATCATTACGGGTCAGTAAGAGACTAGGAATTCGAATCCGTCAAACACCTACTTTGCGAGTACCATACCAAGCTCTGATGAAAAAAAAAGAGGCTATTAGCATAGATGGCACAAGAACTAGATGTCGCATGCAGTACCAAAAAATTATACAAAATGTATATCTCCCTCTCCAGCACATATCGCTAATTTTTCTGCATGCTACATTAGCATTACTGTATTTACTATTTTTATAAAAACACCGTGTATAATATTTCTGCTCTCACAAAAAAACGCGTTATCAAGTATTATTACAATTAAATTATCATAAACCAATAATAGTACGGATAATAGTTGAGCTAATTTTATGGATTTTCTAAAGTGGACCAAAATCGTAAATAGGGCACAGGCCAGTTTTCCAAACGAGAATGTTTTGTGTGCCCTAGACTGTCTACTGTACTATAATAGAACTAAAAGAAACTAATAACAGATAAGAGACCTAATTAGTTTACAAAGTAAACTGAATACAAACTCAGTCATAAAAAACAATTTCGTTTCGGTTTCCATAAAATCCCCCAGAATTTTAAATACATACATTTATACTTGGATGCATATCTCATAAGCATAGTAAATTCGCAGTGTCTGCCTTGCTTGCAAAATCTTGTAAAAAACGCTAAAAAGATCATCATCAATTGTTTAAGAAGAAGCAGCCATCTGTGCCTTTCTAGATATCAAGACACTTTTGGGCAATGCGTTCTATAATTTCATTATAAGGTCTACCAGCAATATTATAGTAGAATCTTCAACTCTCAATTGGATTAAAGCATACTGGAAGGTCATACGATTACAAAAATTGTTGCCATTTAGGGCAGTTCATTTCTTATTTTGCACATATTATGATCAATAATTATGCATAACCTTCTTGGCAGGTTCAAGACCATGACCAGCTGGATAACACAAGTTTACATAGATAATCTTTTGTGACCTTATAAGAAAAGCCTCCTGTACGATCAAACCTGATACGGGATTAATGCCTACTCTCTCTAATAAGTCTCTGTTTTAACTATTTTAGCTTAAAAGCCCTCAACATTTCGAGGGGCTCAAAATTTACAATATTGAACTCCTACGTGACGTCGATTCTACAATTCGGATGCGAAACATGACTTGCTTAGAAGACCAGCACAATCAAAATCGAAGTATTCCTAAATAAATACTTAAAAATTATATGCAGAAGATTATGCCTAAGACGAATCTCAATTTAATTGTGCATCATTAAGAGTCAATATCAATTCAGATAAAAAAAAATTAAAAATTAGAGGACCCATACAAAAAATCGCTCGAAATGCAGGAAAAGAGAGTAGTGGGGTGAAACTGAACAACATGGAGAAAGTATGTACGAAAATGGGAAACTTGCATAGAAATCAAAAGAATGGTCATATACTCCCAAGGGAAATGAAGAGGAAAGAAAAACAATATAACCAATACATATTAAAAACAGATTTAATACAGTTGATCTGAAGGATATTGCCAATATGGTAGACCTATTCTCAGCTTTATTCTAGTTTAAAGCAAAAACTGCAGTAAAACACTTTACTCTATTAAATCCCTCCCCATTTCATTTAAATAATTAATTCCAATCTAACACCCACACTTAAGCTAAAAACTTTTTAATAATGCTCCATTCTTGGTTAGAGTTAATTCTTAACTAAAAGAACTACTTAAGTAATTTTATTGAATGCAATCGGAATAGAACCTGAATCCCCCAGAGATTTAACGTCGTCGAACTCAATATTTTTCACAATAATTACTCTATTATGGTTGCTATAATATAAACAGGATTATTATCACAGTAGGAGCATAAATTTATTCAAATAGAAGATCCAAGGGATATCAAGCTGCCAAACAAACGAATAGTTGGGCAAATTTCTATGTAGATGGTTTCGATTAGAGTTTTTTATTATTTCTTTCCTTCCTCTCCAAAGATGTAATCGTTGTAGGTAGATATCCTGAAAAAAAATGTATAAAGATAAATGTCCTCATTTCAATAGGAAACTGTTTTCATAACATTCAAGGTCGAAAGGAATAGTACGTTTCCATTTAATTATATCGATGGAAAGTTTCCTCACAGTGACGATAAATATTCTAATCGCCTGGAGCGGCATTTAATTCTGGTTAAATAATAGTTCTGACTTCCTTGAATAATCAATTAAAAGACATAATACTAATTAGGAATTATGTTGTTAATTATATTTTGATACAGAAAGAAAATATTACATTTTTTACATTCTGTCTACTATCTATGTATGTAAAAAATCGGTCAATAGGGAGTCGAACTCTGGCAATCAGGGTTCCGTATCAGAACTATATCAACGAGTCGTCCGTACGACAAGAGCCCTGATGATGTCCTAATAAGCCGAAATGCGTTGGCGGTTACATTATATGTAAAATTTAAAAAATATGTATATATGTAAATGTACGTTGTGGAAAGAACAAGAAGTATTTTATTATCTTTTATAATTATATGAATACCAAATATATACAACTTATTTAGGGAAGTAAAAGGACTATTTCCCGGAGTAAATAAAAATTTATTTCCACCAAATACTGTTTACTTTGTATCAATTCTATTTTAATTTTTGTTGCTCGTTTGAAATATAATTAATTTCATTGAAACGTACATTTATTTCCAACAAATGTATTTTTATGATTTATTGTTAATAAATAATATTTGATTTTTCTTAATAAAGAAAATATTTCAATCAAAGAACATTAGTTTGACATTTGATACAAATTTATCAATCATTTTATATTCCACAGTTGATTTCTGCATTTGTGTCTCTCAAACAGATCAATTATTTCCAACAAATTATTGATTACACAAATCCTAAATAAATAAGATAAAATATAACAAACAATACTTCTATTTGGGGGAAAATAATCTTACAAATAAGATTATAAGATCAATTTTCTATTGGCACCAACGATGCTAGAATTATCTGCATTTAACAGATTTTAGACTTAATTAAAGATTTGAAAATTTTCTTCATTGAAATGAATAATTTCCAAGGTAATTTTTAATATATTTACTGCCTCAAAGATCTGTATAGAGCGAATTTTTTCGCAAATTAATTTAAACAAAACAAAGTTTAAGAGAGACTAGAGGGTGAAACCATAAAATAAATTCTTTTATCCAAAGATGTAATGAGAAAAAGTAACAACAAATTTGTTAACTTAAAAGTATAACAATTTAATAATGATATATACAAACAAAATAATAGAGCTGGTGTTGACTAATATTTAATACCTAAAATGTAAATATATATAAATAATATTTTTGTCTGTCATAATTTTGACTTAGTTATAATCAAAATTATTCCAAGCAAGATATCTTTGGAAAAATGAAGATTATCCAGGATCGATACATTTTTATCGATGTCTTTCTGGCAACCTTCATTTGCACTGCTAAAAGTTTTAGCCTAAAACCAATCAAAGAGCCAAAAAAGCGGACATTGTCCAAATAAAATAACTCAATTTGACACAACAAAAAAAAATCAATCCTTGGATAGCGAAAAATTAATTCCTTATCTCAGAAGAATTTATTGCTGTCTTACTGGATTTTTTTCAATTTCTTGTTTGTTCTTCTTGCCAGCTTAATCTTTCTTGATTTAAGTTCTAAAAAAATACTTATTGTGCTAAAATACATTAGTTTTTGGTTTTTGCACGTTCGATTAAAATGAAAAAAAAACATCCAGAATCTTAAGCTCTGTTGGAGACACACATATGGTATTGATACCATGAAATCAATACCATGTGAAAGTTTTACCATATAGTATAGCCGATCCCTGACACACAGTTGTTTGTAGAACAGTTTGACATTTGCTCAAAGTAGAAGTATTTTGTAAAAATGGCACCAAATAAATTATTTCCATGTTATATGAATAATTTATTATTAATAAATATGCTGGAGAGGTCAAACGCGCAGCTAAAGTTATTAACAATTAGGAGCAAAAAACGAGCAGCGCTTTATAGAAAATTGAATATTTAAATAATTCAAGGAGCTTTAATCGGAAGGTGTAGATAGTTTTGAACTATAATACACTTATAATATCTATGCTATATTTTTTATATCCTTAGGTTCAAAACTCTCCATATTGGGAAAAATATGTATCCAAGATGTGTGATGATGTTAGCAAGAATGCGTTTCGAGTGGACAGATCAACATTCAATGACTATATTATAATCAAATATGGTTAAATGAAGCAAACAAATTAGAGACGCGCAATCAACCCCATTTCACAAGAATACCTGGGCGTTAAAAATATAATAAGAAATTGAGTTAAGGAATATTTTGGTAAGTTTTTATTATATTCTCACATTTTTTCTTTTTTCTTGTGACATGAAAAATTCTAACAACTTTTTATTTATTGCAAATTTATATTTTATATTTTTAGGACGTGTTGTAGTAGATTTTGATGGCCGAGCTGCCGAAGATCGTCCTGCCTCCGAGGTTTTCCTAGCTGAAAATGATGACCCACCTGATGATGGTGGCACTGGGGTAAAGCACTGTACCCATGATTTGGACGTGGAAGATTCAGCTCAGATGGAGATCCTCCAGACTTCCCAGTTATTTGTTTCTCTTTTCTAATTAAACAAATTTTTAATTATAATACATCAAAGCTATGAATTGTTATTTACCGATATCGCTTTGTCAGATTATTGATCCTTGTTCGAACTTCTTTTTCCATTTCCTTTAAAATTTTGCCCCCGCAATTCGCCAGACTTCTATTACTTTTGTTGTCTCGATGCTCGACATTATCTTCCTTCTTTTATTAAAGCTTGCACTCACCATTTTTAACATAAACTTTTGATAGAATTAAAAATGGCTTGTCGAAAAAATGTCACATTTTGTTGTAACTTTTTCCCGCTATGTAAAATGCCAGTGGTTCCAATAGAAAAAAACTATATTATTATTATATTTACTGGGTTTGAATATTAGGATACCAGCAAAATTGCTGTGCTTCATTACTAGGTACGTTCATGGTATACCAGGTTTTTTCAGCTAGTATTTACCTAGTATGTAAAGACACACATCTAGTATACCACATAGTTTTCGAATACCATGGCATCAATACCATATGTATGTTTATGGTACAAATTAATTCCCATCGAACATTTTCATAACTACACTACTGGAAAAGTACATCACTGGTGTTGCATTGTAGTACAATTCAAATCGCTATAAGCGTAATGCGAATCTTCTATCGACGTCTCACAGTGGGATAAGGGCGGCCAAAACTCATTTTTTTGTATATCAAGTTTTTTTAAGAAATGAATACATATTTTAGATAATGACCTCCAAGGCTATTTTAATCACACAAAAACAGTTATATTTTTTATTCCGATGTTGTACTTTTAGTATGGTGAATATGAACTAATTTTGTAAGCATATGAAAAGGAAAATAGTCATACATGTTGAAGCATCCATAAATTCAATAATATATGAGCAATGTATATGAAACTTTGAATATTTACAGATACATTTATATTTATCTGTGTGCCTGAGTTTGAGAGAACGAAATATTTGCTTTTCTAAATAATAGCAGTTTAAGGTTTCTTGAAGAAAATGTTAGGACTATTCATGCAGATATATGGGATTATAATTTTATGACCTTTTTGTCTAATTTTTCTAGGGAATCCTAATGAATTAATAGCAAGAAGGAGAATATTGACCCACAATATAGATACGACAATATAAAAATATTTTAGGGACTTGCGATGAGTCATCCGAATTAGGGATGAACCGGATTATACATGGCGTCCCACGTAACGTGTTCCCTGGGCATTTTTCTCAAAAACGTGCGGAGATATCGAAAAAGTCCTAATAATAAAAGCTACGCATCTTTAGTCAAGGTATCCTCCTTGAAAAAGGACTTGGAAAAGGATATATTAAAAAAATGTCCTTTTCGTCCCCATTAAGGATACATTTAGATTACATTCTTAAATTCAGCGAATAAAACTAATACGAAATTGTTATATTAAAAATTCCAGTTTAACCCTTTATTATCGAGATATAAGGCCTCAAATTGTACTCTATGCACCGTGTTCCTTTGCCATTTTTCTCGAAGTGCTAGTACCAAAAGTACCAAAAGCTACCCATCATAAGCCGGGCTATCTTTTGGTTGGTCAGCATTTAAAAACAAAAGCCACATGATTGAAGGATATCTTTCGTTTGGTCCTTTTCGTCCTTTCTGGAGGATGCATTTTGGCATTTTATCCAGTGTTTGGTTTATAGTTAGCTTAACATAAAAATACTAACACAGACTAAGTGATGGAAAGCATAAAGAATGTATTGTTGACCGTTCGTTTATTAAACGTATTACTACATCGAGCTTATGTTAAGCTGGTTCTGATAGTCAAAAAAATTAATCCTCCTTATATGTATATATTGTTAAGGGTATTCAAAAATAGGAAACTTTGGAATATTGAATTAAGACGATTAATATTTTATTATATAAAACTAACTAAATTTATCCGTTCTTAGAACAGGATTCTCTCTTAAGTTTATATTTTTTTTATTTTTTTTTTAATTGTCTTAATTTGTTTTTTATTTTTTTTTATTTTTTTTTCTATTTTTTTTTATTTTTTTTTTTATTTTTTTTTATTTTTTTTCCAGGAATGTATCGTCACAATTTTAATTTTTTTTATTTAGCAAAGCCCAGATTTTCTTAATGACAAAATAAAAAAACAAAAGTTAAAATATCTTCACTATTACAGAAGTTACAAGGTTTTGACCGCAAAACTTGCTTTTCATCCCATCTGCGGCAATTTCAACCATATCACAAAACGACTGAATTGCCTTTGAATCATATTACGTAATCCACTGTGAAAATAAGGCAGCTCCTGCTGTACACGTACCTAATTTAAATACCTACATTCAGCAACAAAATGCGAAGCAAATACATCTGGTGTGAAACTCATCCTTCCTCGTGGAGTTACTTTTACATTAATGTTTTATCGGTAATAAAAATCTGCTTGTAGAAGATCTTCTATAGCGTGCTAAATCTTCAGCTTTCACATCAAAACAGCCCCCGATGATTATTTTTGAAGTATCATAAACACAAAATTTAAACTGAGGAACCAAGACACTCCTTCAATTTGACGTATCTCTGGCTATTTACTTTTTTTATTAAGACTCATAGGGATGTATTTTGTGAGATTTACTTGTCATAAATCAAAGTCAAAACACACCTAAAAATTTAGTAGAATGGAAGAAGAAACTTGTGTGCAAAAAGCAACGCGATTGCGAAAAGAACGACAGACTCCATTACCATGCTATTTGGAGGCAACCAAGAGCGAAAGAAAATTTTTGGAAGCTTACGAAGGACGAAAGCAGTACGAACGAAGCTTATTAGCCAAAATTGAACATCCTTCAGATTATCTAAAGCGAGTACTCTATCCACAACTAATACCCGCCTTAGAAAAGACAGCTTTCGCTGCTATTAAAAAAAATGCATTAAAAAATGAAAGGCAAATTTTCAACGGAATTGATTATTTGGCGGCAATTTTATGGAACAGAAACGCAAAACATCGTGAAAGACACAACGAATGGAAGGCGGCTTTCTTTATTTATGAAAACAAGGCTTGCGTTTGTCAACGACCGTTTTATCCATTTTCATGGTTGGTCCCGCAAGATGTTGCTGCTATCATGATACAAACTTACTTTAGGGGGTACTTAGTACGAAAGATGACAGAGGTTCAGGAGATGAGACAGTTTTGGAAGGTATGCCACTGAATATATCTTAATTTGCAGGTACCTAGACCTACATCGAACATCGGCTAAATAAAATGTTTTTGATAGTTGTTAGTTATTTGTCGCGTTGACTGTCTAGTTTCTAGTGACTAACTAATTTGCTGATAGTACTATGATTTCAACTTTAGCAAGTTTGGCTGCAAATTATCAAAAAATTCTTAACTGCTTCGCTAGCTAAATATACTGTGAGAAATTTTAAGGGAATCTTGTTGTAGGTTGCAAATAATAGGACTATTTATGTACTTCTTGGGACAATTTGCTTTTGAGCCTCCTTATATTAAAAATTCTTTATCGAAATCGTATCAATTCTCCGACTTTCCCTTAGATAAGTTTTGTCTAAGAACGAAGAGACATACATGAAGATCTTCATGCAGGATTGCAGTCAAGCAATGTTTTGCATTCATTTGTTTCGTATGAATTTACTCGAAAAGTGTTCATCAGTTTTTTACTGTAGAAAAGCATCTGGTTGTTATTTATTAGTCTTGGTAAGGTTGATATTCCGAATGAATGAAATTGTGATACGCCAAGTGTAGCATTTTTTAATTATTTATGCTGTTAACTGTATTTTGATTGAGAGTGATTTTCTTCACTACCATTACCACTTTTTCTACATTAATTTAAAAATTTTCATGTATTCTTAAAGTTAGGGTACTACACTTAATCTAATTTCAGTATATTCAGAGAACCTAGAATCAATATTAGTATCATCAACCGAAATGCAGCTCTAGCACCCTAGCTTTGCTGATTGTCTTCTTCCAACATAAAGGCCAACGATCTCTTCCCCTGTACCTACCCTACATCCCTATGAACTTTTGTAAATCGCAAGATTGCGCTTCAGCTTAAATGAAATGATTCAAAGGCGGTACCCTCGATTTCATACTCCATGTGTAACGAAATGTTGATTTAAACTTTAATTCGATTGCACATATTTCTGCGTTTAATGGTGCTTCTATTAGCCTCGTACCATATCAGTCTTCCTACCTGTCGTTCCAGCACAGAATCGCCTTGTTCCAATGGCCTTAAAAGAGAGACAAAAAAACCGACGTACTACCACAAACTGCAGAGTATCAATTGTCTTTTTAACAGGGGTCGTCCGTTTAACACCCAACACTTAACAACACTTAACAGGCGTCTGGAGAATAGTCCTGTGCGGAATCTCCTCTAATCCTTCTGCCTGGTAGTATTGTGTGAGGTCACCTCAACTCGTTCAACTTCCATAAAGAACTTTATGATACGAAAGGAATTCCCTCTATCCTTAATAATTTATATGTCAGTGTTTACATCATATTCAACTAAAAACAGCCCCAATTTATTTAATTTCGTTATTTGCAGGCGATAAAAGAAGAAAACTGGGTTCTACACATTCCCACACCCGTAGAAGAGTTCATGGTCCCCGAACAAATTCCCATCGAGGACAGGATATTTTGAAATGCACAATTGAAAGTGTGAAGAATTCTTATCAAAATGCTTACATTTATTTCGCAAATACAAAAAATAATAAAAAACAAAGTCAAACAAAAAGAAATTATGAATAATATGAACAATGAGAATTATCTTTCAAACATGCAAACGCATTACACTTATCACTCCAGACCCTGTAATCATGCATGACACAGGACTGAAGAACGACTCGCATCACTAACTGTGACTGGCTGTGATTTAATCATAATACCAAAATTCAAGCGCAAATAACTAGCACTGGGGCGTAATAAATATAATAAAATAGCATCCATGAATATGACGTTCTCTACACCTCTCCAGCAACAGAAACAGCAACTATCTATTGTTGGGTGTACGAAAATAAATTACGTGCTACATACTTACGACTACGAATAAATAAGTCAATAACTGAACTACTTAAATCCTTAAAATACTCAAGCCGAAATCTAGTAATTTCTCGTAATTTGATTGATCCAGTCAAGATAGTGGGAAACACGAACGTATACACCTGGAACATTGACCTGACCACATCCAATACCCCACGAGACGACACCAACAACATGCCAAATACCACTTCTTTCACACACCATGGGTCCACCTCCATCTCCTTTGCAGGCATCTTTACCTTCTTCACCGCCTGCACATAGAAATCCTGGATGGAGATTGAAATTATAACCGAGGCGGGTATGGCGTAATTGATTCTGACATTGCTGTTGACTGATAATCGGGACATCGACTTCTTTCAAAATGTTTTGGTATTTTCCATAATCTCCGAAAGCATCTTTACCCCATCCAGTTGTCCAACAGCGAGCTCCAGTGAAATCAGAATATTTGTCTGGAAGACATGCCGGGCTGATGTGCGGATTCTTAATGAAGTCAATTGGTTGATCCAATTTTAAAATAGCCAAGTCGTTGTCCAGAGTGCCGGCGTAGTAATCTGGATGGACATGTACAGAAACAATATCACGTTCAATATAGGGGAAGAATTCAACATCATGGTTAACATCCCATTCCCCGAGTCTTACACGTAGGTCGAAACCTCCAAATCTAAAGGGAAGAAAATAAAATCAATAAGATTTAAACATCTGCGGGTGGGTGTCCATAGTAATTTCAATTCGGGGTCAACTTACGTTTTGACACAGTGAGCGGCAGTTATGATGTGTAATTGATCGATGATAGTACCTCCACAGACATAGACTGATTCCTTAGGATCCTTCTTTAAAACTGCTGCTTGCCATGGATATTCACCGAATTCACTGTCTCCATCAACGTACACAGGATTCTTGATGCGGCCAGTAATTCCATGAGCATTTCTCGTTCCACACCGACCAAATTGTGGCTGCTGTTGCTGTTGTTGTGGTCGATGGGGACGACGGCAGCAAACTAGACTAGGACTGCATTGTTGCTGTTGAGGACGTCCTCCATAATAAGCTTGTCGCTGTGAAATTTTAAGAAAAATTAATAACGGTTACTTGATGGAATAATAAATCTGATGGTTAAAGACTTTGTTCTGAAACGATATACCTGTTCCCTACGACTTTCATTGCTTTTACTACCGATTTGTTCGTGCTCAACCACCCTTTCATTTTCTTGTAAACTACGTTTTCGTCGACTATTTGGAAAAGTTACATGCCTACCACCAGGTTCCTTTCCAGGTACTTGCGTTGGGATAGTTTGTAGCACATCCGAAGGACCATCAAATCGAATTTTCTTCTCTTGTCTATTATTTCGGTTATAGTGGAAACTGTTAGCGTATCCACGGTCTGGATTGCTAACATTGTAACTTCTTTCATACAGACCATTCGGACCGAAATCGTATGGTGTGTGATCAAATCCGCCACCACTTGGCGGACCAGACGGTTCATGGAAAAAAGGAGGTGGTGGATGACCAAATCCATAAGATCCTCCAATATTTGTTGGAGGATGAAAGCCATGAATAATTGGTGGTCCATGATGAATATGATTAGGAGGATGATGAAAATCAAGATCTGGTGGTCCATGGTGAAAATGTCCAGGAGGATGGTGAAATTCATGAACTGGTGGTCCATGATGAATATGTTCGGGAGGATAAAATCCAGGTCCGTGATGAATATGTGGTGGTGGATGAGGAAAATATACCTCTGGTGGTGATGGACGATAATGCGAATGTTGATGAAAGTGTTCATGTTGATTCAAAATGAATTCCTTTTTAGCCTGGAATAGGCTACCAACCTTGTGGATTATTTGCTCGTTTGGAGTAACATGAAGATTTACTAGGGGCTTCACAAGTTTTTCTCCGTGCTCATTTTTTGTCCATTGTAATGACACAAGTGGATTAACATTAACCAAACCCAAGTTAAGACCATTCGGACTAATTGCACCAAAATAGGGATTTTGGGCAGGATAACCGTGACCATATGCGTTGACTGGATATGCACCGGATGGTTGCGGTAGACCAAATGATACACCAAATGTCGGTAGGACTTTTTTTCTTTGAAAATCCACAGTCGTCTGTGGAAAATTATTCCTGACAGTAAGGCGCTGGAAGAATATTTTTTAAGGGGTTTGTCTCAATAAAAATTAAATTAATTAAAAAGATCTTACAAAATTACCCACAAACCTCTCTCGTGCTGTTAGTCTGTTTATGTTAGTCGACGTGTGCCACACATAAACTATGTATACTACCAGCGCGGAAGATTCTTGTGGGCTGCAGAAGCTTTTCGTTTCTATTTATTTTTATTGTGATCAAAACTGAATGGTGCTCTAACAGATATGCGAGCAATACACATACAAATCGGGGGGTCTTTGAAAATTAGGCAGATCATTCCAATTTCATATTGGTTCGACAAGGCAAATTTCGTGAATAATGCAGAACGGCATAATTCACCTGGCTTACTTATAACCCTGTGGTGGACTTATTGAGCAATTCTGGTGTAATTCTAGGATTAAAAAGGAACTTTTTTAAACTTGTACTTAATATTTTAGTTCCGGTTCAACGCAACACAGCTAAAGTTTCGTGAATATTATTCATATTAGAGGCTTTCACGAACCTAGATTCTTAAAAAATCTTTTCAGATCGTAAGGACATGTGCTCATTTTGTACCACATTTTCACGATACACCAAATGACACATATTTTTACAACCTACAAGGCTGTAATTAGCCTAAATCAAAAAACCAGACGCTACTGCAATCGCATTAGTTATTTTAAGAAGAGATCAGACATGGCAGTTGAAAGTTTCAATAGTGTTTTTGTGGAGGTTAATAAGTGTGTGTGCAAATTAGTTTCCCTACATATATATAGACTACCTTAAAGTTTCTAGATGAATAATAAAAAAATCCTTACCGGTTCAACATCAGATGCATTTTCTTCGCCTTCTTCGGATATCTTCTTTTCAGCAATCTCACGTTTTGCCACCTTTTTGATTTCAGTTGCATCTACTTCTTCAGCTGTTTTCGACTCTGCATTGGAAGTTGAATTTTTCGTATCATCTGCCAAGGCTTCAATGTCACTACCCAAATTACGTGGATCAATTGGTAAAATCAGATCGTCTTTTCTGCCAATCCGATCAGCAGCTGGACATTGATTGAAAGGAACGCAAACGCAATCAATATTATGTTGTCGTGCAGTTTCAAAGGCACTATAATCTTCTACTCCATTATACTGACTGAATTGTCCACCATACTGTTGTTGCTGCTGCTGTTGTTGTAGTTGCGATGTCAATTTATTTTGTTGTCCATATCCGGAGACACTGTTGAATTGATTTCCACCATTAAGTTCCTTTTTATAATAATCTGGATTTAAAGTATGGAAACTTGCAGTATTTCCATTATAGACACCCGATGAAGAGGCGCCAAAACCTGTATTTCCAAATGATGCACCGGCATCGGATCCATAGCCATTTGTGAATCCAGATCCATATGTTCCAAGTCCAATTTCAGAAACTGGTTTAACTGTTTCGTACAAACTACTTACAGGTCGTACACCACCGTTAACTCCACCCAATCCATGAATAGCATTGCCAGATATAAGACCTCCCTGACTTAAGCTCGATACACCTGATAAACCACCTGCTCCATTAAATCCTGATGTGAAAGATGATTGAGGCACACCAACTGGCCCATTGAAACCTGACGTGAAAGATGCCTGGGATGCACCAGCTGCTCCATTAAATCCTGAGGTGAAAGATGATGTTTGAGAAACGTCCTTCTGGAAATCATATCCAGGACTAAGAGGAGCAAATCCTCCAGTCGATGATGCTATAGCTGCGAAGTCACTATTAATACCATTTCCCGTTGGTAATGGCACTGGAGATAAAGGTACGGCTGGTACCTTACCATTTGCGGCATCAAGGTGATGAAAATGATGATGAACATGTTGTTGAAGAGCTGATGCACTTGTTGTTGCTCCTCCAGATGCACCTGCCGCTCCACCTTGAGCATTAACTACAATTGTTGGCTTCCCCGGAAATCCTCCGTTATGAGACAATTGATGATGTTGTTGATCGAATGAAGATTGACTATGTTCAACGTGAATTTTATCACCAAGAACATGCTCGAAGTCATATGGAGCATCAACACCTTCGAAAACTGGCCCTGGTGGCTTTGAACCATAAATTATAGCACCGGGTGGAGGTTTTGAGAAAGTCGCACCAGGTCCAGACATTAAATGTGATGACGGTGGTGTATCTAGATACGGACCATTGTAAACAGGTCCAGGTGGTCCATTGTAATGTGGTCCTGATGGGCCATTTATGAATGGCTTAGATAAAATTGGACCTTCATATCCAACCTTTCGTGGTGGACCCATATTAAATGATGGTCGATGTGGTGGTGGCATAGGTCTTGGTGGTCCATATGGCGGCCGAAGTGGACCTTGGGCGTAAATACCCCCATTTGGTGAACGAAATGGTCGTTTACCTTCAATATCAACGCTATCACATTGCATCAGTCCTAGACTACAGAGTTTTTCTTTAATTAAATTTCTAGCTTGCACATCATCACCCTTTTCTAGGGCTTCTTGAACATTCGGATCTGTACAAATTTCACTATATTCATCTAATTGTCTACCTTCTCTGCTTCTATGAAGAATTTGTTCAATGATTTCATCAAGTGTAGTATCATTCGTATTGCTATAAATTTCTTGATCACTATACAAGTGACGCCCCTGGCTCTCATTATCCATTGTAATTGTCTCTTCGGTTTTATTGTCTTGGTCAGATCTTCGGCCAGCTACTATTGCAGTATCTTCCTTCTTTTTATTCCACGACCAAGAGTCGTTGTTTTCTGCCAGAACTGCTGAAATTAGTACGGCTGCCAAAACAGCCAACGGAATCTTCATGTTACCTGGAATAACAAAACAAAAAATAAATTGAGTGAGATCACCAGAATTTTGTAACACAAGGTTTTATTTGGGCTTAGCGCCAATGGATTATAAACTATTTGTCCAGGTAGCAGAGTCACATACAGTTCAACGTTCCCATTTGCTGATGATAATAAACGTAATACGCGATTAGAGCCGTTGGCTAATTTGTTGACCGTTGCCGTAGGTGTTGTTATTATTCTCATCTTGAATCTTGATGCAATATCAAAACGATAAACAGGTTTCCGACGAAAGCGAGTGATTCATTGATGCGGGCCTCATAACGTAAGGCTGTGAAATGACCCCATCCAACAACTTTTACTTTCTTACGCATGACTGGTGTGGTAATGACTTTCTTCTGGCTAGTAGTGCTGCTACTTTTCTTACCACAACAAGATGGTTCAACGTGTGTTATTCAATGTTATGGAACCGCGCTCTGAATCAAGATAACAGAGGTAAGCGGCGCAATTATTACATTTTGAGTTGAGACTGTTTCTTTTTGGGGCACTCTTTTTATGCAGAATACATAGTCCACGCCTGGATTATATTTGATTCGGAAACAAAAACTAAATTTGGGTAATTATTTTGAAGAAAAACTTTCACTGAGGACTTGTTTGCATGCACTCTCATCCCATTATATCTTTTTATGGAGGTTTTTTCTTTTGTTACTATCCATGCACCCACGCTTGGCATGGATAATAGTTGGTTTCGTTGTTTTTTTCACGCCTTTTACTTAACGATGGACTCAAGCTTTAAATTTAATTTGTTTCATTGCCTACAAATTTTATATGAAGCATTAATTAAGTGCAGCACCGTGGAGCCGGGAAGTTATTAACAAATTAGATCATGTCTATAAAAGTCACTGATATCCAATTATAATGCAGCCTATAGAAACCTTTGAATGACTTTATCTACCTTCATGTCCTAAAAGAGGGATTTAAATTTTGCTATTAGATACCCGAGTAAACTAACTGTAGTTTGTCTGGTTTAAAGCCAGTGTTCCTTAAACATCTTATATGGATATTATAAGAAAGAATCCGGCTTTGCTTGTAATATGGAATAATAATTTTTCGGTTTTAGGTACCAAGATCCAGTAATCCGGTAAATTCCCTACGATACACAATTATTCCCAATTTCAACAGATCATATATGCAGGCAAAACAACAAGAGAAAATATATATGGCGAATACTAAGTATCTAAAAGACAAATAGAATTGCAAGAGCATCCTGGACCATACGAGAATAAATTTTAATTCTCTGATATAAGTCCAATGTTAAGCTTGGTAAATTTGATTCAATAAACAAGAGTCAAACCATTTCGAGGTATATACTTGAGAGCAATATCAACCATGTCTGTGTTGTATAGGTGCTGTAGGAGTAGATACATTGAGACTTTAATACAGTCTTAACTCTGTTCAAAACAATGTTCAAAAGAGTAGGCTTAAGACTTATTGCAGATGTGTTGATAACTTGCTCCGCGAATGTGGAGGTGTGTACCATCTTGTGTCTTTTTGACATGGACTTAAAATCTGAATTACATAAATTGACATTTTTTAATGTCCCCTAATCCCTTACTCTACATATATGCATCCGTTTATGCTCTATCATTCATTATTGGGTACCTCTCTGAGATAATATATGGTATAAACACGTGAAAAAGCTAGAATTGGTCTAAGACCAATTCTTATGATACCCTAGATGAATGCACGTATGAAATTTCGTATGGTCACCCATTTGAGCAATTTTAATTTTTTGCATTGCTTTCTCACATATATTTCTAGAACGGCTCGTCGGACAGAAAAAATGATTATAAGCAATTTTATAGGATTTCTTATTCTGAAGAAGTTTTTAGTACAATAAAAATGTCTAGGACTGATCGTTTTCAAAGTATATGTAAAAAACCAAAATTATTATATGGCAACACCAAGAGGAGGTTGCCCGATTTAGCCCATATTTCACGCAATAAGAAGCCCGAATTGAAGATACCCTAGTAGAAATTGCTCACAGTATTGTCCCAGAAGGGGCAGTTATTATATAAACCAATACTAATTTGACTGAAAGGTATCAAGGTGTTTGAAACTCATAAAGAACATATAGAAAATAAAGTCTCAATGAGCCTTCTGATGAGCATTCATTAAATCTCAGTCCTATATAATAAACCAGCAATACCGCGTCAGATTACATTTCTACTAGGAAAATTTGAATTGATTTTTGTGATTTATTTATTTAAATTTTTAAATTAATTTTTTGATTTGTTTTTCCGCAGAAAATTTGTCGACAATATGCTGAACAAGACGTTATTCCAAAATCCTTACACCTCAGCGTCGAATTCGAAAAATATGAAATCAATCGTAAAATTAGATTCTCATTTATGAACTCATCATGACACTCATTGCCATGCTCATTAATAAGCTCATCGTGACACTCATTGGCATGCTCATTAGTAAGCTCATCGAAGTGCTCATCTAATATTCTAAAATGCACAAAATAGAAGTAAAGTATACATTTCTAAATAAGTGAAAGAGATGCAATATCTCATGGACACTATCTGTGAATATGTAAATAAATGAATTTTTCCCGGTTTCGTTTCAAACGCGAATAAATTTCATCAGGACGTTCATTGATGAGCTCATTATGATTGGTCTATCAGGGTAGTATCGGGCACATACTTATACATACTCGCTATATACCCACTCATTGGAATAGCTTTGATTAGATGATATAGAAAAGTTTCTACATGTTCTTACTATAGGTCCGAGTCAGTGGAGAGCATTAGGAGAAGACTTATTAATTATCATCGACATCGTAATGGTTTTATATTCATTAAAGAAAGACAAGCAAATAGAATTCACTATTACTAGTAATAAACTATTCCGATGACCTCGTAAATGTCCCGTATTTCTAAAACTGTCCCCAATTGTACGAAGACAAATTAATTTTTGTAAATTTCGATATACGCATGTGTTGCATGTATAATATAATAGCTACATACATATGTATAATGAATGGAGTGAGTTTACATCACTGCGCCATTAAATCACAATTAGGCCTGTTTGTTTACTCGAAAGCTTTTATTTTACACAGAGTTGAAAGTTTTAACCATAATTCATCTCATTTTTACAATTCAATACATTTCACTTTCTGAACAAAATCTAACATTTTTAAACAAGGTAAAGAGGTTGAATAAATTCATTGTGCTGACATAATACGTTTAGCTGTCATCTGTGAGGGACAAAGATTTGAAAGAAAAGTGAAATTTTTTTGCAAAATACTACCATAAGAAAATGTTTACATGATGTACCTACATAAAAGTGTGTATTTACTAGTAATTACTGACCAAGCTGATTTTGTGAATTGTACGCATGACGTCGGTTATTCTCTTTCATTCTTATGAAACCTTTTTGTCCTATCATTGGACATACCTATAAACTACGCTTTTATAACTATTATACTCTTTGCTTACTGTTGCTACTCACACATATATATTTACAAACAAAAACAAATAAGACATCGTAACATTTTTTAGTATTATAACTCATAAAGGTTTTGATACTCCATCCCCATAAGAGATCAATCTCAATATACGAAAAGGATGAAGTCTTCTTCAGTGATTGGAATGTAAAAATTGTCTTAAGAACTAATTAGAGCTTTAAATATTATCAATTTAAGAATATATCAACAGTCGAGCATCATTAATAGATAAGAGGCCTTTTTCCCATACTATGGGCAGTACAATTTCACTACTGTATATTCCCTAAACAATTTCCTACTCCATCTTCCTCCACTCCTATTTCTGTACTTCCAATCACTCCACAAGATGTACAAGCAACTCTTCATGGTTTAGATATAAATAAGAAAGCTTGACTCGACGCTGTACCAAACGTACTCTTAAGGAATTGCTCTCCAGTCTTTAGTATACTCCAATAAGCATATTATACAAAATGTTATACAAAGTTTATCCAACTACTCTATAGAAATCCTTCGTTCCTCTTATCTTTAAATACTGTGATCCTAAGTCTATAACAAATTATAGATGTATACCCATCTCCAAAAGTTCAGCTCTTATATTTGAAAAAAAAAATACTTATTTACAACCAACTTCTTTCCCAAACAATCTCTCCATTCTTAACTCTCAACAGGATGGATTTCTTCCAGATAAGTCCATTGTCACGAGCTCAGTGATATCTATTGAGAAAATTGCCATCGCACTTGATTAAGGAAAACAAGTAAATTCTATTCAAACTGATCTCCCAAAGGCTTTTGATAAGATCATGCATTCCCGCATTCTAGTAAAAATGTCCTGCATGGGTTTTGATGAAGATCTACTAGAATGATTTACATCATATCTCCATGAACGACTCCAGATTATAGTTTTAATTGGTTATTAATTCACCCCTTTTGTGCAAACGTCTGGCGTTCTGCAAGGTACCATTCTTAGTTCTTATATATTCCTCATCTACATTAATGATCAACCTGAATCTACTGATCTACTAATACTAACAAGCGAATGCCTCTTATACACAGAGGATGCCAAAATTTCTTATTTCGGGCTTGTAAAAATCATTTAAATCTTTATCCTAATTCATTACCCTGTACAATTCCGTGATAAAAAAAACAATTTTATGAAACACTTCCAGTAAAATTTCATACTTTTTAAAAACATTTAGGATGTGTACAAGTAGCCAAGTTGCTTGTATGCTATAGAGATAAATCTAGGAGAAATATCCACTGGCTCTATCCAAGTCTATAGGCAAAACTTGAAGTTACTCCTGATAGGCAGAAAGTAGTTACTTGTCCTGCGCCCCTAGTAGCACTTTCATGGGTGGGAATTAAGTGCAATAAAAATATATTTTCCAATTATAAATTTATTGACACTTTTGTCATTTGTCAGTGGATTTAATAAAGAGGGGAAAGTCTAGTGTATCGCTTGACCAACATTACATTACTTATATAGTGGTCAAAGAATGTACTGCTATCATTCAAGAGATTAAATGTCAATTCCAGTGGAATTAAAATTAAATTAATTGCTTCTGTAAGCAATAAACTTCATGTTTAAGAAATATTTGTTCAGATTTAAATTAAATGCGCCAGAACAAAATCATCATTAACAATAGACGAACTGTGCAGATATTTTAACTGTGAAAAGAATTACTTTTGTTGGTATAATATTTTATAAAAATAGAAAAAAGTAATAGGTGCATTTTAACAATTTTAGTAACAACAAATAGTTAATAGTATGATTTCTGCATTCCCTTCCGGTTGAACTTATAATAATTTCATCTACTGCGTAAGAAGAATGCAGTTCGTAAACGAAACCAAATAAATTATTCTTAAACATGCCTTTTCCATTCATTATGCGTATACAAATGAACGGAATATGCGCATGCCTCCAAATATCATCCGAAGTAGATCAGTTACAAAAAACAATAAAACATTCTAAATCAAAAAGGATCTGCAGACGTTCCAACGATCTAAAGCCTTATACGATTTTAAGGTCGATCACGTCCAAATAGCTATCACTTAACGCAATCGCAGATCTTATGCTTACCAATTAGATGGCTTTTACAACTAGGTCTTATGAAGATAATATAAGTACTGCATATATGAAAAAAAAAAGGTTTAAACTGGTACTAATGTCCCATATGATCAGATAAAACAGTTCTGCTTTACGGTGCACCAAACATAGAATCGGAACACATGTAAAAAATTATAGAAATATCATTCTTAATGTGGTTAACATTAGAAATAGAAAAAAATGTAAAAATTAATTCTGATCTTCATCCAAAAGTGGTCGTACAACTTTAGACCTTTCTTAATGTCCGAAAAATAAAAGTGCGCAACATCAACCAGCTCATAATTTTGTGCTATATAATGAAAAAAAATTTTACAGCAAATCAAGTGACTTAATGAAATAGGAAGGACCTTCCAACTGGGATGCTCTGTACGAACAAATGCTACTTGAAATCAAAAATGAGATAATTACTGATAATTACCCAGGAAGAAACTCCTATCTATACACGAGACAAAATTTTGATCGAGAATTAAGTGCATATTCATAAATAGAAGATCTACCAGCGGAAATATCTCCATAGTACGCCTAATAACGAAAATATAGGTAATGAGAAGATAATATCAAATATTGTCGTTGTTTCAGTGCTTAACCTTAATTGGTTAATTGCTCCATGATTTATTAACCTCTGAAAGATCCGAAAACAATGGCAACGTTGGACTTAAGATGTCGAACTGTTGTTGAAAGATTTGCCAGCCAATCTGGATTTAAGGTAGCATTTCAAAGTAGTTTAGAATTACAAAATGTTTAAAGTAGCGATGTTCTACAATTATTGGTTTGCCGAACCATAATGAAAACAGAATTTGACAGAATTTAATCAAATCAAGTTATTACATTCGTTACCTGAGTTTATATCGTCACCACTTACGCTACTTTCTACCAACATTTAGTTCTATTTATTCGATAAAGACAACAATCAAAAATTTTGTCATCAAAACAGCTTTGCTAACATACTAGAAAAATACGAACAACAAATGACAAAAATTTTCAATATGGTCGTATATTTATGTCTAATTGACTTTATGGTTTATGGGATTTTTAACAATCTGTGTCCCTTTAAATATTGGTACTTCGTATCCCTATGTAGGAATAATGTAATTCATCCCATTTACAATAGAGAACTAAGAAATAGGCAAGGAGTTGGGGCTTAAATCAAGTTTCTTCATTTAAATTTTAGTCAAATCGACGAATATTTTTACTCTGTATTAAAACGCTTTTCATGGACTTCATTCCAAGTTGAACTTTTATCATCAGTGAGCTGATGGAAATTGATGCTATCCTTCATTTGGCGTTTTCCTCACTTTACAACAAAAATACATTTATCTCTACGAAGATTCAACTGGAAAGTGAGGTACCAATTCGTACGAAGTCCATATTAAGAAAATTTTATTTAGATAGATATAGAAAGAAATTATTGAGAGAATATGCTCGCTAAACAGTCTAAACTACATCAGAAAGGTCGAAACAAAATAGATTCGTTAGATAGCATAAAACTGGAACTGACAAGAGATTCATTTTGCTTTTAGGGCAGTATTCACCAAGCCATTTAATTGAAATTTAATTTAATTTGTGTTTTAGTACTCCTCCAAGAGAGGGTTAGGGTACACTTAAAATTAAATTAAAATTTTAATTTGGGTTATTTGATGTTATAATAACGCATAACTTAATTTTAATTTAAGTGGGGCCCAATCCTCTCTAATGGGAGTACTAAAACAGAAATAAATTAAATTTCAATCAAATACTTGGTGAATACGGCCCTTAGTGACAAAAGGTAATCAGTAATCAGACTAGTTAGGCTTTATTGTAAATCGGACATATTGCAAAAGAAAGTCATTAAATTATTATTTTTTTAATAATTATATCCGCTAAATATTGAACTGAGACCACAAACAAAATTTTTCTAAAAACATTTCCTCAATTAATTCAACCATAAACCAACCCCCTTCGATGAAATAAAATTCAAAATTTAAATAAGTGAAAGCGTAGAAAACACTTTTTCATCCCAGATCACTTTTGAAAATACATCAACCACATAACTGATACATGCTCATCATGAACATCACAAACATCACTAAGTAAGTACAATTGCTGCTAAGGCGCATCTTAATAAATTCAAAATACTGCAAGAGTTGCATGCAGTATTATACGCGTGTACACAAACAAAATAAATAAACAAATAAAGCGTCTAGCAGGAAAGGTATTACAAGAAAATTTCACTTTCATCTGATGAGGTCTTACCTTAGGTTGTTAAACGAGCAAAACCAAAGTATTGTAATCCACAGGTTTTCTTAGCACAAGCACAAGACAAGTGCTGGAGTTTTTTTGTAATCCACACAAGAAGTTGTCTCACCGAAAGTGATGTCTTTGAATAACTAAAGTTGAATTTCACTAGACTCCTCAATTTATAAGATCCCACACCAAAAAGATCAGAGTTGCAGCAATCGGTCTATTCGCTACCCGGTTACCCTCCCTTCCAATATTAGCGGACTCGATCAATGTTTTAGCCCGAGTTGAGTTTTATAGTTGTTTTTGTTTTTTTGCACTCTTAAAGGCTCCCGATTTATCGTAAGCGGAAATTTTGGAGTAAATCTGTGCACCTACAGAATAACTGGCGCGCAAAAAAAACAATACACTCACGAAAAAGCACTTTCTCCTGGTTAAGTGGTTTGCGCATGTGCACTGTTGTGTATGTTGTAAGTATATATCTTAAGAGATCTGTGCACTTTCTTAAGCGACAATTTTTCAAAGTGCGGAGGTTGACAGAAGCGTTTGTATAGTTACGTTATGTTTTGGTACACGACTGATGCAAATTCACCCCGAATTGGACTTTTTATAGTTATTAAAGTCACTTTTGGGCCTTGGGAATCTCTCAACGCTACGTAATTCCGATGATTTCATACATATGAACGGAAGGGTTCCGGATCTCGTTCACTACCGCAGTTATGTAATTTTTTGTTTTTGCTACGTGATCAGTATTGCTATAGGTATTACATATATGTAGATTTAGGCTGAAATATTCAAATGCTCTGCCTTCTCTGGTTTTATTGGATTATTGATAACACTATTGAAGCAATGATTTTAGATAAATTTACCGGCCGGCTTCGATCGGTTAGTAAAATTGAGAATCAAGGCTAAGGCAATAATCAGAAATGTATCAAATTAGGTCATAATTTTATGAGTATACATTGGAATCCAATCGACTTCCATCAATATTCAAGTCAATCTAAGACTACATCCAGTACCATTAGGTTAAAACAGGAAGACCAAACAGTTTAAGCCAGGAGACATGATTGATCATTTAAATTATCCCAGAAAATATTTGTTATAATCACGCCTAACCAGAGCTGTGTAAGGTTATTCAATATGATACTACGATACCAACAAGAACGGCGATCTAGCGAACTGTTATATCAGCAATAAAATGGCTCAATCGCCACTATTCTCTTGAATAGCTAAACATATTTTAGGTCCTTCACCATAAAGTTAAGGATAGTCCGGAAGTGTCTGTAAACAAACACTCAAAACACTGACTAGAATATATCAAATCACCCTCATCTCGGTACAGAAACATGAAACCCATAAAGGGAAAGAAGCTTCTGACGGACTAACTAGAATAGAAACAACCTTCAAATTGCCACCTCAAAGTTCCCCTAATTTCCTGCTAGAGAAAAATAACAGAAATTTTCCATCTCAAGAAATCCAAACTTAAGATAATTGTCAGGCTATTCTAATAACCTAGGCATACAGCGCAATCTAATGAATCATTAGTACTAATTATTCATTAAAATGCCGTATGTCACATAGTATTCATAATTATGACTCGAAAATCAGATCTTAATGAAGTACAGTAATGAAGTGTACTTTTTTTCCTTCATTAGAGCTCTAATGAGGAAAAATGTGCTAAAACGGGAAGGTATTTTGACATATAATATAAATCTGAAGCTCCGCTGAGCATCTGCCCATTTGAAAAATAAGAAGAAGAAATGCAAAGTACATATTTTTCATTTCCAAGTCGTTAAATAGAAGTTAAATAGAAATATAAAATAAATAAATTAAAAAAAATCTTTTTTATATTATTGTTTCAAGTTTTTTATTTACTTTCTTTTCTGATACGAGTATTTCGACTTATGAGGCCATTTTCAAGGAATTTCTAAATAAAACTAAAGTACAATATCAAATATTGCAATCCAATACCATGAGACTAGTAAAAAAGTAGTGAGAGCACTTACATTTGGAGATTTATAACAATAAAATAAAATGTCTATGTGTTCATTTAAGACACGAAAGTACTCTTGTGAGACTTTTTATACCCTATATGAAATCTATAGGGGTTTACTAAGTTTGTCATTCCGTTTGTAACACCTCGAAATAATGATGGTAGAGCAAAATGGATTGGACAACCATTCATAATATTAAAAGTTATTTTGATTTTTGCATGTCCGTCCGTCCGTGCGCACGATAACTCGAGAACGCGAATACTTAGAGAGCTGAAATTTTGTATACGGACTTTAAAAAAAAAAGTAAAATTAAGTTCGAAAATGAGACAAATCGGGCAACTCCTTCGTGGGGTTGCCATATAAAAATTTCGTTTTCCGCTATATATTTGGACACTGCCTGAGAACGCATCGACGTAGAGAGCTGAAATTTAGTACATGATGTTTTTACTACATTAGCAAATAAAATGTGAAAAATCGACTAAATCGGGAAACTCTTTCTTGGTGTTGCCATATAAAAATTTAGGTTTTTTACGTATACATTGAAAACAATCAGTTCAAGACATTTTTATTGTACTAAAAGCTTCTGCAGAATATGAAATCCTATAAAATTGGTTATAATCATTTTTTCTGTGCGACAAACCGTTCTAGAAATATATGCGAAAAACAACTTCAAAATCAAACTTGAATAGATCGGTGACCATACGAAATTTAATGCGGGCATTCATCTAGGGCCGGGATGGCAATTACACGGCACGCGTGCCAAGTTTGGCACGCGAGAAAATTTTTCCGGCACGCTAAGAAATTCAAAAAATTAAGTTAAAAAAAATTCTTATATTAAAATAGTTTCTGCTTTTTAAAAAAAAAAATGGACCCAATAATTTTTATTAACGGCTTTGAATTTAGATCTACATTTTGTTCATCTAGTTGCCTTTCCATTATTTTGTACATATTCTTTAAGAGTTTTTAGTTTGACTTACTGACTTATAACAATGGACAACTCTGCCAACTCTGGCGAAAGAGAAAACTGTAAAAACTTGATCCATTCTTTCCTATAGAAAAATGGCAATACGCTGAGTCCATTGTTATAAGTCAGTGTTTTGACTAGTGCAGTTCAATAAAATTTGTCTTTAACTTTAAATAAAATTAATTTTTTTTGCTGAATTAAAATGGTACCAAAAAAACAAAAACTACAAGATATTCGAAGCTTTGTATCCTCTTGGACTGCTGATTACGGCTTTGTTAAACATGGAGATAAAAGTCGGTGCGGACTGTGCTCTGAAATTATTGTGTGTCGAACGTCTTCTATTAAGCGACATTTTGAAACGAACCATAAAGAAATTGACGAAAGAAAAGAACTAATTTTTCAACGGTTAAAGATAGCTGAAAGTCAATCAAATTTATTATCAAAATTTGTAAAAACCAACAGCAACATTACGGAAGCTTAGTTTTGAAATTTCTTATTTGATTGCTAAGCAATCAAAACCATTTTCTGATGGAGAGTTTATAAAAAGGATTATTATGGCAAAATCGGCCGACAGTTTATTTCAAGATTTTAATAATAAAGAAAAGATTATTCAAAGAATTCGAGAAGTGCAGCTAAGCAGAAATACCGTTAAAGATAGAATTTTAAAAATAAGTGCTAATATTTCTGATCAACTTAACAACGACGTTAATAGCTGTGACTACATTTCAATATGCCTCTATAAATCAACTGATATTAACTCATCTGCCCGATTAGCAATTATTGCACGTTATCCGAAAGATAAAGAAATGCACGAGGAACTTTTAAAATTAGGAAATATACCGGAAAGAACAAGAGGGGTGTGATATTTGTGAAGTTATAGTCAATGAATTAAACAAACTTAAAATAAATTTTAAAAAAATTATTTCTGTAACGACAGATGGTCATCCAATAATAGGCTTTCATTGCATTATTCACCAGCAAGTTCTTTGTGCAAAATTTGGAACTAGTGATTTCAAAGAAATATCAGAAAAAGTGGAATAAAATCATAAATTTTATAGTTACACGCGACATGCATAAAAGACAATTTAAAAAACTTTTAAATGATATCGATTGCGAATACGATACTCTCTTAATGTTCAATAGTGTGTACGTTGGCTAAGCCGAGCGACATCCTTAGAACGATTTGGGAATTGCTTGGAAGAAATTCGACTTTTTTTACATGAATTCGACAGGAATCATTTTAAAGAATTGTATGAGACAGAATGGTTAACAAAATTAATGTTTTTTACCGACATAACATTATATTTAAACGTTCTTAATAAAAAGTTCCAAGGACGATGAAAAACAATTGAAGTTATGTTTGGATTGATAAAGGGGTTTGAAATAAAATTAGATATTTTTGCTAGAGATATTCGCATCTGGAAAACATAATAATTTTCCAAAAACTTAAAACTTTTTTGGATGAATCAACAAGTTTCAAAAAAACTAATTGGAATTTTAATTACGAATTTTCAAAAGTTCTAGAAGCTATTAAAGAACAATTTTCAAACAGATTTAAAAATGTCAAAACAATTGATAGGCTATTGAAAATTGCATATTATCCGGACTTATTCGATATACAGGATTTCGATAATAACCTCATTAATTGGATGAAATTAGAAAATTTCGAAATGCAAACTGTGGATTTGCAAACTAATCCTATTTGGACACAAACATTTGTGAATATGCGAAAAAATATCGAAGAATTGGAATATCGAAGAATTGGAATATCGAAGAATTGGAATATCATCGATTGTCACAGGATGGAGAGTCAGAATGCCGAATTGAAAACTATTAGAAGTGTGGAATAGTATGCTAGAGGCATTTGCTTCTGTAAAAATATTAGTAATCGTATTGTTAACCATTTTCTCTTCCACTTATTCCTGTGAAAGTTTTTTTCTATACTGAATCATGTATACTATCAAAGACAAGAAACAGATTGACAGAGGAAGACTCAACAGCTTGTATTACCTTACAATCGACAACATACCAGGCTGATATTAAAAACCTTGCAAGTAACATGAAGCAAAAAACTTCTAACAAAATTTAAGAATTTTCTATTATAATTATTATTAAACTTTATAATTTTTTATACTATTTCTTTATATTGAATCAATATCACATGAACTCAGATATTATAATCCATTCCTTTCTTTTGTTGTTTTTTTATTATAAATAAATAAAAGCTACGCGGGCACGCGAAAAAAATTGCATTTAAATTTAGTTTATTTTGGCACTCTGATAAAATCCTATTTGCCATCCATCCCTGATCTAGGGTATCATAAGAATTAATCTTAGACCAATACTACCTTTTTTTCTTCTTTTATATGACATGATTCCAGAATATTAAGTCATTTACTTTTTTCTTGTACATATAAAACCTTTAAGTTGTTGATATCACAGTTATGTCCGGTTTCACTCATATATTTTGCTACCATTGTATCCAATTTATTGTATTTAAATGAATTTAAATGTTCTTTAAATCTAATTTTAAAATTACGTCCAGTTTGTCCCACGTAATGCTATCACAGTCATTACAACTTATTTTGTATACTCCTGAGTTCTGTAGTTTATCTGGTTTATGATTACTTTTACGTACATGTGTCCTTAATATATTATTATTATAAAATCCAATCCGCAATTTACATCTTTTTCCATCGTGAACTGAATAGATCTATTTAAGGTGGATAATCCAATTTAGAAACTCACCTAGTTCGTCATCAGCTCCTTCCCATAGGAAAAGAACATCATCCGTCTACATACCTAAACCAAAAACCTATTTTACTATCAAACGGACACTTTTCAAACATAGCACTTTCGTAATACGCCATAAAAACTTCGGACAAAAGAGAAGACAAAGGTGATCCCATAGGTAATCCATCTTGAAACTTATAAAAATTTTCATTGTATCTCAAATAATTTTGGTTTAAGTATATCTTAAATACTTGCTTAATTTCATCTCTCAGCTCTATGTCTACTACTACTAGTCCTTTCAGTTCATCCATAGGTAAACAAACTTTTTACATCAAAAGAAACTAATCTTGAACCTACTGGCACTTGTAATGACTTAATTTTTCTTATCAGTTCAGAACTATTTTTTTGATTGCATATTTAGATACAAAACCAGTTTCGCCTAATATTATGTCGTTTAATTTCTTACACACTTTTTATGCAGGTGCATTGAAACTACAGGTCTGATTGGTGTACCCTGCTCATGTAATTTTATTAACCCAAATAGAGTGGGGGTCTGGCGCTCATATTAGAGTAACGAAGATTTATCGCCAAAAATATTCTTACATTGTTTTATACATTTTTTGATTTCTTTTTGTAAAGTCGGAATTGGATCTTTTTTAAGTTCAAGTGCACCACTGTCATGAATAAATTTCTGTATTTTAATATTATAATCATTAGTTTTAATTAACACCACCAAATTTCCTTTATCAGCCTTTGTCAAATTAGGTCTTCCCCTTTACTCCTCAATTTGCCCGAAATTCGCCTATAATTCCGTCCTCCAGTTGCGACACAGTTATCGTTTTATATAATATTTGCAGACAATGCTTTCACATCAAACTTGAAACGTAGTATATAAAAAAAAATATAATAAAATAAATAAACACTAAGTTTATAGCGTGCGTTGATTAGATCTGTTTCGCTTATGTCAAAACCAGTTTGACAGAACAACTTAATTAAAGAAATGACTGTGTGTCTGGTGTTGCCTAATGAATCATTATGGTCTAATGAATCGCTAGTTAATTATTCATTAGGAGTGCTATGTGTATAGGGCATTACTGTCCCTTTCAGTATCACCTAAGCAAGATAGACTTGGCTGAAGTATAAAACTCATAACCACATAACTCACAACCAGGGCCCTATTGCACCAACCATTTATCAGTTACTAGTTAGCAAATTATCAGTTTATTTGTCTTTGATAAGTGTAAGTGATAAGAGTTGCACGAAAAACATTTAAAATTTCACTCACTTATCAATCGAGAAAACTTATCAATTTTTGCTAAGTAAAGATGATAAGTGTTGCACCAAAATTTAAAATTAATTATCAGAAAATGAAAAGTTTTATGAATTGATAAGTATGCGGTATATATTCTGAACAATGACATTACCAAGAACAAACCGTTTGCCAACAAAAATTTAATAGTATTACCGATTTTACCACCCCCGCCCCCGGGGTGCCCCCCCCCTCTCCGTGTTAGCGCATACGCTGGCTATATTAAAAAAAAAGAATAATGGAAATACAAGTAATACTTCCTGAAAAATATCGAATTTGCCGTGTCAAGGAATTTTGAAATTTTCAAAAATGTCCCCAAAAATGGTCGATTTGGTCGCCGTCCACCGCAGGAGAGATGCTATGAAATTTTTAAATATAAACTGTGGGTCATGTTTGTAGTATGAAATTGCATCTATGTACATTTTGTCCCCTAATCGGATATCTAATTAGTTTTGCGTGCGATAAATAGTTTTCGAGTTAATTGAAAATGAATAAAATGCGTCCTTTTTAAGGTGAAAAATGGCGGTTTTTCGTATAAAAAGTGGACTTATTTTCCTCTCGTGATTACTTAAAATTAGTGGGCCGGGGAAAATAACTTCCCAGAAGAAAAATGTTCACAACAGAGCACTAGTGCGTGTCAAAGAAAGAACGGATCAAATATATGCGAACTGTAGTAACTTGGTTGTATCTGACCAAAGTGCATGAAGATTCATGCAAATCGGGCTTTCAATGGCAAAAACGCACCGACGAAGTTTTTTTAAATCGCAAAAAAAAGTATACCACCCGATGGTACTCGGCGGAGACTTTAATTTGCTATGCAACTTGTCGGATTGGAGACACCCTTTCGCCGTGGGTTCCTACCCTCCACCCTAAAAGAACCCAAAATAAAAAAAAATCCTCTTCAAATTGTGGCTGGTAATTAGCTGAGCCAAACGGTGGAATCCAATTTTTCGATCGGAAATTGAGAAAAGGCATATAATTTTCTAACTTTAACACTTTTCCATAGAACACTTATCACTTACTCATTTTCTGGCGCAACAGTAATTTGAAAAGCTGACAACTTCTCACTTTTCAACACTCAAATGAGTGCTTTTCGTATTTCGTTTTGGTGCAACATAAATTAATCAGAAATTTTGATAAGTTGCTAAGCGATAACCGATAAGTTGTTGGTGCAATAGGGCCCAGGTCAAATAATAGTAGAAAACTTAAGCTAATTCATATACATTGCTTCATTCGATATACGAACCTTTTTCTTCACCTAGTGTGGATGGGAGTTTTTTCGGTCTTCCAGTTTTCTAGTCACTTAATGACGAGAAGTATTGAAATGTGTTCGGTAACAACCCACTCATGCCAAGCATATCCAACTGATAAAACACGTGTTATTTTGCATTTTCATCATCGATTAAAGCATGCTAGCCATTTGCATAATGGAGAAGGTGACAAGAAGCATTTCAAATGTAAATGGTACGCGAGCTCAAACATACAAGTGTTCTCCCAATAATGTTGCAGCATTCGTGTGTCTTATAAAGTTACACAAGAAAAATTTACATTATGGGGTAAACCCTTTGCAGGAAAACGTGTATGTACTTGCACACATGCATAAGAGCAAAAAGGGAAAAGAAATTCAGGAACTTCTTTAAGTCAAAATGTAAGTGCAGTAGCGAGTATGTCTATAATTGACTAAGAACACGACGACGGTAAGTATGTATGTATGTACAATGTAACTACGAAATAAATTCAGTAATAGATTTTTCTAGATTATTGATCCACAAAAAACATTTTAGCGGATTTGTCAAAAATTTGTTTTTAGTTTTGAAGCTGAACTTCGGTGATTTGTGTATGATATTAAGTCCACACTAATTAATTACTTGTCGACGTAGAAAAAAAAAAAAAAGTTAAACAAAGATAAGAAATTATTTGAAGAATTGCAACCGGATTGCAAACTTAGGTTTGTAGACTTGAAATATTATTGAAGATGAATTTCCAATTTCTGAAATTTGTTTGAAAAAGCGGTTGGGGAATTGGAGTTATTAGAGATGAAATAGGATCAGGCATTGCAAATATAGTAAACAATTTACTTCTATAATTGAATTTTGGAAACTCTTGCCAGCAGAATCATAATATCTACACTTAAAGAAAGCTGATTGCTGTATTATTTCAATTTTTGACTTAAATACTATGGTGGGTCTCTTTATAATATATGGAAAACCCTCATGCGGCTCTCATTGACCTCATGTGTGCCCACCCCTGATCTATGGTATAATATTAATTGTCTTAGGCAATTATAAGTTTTATGTGAAATGAAATGTTCTTAGAAGACGAAAATGTATCCTATTAATGTATCCTATTCACTATTAATTTTCTGTCGTTTTTGATTCATTATGTTTACTTGACATTTTAATTTTTAATTATGTTTTTTTTTTATTTGTGTTTCTTTGTTTGAAATAAAGATATTTACTTAAGTTACTTTTTTATTTATTTATTTATTTATTTTTTTTATTTATTTATTAAGAACTTCATCAAAGATCTGATTACTGAGTTTACAAAAGTATAAAAGTATACATAACAATGTAATGACAGAAAGTATACATAACAAAATAATAAAAAGAAAAGTAACTCTAACTAAGCTGATCTTCTATTTGACGTTTTGAAAGATGAAAGTCAATGCAATCAAACTGACGGTTAAAGAGACGAGACATTGATGAAATTAGCTCGTGCATGCCATAGTTTGTACTATGCTGAGGAACATTGAAGAAGTCGTAGTTCCTCAAGGAGCGCACAGGAACAGATATGTTAAGAGTATTTAAGAGCTCAGGGGAATTTATCGCTCCCTGTGTACACTGAAACGCAAAAACAACTCTGGAATTTTTTCATCTATTCTCGAGAGAATCCAAAGGAAAGAGTTTAAGCCTCTCGACATATGGAGGTAGAATAATTGGGTTATCCCAGTGAAGCTCACTCAGGGCAAAACGAACGAATCTCAGCTGCGCATCCTCGATGCGATTTATGTATACAGCGTAGAAGGTAGACCAGATCGGACTGGCATACTCCAAAATAGGTCTAACGAATGTGCAGTAAAGGACCTTCGTTATGAATGGATCATTAAACTCCTTTGACCATCTCTTTACAAACCCCACAGTAGCATTAGCCCTGGCAACGATTGTGTCAATATGATCCTCGAAAGAAAGACGAGTATTAAGGAAGACACCCATTTTGTCAAGTCTAGTTAATAAGCATCCATCTAAAGTATAACTAAAGCCGAGAGGTCTCCTTTTGCGAAAAAAGGACATAGCGGTGCATTTACTGATATTGAGAGGAAGACAGTTAATAGCAGAAGATTTTGGCATCGTCAGCATAGCAAAGTATTCTTGAATTGGCCAAAATCAGAGAAACGTCAGTAATGTAAATTATAAAAAGAAGTGGTCCAAGATGACTACCTTGAGGAACGCCAGTAGTATTTTCTATTTCATCAGAAAGAGCTGCATGAAATATAACTCGCTGCGTGCTATCAGATAAATAAGAACGAAGCCAATTGACAAAGACAGTAGGAAAACCAAGAACAGTCACCTTGTGAATTAAGATTTGTGATTGATTCGGTCGAAAGCTTTACTAAAATCCGTGAAAATACAATCAACTTGCTTTCCGCTTTCAATAGGAGAAATGCAGAAATTAGTAAACTCTAATAAATTAGTCGTAGTAGATTTACCTTTCATAAAGCCATGCTGAAAGGAGCGCAGGATTGACTTGCTGTGGAAATATATAACATCACAAACCAGAGCTTCAAATATCTTACCAATACAACTTAAATTAGCGATAGTTATGTAGTTAGAAATGTCGCACTTGTTGCCCTTCTTGTGCAAAGAAATAATCAAAGAAAGCTTCCACTGTTTTGGAAAAATACCACAAGTTAAACACAAATTAAATAAATAACACAAAACAGAAACGATGGACGTAGCACAATGTTTTATGAGCGTGGAAGGAATACCATCCGAACCACTAGAAAAACTATCAGCTATGCTTGAAATATACTTGGACATAGACGCTTTGTCGAGCAACAGGTCTTTAGGTTGAAGACAAGTCAGCGGAAGCTTCGTCAAATGGGTAAAATCGTTATAACTAATATCACAGTGGCTATCACAGAAGGCAGTCTTAAAAAAGTAGTATGTAGTGCTGGATGATGACATGTTTCAGGAACCAAAGGAGTTAAACAACGCTTGACGAGAGTTCCATTGGGATCAGAACAAAATACCAGATCAAGAGATCTTCCAGAGTCATTAGTCACGCCGCTAGACTGCATTAGGCCTGCAGAAATAATGTTGTCAATAGGCTGAACACAATAGAAATATACGTAAGTAGATTTACCTTCGTAAAGCGAACGCGCCCTTTAATTTAACAGGCGTACACAAATTAACTTTAATTCGTGTGAGGGGAACTTTCGTTTAGTTTAAATATCCAATTTTCCGTAAGTATAGTGCGCTAAGAACCGGTCAATCCATAAGAACGCAATGTTGCAAACAATTAATTTAATAATAAATGATAAAAAGTGCAATGTAAAAATTACAATGGAGTAAAAATGATACTGTGAATTAATAGAAAGCGTAAATCTTCAATTAAATCAACTTCCATTTGTTAATTTTTTCACTTTTACCACTTTTCAAAATTTAAAACATTAAATATCAAAATAATAACTCTTACGGAATGAGATATATATTTAGGCTAAAAGTATCAATTTTTTGTAAGTAATCCTCAGTATCGTTTAATTTCGTAAAGTTATTTACTTCTATTGTAGCAAATAGCCCTCTCCAAAGTCCGCACGTGGTGTTTAAACAAAGGCCTTAGCATAAACTCCAACAAAACGGTTATCATTCCGTTCACAAGAAGATCGAAGCTTTCACTAACGGCTCCACTTCTTGATAATACGGAATTGATATTTTCAGACGAAGTCAAATATATGGGGATAATCCTAGATAAGAAACTTACCTGGAATTCGGATCTGTCCAGAGTGACGGATAGAGCGATGCGATCTCTCCACACGTGTCGTCGCTTCATTGGCAGAACATGAGGTCTGAAGCCAAAAATGATGTACTGGACGTACACAGCGGTTGTTAGACCCATGATCGCCTATGCGGCCCTCGCATGGTGGCCAAAAACTAATCAAAAAATGGCTTTCCTGTCTAGGAATAACTGGTGCCATGGAAGCCTTTTTAAACCTTGCACCCCTGCATTTGCAGGTGAAAAAGGAAGCGATCTCCAGTGCTATTAGAGTACAAAAGGAGAAACCGTTAAAGCCAGGCGATCTGGTTGGTCATTTAAGTATCTTAAAACAGATATGCTTCGAGCAGGTGACGACAATATCTGATATAATCACACCCAGAGTGGATTTTGTAAGACCATTCCAAGTGGTTCTTGGAGACCGACAACAATGGCGCTCCACTAAACCGTCCTTCCAACAAGGGTCGATGGTGTGGTATACAGACAGCTCAAAAACAAACAGTGGGGTCAGATTGGGTGTATACGGCCCCAAATGCCATATATCAAAGGCTCTAGGCTCTACCCCTACCGTATTCCAAGCCGAGGTATTGGCCATAGAAGAATGTGCCAAAACCTGCATTAAAAGAGCCATAAATGGCTCAACCATTAATATCCTCTCGGACAGTCAAGCTGCCCTCAAGGCCTTAAAGTCCTACACTGTCAAGTCAGGGATAGTCTGGAAATGTCTACAAACCCTCAAAAATCTATCAGGGAGAAACAAAGTTATCCTCATGTGGGTACCTGGACATGAGGGCTACAAAGGCAATTAAATTGCGGATGGCCTAGCCAAAAGTGGAGCGGAAACTCAGTTTGTCGGACCGGAGCCATTTTGTGGTACTTCAAAGTGTTACCTCAGAGCTACCCTAAATAACTGGGAGAATGAACAAAAATGCCTGTATTGCGAAAGGCTACAAGAACTTCGTCAGGCAAAAAAGTCAATCAACTCCTCTGGCGGAAAAACAAAAATACTCCTACTCCTTAGAAGAACAGAGCTTAAAATGATCACTGAGCTCTTCTCAGGCCATCGTCCCTTGAGGTATCACCTAAACAAGCTGGGTTTGGCTGAGACTTCATCCTGCCGCTTCTTTCAGGATGCTCACGAAACCTCGGGGCACTTTCTCTGCAACTGCGAAGCATTGGCCAGGCGGAGATTACTCCATCTTGTACATGCTTTTCCTCCACCAAGTTACGTATGGAACCTCAAGCTCAGAATGGTTCTAGACTTTATTAGCAGTCTAAACCTATAAATGGAATAAATTCAACGGGGACGCAGAATAGAATCTTTCAGGTTGCAGTGATTGCGAAGCTAACGCCTATACATCCCTTCAAAAATCTAATCTAATCTACTTCTATTGTAGTTCAGCCTAATTAATGGAAATGGCATGTTGAGTAGTTGCCGAAAAAGAAGGCAGCAAGCCCTCATCATCCTGAGAGTGTAGCTCTACTATGATAAAGGCCATATTCACCAAGGCATTTAATATAAATTTAATTTTAATTTAACTATTATTTAGGAACCTCATTTAAATTATTCTAACTATTCACCAAGCCTAATAAGATAAACAATTTCGAATTATCACTTGCGAGATTTGCGAATTAGGCAAGTGATAATTTTCGGGACAATTGATGAAATTTAATTATTATTGAATAAGTTGGAAAAGAATTTTATGTACCTACTTTTATCTTTTGATTTTTGTTGACCATCGAATATATTCCATTTATCGATGTCGTTATTTATCTAAATAGTTAAATTCTCACATTCTGACATTTCAATCAGCTGTTATCGAAATTAAATTTATTTAAGATTAAAAAATTTTAAATAAAATTTTCATTAAATCTACTCGGTAAGTGTGGTTGGTGAATAGCCTTAATTCAAACATTATTCAATTTTGCTTGGTGAAAACAGCCCTAAAAATTTTTTAACTGAATGTTGATTTTCAAATAGAATTAAAGCGTTCAATAATTCCGTCGATCTACTGCAAATTTGTTGCTAATTACCATTTGTAAATTGACAACCCTGATCACGGTTACCAAATTTAAATTTGCCATTGTATATGTGCATATAAGCGTACGCACACCAACATGTATACATGTTTATCAGCAATTAATTTTTAACGTCCAATCTTCATCTGGTGATTTGGATTCGCTAGTGGACATAGTATGAGCCAAACTAAAGTGACCATTCAATTGACTAGAAGAGGATCACTGGAGATTCCCGCATATACAACTTCATCGAATTCACAGAAGCTTACCTTGACATACAAAAAATTCGCCTGAAGAGATTAAGAATTTTAAATAACTGTACAATTATGATACCTACATGAGAAATAAAAAAAAAACAAAAAACATCTTAAAACCACTTCAGACGAAGATTCCCTAGCCTAGGTGAATAGCCTCAGTCTTGGTCTCTCTACATGCAAGCATGCAATCGATATTTCGCTTCACAGTTCAACACAGCTTAGCCGCACTAACCGTGAGTCACCATCATCATCGGCAGGTATTTTTGCTGTTATGTCAGAGATTTGGGAATTCCGAAGGCTTTGGCATAATTTTTAAGCTCTTGTTAAGTATGCGCAATGTTTGGAACTGCAAGAAGCTAAGAAAACAGAATGTGCAGACAGAGCCTAACTGTAACAGCCCGTAATACCCTTAAGGCATTTGCGCAAGTCTCGTACATGTCTCTGCAAGAGTTGTAAGATTTACGGGATTTCCCGACTTAATTTTTCCTATTAGTCTGCGCTTGCGAATGAAAACGAAAGTAATTTTAATTTTAAGAAATTGCGGCGAATAATTATTTTTTTTTTTTTTTTTGATGAATGAAGCGCAATAATGAATTTCCTTTGCTCTTTCTTTTGTACATTGAAGAGTTTCTCATTTGCTGTGAATTGCAATAGTCCATGAGACAAGTCTGAATTCGCTAGAGAATCTTTTAAGTTGAAGCAGATCGTAGCTGTATTAATTATATGTTTTTAAAAATTTTATTGGTTTTTGTTAGAAAGTAATAGGGGAATATAATGTACTTCGTTCACATATGTATGTGCCAATTGCTTCCCAGCTGGAAAAATGTTTACTGTCAACATTACCTGGAATGCATTAGTAATGAGTACAGTTTAGCTGGTTTAAGAAGGCAGTCGTAATGTGTTTATGAATCATGTTTTTGAGCATGTTATGTACCTTTTATATACATACATATTATATATTCATTAGTGTTGTTATCGAAAAGAGATAGCAATTTTTGCGGTTATACAGGGTGGGCCAAAAGTCACCATGGGGCCAAAAGTCACCATGGGGCCAAAAGTCACCATGGGGTTTAAAAATTTAATAACTTTTTCGTTTATATATTTTTTTTATTTTTTTTTTTTAGATTATATAAATAACATCTGGAGAATAAATAATGGAGAGATTCACAACTGAACAGAGAACCAGAATAATACAGGGTGGGCCAAAAGTCACCATGGGGTTTAAAAATGCTCTTTGCGTTAAAATAATTGATCGCTGATTTAAGTAATAAAATTCTATTATTCTGGTTCTTTGTTCAGTTGTGAATCTCTCCATTATTTATTCTCCAGATGTTATTTATATAATCTAAAAAAAAAATAAAAAAAGTATATAAACGAAAAAGTTATTAAATTTTTAAACCCCATGGTGACTTATGGCCCCCATGGTGACTTTTGGCCCACCCTGTATTTGCAGACACTAGTTCGAGGCTTTCCAATAAGAGGTGTTATTTTGATATTCTAAGAAAAATGCCATTTTTTGAGATAAATGATCGGATCTTTATTTCATTATAAAGAGGAAGGTATGCCGTTACTAATGGAAAATAACGTCCGCCAAATGACCACCACGACCACGCCTAAAGGACCATATCCTTTTCATGAAATTTTCCATAACCAAATCGCAAAGTGGCTGCCCTATGTCCTCGATAGCCTCACGAATTCCATCTTTGAGGTCTTGAATCGACGCTGGGCTGTTGGCTTAGACCTTCTCTTTCACGTGGCCCCAAAGGAAGAAGTCGCAAGGTGTTAAGTCACAAGATCTCGGTAGCCAATTGTGATCACCTCTTCGAGAGATAACACGGTCCGGAAACTTTTCCCGTAAAAGATCAATGGTTTCGTTGCTTGTATGGCTCGTAGCGCCGTCTTGTTGAAAGTAAACGTTGTCCAGATCAATACCATCCAATTCGGGCCATAAAAAATCATTAATCATCTGTCGATAGCGCAATCCATTCACCGTAACTGTTGCTCCAGCCTCATTTTCGAAAAAGTAAGGTCCAATGACCCCGCGGGACCATAAACCCCACCAAACAGTCACACGTTGAGGATGGAGAGGCTTTTCAACAATAACTCTTGAGTTTTCCGAGCCCCAGATGCGACAATTTTGCTTGTTGACGATGCCATCGAGGTGGAAATGGGCCTCATCTCTCAAGACGAGTTTTCGATGGAATTCCGGATCATTTTCATGCATTTCAAGGACCCAATCAGCAAAGACTCGACGTTGGTGATGATCGGCCGACTTGAGTTCTTGTGTTAACTGAACTTTATAAGCCTTAAGACCCAAATCTTTTTGCAAAATGCGGTGTAATGACGTTTGTGGAATGCCTAATTCCAAAGAACGACGCGGAATGGACAAACCTCGGTTTTCTTCAACATTTTCGGCTACAGCAGCAATATTCTCGGCTGTTCTTGAGCGACGTGCACGGGTTTTATTCTTCACATCACTAACTTGTCCCGACAGCTAGAATTTTTCTACCAATTTCTGTATTGCGGTCCGACAAGGCGCTTCACGACCACCCAAAAATGTTCGAGTTTTACGAACCGTCTCTGCCACATTTTCACCATTTTTATAGTGAATTTTAATAATTTCAATGCGTTGTTGAATCGTGTATCGTTCCATTTTTATTAATAGCGTAGTTTCTACTTGTCACATGTCAAAAAATGACAGCTCCAAAAGTGACATCTACCGAAATAGTGGGCTAATTAAAATAACACCTCTTATTGGAAAGCCCTTTATAATAAGAATGGACTGAGCTTTCTTGCTTCAAAAATGGCACAAATATTGAACAGGCTGTGAAAACCCTTTATTTCGTACAATTGCACACCGATTCATAATTTATTATTATTTGTCGATTGGAAACACTAAAGATGTTTTAAAAAAAGTATTGCATTAAATTAAAATTATTTAGAAAGTTAAACTTGTTTTAATTAACCCAAAAATTCATTTGTAATATTACTGAAAATGTGCTCCTCTTCAGATTTGTTGTCAATTTTCCTTGAGCTTGTAAGAGATAGACGTATAAAAACAATATATTTGGCTGAATTTTTATCTCAATTCCAATGCATTCCAATTAATACAGACGTACTGTTTCCAAAATTGGTTACAGTTCAGTGTACAATTTGAGCTTGAAAGAGACAAATAGATTTTAGCCAAAATCTGACTATAGGAATTATGTAGTCCATTCCAGTCCATTCTTATTATATGTCAGTGGTTCAGGGCGAAAATGAGTCATATAGTTTCATTGTTTTTCTAAGAAAAATGATGGTAGGAAATGTGCGTAGATGAAAAATATTCTGGTTTGTGCATTATTTTACAAGAAGTGGATTATTTTCATTTAAGTACCTACGAGGTTCGAATAAGTGAAGGCTTGTCTATTTTCTGCGCAGGATAAGTTCTTCCCTTTACCCCTCAGTGAAAATAGGAAGATTGCTTCCTTCCACTTCCAAAACCTAAATTGAATGGTTCATTCCAACCTTCCGGAAAATTCATGCTTAATGATTCCATTCACTATTCTGAAATAGCTGAATGAATGCTTCCACGTTGATCATGTTGGACCATTTCCCCGGAGTAAGCAACAAAACTTTTATTTAATTGGTGTAATCGACGTATTCACCAAGTACACTATCTTGCGACCAACGAGGAACACAAATGCCAAAAATATAATAAAAACAATGACTGATATATCACAGTTTTGTGGAATGCCAGCAAGAATTATTACTGATCGAGGATCTGCTTTCACCTCAGCACAATTGTATTATATACGTTGCAGTGGTAGTAAGAGCTCCTAGAGCTAATGGGCAAATCCAGAGGTGCTTCCGGGCGGTAAATTCGGCAATCGCTACTATGACAGCTGACACCAATGGCAAAGACTAGGATACACATGTCAACGCAATTCAATGGTGAATAAACAATTTACAGCACCATGTGACTGGCAGAACTCCATATGAACTTCTTTTTGTTTTCAAGCCAAGAAATGTAATTGGACATAAATTAAATTTAGCGCTCCAGGAAGAACTAGACGAAGAAATCATAACAGAACCAGTTGAGGAAGTAAGGAGAAAAGCATCAGCACGAATGTTAGACCAGCAATCTAAGGAAGCACTACAGTATAATATTCATCATTGGACACCGCTTCAGTACGGTGAAGGGGATCTCGTTTTGATTTTGGCTGAACACCCAGCTACAGGACAATCTCATGAACTACTACTACATTATAAAGGACCGTATCAAGTTGCAGAAGTGTTTCCTAATGACCGATACAAAATCACGGATACAGAAACAACGAGATTTACCAGAAAACCTTTCGAATCCGTGTATTCCGCAGATAAGCTTAAGCCATGGTGGAAATTTGACGACATCGTCCTTAACGAAGTGAGTTCGGACGAAGAAGAATCAGCAAACGATCAACGAGAAGCAGCCTTAGTTGAAGCCAGTAATATACAGTAATGTGCAATAAATAAATGTTGTGAAACCACACTTACGTATATATTGCTCTCTTTATAAATGTAAATATTTCCATTGATGTTGGAAAGTGGTTTTTTTAAACTAATTTAATAATGATATTAAGATTCTCATTAGAATATAGCTGTGCTTGGCTCAGATCCATCATGACTATAATCCTCTAGTCTCTCTTTACGGATCAATCATGCGTAGGGCATAAGCTTAACTGTTCATGGTTGAGGTCCATGTAGAGGACTAAGTTGTCCAACAGATCAGGAACAGGTCCCAGGGATGATACGGACACTACTGGTTCAGTTCCAGTCGGTACGCTTACCTACATATCTGGGTACAAATACGAAGCATAGGTACAAGGTAGCAGTCCTTCTTTTCTTCATATTGAACAGTTTGAAATTGCTTATACCCATCCTAGGGGTATATGCGAACGTTATTGGTTAATTTCCAGTAGCGTACATCCTAACCCACTAGTCTAACTATAGGCAAATCGATTTGAATTAATTTGAAGATTTACGAGTGAATGTCGCAGGTGTGTCTTTCAGCTAAAACCAGAAATTAAAATAGATTATTGCATGGCTGACTACGAATAATGTGATGCTACGTCGGATGCCCGAATGTTGTCTAGAAGTATGTATAGTAGTAATAGTTGGTTCAATAGCAGTGAAACATTTAGATAAAGTCAATACACTAACAGGCAATAACCCTATTGTATTGTAGTAGCTTGTATGATGAATCAATAACGAGAGCACGAAAGCCCTGATCTCTCCCTGAACGAATACTAACACACTGCTGCCACAAGGTTCGCAGCTAGCTCGGGTGTGCACGAGAAGGGCAGATGTTGGCTCACCTAGAAACGGCAACAAGAGCGCTCGAGCTAGTTCGCGGTTAAGGAAGTGATAAGTTGTGTTTTGATAAGAAAAAGAATATCTGAGCTCTACACACTGAATTTAAAAAGATTACTATTTTAAAAGTAATGCTTCTTTTCAGCTTCCAAAAAAGTAATAAGAAAGGCTTAGTTTCACCTTACAGGTCTTTCAAAAGTAAGGTGTGCAAATTAATATATAACCACCTTACATAACCTTCCCGTCGTAGGACATCAATGCATTAAATTAAATGGACTGAGTATCAAGTATTGCTTCCATACCTTTCACAGAATGTTTCGGAATGCATCCGTAATTCTTTCGTATCCCGCTGGGTTATTCTCTATCTCATAACACCGATAATGTACATCCTTGGTGTCCTGAGATACAGTTGTACTATTCTGATTTAAGCTCAAGATACATTCACGGCCTTAGGCCACAGGCCACAAGCCACTTGACTGCTGAAACCAAGTAAGTTATATCATAGATGGCACAAGAACTAGATGTCGCATGCAATACCAAAAAAGTGTTCACAATTTATATGGCTGGGTGGTCCATTCCGGAATGGACCACAATATTTGAACTGATGTGTATGTTGAGTGATTCATATTTTTTCGTATCTGAAGTGTAGAGGAAGTCGATCAAACGAATACAAAACTGCTGTTAAAAAAAACATTTGCTCTCGGCACACTCTAAACCGTGTTGTGGCCCATTCCAGAATGCACTACCCATTTCGCAATTTGTATACTCTGCTCTAGAATGCTATGCGACATCTAGTTCTTGTGCCATTTATGGTTATATTTACGGTCACTGGCCAGTAGAAGCCATGTATGTATATTGCCTAGGTAGGTAGGTTTCCTAGATAGGTAGGTATCTCAGCTAGGTAGGTTTCTTAGCTAGGTAATTAATAATATTTTCTTCTATTTTATTTTTTCGCCAATCCATTATGAAATATATAATTTTCACAGGTAAATAACTTTCACACTAATAAACAAAATTACAAAACTCCCGTCATATTGAAAAACTTGCCAACGCCTTTGTCTCCTTATATACTTCAATGGTGGGTTGGTGGTTACTGGGGCCACAGGCCACAAAATTTGAGATTTAACCAAATTTGCCACGGCCACAGCGTGGCTTTTGGCCTGTGGCCGCGAATGTAACTTTGGCAGTACATTTCCATTGCTTCAAACACATTCATCCAGACTGTGAATATATTTCAGCTGGAGAAATGAGCGCAATAATGAGTCTGGTGTTGTCCATGGGTGAATTAAGGTTCCAAACGTAATGTAACCAGTTCTGCCAGATACGTACAATTTGTATACCTTATATGAAATCTATAGGGTATACTAAGTTTGTCATTCCGTTTATAACGCACAGAAATAATGCTGCTGCTAGAGCAAAATGGAGTGGACACCTACGCATAACATTAAAAGTTATTTTGATTTTTGCATGTCCGTCGAGAACGCGTGTACTTAGAGAGCTGAAAGATCTGAAATTTTGTACGCGGACTTTAAAAAAACAAAGTAAAATTAAATTCGAAAATGAGACAAATCGGACAACTCCTCCGTGGGGTTGTTATACAAAAATTTCGTTATCCACTATATATTCGGACACTGCCTGAGAGCGCGTTGGCATAGAGAGCTAAACTTTGGTACACGGTTTTTTTATAGCAATTAGCAAATAACATGTCAAATGTTGCCATATAAAAATCTAGGTTTTTTACGGATACTGTGAAAACGCTCAGTCCTAGACATTAGGCACATAATTTAGTGGTTTAAAACTTCGATATCGGATTCTTGTCTGTCTATTAACTATACCACGAAAAAACTCCATGAAAATACTTTAGAACAGTTGACATCTATCATGGCCATTTGTATCAACATATATCCACTTTATGTAATATAACGAAACCACAATAAATTGAATTGAATTGAAACAGTCCACTGGTGGCAGAAATTCGGAGCTGCAAATTCAAAATCCCAATTGTTTTCTTGTTCTTATTCTGCTAAGAGGCTGGGATTTTAAAACAACAATTTTTGTTCTTGCCACTTTCCATAAAACATTTGAAACCACTCCAAAGTGACGAAATTTATATGTGATACATGTTGGATGTTGCCATGGTCCAGTTGCTATAAAATGTTTCTTTAAGATTGCAAAATTTTGATGGTACAAAGATTGTTCCTTTCACAAATGCTACCGCAAAATTACGGATATATTGAAGTGGCACAGTTTGACCCAGCCACGATCTGGAAGCATACAAAAACAACATGTATGTGACAAGAACATGTGGATAATATTAGCGGCAATAGCCAAAGAGGCTGAACACTTACATATCGACAAGTTCCAATGATTTATATGCTAGCTGGGCCATTCTATTAGACCCTGATGACTTTTTGCAATCGCCTGTTTTGAATAATAGCAAAAAATAACCAATTGAGCAGCCGCACATATATACAAGGGCAGATAAATTGATGTTATCATATCATATAAGCATATCTCGTGGAAGGAAGGATCCAACAATTCATATACCTACCCGAGTGACGCACTAGATAACAAATACATAAACATACGCGCTGCCCAAGCGAACACCTGGGGTAAACTGTTAAGTGATTGATGAAATACATATTAAGAAAATTCTCCTTAAAAATCTTAACAATTCAAAGGGTTCAGTTGTAAATCATTATTAGTCGGCCAGATCGAGACATTCCTCAAGTCAGAATTTAATCGATCAATACAATCCTCCACTAGACCAATGGGACGACTAATATATAACTGCACATCATCAGCATATGTATGAACTTTACAATCCTCAATAACCTCTGGCAGATCATTCATATAGTACATGCTAAAAAGCAAAGAGCCCAAAATAGAACCCTGGGGCACACCACGAGTAAGAGGCAAAGCATCAGAAAAACTGTGCCCTATTCTTACACCTGCCAGACAAAAAACTACCAATAAGGAAAACTGCAGTTGAATGGAACTGGAAGTTAGTGTACAACTTAGCAAATAATTTAAAGTAGCTTACCGAATCCAAAGCTTTAGAAAAATCAAGTAGGACAAGGACACATAACTCATCCTTATCTAGCGAGCTGTATATATCGGTAGTAACTCTTAATAGAGCCGTTTCGCAGCTATGCGATTTACGGAAACTATGTACATTGGCATGACTTTAGCAAGTTATTGGTTTCAAGATATTGAACGATTAGCCAGGTCAACAATTTTTCCATCACTTTGGCTAGAAAGCACAATAGGCTGATTGGCCGGAAGTATCCATGATCTTTGGCTTTATAGGTTTTAGCCACCAGTACTACCGTAGCGATTTTCCAACTAGAAGGAAACTGAGAAGTAACAATGCAGGTATCACAGGTAACAGAATTTTTATAAATTTGGGAGGAATGCCATCTTCTGCTTCTGACTTAATAGCTCTGACCGCAGCAATAACTTCCTCATCTTCAACACATGTAAAACAGAAAGCTGACAGATCATTAGTAGCACAACTACCCAACATAGCGCTTTGAAGTGGGGAACCAATTGCAAAGGAGGAATGTCTATTAGAAAAGTGCATATTTAATGCCCTCTCCGTTTTTTTTTAAAGCTTCATACAGAGCTGGGCAATTCTTAAGTAAAAAAAGATTAAGTACTACTTAAAGTACATTTTCGATACTTAAGACTTATTACTCAATACTTTTGAAATGCTTGTTACTTGAACTTACTTGCTTCTATTTATTTGTACTTAAGACTTAGTTTTGTACTTAAGTACCAAGATTTTCACTTAAGTATTTCTGAGTCTCTTAAGTACCTACAAATATCTCACTCTTCGTAGAAAAGGAAACTAAATCTCTAGCGCAACTCCTGGGCAAGTAGTACAAAAACCAGTAACGTATCGTTCGAATATAAAATCGACGATGCCCCGACTTGATGACGTAACCACTGACATGTATAATATGGACTGACTACGTTCATAGAAATACACTGCAGAAAGTGGACTCACTTCTATATTGCTGACTCTTTCGGTTTAAGCACCAAGTACCAACTCATTTAGGGTTATTACTGCTAGAAACTGTTTTACCGAAAATAATATATTCATTAGATACGCAGAAGAAATTCTAAATGTTTTATTAAAATCACTTTCCGAGGTGCGTACTCACTTTTTCAACTTCCCGCCAATGATTTTTTCAATGTTGGCACCGATGTAAGAACTCCTTTTGACACAAGCAATTGCGCTCTCGTGAAATAGAAAGGTATGCAGTCCATATTATATACGTCAGTGGACATAACCAAGGGTAAGCAAACAATACCTCGCTCCAATATAAAACCAACGATGCCTCGACCTGATGTAGGGAAGTCCTCAGTTTTTTCTTAGAAATTTACTGGACATTTTTGCCATAGAATTGTTATGCATTATTGGAGGCGATAATGGGTCCTTGGGCGGACCTCTTACAGTTTTTATGAGTGTAACAATGAGAAGTGAAAGTTTTACTCTACCTGCAGCGCCAAAAAACCATAAATAGTAGCCACTGGTTACTATACATATGATAGTTTTCAAAAGGTATTTATTTATTAATATCTATTACTGAACTCGACAAACTTCATTATATTCCTGCCAACGTACAAAGATTCTAAAAAAGTACTTTAAAAAGTACTTCAGGAAGTACTCAGTACTTTTTATAGACTTAGTACTTAGTTACAAGTACTTTTCATAGATGTGGACTTGTACTTACGCTGAAGTACTCAGGCCTTCGGTACTTGTACTTGTACTTAAGTACTTTTTCTTTGGTACTTACCCAGCTCTGTGTTCATAGTACTTTGGCTAGTGACTTCCATCTGGATACATCCTGTATACATGACCGCTAAAACGCTTAAGATTATATATGAAAAAAAACTTCCAAAGCTGAAAATTGCAACTTATTTCATCTTAGTAAGTACTTAGCTACCTTAGTAAATGATCGATTGACTCAACATTTCTACAGAAATCGCTACTCTTCAAAATGAAAATTTTACTTAAAACCTAACTGAGCCCGAGCCCGCATAATTCCCCCAAAACTTGCTTGAGCATCTCATATTATTTCCCTTCTCTCAATTGCCTCTTAACTCTTAACTAAAGTTAACTAGCGTTACATAACTTTTCATCCAAATTCGAGTAGCATAGGTATATTCTGCACGTCTCCCTATTATGTCAGCGATGTTGCTAAAAGTAAACCATGCGACATACATAATCAGAAAATATTGCTCTTGGTCTTATCACTTCGATTGTGGAAGGCCGAAGAAAGCTAGTAGTGTGTTAGTGATGCACACCGCATCGCTTCCAATTCCGCGATTTGCATAACAATCACCTCTAAAACTACCTGGAAAGAGTGACGAAGAGATTTTCTATACTTGACTGGAATTATTCAAGCAAAAGCAAAGCAATAGTTACCTTCTGATTGACGTCATTGTTTTTGGTGATTGAATCGTAACCACACTGAAAATACCTTCTTCCGCTGTCAGTAATGAAAGCGACGACAAACCTCTTTGATCTGATCTGTGGGAATTATTTTTCTGCAAAAAAGTGAAAGTGGATTTTCATCGAACCTTTTACATTTATTTCTGGATTTTTTTTTCAAGTTCTACAGCATAAGTATAGTCTTAGGTAAATTGTTTCTAATTGGCTAGCAATTTCTATGTAGATAAGTGAGCCGAGATAGTGGAGTTAGTTGAAATGCACCTCTAAATAAAGATTCTAAATTTCTAGAACTGAACTGTTGTTGTTACTCTGTCGGTGCAATTAATCCAACTAGAGGAGCTGGCTACCGGGGATTGTAACATTGATGCATGTAAAATATTGGCGAATCAGCGACAGTTGTGATATCCAATCATTTCTATTACTCCTCACCCTAACTACATCCAAGAAATTCATGATTGGATTTAATTTCCTTAACTATCCTGGTTTTCCTAAAAAATAGGAATCTTGTTTGGTAATAAAGAGTGATGCCTCAAAATCAAGCTGTTGACGACTTTGTTGGCGACCTTGATTTTCAACTAATGATCCCAATTGGAATAATAAGTTTTCCTATCGATTTCATAGCCCCCTCAGAGAAATGAGGTAGAACACATTTCGTTCATAATCTTGTTGAAGGCCAACTAAAAGAAACCTTCATTATAACAGTTTCGGGAGAGGAAATAGGATCCATATTACAGTCCGCCTGAGAAACTTATCATGAATGCCATATGCACTAAAAGCAGCGTCCCTTTTTCCTTCGCTTTAATTACTTTCGTTCTCAACATGCCTAAATTGCGACTATTTTCGCAGAGTGCATACGATTCGTTCTTTATAGCTGAATGCTGATATGTTTCTTAAATGTTGATTTGTCTTCCCTCATTGCGTGCCATTTCATTTCCTCATTTGCTAGTATTGCGTCCAGCTCCAAATATAATGAAGAACAAGTAAAAAAGCTAGAATTGCTCTAAAACCAATTCTTATGATACCCTAGATGAATGCCTGTATGTAATTTCGTGCGGTCACTCCCCTCCGTGCAAGTATGATTTTTGAAGTGATTTTTCGCATATATTTCTAGAACGGTTTGTCGGACAGATAAAATGATTATAATCAATTTTATAGGATTTCGTATTCTGAAGAAATTTTTAGTACAATAAAAATATCTTGGACTGATTGTTTTCACAGCATACGTAAAAAACTTAAATTTTTATATGGCAACACCAAGAAGGAGTTACCTGGTTTCGTCCATTTTTGAAATGTCATTTGCTAGTACAATGAAAACACCATGTACCAAATTTCAGCTCTCTACGTTGACGCGTTCTCAGGCGGTGCCCAAATATATAGTGGAAAACGAAATTTTTGTATGGCAACCCCACGAAGGAGTTACCCGATTTGTCGCATTTTCGAACTTAATTTTACTTCTTTTTTTAAAGTCGGCTCCTCGCTTTTTAAGTTCAGTTCTCTAAGTATACACGTTCTTGAGTTATCGTGCGCACAGACAGACAGACGGACGGATGGACCGGCGGACATTCAAAAATCAAAATAACTTTTAATATTATGCGTGGGTGTCCAGTCCATTTTGCTCTACCATCATTATTTCGAGGTGTTACAAACGGAATGACAAACTTAGTATACCCTATAGATTTCATCTAGGGTATAATTTGTAAGAAAATATAAGCATTGAGCATAGTGGTTGCAACTTTAAGTAGTCACCTCCACGCTAGATGGCCATAGTTGTACCTGTTTGAAAATATTAAGCTTTGTCATACAACTTTTATACGTAGAACAAATCAGGCTAGTCTGCGATAGCGTAAGCGTGGGAAAAAGATTAGGAACTGTGATTGTGCACACCTGTTAGTTTTGTAAAATCATTGTAATACTAGTTTGTCATTTCGTTTGTAACGCACAGAAATAATGTTGATTGAGCACAACGGGTTGGAAACCCATGCATAATAATAAAAGTTATTTTGATTTTTGAATGTGAATCTGTGTGTCCGTCCGTCCATCCGTCTATAACTCAAGAACACATGCACTTAGAGAGCTGAAATTTTGCACACGAGCTATTTAGGAAAAAAGTAAATTTAAGTCCGAAAATGGGGCCAATCAGGAAACTACTACTCAAGGTTACTATACAAAAATTTCATTTTTCACTATATATTTGGACGCTACCTGAGAACGCGGCAACGCAGAGTTGAAATTTTGTACATATGGTGTTTTCATAAAAATAGTCAATAAAATTTTAAATTTGGGCTAAACCGGGCAACGCCTTCTTGGTCTTGCCATACAAAGATTTAGGTATTTTACGTATCTTATATCTTATGAAATTTGGTCATAATCATATTCACTTTCTGAGAAGCCGATCTTATGCGACAAATCACTTCAAAAAACAAACTTGCGCAGATGGGTGACTGCTACATAAGTACTAAGTAGACAAGTTTCAATAGGAATTCAACTAGGCATTTCCGACTGACCAAAAACCAACCGCTACTTATACTGCAGAATCTCTTCAAAAATTAAACAACCTTTTCAATTGCTTTAATAGTGTCACTCTATCAGACGACAAAAATCATCAAGAAAACCTTAAATGAATCTCGAGCCTATTTAACGTCCTTTTCGTAAAAGTGTTTTTGACAGAGCCTTTTCGTCGTCTTACCCATCACTATGTGTAGGCCAAACATTTCTGCGATAATCGTTCGGGCCCAAGAGAAAGGATAAATTTGATACTCCCCCCGCCTCGTAAATGTTTGAAAATAGTTTTTATAACTGCAACAATATGCCGATGTCATGCTGACCAGCAATCAGATAACAATAATATTTATATATTGTTCAAAATTCTGAATTCTGATACTATAATAGTATATATAATAATCTCTATAAATTATCCCTCCTCTCAAACCTCAAATGTAAAAAGAAATAAGACTCTATCAAATCAAAAATACCAATGTTGTACAATGTATGATAAAAAAACTTGGTTTAATCGAAATTCAAATTTGTTTCGATAAATAATATTCGTTAAACAGATTGATATCAATATTCGGGACAAACCAAAAAATATCGGAAATCAGTTTGCTTGCAAAACTATTAATCGAATCCGCAATCGGATATAAACTCAAAAATACCAAATTGTTGTATTTTCATCTAGGTTCAAGCGGTTCAAGGGAGAATAAGTCTGAATACCTCCCTCAAATCTTCCAACTTGGTTTAATCAATTCAAATTATTTAAATAAACTATTCGCTAGTTAAATAAATACAAAAAATTTCAATCAGTGCTTGCACAACTATAACGTACTGAACAAAAGTATTCTTCAGAATGAATTGAACTAGAGTGAAAAACCACGACAGAACAGAATTAAACGACAAACTCTCAACTTACCGAATACGAAGAAAACTATTCTTTCGGAATTCGGAATGGAAAAAACGAACATTTTTCATATAAATTTACCGAAGAAAAATTATTCAAAACGACAAACGTACAAAAAATTCTTCTTTTTTCTCCTAATTTTCACCCCCGGCATTTAATCCGGCTTTTCCCCGCTACGCAGGGCTGCTAACAAAACGGCAAAAGTGAAAACTATTGGCGTTAGTTTCGAAAACGGTTTTTGTACTCGGCGTGAAAATTTTTTTTTTGTTTTTCTGTGCCCCGGGGGCGGTAGCCGAAACGCGAAGCTGGCGTTTCTAGCAGAACTCCAAACCTAACCTTAGATTTTTCCAAAACCTTTAGCAGTGATACAAACCGAGAACAAGCCGGTACGCCCAAAAATTAGAGATTGGAACGCACCTTAATAATTATGTCAATTTGAAAGTAACAAAGGCATGAGCCGTGACATTTACGGCAAAACCCCGCGACACTCGCGCCACTTACTACAATATTGCCGTTTCCGTCATGGTTTTTCGACACTCACGCCACGAGTTTCAATACTATACTATACTCATCATTGGGATAACTCGAAGTTCAAAGCTTGCCCATAGCCCGCACGCGGAAGTTTTTATGCAGTTTTTACCTGGTGAAAAGTATTCGCGGGTACAAAAAATTCCATGCTACCCAGTTTTGATCGGGAATACCATAACCCCCGGAATATAATACAAGCCAGGAAGTCGCCGACCGACAGATTAAAATGCCTTAACAGCATGCAGTAAGTGCTCACTCTCACTGCTTTTTGTATACTCGTCATGGAGGAAAGACTAAAATTTCATTTTAAACATGTCCCAAAACCCAAAACTGTTGGTCCCACAAGAAAATGAAATTAAAACAAATTGCAGCCAAATATGTTTCTTTCTAATAGTTTTAAAAAAATATAGCATGTAGAACACATTTACGGAAATCATAGCGTTTGAACAAAATACAAGCAACTTTTATATGAAAAACTCCTTCAGTAAGACAAAGCAAGAAGACTTTGGATGTCGCCCGCTCTCTTTTTCCGACTTTTTTCATAGCTTGTATCTTGCGGGGGTTAGGGGAATACGGGCATCATACCAATTTTGTTGCACGCAAATTGCTCCGGCAATTTTGAAATTGCGAAATTTCTGATCAGACGGCTGTACAGATATTTACCTGCGAATTGAGGTGCTAATATAAAAATTTAATAATCATTACGTGTTGTGAATTTGTAATACAATCATTGTTTATATCAAAAGCTGTGACTTAATTGGACAAGCACAAAATTAATATCGGGAATCATCATATAAGGAACTACGCGGAGCAACATTGTTGTGCTGGCACGTCTCAGCACAAAAGGAGGAAATTCCTTCCTCTCCTTAAAAACTTCGCGTGTGGGAAGTATAAATGTATGAAAATTTGGATTTTGACATAATGACAGTGACAGCTAATTGCCCGAAACCCGAAACGATTTTGAACGGTGAAGATGTCAGTAATTAAATATATTGGCAGAAAAACAGATTTTAAAGGAAAAACTTTATGGGAAATTGTTGGAAATTTAAAGAATTACGGCGTCGGCCGTATTGTAGTTCGCAGCATGTTTGAAAGATATCCAGAACCATGCTTTATGAAGATTCTGAAAGTTGAGGCTGTCCCAAATGAGGTACTCAACAGTGTTCAAACGTTTCGAAATTAATTTAACAAATTTTTCGTTTCCAGAATATACGTAAAGTTAAAGTAACAGTTGAGAAAACTTTTCGGGGGAATAAATATCCCAAGCCGTGTCTAATATATAGCACATCGTACAAAGCTGACTATAGACTAATACCAAAAGATGAAGAGGCTGAATATTGTAAAGTAAACTCAAAACTTCAAGAAAAAATTATTCCTTCCGAAATAGAATTGCCACCTTTACTCAGAGAATTTATCAAAGACGAGACTGGGGAAGAAAATCGTAAAGTTAAAATACATTTCCGACCAACTCGGGATAAGTTCTGCCGAGTAGCTAAGGATGGTGAAACCCCTACTGTGAATATCACAATGGGTCTGGGAAAGCCTTCTAGCCCAGAGTTGTATAAAAATGTTGAATTATGAACTCACTCATCGCGGTGCAAATAAACATACATCTAGTTGAAATATAACACAATTTTTATTCAATCATCCCTCCATGTTACTAGAACTTCATCTGTACGATATCGTTGAGTTATTGTTGCTTCATCCCATTTCATCCGTATGCCAGAGCTAAACATTTCTGCTCCAGCTTGAGCAATCATAAGGCCATTATCAATGCAAAATCTTTCATCGGTGGCAAATAATTTCGCTCCACGTTCTTCACACATAATTCTCATCATTTCTTGTAAGCGTTCATTGCAGCCTACTCCGCCTACAATTAATACCTGCAAGATATCTATCACCGTTTCTAAATTCCGCCCAGTAATTGAAAGTGTATACCTCATCAGATTCGCAATGTGCCATAGCACGCTCGGTTGTTTCAACCAACATAGCAAAAATAGTTTCTTGCAAGGAGAAACAAAGATCTTCGTCCGAATATTTTTCATCAGATGCCTTTTTGTGGGATTTCTTGAATTTACTAGGATTAGCTTCTTTTTCTATATGAGACAACAAACCTGAAAAACTGACGTCCATACCTAAAATAAGAAAACAGATAACTGGAAGTAGAATTCAGTAGGAATACTACCTTTCACTGTGTACGGCAGCTTAAGGAATTTCTTTCCTTTCTTAGCCATTTGTTCAATATTATATCCAGGGCTAGGATCATTGGAGAGTTTTATAATTCTAGCAAATCGATCCAAACAATTCCCAACTGCAATATCAATAGTTTCACCGAAAATTCTGTACCTTTTCATTGAGTAAGCGATAATTTGTGTATTGCCGCCACTAACGTAAAGTACAGTAGGATTTTTTGCGCCAGTTATGAATCTGCCCATCTCGATGTGTCCAATACAATGATTCACTCCTAAAATAGGTTTATTCCAGATCTGTGCCAATGTTCTAGCAACAATAGCAACAGTTAGCAGTGGCGGAGCCATTCCGGGTCCTTTAGTGTAGCAAATTACATCTATATCTGGTGGAGATATCTTAGACACCTGCAGAGCTTCCTTCACGAGTTCTAATATCTTTGAACGATGATGTTGGGCAGTTTCTTTTGGAAGAAATCCTAAAAAATTCTGCTAATAATTATTTTCGAAAAAATTTTCCGACAGAAACCTTACCTTCCCCCGGAGGTGTTATATAGGTTCTCCGTACATTAGCAAGTACTTCGCCATCTTTCATAATACCAATTCCGAGCTTATTTGCACTACCTTCGAAACCTATTGCAATTACCATATTTATAATTGTAAAATTTCACCCAGAAACCGAGATTCTACTGAATCCAAACCACTACACAACAAAACATCGAATCCCAAAAACAACATAACCTCTAATTTTTGTGTGCTCAGTTTCACAGCTGTTCACCGATTGTAAGGTTTGATTCACTTTGGCGATGCTCCGTTTTCAGTATATGTTAGGCGTTACAAATGTTTTTATTTCGTTAATGAAATTTTAAAAAAAATTAACTTTTATTTTCCATAAAAAAAATCATTTGATTATGAAGACATTTTATATATTTTTTTGGAATACAAACAATACATTGGTAGTAAAGAAAAATACAATGAAAGAAGATTTTCTTTAGTACAGCTGAAAAATAAATCCTATGTTTACGAACTTCTCACGGCAAATTGAGTTGCAAATCAACATGCTTTTAACATTTTGAGTGGCCAATTTGGATTTGGTGCTTAAAAATTTTGTTTTGGGTATTTTAATTAAGCAACTTATAAGGAGTTTCGTTTTAAGAACTAACAAATGTAGCAAAATTATCTTAGTTTTTTGAGTTCAGCAGATAAATGGGGTCCAGTATATCTTCTAAACCTGCGATTCTTGCTGTAACAGTCAATTTCAGCAAGGCTCCGAGTTCTAGGCATTCTTCCAAAATCAGCAGCACATAAGCTCACGAATCAACTTATCAGCTGCCAATAGAGTGTCGTGAAATAGTGTCATCTGTTATCGTTATCCTTACTCGGGCCTGAGACCGCTTACATCTAGATGTTAAAATCTCACAAAAAAGCCGTCAAATTAAAACGAGCTAATGTAGAGGGTCATTAGAAACCTCTATACATTCTCTCTTGCTCTTGCTGTATTATACCACATAAATTTATTGTAATGATAGCTGTCTTTGGTTGAATAAAAAGTTAAAGATATTTGAAAAAGTGATCCGGGTTTATATGGAGATTTACTTATCTAGTTGCTTGTTGTCTGTGCCTGGGGATTACACTAGTCAGTAGAATTGACACTGTCAGCATTTGACACTTATACAGGCTTGTGTATCTCCTACTGACTACTCTCTTTTACTGACTAGTCTGTACTGACAAGTTTTCTGTGCAGTCAGTACAGACTAGTCAATAAACTTTCAAATGTAAAATTAATCAGTTCAGTGTACATTTTGAGCCTGAAAAGTCAAATAGATTTTAGCCAAAATTTGTGCCATTTTTGACTATAGGAATTAGATCGAATGGCTCAGTCCATTCTTATTATATGTCAGTGATTGACTCGTAGAATCTTAGAATATATAGCAAACAGGAATGGTGATAAGCCAGATTTTGCGCAATGAATTTCTGGTCGAATTTCTGCATTTATTTACACGCCATCCCTATTCTAAGCAACTTGTCAATTTGCAAAAAGTAAACGAAGGTTTTGAGAGGACCATCTGTGATAAAAAAATGTTCTTTTTCGACTTTATTTTGAAATAATTCACATCTTTAATTTATATAAATCTTTGCTTCTACAAAAAAAAGATAATTTAGATCGTGCACTTGCCTGAAACACGATTTCGTTAGTTTATAATCCGATTTATATTTGCAAGCACTGACCGAACACATCATTTCTATTTTTTAATTAATATGAAGGTTTTAACAGGTTCTAGTGGCACTATAAAACTTTGCACTAAATAATAATCTTCAAAGATAAAAAGTTTTGAAAAGAATTGATTCGGTACTTGTGTTAAATTTCACAAAAGGATTTTAAATTGACTAAATCTGCTCACAAATCATAAGCACATTTGACAACCTGTCACTCAGCTTTGACAATGTATAATGTCCTGCTCTTGATAAATTACGCTCATGTACACGAATTATACGCGATTCAACCATTCCTGTTTGCTATATATTTTAAGCTTGGAATCGTCGCGTTACATATTATAAAATGCTTCGTCTCTCTGTCTGTATGTCCGTTAGAGCCACTGACATATAACAAGAATGGACTGAGCCATCCTATCTAATTCCTATAGTCAAAAATGGCACAAATTTTGGCTAAAATCTATTTGTCTCTTTCAAGCTCAAAATGTACACTGAACCAAGTTTGGAAACAATACGGCTGGATTAATTGGAATACATCGGAATTGGTGTAAAAATGCAGACAAATATATTATTTATATACGTCTATCTCTCTCAAGCTCAGGCATATTTGACATCAAATCTGCAGAGGAATACATTTTTCAGCAATATTAAAAATTAATTTTTGTGTTAATTAAAACGACTTTAACTTCCTAAACTATTTTCATTTAATGCAATACTATTTTACAACATCTTTAGTGTTTACAATCGACAAATAATAACTAATTATAAATCGGTGTGCAATTGTACGAAATAGAGGGTTTTCACCTTTCACAGCCTGTTCAATATTTGTGCCATTTTTGAAACAAGAACGCTCAGTCCATTCTTAATTATATGTTAGTGGTTGGAGCGCTTATAATTCGAAAATCATTGATTCGATTTACATGTTTTTCTTTTAATTTATATATATGTATATATATATATATATATATATATTTATACAGGGGAACGGAGGGTAAAATGACGAGTTGGGTAAGATGACGAACGGTTATTTACATGAGATTGTCAACCGATGACAATAATTCTGTGATTTGTACAGTCAGCTCCGCTTGCAAAGTAAAAGAGAAACTAGCATGAGCAAGCATCTCTTATTCACGCAATAGCGTTTCATGTGTTTACACGCAAGTTCATTGTAAAATTAGGTTCGAAAAAATCAAATTTGGTAAGTCTTTGAATTTCTTCCCAAATGTTTTCTTAAATTATATCTTTTTATACCCTAGTCATTCCGTTTGTAACACCTAAAAATAATTATGGTAGAGCAAAATGGATTAGACACCTATGCATAGAATTAAAAGTTATTTTGACTTTTGCATGTCCGTCTGTCCGTTGCCATACAAAAATTTCGTTTTTCACTACATATGTATGTGCACACTACCTGAGAACGCGTCAACTTCGAGAGATGAAATATTGTACATGATGTTTTCATTAAAATAGTAAATATAAGTTCAAAAATGGACTAAATCGGGCAACGCCTTCTTGGTGTTGCCACATAAAAATTAAGATTTTTACGTATAGTGTGAAAACGATACGTCCTATATGGTGTTAATGTACTGAAAAGTTCTTCAGAACATGAAATCCTATAATATCGGTTATAATCATTTTTTCTGTGCGACGAACCGTTCTAGAAATATATGGGAAAAACCACTTCAAAAATCAAACTTCCACAGCCATCTAGGGTATCGTATGAATTGGTCTTGGACTAATTCTAACTTTTTTACTTGTTTATTTCTTGAATTAATAATGCAAATTTCAAATAAAATTTATTGTAAATTCGGGTAAGTTGAGGAATTCAACAGGCGGGCAAGATGACGAGCTCGACTTCTTACCCAAATCATTCACAAATTTCGCTGTGACCTTATTTATTGAATTTGTATTGAAATTGTATGGAAGAAGACAAGGACAATAATTTCGTGGAGGCAGAACTTCGAGTGATCTGTAATGACACAAGAATGCGTTAGCCTAGAGAGCTGAAATTTTGCGTACTGGTTTTTAAGAAAAAAATAATTTAATTTCGAAAATGGGATCAATCCGGCAACTTCTTATTTGCCATACAAATATTTTTTTTTCGTATTTGACTATATATTTGGACACTGTCTGAGAAGACGTTGACGTAGAGAGCTCAAATTTTGTACGCAGCGTTCTCATTAAAAAAGTAAATAAAAGTTCGAAAATGAAATAAATGGAGCAAGTCCTTCTTGGTATTGCCATACAAAGCTTTGCGTACTCGTTTTCTTTTTTATTTTCATCTAGAGTATAATATTATTGATCTTAGATCAATAATAACTTTTTCTCTTTTTTTAATATAGCATATCCATACAAAAACTATGTATAATTCATATGTTCAATTAAATTCAATTCAATTCAATTCAGTTCAGTTTTATTTAAATAAATTGCACACAAGAATCAATCAATAGAAAGTCTTTTATAGTATGTACTTGAAAAGAGCGGTTAATATTAAATTACTCAAACAGAGTATCTGATATTAATAATGGTAAGAGAAAGAAAATGCCAGAATGACAGAAAATGCAAATTACATAATTACAAATTTACAATAAGATGCAATATAAATCGATCAGTCTTTCGAAAGACCCAAACCCATAACTAACTCAAATGATTCAGATTAAATCAACCAATTAAGTATATGTTAATCAATAAAGCACAGAAGAGTACCTTAAATCTGACCGCCGAACCAGTGCGCCGGATATTTATTGGTAAGCGATTCCATGTGCGAATAGCACGGACGAAGTAAGAGTCTTCTTGAACAGAATATTGAAATCTAGGAATTATTAAATTATTATGACACAGATAATTTGAAAATCTAAGTTAAGTAAAAAGGTACGTAGTTTTACCAAAGTATACAATTTTTTGAAAATGAGTAATCGACGATGGAGGAACTCAGTGAAGGAACATCCCAGTAAAATGTTTCTGTACGAGGAAATATGATCATATCGTCTAAGTCCGTAGATAAATCTAACACAGTCATTGAACATATTTAGCCTTGGGAAGGTAAGCAGCCAAGTTTAAAATTACTGGAAGACTGTTTTGGTTTTCCTATATGGATAGCAGTTCAATGCCTAGTCACTTTTCCATAAGACATTTTAGAGAATCGGACTAACATGGACACATACAGATTTTTGTTTCATGGTTTGGGAAATATTTCTAGAGGGTTTTGTACCAGCGCAACACCCACAACAAATAGTATTGTCTGTGTGTGTGTGTAATTCCGTTCGCTCATATATTTTTCAAACAATGGAAATGCTGTGGATGTGATTGTTCATGGTAAGCATTACCCCAACGGGAAGTGGATGCAACACCGCATCCAAGCCGTATTGCACCTTAGGCATTCATCATCGGCCCAGTTCTGCAGGAAAATTTCAATGAATTTAACACACGATATCATAGCCAAGGTGTGATGCCTTTCTGCTGGAGTAAATATCAATGAATAATCATCGTAAAAAATATTGATGACCAATAATGGATGAAAAGATGGGTGAACAGTAGTCGACGAAATCTCTGCGGAACAATAATCAAGGAAATCCTTTATGAACAATAAAGAAAATTTTTAATGCACAATAATAAGGAAAATCCCCGATAAATATAATATATATAAAAGATATTTTTTATGTAACTCAGCTATTAGAAGTGGTTTCGACTTTATTCGATTCAAGTTACATAGTAGCGCGACAACAGAAAGAAATGGAGTTTGGATAGAAAAGGAAGGTTAAAGGGATACTGCGATACCAGGAAACTATGTGGAAATTTGGAAAATTTAAATAAGTATTTTTGAAAGAGTTTGTGAATACGACATAATAATAATAATAATAAATTTGCTCAAGTAAATCACTTTTTAATCACTTTTTCATTCTTAGTCGTACTCAAAACAATGGCATAACTTAAATTAAACTTGAAAATTGAAACTGCAACGACATTTATGCAAATGACATATCTACGTTGGAAAGGGCAAAAGGAAACACTGATGAACGGGTATGCTAATTAATCCGAAAATGCTGACGTACCGCAAATTTATGCAGGTGACTCATCAATAAAATTTCAACTAGAAAAGAATGAAAACAAGGGAAAAAATTATATTGATCTAAGACCAATAATATTATATCCTAGATGAAAATAAAAGTTAAATAAAGTAAAAGCTCAAAGTTTTGTATAGCAACACCAAGCTCTCTACGTCGGTGTGTTATCAGGCAGTGTTCAAATATATAGTTAAAAATCAAAAATTCTATGGCAACACCAAAAAAGAGTTTTCCAATTTGGTCCATTTTTAAACTGGTATTTCTAATTCTTCTGAAAACGCCGCGCATAAAATTTGAACTCTCCAAATACACCACGCACTCACAGATAGTTTTCAAATATACTATAGTGAAAAACCAAAGCTTTGTATGGCAACACCACGAAGGGGATGCCCGATTTAGTCCATTTTTATACCCTAGATGAAATCTATAGGGTATACTAAGTTTGTCATTCCGTTTGTAACACCTCGAAATAATGATGGTAGAGCAAAATGAATTGGACACCCACGTATAATATTAAAAGTTATTTTGATTTTTGCATGTCCGTCCGTCCGTGCGCACGATAACTCGAGAATGCGTTCACCTAGAAAGCTGAAATTTTGTACATGGACATTAAAAAAAAAAGTAAAATTAATTTCGAAAGTGAGACAAATCGGGCAACTCCTTCGTGGGGTTCTCATACAAAAATTTCATTTTCCACGGTATATTTGGACACTACCTGAGAAGACGTCGACATAGAAAGCTGAAATTTGGTACACTGTGTTTTCATACTAGTAGCAAATAAAATTTCAAAAATAGGCTAAATCGGGCAACTCCTTCTTGGTGTTGCCATATAATAATTTTGGTTTTTTACATATACTTTGAAAACGATCAGTCCTAGACATTTTTATTGTACTAAAAACTTCTTCAGAATAAGAAATCCTATAAAAATGGTCATAATCAGTTTTTCTGTCCGACGAGCCGTTCTAGAAATATATGCGAGAAACCAATGCAAAAAATCAAAATTGCTCAAATGGGTGACCATACGAAATTTCATACGTGCATTCATCTAGGGTATCATAAGAATTGGTCTTAGACCAATTCTAGCTTTTTCACTTGTTTAATATTTATTTATTATTGCTATGAAAATACCATGTACCAGCTGTCCACATCTCAGGCATTCTCAAGTAGTTCCCAAAAACTGAAATTTTTGTATGGCAAAGGAGTATGACGAAGGAGTTGCTCGATTGGTTCGAATTTGGGACATAAACGAACGCTTTTTTAAAAGCCGTTTGCAAAATTTCAGCTCTTAAGTGCACGCGTACTCAAGTTGTCCTGAGCACGGAGAGACGGAATGACAAACTGAGTATACCCAACGATTTTATCTAGGGTATGAAAATCGTGTGCAGGAAGGCACTCTGCTCCTAACCTGATTTTGCATTTCTAAGTCGGGTTTCGCTTCTTTTCTGCAGGACATGTATTACATATTTTTCCTTGGTAGGTATTTATTTCTACGATGATTTCCTGCATACCTATTGTCATGTACGATCATTTTCCAGCTGGAACTGCTCAGTGATTTAATTTTTTCTTTGGTGTGAATTGCACGGATATTACTTATTTGTCTGACATGTAGTTTCAACAAGATGCTACACGTTGGAACTATCGCTTTTGATATCGAAATTCAATAATAAGATTATTTTAAGAAATGTGTAATTGTCAACTGGACAAAAAAGATCTTGCGACTTGAGATTATTAGACTTTCTCTCCATTTTAGGTCTCCCGCTTAAAAAAAAACCACAATTAACATCTCAAAACCTTTACCATACGTGTAATTGGTGAGATGATACGGCCTAATTTATGTACCAAAGCCACGCATCCACTCCATAAAAGCAGTCATGATGGTCTTTTAAATGATGATTTCATATTATAATGAGATCGAATGTAGTTAAAAATAAAAAAAACTGAGTATCTGATTATCTTCTGTGTTTTTTCATCTTCTCAAATATCTATTCGAAAAAGTTCAGTCACAGACAGTTTTAATGTATGTAGTCAAAATGTTTTTTGGTAATTTATACTTATAGTACGAAAATAAAATTGAGCAGCACTTTCTATAAACAAAGGATCGATTATGTTTACCATGCATTTAATTAAGAGTTACCTACATCTACATGTAATAATTGGTCTAGAGTAAGTATGAGAGATAAGGACATTATAAGGCACAACAACTTCTTTACATCATATAATGAGTTCAAAGATCTTTCCTCTACACTTTATGATGAGTGAGTATGTTCAAAGCATGCGTACGAAATTATTTAGTGACCCACGCATCTTTTTTAATTTTTTAATATGAAGAAAAGAACGGACAACTAACCCGATACTACGAAGTACAAGGATTCTTCTACAGATGATTCGTCTGAAATTTGTAATATGTTTGCTTCATTTTTTGACAATGAATTTGCCTCGTCAAATTTTCAACTTCGTAATAGCAACTTTAGTTATATGAACGACTCTCATAACGTTTCATTCACTATCACTTCAATTCAATTTCAGAAGAGGATATACTGGATCATATTTATGGGCTTCCAAATGACTTAACAACTGGTCCTGATGGGATTTCTCTAGCCTTTTTTAAGTCATGCTCCGCTGCGAAACATTTTCCAAAAATCGCTCGATAGTGGTTGTTTTCCGCAGTTGTGGAAGAATTGTTTTATCATACCTATCCACAAAAAGGTAGTAAAAATGAAATTTCTAACTATAGGACTATTGCAAAATTATCTTCAGTCGTTGGAAAGGCCATAAAGTTGTGCATACAATGAGCTCTTAACTGTGGCCATACGCCCTGTAGTTTTTAAGATACAGGGTGTTTTGTGTAAAACTAAATTTTTTTCTTAATCACCCTGTAACTCCTAAATGGTTAATATGCCCCTCCCCCACCCTATTAATACAATTTTTGGTTCGTCTAGGTGAGTATATCATCTCCCGCTGTATTGACCACCTAGTGGGAAACACCCTGTATTTACGTTACACCAAATCAAATTTTCGCTTTGATTTGAAAGACCCGTCGATAATATTATGCACATGAATGTCGATCTCAGGGTAGAAATTACGGACTCATTTCTAGATACTCCTTCCCTTGCAGAGATTATAGAAATAGATGTTGACGCAACCGATTCTGTCACGGGTGAAGTAAATGACTGAGAGTGAGAACTTGCACCTTGAGTCACATTCAAAGGAATGGTTTTAGGAGTGCATGATATGTTGCTAACTGTTTCTTCTGATAGGAGCTTAACTGATCTTGCTTGCTTCTGAAAAAAAAAAATTGTCAATGGTCTTAATGGTCAAAATTTTTTAAGTCAGTTTTTATTCTTCTGTTGCGAGCTCCCCACCAAGTTGTCCTGTCATCGATTTTATGTCGGAAAATAAGATAGGTAAAAAAAATTTATGATCGTTGACCAATTTCTCAGAAACAATAACACTTTTAAATCTCGAAATTCTATTCTTTTTCATCTATAGGGCTGCTAAGCATTGCGTGCCTTTTTTTAAACAATTTAATATTAAAATAAATATGTAGTGTGTCAAACTTACTTACCATCCTGTGATAGGTATGATAAATGACTTTTTGACACTTTTTCAAAGACGAAAAGTTACGAGCGAATGGCTAGTATACTCACTCCAGACTCCACTATTACTATTCAAAAGAACACAGACAAATGTCCAACCCAACGCTAGCTATGGCCGCAGATTGGAAAAGTGCGTTGCAGCATCAGCATTAATCGCTGGCGACAATTACACATTGTGTCGTGTTAAACTTTTACAACTCACTCCACAGTCCAGCGCACATTCAATTCATCGCGAAGGTGAGGTGGCGCTTTGGGTTAGGTCATGACCCCCGTGACCCTTCCCCTGTATACGCGCCTGCTCTCTTGCATGTTATCTCCTCAAGGTCTAACTTTAGCATATGTACGAACCCATTAATCGTATGCACACTACTGTTAATAATACGGTTGAATATTCTATTGTTGACGTTTCTAAGCATGTTTTAAAAAAACGTCTATATATATTTAATTTTCTTTTAATTTTTAGTTTTCATTTTTCATTAGGTGTTTGGTCTATGTTTAGTGTAAGTGATGAAACGCATGTATTGTTGACCGTTTATTTATTAAACGTGTCAATGTTGTGAGCTTGTGTTTATCTGGTTCTGATAGTCAAATAAAGGCAACCAGCAAAATTTCTCTCTCATGGTCTTGTAATTAAAAGTTAGCTTCACTGTTTCCAATTAAATAAGTCTCACTTCAATCAAATTATAACTTCCACTGTGTCATTGATGAAATGAGAGCTTTTGCCTTACCTAACTTTTAAAGAGATTCTTGTATTTTTTATTATAAAAAAAAGCTCTTTGTAGTATTTTACTAAAGTTTCGCTGGAGAGAACGCAAAATCTAAAACTTTGAATGGTGTTCCTCGCTTCAGTTCATCGCTCATCGCACAATACCAGTCCATTATTCTCTATCATATATTTATTACATCATTACTCAAAATATATACATATGTTTAGACCAAGGTAATTCCTTCCTATTCTAAATCTAAAGTCTGACAATCATCATTCGTTTCGCGTGCGGTTAATGGAAAAAATAGTTGTGAATACAAAGTGGAGTGGATAGTAAAGCTTCAACGCGAGAATTTATGTAACATCGCGCAATTAATACAAAAATGTTAAACTTAATAATTCCGGGAATCGCGATCGTTCTTATTGTTTACTTGTTCTTAAAGTGGTCCTCCAGAAATTATGATTTATTCGAAAGACAAGGATTGAAATACTTGAAACCGCTTCCTTTTCTAGGTAGCAGTTTGGATACATTCAAGGGGACTGGAATTGCTAACAGAATATTGGATACTTACAGAAAATTTCCTAATGAAAAGTAAGAAAATTGCAAAACAAAAGCAAATAAAATTTCCAAATGCAAAAGTTATTTTGAATATCAATCCTTACAGGATAATTGGTTTTTTTGAATTCCAAACTCCAATATACGTTCTAAGGAGTCCAGATGTTCTGAAACAAATAACCATAAAAGATTTTCCATATTTCCAAGATCGTATTGCTCTAATAGATCCATCCATTGATGAAAATTTAGGAAAAATGTTATTTTCAATGGGAGGAAAGGATTGGCGAGATATGAGAGCGACTTTAACTCCTCTTTTTACCGGTAACAAAATGAGATTGATGCTTCAATTCATTGTAAAGTGTACCGATCAGTTGGTTGATCATCTTCAAGACGATTATAATAAAAACGGATTGAAACCATTGCGTGTTAAGGATATTCTGTCCAGATACTCTAATGATGTTATTGCAACGTGTTCTTTTGGTGTTGAGTGCGATTCTCTAAAGTATCCAAATAATGAAATATATCAAATTGGACAAGATTTAGCGCAGTTTTTGAAAACCAGTAAAATTTATCAGTTCTTACTGATGAGATTCTTTCCGAGACTTGCAAAAATATTAGGATTGAAAATGATTGATAGAAAAGTTGAAAAAAAATTTTCGGAATTAATTCTGAGTACAATGGAAGTGAGAAAAAGAGAAGGAATAGTTAGACCAGATATGTTGCAGTTGTTGATGAAAATAAGAGAGGACGGTCAACAGATTAAGCTTCAAGATAACGAAATAACTGAGGATGAAAAACTATTACTAGGCGATAGTGACATGAAACGTACTTGGACTGATAGTGATTTGGTAGCACAATGTTTTGTTTTCTTTTTGGCAGGACATGAAAATACTTCCACCGTTATGTCATTTGCTGCTTATGAATTAGCTGTTAATCCTGATATACAGGAAAAATTATTTGAAGAAATACAAGAGACATATGAAGTTCTCATGGGTGGCTCTTTAACATATGAAGCTCTCCAGAAGATGAAATACATGGATATGGTAATTTCTGAAGTTCTAAGAAAGTGGCCTCAATCTGTTGCCACTGATAGGTTATGCGTTAAGAATTATTCATATAAGGACAGTGATGGATTAAAGTTTACCATAGAAAAAGGAAGTTTAATTTGGATACCAATATATGGTCTTCATATGGACCCTAAATATTTTTCTAATCCTGAAAAATTCGATCCAGAACGTTTTAGTGTTGAAAATATAGTCAACAAAGAAATGGCTACTCACTTGGCTTTTGGTATTGGTCCAAGAAATTGCATTGGTAAGTTTTAAGATTGTTTTAAACTTTTGATGTGATACTAAAATTTTATCTCTTGGCACAGCTTCAAGATTCGCTTTGATGGAGGTGAAGGCACTTTTTTTTAACTTATTATTGAAATTCAGGATAAAAGTATGCGAGGAAACTGATGTTCCGTTGATATTGAAAAAGAAATCACTTGTTGGGCTTGTACCTGATAAAGAAATTAAATTGTTTATGGAGCCTCGTATAGTGATATAAGTGTTATTTAACAAATAAATTTATTTGATTCATAATTTTTTTAGTATTTTTTTATTCTGCATTTGTAATGCATAGAAATAATTAAGGTCGTGTACAATGAAAGAATTTCGATTTTTACAAATCAGTGCTGTTTGTCTGTCCATATATGCACGATAATTCGACAATGCGTTAATTTCGGGAACCAAAATGCCGTATACGCAAAAAAAAAAATTATCTAAATTATAAAATGGGTAAATCGGGCTGTCACACAAAAATTGCACTTTTTACTATAGGTGTAAGAAAAAAACAATTTATGGTTACTGATAAGTCCTAACGGTTCGGAACTTTCGGTAGGACGAAAATTTTTCTTATTTTTTTTATGAATCACGGTATAATTTTTGAATAATACACCTTAATGATGATTATCTACAATCTTTTAGATATAAATAATCATTGGAGCTTACCAATGCCTTGATACCCATCTTTTCCTCCATTTCGAATTTAGGGTTGAATAAAATCGGAATTTCGGTTTTTTTTTTGTCAAAATTAACTTTTATCTTTTTCCAAACGAGATTCGTCAACACAATTTACAAAAAAGCTTCTGGTTATTTTCTTGAACCCAACTAAATTTAGATAGTCAGACTGATCGAAACTGTTGAGTCCATTTAGGCTTTTTGCTACCGTTTGCCTTTTTGGCATTGACATCTTCCGCAGTTTCGAAAACCGTAATGTCTCCATCGGGATCTACAAATTCACTGTCCTGGCTCGAGGAATTTTTTCTTTTCACTGCAATGGTTTTTATATGAAACTGATGTTGAATCATTCGCGAACATGTCTGGCAACTCATTTGGAAAACTCACTGCAAGTGAATCTTGGGTTGTAGCCCCAGCCCTCAATCATGCTTTTTATAAACTTTAATAAGAAAAATCATAACTATCAAATCAAATCAAATTGCCAATAATAATTCGAAGTTCCAACATACATTTTTTTAATACTAATTAGTGACTAATTAATCAAAATAAAGTATTTGACTTATCTAAATTTCCTTAAAACTTTACGTTATGCGATGTGTATTGTCAATCCTTTATGAAATATGCGAATGAGAATGTGAGAGTCTAGCGTGGTGATCGGTGGATGGATATGGAATTAAAAATAGAAATGAAATAGATAGAACATAGAATAGAACAATCAGCTCTTTATCCTTTACATTTGGTGTGGTTGGTGGACTATATACATACATAGATTACAAATGACGGGAGCGATATATGGATAGAAATATTTTCTCATTCACATTGATTTCAATTTAGAAATTTTAGTTTGTATTTAAATATTTAGAAAGCAGTTGTTTACTCGCTCGGGCAATATGGCAGTAGGATGCATTGAACTGCAGTGATTGTGATTGATTGGCGGAAGTAAAGTTGAGTTAAGTGAATACTTTGTGTGATCTTGTCCGGCCTTAGGCCGGAGTAGGCTTGATATGTTTGAGTCTGCCCTCCTATCTGTGGATGAAATGAAAAACTTACTTAATCTAGACCGCATTAATCTCATTAAGAGGACAAAAAGGTTTTGATGAGAAGAATTTTAGCAGATCAGAACAATGGACCGCTTTGGCCTCCGTGCTTGGGATCTCTTGTCCCCCTGCCAATATAAAAAAAATAAAAATAAAAAAGAAACTGGCGCATGGCAAGTCAGAAGTTATATACAGCGAGTCATAGGTCGCGAACAGATCTTATTTGGCCTTGATTTTGGTGGGGACGAAAAGCGACCAAACCAGTTTCGTACATAACTAGTTTTAGACCAAAATTCATTTGATAACCTCAAAAATAAAAATATCTGGTGTATTATAAACATAGCAAACACAACCTCTAGTTAAAATAATTAATATTTACAATGACAGAGCGCTGGGGATATAATGAGATATCGTCGGTGATACTGCAGAATCGGAGACTAGCAATATCATAATCATTCAACTGCATAGAGGAGCAAAATAGAATTTTGAAGTTAATAGTGACGTAGGTAAGAAGCTACAACTTGCTTTATTAATTTTATGTCTAAAATGTAAAAATATGATATTTCTTGCCCTATCATAGAGTTCAGTAGAATTAAATTTTTGATTATAGTAAAAAAACAATTAAGAAAACTAGAATTGGTCTAAGATGATATGATACCCTAGAGATCATCAGGGCGTCTTAAACTATGGACTGCTTAGCGAAATCTTGGGGGGTTTAATAAATAAAGTATTACAACTTTTTGTGACATTTCTAATTTTATATGTTTGTATGTTTTTAAATCAATTCTAAAACTATATTTTTCATATGCATATATATTGGTACCTAATCAATAAATTATCATAAAATATATATATATATCTTTAATTTATATATTTTTGAAATGCGAAAAAAATCACAATCATAAATATGGTCCTGAGTGAAATGAATTTAAGAAGCGCTACCAGTATGTAATGTCGTAAGGTCACCCATCTGTGCAAGTATGATTTTCTAAGAAAAAAAAAATTTTAATTCAAAAATTGGATAAATCGGGCAATTCCTTCGTAGGGTTGCCTACAAAAATTTCGTTTTTCATTATATATTGAAACACTGCCTAAGAGCGGGTCGAGGTGGAGAGCTCAAAAATGGGCTAAGCCGAGATACCCATTCTTGGTGTTGCCATATAAAAATTTAGGGTTTTACGTTTACTGTGAAAACGATCAGTCCTAGACCTTTTTATAGTACCTACTGAAAAGTTCTTCAGAATATGAAATCATATGAAATTGGTCATAATCATTTTTACTGTTTGACGAACCGTTCTAGAAATATATGCGAAAAACCACTTCAACAATCAAACTTACAGAATTAGCTGACCATACGAAATTACATACGGCCATTCATCTCTAGGGTATCGTAAAAATTGGTCTTAGAAAATTCTAGCTTTTTTACTTGTTTTCTATATACAGGGTGCGGGAAAAGTCAGTTAACCGAATTATATAAAGTAGTCGCGCGTATTCTTTTATTGAAAATTATATTTTAGTACAGATAGCATATAGAAAAGCTGTAGAAAATTAGGACGAAAGCCAAGCTCGTCTGCAGGAAGATTTTCTGGAAGAGCAGCAGTGCTTTCAAATACCGAATTCGGCTCCATGCTATGTATGTATTTTATAAATAAATTATTATGTTGTTTCTTTTTCCGATCTCAGATATATAATATTTTGTTTCTTATATTTGAGTAATATATGTGATGTGATAATTTATTGTTATTATAAGAAAAAAAGTGCAAACAGATACTTTATTTGTTTGTTTCCTGTTTTAAATAAATGTTGAAGTTAAAAATAAACAGAGTTTTCTCGTTTTCACTGGAAAACTATCTTCTAATAGAAGGCCTAATGATTTCGAATTTCTTTTGCCAATTGAGATGGAGTCTCTGTGACATCTGAAAAGATTTCCATGTTCTGGAAAGCTGATAAATTAACTGAGTTATTCGCTGTAGAATTTAAATTTTCAGCTTCTATATTGAAATCTGCATTGGGTTTTTCTATTAATCTCTTTAGCATATTCCAACAATTTTTGGCATAAACGTACAGTCTACATCCGATCGCTTGGACAATGTTCTCCACCTACTATATAGGCGTCCAAATTTTATTTCTACTTGTACACGTACAGAGTTCAGGTGGAGATTGAACTTAACTTCAAAGCTCTGCAGATTGCGGCTAGTATAATCCTTCATAAGGTATGGGAGCAAAGTATATTTTGGAACTCCTATTAGAAAGTATTCTATCTTGTATCCGTTAATAACTTTGTCGTTCTGAGGATCTGAGATGTTTTAAATTCATAACATAACATAACTAACAAATCTTTTGAATTACCTTTGCGAAGAGATCGTTCTTTTTCTTAAACAAGAATGAGCCTATGAACCTACATAAGTACCCTGTAAAGTTACTTGTTAAGGTAGCATAAGCGGATATCTGAAATTTTCTCTTAGAGCTCGTTCTTATCGACAACCACTTGCAGGGTAATAGAAGTCCAGCCCTTTATGTTCAAAAAGACTTTCCTTCCAACTGCAGGGGGTCATATGGGAATGTCCGTTTCGTCAGTTAGTTAGTTAGTTAGAACAGAAAGCAAAAAATAAATATGTAGTTATATTTTAAATATGCCAACACTCAAAAAGGCTGCAAATTTTATCATAAGTGAAGTTGAGCTATTGCCTTTGCTAGTTCATCAGGAAGATATATAATAGGGGCAAGAAAACGGACAAGAATAGATTCGAAGATAAAGTGACAAAGTTCTTTACTTAAACGGAACCTAGCATAAAAATCAACGTCGTCCCACTTTACATTTTACGGAATATTCCGTAAATTTGAGGGAATAGTTTCAGTGAAAAAAAAAAAAAAAATTTGAAAATTTTAGGGAATATTCCATAAATTTTAGGGGAAAAATCAAAAGTTCCCCACATTTGAGGGAGAAAAACCTAACCTAAATTTTCCAAGGTGGAGCTTTTCCTAATCTTATTGACAAATACCTTACCTTTGTGGTACAAATTGTTGCCGCTCACTTTATGTAATTATTTTTTACTGTGTGTATTATGAAACCCTTTTGCATTTTTTTATTCTTGAACAAAGATAAGTTTAAAAACTTTTTTGCCTTCCTTTTAAAACATGAGAAACATGAGTAGCTGTTAATCAGAACATAGGATATGTCAGGTTTATAAGAAAAGACGGATTCATGGTTTTACTGGTAAAATAAAAAGAAGCACGAACACCAAAAATGCAACAACCTGTTGAAGAGGCACGCAGAAGTGGAAACCGTGTTATTAGATGAGAAACATTTTTTGTTACAGCAATACCATAACCTTCAAAATGATAGGTTATATACGGTTATAATGGCTAATGTGTGTAAAATTAGTTTGTGGTTTTGGTTATTCACGGTGTTGTACGGAATAATTAAAGTGCTCCGTAGAAATTATACGGCTCGTCCGTAAATCTTCTTATGTATATATATATATATGTAGTTCAACAATGGTGTTGTCATGCCACTATGGTTGAGTGATCCTAGTTCGTTCTCGATCTCGTTGGTATAATCTTCCCTAATAAATCAATTGCATATAAAGTTTCTGGATGGGAAGGGCGAATGGATATCCCATGTATGGAATTAAATGGAATGGAAAGAATGGATTAATTGATATGTCGAAAGGAAATTCTTTATGACCCCATCCATAAAACTGGATATGGACATTTAATGACTCGACTTATAAAAAACAGAAGCGAGAATACAAAAATGTTTCTGCTGGTCCGCGGAACATTTCGTCCGGATAATTTAGAAGTGTTGGGACGTCCAAATAGGTTTGCATATTTCAAATGCAAAATATAAATACATATATATATTGAATTTGCAGCGAAACCAATAGATTCATGGAAACGGATATCAGTTGGAACTTATACAGTTACAGTTATTATTTTTTTGATTTTTAATTTTGTATAATATGCTCTTGATTTGAGCACAAACGATAGAGATGGAGAAAAATTCGAAAAGAAACAGTCAAATACCTGTCGATTTGTTATCTAGTACTAAAAACGAGAGATTTAAATATTTCAAATAAAAGCTTTTTTTTCCATTCCAATTTAAAAATAGTAACTTCGAATCACATTTAATTGAGGAATCTACGATGAAACCTGCCTGTGTCCTTTTTAAAACTACAGAACTTTGGACTGAAAAATTCATTTCATAGTAGGTACCTAGATGCATATATGTATATTTAAAATCAGGTATCCAATATTTCCAATAATTAATTATTATCCATAAATTAAGCACTCAATAAAATAAAAAAAAATATTTAATTTACATAAATCAGGTAAATACATATAAATTTGAACAAATTAAAGTGACTTTTTATCATTTCGAGGTTCTATTAACAATTCAATTTCTTTTTCCGGTAGAAGACCAAAAAATGATTTGGTCAACTTTACGGGTACCTGTGTTTCCTTGCACACCTTAAGTCTGAAATTCAGCAATAAGTCAAAGAATAAAGCCTTAATCTCCATCATAGCGAAACGTAAGCCTTAAACAAAAGTATAAATATTTATTTTTTATAATTATTTTACCCTCAAATAAGACTTACCAATGCAATTTCTTGGACCTATTCCAAATGGTAAATATGTGCTCATATCGATGTTGGATCTATTCTCATCACTAAAACGCTCTGGATCGAATTTGTCAGGATTAGGGAAATATTTTGGATCCATATGGAAGCCATAAACTGGCACCCAAACGACACTTCCTTCATCAATAGTGAATTTAAGCCCATTCCCGTCTTCATAAGTGTACGCCTTCACACATTGTCGATCAATAGCGACCGCAGGCGGCCATTTTCGCAATGCCTCGGAAATTACCATATCCAAATATTTCATTTTCTGAAGAATTTCATATGTTAGAGGTTTGCCTCCTAAGGTCTCATTGGTTTTATCAATTTCCTGGATTAGTTTTTCTTGGACATCAGGATTAACTGCCAGCTCATAGGCAACGAATGACATAACACCGGAACTAGTATCGAAACCGCCAACGAAAAATATAAAACATTGCGCAACCAATTCAAAATCCGACCACGTGCGCCTCATGTCAGCATTAAAAAATTCACTATCGTCTCCGACTTCTGCATTATCATTATCATGGTCTTTGGATAATTCTTGCCCCTCTCTCAATTTCATTAAAAGTTCTAGCATATCTGGTCTGACAATTCCCTCCTTTTTCCGTGTTTCCATTGTGCTTATTATTAAATCTTCAAACAATTTCTTAAGTTTGTCTCCAACTACTTTTAATCGTAGTAATCCTGAGATGCGCGGTGCTGATGACATTAAAAGAAACTTAATCGCTTTTGAAGGTTTCTGTATTTTCAGCATTTCCTGACCAATCAAGTAGACTTCGTTTTTTGGATACTTAAGGGAATCACATTCAACTCCAAAGGCGCATGTTGATATAACATCGTTGGTATACCTGGAGAAAATATCTTTAATTTTATAAGACTTTAAACCATTTTTATCGTAATTTTCTTGAACATGATCTACAAGTTGACTAGCGCATTTTGTTACTAATTGAAGCATCGTCCTCATTTTACTGCCAGTGAACAATGGAGTCAAGGAAGATCTCATTTCTCTCCATCGTTTTCCTCTCATAGTAAGCAGGACACTTCCGAACAAATCATCTGAAGATGAGTCCACGAAAGATTTATGATCTTGAAAATGGGCAAAATCCTTTATGGTTATTTGCTTCACCATTTCTGGGCATTTAAGGAAGTAAATTGGTGTGAAGAATTGAAAAAGTCCATAGATTCTGTAAAGAAAGAACATTTTTTAATACTAAAGAGAATATTTTGAGTCTCTAGTGGGAATATGGTATAACTAGAAGTGAGAGATTCGTTCAAACAGTTTTTTTTAATATACGTCCTAATGTGAAATTGGATGTAGTATTTTGTTGTTTCGGAATAACGATCTAGCAGTTTTTAACTTTTATATTTTTAAACCCTACATGAAATCATTCAATATACTAAGTTTGTTATTCCGTTTTCAACGCATAGAATTACATACGAAAAACCAGGGATGTAAAGGACTCATATTTTGACTCAACTCATCGCTCAACTCAAGCAGTGAGTCCGCTCAATCACTGAGTCTGCTCAACAGTTGAGCGGTGGTTCATCGCTCGAAATTTGAGCGGACTCACTGGTTGAGCGGACTCAATCGTGAGCGGACTCAGTCTTGAGCGGACTCATTGCTTGAATGGACTTGAGCGGAGTCAAGTCTTAAGCGGACTCACTGCCTGAGCGGACTCATCATTTGAGTTGAGCGGACTCAAATCATATTTTAAATAAGGAAGGAAGGAGGAAGAAGAAATGTTGGCTAAGAAAATTAGCAAAAGCTATATTAATAAAATATAATATAATGAATGACTTTTTTATAAGTTTTTCTTATTTTATTGAAATTTCAGTTTCAATTTTAATTAAATCAGATTCTCTTTATGTTATTTAAAATATGATCTGAGTCCGCTCGACTCAAATGATGAGTCCGCTCAGGCAGTGAGTCCGCTCAAGACTTGAGTCCGCTCAAGTTCATTCAAGCAATGAGTCCGCTCAAGACTGAGTCCGCTCACGATTGAGTCCGCTCAACCAGTGAGTCCGCTCAACCAGTGAGTCCGCTCAAATTGCGAGCGATGAACCACCGCTCAACTGTTGAGCGGACTCAATGATTGAGCGGACTCAAATCCTGAGTTGAGCGATGAGTTGATATGATAAATGAGTCCGCTCATTTACAACCCTGCGAAAAACTACTTTAATATTCAAACTTGCACCGAAGGGTGACCATACGAAATTACATTCGAGCATTCATCTAGGTACCTCAACAAATGTCTCAGACAAATTCTATAATTTTCCTTGTTTTTTGTTAATATTTTTAAGCCAAGCTCATGGGATACCCAATGATGTGAAAAAAGGAGGAGATGTGGAAAGGGTTAGGAAAAGGATTAACAGATTTAGTTTGCTTCTGCTTTAGAAAAACACATATTTACCATTTAAGGGTAAGTATTTACAATTGAAGCCTTAATTAGAGAGTAGTAAGTACCCATTAGAAAAGTATTTGGGGAGTAACTATAGGGGTAATACTGGATCTCAGGGCATTGGATTGTATCCGCTTGATCACGATAATTAGAAAAAACAACTTTGAGGGTAATTATGGCGTGATTCTCTAATTGTCAGTAAAGCTATCGTGGTTTAGTAGTAGCACATGACTGGAATATTTGCGCCAGGCCACAATAATTATATGACCCCAGATTCAAAATAACTAAATAAATGAATTGGTTAGGTAGGAGTTAAGCAAAAGGATGCCATTATCTGACTTCGCTGTAATTCGGGGTCTTCGATTTAGGTGCCGAGTTGAAGACATGAATGAAGACAACTAAGCAAAAAGCTTTTCATTGGTATACACTCGAATTTCATTCATTCATGTTTTCCCCCAAAATTTTTCCCTAAACTTAGTGATAACATATTGTGCCACTAAGCTTAGCTATTTTTCGATAAGATTAGGGAAAGCTCCATGTTGGAAAAAGTGGAAAAGGGTTTTTATCATTAAAACGTAGGTATTTTGAAATGAAGAATAATAGGTACCTAATGTATTTAATGTTCTCTTCCTTTTATCCGAGAAAGCTTATTATTTCGGGAATTTTACGTAGGTACTATATAGGCTTTCTTGCGCCAAATACCTACATCCATTGAATGTTTCATTGATTTGGTAAAATTGAACCGATTTTCTCTTTATGTTAGAGAAAATAATAGGTACTTATAATTTTTAGGACAAAAAGTGTCTTAAATTTAGGGAATTGTCTTACTTTTCTTACAGTGTATGCACGAATTTCCGATCAAGACGAAATTTCAAAAACAACTAATTTATGCGTCCATAACGCAAAATCCGACAAAACACGGAAGTGCGCATGTGTGAATTGCATTAACATGAAGCTACAAAAATAAATGTCCAAAAAATATATTAGTCCAGTCAAATGGTTGATAAAAAGGGCCAACCGACCAATTTGGGTAGACAGCATTTTTTTTTGCTATTGCCCTAATCGGGCGCCATCTTGAAAAAAGGGTGTGACTGGTTTTTAAAAAACAATCTTTGAGGTACTGTACATGTTCATTATTTCTACTTTTATGGGAAAAATGCTTCATAGATTTTTTGTACAGTCATATTTTCTTTATTTTTATGCGTTTTGCAGCATTTTAAAGGTTTGGGGGGAAGTGTAATGTAAGTGTGTAATGCACCTTTGTGACAAAAGTGTTAATAGTTTCGTTTTAATAAATATATAATTTTTTAATGATTATATCAAAAATTTTTACTTTATATATTCCATTTCTTTTTTATACGTGGTATCCCTTACAGAACTAATTTAAGAACTTTCGTTTGGTATTTATTTACTCAAGTTTCTTTATTTTTCAGGTTGGGTAACATTGTGGACTCCGTTGGACCTGTTCTTTTCAACTACCTAGATATTTGAACCGACTTAAGGCACTTTCACATCAAAAACAAGAACAGAAAAATGCAAACCGAGAAACTCAATTTATTCCACTTTAAAACAAGATTTTTGTTTCAATGATTAATAAAATCCAGAGAAATAGGATAAACTAAGAATTTTATTTAGAAAATAGTTATATTTATTTCAGATTTTGAAGAAAAACACAACTTTTATGTTTTATCGGCCGAAAAACTTTTTCGGCGGAAAAATTCGTCCGATAAATCATAAGAGTTGTGTTTTCTGAAAAATTCTAAGATAAATATACTATTTTATTAGTAAAATTATTAGTTTAACCTATTTGCCATGATTTTATTAATCATTGGAGTAAAAATCTTGTTTTAAAGAGGAATAAATTGAGTTTTTCGGTTTACATTTTTTCGATTCTTGTGTTTGACGTGAAAGTGCCTTTAAGCTAATTTCATTGGAAACTCTTGAAGGCAGACGCAACAGCTCAAGAAGTTTTTCCTGTTTTTTTATCGATTTATACTCGTATAATACATGACTTCGTCTACCAGTTAGAAAATTGCACACATTTTACAACTCTTGACTTAGCAAAAGCATACCACGAAATTTCGATCGAGCCGGAAGATATTCCAAAAATGGCAATACGCACACCTTTTGGACTTTTTGAGTTTAACGCATTAGCTTGTGTAATTCTGTTCAATCTTTTCAAAGATTTATTCACATGGTTTTGCAAGAGTTTTCTTTCTGTTTTGTATATTTGGACGATATACTAATCGCTTCTAAATCTCAGTCTCAAGCTAAGCACTATTTTCAAATCGAACAGGTATTCAAACGGCTGCAGAATTATGGACTGGTTTTAAACGTGAAAAAATGTGTCTTCTTACAGTTGCAGGTAAAATTTGTAGCCCACTTAATTACCGCGAAGGGCATCAGGCCAGCTCCCGATCGTGTGAAAGCAATTTCAAAATTTAAAATGTCTGAAATCGTAGGGCAATTACGACTCTTCTTGGGTATGATTTACCGCCGTTTCGTGCCACACGCTGTGGCTCATCACGCTAATTTAAACAGCTATCTGTTCGGCTCTAAGAAAGATGGCGCTGAACGCATTGAGAGCTCTAGCCAAGCAACTTACTCCTTCGAGGTAGCTAAAGCTCAACTGGCACAAACGACTGTTCTCGCCTTTCCTATCGCTTCGCCGAACTCTCGCTATGGGTAAACGCTTCGGATACTGCTACTGGAATCTACATATGTATGTATATGGATCAACATAAAAGTATGTTGTTTTGTACACAGGTGACAAGAACTAACTAAGTAAACTTAATAATTTAAATTTAAATATTTTAATTCCTTTTCTTTACATTCATTTTCTTAAATAAATTTGTCGCACTACTTTCCACTTTTTAAAAAAATGGTTCACAACACCACATTTACATTTTATTCGTTCAAGGTTTTAATGTGTATAATTTAACATGAGACTCACTTTTCATTTGGATACGCTTGATAAGCACTCAGCACATAATCAATAATACCTCTTCCCTTAAAAATGAATGCACAATTTCCGATTAGAGGAAGAGGCTTATCAAATTTTATTCCTTGCTTTTCGAACACATCATGAGTTTTAGTAGCCCATTTTAAAAACAAATATAAGAGCAAACCAATCACAATTAAAGTTAATAATAAATTTATCATTTTCGCGTCCCGCTAATATTTTTGGCAATATTTTTCAATAAAGTTTCACACTGTACTGGAGTGGAGAATAACTTGAAGTTGCTTCTAGCTTAATTTATTAATTCAGTGTCTGTCGTCTTAGTAGAAGTGTGCGACTTCAGCACGTATAGACTTCAAGTAAAGCAAAAAAAAAAAAACAAAAATTGACTGGAAATGACGCCATCATGGATGGTCTTAATGCGGAATCTTTATTTACTTTTGATAAAAATAATTAGCTTGGTAAATTGCCCCAGACTGTAATACTTGGTCACATAAGGCTATGTTCTTATGGTAATTTTCTACAATTGTCTGATTTGTTTCATAGCGTTTTCGAAATTTTACCCAAGCAACTGATAATAATTTCGACCATTTCAAAGCAACAGATACTTTAATCCCTCGAGAGATATGTATATACACATGCATATATAGGTTAAGACCAGTAGGTAGCTGGCGATATCGGAGAGCTTTTATGTTCATTCCATGTTCTTACTGTTGATGCTGTTCCCAGTATCGCAATGTTTCTGATTCCATTTTCTCGTTTTTATTTCTTTTATCTTTTGTCTACTACCAGATTCCGTAATAAATACATAAATAAATAAATAATCGAGATAACAGAACCCAGTAAGACAGGAATCAATTCTTCTGAGATAAGGATTAAATTCTTAGCTATCGAAGGATTGATTCTACTTCGTATTAAAATAAATTATTTTATATGGACAATGTCCGCTTTTTCGACTTTTTGGATTGGCATACCCAATAAAAAATTTCTCTTATAATCGATTACAAATTGATTCTTGAATCATTGAAAAATATATATCATAAGTGACCCGGAATATATTTGAAATCGGTATGGAGTCGATTTTTAAATAGATTAATGTATATGGAATCGGTATGGATTGAGGTTGAATGGCTTTGACTATTTGCTTGCTTACATAATTTTCATCTAAGATTTAGATGGATTTAGATTTCCCATACTAAAAAGGAACAATTTAAATTTTTGATGAAAATCATTCAAACGATTAGTCGAAGGGTTGGCAGACTGCAAGAAATGGATACTCGATACTTTACAAAAATCTCGTGTGTCATGACAAATTCTCGTACACTAGGTTTATCGTGTAATTAATGAGAAATGGCTGCTAAATTAGGCTTGGGGCTTTTTAGTAACATTTTATTTTATGTTTTTATAATAAAAATAATGGTTATCTCTAAAAAAATTTTATTTGATAAATTTTTTAAAACAATTTTTGTATTAAAAGGATCTTAAAAGAAAAGACATCTACATATATCAATCTAGGATTATCTGGGTCCGAGCCTCTATTTGGATCGAAATTTTTATCATCAGGTCGCACTGCACTAGCAGGTATATTCTGGTGTATGACAGCGAACGTCATGTCTCTTATCATTTGGGTGGTAGGTTTAAATTCCAAGAAGCAATCTTTCGACTGTGTTTTAAGACATTAAGCTGAAAGAAGGGCTCCTTTAAGGCTGAATAAATTTGTAAGCATTCTGCTCCCCCGATTTATTTTCCACAGTTTTTATGATATTGATTTGAAACCTTCTGCAAAATATTAGAAACTCTTAAGTTCAAATGATACTGGGCTTATATTTTTGAAAAAGATTTTGAGTTTTTTTTAAAAAATCAAAAACCTCAAAAAACAGTGTTATTTTCCTCTCCCCCCGAATAACTTTTTCATGTACACACCAATTTTTATTATTTTTCGCACATAGGTTTTCCAAACATATTTGTAAATGCTGGTGGAGCGGTTTTTTCAAATTTGTTAATATTTTTCATGTTATAATTACTTTCATAACATTAAGATTGAGACTCTTGTAACTTGAATAAAATTTGCTGCTACACGATTATTTTAACACGATAATGAAGACTGAGGTGATTCTATTCTGTGGCCCAAAAACTGGATTAATCCCGAAAGTAGTTTATTTTATAAAAATCAATTTGTAAACCTCTATCGTGATAAAAATTGAATGATAAAATTGGATTTATTCATTTCAATTCTCAAAAGCTTTCCGAGTTGGCGATAGGCTCCTGTAAAAAAGGCAAAAAATTTATCTTATGTGTCTCTAAAAATGAGTATCTATCCTGTATGTAAATTATATATATATGCGGCGCGTCATAGCGCAAGAGCAGCCCGTCTACTGCTAGCTGTGTGTAACATTGTTGTTGGAGTGGATTAGGATTGCAATGAGAGAAAAGGGAGAATATTTGTTAATATTTTCGTTTATGGTTTAGTTAAAAAGAGACGAAAGATATTTATTTAGAATATAAACCAAGGGAAAATTATTTAGAATTTTTTTTCTCTTTTCACTTTTTTATTGCATATTTGGTTGAGATTGGGAATTTGTTTTGTAATCCATGCAAATACTCGGTTTTTGTCGCTCTTGATGTATTCGGCAAATAATTGAAGTTATCAATTGGGTACATTCTATATGGATATATGTATGTGCATCATTTTGAATAGTGATTAAGTGAGTACGAAGGAGTTGCCCGATTCGGCCCATTTGCGAACTCCAATACAACATGTTTGAACCATTGTGCCTATACATTACATACATAGAAGACAAGGGATGTTATATAAAGATCCCAAAGGCTGTATGGAAAGCAATAATAAAATTAGAAAAACAGTTCAATTAAATTCCGAACAAAAATAAAACAATACGCTTCGGTTTGAATATGGCAGACATGTTTCCTAGAAAAACTAAAGGAGAAAAAATGTTTGCCATGTCAATACAGCATTGATTATGTACTGCTGCTAGGTCAAGATACTTATATACAGCGAGTACTGCTTCTGCGTGTGGCACTAAATCGAAAGCTTTGGTACGAAAGCTCATGCTACTACTGCATAGTTAAATGGAAGCTCGGAATCGAGAGCTTTATTTTCTGCCATTCAGCCAGCCTTAACGGTCTTTGTTGAGAGCTTGTACCTTAATTTTGTTTTTGTTAGGTTGTTATTGATAAAAATAGATAGCTCAAATTGAAGCAGAGCTGTATATATTTGTAGTCTTCATCAGCAGTGCGGATTCGGGCAGCTTGTGCCAAAATATGTCAACTTCATTTGCTTTGGTCCAAGGAAAGAAGGCGCCACACGTCATGAAGTCAAAGTCAAAGTCAAAGTAATTTATTGAGTCAATTCACATATAATTTTCGTAACATGACTTTATGTCTCTATTTAAAGTTTTATTGCTGCCTGGCTCGCAGATTTGCCTGGCTTACATTTGCTTTTCACTTATATGAATAATGTTACACAACATTAACCTTAAATTTATCACATTGAGTAGTTAAAGCTACGATTAAGCGCTTGAGTGTTCATACACTTGCTCCAGGTGTATATACATATCGCATTGTTTTATTGACACTAAACCTATCTTAACACTACATAAACAATTATAACACGAGCTTAGGCTCTATACTGTGACAGTATCATATTAAATACAAGTTAACAATACTATTGGGCGCAGCCAAATTCAAAGTACATAAGAAAATAATACAAAACAAAACAAAACAGACTAGTAAGATAAAACTGGTAAGAATAGTAGTAAATAAACTTCTCTTTTACTTTTGGTCATGAAGTTGCTGCAATTTCTTATGGTCTGACAGCTTTTTCCTAGAACACATATTACATGAAAACAAGAGTTATTTAGTATTGTTTCGGGGTCTTGCCGATAAATACCGATAAAGTAGTTGAAACTGGTAATGCCACCAGTAATTCATCCTCAAAAGGAAAACGATGGATAGTTGTTGCAGATGCTCTCGGCACTTTTAAATGATTAGATCAGATCTTGAGTCTAAAACTATCGTTACGACAGAAAAATGAAGTTATAACAAATTGCAACCCAATATGTAGAACAAATTTATGGAAATTATGGGATTTGAACGCAATCCAAGCTACTTTTATTTGCAAAACTCATGCAATAAGACAAGGAAAAATGTGTGTAATGTGGGCCGCTATGTTCTTTTCAAGTCATACTTCATGTATATTCCGGTGGCAACGGGTTTGCTTACTTTTCTTAAATTAACTTTTACAATTTGTTTGTAGTATTTCCACAGTGTGAAAATTCTGGTTGGAAAATATTTGACGCCTAAATTCTCGGACTTTCGTGTACGAGAATACGCTTAGCCTCGTACATCATACCTGAGTAGAAATTCGCGTACATATACGAGAATTATCGTTCGTCTAGCAATGCTGATTAGTCGGGATGGCTACTCTCAATGCTTGATTTTAAAAATGCTGGTTTATTATTGAATAAAAATTACATCTACATCTACTCAGAAATAAAAATATACAAACTTCAAATAATAGAAGCCTACTTCATTCTTTCGGGCATATTTTCTGTCACGCTAGCCATTCTGTTTTATAAACATTTTGTTTTGCTTGCAGCTTGCAACGTCTTCTTTACTTCTTCTCTACATTCAATTTCTCCGAATTAGGCGCTTTTTAAAATATCTGCGGAAACAAATTAATTAATACCAAATGTCTTACCAAAGCAGCAATTATTTAAATTTTTATAAATATTATATTTTTTTTTCCCTTTTTCCTATCAAAATTAAAATCTTTTGCGAGCTCTGGTTCATCGAATTCAATTAGAAGTTGCTCTGTCTTTAGTGGAAGACCAAAATCATCGAATTTAGGTACTTTTGCAGGCATTAAGAAATCACAGAGCCGGGATGTAATCACTGATAATATGCTTAGCTTCCTTAGTAGTGTAGAGCATACCTACATGACCTACATGCCGTAACGATAAATGCACATACGGTCACCTCAATAGTAAATAATAATAAAGAAATAAAATAAAAGCAAACATTATAAACAAAAGAAATACGATCAGAGTAGCCACGCGCCACACTACCATCCATTCATGAAATATCGAAGTAAAAATGTGAAAGGCAATATGATCATCTCCGATGACTGTATGTCAGTTTTTTTTTCATTACTCTTCTAATACAAAAAGATCGCAATGCAAGCATTTAACCAATATTATGCTTGTTTATATAGGGGTCAATATGCATGCATTTGTCGATAACATTAATTTTGATCGATATGAGTAAGGTAAGCAATTTTTATAAAGTACTTTTAATATTCTTGGTGTTTCCCATGAGAAAGAAATTTTATTAAGGTTTACCCAAATAAGTACTTTTAAAATAGTATAAAATGTAGTGCTATTGAAAATAAAGATTCAAAGTTAAACCAGTAACTCTCGTGGTATTTTCATTTGCCAGATATGGAGCTCTTCAGCTCCAACATGTCTAAAACATCAGGTAATGAGCTTTTCAGCTTTTGCTAAGAGATTCATTAACACCAGACATTGAGCTTCTAGCTCTAACTTGGTGGATTTTCCGAGGATTGAGCTTCTCACGTCTAACGAAGAAAATCGCTAATATCTCTATTCTCATTAACAGAACGTCATCAGCCCGACTGTAATTCTACTGCTATAACAAGAAGTTATTTACAGTCGAATTTTTGTCTGTATGCTTTTGCCTCCATAAAAATGGAAACTGATAGGAATGAGAAAGTTTTGCAATAATTATTTGAACATAATTTAACCACGAACATACCTTTGGCACAGCAGCAGCAACTGTGTTTTTTACGAACTTCTTTTTGGTCGGAGTTAGCCATGAGGGGTGAGTAAGTGTCATCCAACGCCGTTTCAGATGTATGGAAGCAAGCTTGAGTTTCGTTATTAACTTCTACTTCAGTAACACGTGGTTCCAATATACAGGGTGTCCCACGTAACGTGTTCCCTGGGCATTTTGCTCGACAATGTGCGGAGATATCGAAAAAGTCCTTGTAATAAAATTTAGGCATCCTTAGTCAAGGTATCCTCTGGCATAGCTAAAGTACTTGAAAAAGGACTTGGAAAAGGATATATTTAAAAAATGTCCTTTTCTTCCTCATTAAGGATACATTTATATTAAATTTTTGAATTCCGGGAATAAAACTAATACGAAAGTGTTATATTGAAAATTCCAGTTTAACCCTTTATTATCGAGATATAAGGCCTCAAATTGTACACCATGTTCCTTTGCCATTTTTCTCGAAAATGCTCACAGATATCATCGAAGTGCTAGTACCAAAAGCTACCCATCATAAGCGGGCTATCTTTTGGTATGGTCAACATTTAAAAACAAAAGCCACATGAAAAAGGATATCTTCGGTTTGGTCCTTTTCGTCCTTTCTGAGGATGCATTTTGGCTACATTGAAGAATTTTCAATAGGTATACCACTATTTTTCTAATTTGATTTGCAATTATTCAATATAGCCAAAATGCATCCTCAGAAAGGACGAAAAGTACCAAACCGAAGATATCCTTTTTTCGTGTGGCTTTTGTTTTTAAATATTGCCATACCAAAAGATAGCCCGGCTTATGATGGGTAGCTTTTGGTACTTTTAGTACAAGCACTTCAATGATATCTGTGTGCATTTTCGAGAAAAATGGCAAATGCATGGGGTACAATTTGAGGCCTTATATCTCGATAATAAAGGGTTAAATTGGAATTTTTAATATAACACTTTCGTATTAGTTTTATTCGCGGAATTCAAAAAAGTAATCTAAATGTATCCTTAATGAGGACGAAAAGGTAATTTTTTTAATATATCCTTTTCCAAGTCTTTTTCCAAGGACTTTGGCTATGCCAGAGGATACCTTGACTAAAGATGCGTAACTTTTATTATTGGGACTTTTTCGATATCTCCGCACATTTTCGAGAAAAATGCCCAGGGAACACGTTACGTGGGACACCCTGTATATAGTGCTAAAATTTAGTATAATTGGAGCCCTTCCGAATTGACTTCCTCGAATTCATCTTTGTCTTGTTATAAGAACTTCAACTGGAAAGGGGGATTTTCAGATTCAAGTGGATCTTTGTCTGTATGCTTCTGCCTCCATAAAAATGGAAACTGATAGGAATGAGAAAGTTTTACATCTTCGTCTAGTTCTTGTTATAACAACTAAACCAGAATACAATTAAAACTTAAATTCTAAAAAGCCGTTAATTATTATAACCTAGATGGGTATACTAAGTTTGTCATTCCATTTGTAACGCATAGAAATAATGCTGCTAGAGCAAAATGGATTGAACACCCATGTATCATATTTAAAGTTATTTTGATTTTTTCATGTCTATCTGTCCGTTCGTCCGTCTGTAGCTGGAGAACGCGTGCACTTAGAGAGTTAAAATTTTGCACACAGGCTTTAAAAAAAAAGTAAAATTAAGTTCGAAAATGAGACAAATTGGGTAGTTCTTTGTGGGGTTTCCATACAAAAATTTCGCTTTTCACTGTATGTTTGTACACAGCCTGAGAACGCGTTAACGTAGCGATCTAAAATTTTGTACACGACGTTTTCATAAAAATAGTAAATATAATTTCCAAAACGGGCTAAATCGGGAAACCCTTTCTTGGAATTGCCATATAAAAATTTAGGTTTATTACGTTTGCTGTGAAAATGATCAGTCCTAGACGTTTTTATTGTAGGTACTGAAAAGCTCTTCAGGATATGAAATTAAATAAAATTGATTGAAATCGTTTTTACTGTCCGACGAACCGTTTTAGAAATAAATGCAAAAAACACTTCAACAATCAAACTTGCATAGCGTATCATAAGGATTGGTTTTAGAGAAATTCTAGATTTTTTACTTATTGATTCGTAGCTTATTTAAACGTACAATTTGATGGAAAAGTTAAGAATTCCTCAAGACCATCTATATGTATGAACAAATTTACATTAGTTACGAAATGAATGATTAGTTAAAGAATAATTACATGTTGTGTCCGATATTTTTACAGTGTGGCCACCAGTAGATGCCAATAAATGGACTGTCTTTTCTTAAAATACTTAGCTGTATGGGCTTTCTTCAAATGTTATACCTAATCGTTATGGTATGTGACGATATGATGATTGTTACGTAGCTGTTTTCTCTAACAAAACTTTTTTTCTTTTGTAAATATTTTTTGTCGCTAGCATCCTCTTGTCTCCATATCTTATGTTTAGAGATCGTATCCAGAGCCCAAACTGCTACGCACAATCTGCGATGTGCAGAAACCCCCTTAGTTTTCTAACGAATCTGCACGGAATGTTCTTCGATAAAGACATTACCTTCTTTGCTTCTTTGACATCATTTCCTTCTTGTTTCGATATACGTTCTCCTTTAACATTTTCTTTTAACATGCAATTTAAAATATTTTTCGTAACGCCAAGATCTAGGAGATGCATCGGTTAGGGATCTGTGATACCATTCCTCTTCTTAACGATTTCAAGATATTTTTTGCTGAATATTATTGGCAGTATAATGATATATATTAGTATATATAACTTTTATTATGTATTGTTAACCCGACTTAATTGCATTTTGAGGCACCTTTAAGGAGGTATGTCATTTTACTCCGGAAATGAATCAATGCCAATACTTATCTCCTCTGAAATCATCTTATTTTTTAGGTGTGCAATAATACCTTTTTCAATGCAACTTTTTGGAAGAACGGCTTCAGAGATGGATGGTAATTTACCCCACGATCATAGGTTCATTCGGAAGAATGGAATTTCTACTTTCAGGCCACAGCAAAACTCAGAAAATGATGTTTTTGCTTTTACGAGAAAAATGCTTCAGAGACATCGAAGCATCGATATTCTCGTTCGTGGGATAATTCATGAAATTTCTTCGAATGAGCTGAATTTCTGTTTTCCAGCCATATCAGAATCCCGAGAATGAAATTCGTTTGCTTCTTCGAGATGTTAATTCTTCTTCATAAAACTTTTAGTAGCTAAAATCAAGTTGTGAAATCTGTTCGATAGTATATATTTGCATTAATATTAATTTATAAACTTTTTTGCACAATTTAAATTGATTTTATTTTTTGTCGTTTCGGGGTTCGATGTACAATTCAATTTCCTTCTCTGGCATAAGACCGAAAAATGATTTCTTCAGCTTTAAAGGAACCTGTGTTTCCTTGCATGCCTTCAATCTGAAGTTCAGTAATATGTAGTACAATAATGCTTTTATCTCCATCAAGGCAAATCTTAAACCTGAAATAAAAGTGTTCAATTTAAGTATAATTTCAATTTAATTTTAAAACTAACCAATGCAATTTCTGGGACCTACTCCGAACGGTAAATATGTGTTCATGTTAATGCTAGCTTTATTTTCATCACTAAAACGCTCAGGATCGAACTTTTCAGGATTAGGGAAATACGTAGGATCCATATGGAAACCATAGATTGGCACCCATACCATGTCGCCCTTATCAACAGTGAATTTCAATCCATTTTCATCTTCATAAGTGTACGTCTTAACGCATTCTCTATCAGTAGCAACCGCAGGTGGCCATTTCCTCAAAGATTCGGAAATTACCATATCCAAATATTTCATTTTCTGAAGAGTTTCATATGTTAGAGGTTTGCCTCCTAAGCCCTCATTGGTTTCATCAATTGTTTGAATAAGTCTTTCTTGAATATCAGGATTAATAGCCAATTCATATGCAACGAATGTCATAACAGTAGAACTAGTATCAAAACCGCCAAGGAAAAATAGGAAACACTGCGCAACTAATTCGTTATCTTTCCAAGCATGTTTGACATCGCCATTCAAGAAATTATTATCTTGATCGATTTCTCCAATCTCGGTTTCCTGATCTTTGGCCAATTGTTGTCCATCTCTCAATTTCATTAAAAGATCTATCATATCTGGCCTAACGATTCCCTCCTTTTTCCGTATTTCCATTGTGTTTATTATCAAATCTTTGAAAGTTGTTCTCATATTGTCATCAACTACCTTTAAGCCTAGCATTCTTGTAAGCCGTGGCGATGATCTCATTACAAGAAATTTGATGCCTTGTGAAGGCTTTTGAAATTTCAGCATATCTTGTCCCATCACGTAGATTTGGTTTTTTGGATGCTTGAGGGAATCACATTCAACTCCAAAGGCACATGTTGATATTACATCATTGGTATACCTGGAACATATATCTTTCATTTTGTATGATTTCAATCCATTTTTATCGAAGTCTTCTTGAACATGTTCCACAAGTTGATTAGCGCATTTTGTTATAAATTCAAGCATTGTTCTCATTTTTCTGCCCGTAAACAATGGACTTAGGGAAGATCTCATTTCTCTCCATTGTTGTCCTTTCATTGCAAACAGTACGCTTCCAAAGAAATCATCATGAGATGCGTCCACAAAGGATTTATGATCTTGGAAATAGGGAAAATCCTTTATGGTGATTTGTTTCACCAGTTCCGGACATCTAAGGAAGTAAACTGGTGTTGTGAATTCAAAAAGTCCATAAACTCTGTAAAGATAAGAAAGGAAAAGTAATTTTGATTTTGAATTGAGTGATGGTGAAAATAATATAAAAAAATAAATAAATTTTAGAAAATTATTTCTATTGCTGATTTTGATGAATTCAGTTTTGAGTCCACAGGTTAATTTCTGTAATTCAGGTTAAATACTCTAAAATAGTGTGCTTAAATGACACCGTTCGTCGGTGGGACTATGATTAGTTACATCTTATTTACAAGAGGTTCAAAGTTTGCTGGGAAGACCCGTGGTGATTCTGATCCTTTATCGTAATTTATTGTCGAAATATACCACAAAATGAGATGTACCCCTGCATCTTTTGTGCTATTATTCAGTACAGCAAATAAGTCTGGTATGATGCAGAATAAACTGAGAATATCAATTTGAATTACCACAAATTTAACTCATTTTATTTTAAGGTGAACATGTGGGTTGCTGTAAGTAGGTGTTGCATAACCGTTTAGCATAGTTCAAAACTTTTGCAGCAATTGCTAAATTGTTCATCTTTTTTGCATTTATTCTGACGTTTATTCACTGTAAATTCATTCAAGTACGACAAAGGATCAGAATCAACAATTTGTGAACAACAAATTTATTTACCCGTTATAAAAGGAGATAGTTTATATCAATTGAATCATAAAATTAAAATATAGTTTTTGCATGTACTTAGTCTAGGTGCATTTATCAAACAATTTTAGTACTAAATTATTGTGTAACATTTTAAGGTTGGAAAGAAAATTTAATTTTAAACTTAATCTTAGTTTCTCATAAAAATTGTAATAAAAAATAAAACAAACTTGTGTTAGATCGTAACTGGGTTGTGTGTGTGGTAGAGGTTATATTGTAATTACTATAGAAAGATGAAATTAATTTCGCTTAATATATTGTCTGGTATCATAAGCTAGATAATTGACATTAAAATATCCTTTATGGTAGTAATAGGAGTTCCTAATTTTACGACACTAGGTTATGGGAGATTAGCCATATTATGTATAAAGGTAGGTGGTACTTAAAATTTGTAAATGTATCGTAAAGTTTGTTGATATGCTGGACTAGTGTGTTTTGAATAAACTCAATTTTGGCAATAAACTTAGTTGCTAGTTTGGTCTAGTCTATCTGTTTTGGCATTATGGTAAAGATTTTTATTACTTATCCATTTAAATGAGCTTGGTTTTCTTATAAAGTTAATATTTGTTCAAGAAGGAATTTATTTGGATTCTCCGGTATATAGCAAAAGCCAATAAAAATTTGTTATTTGTTATTTCATCACACAACCCATTATATTTTTGGTGACAAGTTTCAAGTCTTGGTTTTAACTCATCGACAGGTCCCAAATAGCGAAATTGAGTGACTTGAAAAACAAATGAAAAATTACTAGATTCATTCGAAACGAATCGAACCTTCAGCCCACTGCGGGCGTATACAGGTTCGATATATTTCAACTAAAAGTTACAAAAGTTTCGAAAGGTTGCGCACCTCATTTAAACGAAAAACGTACAAAACCCATACTGACACCAACACAGAAATGAAAAACCATGATTAATGCACTTTGAATAAAATTACGTTTTGTTCTTATGAGTGTAAAAAGTACTCATTTTCATATGATAAATTTATCTAGAGTTATATTGGTGTAAAATTGCATTCTTACAGCATGAAATTTCTTTTCTTGTTTGTAAATTACTTTAATAAAATTTACATATTCATCTTTACACAAACAGAAAGTAATTTCGCAGCTCAATAAAGTTTGGAAAATTCGATTCCAATGATTTCATCGTAGTAAAATTACACAATTTTTTGTGGGAATTATGGTACTAAATAATACCACTGGGCGGAAGGGAGCTGAAAATGCTGTGCGAATTCCTAAAATCGGACATAAAAAAGATTCGGTTAGATTTGTGGATGGATGTGCAGCCGTTAGCCTAATATTCACTGCGAGCTGAAAGATCTATTGTGAGTCCCCGTTCAATTTACACCTTTTCTACGTTTAGATTATTAATAAAGTACAGAATCATTCTAGAATTTAGATTTCACACTTAGTTTGGTGGAGGAAAGCATGTTCGAAATGGAGTAATCTTCACCTGACCAATGCTTCTCAATTGCAGAGCAGGTGGTCTGATGTATTTTGAGTATCCTGACAGAAGTAGCAGGATGACACCTCAGCCAAGTTTAAGTTATACCGCAAAGAGCAGTGGCCTGAGAAGAGGTCTGTGATCATTTTAAGCTGTGTTCTCCTAAGTAGTAAGAGTTCTTTCGTTTTTCCGCCAGAGGAGTCGATGAAATGTTTTGCCTGAGGAAGTCCTTGTAGCCTTTCCCAATAAAGGGATTTTTGCTTGTTATCCCAGCTATTTAGATTAGCAGTGCCATTAAATTGCTCTGGTCCGACAAAGCGAGTTTCCGCTAATCTTTTGGGTAGAGCGTCAGTAATTTCATTGCCTTTATGGCCGTTGGCATGTTCCGGTACCCATATGAGAATAATTTTGTTTCTTCTCGATAAAGTTTTAAGGGTTTGCAGATACTCTCAGACTATCCTTGACTTAATAGTGAAGGGACTTAAGCTTTTGAGAATGCCAGTTTTGTCTGTCTCCCAATATCACGTCGAATGGTTTTACAAAATCAATCTTGGGAGATTGCTTGCTTTTTTTCCTGCAAATGCAGAGATGCAAGGTTTAATATGGCTTCCATGGCTGCTGTAGGATAGGTACTCAACTCATGACACCAGATATTCCAAGACAGACAAGCCACTGGATTTTGAAGAAGTGTCTCGGTTCTGTTTTGATTAGTTTTGGCCACCATAAGAGGGCTGCAGAGGTGACATGGGTCTAATAAGCGTGGTGTACATCAAATACTTTATTCTTGGATTCAGGCCCCATGTTCCGTAAATAAAGCGACGGCACATATAGAGAGATGCTACCGCTCTTTCCCCCACTCTGGAGAGATGAAAATTTCAGGTAAATAGCCTTTAGCTGTGGTGATCGTGACTGAACAGTTATCTAGAGTTATGGTTATCTTCCTTCTTCTAAGCATGGAATCTATCCAATTAACCGTGGAGGAGGGCTCAAACCCCTTATTCTCAGTGGCTAATTTAATTGCATCGAAGGAGGTGTTCCTCTTTCTATGTCTGCAAATGCGCATAAAGTTACCTCTTTTGCTTTAAGAGCTTTGTCGAGGACTTTGACTAGTGTGTAAATAGTAGGCTCAGTAGATTTCCCACCTTGCAAACTGTTTGGAATGAAGTGGTGATTTAATCAAAATTTTGTTTTGAATGTATAGGAATAGGATTTTTCCATGGACTTAATTAGAAATAAGGAGAGGCTGATGGGTTGCAACGGTTTGGCAAGAGAACACCACGGGGACGTCTTTTCAACATTAATGAATGTACCCAGAGTGCAACTGGCTCGACAATATTTTTGTATTAGAAGCAGTATTTCTTCAATACCCTACTCGAGTAAGGCCTCCAGCAGATTTAAGGGGTTTAAATGTGCCAATGGCACATCTTACCTTGTTGGGAGTAAAGAATCTTTCCGCAAGGCTCTTATTCGAGACCCTGTAATTGTCTACCTCAATTGCGAGTGGTGCTATCATTCCTTGATCGGAAATGAGATAGTAGGGAAAATGAGCTTCTAATAAGAGTGTGACTGTTTCCTCATAACTCTCGGTGCAGCTTCCATTTTCTTTTTGAAGTAAACCTATACCATTCAATTAATCCTTCGAAAGAACCTTATGAAGCCTGCTAGGTGCGGGAAAGCGATCTATGTCGTCGCAAAAGGTCCGCCAAGTTCTTCTTTTGGATTTTCTAAATTCTTTATTATATTCTGTTAGAGCCTTTTGTACTCTCCCCAGATGGCAGAGAGCTTAGCTCTATTGAAAAGTTTTCTAACTTAATTTCTTTTCAAACTCAGTTCCCTATTCCACCAACATACCTGCCGATATAGGATCCTTTGCTTCATAGGGCAACTGTGTTCGAACGAAGTCAGTACAGCTATATATCGCTGCGTAGTGACTGAGTCTAGCTCCTCCGTTGTAATACAACATAAATAGTGAATAAAGAATTTATTTTCTCCCTCCATATTTAGAAGCAAACGAAACTTTTATTTATTACACCCACAAATTAAATTCCCACACACTTTCGGATAAAAAAAAAACACAATTTCCGTAGAAGCTCTCCTAAAAAAGACATTTTCGGTCTCAATTAATGAAATTGTCTGTTAGTCATATGTTAGCTATCAGTTTTATTTTAACTCATAACACAGAAGCTGTGGAGCTAAATAGCAATGCTAATTGTTCTGTATTGCGTAGTAAGAAGACCAAAAATTGAAATTGATGTGGATGCTATTTTCACGAATTTTATTTGCTCGTGCCGCTGATGAACAAATTGTTGGTTGACCTTCACGCTAAAAGAGAGCATACGCTTGTTTCAATTATTATAAGACGCAAACGTGTATTGCTTGCGTCCGGCATCGTTCTTTTTTCTTCTTACAGTTGCTTGTGTTGAGAATTGTGGACAAAATTATTATGAACAACAGCGCTTATCTTCAACATTCAAAAATTATTACAGTAGATAATTTTTTTTTTATTAAATCATCGGCTAATTAAGTCAGCAAAATGAGTAAGAACTTTACACAGGAAGACTTAAAAGAAATGCAATTGCGATCTACCCTCAAGTATATGTGTATACACAGATTTTGTTTTTTGTTTGGTATGTAAGTGCCCACTTCTATTCTGAATTTATATAACTAACTACAAAACAAAATAGTTTTCGCTTAAGACCTTTGATTCTTTTTAAAAGAAATGGTGGAAATAAGCATACATATCTGGATTTGTTCATGAGATTTTTTTGATCTGATTGGTTGTTTGGTTTTCGGTACAAAAATTTTTTTTCTCTCGAGTTTTATCGATAAAGTGACTTCAAAGTACCTCCTCCCTTTTTTTAGAATAGCTAAGTTTGGCCTTTATCTAAAACGAAAAAAAAAATCTTGGGCCATTACTACGATGTTTCCGTCAATTACGTAAGTGTTATCCCCATATCTGGCACCGTTTTGTATTAAACATTTATTTCAAACTCCTCCTGCAATTAATCGAAACTGGATTGAAGTATGTATATTCCTAAATATACAGACAAGATCATTTTTGAAAGTATACAACATCTATAGAAATGGATCTAAATAAATTGCAGAAACTGAAAACATACTTTTCTTACAATGGACAATGGGGAAAGTCCTGACTGATGTGGAGCAATCTATCGAAATATTGGAAGAACTCAGGATGACTTTAAAAATGGGCGCTCCTGTATAATTCAGATCAATTTAAGAGCTTGCAAAATTATTATATAGCAAGATGCTGAACACTTATTCTTATGTATGATGATGCAACGGGAAAAGTAAATATGATCATAAAACACAAAACACTATAGTGATTATTGTATGAAAGGCACTATGAAAAGTCACTATCTCAAGTAGTTGGAAGTTGATAAAAGTTCTTACCATGCTTTTATATAGTAGAATGCGAATATAATCGCAGGTGATGTTTTACATAATATAATAAAATTATAATCTAAATAAGTAGGTACTTAAGCACTTTAATCTACATATTTGCGTTATTATCTAACCAAAATAGATTTTTATTCACTTTAACAAGGTCACAGTGACAATTTATTTTATAATCCAATTAACTTTCAATATTCAAACTCACTTTTCATTTGGAAACATATCATAGGCGCTTAGAATTCTGTCAACGAGACCTCTCCCTGAAAAAATATATTGACTATTTCCGATTAAAGGAAGGGGCTTGGCGAATTTTAGTCCTTGTTTTTTGAACACATCATGATTACTAGTGACCCATTTTAAAAACAAATAAACAAGTAAGCCAATCGCAGTTAAAATTAATATTAAGTTAATCATTTTCACGAACCGAGGATACTTCTTTACCCAACATTTATCACTGAAGTCTCGCGTAGTACTGGTCTGGTCAAAACAGGCCGATCGCACTTTATTGTAAGCTCTACTGGCGCCGTAATTACATTGAGCATTCCAGCAACTAAATCACAAATAGCTCACATACATACATGTTTAAAAAAAAAACATCATTTGGAAAAAAGCAGCGGCCAATGAGGGGCTCTGATCTGCGGTCTTTACCCACTTTACTTTGATATAATTTCGTATATTTGGCAAATATTGAGCGATAAAATTTCGAGATGCGATGCACTGGCTCTTGCGAATTTCTTAGAATTTGTAATCGAAAGAAAGAACAGCTCCCTTGCAATCTTTCAGACTTTCTTCGTTTTTATCATTAAAATATTCCGGTTTGAATGTATCTTAACAGATTGTAAAATTGTGAAATCATTTTTGACTATAGCCAGGAAAGTATTTTCGAAGAATTTAAGAAAACTAAAATTTCTTTTCATATGTATTAGAAATCCGGTGAAGAAAGTAAGTGAATAAATCGATTAAAATTTTAATTTTTTGAATTTATTGGCATTTTGTCACTTCCAATACAATTGATTGAGGGAAATATTCCGATGGCAATTGTTTAATTATTTCGTGTGGGTTTTGTTCAAGTTTGGTGCGACATTCACACAAAATTTTAAAAGTTACTTTTAACTGATGAATCTCCAACTGTAATATGTAATGCGGTTTCAACTCACCTACATTTTTATTTATATACGTAATTATCCTTTACGTGTAGTGGGGTGCTAAGGAACCCATAAAATATTTCTTTGTGTGCAACTGACCACTTCCGTGCACTCATTCGGTCACCGCTACTAGTTTAAAAGAAATTATCATTTTCCGTTTTATTAAAACTTTCAGCTGTTAGTTGAAATAAAGCAAAAACAAAACAAATTTGATTTGTCGAGTATTATACAATTAATATGATGGAATTTATACTTCCGATACAAGGCCTTTCCCAATTAAATATTATAGGAATAATACCGATGAAAAAATACAAGATGAAAAGGACTTCGATGGATTACAAATCGCTTTCCAATAACTCAGAAAATACAGCAAATGTCCAAGTACGAGTCATTTCAAAGGAATTCTGTTACCGAAGGAGGAAAAACGAAATTAAGATATGTCTTCGTTTTGTTACTTTTCTGTATCTTATTACTATTTACAATAAATACAGTCTCACGAACATTAAAGACATGTTTTCTTATTTGAAATACCCACTTGATTATTTTTTTCCTTATTTTTCCCGGCATTTATGATTTATTTTAGAATTGTTAAAAATAAAAGTTCTTAAAATTCTTCTATTCTCTAATTTTTACCTGCCAATACGTTACCTTCTATTGTTGGAACTTTCAGAATATATTATTTTCTATGCAAAGGTCTTCTTCAAGTAGGCAGTCGATCGTTTCTTTCTTAATTGTTTGACGATAATCTTCAATATACTATCGATCCTCTGTGATATACATGGTCCAAGTGTAAACCGCAATCATTCCTATAAAATTTGTTGCAAGACCCCAAAAAATATCATTTATTTTCCAATCGGTTTTTGCTTGAAACCTGCGTTATATACAAATTTGTCATAGTCCCAAAAACAATTCTTACCGAAATATAATAAAAAACAGGAAAGGTATAATTTTAAAACTTTTAGTAGAAAAACAACGTTTCATATATGGTTGAAATTAGTACAATTGCTCCATAAGTTTTTAACACACCAGCAGTGTCCTATTTTCAATACACACAGAAATTACAATAATACAATAATTGTAATCTTCATTATCACTTTAACATTTAATTAGAATTACAAAGGAAATTTAAAAAATGCTTAACCTAATTAATTTACTAGTTGTTAACGTTTTTTTAATTACGAGGCTCCAAATACAATTTAATTTCTTTATTGGGCACAAGGCCCATAATAGACTTCTTTAACTTCAACGGGACATCAGTTTCCTCGCATACTTTTATCCTGAATTTTAATAATAAATAGAAGAATGAAGTCTTCATCTCCATCAAAGCAAATCTTAAACCTGTGAGGAAATAAATTTTCAAAATCACAATAGCATTAGAAAATAAACTTAAAACTTACCAATACAACTTCTTGGACCAATACCAAACGACAAATGAGTAGCTAAATCTTTATTGACGATATTTTCAGGACTAAAACGTTCTGGATAGAATTTTTCAGGATTAGGAAAATATTTTGGATCCATATGGAGAGCATATATAGGCACCAAAATCATACTTCCTTTCTCTATGGTAAACTTTAATCCATCACTATCTTCGTAAGAATAATTTTTAACGCATACTCTATCCGTTCCAACGGATTGGGGCCATTTTCTTAGAACTTCTGAAATTACCATATCCATGTATTTCATCTTCTGAAGAGCTTCATATGTTAAAGAGCCACCCATTAGATTTTCACTTGTCTTCTGTACTTCTTCAAATAATTTTTCCTGTACATCAAAATTAACAGCTAGCTCGTAAGCAGTAAATGTCATAATGGTGGAAGTATTATCATATCCTGCCAAAAAGAATACAAAACATTGTGCCAGCAAATCAGTATCGGTCCAATTAGGTCTCACATCATCATCGCGTGGTAAGTTGCTTTCTTCTCCTTCAATTTCATCCTTTTCATCATCCTCTAGCTTAGTCTGTTGACCGTCTTTCACCTTCATTAATAATTGCAACATATCTGGTCTAACGATTCCCTCCCTTTTCCGCACTTCCATTGTGTTCAAAATCATTTCCCCAAACTTTTTCTCGACCTTTCTATCCAGCATTTTCAATCCTAATATTTTCGCTATTTTCGGACAATATCGCATCAATAAAAATTGATGAATCTTAAGATTTTTCTGAAACTGTATTAACTCCTGGCCAATCTTAAATATTTCATTATTTGGATTCTTTAGAGAATCGCACTCAACACCAAATGCACACGTTGCAATAACATCGTTAGTGTACCTAGACAGAATTTCTTTAACACGCAGAGGCTTTAATCCGTTCTGTTCATAATCTTCTTGAAGATAATCCACCAATTGTTCGGTGCACTTGACAATGAATTGCAGCATCATTCGCATTTTGTTACCGGTAAAAAGGGGAGTTAAAGTTGCTCTCATATCTCGCCACTGCTTTCCTTCCATTGAAAATAAAATTTTTCCCAAATATTCATCAATAGATGGATCTATGAGTGCAATACGATCTTGGAAGTATGGAAAATCTGTGATAGTTATTTGTTTCACTATATCTGGACTTCTAAGGAAGTAGACTGGTGTAGTCAATTCGAAAAATCCAATTATCCTGCAATGAAAAATTATGTTATTTATTTATTCATACGGCAATAAAATTTCATAATATCCAAGAAACAAATTAACGCGGAATAAAATCAACCGCTATCATTATAACTATGTCATTGAAATAAATTGCAGCATTTCAATTTATCTACAATTTATCCTACATTTCGTATAGCTGGAAATGAGTGCAACAATGGTTCTGGTGTTGTCCATGAATGAGTCAAGGTTTCTTGGATAGATTATGCACTGCTCTAAAATTTATTCTTGTAAATAAAGTATCCATGTCAATCCTGGAGAAAGGTTAGGATGGAGGGCGTGAAATTTGAAAATTATAAAAACTCAGAAAACGCGATGTCCATGGCAGAAATGGTTACGTTATATTTGGACGACCGGAAAGTGATTGGAAACCGATTTTCTTTCCATTCAGTCAACCGTAGCGGTTTTGACATTAAAAAGTTTTCAGATAATAATATGTATAAAATATAAATAATGAGTGAATGTTAGCAGTTGCCATTTCATAATATAATTTTTTTTTCTTTCATTATAGAAATGTTGCATTCGAAATTTCACGTTCCAAGGGTTTTGGATTTTAAGGCTACCTTGACACGTTTCTGTGCTTGTCTTTTTACCTAGTTTCCATTCCACTATTTCATATTACTCCTGTTACCCTACCGATCAAATTCTGTCATCAAAAGCACCACAACTCTGCACTTCAGGGAATAGGAGAAATATTTACGGGGTTTTAAAATTTATAAAGGTTTCACTATGTGTAGAGGTGTTAGCCCAAGGGACATCTATGACAACAAACAAACAAATTTCCCAAATATTGTGCGATGAGCGATAGATAACAGCTCCATCGAGGATAGTTACTGCAGGCTTATCAGCACACAAAAAGAGATTCAAGATTCTGAAGTAAAGCTTCGGATAGCATAGAATAACTGGAGGACAGGTTATATCGATGGAAGACCTATTCGAAATGCAGTGAATAAGGAAAAACTGAAAATAAGTTAAAATATAGCGCGTAATAGTTGGACCGTTGTCTGTCAGTAACGGAGTACTTTAGGCACAGAATATTTCATACAGTAGGTCGACTTTAAAAAATCTACAAAGAAAAAGAGATTTCAAAATTGAAAACAACAAAAACCGCGAAATTTCTCCCATAAAGAGGACGGCCTAAGCTTTAAAATGTTCTTTTTTACACTCTGTACCTAAAATGCAATTTTTTCTATATTGTTTGGCCATTTTCTGAAGCATGTCCAAGTACAAACACAATAACAGTCGCCGCTCAAATCGTTAGAAGAGAAGGTCAGTTCTTAACTTGCACACGACATAACTGATGTGGCATGACCGAGTTTAAACGGGTCAGAATAAGCAGGTAGCGCCTCTACCGCACGAAAATCTTGTTTGCGTGCAGGAATGAACCATCATCCTACCTACAAGTTTCGTGGGGCAGGGGCACCATTTTGATCTATTTAAACTGGGTTTATGCATATATAAAGCGGTCCAGCACTGCAGCAACTCAAGTTCATATACCAAATGGCCTGGTATAAAGTTTAACAAGGTTCGTTGACTTCCAAAACTGTCATCGGTAAACACTTTGGAAATTCATTTGTCAAAATTAACTACAAAGTGATGGGCCAAACAAGGTTTAGACCCCTATTCCCAGTATTTTCCATTTTCATGTTGTCTCTACTTACGGCTTCCGTATATTGTTTATATCGACTTTCTTGGTAGTAGAGCTCTCATGTATTTCGTGGCATCCGTAAGTTGTTTATAACTTATCGGCCCTGGATTGTAGCCTTCACATTAAATTTCCTACCCCATTTCTTTTTTCGTCTTGGCTCTATGGCTCTATCATACGTTATGCCTTTAAACACAGTTGCGATGAACGGGGCCGGATTCTATAACACGGATAATTGTGGAATTTGGGAGATGAGAGTTGATTTGACAGTAAATTCTTCACTTGGAATTCTGTAACTTGGCGAATTTGTTTTGAGAAATACCAAATTCTCTACTCCTCTTGTTAAAATTCTCCGATGTTTTGCAAGTGGAAAAGTAAGAAGAAGAACCGCAAATTAGAATATTGTCTATTTTTGTTGTAGTTTGAGAAGGTAGGTAAAATTATCCGGTAACCGGTGGGAATTGCAATCTCTCTTTTCGCATTTCTCTCGTTTTCCTTAATTCTCCAAACATATTAATGAATTAGGGGATATTGGATTGGAGAATTAGGAATTTTTAATCGGAGAAAACGAATATTCTCATTTCCCAAATTCTCCATGGTAGAGAATCCGGCCCCAGGGTCCTATAAGATAAAGCAACAATTGCTTGTGAAACAAGTGTATTTCCACAAGTACAAACAACTTCTATATCATAAAACAATAAGGCAACATGATGATATAATAAGTAAATTTATTAAATATCGCGAAGGGAAATTTGGTAACTTGTTTCATTCTGTAACTGTAATCAACAAGTGGGAAAAATATTAATTGAAACTTTATATTAATCTGTAAATTTCTATCAGTCATTTCGGACTTGTTAGCTGCTATTAATGAAGTAAATTTTAATAATCAATTCCGTTTGCATTTGAAAAATTTGGGCCGCAAATGAGTCTATCCTCATAAATATTCATACTCCATGAAACAATGAGACATGTATCCTTTGACGGACAAAAACTAATGCAGTCATAAAAACAGTTTTCTCTAGAAACGTTTTATGGAGCAATTGTGTTTAAGGCTTTATTCGTACTGGTCACATTATATATAGAAGCAACGCCTGTCCTTCAGATTTAATTGAATTTTTAGTGTTATAAATTGTCCTGTAGTTATAACACAATAGACCTTCTGAGAAATAATTTTTTATTTTTATAAATTTTACAGTGAACGTTTTTATTAGTCTGAATACCAAAATAACAATGAATCAATTTTGAGAGTGCAGCTCTTTATATAGAGCGTGCCTGGAAGGTATTGCATAATCATACTGTTGGAGTTAGGGGATTTATGGAAAAATAGTGTGGTCCTGTATAAAAATGGTACTGAAAAAAGCGTGCTACAAATTTCAGTTGGGGAGACCGGGGACAAAAGTAAGATGCCCTTTTTTAACGCATACGAACATATTGAGAAGTTTTGCTCTACATTTCAGATGCGTACCCCTCCGGTGATTTCTCACATCGGTTAGTTTCGGCCGAAGATTCATATTAGTTACATGTCGCAGAGCTGAATTTGTATATTTGTGCTACTCATGTAATTTTTTCTAATTTTGTATTCCTTTAGATATCCATAATTAATGTGTATCGACTGGGGTTATTTGCCTGTGCATTCCTGAATAGTGGTTATGTAACTCTCTATATTTTATGTCGATGTTTCTTGTGTTGTTTTTAGGTAATAATATATTTATAATAAAAACTATCACCGGGGACAAAAGTAACACGACAGCCTGGGGGTGTTAAGAATATAAGTAAGACTAGTATTTTTTACAATTAGGTACATATATTTGAATATTAGTCATTATAACAATGAAAAATATACAAAGCTGATATTATATTTGCATTATATTTCGTTGCTTTAACTTTGAATTATGTTTTGTTAGTTTAACAATAATAATGGATATTTAATTTATTTTTGTAAAGAGGCGAATATTATTATTTTTTTGTTATATATGAGTGGTGCAAAACTAATGACCCTACTTGGTTCAGCTACAACTTCTTTTTTAAATTAGAAAACTAGAATTAGTTTTTTATATATGTATATTTGTGCCGCATTAGGATTTGAAGATGATGTCTCTTAAATGGTGACCTCCAGAGTTGATGCACAAACGTTGCCGGACGGCGGGGAAATCGTTGACGACGTTTACGTCGTGTTTTTTTATCACTGATGAATTATTCCGTAAAAACATTGACACGATTATTCCACGTTCTTGGAGAGTATAACGGTCCATGTTTATTTTTAGTAATTTTACAATTGTTTACTACACAATTTTCAATACCAGAATGACAGGAGATGTCATATAAAAAAAATATAAGTAATTTCTATAGTGCCACTACTTTTGCGCCACCAAGTGTAAAATTAGTTGATTCTTGTTGTTATTAAAATTAGTTTTCACTTAGATTCCAAGTAAACAGTGGTACATGTTATATTCGATTCGACCTTGACCCCAGGAAGACAGTAACAATTGACGTGCATCCGAAAAACCGTTATAGTTCTTCAACAGCTTTATTTCGAAAACTAATAACTAGCTTCATTTATAGCGGATTGAACCAACTTTGTGAATATATTATTTATTTAATTGCATCTTTATTACGTAGGTACTTGACAACTGAACCAAATGTAAAAAATTCAACTTTGTCCCCGGTTTACTCTACCAACACATTTAAAAAATGAATTAAAGACGTGAACAATTTTATAGAATAAGGTAAATGTAAGCATTGAATAAAAATCTTATTGAACAAAAACCAGCAGCGTTATAAATTCATTAAGATCTTAGGACTACTATTTGGACTACCTTACAAAACAAGCGACAATCCCCCATTATGACAATATCATAATATGTATCTATGTAGATATCGGAGAGCATTTCAACCAGGTTATCCGAACAAGTGATATATGACACCCATGATGGGACTCACATAAGACCAGGAGTAGTCTCTAGAAACAAATACTCTACACATATCAAAATCAAAATCACCTTTATATTAACAGATCAAAAACAAAAATTTTTCTTACTTCTCATTTGGAAACTTTCTGTAAGTGCTCAATACTCTGTCAGCAATTCCAATACCCTTGAATGTATCCCCACTGCTGCCTAGAAAAGGAAGTGGCTTCAAGTATTTCAATCCTTGTCTTTCGAATAAGTCATAATTTCTGGTAGACCACTTCAAAAACAAGTAAACAATAAAAACGATCGCAATTCCCGGAATTATTAAGTTTAACATTTTTGCATTTCCGCGATTTTACATAAATTCACGCATTGAAGCTCTGCTCCACGCCACTTTGTTTTCAGAACTGTTTTTTTCATTAATGAAACGCAAAATGAATAGAAATTTAATATAAATTTAAAGTAGGAATTGTACCCTTGTCTGTATATACAAATATGCATTGACTTATGATGTAATAGTGGACTAGCACCAACAAACAAAGAACAGATGGAGAATAGCCTAACACAAATTTACTAGTAATTTTATTAGTCAGTAACTATGTAAAGCAACGTTTTATCACAAACTTTAGCTGGCTATGAGTAATTAATTGGCAAAATTTGGGGTATAATTTTGTTAGGCGATTCTCCATCTGTTACTTTTTGTTTGTGTTGGTAATAGTGATCTATCGTATCTTTTGAGTGAAGCGTAGCCATTCAAAGCTTTCTATTAGCTTTCACGGTTTCCTGAGCGAAACTGCACAGAGTTAGTTAGCTGGAATAGAAGAATCGCTTTTAAAGTGCTTAGATAAATTTAGATCTGATGTGGGAAAAGCGCTCATTCACCAATGACCAGAGTGGAAGCAATAATTTGATTGAAAAACGACCTAGACTAGTAAATATCTAGGGTGTAGTGAAAACTATTGGATCACATAATTTTATGACTTATTGGATGGAAACAAGATTTTCGTGGTTTATTCTCATTAGTTTGATTAATTTTGGCGTAATGGAATTGGTAGTGCTTTTCTTTTACTGAGATTTTAACCAGCTCTATGAAGTACACAAAGCGAGCAGAATTGCATTTATTTTTCGCTTATAAAACTTTTACTCTTTATAATTTAAGATAATAAAACTGGAACCTTTAACGTACAAATTCATAGGCGATGTGGTGGCCTGAAAATAAGAATTTAAATAAAATATCGCCACATAATTCTAATAAATTACATTTTGTACCCTAGATGATGAAATGTGTTAGTGATTCTGTTTGTAACGCACAGAAATATTGATGGTAGACCAGAATGGATTGGACAGGATATCCATGCATAATATCAAAAGTCTTATAGCATAACTTCCGAATTTGCATAACTCGACAGCGATAACGAGGATGACACCTCTTCTAAACGCCCTTCGGAAATCTAATTCTTGGCCCGACAGATGGTACATAGGCAAAATTAAATATTTTTAATATTTCCTATCTAACCTATTGACGGGAACCTTGGAACCTTGGAATTTCTTCTGCGTTCTAATGAATATATTGTCTATGTTAAAACACTTTTTTAGTAACTACCCTAAATAATTAATTTAAAAACATTTATTTCGATGAACTCACTTTTTTATATGTTGTTTACAGCTCTCTTTCAGTTGGTACTTGGTGCGTAGACCGAAAGACATATATAAGATATATATAACGCTGAAATTTTGTACATGGCGTTTTCATAAAAATAGTAAATGCAATTTAAAAAAATGCACTAAAACTGTGAAAATGATGGCTTAAAAACGGTAAAGTCGGCAGTTTTTATTACTAAGAGATAGTTTTCTACAAGGACTTCTAAAAATATTTAGCTTAGTATACTATTGTCAGGGAAGTCATACCCAACGACGACGGTCTGCTTTGGTAGTATGTAAGCACTTGACATTTAAAAATGGGGGGACGTGAAATTTTGAATGCAACATTTTTATAATGAAAGAAACAAATTGGATTGTGAAATGGCAACTGCTAACATTCCCTCATTATTTATATTTTGTACAAAATTCTTGTACTTTATCTGAACAGTTTTGAATGTCAAGACTGCTTCGATTGATCGATTTGGACGAAAATTGATTTTCAATCACTTTCCGATCGTCCAAATGTAATATAATGTAGGACATCGCGAATTTGAATTATTATAATTTTCAAATCTGACCCCCTTCAACCTACCATCTTCCACGTTTTTTTTTGTTTTTCAAATGCGTTTATTTTATTTTTTATTTTTTTAATGCTAGCAATAAACCAATAGCTTAACTAAAGTAGGAAAAACTAAACTTACGGTCTATTTACATAGTTCTACGCTTGCCACTTATTACATTGACATTCTAGTCTACCGTATAAATATTAACTTGAAAGAAAACATGGGTGTAAAAACTTACTATTTTATCTTCAAAAGCTGAAACTAGGTAGATTATATTCAATTATTAATATTACATAATAACTCTTAATAAAAAAACAAAGTATACCATGATACAAAGATTAACAACGTATGGCCGGATCCGGAAAATCTGTCAATTGGTTGCTTGCCTCCTTTGGCGACAATTGTCAGAAATTTGTTCGTCTCAAACACAGTGAATTTTTTTTTCTATTTGTAAATTTCTTTGCTTTCCCACTAGCACATAATTACTTTTCCCGAAGTGATTTAAACGAAGAAACTAATATTTTGTGAAATATTTTAATATAGGTATTCAAAACGTATTTCAGTCAATAAAATACGGAAAACTCAAAACAAATTTGCTAGAAATGACTTTAGTCACCTCATGACGTAGCAACACAAAAAATGGTATATAACCGGTAGGCCAAGAGAGTCTTGCATTATTCCTTTTTGATTCAGGCAGATGAACGCTTCCGGGGGGACAAATGCAGATTCGATAGATCTTGCATGGTATTCAAGCTGTGGGCATGTAGGGCCTCGCATAAGAGAGTTGTCAATCATAGCAGCTCTTGCGAAATGATATCTTATTTCCTTAATTATAAAATTGTCTACTCGGATTATGTTAGCAGCATTATAAATTTTATTTTTCGAGATGTAATGCACACCCTTATGAAGTCTCTCGATGTAACTGGGGCTGATGTTAAACCATATTGGACAGGCATTACATACTATTGGCCTTAGACATTAGTGCTTGTTATGAAATCATTTTTACTTTGACGTTTAAATGCTTTGAAAAGAATAATCGAATAATCTCCGCCTTTAGTTGAATGCTGCTTTTCTTTTAGCTATTTGGTTCTTGACATGTTGATTATAATATAAAAACTGCTCCAATAGAACTCCCAAATATTTAACTCCTATTTTTTGCTGTATCAGTGGTCCATTATCGTTTTACATAATTGTTAGTTGCTTCCATTTCTTTTTGATGTTTCTAATTGCTTTGCTAAAAGGAATCCTAAATAATATGGTTTTGCACTTGTTTACAATGATTTTTAGTTTCCAATCACAACAGTATTTCAGTATTTAATTAAAGTCATTTTTAAGGAGCTGCTCTATTTGTTCTATTTTATTTCCTGCTATGTAAATAATGAGATCGTCAGCATATGAAATACCAATACTGAGAGACTTAATTGGATCGTTAGTGTAAATATTATACAAAATTGGCGAGTTTACTGTGCCTTGTTGTGAACCATTCCAAACTTTAAATATCAGGGTAGATTTTAAGCTGCTTCCATATGTCACAATAAAATTTTTGTTAGTTATCATGTTGTAAATTATTCTTATAAGCGGTTGTGATACTCGCAATTGTATAAGTTTTTATATTAATTCATCTATCCACACTGTGTCAAAAGCTTTTTAAAAATCTATTAAGCATGCCCCTGTACAGAGGTTCCTGTTCAGCTTCCATTGTACATCTGAAGTCAGTTTGTTAATAGCGTGCACTATCGAGTGTTTATGTTTAAACCCGAATTGATTCTCTGGGATAACATTTTTTTTTTTGCAAAATTTTGTCAAACTAGAATATTGATGATTACTTCAAATAACTTGCTTATATTCGGCAAGAGGCTTATGGATCGTAAGTCTGCTGGATTACCTTTCTTTGGTATAGGATAGGTAAATGTTGTGTTCCATCTTTTCGGGAAATAAGTATTATTTAGCGCTTTGTGAAATAAAGTGGCGTATTGCTTTATCATTATTTCCGGGAGACGTTTTATTGCTTTGTTTGGGATATCAATTCCAGCTGATTTTTAATATTTAATTTATTAAAAATTTCAGCAAGTCCTTGAAATGTTACGAAATAATCATCTTTTTGATCTAATGTCAACTGATTTGCTTTTTTAATGTCTCTAAAAACTGTAATTGTTTCAGTCCTATCCTCTATCTCGAGCGCGTCTACTTTAAAATTGTTAGCTGTGAATATTATTTCATGCTCTAAAGGTAAGTTTCTATCAGGTGTATCATTAATTGAGTATATGTGTTCAAACACTTTTCCAGTAATAATTAATTTATCATCTTCATTTTGAATTATATAATTATTTTCTTCATCTATTTGCAATACATTGTTATCAATTTGTACTTCCTGGATTAAATTTAATTGGGTTCTTCTACGATTGGACACATTGATATGGATACTTCATTTACAAGAACAATTTTTAGAGCCGGTTTGTACCTAATCTTTCCCAAAAACCTTTGATTAATCCATGGACAACACCAGGCCCATTATTGCGCTCATCTCTAGCTATAAGAAATTTAGAAATTTGGAGTATACCCAAAGCAGAAAAAAGAGCCATGCTCTAGTCAAATCGTTCCGATCCATCAGCCTCAGCTCGTTTGTACTTAAGTCAAAAACCCAGCGAGATGTATGGCTTGGAATATCTGGTACCATGGCTAGCTATTCTACAACAGCCATGGAGTGACGTTCTACCTTTGCATTTGCGGGTGAAAATGGAAATGATTTCCGATGCTATCAGATTGCAAAAGGAGAAACAGTTTAAACCAGGTGATCTGGTTGGTAATTTAAGTATCTAAAATCAGATATGTTTCGAGCAAACGACGACAATATCTGATGTAATCACACCCAAGGTAGATTTTGTAAGACCATTCGATGTGGTTTTGGGAGACTGACAACAATGGACTCAGATGCCATATCTCAAAGGCCCTGGGCTCTAACCCTATATACCGTATTCCAAACTGAGGTATTAGCCTATAGAAGAATGCGCCAATACCTGTATTAAATCAGCTATAAATGGCTCAACTATCAATATCCTCTCGGATGGGAGTATCCCATTTTGTCTAAATCTATGTATTTCCTAAGCAGAAATGTGCCCTAAAGGTGATCGTTCAGAAGTAGGTATGCTTTCCCAAAGTTTGTTTTCCAAAACTAGTCATTTTCCAGAAGAATAATTGCGAAATAAAAATCTTTACCAAATGTACATTTCCCAAAGCATCGAAAAATATCATAATTAAATATACCGTACGGTCTGAAATGTAACGAATGACAATTATTTAATAGGTACAAAGAATCATACATATATTGAATATAATTAATCCAATGCAATTAATCAATTGTGATAAAAAAAATATCATACAAAACATTCTCGGTATTTCCTGATGATCCATAAAATTTAATTACTTAATCGAAGCTATTGCAAAAACATCTAATCGCGCTAGTAATCATACTCTTGATTATTTGATTAGGCCCTCCGATACACAGATGTCAACATCTTTGTAGATAACCAAAACATGGAGGAAGTGGATAGCTTCTGCTATCACTATTACATAATTACGGAATTAGACAAAAGATAAAAGAAATAAAAAAGAGAAAATGGAATCGGATTAACACTTACATTTCGTTGCAAAAACTTCAAGCTTAAAACACTGACCCTAGATTGGAGACCGCCAGAAACATTACCAAACTGGGAAACACAGAATCACTGAAGCAGCATCAATGAACAGAAAACTAACGCTCTCCGATACCGCGAACTACTGGTTTTATCCTATAGTATATGTATGTGTACATCTCTTGCGGGATCAATGTATCTGTTGCTTTGCAATGGCCATTAAGTTGCTGGGGTAAAATGTAAAATTTTGAATTCGCGAAGAAACAAAACAGACGATTTTAGAAAATTAACAGAAGAACAGATTTTGTGCGAAAGTTTGTGTTTTGGTCAGAAACTCCAGTTTTTCTATAATTCTCAAGCCCAAGTATTCCAGTCTCGGGAAATTTAGCAACCTAATTATTTTATCAAAAGTAAATAAAGATTGCGTGTAAAGACCATCCATCCGTGGTGCCGTCATTTCCAGTCAATTTTTTTTTATTTAGCTTGAGCCTATACGTGTTTAAATCCCACACTACTATTACGACGACACACAATGAATTATTAAATTAACCGTGAAGTAAATTCTCTACTCCAGTACACCGTGAAACTTCAGTGAAAAATATTGCCAAAAATATTAGCGGGACGCGAAAATGATAAATTTATTATTAACTTTAATTGTGATTGCTTTGCTCTTATATTTGTTTTTAAAATGGGCTACTAAAAATTATGATGTCTTCGAAAAGCAAGGAATAAGATTCGATAAGCCTCTTCCTCTAATCGGAAATTGTGCATACATTTTTAAAGGAAGAGGACTTATTGATAAAGTTCTGAGTGCTTATCAAATGTATCCAAATGAGAAGTGAGTTTCGTGTTTAACTAAAATTGAAATTGAAAAAGTACTTTATTGCATTACCTAGAAGCCTAATATAATAAAGCTAGTAATTGGTCCACGGAATCGAAGTCACCCGGGCGCAGTTTCATGTCTACTTCTTCTGTGAAGTGTTGAAATTTGAAGAGTTTAAAAAAATTATTTATAATAATTTCGTCAAACTAATATTTATGGCTTTGATATAGGAAGAAGTATTTATATTGTTGTTGTTGCTGTTATTAAATTTGAATATATTGAAGTACTTCAATAACGGTTTGCCTCAAGTAATTTTCGTCCAGTCTTTATGTGATAAAGTCATATTTCCTTTTACGTCTGCATAAATTATCCTCATTAAAATTTTGAACGAATAAAATGTAAAAATATATGTGGCGTTGTGAATCATTTTTTAAAAGGTGGAAAAATCGTGTGAAAAATTTATTTAAGAAAATAAATGTAAAGAAAAAGAATTAAAATATTTAAATTTAAATTACTAAGTTTACTTAGTTAGTTTTTGCCACCTGTGCACAAAAACAACATGTTGAGCCATCATTTAGGTTCGGAGGAGTGAATAGTTACACTAGGGTCCCTTCCACACAACTAAAATGTTATTTTAAATGCCATATGCAGATCTAATACTTGTCTGACAGCTTGCGCCCAAATGTTGGCGAATTAAGTCATAGTCGAGATAATCAACGCGAGATTTAATGCAACGGTTATTTTGTTTGTATTACCAGTTCTTGATGCTTCCTGGCACGTCCAGGAAGAACCAATCGTCAAGGAAATTCGGGCTCAGAAAAATACGCTTCTCAGCCTGGTTTTTTAAAACCCTTTTTTAATCTTTAAACCCATTTTTAAATAACTTTTGTCCACTCACTAACCCTTGACTAAATAACTTTGTGCTTGGGGTGACATTCCTGACGAACTTCTGAAATTTTGAGGATAGGAAACGTGGGTGGATTTACCTGAAGTTTTTCGTTTTTCGAGTTAGAATGAGGGAATGAAGGGGGAGCTTTCTACTGGGGTAAAGAAATTTATGTTTTTCTGGTATTAGTGGGGTGGGGGTGCTGATAACTAACCCACTTGGGGTTGTCCAATTTGGGCCTTGTGTGATATCAAATTAAAGCTCTTCCTAAGTGCCATTTAATGGCATATTCTCTTTTCTTCTCTAAGAAACTTTATAACAAACTTTTTCTCCCGAATATCGTAAAATGCGTTATTTTCGAATTTGTGTACATATAGGGTGTATATTGGTGCGAGGGGGGCTGATTTTTCTTTAAAACGCTTTAAGAGAATGTTTTACATATTACATGGGAACATTTCATTTTTCTATGTTTAACCGTTTTATGGGTGTTGAGGTGAAACAAGATTTCCAATTTTTTTTTACATGTGTACAACATGTTCAATACACACACTCTAAAAAAATTTAGTGTAAATTTACTAATAAAATAATGGGAAATTAGTTACTTCGTATTATTGTAGTAAACACAAATTTTTACTCATTCATAGAGTTTCTTACAGACGTAGTAAATTTTACTAAATTGAGCAAGTATGATAAGATAATATTTTACTCGACAAATTCTGACAGGTTTTCTGTATGTCAGTAATATTTTTGGCAACATAAAGAGTGTACTTTCAGGGCCATTAGAATTTTTATGTTTTCTAAATATACGACTATGTATTCTAAAAGTTAATTTATTACTAAAGATTTTCAATTAGCTTTTCACCGCGCAGGTAGCTATTTTAGTGAACACGATAACTACTATTACTGGAGAACGATTTTTTACATTGCTCCGAAGGACATTTAAAACTGGAGTTATTTTTTCACGATGAAAATATGAATATCTATTGTACATGTATATATGTATGTACTTATCAGTAAACTGATAAAACTCACATATATTGATTAGCACAGTAAATATAACCCTTTTAGCTGTAGGATAAGCTGCATACTGAGCACGCAACCACGCAAGCTAAGACAAGTTGAATTTTACTCTTTTTATGACTGTGAAGCAAATTTGCTGCATTTATTTGGGTAAATTAAAATCAAGTTGGAAAAATTACCACATTTGCTGTGGTCATTTCATTTTATTTAAACTTTAAACGTGTAGTTATCAATTCAAAATGTAATTAAACTACAATAAATGTAGTAAAATTTCCTATTAGGATTGTAATATGTTTACATGAATTTCTTAAAAATAAAGTGCGATAATCTTCTAAAGTACTAACGCATCGAAAAAAAAGAAAAAATTGCACCACAACGTTCGCAAGAGAACGTATATGCGAATTAATATGCATATGTTAGATATGTTATGTACCGCTAAATGAATTGTTAGCGAAAATAAAATGACTAAAATGTAGAAAAGAGCTTTTAAAATAAATAACTTCTATAAATAAATTGTACTAAAAAGTAAAAAATAATTTTTCATTTCTCAGTAATATACACAAGAAAATTTTCATTTCAAAGAGTTCAAACATTTAATTTTAAGATTTAATTTCAGTTCCAGCATTTCTTAGTTGACAATATTTTTTACTTTATAATGCAATTATTTTAAAAGTATTTTTATTAATGGAATGCCTGTCCAAGTTTTCACTAATTGATTATAATATATGATATATGTACAGGGTGTCCCGTATATGGTCTTTCACCCGAAGGCTGCGGATAGTTCATGCTTAGGGGGGAGTCGTAATGATTTCCGAGATAAAGGGACTTTAAAATATTCGGGTATGTTTTTATAGATCATCCTATAACTTCTGAACGTTACATTCTAAGGTGATAATTTAAACTAACTTTGGTAGACAGATAATCGTTAAACCTTTCCAATGGTCTATAAATGTTTTCCCTGCTCTTCTCCGTTTTGAAGTTATGGCTCAATAAATTTAAAAAATCGGAATTTTTACTCATTTGTTCTTATTTAACTACTATTTTTATCAAAAAATACGTCATTAATACTAATTTACCATTTTGAATTTAAGAAGGCCAAAATCTTAGCTTTAAATTGACCTACCACACTCTGCACGGGAAATGTAAAGATCAATAAGTGCCAGAAAATAGGTAATTATCTTATGGAACTTATATTTTTCAGCAATTTTCGCTGGATATGCTTAAGAAAAAGTGCAAAAAACGCAGAAAGAGTTACATTTTCGGTACAGAGCAGGGTAGGTCATGTTGAATATGAAAAATTAGTATTGATGACGTATTTTTTGATAAAAATAGTAGTTAAATAAAAAGAAGTGAGTATGACGAGTGTCGTACTGCTGTCTTGTTCAAAATGATACGCCTAAAAGAAAAACAAAAAAGGCGTAAAAGACCAGTGGACCTTATGTCAAACTGATCAAGCCAAAACACTGCTACCGTGGCGGTAGATCTAATCAACCTCGATAGCCCCGTACAAGGTATCGTGGACTTCGACCAATATTCCTCGCTAGCAAGCGGTTAAGAGAAGCGCTACCAGCATCGACGTTTGAGAACAGCTACCACAATGGCAAGGATGAAAAGGAACATCGACACTGACGTCGGCTGGTCCAGCTAGATCATCAACTTCTACCGTCGTGATAGGTTGACGCAATCCTGTTACGACGTTGTCGGGTATTTCTGGCTTCTTTAGATAATCTTCACGAATATCAGTTAACTGCAGCGTTGTAGGTTTGGCCCGTGAGACCAGTCTGTAACACTGTTAGCCGCGATATTGAAGAAGCACACCAAGAATCCAGTCTGTCCTAAAAGGAAGAATCTATATAAAGAATAAAATGCGAGGGGCCGCTATTGGAGCGTGCATAAGCATACCTTTCCATATCTCTTGTAGAGTAAAGTTGAAAGTCTCTTGTTGCTGGGTTTGAAATTTTATACTTTTATTTTAGTTTATTAATTCAGCAAAAATTAAATATTACGTTATAATATCTGTGGTGTTTTCAAATAACTCGTTATCTGCAAAAAGCTAGTTTTGAGAAAGCGAGGGAAAAGTCGAAAAAAGTGAGAAAAAGTTTTGGGAAATCGCCAATTTGTGGAATTTTTTTTCTTTTTCTCACAAGACGTTTTGAAATAAATTTTATTAACAGTACTGATACTATTTTTCAAAAATGTTAAATATAGCGAAAAAGTTGCACATACAATGTTTTTCGCTCTCAATTATAACACTTTTTTCGATATACTGTGTGCGAATTAACGACTCAATTGAAGATGAATATCTATTTGAAATCAGTAATCGCTACAGGAGTTCACTTATGCGGTTTATTGAAAAACAAGAAAAATCGCGAAAGCCATGAAATTTTATCAGGCAAAATTACTGGAAATGAAAATGAATGTTGTTAATACTGGTATTGATAAACGCCATCTTTTATTATTGTTGTTAATACAGACACAAACAAAAATTGAAGAAAACCAAACAAAACAATGAAAATTAAAAAAAGTCGGAATTTCATTTTAAAATAACAACTTATCTGCACTTGCATTGATATTTGATCAATTTTTTTAACTTTTCGGTAGCATGTCTACTTGTGCTGTTTCTTAAAAAAATAATTTAAGATTTTTGGGTACTTAAGTGGTTATTCTTTTGTTAATAATAGTGTAATTGCTATACCAGAGTACGCAGGATTATAAAATATACAATTTTATGTCGAATGGTATATTTTGTTTAAAATTGAAAATTTTGCAGATAACGAGTTATTTGAAAAAACCAAAGATATTTTATTTAAACTTATTAATAACAACTTTATCGCGTTAAGTCTGACATCAGAATGAATTTTCTTATATTTTATTAATTTTCATTGTCAATAAACGCCTACCTAACTACAACTTTCCACGCTTAAGCAAAGTATTAATAACTGACAATATAGACAAAGAATTGCCCAATTTACTGGTGGCTGGTCACGCGTTCAGAAAGAGAATAATGAAGACACACAGACGCGTCGAAACAGATTATCTATCTACCAAAGTTTAAATGATCATAATAAGATGTAACGTTCAGAAGTTACAGGGTGATCTATAAAAACATACCCGAATATTTTAAAGTCCCGTTATCTCGGAAATCATTACGATTCCCCCCATCCAAACAATTTTTTGCTCGTCTCAACATGACCTATCCGTAGCTTTCGGGTGCCAGACCATATACGGGACACCCTGCATATATAGAATATATAAATCCTATTTAGATTTTTTCACTATTAATTGTTCACTTCGTTATTTGGAAATTAATTTTTCGCAAGGCGACTATCCGAAAAAGCTTTTTATTATTTTTATTACTTTCTCAAGACGTTGGAAAATAGTACGTGAGAAAATGCGAAAAGTTTTCATGACAGAATAAAATTTTGTTGTTGAAGAAAACCAAAAACAGAAGAAAGCTGCAAATAGATTTCATTCATGATCAGCTTATGGCTATCACTGCTGACTTTATTGGAAAATCTTACTATTTTTTATTAAATTCAGCTCATTTTAATGATGGTAGGTGGTAGTTTTACTGAAATTTCACCAAATGGAATAAATTTCCTTCATTTGAACATGTAGCGAGATATTATCAATGGGTCCTTGATGCACTTTATTTGTGTGCCACCGTCCATATTTGACTCCATTTAATTAAAAGTTAAGTCATTATGGAGACACTCTGTCTAGAGTATAAAGACTGCTGATTGTTATTACGAGTGTAATATACAAATAAAAAGTTGTTTGGTTACATTTTAATTTAAATGGGTTCTGATATACCTAGGGGATATTTTTCGAAATTCATTTCTCCATTCTTTCGTAGGTAAGTAATTATTTATAGGTATTGACAAATTAATTAAATGTACATTTACATATGGCAAGGTATTCGTTAAATTAAGAGCTTCACAGTTAAATGATCAAAAAAGTGGTTAAGTTAAAATCCATAAATTTACTACGGCTATTTATGAATTTAATGGCTTACACACCAATAATTGTAATAATTAAGGCAGACAACTATTTTTTTAACTTTTAAATTTGTATTTCAAGTTGAAAATAATTTGAATTTGTAAAAATACCTATAATTGCAGAACCATCGTGTTCTGCTTCCGAAAATGTTAGCTAGTATGAAATATGTAGAAGGTAAATATTTAGAAATAATTCAACTTTTCTATATTATGGTTAGTTGTCTATACATTTTCTTTAAGCTTAACTCCTACGTAATTTATTTATATATTAACTTTGAATATGGGGTCATATATTTATTGTGGCATTATACAAATTATTTCAAGCATACGGTACAACTAAGCCGTGATAACATTACTGGCAATTAGGGAATTATACTACAATTATCATCCTCTAAGCGAGATAGCTCAAAGTCAAGATCTAACTGAATCGTTTTTGCACAATTGAAAATGCCAGATATAAGCCAAATTCCAAAATTCCAATCCAAAATTCACTATTCTAATGGATGCTTACTACTCTCTAATTAATTCTTCAAATATCTCTCTCTCAAAATATTCCTAAGCTATAAATACGTGTTTTTTTATAACCGAAAACTAGTTCGTCCAATTTCATCATAATCTTTAATTCCGTTTAAAAAATAAAATTCACAAGTGAGATAAAAAAAAAGCTCATTTCCCCATCTTTCTTACCATGTTTTGCTACGCATCATAGGGTAACCCCTGAGCTTGATTTAAAAATATATAAAAAACAAGGGAAATGCCAGAATTTGTCTAAGACAATTCTTACGAAACCTAGATGAATACCCGTATGTAATTTCGTATGGCCACTCATGTGCAAGTTTATTATTATTTATTTAACCAATAATTACATTTCAGGGTATATGTACATACATTAAATGGGAAATAATTAAAGAGTTCAGACTATATATGGTTTAATTCCTTGCAACTTGAATATTTAGATAGACTATAAAGAGAGTTCATATAATAAGATAATAACAGTACTATGTCGAGGAAATTTTTTTCAAAAAAACCTCATTAAGAAAACCTTATATAAACTAACTTAATCCTACTTAATCTATCTTAATATCTAACTAGGCTGTAATCGCCAATATGCCTTTATTAAAAAATTTGAATGCAATTGTGCTTAATCTTTCCTGGATTAGTTGGATACGTGCGGTAGTGTGTACTTATCTCGTGGAACAGTGCCATGGCAAGTTCAATATCATCTTAAGCACTCTATTTTGTGCGATCTGCAATTTACGTTTATGAGTTTTTACGTAATTATACCAACTCGTAGCACCGTAGGTAAGAATAGATCGAAAAATTATTTTAAAAAGGATCAGTTTATTTTCGATGCTTAAGGATGACCTTCTATTTATGAAAGGGTATAAGATTTTCATTAATATGTTGATTTTATATACAACCTTAGAGGTATTATTCTTAAAGGTCAAGGTTTTGTCGAGATGTATGCCTAGGTATTTAATACAGTCACTCCAAGATATTGCTTGCGATTCCTAGTAAAAAAAAACGCTTGTGTTTTTATCCCATTGAGTTTAATATTCCACTTATCAAAGTATTCAGCCATTGTATTTAGACCATTTTGGAGGCTACGAATTATATTTGGCGTGTCTTCTGAAGATGAAAGCCAGTTGTATCGTCCGCAAATATTGAGATTGAACATTTGAGTAATGGGAGATCGATAGCAAACAAAATATAAAGTAGAGGACCCAATACCGAACCTTGGGGAACGCCAGCTATAGTTAGATAAGGTGCGGATATTTCCTGTCCAACGTGAAAAATTGAAAATCTATCACTTAAAAAGCTTTGGACCATTTTAATGATGTAGTACGGAAACTCAGCGCGAATCAACTTATAGATAAGGCCCTAATGCCAAACCGTGTCAAAAGCAGCTTGAATATCTAAGAGAACAAATCCAATAGCTTGGTTCGTAAAATGCTCACTACGAAGCCAAACTGTTCGTTGGGTAGAATATTTTTATCAGCCACGAAGTCCTCTATCTTCGTTTTAATTGTTTTTTCCAATATTTTTCCAAGACCTCTAAGCAGAATGACCGGCATGTAGTTTGTGGCATTGTCGGAGAATTTGCCAGGTTTTAAAATTGGTATAACTTTATCTTTCTTCCATTTAACAGGGAGATAACACAGTTTGATTGTTCTTCTTCGTATCACATTCTAGAGCGGAGTAAAAATGTCTATAACCTATTTTATAGGATTTCATATTCTTAAGAAATTTTCACTATAAAAAAAAACTGATTGTTTTCACACTATACGTGAACAACTCAATTTTTGTATAGCAACAACATAAACGGTTGCCCGAAGTATTCCATTTTTAAATTTGTTTTTACTATTCTCATGAAACCGTGTAAAATTTCAGTTTAGTTTACTATGTCGACGCATTCTCAGGCAGTGTTCCATTATATTTCTATGCATTACAAGCGGAATGACAAACTTAGTATATCCTATACATATCAGTTTGAGTCTAAAAATAGAAAAGTTAAAAATTAGAGGAACCAAAATAAATCTCTGAAGAATTCCAAAGTAGAAAAGTCGTTGAAAATCTTACTAGTACAGGGTGGGCCAACTTGGACTGATCTATTGGCATATTGTAGCCGTTGTGGTGCATCCCTCGGCAATAATTCTTGGGCCAATTGAATTTTATAGCGAAACATCGTCAGATTCACTTTTAGAATACGTCGTAGCGATGTTCTGGAGATGCCCAATTGAGTAGCACGTCGACGAGTAGACACACTTGGATCCGTGTTAACACTTTCTCGTACAGCATCTATAGCTTGTTCAGTGCGAACAGGTCGAACAACATTTCTTCGTGGTTCATCACCTACTGAACCCCAATTCTCAAAACGGGTCAATAAGCTTCTTATCATGTTTATAGTGGGGGCCCCCGCAGTATTAAAATACTGACGGTATTTTCTTTGTGCTGTAACAATTGATCGTCCGGAAACATAATAAAATTCAACAATTTTTACGCGTTCTTGCACTGAGTATGATGATATTATAAAATTTTATAAAATTCTTTATTATCTGCAAAAAAAATAAAATAAAAAACTTTAAAAATAAAATAATTATAAGCATTTCAAATCAGTCAGTCCAAGTTGGCCCACCCTGTAGATCGATATTCCGAAACAACAAAATTGTATATCCAATTTCACATTAATAACCTATAGTAAATTCAAATCTGACATTCTCGTGCTCTTTTCTTCCCTACTGTTAACAAAAATTGAAACAAACAGCCAAATGTACTTTAACTATCTTCCCATTCCAGAGTCAAAATATCTCTTTAGTACTAAAAAATGTTCTTTCTTTACAGAATCTATGGACTTTTTGAATTCCTCACACCACTTTACTTCCTTAAATGCCCAGAATTGGTGAAACAAATAACCATAAAGGATTTTTCCCATTTTCAAGATCATAAATCTATCGTGGACTCATCTTCAGATGATTTATTCGGAAGTGTTCTGTTTGCAATGAGAGGAGAACGATGGAGAGAAATGAGATCATCCTTGACTCCGTTGTTCACTGGCAGTAAAATGAGGACAATGCTTCAATTAGTAACAAAATGCGCTGGTCAACTTGTAGATCATGTCCAAGAAAACTACGATAAAAATGGTTTACAGTCTTACAAAATTAAAGATCTTTTCTCTAGGTATACCAACGATGTTATATCAACATGCGCCTTTGGAGTTGAATGTGATTCCCTTAAATATCCAAGAAACGATGTCTACTTGATTGGTCAAGAAATTCTGAAAATACAGAAACCTTCCAAAGCGATTAAGTTTCTTTTAATGAGATCAACACCGCGCCTCTCAGGATTACTACGATTAAAAGTAGTTGAAGACAAAGTTAGGGAATTGTTTGGAGATTTAATAATAAGCACAATGGAAACACGGAAAAAGGAGGGAATCGTTAGGCCAGATATGCTAGAACTTTTAATGAAATTGAGAGAGGGGCAAGAATTATCCAAAGACCATGATAACGATAATGCAGAAGTCGGAGACGATAGCGAATGTTTTACTGGAGACATTAAGCGCACGTGGACTGATTTTGAATTGGTTGCGCAATGTTTCATATTTTTCGTGGGCGGTTTCGATACTAGTTCTGGTGTTATGTCATTCATTGCCTATGAGTTGGCAGTTAATCCTGATGTTCAAGAAAAACTAATTCAGGAAATTGATAGAACCAATGAGACCTTAGGAGGTGAACCTCTAACTTATGAAATTCTGCAGAAAATGAAATATTTGGACATGGTAATCTCCGAAGGTTTGAGGAAATGGCCACCTGCGGTCGCTATTGATCGACAATGTGTGAAGAAGTACACTTACGAAGATGATAATGGGCTTAAATTCACTATTGATGAAGGAAGTGTGGTTTGGGTGCCAATTTATGCCTTTCACATGGATCCAAAATATTTTCCTAATCCTGACAAATTCGATCCAGAACGTTTTAGTGATGAGAATAGATCCAACCTCGATATGAACGCATATTTACCATTCGGAATAGGTCCAAGAAATTGCATTGGTAAGTCTTATTTGAAGCTAAAATAATAAAAAAGATATTTATACTTTTGTTTTAGGTTTAAGATTCGCCATGATGGAGATAAAGGCTTTATTCTTTGACTTATTGCTGAATTTCAGACTGAAGGTGTGCAAGGAAACACAGGTACCCATAAAGTTGAGTAAATCGTTTTTTGGTCTTCTGCCGGAAAAAGAAATTGAATTGTTAATAGAAACTCGAAATGATAAAAAATCACTTTAATTTTTAGTACAAATTATGTATTTACCTGTAAATTAAATACTAATAATAATGCAACAGTCGCCTTTTTCTTCTTTCTCTTTTTAATCGTTTCTTCTTTCGGTTTCGTTTGATTTACCTTTTCACGTTTCATTGTTCTTTAAAGAAGTCAAAACTCATGCCTTTTGCTGCCTGCGCTTAGTTTTGATGGACCTGGTGAAATAATGTCAATTAGTTGTAGTAGTAGCTGTAGTAACAGCTGAAGTAATATTGCTGGGCCTAGGAATGGGACCATTGGTTTCAACTGGAGGCCTATAATGTTTGGACAGAGTTTTTGGCGCTTCACTGGAAATTTCCATTTTTGATACTGGTTCATTAGAATTTCCATCAGCTTTTGATATTTGTACGTTAGTCCTTGTGAAGGCTTAATCACGAATAATATCAGGAGTAAAAGGAATTCTGAAAAAGTTGAAATTCCACCGGTTTCCGAGATAACGGGACTTAAAGTTTCTTTCACCATGTAACTTCTCCACGTTACACCCTATGACAATGCTTTAAACTTTGAGAGATAGATAATCGATGGGCCTTTCCAGCGGTCTATAACATTTCCTGTCCTCCCCCACGCTTTGAAATTATGGCTCAACGAAGTTAAATTTTGAATTTTTGTTTTACTTAACTACTATTTTTATCAAAAAACACGTCATCAATACTAATTGCATTTAACAAGCCCAAAAGCTCATCTTTAAAATTATCTATCACACTTTATACCCAAAAATGACGTTTTGCGTTTTTTGTACATTTTCTTCAACATATCCAGTAAAAATGGTTTAAAAAGCTCGTCTCCAAAAGGTAATTGCCTATTTTCTGGCAGTGATTGAACTTTTTCGCTGGCTTTGCTTAAGAAAAAGAGCAAAAAAACGCAGAAAGAGTAACTTTTGGGTAAAAAGGGTAATACGCCATTATAAAGTTAAGCTTTTGGGCTTCTTAAATCCAATATAACAAATTGGTCTTGAGGACATATTTTTTGATAAAAATAGTGGTTAAGTAAAAAAAAATTTCCAAAATTTAATTTTGTTGAGCCTTAACTTCACAACAGAAGGGAGGAAGGGAAAATGTATAGACCCTAGAAAATTCCAACATTGTCTATCTGTCAAAGTTTAAATCATCATCAAAGAGTGTAACGTGGAGAAGTTACAGGGTGATATGTGAAAAGAGATCCAAATATCTTAAAGTCCCGTTATCTCGGAAACCGTTAGAATTCCCCCCAATCACCACCCATGCAATTTTTTGCTCGTCTAAGTATGACCTATCCATAGCTTCCCGGATTCACACCTTTTACAGGACACCCTGTACTTACTAGAATCTTTCACCGAGTAAAGTTTTATATTTGTTCAAGTAGGCTACTTTGTGGGATTCTCCGGTACAACAGAAAAGTTAAGAATTATTTGTGATTTTATTACACAACATTCTATTTAGGGCGGCAAAATTTCAAGTCTTGATCTTCATCCAGAGTCTACGGCAGGCAGAAACCCAAGTCATACTGAAAAGTATTGAGGTTTCTACCAAAACGAAGCGCTTGTTTTCTTGTTTTGTCAGCCCACTGCGGGCTTATACTAAGACTTTATTCACTTTGAATTAATCTGATTTTTTCTATAGTTTGAAATTTTTCTATTTTCATACCTTAGATGAAATCTAAAGTGTATACTAAGTTTGTCATTCCATTTGTAATACCTCGAAATAATGATGGTAGAGCAAAATGGATTGGACACCCACGCATAATATTAAAAGTTATCTTGATTTTTGCATGTCCGTCCATTCGTTTTTCCGTCTGTTCGCACGATAACTCGAGAATGAGACAAATCGGGCAACTCCTTCGTGGGGTTGCAATACAAAAATTTCGTTTTCTACTATATAATTGGACACTACCTGAGAAGGCTTCGGCGTGGAGAGCTGAAATTTGGTACATAGTACTTTCATTATACTAGCAAATAAAATTTTAAATATATACTAAATCGGGGTACTCCTTCTTGGTGTTGCCATATACAAATTTAGGTTTCCTACGTATACTGTGAAAATGATCAGTTCAAGACATTTTTATTGTACTAAAAACTTCTTCAGATTACAAAATCCTATAGAATTGGTTATAATAATTTTTTCTGTCCGACAAATCGTTCTAGAAATATATGCAAAAAATCACTTCAAAAATCAAACTTGCACAGAAGAGTGACAATACGAAATTTCATAAGGACATTCATCTAGGCCCTAGGGTATCATAAGAATTGGTCTTAGCACTGTAGCTTTTTTACTTGTTCTTATTTTTTTTTATTTTCTGTTCTAAGTTTTATTTTATTTTATATAATTACGCCAAACCCCCCATCAAAAATATTTCAGATTTACTACTTCTATGAGCATAACGAATATATAAACAGAAGTCTACCACATAGTGGGAAATGCCCCAATTTTTCGGGCTTATTGCGCTTACTTTAGTTATATACTCTAAGGTTGTGCCGAAGAAGGCCAAAAAGTAGTTTATTTAAACAAATATATTATATTTTTATAGTTTTAATGCCTGCCACCATTTCATCGTGAAATTTCAAAGTTTTGATAACAATAATCCTTTTATGAAAATTCTCCACAGACGATTTGAGGTGTCATAATGAAATACAAGAGCAAGTCCCAAGAAAATTTTTTTTTATGTATTAGTAACGGTTTCCATTACCAAATTATATAACTTAGGATATGTACTCGAACTTCTTTGTGACCACTATAAATCCCTTATAGAGCTTAAATGGAGGCTTATATAAATGTTACCGTGACTTTATTTAGGTAAAGTTATATAAATAAAGGTTTTATAAAATAAGTAACAAAAATATTCTGGTTACCTTAATGTAACTTCTTATATAACCCTTATATAACCCAGGGTGCTCTCGATTAATTTATTTTGGTGATTGAAATGTTAGGGAAATTAATTTTCGTTACATTTATAAAACAATATAAGGCAAACATTTACTAAACCCATCTTGACATAGAATTTCGATATTTTTTTGTATTGAATTTGTATAATGGCCTAATATTTTTATATCTTAGAATTACAATTTTTCGGCATATACGTGTGAAATTCAGATGCAATTAAAATCTTACTGTGAATATAATCATAGGTACTTCTAAAAAATACAAGCCGCTCCAAAAATAAGCAATAGTTAAGAATTTGAATTAAATACGACAAAGTTTTAAATTTTCAATTATGTGATATCAATTTATAAAAGTAACACTATATAATTCAGAAATGTTAAATATCTAAAATGATCTGTTTCCTTCATGTAAAAATAAGAGCTATATATGTATCTTCAATTTAAAAAATTGGCTTAACCAACATTTTCTTTTTTATCTGCAATTCAGGGATGAAAAATGGCTGCTTGTACTTAAATGAACAAATTACCATTATAAAAATTCAAGTACTTTTATATAAACTCTGGCTGTATTATATAAACTGAATGACCCTTATAAAAATTCTAGTAATATTATAAAAACTAAAGGAACTACCATGCCTCGAAAATGTTACATATCTTAAAGTAATGGCAGTGTCTATGTCATGTTATTCTTATAATAATTTTTGTTGTACGCTCCTCGGTGGTGTAATGAATAATTTTAGTTACAAAAATAAATAAATAAATAAAATAATATTTTTAATTACTATGCTTACATAGCCCTCGCACTTCACCCCAATGACATTATCTAATCTGCAGCGTTTTATCGACAATTTCTATATCACGCAATTTCAACCGAACATGTAAATATTATTATAAGAAAACAAATTATTCACAGTAATTTAAAGCTTTTGAGCCCCCAGAGAAGTGGTCGGTGGACGGTAGGCAGCTTTTTCTTGATTGTAATAAATTGTTTTAAGCTCCGATGTTTTAGTTAACGAGAGAGTCTTGCCAAGTTAGGTTAGAAATCTTAAAAAGGCGATGATCAATATACTTCTATATCTGATCGCGTTTGCGTTATTTGTGTATTTGCTTTTAAAATGGGCAACCAAAAATCACGATATATTCGAGAAACAAGGAATAACGTACATTAAACCACTTCCCTTAATTGGCAACAATGGATGGATGTTTAGGGGAGTGGGTATGCCGGACAGAGTCTTGGAGATTTATAAAAAATTTCAAAAATGAGAAGTCATTGCTAATTTTGTTTATTGACCATAGTTCAGAAAGAAACGAATGCAATTAAATTAAATTTATCAACACCCTAATTATTGTTTAAAAAATGAATTAAAGTGTGGGAAAAAACAACATAAAACGGGGCATATTAACTGAAAAGCGTGCCTCTAACCATAGATCATTTACTATATATAGATGTGACAAGCAGATCCAATTGCTGAGTATCGAATTAGGGTACGAACGAGGCGCTGTTCGAGTGAAATGAAATTTCACACCAAGCTTCACGATGCTTCTTATTGAGGCATATTTCCTGGCTAAAATTTCTTTTTTTACTAGGTCAGGTATATGCAATTCACGGTGAAAAACTGAATAGTTTTATTCAGAAGTTGACAGTCAATTTCATACATTTATATATTATATACAGGAATTCCTTACTAAAATGATCTCGAAACCTTAAATTTTTAGACCCGTAAGGTTTCGATGAAACTTTGAGAATTAATAGGGTATTAAAAAATATTGTACTCGTATGCTTTTTTTTTAGACTGCTAACCTCAGGTCTTGGATACAGGGTGACTCAAATTTTAATATTTTTAGAGTGGACACGTTTTTTTAATTCGGGTTGCTTCTCATATTCGGTAAAATTAATGATATTAAATCGGGCTTCCAAAGAAATTAAAAAAAAAATTAAAAAAAAACTAAATTTGTATTAATTTTAGATTTTTAATCCCACATAAAAATTAGCTTTCTTAAATGCTCCAACATTAATACGCATTTAATATATAGCATGTCAAAAATTTGCTAATGTTCAACTCTTAGTTTAGGTATGTAGGAATAACAAAAACAAGTAAAAAAGCTATAATTAGTCTTAAAAACAATTGTTATGATACCATCGAGATGAATGCCCGTATGAAATTTCGTATAGTCAACCATCTGTACAAGTTTGATTTTTGAAGTGGTTTTCGCATATATTTCTAGAACCGTTCTAGACAGAAAAAATGATTATAATCAATTTTATAGGAGTTTGTATTCTGAAGAAGTTTTTAGTATAATAAAAATGTCTAGGACTGATCGTTTTTACAGTATACGTAAAAAATCAAAATTTTTATATGGCAAAACAAAGAATTGGTTGTCCGATTTAGTCCATTTTTGAAATGTTATTTATTATTACTATGAAAACACCATGTACCAAATTTCAGCTCGCTATGTCGATGCGCTCTCAGACAGTGTCCAAATATATATTGGAAAACGAAATTTTTGTATGGCAACCCAAGGAAGGAGTTGATCTCATTTTCAAACTTAGTTTTACTTTTTTTTAAAAATGTCGTGTACAAAATTTCAGCACTGTAAGTATACGCGTTCTGGAGTTATCGTGCGTACAGATAGACACACAGACGGACAGGCATGCAAAAAATAAGATAACTTTTAATGGTATGCGTGGGTGCTTAATTCAACTTCTGCATATGTATATCGTACCAGGTCATCCATTTTTTATATTTGCCTATCAGATAGTATTATTTTCCCAGAAATTTAAATTTTACTTATCTAACAGGCCAACTTATAAGAAAATTCTTCTATTATTTCTAATTATGACTCAGTCATAAAACATTCTCAGTTTTTTAACAAAATATTTCCTTCTCGTTCTTACCTCAATTAGGGACATATTACTATTCCACTTTCTCTAGTTTTAAGTGAATATAAAAATTTTGTGATGTAAATGCTTGTAGGTAAATATTATGATTCTGTGAATCGAGATTAAGGTAGTTTCATTACGATGTGTCATCATTGAATTTTTTCTATTAATTATGGATGGCTTTTAATTGCTACCTGAACTAATATACTTGTCGTTAAAAACGCGGCAAATGCACAACCATATAAGGGAAATATTTTGAAATAAAATTTCATTTCTAGTTTTGAAATTAAGGTGAATAGATAGAAAAATGTTCTGCATATGCTGTTTGTGTAGAATAAAAATTGTATAAATTATTGAAATATTACCGTTTCACTATGTTACAAGTTACCATTTGTTAAAAAAGTTATTCATTTCTCGAATAGCTCTGGAGGATGACCTGGCACAAAATACCTATGTCATATGAAGACAGAGATAAATCTTGAGTTAGAATGGTACTCTTTTGCAACCTGCAATGTAAAAGGATCTTGCAATGCTTTAAGAGGAGCTCTAAATAAAATAGCTTGCAAAATAGTGAAATTCAAACATCGGAACATCTGAACGATTGGGTTGTTTTTCAAAAAGATTTAAAGTAAATTATGTTCACTTTTCAACAAAAGATTACACCGATATTGAAAGAAAAACTAAAAATAGATATAATCGTATCAAGGCATCAAGACAATAGTACCACAGTTTTATACCTGTAAATGACAATAGTTTGTTGTGTAATAAAAATAAAATTTTAAAATTTATGATGTAATAAAACAGGATTATTATTATTATTAAAATATTTTTTTAAAAACAAATATGAAAAAATCATTTTTTGGAGTAAATTCTAAAGCTTTCAGATGAAAATTTGAAAAAAAAAAAATTTATGGCCTGTAGTGTACCATGTACAAATGAAGTGAAAAGTGAAAAAAGATATTTTTGTCTAGTATTTATCATCTAAATAACTGATTACATTATACCATAGATGGCACAATACAGATTGTGAAATGGGTAGTGCATTCTGGAATGGACCGTAACACACTTTTAGAGCGTGCCGAAAGCAAATATTTTTATAATAACAGTTTTGTATACATTTGATCAACTTCCTCAACACTTCAGATACGAAAAAATATGAATCACTCGACATATGTGTACATCATTTCAAATGTTGTGGTCCATTCCAGAATGGACCATCCAGCCATATAAATTTTATATACTTTTTTGGCACTGCACGCGACATCTAGTTCTTGTGCCATCTATGATTGTACCTATTAATTTATCAGATTTCATATTGATCACCTAATGGTTGATGCATTGGTCTATGCAAACGAGTCCGTCTGGTCCAGTCGATCAAGGCAACCTTTTTGTCAGACTGTAATAAAGTTTCGACAAGTGAACGTACCTCTTATGTCTAAACTAAGAGCTGAACATTCGAAAATTTTCCGGAGGGGTCAAAAATCCACAATAAACAATAATTTAATTTTTTGGTAGCGTAATTGCTTTGACTGCCTAATTCTAATTGAGATTTATGACAGGATGCCTTTCTGTTGTACACGTACTACTACTAGCTCTCCGTTGTTCACGTATTGGTGACAGCTTAACATTCCTATGAGCACATACTGAGAAGTGGATCCCTATGTTCGCGTACTATCACTAGCTCTCGATTTTTCACGTACCAGCTATAGGATGGTTTTCCGTTGTACATGTACTAACTAAAAGCTTCCGTTTGATACAGGAATAACCAATAGTCTTCCGTTATTTACGTACTGACAGGTTTGTAGGCAGAGACGGATATTCCAGGTCTCCCGCACAAGCCAGTTCAACTTGTAGAATCTTGGATAGGATAATCAGATGGGAGGGTGAAGGTGCCTAATCTCTCTGCTCTACTTATAATATGAATTCAAAAAGTAACTATGAATTATAATCGAAGATATACGAAATAAGAAAGTACCGATTAATTTTTCTGAGTACCGGTTTGTTACCTCGGAATTTGTCTAAAAGATGATAGTCAAGTAACGAATCAGTGCTTTTCGCCCATATTTACTGGAAGTGAGAGTACAACCTTTGGATTACCAACACATTTCTCTTCTTATTTCTATAATTCCTCTTCTCTTCGCCTAGTGATTCAACACATACTTGGAATCGAAGCAGTGCCGTTATTTCTTTTGAACACCTTAAGTATCATTTAATTTATATGCTAAAATAATTGTATTAAGGAAAAAATTCCTAATTGTTTTCTCGACTTTCACAATCATTGGACTCTTTTTGTCATTCAATTATACTTCATACGAAGTCCCGAATTAGTGAAACAATTAAAAGCGACTTGTAATCAATTAGCGGATTATATCCAAGAAGGTTATAAGAAAAATTGCTTAAAGCCATATAAATTAAAAGATCTATTTTCCAAATACTCCAGTGATGTCATTGCGACTTGCGCATGCGGTGTTGAATGTGATTAACTAAAAAACTTAGATAACGAATTATATAGAATCGGGAAAGAATTTCAACAGTTCCAAAAACCGACTGAACTAATTAAATTTGTAATTATATAAAGTATCTTTCCAAAAATTACAAAATACCTAGGCATAAAGCTCATAGGTGAGAAAACAAAGGAAATATTTAATAGGCTTATAATAGACACAATGGAAGTGAGGAAAAGAGAAGGAATCGTAAGACAAAATATGCTACAACTTTTAATGAAACTTCGTGAAGAACAGTTAAAGAACACAATTGATCCCGAAGATGAAAAAAAAAATGTTGAATTTGAACACATATAAATTGATTGAACAAAGTTTTATATTCTTTTTAGCAGGATCTGATACTGTAATGATTCGCTCTTTGATGATCTGATTGTCTGGTATGATGTTCTGGCGAGATCACTCAGCCAATGTATCGTTGATCAAGATTAGGCGCCTGAGACTGCGTAATGATAATTAACTTGCAGGGGAGATAGCTCAGCCGATGTTAATATATGTATGGCGTCAAAGACAGCCTTAGTATTCTGAACACAGTCGCACTGTTTTTACTGCACATATGTATGTGTCGTAATTTTCAGGCGTAAAGATTCAGATTAATCAGTGAAACCAGATGCGTACTCTGACTTATGGCACTACCCTAGATTCGTAGTTAGCAACTGAAATGTTTTGCAAAACTAGTAAAAGTAAATGCCGACTTAAAGATTGAAGCTTCACAAAATGATTATTAGCAGTGTTGTCCTATGGAGATTCTGTGACACTTTGCAGATACGAGATGATTTTTGTGGATACGAGATCATCAGCACTCTCCACCATAGGTTTTCGACTTTTTTTTTCTGGACTGCACTCACCTTTGCTTTCGCACTGGTAGCCCTAAGTTGTCGTGCACATGTGTGGGATATCTTGTTTATTATGCCTTTCGGAATTCCTCTGTTATTTCAAATCAAAATGTATTATTGATAAAAAAATTGTTTCTTAAATTTCTAAAATGTTTTAATATTGAGACGTGATACTCTGCAAACTAAATGAATATAATATCAATTGCCGTTAATTCGACACGGGATGACACCAATAACGTTACCTTAGTTACTGATGCTATCATATATTTTTCTACCAGAAGCGTTTTCCTTCTCTTTATACCGTGGGGGTGTGACGTCTAAGCTATTGGAGTTTATTTTACTTTCTAGCTATACAATTTAGAAAAATTTACCATTTTTCTTTCGTGACTGTAATCCCAAAAAGTCCCTTGACCTGGCGGTCATCAGTTTTTTTTCTTTTCTTTTTTTTTCCAGGGATCATACAATGCCAAACGCACGTATTTTGCACTTGAAGCCTCAGGACTCATAACTGTGAAGTGCAGGGCTGCCAAAAATTTGTTGAACTGGTTGATTGTTGTATTGAAGAGCGAAAATCGCATGGTATATCCTCCTTGAAAAAAATGCATGGCATGGTACAGCAGTATCGTAGTATGATTGAAAGGCTCATTCCTCTGCGAAATGAAATATGAGATATACATGTACATGTACATGTACATGTAAAGATGCCACTGGGAGTACCCATGGCCTTAGGGATTAAGAAGTAATACCAATTGGGTTCTACTCTAATAGATAAGTATTGCAGTAGGATGATTAGCCTCAACATGGAGTAGGCCCCTTTATGGGAGCGTCGTGGTGGTAGCCTATATGCGGACAGAAATATGGTGTCTGAGTCTGCATGACTTAGGCGGACATTCTTTTTTGAACAGAGTATAAGTACAGGGTGGGCCAAAAGTCACCATGGGGTTTAAAAATTTAATAACTTTTTCGTTTATATATTTTTTTTTTATTTTTTTTTAGATTATATAAATAACATCTGGAGAATAAATAATGAAGAGATTCACAACTGAACAAAGAACCAGAATAATAGAATTTTATTACTTAAATCAGCGATCAATTATTTTAACGCAAAGAGCATATCGTCGCCATTTTAACGTCAGAATTTCGCCCTCTGAAGCCATGATTCGTTGCTTAGTTGATCGTCACCACCAACATGGCACCGTAAGTGATTTTCCTCGAACCGGTAGACCGCGTATAATTCACACTGCGGAAAATATTGAACGTGTAGAGCAAAGTGTTAACGAAACACCAGAAACATCTACCAGAAGGCGTTCTGCTCAGCTAGGGATGTCTCATACGTTACTACGGCGCATTTTAAAAAAAGATTTACTGTTACTCCCATATAAGGTGCAATTGGTGCAAGAATTGAAACCCGCAGATCATCGGCAACGTCTAAATTTTGCAGTTAAATTTCAACAGTTGGCCAGAAATGAAATCAACTTTATTGAAAATCTGATTATGAGTGATGAAGCTCATTTTCATCTGAATGGCTTTGTTAATAAGCAGAACTGTAGGTTCTGGGGTTCTGAAAATCCAAGAGCCATTCATCAGCGCCAATTGCACCCCATTAGGTGTACAGTATGGTGTGGCATTACATCTGAAAATATCATTGGGCCTTACTTCTTCGAAAATGAAGATGGAAGTGCTGTAACCGTAAATGGAGAGTGGTATCGGTTTATGATAGAAATTTTTTTACGTCATGCTCTTGAGAACAGACCTGAGATGTGGTTTCAGCAGGATGGAGCCACTGCCCACACTGCCCGAGACACAATGGCACTTTTAAGGCAAATTTTTGGACAGCGAATAATTTCAAGAAATTCGGAAATTAATTAGCCAGCGCGTTCGCCAGATTTGTCAGCACCCGACTATTTGCTTTGGGGTTATTTGAAGGAGCGAGTATATGTGAACAAGCCCGAGACAATCCTTGAACTCAAGGCCAACATTGTTGCAGATATTCGAGCGCTACAGCCACAAATGTTGAAAGATGTTATGGAAAATGCTCTAAAAAGAGCCCATCATTGCGAAGCTAATAACGGCGGTCATTTAAGTGACATTATTTTCCATACTTAGCGTAAAAAAATTTCCATTTTGTATATTTTATAATCTAAAAAAAAAAAATAAAAAAAATATATAAACGAAAAAGTTATTAAATTTTTAAACCCCATGGTGTCTTTTGGCCCAACCTGTATAAGAGAGTATGTTCTTTGTACAATTGCATATTGCGTCCGCGAGGATTTGAGGGATGGTCAATTATTAATGTATGCTTAGATGTTCGACTTTGGGCATGGAGTTGCGCTAAATAAATCGGGTGCCGTGACCCAGAGATCGACAGAAATTTTAGATGGGTCTCTTAACCCATTCATATATAACCTGAATAGGTTATGAGTTAATAACTGTTTAACGACTACAGTTAGCACATAGGATGTTATAAATTAAATTAAAATATTGTTAAAAAAGTGTATGTTTGTGGAGGTATTTAAAAAAAATCGGAAAATTAAAAAAAAGAACAAATTTTGAATTTGAAGCTTCATAACTCTCGGAGTGGGGTGGTTGAGCAGTCCGTGGTAAGGCCATGCAGTACTGCATACAATTCTGTCTTAAAATGGACCGTACAGTGTGTACTTTTGAAAATATAGGGTATTTAATGAAAAAAGAGCATATTTTACTTATCACCATGTAACTCGACACCCCCTGTCATACAATTATTTACATGGACGAGAGAAATCATTTGACAAAATATAGACCTATTAGCCTGGTTATTAATATAAAATACCTACTCACCAATATAATTATGGAATCGATTTTATGGCGGTGGAAAGGAGTTATTATATATCTTGTTCTAGTCGAACAAGATACTTTACTTCAGTAGCGACCGAAAGCAAAGTATTAGTTAGTAATATTTATTCCAGTCGATATCCAGAATAATACCTTTATGTCAGTCGGTATACAAGATAAAGTTGTTTTATTAATAATTTTATTTTATTATTACTAGCCAAGCTGATCCCCGTTGTGCAATCACTAAGTGCTGAATGCGAAAAGAGAGCGATTCAAGTTAGAATACAACTTATATTGCCCCTGAAATGCGTACGGCACCAACCAATTATTCTAAAATGCGCACTAACACCAAAAAGTTATTGTAAATCGCGCATAGCAACAACACTACCGTTGGCCTTAACAGTTGTACGTAGCAACAACATGTCCTGGTTACAATTTAAGGTTGTCAATCTTGTAGTATTAGCTCCCAGGAAATAAATGAATTGAATTGATTTGAATTAAATTGAATTGAATTTACTTCTGATGATAAGAGATTAAATAAAATATTGTAATATTGGCATCTTCGCTAATTACGTTCAATTCAAATAAGGAGATGATTTCAAATAGAGAAATTTGATTTAAATTAATTTTCCATCTAATTGCATTAAAAAAACTCACTTATCGATGTGCTGTACATATGTTTGTGTGCATAGTTTTTTCAAAACCTAGGGTTTGGATAAGCAGAAATAATTTGAATTAAAATCTTTTTCGTCTGATTTAGCTTTCAGGGAGATTTTTATGCTTGGGTTTAAACACCAAGTGCGCAAACTTAAAATAGTAGTATTTTTTATTTGTAGTAAGTAATTCAAATTGACATTTTAAGTTTATTCTGCATCACGCCAGACTAGCTTGCTGTGCTGAATAAAGGCACAAAAGAGGCAGAAGTTCATTTCATTTTGAGTATATTTTGACATTAAATTACGATAAAGGATCAGAATCACTACCGGTCTCTCTGCAATCTTTCAAATCGTCGGAAATAAAACATAACTAAGCATAATCCCACTCACTGTATCATTTAAGCACACTAGTACTGAAGTATACCAACCTGCGATGAAATTAACCTGCGGACTCAAAACTGAAATAGCGAACGAAGGATAGAGAAATTCATCAAAATCAGCATTAGAAGTAATTTCGTAAATATTATTATTTTTTTTTTATTTTAATTTCTCCGTCAGTTATTTCAAAATAAAAAACAGCTTTTCCTTTTTATCTTTACATAGTTTATGGACTTTTTAATTCACCACACTAGTTTACTTCCTTAGATGTTCGGAATTGGAAATTGGATTTGTTCGGAAACAAATTACCATAAAGGAAAATAGAAATTTCGCTCTTTCGAAGAAATCCCATTAATTACGATCGTGGGGTAAATATCGATGCTTCTGGATCTCTGAAGCATTTTTCTCATAAAGCCAAAAAAAAAAAAAATCGTTTTCTGAGTTTTGCTGTGGCCTGAAAGTAGAAATTCCACTCTTCCGAATAAATCTATGATCGTGGGGTAAATTACCATCCATTTTTGAAGCCGTTCTTCTGGAAAATCCAAAAAGTTTCATTATTCTGATTTAGTAAAAAATTCTGATCTTTCAAATTTTGGGGTAAATCGCAATTATCTTAATGTGTGCAGAATGTCTTACAAAAAGCGTAAAGAGAGAAAACCTACCGAGGAATAGATGGAAATTGCGTTAAGTTCGCTTATAGTTATAAGATAGAAAAACGATTAGGGATGTGGAAAATTATTATATATATATATGAAAAGATCTTCTACTATACGCTCATTCTGTCCTTCAGTACTATTCTCTCGTTTTTTGCTCTTTCGATACCATCCATAACGGATAACAATGTTTTAATAGGTATACAAAAAAATTAATCCAATGCAATTAATCAATTGTGACAAAAAAAAATATCACACAAAACATTTTCGTTATTTCCTGATAATTCACAAAATTTAATTAATTAATCTGAAAAAGCAATCACCTTATAGTGATCATAGTCTTGATTATGTTGATTAGGCCCTCCGTTACTAAGATGTCAACATTTAGTAAATAACCAAAGAATGGAGGAAGTGGATAGCTGCTGTTATCTCTATCACATAATTACGGAATTAGACGAAAGACAAAAGAAATAAAAAAACTGCAAAAACTTCAACCTTAAAACACTTACCCTATATTGGGGCCCGCCAGAAACATTGCCATACTGAGAACAGCATCAACAGTAAGAACACGGAATGAACAGAAAAGCTTTCCGATATCGCGAATTTTTGGTTTGTATACATATATCTCTTGAGGGATCAAAGTTTCTGTTGCTTTGAAATGGTCGAAATTATTGCCACTTGCTTGAGTAAAATTTTGAATTCATGAAGAAATAAAACAGATAATTTTAGTAAATTAAGAGAAGAACAGATTTTGTTCGTCTTGTAGTCAGAAATGCTAGTTTTTCTATTATTCTCAAGGTCAAGTATTACAGTCTCGGAAAATTTACCAACCTAATTATTTTATCAAAAGTAAACAAAGATTGCGTATAAAGACCATCCATGGTTGCGTCATTTCCAGTCAAATATATTATTTTGCTTTACTTGAAGACTTTACTTGTTTCAGTCGCACAGTGCTACTACGACGACACACGCTTATTTATTAAATTAAGCTGGAAGTTATTCTCCATTCCAGTATAGTGCGAAACTTTAGTGAAAAACCTTGCCCAAAATATTAGCGGAACGCGAAAATGATAAATTTATTATTAACTTTGATCGTGATTGGTTTACTTTTATATTTGTTTTTAAAATGGACTACTAAAAATCATGATGTGTTCGAAAAGCAAGGAATAAAATTCGACAAGCCTCTTCCTCTATTCGGAAACATTGCATACATTTTTAAGGGAAGAGGACTCATTGATAGGGTTCTCAGTGCTTATCAAGCATATCCAAATGAAAAGTGAGTTTAATGTTTAGTTTTTCTGTGATGTGTTTAAATTTGAAGAGATTAAAACAACAGAAAAAGTTATAATAGGTCTAAGACAATTCTTCTGTGATGTGTTGAAATTTGAAGAGATTAAAACAACAGAAAAAGTTATAATTGGTCCAAGATCAATAATATTGTATCATCAATATGGGTTGCACGATTTAGTTCCTTTTTAAAATTTCATTCATTATTTTTATGAAAACATTGTCTACAAAATTTCAGAAGGCTTCGTCAACTCGTTCTGAGACAGATCCCAAATAATATGGTGAAAAAAGAAGTTTTTATATGGCAAGCCTACGAAGGAGGGACCTTATTACTACAATTTTTGTTTTGTTTTGTAATCCCGGATGCGCAACTTCAGCACTATAGCGCAACTTCAGCACTATAAGTGAACGTGTTCTCTAGTGATAACTCAAGATAGCGAGGAAGGACAGACGGATAGACAGACGGACAGACGAACGGATGGGCAGACGGATATACAAATATCAAAATAACTTTTAGTATTATGCGCGGGTGTCCAATCCATTTTGTTCTATGATCATTATTTTTGTTCTCACAAGCGGAACACACTTAGTATACCCTAAAGAATTCATCTAGGGTATAAAAATAGAGAAGATAAAGACTCGAGGACCCAAAATGGATCTATGATGAATTCCACAGTAGAAAATTCGTAAAAAATCATACCACTAGATCTAAATCTAACACTAGCATAATATTACACCAAAATTTACATTATAACCTAGTTAAACAAATGTTGAATAAATCTGCTATCTCTACATCTTCCCATTCCAGACTGAAAATATTTTCTTTAATATTAAAAAATGTTCTTTCTTTACAGAATCTCTGGACTTTTTGAATTCACCACACCACTTTACTTCCTTAAATGCCCTGAATTGGTGAAGCAAATAACCATAAAGGATTTTGCCCATTTTCAAGATCATAGATTTTTCGTGGACCCATCTTCAGATGATTTATTCGCCAGTGTACTACTTTCAATGAGCGGAGAACGATGGAGAGAAATGAGATCTTCCTTGACTCCGTTATTTACTGGCAGTAAAATGAGGACAATGCTTCAATTAGTAACAAAATGCGCTAAACAACTTGTAGATCATGTCCAAGAAAATTACGATAAAAATGGTTTAAAGTCTTACAAAATTAAAGATATTTTCTCCAGATATACCAACGATGTTATATCAACGTGCGCCTTTGGAGTTGAGTGTGATTCCCTTAAATATCCAAAAAACGATATTTACTTGATTGGTCAAGAAATACTGAAAATACAGAAACCTTCAAAAGTGATTAAGTTTCTTTTAATGGGATCAGCACCGCGTATCTCAGGATTACTACGATTAAAAGTAGTTGACGACAAACTTAAGAAATTGTTTGGAGATTTAATAATAAGCACAATGGAAACACGGAAAAAGGAGGGAATCGTCAGACCTGATATGCTTGAACTTTTAATGAAATTGAGAGAGGGGCAGGAATCATCCAAAGACCATGATAACGATAATGCAGGAGTCGGAGACGATAGCGAATGTTTTACTGGAGACATTAAGCGCACGTGGACTGATTTTGAATTGGTTGCGCAATGTTTCATATTTTTCGTGGGCGGTTTTGATACTAGTTCCGGTGTTATGTCATTCATTGCCTATGAGCTGGCAACTAATCCTGATGTCCAAGAAAAACTAATTCAGGAAATTGATGAAACCAATGAGAACTTAGGGGGCAAACCACTAACATATGAAATTCTTCAGAAAATGAAATATTTGGATATGGTCATCTCCGAAGCATTAAGAAAATGGCCACCTGCGGTCGCTATTGATCGACAATGTGTGAAGAAGTACACTTATGAAGATGATAATGGGCTTAAGTTTACTATTGATGAAGGAAGTCTCGTTTGGGTGCCAGTTTATGGCTTCCATATGGATCCAAAATATTTCCCTAATCCTGAGAGATTCGATCCAGAGCGCTTTAGTGATGAGAATAGATCCAACATCGACATGTGCACGTATTTACCATTCGGAATAGGTCCAAGAAATTGCATTGGTGAGTCTTATTTAAAAGCAAAATAATTCTAAAAAAATAAATTTATATTTTTTTTTTGAGGTTTAAGATTCGCCATGATGGAGATAAAGGCTTTATTCTTTGACTTATTGCTGAATTTCAGACTGAAGGTGTGCAAGGAAACACAGGTACCCGTAAAGTTGACAAAATCGTTTTTTGGTCTTCAACTGGAAAAAGAAATTGAATTGTTAATAGAACCTCGAAATGATAAAAAGTGGCTATAATTTGTGCACGTTAGAATGTATTTACCTGATTTATATAAGTTAAATAATTACATTGTTTATTGAGTGCTTAATTTATGGATAATAATTAATTAATTGGATATATTGGGTACTTGATTTTAAATATTCATTTAGTTTAAAATTAAAGTCGTTTGGTTTTCCAGATGATGCTATCGGTTTAATCAAAAATGGAGCTATTTTAATGATTCGACGTTAAGTATTTTTAAATTTGAATAAAAAAAACTTTTATTTGAAATATTTTAATCTCACGTTTTCACTGTTTTACTTTGAAGGAATCGGCAGGAATGTTCTTTTCGAATTTTTTAGTTTAAAATATTGTCGAATGGGCTTATATCAGGAGCGTGTAAAAAATAAAAAATTAACAAAATAATAACCACAAAAAGTTGTGCGGTGCGCTGTGCAGTTCCTTACAAGCGATTTGAGGTGATAATAGTTTAATTAGTATTGCGTGCTGTGAACTTGTGATACAGTTATTATTTATATCAAAAACTGTAACTTAATAGAACAAGCATACAATTAAATTTGGTAATCATATAAGAAAAAAGATACTGCGGAGAAAAATTATTTTGATGGCACGTCTAGGCACAAGGGGAAGAAAATACTCCCCCATCGTACTGAAGCGTGTGTGTTTTAGCCCAATCGCTCGTCGTAGTCGTGATAGGTGAAATTTCTAATTTTATCGTCAACTACAGGCTTGCCAACTAGATAATATTGAACTGTGGTAACATTTAGCTTCTTAAGTTTATGCCATTGATTACTGGCCATTTGTAATTGAGTGTCATTAGCTTGGTTTGCTCAAGCAAGATACAAGCGGAAAAATAAAATTAAAAGTAAAAAAAATGAGTTGTGTAGAATGGCTGATTGAGTACGTCCGACCGCAAGTACCGATAAAAAAGAAAAAAAACCTGTTATTTTAAAAAAGTGCTCTTCACATTTTCTTTTTAATTTTTCCTATATCATTTTACAAAAGAACCATAGATGTCTCTGGTTAAATTCACTTCACGCATCCACCAGCTCCTTTTTTTATATTTTTCGTACAATAATAATAAACTTGGCAGGTGGCGTATACCATATTCTGTACAATGTACCTATAATTACCAGTTTAAAAATGTGAATTTTATCTATGCTTTTATACAGTATGGGAGAACCAAATTGTATTTCATATTTGTCGACGGAGGAATTTGACATAAGGCTCAACTACAATCGAAGTAATGAACTTACGATTTTGTACGAGACTGAGGTTCAGTTACGAAAAATTGATATTTTTAGCCTAAATGGATATCACATTCCGTAAGGGTTATTATTTTGATATTTAATGTTTTCAATTTTGAATAGTGGTAAAAACAAAACAAATTTACAAATAGAAGCAGATTTAATTGAAAATTTGTGCTTTCTGTTAATTCGCAGTATCATTTTTATTCCATTTTAATTTTTACATTGCACTTTTAATCATTTAGTATTAATTTAATTGTTTGACTCATCGCCTTCTTACGGAATGAGAGATTCTTACCGCAGTTTTACTGACTGCAATTTGGCATTAATACTTAACGACGAGTTACAGTTAATTTGTGAACGTTTGTTAAACTTAAAGTGCGCGTTCGTTTTCCGTAAATTATAATACTTAAGAATAGTTGCCGCCGGCCGTCAAAATTGTGTTTAGGGAAAATGAATCAGTTTCCTTTCTGTATCGTTGTATGTAATCTGCACTTCCACATTTTTCACTTTATTCGTAAAACTTTTAAAGAGAGTTTGATTATTTGTTATTTTTTTTTCTAGCTGGAGAACAGTCGGAAATCTCTTCTGCTTCTTAACTTATTGTTAATTAACTTGTTCTTGTTTTCATCTTCAAATAATTTATATCCTATGTATGAATATACCCATTCCTTCGTCTGTTTTTCTCGTACTCACATTCTGCTTTCCCTTTTTATTGTTTTTTTTTTTATTTAAATAAGTATACTTATGTAGGTATTCCTTTTTGGAAAAATAGGTAAACTGGGAATATATCGTGGAATTGAAAACTGAGGCTTGTAGTTCTATCTCCAAAACGAGGCTGAACACGTCCGCAATTTTTAGTAGCTAAATAAGGCTTTGAGCTTCAAAGTGATAAATATTAGTATTAACACTAGATTTACAGAACCCATCAATTTAATGGTTTTTCGATTTTATGCTCAAAATTTCTATACATGCAAATATTACCCATTCTTTTGACATTTTTAATGAAATAATGCAGCAAATATATATTTGTACTCGTTTTCTCTGGAACACCTTTATTTTATTATTTCTAGACATGGTATACCTATTTTTATGAAAATCTGTTAGTTTGATGGACGGGTTAATTTTTATAGATCAAATAACAAATATGAAATAACTGAACTCTGAACTAATGTAAATGTATATTTTGCAGTACAGTTTGTTCCACCTTAAATTGGGAGTAAAATTCAAGATGAATATTTTATTTGAATAAAATAATTTGTTTTATGTTTATTTATATTTCTTTTTAAATAAATTCATTTTAGAATATTTTTTTTATATTTATAACTTCTCTCATATAAATCTTTGAACAACCTTGAGAAATGAATACCTTTTTTTATTTTTAGTAAACGCTGTTTGCCCACTGGCGTATACTTTTGAACTGATATATAATCCTGAGATGAGCTAAACTTTTTTTTTATTACACACTAAAGTGTCTTGATGCGAATATTTTAAGTTTGCGTACAATGGCGTCTGTCTGTGATTTAAAGCTTTTGAAAGTTTCCAAAGTGTTTTCAAATGTCAGACTCAAATTGTTTTTTTACAGTCGGCTCGAATATTAGACCGACAATTTAAATTATTATTATTCTCAGTAAAGGAAAATTGTAACAAAATTATTAACAATAATTAATATGTAGCTTCCGCTACAATAACCACGAATAAAAAAACACAATACCAGGCAATAAATACATGAGCAAACAGAACTAGTTGTTTACAAATTGTGATACGATAACAAATTATCACTTCAACGGCGAAATTTGCAAAGAAAAGAAATTCAAATGTGCGAAAATCTTGCCAAATTGCATTATGTCAGTAAAATAGTTTTAATTAAATTTGCAATAAATAAAACTGGTATTGTGGAAAGTGTACATTCAAGGTAGAATTTACGTATAAAAAATGTATTGAAGACAACAGTAAGTAAAAATTTATAGATTTTAAATAAATAATTTCCAAAAAATTGCCTTTTAATGTACACGTGAAAAGGATTTCAGTAAAAAAGGTAAATGTATAGTCAATGTCCATAAAACTAGTGTTAAAAAAAACTATTATTAACAAAAACAAATAGTCGTTGGGTGTCGCAGTATTGTTTTTATGAAAAATATAGGTAAAGTGTTTAGCTTCATTTGACATATGGTTACAAAAATCAGATTGCAGCAACCTTGAGATATGATTTTATCATACATAGTAAAGTCGGCAAATTTCTAACCCTTCTAGCGGGAGTGGATGGGGAGTGGTTGGGTAAAAAAAAGATAGGTGTGCGATATTTTCGTATTCCATACAGACTGAAATCTTCTTCGAATTCGGAGATGAATGGGTCTAATATCAGCTCAAAGCAGTGTTGGGAGATGTGGGATATCTGCCATACTATGGAAATTTCTAACCTGAAAATATTTAAAAAGGAAGACAAATTTCGTCTCCACGTACAAACTAATGGCAAAAATTCATACATCCAAGGTTCACAAAATATCTCATTAAAAACTCGAATTCTCCTGAGTAAGTATTGTTAAATTAATTGGGCTGTGAAACTCAAATATTGAACATTTTTCAAATTTAAATGCTTTGAGAACTTTGATGAAAATAAAAAAATAACATAATTGGACAAAAAGACCTTAGAGATTGCCTTCTAAGAAAACATACATTCGCTCCTCTGTTTTTTTCATGGTGGTAGTTATATGGACTTCTGTTCATGTATATATGTTGCTCCGTAAAACTAAATATTGTACGAATTCAACCCTTAGGATGCAATAACTCTCCAGGATTGTCTTTTGATCTAGGTAATATGTTTCCATTGTTGTGGAATGGAATGATTTTGTATCGTTGTAATTCTATTGGCTATAAACGTTTGGTTGTTTGAAGACGTGGAAAGAATCCATGCTAACACGATCTCTGAGTCGGTTCATAGATAATATGTGACGGCGTTTCCATATATGTTTAGGAAACATTTCTCAAACCAGCATATATTGACCTAAAAGCAATAATTCCAATTGCAAAATTTCTTAACAGTTTCCGCGTAGTATGTAGTTATTTAAATTAATCAATTGTATTGAGCAATTGATTGTTGAAAAGCAAATTATCGATATAGGCATAATTCACAGTTCATTACTCGCTGCCCATTAATAAATGTAATTATTGCTTAGTATGTAGTTCTCAAAATATATATAAATCGATATATTGTAAGAACATTTTCAGTGATAATAAAGTTTTCCTAAAGTCACTAACAAGTTCTTTCTACGTCCCATCCGTAGCCTATCCTATCCAAGTTATTATTAAGCGCAAGTAATATACCTAATACCTATCCAAATCAGTCCGCTCATCTAACATTGAGCTATACATATATTTACTCTGCCGATGAGTTCCGTCGCTGATTTTGTTTGGCATATCCAATCTAGGAAGCATAACCTTCTAGCCTTAAATTTGTTGGCAGTAGGCGAACAATAATTACCTCCTCATTGTTCATAGAGCGAACGTATACCTATATGTTTGTTCAGATGCAGGAAGGATAGTATTCCAATCCCTTTTTACTTCATATAGAGCTGGAGGAACAATTCAACTGTGATTACAAGAAGAGACATTATCCTCTGGGCTTAGCTTCTTAATAATATAAAAAAGAATTTCTTTGAATTTATGTGAATTTTTTATGATATGACAAGGCTATTTGTTCTGGTCATGATGTCATCTATACGCAATAATGATTTTGGAAGCTACAAACCTCTTTTCAATATATGTACGGTGGCATTTAGTTGTGATAGATTTTGAAGACATTTTAGTTACTCAGTACGATTCTAGAGTAGTGCCATAAGTCACTGCACGCAGCTGGTAGCAATTCACTGATTAATCTGAATCTTTACACCCGTAAATTAAGACACATTATCAGCAGTAAAAAAAAGTGCGGAGTTGGTAGACGGTCGGGATTTACTTCTTACATGTGAAGTTTCCGTGGTCTGTTTTTGCAAATTTTCCATCGATTTGTTATATTCAGGGAAGACTCTGCTGGACATTGTCTTTAATATGTCCAGCACTTTCAACTTTCATACAAGCAAAAATACGCATCAGGAGCTATTGCGATATTGGGATACATACCCAGAGAGAACTTTAAACATATCACGATTTAACATAATTGAAACTTAAGTATAAATACAGAGGAAGTTATAAATTGCCTTCGATCAATAATATTATACCCTAACTGAAAATAAAAGTTAAATTAAGTCAGAACCAAAAGTTTTGTATGGCAGCATCAAGAAGGGGGTGCCGATTGAATTTATTTGCTATTTTTATTAAATCGTTGTGTACAAAATTTAAGCTAACTATTTATGTGGAACCCCTGCTATAGAGTGCTCGATTAGTCCTATTTTCGAACTTAACTTTCATTAGACTTTGTGCAAAATTTCAGAACTATAAGTGAACGCGCTCTAGAGTGAGGACGGACATACGTACATGCAAAAATTAAAATACCTTTTAATAATATGCGAGCGTGTTCAATCCATTTTGCTCTATAAACATTATTTCTATGCGTTCAAACGGAATAACAACTTATACTCTAAGATTTCATAATCTAGGGTATAAAAGTAGAAATAATTTTAATATTCAAGGTTGCTTAAACTTGAAAACAAACAAAACATTTACGTTGTATTGCGCTGACATAACAGCAGCAAATTGAACGTTGTCAGCAATTTTTTGAGCGTTCCTAAAACCAGTTTTTAATTGAATCTCGAATCAAGAATAAGCTTTGGATCAAAACAAATCATTATTTGTGTGCTCAAACGACATCTGTCCGCATTGTAGTGAGGCGATGTTCTTGAAATTGATGCGATGATGTAATCGTGATTGGGGCACGCACGAGTTTTAATCAGAACTTCTGAAAATAAATTAAAATATTGTGAATCAAGAGGTAGAGATATTTTTAGAATTGGGTTTGCTTTTTAATCTAGTTAGTAAGCTAGTTCAGTTTTTATTTTTTACACCTTAATCTCCAATTCAATTAGATAACTGCATATTAAATGTAATGACATAGAGAGCGTTATTTTGTTTGGTTCATCCGCACACCACTCACGTATAACATGGACTGCTTCATTTTCTATATTTCAGATGGGACTAATTTTGCTTATCTCTTTATCAAGTATTTTGTAACTCGATTTTTTAAGGAAATAAAACTAAATTTTTATTTACCCAACTCTAAAAGTAGGTATGCAGGACAGAGAAAGTATTCGAAATTTTGTGTTGTTGTCTATTTCTATTCTACACAGTAATTTGGAGAATCACCGAACTATGGTGGGTTTCATACAGAGCTTTTTATTTGAAGTTCAGCGGAATAAAGTACCAACAACTAAAAAGGTAAAACTATAGAAATGTTTGGAAGCAATTTCAGTAATGTCAGCGGTCCATGCCAAACAAGTCAATGCCTCCAATGGCTTAAAATTGCGACTTCTTCTAGCTGAAAGCTGTTACTCCATAGAGGACAACAACAAATCAGAAAGGACACAATTCTCAGATTATATTTTGCAAGATTTATTGAAAACAGGATTGATCGGCGGCTGTATAGATTAGAATTAGTTTGGTGCATGATGTGAAGTAAGTAAGTTAGTAGTCGACTCATCTCCTAGGAAGATTTTTACGAAATAAATAAAACTAGCACTATAACAGCTATCATCCTCGAGATATATGAAAGAATTAAACCTTGATTCAGTAAGTGACTTGGCAGTTGGTGCTTGGCAGGTTGTAATTTTGTGATTACTTTTTCTATGTTGCCAATGTACTATATTACTTGTGTACTTAGCTGATATGGTCGGAGCAGTTTGATCAGCTTTAGCTCCTGTGGAGCGGCTAGAGCAACACTAACTCCTTGAAGGCAGTGGATTAGGTAGGGCAGCTTTAACTCCAAACGATAATCAATTCCTTCTATGTATATATTTATACACAAATTATTGGGTCAACCTATGCTGGTTCCCATGCTAACAAAATGCTTTATTTACAAATTCGCATGCGAATCAATTTATTCCGATTATTCATATTTATCAGAGCCTACGTTTCACTTTCTTAACTTTTTTAATTTTCATTCATAAAACACAGCTCGTTGTGATGTGAGCTTTTACAACCAGAGGTCGTTAATTTCTGTTTTGTTGCTCTTTTTCGAGGAGAAGGCAGTTAGGTAGGTAAGTGAGTCAATTCAAATTTTGTTTATGCATAGGCACATACAAGTCGCTGACCTTACTTGAATTTGATTTCAGCGATTGCTCTTTATGATGCATGCATATATATATCTATGTATATGTTGTTGACTTCACTTACTCACCGTGATTATGGAAGTTGTTTGTGCAACTTCTATGTGCCTATGTGCTTTAATTATTGATTTGCACGATATATTTTGTGCCTATACAATATACAGCATGTCAAAGGTCGCGAACGGGTCTTAATTTTGGTGCGGGCCAAACGCGAAAGAACCAGTTCGAACTAGCACATAATTAGCTTTAGATCACAATTCTTCTCATAACATCAAAAATAGCTGGTCTTTTATAAACAGAACAAACAAACCCTCCGGCTAAAATATTAATATTTGCAATTATTGAGCGCTGCTAGAACTTGTTTTATCAATTTTATGTCCAAAACCCAAAATTATGTTATTTCTCGTCCTATCCTAGAGTTCAGTAACAATAATTTTGTTTGTTTAGTGTTGTTAAGTTTAGTGTCTCCTGAAAGTTTTTCTTCGACTTTATGCATTTTAATACATTTATGCATTGAATATAAAGTTCAGCTATGGCAAAGAAACAGTATTGAAATCGGAAAAAAGGGATGAATATAAATAAAAGGGATGACCAAGTAGCCCTTAAATATTGTTACAGAACAACTTACCTCGTTCTCCCCGTTTTCTTGTATGAATTGTACAAACGTAATCTCGATGTCAGCGTCGAATCAGTTAGAGTCGCATGCTTACGATACAAAAATAGTTGGATTATTCCAAATAAATGTGCAAATCCTGCCATTTCGGACTTATGTAGATACAGTGTCCATAAAATAGTGTGATATTCCATAATTTTTTCAAATTTAGGAAAAAGTTACGTTCGGTGGACAATGCAAAAGAGAACAATTTTCTAAGGGCGAAATTAAAAGGCCTCTCAGTACGCACAATGCCTAACTTTTCACTTTATTTTATATTTGCTGTGTGTAACTTTTTCTGTGCTCCTCCTGATCACTGACTTATAACAATGGACTGAGCGTATTGCCATTTGCCTATAGGAAAGAATTGCACGAGTTTTACAGTTTTCTCTTTTGCCATATGGCAGATTGGAGCTACCAACACAACATATTGTTTACTTAAAGTTTCCTTATGCCATTTGATGTTTTTATGTTGGCTGCAGATGCAATCACAGCAGAAAAAATAAGGTATAGATAGTGTTTACATGCTCCGTTTCTCTTGCCCATACGCAGGATTCAGGTAAATATAACTTTTTTAAATTACAGTCGGAATGAGTTTAATTCCTTATAAGCGATTAAAATATCACTTGGACACAAGAAAATAATTTTTTTTTAATTTAATTCGATTTACGGGTGTAAAATTTCATCTTATTGGTTGAGTTTTACATGTTTTTTTTATGTAGTAAACGTTTTAAAGGGTGCTCTAACGGTGATATACAGAAACACATTATTTGTGCTATATGAAATAGTAAATCGCCTAGTCCATTGTTTTCTTATGCCGTGTCAGTGCTCCTGATAGGTTATAATCGGACTTCGCGGCATTTTCATACTCTATATTTTTCGTGTTCAATTTCAAGATTGAATTCGTTCACAATTCATAATAAGCTGCAACCGTGGAACAGTTAACACCACACAAAGATGTGCCAGCTATTTTGTTTAAACATGGTTATCACAATTAACTGTAAAATAAGTTTAACCGAAGGTTATTATGAATTGTGGGCGATTTTAGAATCTTGATCAAAACAACGTTGACAGTTCCCGAACTTGAAATTTCTATCAAATGTTGCATGTCGGAAAATATACATTACACAACAGCGGAGCATCAAACCAAACTAAGGATCCGTTCCAATGACAATCCAAGTTCACTATTACAATTCCGCTCGAAACCTAGTCAAAACCAGATAGACCATTCGAGCCGGCTTTACAAAGTCTGCACCCGCGAGCGCCGCGGGAAAGCGCAAAATATTTCTAACCCCAAAAGAAAAAATTTAATAATTCTGAAAAAAAACAAATATTTCTAACCTGAAAAGAATAGAAGTGACATGAATAAAAATTGAAAGTAGAGGTAAAAGAAATCCTGTGATATTTATGAGAATAAAAATGAATGAAACATTTTGACGGTTGTATTAGAAGAAAGAATAATTGAAATCATTTTTAACATTAAAAACAAAAGTAATTAAAATTGATTTTTATACCTGTGAATTAAAAGCAAATAAGAACGTAAGACAGTATTAAAATGAATTTTGACAAGTATTAGGTATAAAAATAAAATAAAATTAGTTTTGATAGTTTTGAAATAAACATAAGATGTATTGGAAACCAAAAATAGTTGAAGCAATTTGAACCTGTAAAGATAGAGGTCATTAAGTAAGCTAGCTTAGGTGAATCTGGGACAAAAATAAAAAAAAAATTTAAAGAGAAAGTCTCCGCCAAAAAGGAAAAAAAAAATAAATAAAGAAAAATCCGTAAGAATCCTAACCATCGCAAGTTTTTGTTTTGCTTACCTCAACAAGACAAAAGTTATTAAATAGTGCAACACGCTATTATTGGATGAATCGTAACACCTCAAATAAGGCTTTCAAAAGGGACTCGAGCCCCGCTGTACCAGGCCACACCTCAGAAGCCCCATCCAGCAGAGCGTCGATACAACCGAAAGCTACGTTGATTCTGTATAAATGCAGCCTCTGGAACTGGCTTCTACTATACCACGCCGTACGCACACCCAGGAAAAGAAGCCGAAAGTAAAATGTAAAATTTTAAAATATTCGGCGCTCGTTCGCCCATCCAATTCACACGTTCGAACATCGCCATAATACACTGGTAATCGCTCGACCAAGTTTAAACAAGAAATAATTTTTGTGACAATATAAAAATTTAAAGGGAAGGTAATTTAGCATAAAGCAAAATCAAAGTGAAAGTGGTGGTACTAGAAGAATTGATTTTCCTCACATGGATAAGATGGATGCTATTTTTGCGTTGGCAGCCAGCAATAACCAAAGAAAGTAAAATAGATCTAAACATAATTCGATTATTACAGTTTGTCGGTACCAGCGAGCAAATAGAAAGCAGTCCCGAACAGTCTTCTTAGAGGTTTGCATCGACTTCAGGCTGCTTGAGGAATCGAAGGGGAATTGAAATTATAGCAAAATGCTTATTTCTTCTATTGAGAATTTTATTTTAGTACAGAAGGTACATGGAAAAGCATTACAAATTCGTCATCAAGATGACCCAGGAAAATAGAAATGAAAACAAAATCAATTCACTTATTCATTTTTATATACAAAAGTCGCATACATAGGCTTTGAGCTTCGCTTCTGCCGCAGTGAGCCCACTACACGCGGCATGCCCCATTTACGTCAGATTGAACAGAAATTTCAAATCTAATTTTTACCAGTGTCATTACAGATCACACAAAGTTCTGCCTTCACGAAATTATTCTCGTCGTCTTCTTTCATATAATTTCAATACAATTTCAATACAGTTTCAATACAATTTCAATACAATTTCAATAAATAAGGTCACAGCAAAATTTGTGAACAATTCGGGTGAAATAACGAGCTTGTCAACTTGCCCACCTGTTGAATTCATCAACTTACCTGAAACGACCATTTATAAATTAAAGCGCTAAAAATATATAAATTTTATTTGAAATTTACTTCATTAATTCAAGTAACAAAAAACATCTAATATAAGAAAATACGGGTGGAAATTCAAAGACTTATCAAATTTGATGATAACAAAATTTTTTTCGAACCTAATTTTACAATGAACTTGCGTGTGAACTCATGAAACGCTATTGCCTGAATAAGAGATGGTTGCGCATGTTAAATTCGCCTTTACTGTCCAAGCGGAGCTTGACTCGTCATCTTACCCTCCCTTCCCCTATATGTCATTATTTGCATTTATGTGCTTCAGATACATGTAGAGCTATTCCAAAAGACTGTGAAATATTTGCAAGGAATATATACGTTGCCGTTTTCAGCATAGTAATTAAAAGCAAGCATTCGTAGTTGCCTTTCAACCTTACTATATTTTAGAGCCTCAAAATTGGACCGTACTTCACCGACTGATGTATCTTTCATTTATTACCCTTTTAATCGGGGATTTTGATCCAAAGTTTTAACAGGTCGACCATCCCAGCTTGTTGTTGTCTTTAACGACATCTTCACCCCCGGGACTCCTGACATGATACTATCAGTTAGTAATCAAAATAGCCATCGAGATTCTACACCACAAGGACTCCTGATGTAGCTTGCACTTCCAGCAAAATTATCTTTAACCATCTGGGACTGCCAGGTTTTTTTTAAAATACTGGTACTCCCAGCAAAATTACTGAAACACTTTGGACTCCCCGAATCGTCTTTGGCACATTGATACTCCCAGCAAAAATATCACCCACCTGGGATTCCCAGATTTTTGTTGTACTACTCAACTTCACCATATGGGAACGCTAAATCTAAAAGCCACCATGCGAATTATACAAGCTCTATATAAGGATTATTACCGCATTTGAGTCTTAAAACTACATTACATATAATATGAACAGGAATAGTAATAGCGAAGAGAATCGAGTTTTGTTGTTTCTATTTTATATCTGGCCTGAGTCTGAACTCGGAAGCATAGTTTGCGAGTTAATTAAAACCGGCTGTAGCAATATCAAATTCGCCTTAAAATCGGCTGTCAGTTAAGTTAAATTTTTTTCGGCTATCTAAGTTGAAAATCGGCCAAATAAGCAGATTTTTAGCCCGATTGACAACACTGCATAGAACACAGCCAGTTGCCAAGAAAATTTTCGAAAAATTATCCGAACCAAAATGTTTTAGATCCATTTCAATTAAAAACCGGTCAAATTCAAAATTCAGTGCCTTAAATTTCACAGAATTAAGTCAAATAATTAACAATGGGAACCGTCACGAATTTAAGAACCTCTGCGAATTCGCTTTAAATTTATTTTCACTACCCCACTCGAATGTAGATTGTGAACGAATATTTTCTAAAATATTTCTCCTAAAAACTACAATTCGAAATAAATTAAATACTAACAGTAATGGGCTGTTTTATGTTCGAAAGTGTATAATTCAGTCGATGTGTTGATTTTGAGCAAACTGATCTCATGTACAAGAACATCAAGACTAATACTTACAGTGAATGCGAAGATTGAAAAGAACTTTTTTCTTCAATAAACGAACAAAATAATTAGAAGGTCCAGAAACAAGTTTTCATCTAACATAGACTAAATTACGCATAAAAATGTACTTAAAAAACTGAATACATAATTAGATATCATACCTATATCGTACCTATATTTCTATTTCTGGGTTCACTTAAGTGCTTAATCATAGTTTATTAAAAAAAAAAAACAATAAAAAAAAAAATGTTTCTATCAGTTAAATAATGTTTAATTACTGTGACGGTAAAAAAGTTCGAATCAAGGTAATTTTTTGGCAAACCTACGGTAGAGTCACAAATAATACATATAGTTATGGTTGCGCGGTTGCGTCATTTTCAGTAAATTTGTTGTTGTTGTTTTACTTGAAGTCGTATTTACATAAGTCGCAGACTGCTACTACGACGACACACGCTTATTTATTAAATTAAGCTGGAAGTTATTCTCCAATCCAGTATAGTGCGGAACTTTAGTGAAAAACATTGCCTAAAATATTAACGGAACGCGAAAATGATAAATTTTTTATTAACTTTAATCGTGATTAGTTTATTTTTATATTTGTTTTTAAAATGGGCTACTAAAAATCATGATGTGTTCGAAAAACAAGGAATAAAATTCGATAAGCCTCTTCCTCTAATCGGGAATATTGCATACATTTTTAAGGGAAGAGGACTAATTGATAAAGTGCTGAGTGCTTATCAAGCGTATCCAAATGAAAAGTGAGTTTCATGCTTAATTTTTCATTGAAGTGTGAAAATTATTTATAATAATTTTGTCAATCTGCGATAAAGGAAGAAGTTTGAATTTATAAGGACCAAGTAGTTTTCGTCCAGTAGTTATGTGATAAAATCATATTTCTTTTTACGTCTGCATAAATTATACTCATTAAAATGGGAGCATGATAAAATCCAGAAATAAATAAAAAAACTTGGAAATGAGAAAATCCAGAAGTGACAAAATTCAGAAACAATAAAATACATGAATGTCAAAATCCCGAAATTGTAAAAATTGTTATAATTAAACATTTTTTTTTAAATTTTAAAAATGGCATGAACTTTGCTTCGCATATCTCATATTTACACTTCATCGGTGTTGTTATATTAATCTGTGTTAATAATATATTTAGTTGGGAGTCTTGTGATGACTTATTCATCTGATGGAAGCCTAGCATCTTTGTGAACAAAACATTCCTTCACATGTCTGTTAACGGCGGTCAAGAAACACTATATGAAATTTTGAAGTGTTGATCGCGATTTTTAAAATGGGTCAAAGTCCAAAATGCATGATTATTCGAATTAAAATATAAAAGTTTAACTTTTGGAAATTACTTAACATTGGAAAATTTTTGCGTTGAGGTATTATGCTGTTCTGAAATGTATGAATTAGTGCTTATATGGAACATATCTAGGTGCCTAGGTGTCATCTATTAATGAATGCGTAAATAAATGAATGTGTGTGTTGTAATTTGTTTGTTTTTAACGTAAACGAAAAAGTTCCGGGTATCATGAAGTATTCAAACCCAGAGCAAATCCAGAAAAAAATTCAGAAAAGATATTGGCGCGCGAATATCTTTTCTGGATTTTTTCTGAATTTCTTGTGGATTATGTCTCTTTTGGATTTTTTCCCTTCTGGATTTTGTCTCTTTTGGATTTTGTCACTTTTGGATTTCATTTTTTCTGGATTTTGTCGTTCTGGATTTCGTCACTCTGGATTTTGTCTTTCTGGGATTTCGTACCCAACCCCATTAAAATTTTAAACGAATAAAATGTAAAAATATTTGGTGTTATGATGAATTTTTTAAAAGGTGCAAAAGTCACGCGAAAACTTATTTAAGAAAATATATGTAAAGAAAAAGAATTAAAATATGTAAATCTAAATTATTGAGTTTACTTAGTTAGTTCTTGGCACCTTTGTACATGTTTTTATGTTGAGTCATATAGGTTCGGATGAGTGTGTAGATTAAGTAGGGTCCTACACAGAAATCTGTCGGGGATTTAACGTGAGCACCTACATGTTAGCCTTACTATCACGGCAGTCTTAATGCACGGATTAAGCGACAATCAGCGCAGAGTATATTATCTTTTGTTTCGATGAGTACCTACCAGTTTATGTCAGCTGTGAACTTACTGGTCGAAGCGAGACCCATGTAAAAACTCTGCCGATCTCTTGGCCAGATACCATCTATATGCCCGCATATGGGCTACTACCACTACGATGCTCCCATGAATGGACCTACGTCGTGTCGAGGTGAATAATCGTACTATAATAACTATTTTTTAGATCTTGGATAGAGTAGAACCCAATTGGTATTGCTTCGTAGTCCATAAGGTCATGGGTACTCCCAGTGGTAGATATCCTTTTATAAACGTGAATGGTTACTCCATTCAGGCCTAAGATCTTATTGGAAACGTCTAAAAATTTTGTGTATATCCTATACAGGCACATACAACCTTAATAGGCGCTATCAGCAGGAATCACGCGAAGGTTAAGATATGACCGGATTCAAGTCTGGAGAGGCTAGAGATTACGGAAATCACACCACTAATCTTATTGCTGATCATGCATACTCGATATATAAGCACTACAATCATACATAGTTGATCTCTATTATTCATCAACTTCATCAACTACACCATCCATCTGCCTCGGCTCAAGGGACTATGTTTGAGATTTTATTATTTCTGACTTTTATGTGCACTTAAATTCTTTGTATAATGACCTCGTTGCCATTCCTACCCTAATACAGTACCCATAGAGTCAAAAATCTCATACTTTATATAGCAGAGGCAAGTACTATATATACCTATATAGTAATCCCGCAATGTGAGCGAGCACTTATTCGCGCATATGATCATCATTTTTCATTCATGCTACGTTACTGCAGTACCCAGTCATTTTTTCATGGAGGATATACCAATGTATCTCAGTTCATCTCTCCAATCAACAAATTTCCATCTTACTTCCTCTTATATAGCTTTCACCTTGGCAGAAGGCATAAGTAGTTGTAATACTAGTCGGAGAGCTAGCGATGTTATTTAGTATGAATTTTCAGAACGCCAATTTGAATCGGAATTGATGAATGAAATTATGGTCGGGCAACTCGGCGCTGAAACTTAACGCAACGATTATGGTTGGAAACACAGTACGGCGACTATTCGAATATTCAAACATTACTCCAGGAATTATACTTGGAGTGGTCATAGAAATTATCCACAAATTTAAGGCAAATTTAAAAGCCAAATCATGATCTTATGAATATGGTTTTTAATATCTTCCGATCGTTATAGTTCATCATTTAACGCGTAAAAAATGAACGGGATATACAAACATGGTTGAACTAAATATACATTGAATAAATATAAATGACTTTAATAGATTTTGCAGCAAATCGTGCATAATTATGTATGTTCAAATATTTGAGCAGAAATCATTTGTGTTTTTTTAATGACATAATAACTCTTAGTTCTGTTACTTTATTGCTTTTAAATTCTTTTTTGCTAATGGAAAACAAACTCTGTCTGCGTCAATTCTTGAAATAAATTTTATTAAACCACTTTTGTCGAACCAATATTCTTGAAACTTGGGACGCATGCGTTGTTTCAATGACAATATAACATTTTCAAGCTAAAGCAAGTAGATCGGACAGTACAATATTCTCAGGTTGATCCAAAGGAGTGGCGGATGGCAGGAAAGTCGAATTTTTGATCCACTATTAACCAAACCGATTTTCTTGAAATTTGACATACAAACGAATTACTGGATACGATACAATATTTTCAGCTCAAAGTATTAGTCACTTGAAAACTGCGTCAATTGTGTTAAATGGACTCAAAATTATATAATAAAAAAAAAACATCTTTAATTACATAGTTTTGTCTAAAATGCTTTCGGCTATTTTTAAATTTTAAGATTTGAATAGAGGAATAGCAAAACAAAACAAAAAATCAACGGTTAGTGCTTTTTTTCGACTATTTGAGTGTAGCTTCATGTTTATCTAGTCGCACATGCGCACTTCCATATTTTATCATATTTGGTGTTATGGACACATAAATTACTTGTTTCAGATGTTTCGCCTTATAGGAAACTCGCGCATAAACTGGTTTTAAAAAGTGGGTGAAAAACAATAATAAATGAATTTCGAATGTAAAATAAAAATTTTTTGTTTAGCTTTTAATTTAAACGGGTTTTGATAGAGGAGAATATTTTTAAAGATTTATTTCTCTCTTCTTTCGTGGGCAAATAATTAAATCAATAATAATTTATAGGTGATTGATAATTGGTACACTCACGTACGTCGAGTATTCGTTAAAATCAGAGCTTCACAGAACAAAAAGTTAAGTTAGAGACCATAACTTTACTACGAATATTTATGAATCTCAAGCAATTGAATGACTTACACAAATAATTGCAATATTTACAGCAAGTTGAAAATAATTGAATTTGCAAAAACGCATATAATTGCAGAACGATCGTGCTCTGCTTGCAAAAATGATAGCAAGTATGTTGAAACTAAATTTTAGAAATAATTCAACTTTTTTTATTATGGTTAGTTGTCTTTATTTATTTTCCAATTGTTTACGTCTTTTTTTATTTTTAACGAGAACTTAAAGCAAACTGGATAACTTTTGCCTGGGTGCCTGATATACTTCTTTGCCTTCTTGCTTATCGGGGGAATTTTGTTCTCCCTTTATTCATGGCTGCTTTTAAACAATTAAATATAATTCTCGTGATGATGAAAGTATTGAAATTTTTAAATTTCTTCTTTTGCGTGTCTTAAATCATGTCTTCTAATCGCCACCCAGATCGACGACTACGAATTTCAGCATAATCAAGAAAGCCATCCTTCCGTTTAACACCTACCTAATTCACAATTAGGGAATTACGTCAGAATTAGCTCGTAAGCGAGATTGCTCCAAGTCGAGATCTAGCTGACTCATTTTCGCATAACTGAAAATGCCATAGCAATCCAATGCTTCAAGATCCAGTATTTCCTACTAGGTACAACCTAAATACTTTTCTGATGGGTACTTATTACTCCCTAGATGAGATTAGATTTGTAAAGGTGTGTATAGGCGTTAACCTCGCATTCACCGTTCAGTTTACTCCCTTTCTAGGTTTGGACTACTCATAAAGTCCAGAACCATTCTGGAATTGAGATTCCACACTTAATTTGATGGAGGAAAAGCATGTTCGACGTGGAGTAATCTCAGCCTGACTAATGCTTCGGAATTGCAGAACAGGTGATCTGAGGTTTCATGAGTACTCTAACGGAAGCGGCAACATGAAATATCAGCCAAGCCTATCTTGCTTGGGTGATACGCAAGGAGCTATGGCCTGAGAACAGCTGTGATTGTGATCGTTTTAAACTTTGTTCTCCTATGGAGTAGGAGTTATTTTATTTTTTGTCAGAGGTATCGATAAATTTTTTTTTGCTCACGAAGTCCTTGTAGCCTTGCTCATTAAACTGATTTTTGTTTGTTCTCCTAGCTATTTAGGGTAGCTCTGAGGTAACATGCTGAAGTGCCACGGCTCTGGTCCAACAAAGGCAACTTCTGCTACTCTTTTGGGTGGCCCGTCAATAATTTCATTTCCTTTAAGTCCTCATACCCACATGAAGTTCACTTTCTTTCACCCGATAAATTTGTAAGGGTTTGGGGGTCTGGGTGGGTCCGGACTATTCTTGGCTTTATAGTGAAGTATTTTAAGGCCTTGAGAGGCCTCTCGGACAATTGATGGTTCAGCCATTTATGGCTTTTTTAATACATGTATTCCCGTGTACATTTATTGCTAAAACCTCAGCTTGGAATACGGTATGGATGGAGTCTAGGGCTTTTGAGATATATAATAATACTACGTCCTAATAAACACTTCAATTGTAAATACCCCTAAATTGTGAATATGTGTTTTTCCAAAGCCAAGAGCTAGCTAAATAGCTTTCTTACAACAACAAAATAGCAGTTTACCCAATTCCATCAACATCTTTAGTGCCAATTTTAAGATGAAATTTATAAGTATGTATGCAGAGAGAGACAGACAGAACAAATACTCGTTTAATAGTAATTCATATTATATCTCCTAACCCCATCCCTAATCCTTTCCTCATCACCTTCCAGTTATACTTTTCGGCTTTTGGACTTTAAAATACCAGGAAATCCTAGAGTTTGTCTAAGACGATGAATGACCCTGTGCATTTTAGTATGGTCACCTATCTGTGCAAGTTTGATTGCTAAAGTGGTTTTTCGTACTTATTCTAGAACGATTCGCCCGGCAGTAAAAGTTACTACAACCAAATTTCATATTCTGAAGAATTTCTCATTACAATAAAAAAGCTTTGATCATTTTCACAGTATACGTGAAAAACTCAATTTTTGTATAGCAACACGAGAGAGAAATAGACGGAGAGTCGAGAGTCGAAAGTGGAGACTGGAGACTAGACTGGAGTGGAGAGTTGAGATTAGACAGTCTAGATTATAGAGTCGAGGGTGGTGGGTGTAGAGGGAGTGTAAAGAATTTATGACTAAAAAGTAGCAAATAAAATATATCAAAAAACTTTTAAAATAAATAATTTTCGTAAATAAACTCCACTTTCTCACTACTCACACAAAAGTTTCTTTGCAAAATAAGAAATGTTACAATTCAGATTAAATCTTAAAAGCTTGGGCTTGAGTTGCAGTTAGACAATTGTGATTATAGTTATGGATGCCTAAATTTTCAAGTTTTTTCTTATTTTGCAACGAAACTTACTGAGAAAGAAAAAAACATTTTTTACTTTTTAGGGCAATTTATTTTAAATGTTTTTTTTTTATCTATTTTATTCACGTTATATTTACTACCGCAGTGTACAAAATTTCAGCTCACTACATCGACATGTTCTAAGGCACTGTTCCATTTCAATATACTATTGTGAAAAACAGAATTTGTGTATGGCACGAAGAAGTCACCCGATTTGTCCCATTTTCAAACTAAAGGCCGTGTGCGAAGCTTCGGCTCTTTAAGCACACGCGCTCTTGGGTTATCGTGAGGACCGACAGGCGGACAAATAGACAGGTGGACAGACAGACGGACTTACGGGCAGACGGATATCATTCTACTAGATTGATGTTCCGAAACAGCAAAAAAACTACATCTAATTTCACATTAGAACGTATATTAAAAACAAAAACTGTTTTAACGAATCCCCCATTTCTACTTACACCATCTTCCCACTACAGACTCAAAATATTCTCTGCAGTATTAAAAATGTTTCTTTCTTTACAGAATCTATGGACTTTTTGAATTCACCACACCACTTTACTTCCTTAAAAGCCCAGAATTGGTGAAGCAAATAACCATAAAGGATTTTGCCCATTTTCAAGATCATAACGCTATCGCGGTTCCATCTTCAGATGATTTATTCGGAAGTGTACTGTTTGCAATGAAAGGAGAACGATGGAGAGAAATGCGATCTTCCTTAACTCCGTTGTTCACTGGCAATAAAATGAGGGCAATGCTTCAACTAGTAACAAAATGCGCCAGTCAACTTGTAGATCATGTCCAAGAAAACTACGATAAAAATGGTTTAAAGTCTTACAAAGTTAGAGATATTTTCTCCAGGTATACCAACGATGTTATATCAACGTGCGCCTTTGGAGTTGAATGTGATTCCCTTAAATATCCAAAAAACGATATTTATTTGATTGGTCAAGAAATACTGAAAATACAGAAACCTTCACAAGCGATTAAGATTCTTTTCATGAGAGCAGCACCGTTCATCTCAGGATTGTTACGATTAAAAGCAGTTAGCGACAAACTTAGAACATTATTTGAAGATTTAATAATAAGCACAATGGAAACACGGAAAAAGGAGAGAATTTTCAGACCAGATATGCTAGAACTTTTGATGAAATTGAGAGAGGGGCAAGAATTATCCAAAGACCATGATAATGATAATGCAGCAGTCGGAGACAATAGTGAGTTTTTGAATGGTGACATTAACCGCACGTGGACTGACTTTGAATTGGTTGCGCAGTGTTTCCTATTTTTCGTGGGCGGTTTTGATACTAGCTCCGGTGTTATGTCATTCGTTGCCTATGAGCTGGCAGTTAACCCTGATATCCAAGAAAAACTAATTCAGGAAATTGATAAAACCAATGAGACCTTAGGAGGCAAACCTCTAACATATGAAGTTCTTCAGAAAATGAAATATTTGGATATGGTAATTTCCGAAGGATTGAGAAAATGGCCACCTGCGATCGCTATTGATCGACAATGTGTGAAGGCATACACTTATGAAGATGAAAATGGATTGAAATTCACAATTGATGAAGGAGATGTTGTATGGGTGCCAGTTTATGGTTTCCATATGGATCCAAAATATTTCCCTAACCCTGACAAATTCGATCCAGAGCGTTTTAGTGATGAGAATAAATCCAACATCGATATGTGCACATATTTACCATTCGGAATAGGTCCAAGAAATTGCATTGGTAAGTCTTATTTAAAGGTAATATTATTACAAAAAAAAATATTGATACTTTCGTTTAAGGTTTAAGATTCGCCATGATGGAGATAAAGGCCTTATTCTTTGACTTGTTACTGAATTTCAGACTGAAGGTGTGCAAGGAAACACAGGTACCGGTAAAGTTGACTAAATCGTTTTTTGGTCTTCTACCGGAAAAAGAAATTGAATTGTTAATAGAACCTCGAAATGATAAAAAGTGACTGTAATTTGTGCAAACTAAAATGTATTTACCTGATTTATTTAAATTAAATAATTTCTTTTTTTATTTAGTGCTTAATGTATGGATAATAAGTAATAAATTAGTTAAAAATAATGTGTACCTACCTGATTTTAAAAATACCTATCCTTTGAAATTAATTTTTTAGGCCAAAGTTGTTTGGTTTCAAAAGGTGCACAAGATGACACTATCTATTTCATCATAGGTGGCGCTATTAAAGTAGTTTTAAAGTGAAATTATTACTTTTAAATTGGAATAAAAGCAAACTTTTTTCTGAAATATCTCACGTTTTCAGCATTAATTGTTTTATATTGAAGGAGTCGGCAGACATTCGACTGTTTTTTTCTTTTCGAATTTTTTCCATAGAATGAGATGGAATGGGCTCAAATCAAGAACATATACTTACATATTAAAAAATAAATAAAATAACAAACAGTTCCAAGAGACGACACCCATTTCCATGAATCTAAGAGTTTTGATTTCGCTGAAAATTCAATACATATATTTATAATAGTAATTTGAAATATGCAGACATATTTGGATGTCCCAACACTTCTATATCTAGTGGTTACATTATCCAGGCAAAATTTTTTGCGGACCAACAGGACTTTTCACTACTGTCATTTTAAAGCCCTTCTGTCACACATTTCTTTTTGATATTGATTTGAGATGTACTATTATATTCTACTAAAATAGAAAAGAAATATATTATATTTACATAGTTTTAATGACTGCGTTCGTTTTATCGTCAGACTTCGACGTTTTGATCACTTTCCTATAATAACCTTAATCGTCTTAAAACACGTTTCCGTTGCTCAACTTCTAAACCACATATTTCTATTTCAATTCAATATATTCTATCGACAAGATCTACAAATCCTTTAATCTATAAAGTTCTCCAAGACTTGCCTAAAATTTCCCCACAATTGATTTGAGGAGTCATAACGAAATACAAGAATAATTTACTCCGCAATAAAATCGTAAAGAACTAATTTATAAAATAAACAAAAACTTCTTAAATTATGTTGTCCTAAAAATAACGTATTCCTAGTTCCAAATATATTTTTAATTACTATACATACAGTTCTCCCACTTCACCCCTACGACATCTGTAGACTTTTATGGACGATTTCTATATCACGCAATTCCAACCGAGCATGTAATTTTTATCAGAAATCAAATTAATCACAGTAATTGAAAGCTTTGGATCCCCCACGCAAGTGGTCGTCGACGGTAGGCAGCTCATTTCTTTTTTCAGGGTCGATTAAATTGTTTTAAGATCCAAAGTTCCAGTTAGCAAGAGATTGTTGCAAAGTTAAGTTATAAAGATCTCACAAACGCTAAAAAGACGATGATCAATATCCTTCTAGCCTTAATCGCGATAGCGTTGGTTGTGTATTTGTTTTTAAAATGGTCAACAAATACCAATTCAGGGTGTATTTAATAAACAAGGAATAAAATACATCACAGCACTTCCATTGTCGTGTCCCAAAGCAACAATGGATGGAAGTTTAAAGTAGCTGGTATTCTAGACAAGGTCATACAGATTTATAGAAAATTTCCGAAAGGGAAGTGGGTCTAAATTTTGTTTATGAACGATAATTTATTAGAAAAGTAATGGAATTAAATTAAAATGATCAACACAATTATTATTCAAGAAATAATTGTAGAAACACTTATGTAACAGTATTCAGCGTTGCATATTAATTAAAGTGCTCTTTGCATGGGTTAAATAAAATATAAATGCGTAGATAAATGTAGAGATCTAAGTAATATTAAATCAGTTCAATTTGCATAATTTATTACATAGTCAAATTACAGCTTCAGGTAATTTTCTTTGTGTATTGTGCCTTTAATGAGATAACGTCAATAGATGTAGATACTTCATATCTAACTAGCCTTAATTTATAGCAGACAGCAAACTACGCATATTTTTCAAACATCATCTTTGTTGGCCTTACACAACTTGGCTGATAAATTTGGGGTAAGATATTACGTTCATAATTTGGAATCATTTTAAAACGAGCTTGTTTCTTCAAACAATTTTGATTCTAAGAAATAAATTCACTCTTTTAGACGTACCGAGTTGGTTGAGAAAAATAACTTGTTTTTATTTTACCTAAAATTCGTATTTGAGACAGTTTGATCGACCTTCAGTTATAACTTAACCACCTTAACTGAATAATACTTCGGATAAGACGAATAAAAAAAAGGAAATCTGATCAATCTTATAATACAGATCCAATTACGTGGCACAGAGCTATAAAAGTGCGCAGAATGCCGATGAAAGAAATTACACCACACAAGTTTCAAATTAAACAGTATTTGTTTTCGTTTTATTTTAATAGTAGGTATGCTTAAATTAATTATATAAAACTTAATTCATTTTAACTTAATACACAACTTTCTGAATTATGGAACTTTGGTCGAGAAATTTCTAAACAAGCCACCTTAAATGCGCTAAGTGCCAAACTAACCCGCTCTTCCTCGTTCGTTGTTTTATGGATAAGATATAAAAGGAAAACAAGAACTATTTTGGATGTTCAATTTTTGTTGCTGTAGATTCACACATAACCAGGGCCTTTTTGCTTATAGGACCATACCTAGGGTCCGATAATAAGAAGAGCTCGAAGGTAGCAAATATTAACGCAGATTTTGATTTTTCGTGTCCATTCATTGGCTTTTCAAAAAGGTAAAATTAAATACGAAAATGAAACAAATCGGGTAACTCCTTCGTAGGGTTTCCATACAAAAATTTTGTTTTTCACTATAAAATTGAACACTGCCTGTGAACGCGTCAACCTAGAGAGCTGAAATTTTGTATACTGCGTTTTCATAAAAATCGTAAAATTCAAAAATTAACTAAATCGGGCAACCCCTACGTATTGTTGCCATATAAAAATTATGCTCTTTACGTATACTGTGAAAATGGTCAGTCCTAGACATTTTTATTGTACTAAAAAGTTCTTCAGAATACGAAAGCCTATGAAATTAGTTATAATCATTTTTACTTTTCGAAGAACCGTTCTAGATATATGTATATGCGAAAAACCACTTCAAAAATCAAACTTGCACAGATGGGTGACCATTCGAAAGTAAATACGGGCATTCATGTCGGGTATCATACGAATTGATCTTACAAGGATTGGGTCTATACTCGTCATCACCGATTTCATCCAAATTCACAGTATATGTTGGGCTTGATTTGAAATGAAAGTCAGGCAAGTGGGAGCTCCAGATGGCCAAGCGAAACCGAAATAATGCATAATGTAGGTGAACCGGGGCTAAAATAACCACTTTTCTGAAAACGGTATATTCGCAACATTTAACCCAATTTCTTCTCTTTCTTATCTATAGATAAATCACAAAATAACAAAAAGACTGTAAGAGAGAAATTCAAACAGAAAATGTTTAGTAAAATACATTACTTAGTTATATGCAACCAATTTTTCATACTGTCAAATGTGTTTTTAAAGTTTGGTTTCAGTTCAATAAAGAACAGAAAGGCCTACGGTCGATGATTAGTATATCCCAGTGGATTTTCACATGGGCTGGATATCTGTTGGTCGAGTGAGGGCTGGTGAATATCCGTGACTTCAACAATGTGCGGACAACTCCATTGGATGAAGTTTTAAGTAATTCTTTCGGGGACTAATTCCAAATAAATCTTCAGTGGACTGATTAACGTAGCTAACTGGACAAGAAGGAGATTCCGCTGATACGTGGCGTTTTGCCACGAGTGTTTTCTCTGCTTTTCTCTCACAATTTCACGGTTGTGGACATTTATCGTCTGCTCGTTACTTGGGAGATAATCCGACCCTTTTTTATAACAAAACTCTAGCGATGGAACAGATTTCATCTGATCTTGTAATTCTTTTTCAGGCGTCTGCTATCGAAAACACAACAGCCCAGACCAAACCTAACTTTCCGACCAAAAAACCTTGAAAGACCAAAAAACTACACAAATTGTGACAGGAAGAGCTCTTCTCTCCCATTCTTTCTTGCCGTTTTCCGCGCTCTCTGTTTCAATTAGTTGGCGTTGGCTTAGCCGAGTCACGTCACACCGTCCACATAGGCAGTAGCTTACATGTAGAATGCTGTTGCTAACTGCCAATGTAGCATACCGCTGCATGCAGTATGCAACGACCATAACAATCTCAACATCCAATTGCCCATTAAAATACTTTTTATCAAAAGTTAGTGCGACTCATATGGAAGCAAAATTTCTCATTGCAATTTTCAATTTGGGTGATTATTCCCCTTGTCGCCATAAGGCACTGGATAAACCAAGTAAATCTTGTAGGTGGACTATTTACCCAATTTGAAAAATGCAATGAGAAACTTTGCTACCATATGATTCACACTTGCTTTTGATAAAAAGTATTTGTATGGGAGATTGGGTGACCCGATTATCGAACTTTTATGATAGGCGATCTGAGATGACCATACTGATGGAACTGTCTGATGGGTGTCAGTCTATAGAGACGAGAAATTGTCCATCTGGAAGTGGATAGCTTCTATTATCTCGATTATATAACTACGAATTTTGGTTTTAGACAAACAAGAAAATAAGTATAAAAGAGAAAATGGAATCGGATTGACTCTAACAATTTGTTGCAAAAGCTTCCATCATTGGACCAGTATCAACTGTAAGATCATGGAATGAACAGAAAACCTATCCGATATCGCAAACTACTGGTTTTATCCTATATATAAATGTGCATCTGTATATCTCTCGGGGGATCAAAGTATTTGTTGTTTTGAAATGGTCGTAATTATTATCAGTTACTTGGGTAAAATTTCGGAAACGCTAAGAAAAGAGAACAGACAATTTTAGAAAATTAACAAAGAAGAACAAATTTTGTTCGGAAGTTTGGCTTTGTTTTGTTATATTTGATACGTGTTTAAGTCGCACACTGCTACTACGACGACACATGCTGAATTATGAAATTAGGCTGGACACAACTTTAAGTTATTCTCCACTTCACTCCAGTACAGTGTGAAATTTTCTGAAAAATATTGTCCAAAATATTAGCGGAACGCGAAAATGATAAATTTATTATTAACTTTAATCGTGATTTGTTTACTATTATATTTGTTTTTAAAATGGACTACTAAAAATCATGACGTGTTCGAAAAGCAATTAATAAAATTCGACAAGCCTCTTCCTCTATTCGGAAATATTGCATACATTTTTACGGGAAGTGGAATTATTGACAGAGTGCTGAGTGCTTATCGAGCATATCCAAATGAAAAGTGAGTTTCATGTTAAGTTCTTCAGTGAAGTGTTGAAATTTGAAGAGATTAAAACAAGTGAAAAAGTTTTAATTGGTCTGGGGCAAATAATAGATGAAAAGTTAAATGAAGTGTATGCCAACATCAAGTTGCCCAATTTAATTCATTTTTGAAATTTTATTTACTATTTTTATGAAAACACTTTACACAATTTCAACTCTGTACGCCCGGCGGGTTCTCTGGCAGTGTGCAAATATTTGGTGATAAACTAAAGCTTTGTATGGCAACACCAAGAATGGGTTGCCCCATTTAGTTCCCTTTTAAAATTTCAGTCACTATTTTTATGAAAACGCTGTGTAATAAATTTCAGATCCCTTCATCAACGCGTTCTGAGACAGATCCCAAATATATAGTGTTAACTAAATTAATGAAAAAATCTGCTTTTCTGAAACAATCCACTGATGTGCCTGTAGTATCACGATCGAGAATAATCACCGTGACCAAGAACGTACCACACCAGTGGGCTGCTTACGTGAAGCAGGTAAAACAGTCATACCAGCGTTAATGCAGTCACCTCTGGTTGTTAACAAAAGTGAAAAAAACGTTTTTATATGGCAACAATATCCAACAATATTGATCATTTGCTTTCTCTCTCCCCACTCTTCCGAATCGTCCTGGCAGGCGTTTTAATGTTCATAATATACCGTGACTCAGACATTCGGGGCGTTTCGTTGAACTCTTTTGTGAATCATTTAATTTACAACAGCTAGTGGATGTACCAACGCGAATTCCTGATGCAGCTGGAGATAAAGCTAATTTACTCGACTTGTTTCTAACATCTCATCCTGACAAATATTCCATCTCAGTCGGTTTCCATCTCGGAAATTCAGACCATTGTTTAATCACGGCTCAATTTACCACCTCAAACCTGTGCCGCCCTACCTCTCCACCTACAAGTAGGCTTCTTTGGCACTATAAGATTACTGATTGGGAAAGTCTCAATAAGTATCTTAGAGAAATTGATTGGTCGGTCTGTTTTGCTTCGAGGGATGTTGATGAATGCATATTAGAATTTAGTAACATACTAAATCTTGGCATGCGTGAATACATTCTGTATTCTTACAGCAGATCTCAACAACAGCATGATCGCTTCTGGTTTAACGATGAGTGCAACCAAGCTATAAAAGCGAAAGTCTGCTTTTCGCGCCTATCAATTGCATCCATGTCCGGAAATGAAACAAGTCTACAAGACAGCACGGAACACCTGGACCAGAGAGAAAAATTTCTTTTTGACCAGAATATTAGACAGAGAATCTTGGCAAGCCGCAAAGGTAGCAAAGGTTTCTGGGCTCTGGTCAAAACCATCAGGAAGAACTTCACCAGTTCCTCTATACCTTCACTACTTAATAATGGTGAAATGATTGTTGACTCCCTGGGTAAAGCTAATATTTGAGCTGCTAGATTCGCTTCAAATTCTTGTCTTCCACCCACTTCACAAACACCTGTTTTGCATCGCCCGTGTGATTGTGTACAAGAGCTATTCTACTTAACTTATTCGACAGGAAAATTCCCAACTGCTTGGAAACTAGCTCACGTTCAGCCAATTGCGATCACTTCGATTTTTCAAAAGTTTCTGAATCTATCATTAACTCAAAATTAATGAAGTATCTAGAAACTAATCATCTTATCAACGATCGCCAATATGGCTTCCGAGCTGGACGCTCATTTGGAGACTTGCTGACCTTTCTGGCGGAACAGTTGGAAACGTAGTCTTCACAATTTTGGTGAGTCTAAAATCGTTGCCCTATATTTCAAGCGCCTTTGATAGAGTCTGGTATCCAGCCCTTTTAGCCAAACTTAAAGCACTTGGTCTCTCTCTTCCTCTTCTATTATGGATTGAAAGTTTCCTATCTAGTCGCCAAATACGTGTTGTATTAGATGGCGTTACATCTGAACTGCATCCCATAAATGCCGGTGTGCCTCAAGGCTCTGTTATCTCTCCAATTCTCTTTTTAATTTTCATTAATGATCTGCTTTCTCTTACTTTCAGTCCCATCCATAGTTTCGCAGATGACAGTACTCTTGATTTCGCTTACTCCTTTGACACTCTTGCGGACTCCAGGGGGAAGGCCGCATGTGTTAAACGAGATTGCATGACTAGATCATTGAATAACGATCTTAACAATATTCTCGGTTGGGGCAAAGCGAATCGCGTCGAATTCAATGCATCTAAGACCCAAAGCTGTCTCATCTCATTAAAACAAGATCATAACTTAACCACACTCGTTTCTTTTGATGGAGCATTAATATCTGATTCACCGTCACTAAGTATTCTTAGAAATAATATTTCTAGTAAGTTAAACTTGACAGATCACATCTTCTCTGTTGCCAAAGAAGCATCGAAATGTCTTGGATTTCTAAAAAGGTGTAAGAAATATTTCAGCCCGTCAAATCTAGTGCTCCTCTACAAGTCCTACATTAGACCTAGAATGGAATACAACTATGGGCCGGGGCTGGTCGCACAACCTTAGCTTCATTGGATATTGTCCAAAAGAGAGCCTTCAAGCTCATTGGCGATTTGGTAATTACTTGTCATATCGACTCACTCGAGCACCGCTGCAATGTTGGATGCCTTTCGCTCCTTTATAGCTATATACATACATGGTCAATGTTCTGATGAAATATCTAGTCTAATCCCTTGTAGAATGATTCCTGCACGCAATACTCGCGCTGCAAACCGCGCACATCCCTTAAACCTTTAAATTACTTTCGGCCGTACAGTAAAATTCCGTGATGCTTTTTTATCCCGAACAGTGCGAATGTGGAACAGCTTACCATCTTCTGTTTTTGCCCCGGCATACAATCTGCGGAAGTTTAAGGGCGACATACATCGGCACCTCCGCCATTCTCCTCATATCCCCTAATCCTTTCCCTATCTCCTTCCTGCCATGATGTGCTTTGCATCATAGGGTATCCCCTGAGCTTTGCTTAATAATATAAAAAAACAAAAAAAAAAAGTTACGAAGGAGTTGCCCGATTACTTCCAATTTTGAATTTAAATTTACGTTTTTGTTTTTTGAAAACCAACCTGCGAAATTTCAGCACTCTAAGTGAACGCGTTCTCAAGTGATAACTCACGATATTGAGTACGCACTTTTGGTATAATGTGTGGATACAAACTTTGGTCTATCAACATTATTTTTGATCATTACAAACGGAACACACTTAGTAAAGAATTCATCTAGAGTATAAAAATAGAAAAGTTAAAAACTAGAGGACACAAAATAGACCTCTGATGAATTCCACAGTAGAAAAGTCGTAGAAAATTATACCACCAGCAAAATATTACGTAAAATTTTACATTATAACCTAGTTAAAAAAGTGCTGAATAAATCTGTTATTTCTACACATACCATCTTCCCATTCCAAACTAAAACTATTTTTTTAGTATTAAAATTTTTTCTTTCTTTATAGAATCTATGGACTTTTTGAATTCAAAACACCAATTTATTTCCTTAAAAGCCCAGAATTAGTGAAGCAAATAACCATAAAGGATTTTGCCCATTTTCAAGATCATAGATATGTCCTGGACCTATCTTCAGATGATCTATTTGGAAGTGTACTGGTTACAATGAGAGGAGAACGATGGAGAGAAATGAGATCTTCCTTAACTCCGTTGTTCACTGGCAGTAAAATGAGGACAATGTTTCAATTAGTGACAAAATGCAGTAATCAACTTGTAGATCATGTCCAAGAAAACTACCATAAAAGTGGTTTAAAGTCTTACAAAATTAAAGATATTTTCTCCAGGTATACGAACGATGTTATATCAACATGCGCCTTTGGTGTTGAATGTGATTCTCTTAAATATCCAAAAAACGATATTTACTTGATTGGTCAAGAAATACTAAAAATGCAGAAACCTTCAAAAGCGATTAAGTTTCTTTTAATGGGAGCAGCACCGCGGCTCTCAAGATTACTACGATTAAAATTAGTTGATGACAAACTTAACAAAGTATTTGGTGATTTAATAAGAAGCACGATGGAAACACGGAAAAAGGGAGGAATTTTTAGACCAGATATGCTAGAACTTTTAATGAAATTGAAAGAGGATCAAGTATTATCCAAAGACCATGATAACGATAATGCAGTCGGAGACGATAGTGACTTTCTTAATGGTGGCATTAACCGCACGTGGACTGATTTTCGCGGCCGGTTTCGATACTAGTTCCGGTGTTATGTCATACGTTGCTTATGAGTTGGCAGTTAATCCGGATGTTCAAGAAAAGCTAATTCAAGAAATCGATGAAACCAATGAGAGCTTAGGAGGCAAACCTCTAACATATGAAATTCTTCAGAAAATGAATTATTTGGAAATGGTAATCTCCGAAGCATTGCGAAAATGGCCACCTGCAGTCGCTGTTGATCGACAATGTGTGAAGGCGTACACTTATGAAGATGAACATGGACTAAAATTTACTATTGATGAAGGAAGTGTAGTTTGGGTGTCAATTTATGGCTTCCATATGGATCCAAAATATTTCCCTAATCCTGACAAATTCGATCCAGAGCGCTTTAGTGATGAGAACAGATCCAACATCGATATGAGCACATATATACCATTCGGAATAGGTCCAAGAAATTGTATTGGTAAGTCTTATTTATAGCTAAAATAATTATAGCAAAAACAATATTTATCCTTTTCTTTAAGGTTTAAGATTTGCCTTGATGGAGATAAAGACTTTATTCTTTGACTTGTTGCTGAATTTCAGAGTGAAGGTGTGCAAGGAGACTCAGGTACCCGTAAAGCTGACTAAATCGTTGTTTGGTCTTCGACCGGAAAAAGAAATTGAATTGTTAATAGAACCTCGAAATGATAAAAAATCCCTTTAATTTGTGCAAATTAAAATATATTTACATGATTTGAATAATTTCTTTGTTTATTGAGTTCTTAATTTATGGATGGTAGTGCATTAATTGGTGCCTATACTGTGAAAAGACTTTTTCAGGTCAAAGTTCTTTGGTTTCAAAAAGGACACAGGATTGCGTTATCGGTGTCTTCAGAGATGGCGCTACTAAAGGTTCGAAGGCAAATTATTATTTTTAAATTGGAATATAAGAAGAAGTTTTATCTGAAATATTTTAATCGCTCGTTGTTAGCATTTGATGTTTTACATTGTAGGAATTGAAATCGGTTTGTTTGTTTTCGAAGTTTTTTTCGAAGAATGTGGTCAAATGGGCGCAACTTGAGAGCATATAAAAAATAAATAAAATAATACACATAAAAAAGTTCCAAGAAACATCCATTTCCATGAATCTGTGAGTTTTTTTTTGCTCAAAATTCAATGCATATATTTATATTTTGCATTTCAAATATGCAGTCCTATTTGGTCGTCCCAACAATTCTAGATTTAGTAGTTACGTTATGCAGGCGAGATCATTCGCTGACCATCAGGACTGTACATTTTTTTGATGGGTTTAGATAATAAATTTTGCCTTATGGGTTGGGTTATAAAGAAATTCTATTAAATTCCTTTTTACATATAAGTTAATCGATTTTCTTCATTCAATTTAATTCCATACATGGGGTATCCATTCGCCCATCCCATCCAAATACCTATTTTATACGCCATTGTTTTATTAGGGAAGATTCGACCTACGCGATCGCTCAACCATAGTGGCATAACACAACGCCTTTGTTGAACTACATATATATATATGTATAGTACAAAATTCGAACAGATAATTTAATCATTAAACCTTGGACTTAAGTTCATAAAAGTATGAATATTTCAACAATGAATTGTGCTGTGCAGTGCTGTTTGAATAATCGCAAAAATAATCCTGAAAAAGGTGTTTTTCAGACAAGTTGAAGTCCGGAAATTAAACCGGAAGTTTGTTTTCTGCAAATACGTGCAAAAGAAGCCGAAGCGGAAATAAAAATATCAAGATAAGTATTCAAAATATTTCTTTGTTTACGATTTTGTATTCGGAACTTTTTTTTGTTGTTCAACGTGTCAGTGGCAGTTCACAATTTTGTTTTATTTTAAATAGTTTCGTCCAAGGTATATAAAGACAAGGTATTCCCATTACGAACCCCGTTCCGCCATATTGTCTGAATTTTTCTTTTCTTTTTTTATTAGTGGACGAAACACGTCACAGTACATCAGCTGCTTTGTGTCAAAATTCGCTTTATCTGTGTACCGCGGTTTTATTGAAATTTTGCAGAGATATTTTGAGTGATTTGTAAATTTAAGAACAAGTAAATGTTTCTGGAAATTATGAAGTAATCTGTGCCTAATTGTAAGAACTATTTCAAAAACGACTCCGCAAAGCAAGACGTAAAATTTCATGCATTTCCCAAAGACGCATAAATGCCAAAGGACTGTTGCTCTTGATAGTGGAATTTGTATGGCGAAGCTATCTGAGCTTCTGCAATGTTACTTAGAACATTTATTGCCAACTGCAGAACTTCAACATTTATTGAATTTTGAATCTTGTCGGCAAAGTCTAAAGTTAAATGGGACATAAACCATGTGAGCGTTCAACACATTTCTTAAATCGACATATTGAGTAAGGTTTGTACCAAAAGCAAATCGTCTTGGATAAAAAGTCACTGTAAAATTTCCAAATCTTATATCCTTTACAGTATAGGTACAAACGTTTGCAATGAGGCTAGAAGAAATCTCGAAGATTATGAGTCAATTTGGAAAAGTTGGCACACGTTTCAACTCATCTATTGGTGGAAGGGTAATTTAACTGTTTGCTAATTTACTAAGTGCATTTTATATTTACTTTATATACTAAATTCAGGTTTTCAAATGCGATAAAATGTTCGGAAGGGGGGCGTGCTTTAATGCACTGAGATTTCACACATTTCATGTCTATATTAGAGTTGATATTGTGGGCTGAAATTGTCCGAGCATAGATCATACGTGGATTCATACATCAAGGCATACTAATACTACTTTCGACCAAATCTATTTGAGAAATGGATATACAATCACAAGGATACTAAAATGTACTCTTCCAAGCATCTTTCTAATTTAATTGCGTTTGTTTGCGCAAGTGATAAAAAAACACGACCGAAACTTTAAAATTTTTATAGAGAATCTCAAGATGGTAGCTAAAACAAAACATTTTACGCCTTTTAATTATTTATATTTGTTTGCAGTAGCACAACTGTATTTTACTTATTTGGTCATTCCTTTATATGTAAAGCATGTCAATAGCACATGAACAATATTATATTAGTACAAAACGTGTATGTATGTATCTTTGAAAACGAATATAATTTATGTCAATCTTATTCTGTTTTTATTATTCCTCGAAGTCAATCGATTCATAGGCAGTTGATCTAAAACTAGTGGGGACTGGAACTCAAAAGGGCGATCCCATCCCATCATCAACATTAAAAAGCCAATAATTATTACAGAATTTATTTCAGGTGAACTTGTAACTAAATCCAATTCAGCATTCAGATGCATTCTAAGCCCGTGAAAAATATTTCTTTATATCAAAAATAGGAATCCGGTGGCACGATTAGGTTAAATATGGGAGGTGTTTGATTCTCCTGGTGGTCAGCTCATGTAGTGATACCGAGTAATGTTAAGAAAGAAAAAAAAGTTGGTGTTGTAAGGATTTAGGGAGTGTAAATAAAATAAAATAATGAATTTAAAAGTGGATAGATATAGGTACACAACACAATTTCATGTAAAAATTGTAATTAAATATTTACATACATAATTGAAAGGAAATTTTTAATAATGAATTAATTGTTATAACAATAGCAACTTTCACTTAATATGTAAACATAAAGTATTTTTTTTTTATCTCGAGAGAGACTGCGTAGTACTCGCATTATTTCCAGGTAGGGTGCATTGTTTTTGTTTTTGTTTTTTTTTGAAGATAACTCCTAAAAACGAGTGTAAATTATAACTCAACTATTTTTCTTGATTAAGTACATTTATAAATTCTTCTAATTTCTCCTGAACATGTGTGACTTTTATTTGCTCGAATTCTCATTTCCACTTCTCTGTGTCTAAAATTAAAAAAAAAACTTTTACTTTCAGAAAAACAAAACACGCCACAACATTTTTATATGTATACCTTCTCAATTCAGATAAATCACTTTCTTTAGTTAAATCGTATTCTCTTTCTAAGTCTCGAAATTCGGTAGCATGATACGGAGCCTCTGGGGAAAATTCTTGCTTGGCTAATAGATTCTATAGACGTCTTTCCACTGCTCTGATCACCAACTACAACTACTCGAGGTAAGGATATCCCGACAGTTCATCTAATACTTCAGAGTACTTCTTCTCCTTGTTGTTTTAATCGTGGATCTATAAAAAGGGATAACGTATTTAGCTATATACCATATTGAAAACTTCCTTAACAGATCCTTGAGCAGCTAAATAAAACGCTAGCTCATTGGAAACGACAAATTGCTTGGCAATATTTATTGCCATCGTTTCCGTTTGACTATGACTTTAATTTTGTACAAGCAAAAGGCAAAACTACATATTATCACAGCAGTTTTAACTTTGGTTATAGCCGTCTTCAGGAGGGATTTCATTGCTTGATCCAGTTTAAGTGATAATGACAATGCTCAAATGGGGACGCATAATCTGGAATAATAAGATTAAATTTATTTTGATTAATATAAGATTCCAAATAATTACAAACTAAGCTTCCAGCAATTGCATATAAAAGTTTTAAAATTTGGAAGAAATACAAAGCGCAATAGACAGCAGTCTTCCCATTTTTCGAGAATTTCTTATTCAGTGAGGGTCATATTACCATCATTGCAATTAAGCACATAAAGTAAAATACATATTTTTTAAAGCACTTCATGTTTACTTACAGAGGTTATACAGCCTCCTGTGTACAATACAGTTTCACTTCAGAGTTTGGTGTGAGATCATTAGAAAATAACCATTTCTTACAAGCGCTCAACTCAAAGGTATTTACATTATGTTAGGTATAAATAAATTCCTTAAGAAGACTATCATTGAATGTCAAATTAGTTGTAGAAAATTAAGAAAACTTTACTTAATATGAAATGTTTCGTGCTTTATTTACTTGTCATTTTTGACATAATAGAACTGTCAGAGATTTTCTTTTACTTTTCCTTTTTTATTAGTGGACGAAACACGTCACGGCCAAGTGTCAAAATCTTAATGAGAATACCTTGTCTTTATATACCTTGGTTTCGTCAAACCCCCATACAAAAATATTTCAGATTTACTACTTCCATGAGCATAACGAATACATAAATAGAATTCCACCACATAGTGGGAAATACCGCAATTTGCTGGGCTTAATCCGCTTTCTTAAGTTATAATTTAGTGATAATATTCTAAGATTTCAACCAAAAGCGACCGAATTCTAAAATCAGTGCAGAAAATTTTACAGAAGAATTTGTACAGAATTTAAAAACCGATTTGACTTTCATGACTCTATTGGGACACGTATACTTCACTACACAATATATGCAAACATTGCCCCAACATTTAAATGCATATTGTTGCCCAAGAATTAGCGTATGTTGCCATCATTCTCATTACCTCAAGAGCTAAAACAAGTAAATTTACCCAATGATGTTTTACTTTAAATTAAGTCAAATAATTGACAAAGACAACCTTCACGAATTTATGTATCTTTGCGAGTTCGCTTAAATTTACTTTCACCACTCCACTCCAATGTACATAGATTGTGAACGTGTTTATCCAAAATATTTCTCTTAAAAACTAAATTAAATACTAACATTATAAATAGGGATGTTTTAGCTCCTGAAAGCGTAAAGTTCAGTGGATTTGTTGATTTTGAGCCAACTGATCCAAAACCCTCGAGAATGCTTCACAAGCCATGAAACAGACTCCAGAGTCCTAACCGGCGAGCGTATACTATAGAGCAATCTCTTGAACAGCTGTTCAATACACCCTTATTCGCCAGTGTGTAAAAAATAACGTGCTTGTTTATTGAAAAATGTAGAAAAAAAAGAAAACAAGTATATTTCTGTTTGTCACACACACTCAATTTCTTTAAATGCTATATCAAAATCTTCGAGAATACTTCACAGCAGTATTTGTTTTCGTTTTATTTTAATAGTATGCTTAATTTTTTATATAAAATTTAATTCACCTTAACTTCCTGAATACAGAGCTAGTCTCAAACAGTTATTTTATTTCGCGGTTCTAACTAAATTAGGGAACTTTGGTCCGAAAAATTCTAAACAAATCACCTTAAATACGCTAAGTTCCAAACTAACCCGCTCTTCTTCGTTCGTTGTTTTATGGATAAGATATAAAAGGAAATACGAACTATTTTGGATGTTCAATTTTTGTTGCTGTAGATTCACACATAACCAGGGCCTTTTTGCTTATAGGACCATACTTAGGGTCCGATAATTAGAAGAGCTCGAAGGTAGCAAATATTAACGCAGATTTTGATTTTTTGTGTCCGTCTGTCTATTGGCTTTTAAAAAATGGTAAAATTAAGGTCGAAAATCGGGTAACTCCTTCGTAGGGTTTCCACACAAAAATTTTGTTTTTCACTATATAATTGAACACTGCTTGAGAACGCATCAACCTATAGAGCTGAAATTTTGTATACTGCGTTTTCATAAAAATCGTAAAATTCAAAAATTAACTAAATCGGGCAAACCCTACTTATTGTTGCCATATAAAAATTATGCTTTTTACGTATACTGTGAAAATAGTCAGTCCTAGACATTTTTATTGTACTGAAAAGTTCTTCAGAATACGAAAGCCTTTAAAATTGGTTATAACCATTTTCACTTTCCGAAGAACCGTTCTAGAAATATCTGCGAAAAACCATTTCAAAAATCAAACTTCCACAGATGGGCGACCATTCGAAATTACATACGGGCATTCATCTAGGGTATCATAAGAATTGATCTTACAATTAGACCAATTATAGCTTTTTTACTGGATGAATAAATGAAAAGGCTGAACAGAAATATCGAATACTGCCATGGGCAAAGCTGTAATAATTCGTCGAATATGGCTGAAAGTTAATGGTACAACGGGTTGCAAGCAAAAATATAAGATAAATCAAAAAGTGGGTCATTCGTAGGGTACCTGCGGCAAATAAACCCCGGAGGGTAATAAGGCCCAGATTTAAAAATTCCTACTAAAATGAATCGCAACCATCCTTTTATGCGTACATGCATTAAGTTGACACTAATGCCGTCGAGGGGGCATCTGGCAGCACGCGCCACAATCTTGCCAGTAGTGGAGGGCACGTCACCGAGAGGAGTAGGACTGCTTGGAATTATTATTTTCGCCTAGATCGCCTAATCGTAAGCTCCGCCGTTTAATTGCTATTTCCACATGAAGTAACTTGTTTAGTTTGAACGTTAGGAAACATTGTGTTTATTTGATTAATGTAATTTTGTAGAATCTTGTCATAGGTGTAATAAGGCCCACCAGGATTATGATTATGACATTATTCCAAAGAATGAAGACTGTTTGGATTGACTCTGTTGTACGTTAAGAAATTTATAACTAAAGCTGTTGAGGGGTAAAGAGACCCACCGGTATTTTTATTCGAAATAATTAAAAATTACAGAATTTTGTTGATTTTCTTAGTTTTAGCAAGTTTAAAGGGAATCATTCCTCTGATTAAGATTTTGATAAAGTTAGTTTTTGCTTTGGGCCTTATTATAATGTGATATTTTAATAAGGCCCTTGGAAAAGGTTTTGTAAAACTGAATTATTTTTTTAAATACCCACTTCTGTCATAGTTTTTCTATTTTTTAGTTGTGCAAATAAATCAACTTAAGGGAAAACTTGTTCTTGTATTTGTATATCACCAAATACTTGATTTATTGCATTTTCAAATTAGTTCCGCCTTATTTGCCGCAGGTACCTTACCATGTTCAAATTATTCCATAAATTTAGTGGGTAATAGCGCAACTGAATGTTGTCTAGCTGCTGCTACTGTGTTTTTGATTACGTGCATAATGCTTACATAAGTTCATCTGACCGTTTACCTATTGATGGAATGAACTTGAAACTTGTTTAAAATCATTAAAAATCTCAGTCATTAATAGCTAAAGAAAAAAAGTCTTATACCATATGTTTCGTCAGGAGCAGACACCATAAAATGGCTTTAATGCAATTGAATGAAGATTTAAAAAAAAAAAAAAAAACGTAAATGCTAGAATTGGTAATACCAGATGAATGCCCGTACATAATTTTATATAGTCTGTTTCAGTTTGATTTTTGAAATGGTTTTTCGCATATTCTAGAATAGTTCGTCGGACAGTAAAAATGATTATAGTCAATTACATAGGATTTCATATTCCGAAGAACTTTTCAGTGCAATAAAAATGTTTAGGATTGACCATTTTCACAGTATGTATACGTAAACAACCAACATTTTTATATTCCAACACCAAAAGAAGAAGTTGCCCAATTTAGCCAATTTTTGAAATTCCATTTACTATTTTTATAAAAACAGTGTCTATAAAATTTCAGCTCTCTAGCTATCGCGTTCTCGAGTTATCGTGAGGACAGACAGACAGAAGGACATGCAAAAATCAAAATACCTTTTAACATTATGCGTGAATGTTCTACCCATTTTGCTTTATCAGCAATATTTTTGTGTATTACAAACGGAATGACAAATACCCTATGATTTCATCTAGAGAGGGTATACAAATAGAAGTTAAAGATATATTACAAAAATTGCAAACATTTGAGTTCGCTTTTATATCTAATATTTTGAACAAAATATTATGCAACATTCATGCGACTGTAGCAAATCTGTGCAAGAAATTAATTATAATTTAATTGTAGCTTATGACCTCGATGTCAGTTTGATTCAGTTTGTGAACAATTTAAGAGGGACCTTTCAGCAAATTGAGAGTGAAGCCAAAGAACTGGAGCCAGACAACAAATCATAAAAACGAAAAGTACAGAAAGCACAGATTAAACATTTTTTTTAATGAAAATTCTTCAAACGAGGTTTATTTGATAGGCTAGGAACGTTTTAAGATAAACAGATTTTACGCAATTTGTGGCAAATTAATTACGGAATTTTTTTCTGCAGATATTTCCGATGATAATGAGAATATTGATGTCAATGATATCGTTGATTAAATAATATAATTTAGAGGGTTTTGCAAATTTAATAAAATTTCCTAAGATCGCATAAAAATTACCGAGTTTTTAATCACAAAAAACCTTATAACCACCTTTACCAATATTGAAATAATACTGTGTATATTTTATCAATACCATTTAGTAATTCATCTGGCGAAGGATCTTTTTCTTAAAAAGGATTACTCGTATCTGAGAAATTGTATGAGCCAAAACAAATTTTTTTTGCTACTTTAGCTTTTCATAATGTGGATATAAATAACGTCATCACTGAATTGGCAGAACTAAGAGTGCGAAGTAAAACATTAAAAAAAATTTTTTTTTCATAAATTTAAAATAAATATGTGTAAGCGGCAAAAACAAAGCCAGCACCATTCAGAACCCTTCAAATATTCTGAGTGAACATAATAAACGCGGGCGACAAGATGTCGGCCACGTGATCCTGGTTAAAATCCCAAGAAAGAAAAGCAGTGCGACGGATTGATAGAAATATTTATGACGGGTAGTAATTAAGGTATAGGTAACAGATGTAGACCTTGAATTAGTATATAAGAGAAAATGTAATTTAAATAAGGAGGGATGGAAACGAGTCGAGGTCCTGTGTACAAAAATAAAAGGTATAGTCTTTTTGAGGATTTGAGACAAGTCTGGTGTTTTTTTTAGAAGAACGTAGATATTTCAGGATCTTTTATAAGATTTTTGTTTTTCTTTTTTATATTTTCATTTCTTCCGGATTTTTATTAATTCTTTTATTCCTATGTGGAAGAAACATATACATATTTACCTAATTTATTTTGTTGATAATGAGGCAAAGGTTTGGTAGTATATTTAAAAATTTCTTTTACTTCCTGCTTGAAATAAATAACATAAAACACTTCATTAGGGGCATATGCCCGGAATTATCAGGGAGCATTGGGCCCACCCTGAACGAAAATAGGCGCTGGTGCTACTGCTCTGCAATATTGAAGGCAGAAAATTGCACTTAGGAGAGGAAAAATCTTTTTCGCCATGGAATAAGGAAAAAAATAAATAGAATATATATGTTAGAAAACAGAAACATCAGGAAGCAGGTATAGGTGCCAACTCCGAAGTAAAGTTTAACATTGACACCATTTTCCATTTTTATATTGGTAGATTATGGACAATGACAAGTACTAGAGCTACGATGTTTTCTGTCGAGCGAAGAATGTTTTAGAACTGCTGTAAAAGAATCAATGCTCAATTCTGAGCCCACTGTCACAGATGGACTGTCTTTCTATAGAAAATAAAAATTGCTGCATTTATTCTGTTACCAAACGACGTTCGCTAATCTAAGAACCTAACACTCTTCTAAAGTCCTAATGTAAAATTAACTGCTGATAAGATCTGAATCTGAGTGTGACACACCCCCCTAACGACTGATATTTTTCTCGTTTTTCGCTCTTTCGAAACCATCCATAACGGATAACAATTTTTTAATAGGTATACAAAAAAGTTAATCCAATGCAATTAATCAATTGTGACAAAAAAAAATATCACACAAAACATTTTCGTTATTTCCAGATAATTCACAAAATTTAATTAATTAATCTGAAAATGCAATCACCCTAGTGATCATAGTCTTGATTATGTTGATTAGGCCCTCCGTTACTAAGATGTCAACATCTTAGTAAATAACCAAAGAATGGAGGAAGTGGATAGCTGCTGTTATCTCTATCACATAATTACGGAATTAGACAAAAGATAAAAGAAATAAATAATAGAAAATGGAATCGCATTAACACTTACATTTCGTTGCAAAAACTTCAACCATAAAACACTGACCCTATATTGGGGCCCGCCAGAAACATTGCCACACTGAGAACAGCATCAACAGTAAGAACACGGAATGAACAGAAATGCTCTCCGATATCGCGAACTTTTGGTTTGTATACATATATCTCTTGAGGGATCAAAGTATCTGTTGCTTTGAAATGGTCGAAATTATTACCACTTTCTTGGGTAATATTTTGAATTCATGAAGAAATAAAACAGATAATTTTAGTAAATTAAGAAAAGAACAGATTTTGTTCGTCTTGTGGTCAGAAATGCCCAGTTTTTCTATTATTCTCAAGCCCCAGTTTTTCTATTATTCTCAAGCCCAAGTATTACAGTCTCAGAAAATTTACCAACTTAATTATTTTATCAAAAGTAAACAAAGATTGCGTGTAAAGACCATCTATGGTTGCGTCATTTTCAGTCAATTTTTTTTTTTGCTTTACTTGAAGACTAGACTTGTTTGAGTCGCACACTGCTACTACGACGACACACGCTGAATTAATAAACAATCCTGGAACCAAGTTCTAGTTATTCTCCATTTCACTCCAGTACAGTGTGAAACTTTAATGAAAAATATTGCCCAAAATATTAGCGGACCGCGAAAATGATAAATTTTTTATTAACTTTGATCGTGATTGGTTTACTTTTATATTTGTTTCTAAAATGGGCTACTAAAAATTATGATGTGTTCGAAAAGCAAGGAATAAAATTCGCTAAGCCTCTTCCTCTAATCGGAAATATTGCATACATTTTTAAGGGAAGAGGACTCGTTGATAGAGTCCTGAGTGCTTATCAAGCGTATCCAAATGAAAAGTGAGTTTCACGTTTAATTGAAATTGAAAAAGTAGAAAAAGTACTTCAGTGCATAGCCTGAGAGCCTAATACCATAAAGCTAATTGGCCCTCGGCATCGAGGCATTCTGGGCGCAGTTTCATGTCTAAATCTTATATGAAGTATTAAAATTTGAACAGATTAAAAAAAAAAAAAATTTATAATAATTTTATCAAACTAATATTTATGTCTTTGATATAGGAAGGAGTATTTATATTGTTGTTAAATTTATAACTACCCATGTTGAAGTACTTCAATAACGGTTTGCTTCAAGCAATTTTCGTCCAGTCATTATGTGATAAAATCATATTTCTCTTTACGTCTGCATAAGTTATACTCGTTAAAATCTTGAACGAATAAAATGTAAAAATATATGTGGCATTCATTGTGAACCAGTTTTTAAAAGGTTGAAAAGTCACTCGAAAAATTTATTTAAAAAAATAATTGTAAAGAAGAAGAATTAAAATATTTAAATTTGAATTACTAAGTTTACTTTGTTAGTTCTTGCCACCTGTGCGCATGTTTTTATGTTGAACAATATTGATTCGGAGGAATGAATAGTTTAACTAGAGTCCAACACAACTACAAATGTTACTTTAAATGGAATATGTAGAGCTAATACTGGTCGGAGAGCCGGCGACATTATTTCGTAAGTCATTTCAGCACGCTAATTTGAATCGTTAAAGTTGATGAATGAAGTCATCGTCGGGCAACTCGGAGCTGAAAATTAACTCAATGATTATGGATGGAAGCACAGTTCGGAGATTATTTGAATATAGGAATGAAATTATACTTGGAGTGGTCATAGAAATTATCCAGAATTTTAAGGCAAATTAAAAATCCAAATCATGATCTTATGAATATGGTTTTTAATATCTTCCGATCGTTATAGTTCATCATTTCAACGCATAACGAATGATCGTGATATACAAACATTGTTAAATTAAATATATGTCTTGAACAAATGACTTTATTAGATATTGAAGCGAATCGTACATAATAACTGTGTTCTTTCATGTACCTTGTTCTAGAACTCCCATATACTGGAGAGTGGAGAGAACAATTTATTCTGTCGATTGAAGTGAACTATTTGCAATGTTCGCTTCATTTATAAATCTTCTACGAAAATGTATTGGTCATTCTATTGTGTATCTTTTGCACTGCTTTGTTCTGCGGACACAAAAGAACACAACTAATTATGTATATAAGGGATGATGACCTATAATGACATACCATTAACATTTTATCTTTGTCGATCTTAATCCTTTATATTAAAGAATACTTTAAGTACACATTTAGCAGCTTAAAAGTGTTTTCTTTTATGTTTTGAAGAATGTTAGACATGAAAGCAAAGACAAGATTTTTTTTTCATTGAAAAAAAAAAACATTTAATGTGTTATTTTGGCGGCGTGTGTATAAACATACTCTGTGTCATTTTAGGCCATCCATGTAATTTGAATAAAACGCAATAGTGGTTCAAAAGAAATTTTGCTTACGAGAATATAGCTTTTTTTAATCTTCTGTATAGTTTTATTATATGTATTTTGTATTGCCCAACCTATGAAAACAACATAATTTTTAGAATCCATGAGTAAAATGACAGAGGCATGTCATTTTGACCTAGGCCAAGGTATGTCAACATGCCCTTGGCCAAGGTATGTCATTTTACCCAAATAACCAAGAGTAAAATAAAATAATTATAACAACATTATTATTCATCACATATCTACGAATGCCACATCTATTGCTTTTTTAGAATAGGAGCGATCCGGCAAAATTAGCATATTAAAGCAAATCAATACTAAATACCGAAAAAACGCGATACAAATGTAAAATATAATCCAGCATTTACTGTTACTTCTTTTCTCCATTTAGCAGTGGCCTGAGAAGAGCTGTAATTGTGGTAAATTTAAACTCTATTCTCCTAAGGAGTAGAAGTTCTATTAATTTTCGCCAGAGGTATCGATAAACTTTTTTGCCTGACGAAGTCGTCCTTTCTCAATAAAGTGATTTTTGTTTGTTCTTCCATCTATTTACGGTAGCTCTGAGGTAATATGTTGAAGTGCCACAACTCTGGTCCGACAAAAAAAGTTTTTGCTGCTCTTTTGGATGGGCCGTCAGTAATTTCATCGTCTTTATGTCCTGGTACCCACATGAGGTCAACTTTGCTTCCACCCGATCCTCGACTTAATAGTGAAGGAATTTAAGACCTTTAAAGGCCTCTTGGATAATAGATGGTGAGCCATTTATGACCCTTTCAATACAGGTATTGCCGCGTTCATCTATGGCTAATACGTCAGCTTAGAATACGGTAGGAATAGAGTCTATGCTCTTTAAGATATAAAATAATACTACTTCCCACTAAAATCTTCAATTATAAATACCCCTAAATTGTGAATATGTGTTTTTCCAAAGCCAAGGCTGGCTGAGTAGCTTTCTTACAACAATAGTAGTTTGTCCAATTCCATCAACATCTTTAGTCCCACTTTTAAGGTAAAATTTACGAGTATGCAGAGAGAGATAGAACAAATGTCGTTTAATAATGTTTTATGTTATATCTCCTAACCCTTTCCCTAATTCTTGCCCATCTCCTTACTGCCATACTTTTTGAATCATGGGATAACTCCTGAGCTTGGCTTGAAAATATTTAAACAAGAAATACGAAAAAGCGTAGAGTTTGTCTAAGACAACTCTTACAATACCTAGATGAATTCCCATATCTAATTTCGTATGGTCATCAATCTGTGGAAGTTTGATTGTTGAAGTGGTTTTTCGCATCTAATTCTAGAAAAAATTACTACAACCAATTTCATAGAATTTCACATTCTGAAGAAATTCTCAGTACAAAACAATACGTGAAAAACTAAATTTTTGTATAGTAACACAAGAGAGAAAAAGAGGGAGAGTGGAAACTAGAAAGATGAGAGTCGAAAGTGGAGACTGAACTGGAGAGTTGAGATTCGACAATCAAGATTCGAGAGCTCAGAGTGGAGAGTGCAGAGGGAGTGTATAGAGTTTATGACTAAAAAGTAGCAAATAAAATATATCAAAAAAACTTTTAAAATTAATAACTTTCTTAAATAAACTCCACTAAAAAGTAAAAAAAAAATTTCTTTCTCACAACTCAATTAAAAGCTTCATTGCAAAGTAAGAAATACTACAACTCAGATTAAATCTTAAAAGCTTGGGCTTGAGTTGCAGTTAGACAATTGTGAGTATAGTTATGGATGCCCAAACTTTTAAGTTTTAATCTGAGTTGTAGAATTTCTTATTTTGCAACGAAACTTACTGAGATAGAAAAAATGATTTTTTTTCACTTTTTAGTGCAATTTATTTACTACGCAGCGTAAAAACTGTCAGCTCACTACATCGACGTGTTCTAACGCCTTGTTCCAATATAAAGTGAAAAACGAAATTTTTGTATGGCAATTCGACGAAGAAGTTACCCGATTTGTCCCGCTTTCAAACTTAAATTTTTTTTGATTTTTTAAAGGCCGAGTGCGAAGCTTGGGCACTTTAAGCACACGCGCTCTTGAGTTATCGTGAGGACAGACAAGCAAACAAATAGACAGGTGGACAGACAGACGGACGGGTAGAGGGACATAAAAATATATAAATAATAAAAACATATACATATAAAACATATAAAACATATAAATAATTTCTTATATTATGCGCGGGTGTTCAATCAATTTTGCTCTACCACCATTTTTTTTATAAGTTACAAACGGTATGACAAACTTAGTATAAGATATAGGAATAAAGGACCCAAAATGGATCCCTGATGAACTTCGCAGTAGAAAAGTCCTAAGATGCCATACTACTAGATCGATGTTCCGGAACAGCAAAAAAACTACATCCAATTTCATATTGTAACCTAGTTAAAAATAAATTTTGAACGAATCTGCTATTTCTACTTATACCATCTTCCCATTCCAGGCTAAAAATATCCTGTGTAGTATAAAAAAAATTTCTTTCTTTACAGAATCTATGGACTTTTTGAATTCACTACACCACTTTACTTCCTAAAGAGCCCAGAATTGGTGAAGCAAATAACCATAAAGGATTTTGCCCATTTTCAAGATCATAACGCTATCGCGGTCCCATCTTCAGATGATTTATTCGGAAGTATACTGTTTGCAATGAGAGGAGAACGATGGAGAGATATGCGATCTTCCTTAACTCCGTTATTCACTGGCAATAAAATGAGGACAATGCTTCAATTAGTAACAAAATGCGCTGCTCAACTTGTAGATCATGTCCAAGAAAACTACGATAAAAATGGTTTAAAGTCTTACAAAATTAAAGGAATTTTCTCGAGGTATACTAACGATGTTATATCAACGTGCGCCTTTGGAGTTGAGTGTGATTCCCTTAAATATCCAAAAAACGATATTTACTTGATTGGTCAAGAAATACTGAAAATCCAGAAACCTTCACTAGCGATAAAGGTTCTTTTAATGAAATCAGCACCGCTCATCTCAAGATTACTAGGATTAAAAGTAGTTAACGACAAACTTAAGAAATTGATTGAAGATTTAATAATAAACACAATGGAAATTAGGAAAAAGGAGGGAGTATTCAGACCTGATATGCTAGAACTTTTGATGAAATTGAGAGAGGGGCAAGGATTAAACACAGATAATGATAACGATAATGGTGACATTAAACGGACGTGGACTGATTTTGAATTGGTTGCGCAATGTTTTGTATTTTTCGCGGCTGGTTTGGATACAAGTTCTGGTGCTATGTCATTCGTTGCCTATGAGCTGGCAGTTAATGCCGATGTCCAAGAAAAACTAATTCAGGAAATTGATGAAACAAATGAGAGCTTAGGCGGCAAACCTGTAACGTATGAAATTCTTCAGAAAATGAAATATTTGGATATGGTAATCTCCGAAGCATTGCGAAAATGGCCACCTGCGATCATTACTGATCGAAAATGTGTGAAGACGTACACTTATGAAGACGAGAATAGGCTTAAATTCACTATTGATAAAGGAGATGTCGTTTGGGTGCCAATTTATGGCTTCCATATGGATCCAAAATATTTCCCTAATCCTGAAAGATTCGATCCAGAGCGTTTTAATGATGAGAATAGATCCAACATCGATATGAGCACATATTTACCATTCGGAATAGGTCCAAGAAATTGCATTGGTAAGTCTTATTTAAAGGTAAAATAATTCTAAAAAAATATTTTTTTTTTTTTTTTTAAGGTTTGAGATTCGCCATGATGGAGATAAAGGCTTTGTTCTTTGACTTATTGTTGAATTTCAGACTGAAGGTGTGCAAGGAAACACAGGTCCCCTTAAAGTTGACTAAATCGTTTTTTGGTATTCTACCGGAAAAAGAAATTGAATTGTTTATAGAACCTCGAAATGATAAAAAGTGATATAATTTGCGAAAATTAGAATATATTTACCTGATTTATTTAAATTAAATAATTTCTTTGCTTATTGTGTGCTTAATTTACAAATAATAAATTAGTTGAAAATAATGGGTAACTTCCTAATTTGAAATATGTCATATGACAACATTTTTTTAGGCCAAAGCTCTTTGGTTTGAAAAGGGACACATTATATATGTCGCTATTAAATGTGTTTGAAAGTGAAATTATTATTCTTAAATTGGAATAAAAACAAACTTTTATCTGAAGCATTTTAATCTCACGCCTTCAGCATTAATTCTTTTACATTGAAGAAGTCTGCAGATATTCGACAGTTTGTTTTTTTTCGTTTTTTCCTCCATAGAATGAGATTGAATGGGCTCAAGTAAAGAACATATACAAACTAAAATATTAATAAAATAATAAAGAGTTCCCACTGACAGCCATTTCCAACCATTTCGTTTCAATTGCACATTTTTTTTATAGGTCGAAACATTATATACCCATAATTACCTTAAATCTTGAAATTTTATCGCCCGAAATAGAGTATTATTTGTTGGAATAAAAAATATAATTTTATGCTTTTCTGTTGCACTTGCACCGGAGAACGCCAAAACCTAGCCTTTTGAACAATGTGATGGAAACAGGGTTAGTGAATACCTTCGGACGTTAAGTCCAGAATGCCAGCATGAGCTCAGTCTGTGAATAGTGTTCTAATTGCATGGTGGCACACTAGCTCGCCTCGACTATTGGTGGAGAGTGTGGGTGGGTACCACGAAATACCTACCGCCGTTACGATACCATATATAAAAACAAAACAAAAAAACAAAAATCGTGGCTTATAGCAAAAACGTAGCACCACGAAATATCTACATCCCAGTGGGGCAAAATACCCTAAAAATTGACATAAAATCAAAGACGCTTAGAATAAATTTCCAATACTGGTACTTTAGTGTGGAATAATGATTTTAATAAAAATAAAACACAAAAACACTTTCTAAAACCATTTCTTTTCATAAAATCGTGATAATCTACATGTGAAGAAGGACTTAAAATATCGTATCGTCATCATCATCAAAAGCATCATCGTCACGGCCTCGTTGGCTTAGGATTTGTAAAGATGGAGATAATAACAGTTCTATAGCGCCATAGATATAACATTTCTGAGTCGATGACGTATTTGTGATGGCGTTCCAAATTTTTCCATCAATCATAGCAAAAATCAAATTGTGTTTGATTAGAATAATTTGTCCGTCGAGTTTTCCATTGCTGCTTTGAAGATGCTTTATTTGCTCGTCCACTCTCTTTTTCTCTGCTATGTAGAGTTCGGTAGTTTCTTTAGTAAATTCGAGTTTTAAGGCCTACAATATCTAGTTGAACCAGGTCGAGGGTTTTGCCATATTACCTTTGTGCCAGACACTAATCGGAGAGGTACAATGCTCGTAATAAAAACTGCTGAATCATCAACTTCTACACCATGAAAGGCTTGCTTGTACGAATATGCCCAGAGCTGCCATCATAGCCCCACTTTGTATATAAACACATATTTTTCAATTCATCAGGCTCAAGTAAATCAATTACATTTTTTTTTGAACGGTGAGCAAACGTTCAACAGTAAGATTGAGTAACGTTTGCAAATCAATATGAACTGAGGTTGAAGTTATTTTAATTTCTTCAGGTTTTGGATAGCATTCCGTTTTGACTTCTTGAACAATTTTGTAGGATGGGAATATTTTTGAAGCTTTCATTCTAATTAAATTATATTGGTGCCGATCCGCTTCTATTATGAGTGCTAGAGCATCTTCTCCCGACATGGCATTTGATTCCAATGACTTCTCGTATGCTTTTCTGTATTTACTGGCACGTGTTGGACTTGATGTTGTTATTTCTTTGATTAATTTTGAAACTTCAGTTAGTCCTGATGCTCTTAAATTCATCTCAGTGGCATAAGTTAACTCAACAAGAGGCGTGGATCTCCTTAGATCTTCGGTTCTCAGCCGTGTTGTTCTTTCCGCACTTTCTTCAAATGAAACTTTCGGACGACCACGTTTCAACGCAACAAATTGAGGAAATGAAATAGATGTTTCCAGCCACTTATGATTATTTTGAAGAAATTGTTCATCCATTCGATGTGCTGTCATCCACATAGACTGAAAATCTGATTTAAAACGAGTTAACCTTTGTTTAATCTATTTTAATGAGTTTTTTGTACAACCTGATCTTTTTTCTATTTCGTCTTGTAAAATTTTTAGTTGGTCCTCAATTCCTTCACGCTCAGAGGTTTTCATGATGTCATCGAGCTCTTTCCGCGCAATGAAAAATGCATTCGAACTTGCACCTAAATAAAAAAAAAATAAAACTATATTACTGACAGGAATGGTTCAGCACATGGACTCTTTTTCGCAGGTAAAATGCTAGGAAACGCGGTTTCTATAAAACCAATAACACAGTACATGTAATAAAATATTCGAGTAAATTATGAAAAGGAGACAATTTTATGACATGATATTAAATATTTGGACAGTTTGGCACAAAATAAAACTCAGAATGGCTCATATCCGGAATTATTCCTTAGACCTTGTTCTGTACAGATTGTATGATAAGTTTTAATCAACACGGATAACCAATGAAAAGTACCTTATATAAAAAAAAAGGGCGAAAAGGGGAAAAAAAAAGAAATGCATTCTTAAGAAGCAATAAATAATGATCACGAATATGTAAAAATGAAAACCGGATCTGACCCGGATATTAACTAAAGGTGTACGAGTTTCCATCAAGTGTTGAATTAAGTAATCATTTACGAAAAGCTAAATATAACAGCAATTATTAAAATCTATAGCAACATTTTCGGTAAAAAAATAGCAAGAGGAAATAGAACTTGACGGCTCCATAACATATTATTGAATTTTTAACGGTAATGTAACAAAAAAATAGCACCAATAACACTATTCTGTCGGTACGAAAGCTATGTACGTAATCTCAGCAGATAAAAGGTACAGACTGATTGGAATGGTGGTGAGATGGTTAGATTTATTGTTCATTTTTACACGTCCTTTTATCATCCAGGTAATGAAGTACACAACGGTCAAAGTTTTTAAAGTTTTGCGGTTTCAAAAGGGGATAAGAAGGAATTAAAAGAGAAGCGAAGATACAAAAGCAATTGATGGAGATAACTAGGTTAGACGAGATTTAATAAGTGTCCTGAATGCACCGAGAGTACTCGCAAATTTAATATTGGACGGTAAAGTGCTCCATAAATGAATGGTATTAAACCAAATAAGAACTTTCCATAATAGATTTCCGAAAAGGAGGTATCACAAGGTCCTGATTTCTCTGAGACGTTATGAATTCGAAAAATACTGTCAGATAACCAGGTTTGCCTGACTTTAGGAGATTACATAAAAGTTTCGCGCGTTTTGGTTTATATAATCGGTCAACGAGCGACCCAGTACTCGAGATCGTAGATGTGAGATATGGTCGGTCAAATCTGCGCAACTCAAAAATGAAACGAACACAATCATTGAATGCCACATCTACCTTGCGGGGACAGTAACTATCTAGCTTAGGAAAAATGATCCTGCCATAAATAAAAGAAGGGAAGATCAGTGTTTTAACAAGTTTTAGCTTGAGCTCAGTTGGCAGCCACAGTCTTCGCAAGCCTCTATATTCACAGCAATTCAACATCGCCTTCAGCACAATTCCCAGAATGGATACTTTTCTCGAAACGGGTATCGTAAATTCGATTATTTCTACTATGGGAAAATCAATTTAATCTCGATTTTTACAGTTGCAATAAAAAAAAACTTGTATTTCAATTTAACTGGATTTAAGACTAGTTTATTATGTTGGGCCCACATATTTAGACGAAATAGGTCTTCGTTTAATCGTGCCACGCAATCGTAAAGAAGACCGATTGGTCTCCTAATATACAGTTGGATGTCGTCAGCATGCATATCTCATATCTTTTAGTGTATTTGGAAGATCATGTATATATATAGGTACTGAAGAGCAGTGGACTGAGGATTGATCCTTGGGATACTCCAACTTTTAATGGTAAGAGAATTGAAAGAGAACTATTTATTTTTATACGCTAGCTGCGCCCCAACAAAAAATTGCATATCATAGAGATGGCTGACGTACAAAAGTTGGTCGACAGCTTCTGAAGCAGAATAATATGATCACCACTATCAAATGCCTTGGAAAAATCTAGAAGAACGAAGGCGTTATAGTCTTACCGTTTCATATCACGTCTAATATCGGTGGAAACTTTTAAGACTGCGGTCCCGCCCCAAGTAACAATTTTTCCAATTTTTGGTGACTGAAGGTGATGGGTAGCTTTATAAGGGGTATATAATGGTTACTCAGTTATATAAGAAATTGAGTGGTTATATAAGGGTTTTATAATATTACCAATTGTTGACGTAGTTATATTAGACATTTTTAAGATTACTAATGGTTCTCGTGGAAGTAAGTTACTAAAGGTTTTATAAGTTGGTGATGGACATGTTTCAATCACCGGTCTATATAACTTAGATTAACCGTCACTAGAAGTTATATAAGAAAGTTTTATAATTGTTTTCATCACCACGCTATATAACTTATTGGTAATAAGTGTTTATTGCGGTACCCTTATATAACTCGACAAGGTTCAGTAATTTAGGTGACTTTAATAAAAATTGGGAGCTTTCGGTAAGACATGTACTCACTATAAAATATCGTAACATTTTTTGGTGGCCTTGTAGTAACTTCGGTGACCGTTATAAACACAAATGAGTTTTAGTATCGATGGAGCCATTATAAAACTATTTTCATTTATTTATGGCATTTTAGTAACGAAGGTGACTGTTATAAAAATTGGAAACTTTTAGTAACTTTAGTAACTGTGTTACTTCGCGTTAGGGTTCGTTCCTGTTGCGTTGCTTCGAAAGCCTACTTCATTATAGAAGGTAGCGTATATTAAGTACTGCTGCGACTCTTGTATGTGCTCCTGTCAAACTTTCGCTCACATGTAAAGAAAGGAAGTATTAGAGCAGAAAAATATGAGCCATAATAGAATACGGCAACGAAAAAAGAGGACCGTTGTTCTTGGGGCTTGTTAAGAACAACAACACATAAATATTGTTCGACAAACATTTATTTACTTCGTTTGAACATAACACGGCGAAAGCCAAACCACAATTCGTTTAATTAATAACTCGATATTAACAAAATACAAATTCTTAATTTTTTAAACACTTCATTAAACATCAAAGATAATATAAATTTTCCGTTTTTTTTAAATAATAACTTATTCCCTTTTTCTGGCTATCTCGGAAAATTATCTAGTCAGACTAAATTTTCATTTTTTATTTTTTTAATTTACAACAATCGCCTACTCAATATATCTGCAACTATCCTGCAAAGTACTTTCGGCATTCCATTTTCGAAATTTACTACGTGAAAACAGATATCCCCCAGAGAGCAGCCGCGAACAAAAAGCCACACAACTACTTGTGTGTCGCGTCATGTCGCCACAGGACAATGCACAAAGTACATAGGTCTTCTTGATCTGCCACTTTAATTTGCACGATTTTATATGACATTTTTTTTTTGTAACTAGAATTATTCACTACACTACCGAGGAGCGTACAACAAAAATTATTACAGTAAGAACATGACACAGGCATATGCCCTTACTTTAAGATATATAAGATTACCAAAGGTAACGCAATATAACCAAAGGGTATATAAGATCACTAACGTCTGTTTTTTTTTACTAAAAGATATATAGCATTACCAAAGGTTACGTAATATGAGTAAAGGGTATATATATATGGTAGTTCTCTTAGTTTATATAATATTTCGAGAAGTTTTCTAAGGGTAATTGAGTTTATATAACAGAGCCAGAGTTTATATAAAAGTGGTTGAAGTTTTATAATGGTAATTTGGTCATTTAAGTTCAAGCCGCCATTTTTCATTTTCATCTGTGCAATTCCGATAAAAAAGAAAATGTCGGTTAAGCCAATTATTTAAATGGCTAATACATGGCTTCTGTTTTAATTTTATATGAAGAAAATACATCATTTTAGATATGTAATTTTTCTAAATTATGTAATGTTACTTTTATCAATTGATATCACCTAACTGAAAATTTTAAATTTTTTCATATTTAATTAAAATAATTAAATATTGCTAATATCTGGAGCGGTCTGCATTTTTTAGTAGTATCTATAATGATATTCACAGTCAAATTTTAATTGCAGCTGAATTTCACCACGTACATGCCGATCAATTGTAATTCTAAGATGTAAAAATATTAAACCCTTACATTATAAAAATGCAGTACAAAAAAATATCGAAATTCTATTTCAAGATAAGTTGGGTAAATATTTGCCTTATATTGTTTTATAAAGGTAACGAAAAGTAATTTGCCTAACATTTCGATCACTAAAAGTAATCAGTCTGAAAAAATTCCAAGCGTTGTGGAAACGTTACCAACACCATTATAAACAAAGTTTATAAAGGCAACCAAAACATTACCGCAACCACTGCTGTGACCAAAGTAAATTAATCTAGAGTACCCCAGGTTATATAAGGGTTATATAAAAAGTTATATTAAGGTAACCAGAATATTTTTATTACTCATTTTATAAAAGTTTTAGTTATATAACCTTATCTAAATCAAGTCACAGTAACCTTTATATAATCCTCCATTTAAGCTCTATAAGGGGTTTATAGTGGTTACGAAGAGGTTTCGAGTACATAACGTAAGTTATATAATTTGGTAATGAAAACCTTACGGTTACTACTATATAAAATAAATTGTTTCTTGGGGCAGCTGTGTGAAGAGCGAAAATCAGTTTGCCAACATGATAAGAGATTATTATTCTCAATGTATTCAAGCATCTGACCGTACATAAGCTTCTTCAATACTAAAATAGCTTTGCTCCCTGTGTAAAACAACTGGTGTGCTGTGAGTTCGACTGCTACTGATCTTTATTACAAACCACAAGAATATATATATAAAATTCTTGCCTTAATAACTTATGAATAACATTGATGGTACTTAAATATTTTGCAATATCCAAACCATGCTATTATTTTCTCACGGCACTCGCAGCTTCATGCACATACATAGATACTAATTTCCGCAAAGCGTTTACCGCTTTGTTATTGTAACACCACACAAACATTATTTTCCGTAAATCGCTTGCCGCTTGTTATTATGACATCATAGTTTTCATCGTGGACCATCAATTTGTTTACCTATGTTGTACCGCTAGCGCAAGGTTATCGTATTGCAACGTGCGAGTTTCTTGCTCGCAGGGGTATTGTGACCTCGATCTACCTTCAATTGTTTCTTCAAGTGATTAAGGAATTCGTGTAGGTCAGTTATGAGTGGTTTTCCGCAAATGATGTTCGTAGGAATGTTTGTACATTCATTCATTGATAGGAATTACAATTCTGTATGCAATGAAAATAGTGTAGGTATGTATCTACATGTTAACATTATGGTAGCACATCTGTGCAACGCCTTAGGTTATGGATGCTATGCATGCAACAAATGGATGCAATGTATGTAACACTGCTCACATCAACACCTGTGTATCATGCACAAATCAATCTATCAAACTTGTTCCGCTTTCGTTCTGAAACGTCAAAATTATCTGCAACTGGTATACTTGATTCTAACATATATTATTCCCCGCTTGAGCGTAGGCTTTCTGAAAATTGTTATGGATGTTCTATGACACCAATGCAATTGCCTCATAACCTCAGAATGACGTTCAGGTAGGTACTTCGATGATGCACTATATCAATTTTCTTTATACAGGGTAATTAAGCACCTTTCCAAAGAACGTTACAGGTAACTAGGAATCCTGTCATCCTATAGAACTCATTGTGCCACCACTCAAGTTCAGCTTCACGAGCTCCGTGTACTTTGGTCTCGTACAACAACAAAAACAAAAAGGACGCAAAAGTCTAACTACGGCTACCTTAATTTTTCCTTGTAGGTTTTCTTGGGATTCGTTACTTTTGGTAGTTGTTTGACAGTTTCTTACTTGTTTATTAGGGGCCGCATACCGATGCTACCTCGACCAGGTTTATTCTATCTTCTCAGTTTAATATTATGTTCTCCAACTTGTCATTAACTCTTTTAGCAATTTTTGGGTGTCCGGCACAAGGTAAATCAATTTCCTTTTAAATTTTCTTTCAGATTGTGTTTCGTTCGCACCTTTTATCTCGACAGTACTCAGAACAACTCGCCTCCCTCTTTTACTTTTCCCTCTGTTTTTCGTTCACCCTGCCAGACTTTACTCGTGCCATCTTGTCAGAAATGTGAGCACTTTCGCTGTGTGGGTTTGTAGGTAGAATACTGCATCGTGTGATCCTATGACCATAACAACAAATAAATATATTGTATTAATATAGTTTTAATGACTGCGTTCGTTTTCTCGTCAGATGTTTTGATCACTTTCCTCTAATAACCTTGACCTTCTTATCGCACGCTTCCGTTGTTCAATTTCTATACAACATATTTCTATATCAATTCAATCTATTCTATAGAAAAGACCTATCAATGCTTCAATCTATAAAGTTCATCTAAAGCTTGCCCAAACTTTCCCCACAATTGCTTTGAGGAGTCATAACGAAATACAAGAAAACCTAACTCCGCAATAAAATCGTAAAGAGCTAATTTAATAAAAAAAAATAAAAACTTCTTAAAGAATGTAGTCCTAAAAATAACCTATTCCTAGTTCCAAACATAGTTTTAATTACTATACATATAGTCCTCCCGCTTCACTCCCATGACATCTGCAGAATTTTATCGACGATTTCTATATCACGCAATTCCAACCGAGCATGTAATTTTTATTATCACAAAGCAAATTAAACACAGTAATTAAAAGCTTTGTAACCCCGAGGGAAGTGGTCGTCGACGGTAGGCGATCGCGTTCGTTGTGTATTTGTTTTTAAAATGGGCAACAAATACCAAATCACGGTGGATGTAATAAACAAGGAATTAAATACATCACAACACTTCCATTGATAGACAACAATCAATACAAGTTTAAAGGAGTTGGTATTCCAGATAGGGTTTTGGAGATTTATAGAAAATTTCAGAAAGGGAAGTGAATCTAAATTTTGTTTATGAACGATAATTTATGATAAGAGTAATGGAATTAAATTAAAATGATCAACACAATTATTATACAAGAAATAAGTGTAGAAACACTTATGTAATAGTATTCAGCGTTGCATATTAATTGAAGTGCTCTTTGGATGGGTTAAATAAAATATAAATGCGTAGATAAATGTAGAGATCTAAGTAATATTAAATAAGTTCAATTTGCATAATTTATTACATACTCACATTACAACTTGAGGTAATTTTCTTTGCATATTGTGCCTTTATTGTGATAACGTCAATAGATGAAGATAGTTCATTTCTAACTAGCCTTGATTTATAGCAGACAGCAAACTACGCATATTTTTCGAAACATCATCCTTTTCGGACTTACACAACTTGGTAGATAGATTTGTCGTGAGATATTAAGTTTATTATTTGAAGTATTCTTAAAACGAGTTTTATCCATCAAAGAATTTTTTTTTAAATGTCAAATTAAACAGTATTTGTTTTCGTTTTATTTTAATAGAATGCTTAATTTTATTATATAAAACTTAATTCACCTGAACTTCCTGAATACAGAGCTAGTCTAAAACAGTTATTTTATTTCGTGGTTCTAACTAAATTATGGAACTTTGGTGCGGAAATTTCTAAACAAGTCACCTTAAAGCGCTAAGGTATAGGTGCTGACAATATAAGACCAATATTTAAAGATTTGATAATAAACAGGATGGAAATACGGAAACAGGAGGCAACTGTTAAGCCAGATTGATAGACCTTTTAATGAAATTGAGAGATGGACAACAATTGCCCAAAGATCAGGAAACCGAGATTGGAGAAATCGATCAAGATAATATTTTTTTAAATGACGATGTCAAGTACGATTGGAAAGATAACGAATTAGCGCAGTGTTTTCTATTTTTCCTTGGCGGTTTTGATACTAGTTCCACTGTTATGATATTCGTTGCTTATGAATTGGAAATTTATCCTGATATTCAAGAAAAACTAATTCAAACAATTAATGAAACCAATGAGAGCTTCGAAGGAAGCACTCTAAAATACGAAACTCTTCAGAAAATGAAATATTTGGATATGGTAATCTCTGAATCTTGGAGGAAATGGCCACCTGCGGTTTCTAGTGATAGAGAATGCGTTAAGATGTACACTTATGAAGATGAAAATGGATTGAAATTCATTGTTGATAAGGGAGACATGATATGAGTGCCAATATTTGGTTTCGATATGGATCCTACGTATTTCCCTAATCCTGAAAAATTCGATCCTGATCGTTTTAGCGATGAAAATAAAGCTAGAATTGACATGAAGACATATTTATCGTTCGGAGTAGGTCCAAGAAATTGCATTGGTCAGTTTTAAAATTAAATTGAAATTATACTTAAAATTAAAACTTTTATTTCAGGTTTAAGATTTGCCTTGATGGAGATAAAAGCATTATTGTACTACATGTTACTGAGCTTCAGATTGAAGGCGTGCAACTAAACACAGGTTCCCTGAAAACTGAAAAAAATATGTTTTGGTACTACGCCAGAGAAGGAATTATAATTGTACATCGAACCCCGAAAAGGCAAAAAATTAAATGAGATTGTGCAAAACACTTCATATATTATTCTTATTAGTGCAAATATATACTTTCGAGATGATTTCATAACTTGGATGTTAGCTTCTAAAAGTTCCATGAAGAAGAATTAATATCTTGGAAAAGCAAGAAGTTTTCATTTTTGGAATTTTTCTGTGGCTTTAGAGTAGAAATTTCGTTCTTCCGAATAAATCATTCATATTCTTGGTTGGGCCCTGGTAGCCATTAGAAATCGGCCGACTGATATTTTTCTCGTTTTTTGCTCCTTCGAAACCATCCATAATGGATAACAATGTTTCAATAGGTACACAAAACAATTAATCCTATGCAATTAATCAATTGCGATAAAAAAAATATCACACAAAACATTCTCGGTATTTCCGGATAATTCACAAAATGTAAATAATTAATCGAAGCCACTGGAAAAGCATTGTAATGGCAACAGCGTATTATAAAAAAAAACAAATTATAACAAAAAAAGTACAATTTTGGATAAATCCCCACATTGACAAAAGAATAAGTAGTGGTACCCTTAATTTCATGCAAAATATTGAGGATGAAGAAAAATGTCTCTTTTTCTAAAGAGTGAAAAGGGAATCACTCCAAGAATTAATAAAATCGGTTGTCCCGCAATTAGGAGAAGGATACGAACTACAGAAAAGCTATAAGTGAACAATAAAGATTGCTAATACCTCTAAGGTAAGTTAAAGATTTATTTTCCAAAAACTTTTATAAATTTATATTGCGTTGTGACTGTTCAAAGCGTAGTTTATGACCTGAAAGGTATTGCCATTATTGTGTACTACTGGTAATTCTGATAATTGTAGGACTTTTTCAAACCAACGACTGCCATGGTCAGATCCAAATTAATTTCTTGATTCATCGGAAAATGGTGATGTAGAAGTTGAGGAAACGTTGTACAAAAGATCATTACGTGAATTTAGTATGGTAATTTTAAATTTCATCTTTGCAGAAGAATCTAGTTTCCCCATTTGTGGTAATAGGTTCTTTAAAAATAGAAGGTCAGGGTTTTCCTCACTCTTTTTCAAAGTCAAAACCATTATCTTCTTTTAGTTTTCGCTTAATTGTGGGTCTGCGAAAATTGGAAGGAATGACTTCTTTGCTCTGTTCAGATAATTCATCATTGGTGCTACCTCCTTCATTTGAATTATTTTTTGGGGTATTAACTGAAGTATGTGCTGACTGTACATTTACTGATGATCAGATTATTCTTCAACCGTATTATTTTCATGAATTGCTAAAATATTTGTAAAATGCCCGTGCTGATTTCGGGAACGCAAATAAGGCACAGCAAATTGTAGATATTTCCCCACGTAATAAGTCTTATTAGCATTAGCACCTGATCCGCTTGGGGTTTTCTTTCTCCTTGCTCCGTTGAATTCATGATGAATAATTCTCCACTTTTTTTTTATTTTTTTTTTGGTACCTTGGGACGGAAAATAGTTTTCGAGAGTTATAATTGCACTTTTTTCGAGGAGAAAGTATCTACTATTGGACGGATAGGTAACCCACTTGTTATGCCAATACCGTCAAAGCAAAAGTGGCTTGAAATTGCTGATAGATTCCTATAAGATGTATGGTATACCCAATTGCGTAAAGATATATGGATTAAAAAACCCAACATTCTCCGGGTCCGCCTAGTTCAATTATAAAATTGTTTATACCCTAGAGGAAATCTATAGGGAATGCTAAGTTTGTCATTTGTTTTGTAACGCATAGAAATAATGATAGTGGAGCAAAATTGATTGGAACACCAACGCATAATATTAAAAGTTATTTTGATTTTTGCATGTCTGTCCATCTATGCGCACGATAGGTCGAAAACGTATTCACTTAGAAAGCTGAAATTTTGTACAAGGACTTTAAAAAAAAAATAGAATTAAGTTCGAAAATGAGACAAATTGGGCAACTCCTTCAAGAATCAAACTTGCAGAGATCGGTTACCATACGAAATTTTATATGGGCATTCACCGAGGGTATCATAAGAATTGGTCTTAGATCAATTCTATCTTTTTTCCTTGTTTTTCCATAGATTTATGGCATGTGTAGATGCCGATGGTTTTTTTTTATTAGGGCAGATGTAGCCGACCTAGGACGAAATAGTAATAGTCGAGTTATTACAGAAAGTAATTTTGGGAAAGCACTGAGAAATGAAAATCACGATTAACCAGAAGATTGTATTTTGCCCGGAAATATAGCTAATGGCTGTGATCCTTTTTATTTCGTCGCGGACGAGACGTCCTCGCTCGAGAATAATATCATGACACCATACAGACCCAGCCGTGGACTCACATATGAAATAAGAATTTTTACAATGTCTTATCAAGATCAACGGTTGAGCGCACCTTTGGAATGACTGTATCGAAATTTCAATGGTTATTGCTTGTAATGTTGACTCTGTGGATAATATTGTGAAACGTATATGTGAATTACTTATTTTATTCGTAAAAGAGAAGGAATATTGTCAGTAGGAGGGACCATCAGAGCTGAAGAAATTCAAGAAATTATGGTAAACAGATCAGTGAATCCTGTTATAAATAGGCAAATCATTAACTGTGGAAAAAATACGGGAGATTTTGACCAATTATTTTCTACATACCGGGCTCCCAAAATTCTGACTATACAGTAGTAGCTAGGGCCTTCCCTAGTAGAAATTTCTCACAGTTTTACCTTGTCTCCTGCCCAGCAAGGAATAGTTATTATGTAAACCAATACTAATGTGACTGAAAAGAATCAAGGTGCTTGCAATTCATGATGAAACATATAAAAAATTAAGTTCCGATGAGCGGTCTGATGAACATTCATTAAAACTCATCGAAAGGCTCATTGGATATCATGAAACTGCTCCCTATATACTAAACCAGCAATAAATAAATATTTATTGTTGTCATCACCATATTAAATGACATTTCTAGGAAAATTTGAATTGATTTTTGTGATTTATATATTTAAGTTTTTAAATTAATTTTTTGATTTGTTTTCCCCGAAAAGACTGTCGCCCGTATGCTGAACAAGACGTTATGCCAAAATCCTTACACCTCAGCGTCTCAGAATTTGATTTGCAACCAGAGGTTGAATTCGCAAAAATATATGAAATCAATCGTAAAATCAGATTCTCATTTATGAATTCATAATGACACTCATGTACATGCTCATTAATAAGCTCATACTTATAACGTACTCATCGAAGTGCTCATCTAATATTGTAAAATGTACAAAAGAGATGCAATTCTCATGCACATTATCTGTGAATAAATAAATAAATGATTTTTTCCCGGTATTGATTCAAACGCGAATAAATTTCATCGGGACGCTCATCTGATTACTCATGAGGAGCTCATTGATGGCAAACTTATATATGTTCAAGAAGGCATTTTTGTTTGTTATTCTCCGGTATATAGCGAAAGCTAAAATAATTTGTTTGTTACTTGTTATTTCATCACACAACCCATTTGATTTTGGGTGACAAGTTTCAAGTCTTGGTTTTGACTCATCAACAGGTCCCAAATAGCGAAATTGAGTGACTTGAAAATCAAATCAAAAAATAGAAAAAAGAAAAGAAATGAAAAATTAAAAAAAAATCAAGAAATTGAGAAAAATAGAAAAAAAAATGTTTATTAAAAAAATTTACAAAACCAGATTCATTCGACACGAATCGAACCTGTGTACGCCCGCAGTAGGCTAAAAAAAGAAAAAAGAAAACGGAAGAAGAAGAAGCGTTTCGTTTTAGCAGAAAATCTTACACTCATCAGCATGGCTTGGTTTTCTGCCTGCCGTAGACGCTTGAAACAGATCAAATAGATCTCTACGGCAGGCAGAAAACCAAGCCATGCCGATGAGTGTAAGATTTTCTGCTGAAACGAAACACTTCTTCTTCTTCCGTTTTCTTTTTTCTTTTTTCAGCCTACTACGACCGTACACAGGTTCGATTCGTTTCGAATGAATCTGGTTTTTTAAATTTTTTTATTAAATAAATTATTTTCTATTTTTCTCAATTTCTTGGTTTTTTCCTTTTTTTCACATCTTTTCTATGTTGTAATTTTTCATTTGTTTTTCAAGTCACTCAATTTTGCTATTTGGGACCTACCTGTTGATGAGTCAAAACCAAGACTTGAAACTTGTCGCCCAAATTATTGTAATGAAATAATAATTAACAAATTTTTTAGCTTTTGCTATATACCGGTGAATCCAAAAAAAATCCTTTCTTGAACAAATATCAAGATAGAGGTTTACAAATCGATTTTTATAAAATAAACAACTTATGATATTTATCCGGTTTTTGGGCTACTGAATAGAATTACCTCAATTTTCATTTCCGTGTTAAAGTAAATAATATATTTTATTGAAATTAGAGGAATCTCAATTTAAATGTTATAAATGTAATTATAACGTGAAAAGTATTAACAAATATGAAAAGCTATGTACGAAAAATAATAAAAATTGGTGTATACATGAAAAAGTCTTAATGAGTGGTAGAAAAATCACACGTTTTTTGGGGGTTTTGATTACAAAAAAAATCCAAGATCTTTTTCAAAAATCTAAGCGCGGTAGCATTTGAACTGAAGGGTTTTTTATATTTTGCCGAAGGTTTCAAATCAATATAATAAAAATTGCTGAAAATAAAAAGGGTAAACGAAATGCTTGTAAATGTATTCAGCTTTAAATCAAAAACAAACATAGTCTTACGCGTTTTATTTAAATTTTTTTTTTTTGGTCCACACCTTTTCCGTCTCTTCCTTATTCGAATCCGAGCTCAATATATAATTATGCAGTTCTGGATAATTTCCCGAGAGCTGTACAAATAAATTTTATATTGCTCATTGCGTCGTTTTCCATTTCAGCTGTTTAAAATCATGTGTTCAACCTACGAAAGTTCACTACATACCAAAATGTAGCGATGGTCGATACCGGATTTAAACACAATTGCAATAAATATAGCGGCTTACGGCCACTGCAGATTTCTATGTAATATAGGTTCCTTAATGCGTTCCTATCAAAAATTATTCCTGTGACTGCAATAGTCGTCGGCCGTTCTAATTGTCGCAACTCTGTTTTAGCCAACTGCTTCGATATTCGATATATGGGTATTTACCCTTTTTACCATGCACAAATTCATATATCGAATATCACTGCAACTTTAATAGCTTTTTTGTGTGGACAAAAAATTTTAATTTCAGTACGAGCAATTAGTTTAATTTTGTATCGGTATTTAAGAAAGAGATCTGCAAATACCGTCATTTCGATACTCTTCCACAAAAATATTACTAAAATGCTTGACGCAAAAGCTGTATACGCAATGCTCAAACGAAAATGCTTGCAGCATGAGTATACAATACAGCAAGTGTCGTTGCATCAAGAAATTATTGCATGTGACCGGCGTGTCGCTTAAAAGAATGTTTGATGCTTTTTTAAAGAGAATGATGCTTGTGCGACGTACATGCGCGACGCATATGCATCTTAGGTGGGCGGCCTGCCTCGTTGCAAAAACTTCATCATCACAAATTGACCTTAGGCCTAACCCGCCAAAAACATTGCCATGCTCGGAGCAGCATCAACAGTAAGATCATGGAATGAAAATAAAAGCTCTCCGATATCGCGAGCTACTGGTCTTATCTTACATATGTATGTGGGGATCAAAGTATCTGTTATTTTGGAATGGTCGACATTATTATCAGTTGTTTGGGTAAAATTTCGAAATCGCGAAGAAACAAAAAAGAGAATTTTAGAAAATTAAGAGAAGTACAGATTTTGTGCAAAAGCATATCTTTTTGGCAAAAAGTATTACAGTCTCCGGCAATTTACCAACCTAATTATTTTATCAAAAGTAAAAATTGCGCGTAAAGACCATCCATTTGGTGGCGACATTTCCAATAATTTATTTTTTTTTGTTTTACTTGAAGCAAGTCGGTCACTGCTACTACGACGACAGACGTTGAGCAACGTTGAGCAACTTTAAATTATTCTCCGCTCCAGTATCTCCAGTACAGTGTGAATCTTCAGTGAAAAATATTGCCTAAAATATTAGCGGAACACAAAAATGATAAATTTTTTATTAACTTTGATCGTGATTTGTTTGCTTTTATATTTGTTTTTAAAATGGGCTACTAAAAATCATAATGTGTTCGAAAAGCAAGGAATAAAATTCGAAAAGCCTCTTCCTCTATTCGGAAACATTGCATACATTTTTAAGGGAAGAGGACTTATTGATAGGGTGCTGAGTGCTTATCAAGAGTATCCAAATGAAAAGTGAGTTTCATGCTTAGTTCAGTGAAGTGTTGAAATTTGAAGAGACTGAATCACGAGAGAAAGTTATAATTAGTCTAAGAAAAATAATATTATATTTTAGATGAAAATAAATAATAAATGAAGTGAAATGAAATGCCAAATATATAGTGATAACTAAATTAGTTCCAAAATCTGCTTTTCTAAAACAACTCACTGATAAGCCTGTCTCCATAAAATCACGAGCAAGACAGTACTCACCCTGACCAAGATCATACCAAACCAGTGACAAAGATAAACTAATAAGAAGAGAGGACACAAAAAAAAATAAAAAATTATATGGCCAATCTACAAAGGAGTGCCCAATTACTTCCATTTTCGAACTTAAATTTACTTTTTTTTTTGTAAACCCCATTTGCGAGATTTCAGCTTTCTAAGTGAACGAGTTCTCAAGTGATAACTCACGCCAGTGAGGACGGAGAGATAGACAGAAGAACAGACGGACGGACGGACATGCAAAAATCAAAATCACTTTAAGTATAATGCGCGTGTTCAATCCATTTTGTTCTATGATCATTATTTTTGTTCGCACAAGCGAAACACACTTAATATACACAGTAAAAAAATTTTACGACTCATAGAGTAGGCAATAGATTGCGAAGATTAATAAAAATGTGTTAGTTGATTAATGTATTTACGGCGCTTATGCTGATGCTGAGATGGATATGCATATTTTAATTTACTCAAAATTCTTGCCGCGAAAATAACCTGAAACTAGGAATAACCTGAAACTAGGAATAACATGAAACTAGGAATAACCGGAAACTATTTGGTACCACTAAGCTAATCAACTAACACTTTCCACGTCCGTATACCAGAAATGACTTTCAAGAGCAAGCCTGTTTTGATTTTACTGCACAAATAAGCAATTTTACAGAAATCATGTACAATTTTACTTATACCGGCGCAAATTTATGATTGGAATAGCAATTTTTCTGCATAGATGTTAAATTTCCAGAAATTGTTTGTGTTTTTACGCCTTCCTTTGAATTGTACCAATTAAATGGGTGAAATTACACATTTAGGAAAATTACACACAAGAATTTGTATTATTAAGAATGTTTGTAAATTTACTTTTCTCGTAGGTAAAATTTTACTTCTTTGAGAATAGAGATTTCCAACATATTTTTTACTGTCTACCCTAAAGAATTCATCTAGTGTATAAAAATAGCGAAGTTAACAACTCGAGGACCCAAAATGGATCTCTGATGAATTCCACAGTAGAAAAGTCGTAAAAAATCATACCACTAGATCTAAATCTAACACTAGCAAAATATTACACCAACATTTACATTATAACCTAGTTAAACAAATGTTGAATAAAACTGTTGTTTCCATATCTTCCCATTCCAGACTAAAAATATTTTCTTTAATATTAAAAAATGTTCTTTCTTTACAGAATCTATGGAATTTTTGAATTCACCACACCACTTTACTTCCTTAAAAGCCCAGAATTGGTGAAGCAAATAACCATAAAAGATTTTGCCCATTTTCAAGATCATAGACAATTCCTGGACTCAACTTCAGATGATTTATTCGGAAGTGTACTGCTTACAATGAGAGGAGAACGATGGAGAGAAATGAGATCGTCCTTAACTCCGCTGTTTACTGGCAGTAAAATGAGGACAATGCTTCAATTAGTAACAAAATGCGCCAGTCAACTTGTCCATCATGTCCAAGAAAACTACGATAAGAATGGTTTAAAGTCTTACAAAATTAGGGATATTTTCTCCAGGTATACCAATGATGTTATATCAACCTGCGCCTTTGGAGTTGAGTGTGATTCCCTCAGATATCCAAAAAACGATATCTATTTGATCGGTCAAGAAATACTGAAAATTCAGAAACCTTCAGCAGCGATTAAGTTTCTTTTAATGTCATCAGCACCGCGCATCTCACGATTACTACGATTAAAGATAGTTGAAGATAAACTTAAGAAATTGTTTGGAGATTTAATAATAAGCACAATGGAAACACGGAAAAAGGAGGGAATCGTCAGACCTGATATGCTAGAACTTTTAATGAAATTGAGAGAGGGACAAGAATTACCCAAGGACTATGATAACGATAATGCAGCAGTCGGAGACGATAGTGAATTTTTTAATGGTGACATTAAGCGCACATGGACGGATTTTGAATTGGTTGCTCAATGCTTCATATTTTTCGTGGGTGGTTTCGATACTAGTTCCAATGTTATGTCATTCGTTGCCTATGAGCTGGGAGTTAATCCTGATGTCCAAGAAAAACTAATTCAGGAAATTGATGAAACCAAAGAGACCTTAGCAGGCAAACCTCTAACATATGAAATTCTTCAGAAAATGAAATATTTGGATATGGTCATCTCCGAAGCATTGAGAAAATGGCCACCTGCGGTTGCTATTGATCGACAATGTCTGAAGACGTACACTTATGAAGACGATAATGGGCTTAAATTCACTATTGATAAAGGCAGTGTGGTTTGGGTGCCAATTTATGGCTTCCATATGGATCCAAAATATTTCCCTAATCCGGACAAATTCGATCCAGAGCGTTTTAGTGATGAGAATAGATCCAACATCGATACGAACACATATTTACCATTCGGAATAGGTCCAAGAAATTGCATTGGTAAGTCTTTTTTAAATGTAAAATAATTATAAAACAAATTATTAATACTTTTGTTTAAGGTTTGAGATTCGCCATGATGGAGATAAAGGCTTTATTTTTTGACTTGTTGCTGAATTTCAGACTGAAGGTGTGCAAGGAAACACAAGTGCCTGTAAAGTTGACTAAATCGCTTTTTGGTCTTCAACCGGAAAAAGAAATTGAATTGTTAATTGAACCTCGAAATATAAAAACATCATTTTAATTCGTTCAAATTAGAATGTATTTACCTAAAATATGTATGTAAATTAAATAATTTCTTTGAGTATTGAGTGGTCAATTTATTTAATTGGAAATATTTGGTACCTACCTGATTTTATATATTCGTTTACTTTAAAATTAATGTTGCTTGGTTATCCAGATGATGCTATCGGTTTCATCATGGATGGCGCTATTATTTGTGATTCGAAGTTAAATTATTATTTTTAAATTGGAATAAAAAAAGAACTTTTATCGGAAATATCTTAATCTCACGTTGTTAGCATTAGATGTTTTCCATTGAAGGAATCGAAATCGGTTTGTTTGTTTTCGAAGTTTTCTCCGTAGAATAAGGTCGAATGGACTCAAACCGAGATCATGTACAAAATAAAAAATAAATAAAATAATAGACATAAAAAAGTTGCAAATGATACCCATTTCCATGAACGTACGAGTTTTGATTTCGCTGAAAATTCAATATATGTATTTATATTTTGCATTTGAAATATGTAGATCTATTTGGACATTCCAAAACTTCTAGATCTAGTGGCTACATTATCCCGGCGAAAGCATTCGCGGACCAGCAGGACTCTTTTTTTCTACTGTCGCTTTAAAGCCAATCTGTCGCACATTTTTTTTATAGGTCAGGATAATAAATATCCACATTTGCCTTTATGGGTTGAGTTATAAAGAAATTCAATTTCTTTTTACATATAAGTTAATAGATTCTCTCCATTCAAATTAATTCCATACATGCCCATCCAATACAGAAATTTTATACGCCATTGTTGTAGCAGAGCGCATTAGACCTACGAAATCGAGAACGAGAATCATAGTGGCGCCATTGTAGAACTACATATACATATATATAAGGGTGTTTCACAAGTGGTGGATAATAATGAAGGAGGCGATAGGTCATGTCGAGAAATGAAAAAAATTGTACGGCAGAAGGGGTGCATTCTCAACCCTTTCCGAGATAATCGGGGTTAAAGATCTAAGGGTACGTGAAACGTAGGTTTGTACTAGCCCAGTTATATCTCCTAAACGACAAACAGTAGAAAGATGGTCTGGGTGCTAATTTATAGAGAACCTCCTACTCTTTGATTCGATGTGTCAGTGCTTCTTCTACAGTAAGTAGTTTAGAGAAACGGTCTGCCAAAATTCAAGTTTTAGCTTTTGTACCTCATTTTTTTTGTGTTTGAAGCAAAAAAACTAAAATAAAAACGTTATAATTTTTTTTCTGTATTACTCCTGTGATCTATGCAAGTTTGATTTTTGAAGTGGTTTTTCGCATATATTTCTAGAACGGTTCGTCGGACAGGAAAAATGATTAAAACCAATTTTATAGGATTTCATATTCTGACGAAGTTCTTTGTACAATAAAAATGTTTGAGACTGATCGTCTTCACAGTATATGTAAAAAACCTAAATTTTTATATGACAAAACCAAGAAGGGTTGCCCGATTTAGTCCATTTTTGAAATTTTTTTTCTACTACTATAAAAACACCATGTACCAATTTTCAGCTATCTATGTAGACACGTTCTCAGGCAGTGTCCAAATATATACTATTTTTGTACAAAAAATTTTAAGATCATATAGTAGGTAGTACATACACACAGGCTAAGAATGTCGGATATTTAACTAACTCTAATAATACATAAATGAGTATGCAATGCCAATGCAAATTATACGGGAAGAGATACAAGTAGTATACATTAAATATATATTTAAAAATACAGTGAAAAAAAAACAAACAACAAAGAAGAACAAATGAATATTTCTTACTGAAAAATCTTAATCTAAAATAAAAAATAAAAATAATAGACTGACAAAGCTAAATTCAAGAAAGAAAGGGACGTAGAGTAACCAAGCGAAAATGCGCGTCCACTTAAACTATCAAGAAAAATAGAGAATTCAAGGTAAGCGGTTCGAAGTCAAAAGCCTGCCGAATATATCAGCGGAACTAGCTCTTTGAACGCTAGTGGGTAGACTATTCCATTTGCATATAACCTGCACAAAGAAAGATCGCTAGCCAATTTGAGTTTGAAAGTGAGGCAATAATAGGTTGCGGTGTCGAGATGAATCTAGGAACTGAATACGATCATACAGATTTTCAGGCTCCTTAGAATATACCAAATTATATAAGAAATTTAATCTTCTTTACATTAGATACAAATCCAGTGTACAATCTAGGTAAGAGACACATGAGAAGTTGTAGGTAAACCGTGAACAAATCGAACAGTGTCATTAATAGCTACTGTTAGCTTGGGCTGACATTGTGAATCGAGTTTCGGAAAAATTAAACTTCCAAAATTGAAATGTGGTAATGCAATAGCTTTTGAGAGTACCATGCTCATTTGACGGGACAACATGTTGGCAGACAGGAATGTTCTCAGACAGGAATAAATTTTTCTAATCGTATTAGAAACATGATTACAGCAAGTGAGGGAACTATTAAACTCAACGCCAGGATTCTTAACAGAATCGACATAAGGTACAATGGTGTTGTTTACCTTGATTGGAGATAAGTCTGAAACGTCGTAGCTTCTTCGGTACACTGGCATACATGTGGTCTTCTTGGGGTTGAGTATAAGCTGATTGTGTTTCGCCCATTCACCAATTCTCACCAGTCCGCAATTAGCCCAATTAGCCTATCTAACTATATATGAACATCATCAGCATAGAGATGAACTGATGCATCAAGAAGTTCCATGGGTAGTTCATTAATGTAAAGTGAAAAGAGAAGAGGTCGGAGAACGGAACCTTGAGGTACGTCACAGCTGAGAGTTAGGCGTGATGAAAGAATGTCAGAAATTTTGACAGACTGGGTTCTGGAGAAAAGGAAATTGTTTATCAATTTGATAGCTCTGATCGAGAAATTGAAGTGCTGGCGCAGTTTGAAGAGGAGCAGGCCATGATTGATGGAATCAAATGCCGTGGTCGAAAATCAGACTGCCAGCAGGTTACCAAATTTGTTTGGTTAACATACATATGTAGTAATTTGATCGTTCATTAATTTTTCGAGGGACATACTGAAAAAACAAAGTAGATTGATTGGGCGAAAATCTTTGAATTCAGTACACTTGCGGGTTTGGGAATCGGTAAGATAACAGCGCTTTTCCAGTGCACTGGGAATTGACAAATTTTGGTGGGATATTATCAGGACCTGTAGCAGACGAATTAATTTTATTTATAGCCTTACATACCTCAGACACATCAAAACACCTAAATGAGAATCCATCGCCAATATAGGACTCAGGCTCTCTGTAAAAGTTAGATATTAATTCTGGACAACCATTCACGGAGGTTTGAGTAGATGTGAAGAATGAATTTAAGCTGTTGGGGTCGAAATTATTGTACATTGTTGTGAACTCTTACCACATACTCCTAATTTGCGGAGGTTAGCCCAAAGATTTGCAGGAGGTACCATAGGGTCAAGCTTCGAATTAAAATATCTTCTTTTGGCTGCATGTTTCGTAGTGTTGAATTTATTACGTACGATTTGATAACGTCTTAAATCGACAGGTGATCGTGATAGCCTGTAACGGTACAGTGGTATAAGTAGTCCCTTTCCCTTTCCGCGATAAGGCTTTGGATTTCATTAGTAAACCAAGCACATCCCGTATTTCGCTTGCGACAAACTCTAATAGGCACAAAATTATTAAATAAATAATAAACATATTCAGTTAGGCATCTTACTTTATCATCGACAGTACTATAGTTAAAAACATTTGCCCAGGGCATAGTCGACCATTCAGAAAATAGGTTATTGTAATTTATGTTATAATAGTCAGGATATGAGTTAGTACTAAAACGCGAAATAGTATCAACTTGAAAACTGTAAGTCAAGAAGATGAAATCGTGGTCGAAGTTATCTGGAGGACTAACTTGATTAACAAGTAAAGCTGACTCTTCGTCGGTTGTTAAGAATAGGTCCAATTGTGATAGATTTTTTGTATTAAAATATGTTGGAGCGGAGTTCATGATTTTTATATACAAGGTATGCTATACGCAGTTCAAACAACGAGAGGAGTTCCCTTCTCGCTTGACATCAACATTGAATCACCACCAACAATAACATTCCTGCAGTGAGTTGATATACCAGCTATGATGTTTTGAAACTTAGCAGCGATAAGTACACTAAAACAACTGTGTGGGCAATAGACGGCAACCAACATACATTTGAGTAAATTTCTACACAGAGAAACTCTAAGATATCACCGGGATCTGAACAGACAATGAACTTGGCCTTTAATAAGTCCCTTACATAGATGGCAACACCCCCACCTGTACGACCGACGTGATCGCATCGATAAATATTGTATCCAGGCATAGAGATATACATAGAACGGGATGTAATGTCCACGTCTCAGAGACAAGCAAACCATGCACTTTAGATTCCACAAAAATTTCCCGTAATATATTCCCTTTATTTTTGACGCTTCTAGTATTTAGATGGCAAATATTAAGTCCATTATTTTGAGCGCTAAAGATATTCAAAAGCGATCTAACCTTGAGAAAAGGCGATAGATTAAAATGGATCGACATATTCGTTTTCCATCCCATTAGGCCAATCAGCAGCCATATCGACCGCAGGTAACGAATAATTACTACATATGTTACTCGACATCTCATTAATTAAAATGAAGTTAACACATAAAAAACCAAATTCAAGCACTAAAATTATAACTAGTAAGCTACGAAATAATCTAAAATAACTAAGAAAAATATTTCACAGATAGAAGAGCGAACAAGAAGAAATATAGGTATAATTCAATTTGAACTAATAAAAATTTCACCAGAAAAATATAAATGTAAAAGTTCAATGCAAGAAAAATTTCAATTAATTCAAATAAAACAATAATTAATTGCCAAACCACTCCTAAAATTTTATGAACTCGACTTTGAAATAATGGAGTTAAGTTGACTACAGCTGGTCATTCGGATTCCTAGTGAAAGCAGTATGTAGCTTTTCTGAACTACGAGCAGAACGTAAAATTCCATTATTTAGTGGAATTAGGCTTTCATTAATATTAATCCGTCCATCGGTAGTAAAACCGCACTAAATATCCTGTAATTTTAGGTGACCATATTTTACTATTCTCCCTCTTTTCTACTGCACTTCAATGCAATGTAAATGAAAACTCTCTCGAACAAAGTATTCTTGATGAAACCGGTTTCTTAGAGAAGAGTTAAAAAGAATCAAAGAGAACACACAATGTAATGCATACGCATGATGCGGAGTGCAGGCACTGATTCTGGTTCTGGTGATTTGACGACCCGCCACTCGCCACGGTGGTGAACGGCGGGTCGTGGAAAAGGATAGAATTTTCGTACAATTTGTGAGAGCGCGTCGTAATATCACGACAGATGACTGGCTGGTGTGGCGGGTCGTCAAAAAGAAAGCAGAGAGTTTTCGTAAAATTTGTGAGATCGGGTCGTAATAATACGACTCGTCATATAAAACTTTACAATATACGAGATGTGTATTCTTTCTGTTAGATCTTCTTTGCTTTGGTAGTATTCAGTTAACAGAATCCTACTAGAAATACTCAAAAGAACCAACTAAAATTAAAAGAAAACCCAACAAGCAAATTAGCTCGTAGTAAACAGCGAGCATATACTAAAGAGAAATTTCTTGAACAGCTATCAAATAGAAGGAGGTTACCCATCTTTTTATTTATATTATTTTTTCAAATGAGAGTAGGCGTAATTTGAAAAAATAATGCCTATTTACGATAATCATCAATGAGAAGAAAACGAGCAAAAAGCTCCGAAATCTTGTATGGGGGCCCCTTTAATTTTAATTTTAATTTTATATTTATTATTCGTTGTTATAACGGCAATAGAAATACACACTCTGTGAAAATTTCAACTGTCTACCTATTACAGTTCATGAAATGCAGCCCGGTGACAGACAGACGGATTGTGAATAAATGTTAATTTCGTTACATCTAATAATTGTGTTCCCATACTCCATCTTCACCCATAGGGTACCTCATGTTACCCCACAAGCAAGACGGGTAGAAATAACATTTTTGGCTGAGTCCTTCATCATGTGTAAATTAGTGAATCAATGTTCCTAAATTACCAATAATTTTAAAAACTGATTACTGAAGATTAAATGAACCAAAAGTATTTGTCTCTATCTATGATATCCTGGATTTTATTTAACATCAAACCTTAATTACCCCGTCTTGCCCCACTTTCCCCTAATTTTGTTAGCAAACCTACGGTACAGTCACAAATAATATCTGGTTGCGCAATTGCGTCATTTTCAGTCAATGTTTTGTTGTTGTTTTACTTGAAGCCGTGTTTAAGTCGCACACTCTTACTACGACGACAGACGCTGAATTATTAAATTAATCTCCAAGCAACTTCAAGTTATTCTCCATTCCAGTATAGTGCGGAACTTTAGTTAAAAATATTGCCCAAAATATTAGCGGGACGCGAAAATGATAAATTTATTATTAACTTTGATCGTGATTTGTTTACTTTTATATTTGTTTTTAAAATGGGCTACTAAAAACCATGATGTGTTCGAAAAGCAAGGAATAAAATTCGACAAGCCTTTTCCTCTATTAGGAAATATTGCATACATTTTTAAGGGAAGAGGACTTATTGATAGAGTCCTGAGTGCTTATCAAGCGTATCCAAATGAAAAGTGAGTTTCATGCTTAGTTCTTCAGTGATATTTGAAGAGATTAAAACAAATTATTTATAATATTTCCGTCAAACTAATATTTATGGCTTTGATATAGTAAGAAGTATTTCTATTGTTGTTAAATTTATAACTACCCAAGTCAATAGCGGTTTGCATGAAGTAATTTTCGTCCAGTCGTTATGTAATAAAATCATATTTCTCTTTACGTCTGCATAAATTATAGTCATTAAAAACTTGAACGAATAAAATGTAAACATATTTGGCATTGTGAACCAGTTTATAAAAGGTTGAAAGGTCGTCCGAAAAATTTAATAAAGAAAATAAATGTAAAGAAGAAGAATTAAAATATTTTAATTTGAATTATTAAGTTTACTGAGTTAGGTCCTGCCACCTGTGCACAAAACAACATATTTTTATGTTGAGTCATATATGTATGTATGCAGATTGGAGGAGTGTATAGTTTAATTAGCGTCCTACACAATTAAAAATGTTACTTTAATTTGCATATGTAGATCTAATACCAATCGAAGTGCTCGCGACATTATTTGGTGTGTCATTTCAATTTTAGCACGCATCCATGTAGAAAATTAACAGTAGCTCACAAAATTTAAAAACACCGAAGAAATATCATACTCGATCATCTATTGAGTTGACTGATGAAGTACCGAAAGCCAAGAATAACGTTTACAAAAATTGTATGCATTATAAAACAAGAAAAGCGAAAAGAACGAAATGATGATCTCATGCGAATTTTTTAATATCTTCCAATCCTTATAGTCAAAAATGACTTTATGCGATATTGAAGCTAAAGAAATTATAACGGGCAATACAATATTTTCAGGTCAAAGTAGACTCGCTTGAAAACTACGTTAACTGTGTCAAATAGACTTAAAATTATATAATAAAAAAATAAATAAATAAATAAAAAAAAATACATTTTCATGACTACTTCTAAATTTTAAGACTTGAAAAAGGGGAATAGCAAAAAATATTCTGCCTACCCATAATGGACGGTTGGCCCTTATTTCGACCATTTGACTGGACTAATACATATGTTTTTTAGACAAATATTTTTGTATATTCTTGTTAACTAATTCACACTAATTTAATTTTGGCGTATTTTGTGGTATGGACGCCTTAATATAAATCTCGTGCATAGATTGGTTTTAAAAAGTATTCCAACAACAAGAATAAATGAATGTCAATAGTAAACCAATAAAAAGTTTTTTGCTTAGCTTTTAGTTTGAACGGGTTGGACTGCCCGATTTGCTATTTCATATGGGTCAACTTTTGTTGGCAGGGGTGTAACAATTATCTTAATTTCAAGTTTTACTTTCGTTTTAATATTTATTATTAAAAGTTCAACAAATTACAGGTGCATTCGAGATTATTTCTACTTTTGGATGCTTATCTCCTACAACATCAATTATTTTTTATAGTTGATTTTTAAAGAAATGAATTTAACCAATTTTTGTCTGTATGTGCCTAAAAGTAGTTATGGGGGACAGAGAAAAGATTACAAATGTTGTATTGCCATCATTTTCTATTCTATATATTCATATGGAAAACCACTAAAACTGAACTATGGTGGATTTTGTATAGTACTTATTACTTGACGTTCAGCGGAATAAATTAGTTAAGCCAAAAATAGGCAACTATAGAAAAGTGATACCATAATAATGTCAAATAATGTAATCAATTTCAGTAGTAGGTTTTGATAGATAGAATATTTTTAAAAATTTATTTCTCCTTTCTTTCGTAATTATTTATAGGTGATTAACAATTGATGAAACGTACATTTCCATACGACAAAGTAATCGTTAAATTAGATTCACAAATAAATGATCGAACGAGAGGTTAAGTTAAAATCCATAAATTTACTACGAATATTTATGGATCTTAGGGAATTGAATGGTTTACACAAATAATTGTAATAATTACAGCAAGTTGAAAATAATTGAATTTGTAAAAACGCCCATAATTGCAGAACGATTGTGCTCTGCTTCCAAAACTGTTAGCAAGTATGTAGAATTCAAATTTTAGAAATAATTCAACTTTTTTTATTATGGTTAGTTGTCTTTATTTATTTTCATATTTATTGCGTCCTTTCGTTATTTTCAGTGAGAGCTTAAAGCGAACTAGATAACTTTTTCGCATGTGTCTGATTTAATTGTTTGCTTTCTTGCTTATTTGAAGAAGTTTTTTCTTCCTTTATTCGTGGCAGCTTCTGAATAATTCCAGCGTAACCAAAAAAGACTTCCATTTGCTTAACTCTTACCCTAGCGCAATTTATCATTTTATTTAAAGCATGCGTTACAACTAAACTATAATAACATTACTGACAATTAGAAAATTACTCCCTAAGCGAGATTACTCAAAGTCGAGATGTAGATGAAGCGTCTTTGCGTAACCGAAAATACCAGAGACAAACCAATGCTTCAAGATCCAGTATAACCTCCTAGTTACTCCCTAAATACTTTTCTTATGGGTACTTATTACTGCCTAGATAAGATTTGCGGAGGTCTGTACAGGCGTTAGCCTCGCATTCATAGCAACCTAAAATTGCGAGTTCAATTTAATCCCTTTCTTGGCTCGGGCTGTCAATAAAATTCAGAACCATTCTGGGATTGAGATTCCACACTTACTTTGGTGGAGGAGAAGTATGTTCGAAGAGGTAGAGTGATCTCCGCCAGGCCAATGCTTCGCAACTGCGGAGCAGGTGATCTGAGGTTACATGAGTATCCTAACGGATGCGGCAATAAGAAGCCTCAACTGGCCTCAACAAAGCCCATCTTGTTTGAGTGATACCGCAAGGAGCAGTGCCTGAGTATAGCTGTGATTGTATGATCTGCTAAGGCGTAGGAGTTCTTTTCTTTTCTACCAGAAGCTTCGGTAAACTTTTATGCCTGACGAAGTCCTTGTAGCCTTTTTCAATTAAGTGATTTTTGTTTGTTCTCCCACCTATTTAGGGTAGCTCTGGTCCGACAAAGGCAGTTTCTGCTCGTCTTTTGAGTAAACCGGCAATAATTTCATTGCCTTTATGTCCTGGTCGCCACATGAGGTTAACTTTGTTTCCAACCGATAAATTTTTAAGGATTTTTCACACTACCAGACTAGTGAAGGAATGGAAGGCCTTTAGAGGCCTCTCGGATAATTGACGGTTGAGCCAATTATGACTCTTTCAATACAAGTATTGCCGCATTCATCTCGTCAGCGGTAGGAATAGCGTCTAGGGCCTTTGAGATATATAAGCTACTACTTCCTAATATACTTTTCAGTTATAAATACCCCAAAATTGTGGAAATGTGTTTTTCCAAAACCAAGAGCTAACTAACCATTTTCTTACAACCAATAAACAGTAGCTTGTCCAATTTCATCTCCATCTTTAGACCCACAAGATAAAATTTACGAGTATGCCTAGGGAGATAGAACAAATGACGTTTAATAATGTTTTATGTTATATATCCAAACCTTTTCCCTAATCCTTACCCATCTCCTTGCTGTCATACTTTTCGGATCATAGGGTAACTCCTAAGCTTGGCTTAAAAATAATTAAAAAAAATTTCAAAATAATTCTAGAGTTTGCTTAAGACAACTCTTACAATACCTAGATGAATTCCCATATCTAATTTCGTGTCGTCACCCATCTGTGCAAGTTTGATTCTTAAAGTGGTTTCTCATATCTAATTCTGGAACGGTTCGTCGACAGTAAAAATGAGTATAACCAATTTCATAGGATTTCATATTCTGAAGAACTTTTCAGTAGAATGAATCTGTTTCTTTAAAAATTTGTTTAAAATTTTTTTAATAAAAAATTGTTTTTTCTATTTTTCTCAAACTTTTCATTTCTTTCTTCCTTTTTTTTCATTTTTTTCATTTGTTTTTCAAATCACCCAATTTCGATATTTGGGACCTGTTAATGAGTCAAACCAAGACTTGAAACTTGTCACCAAAATTAATGGGTTGTGTGATGAAATAACAAATTAGAACATTTTTTAGCTTTTGCTATATACCGGAGAATCCCACAAAATTCTTTCTTGAACAAAATTACTATTTTTATGAAAACGCAGAATACAAAATTTCAGCTCACTATATCGACGCGTTCTCAGGCAGTGTCCCAATATATGGTGAAAAACGAAATTTTTGTATGGAAACCCTACGAAGGACTTATCCGATTGGTCCTATTTTCAAACTTTAATTTAGGGTTTTTTTTAAAGTCCCTGTGCTAAGTTTCAGTTCTTTAAACATATGCGTTCTTGAGTTATCGTGAGTAAAGATGGCCGGACAAACATGAAAAATTACAAATAGTTTCTTATATTATGCGTGGGTGTCCAATCCATTTTGCTCTACCAATATTATTTGCGTTACAAGCGGAATGACAAACTTAGTATATCCTATAGATATCACCTAGAATATAAAACTAGAAAAGTTAAAAGCTAGAGGACCCAAAATAGATCTCTGACGAATTTCACAGTAGCAAAATCGTAAGAAATCAGACTACCCGAAACAGCTAAATACTAAATCCAAATTCAACTTATAACCTATTAAAAATAAACTTTGAACGGATCTACTAATTCTTCAGAAATGGGATGATGGTATAATCCCATTTCAGAAAATATGTTTTCTTTCGTATTAAAATTTTCTTTCTTTACAGAATCTATGGAATTTTTGAATTCACAACACCACTTTACTTCCTTAAAAGCCCAGAATTGGTGAAGCAAATTACCATAAAGGATTTTCCCTATTTCCAAGATCATAAAGCCTTTGTGGACCCATCTGCAGATGATTTATTCGGAAGTACACTGTTTGCAATGAAAGGAGAACGATGGAGACAAATGAGATCTTCCTTAACTCCGTTGTTTACTGGCAATAAAATGAGGACAATGCTTCAACTAGTAATCAAATGCACTAATCAACTTGTGAATCATGTCCAAGACAATTACGTTAAAAATGGTTTACAGTCTTACAAAGTTAAAGATATTTTCTCCAGGTATACTAACGATGCTATATCAACATGCGCCTTTGGAGTTGAATGTGATTCCCTTAAATATCCAAAAAACGATATTTACTTGATTGGTCAAGAAATACTGAAAATTCAGAAACCCTCAGCAGCGATTAAGTTTCTTTTAATGAGATCAACACCTCGCATCTCAGGATTACTGCGATTAAAAGTAGTTGAAGACAAAGTTAGGAAATTGTTTGGTGATTTAATAATAAACACAATGGAAACACGGAAAAAGGAGGGAATCGTCAGACCTGATATGCTAGAGCTTTTAATGAAATTGAGAGAGGGACAAGAATTATCCAAAAACCTAGATAATGATAATACAGTAATTGGAGATGATAGCGATTTTTTGAATGGTGACATTAAGCGCACGTGGACTGATTTTGAATTGGTTGCGCAGTGTTTCCTATTTTTCGCGGGTGGTTTCGATACTAGTTCCACTGTTATGTCATTCATTTCCTATGAGCTGGCTGTTAATCCTGATGTCCAAGAAAAACTAATTCAGGAAATTGATAAAACCAATGAGACTTTGGGAGGCAAACCTCTAACATATGAAATTCTTCAGAAAATGAAATATTTGGATATGGTAATATCCGAGGGATTGAGAAAATGGCCACCTGCGGTTATTACTGATCGACAATGTGTGAAGACGTACACTTATGAAGACGAGAGTGGGCTTAAGTTCACTATTGATGAAGGCAGTGTGGTTTGGGTGCCAATTTATGGTTTCCATATGGATCCAAAATATTATCCTAATCCTGACAAATTCGATCCGGAGCATTTTAGTGATGAGAATAGATCCAAAATTGATACAAACACATATTTACCATTCGGAATAGGTCCAAGAAATTGCATTGGTAAGTCTTATTTAAAGGTAAAATAATTATAAAACAAATTATTAATACTTTTGCTTAAGGTCTAAGATTTGCCCTAATGGAGATAAAGGCTTTATTCTTTGACTTGTTGCTGAATTTCAGACTAAAGGTGTGTAAGGAAACACAGGTACCCCTAAAGTTGACTAAATCGTTTTTTAGTATTCAACCGGAAAAAGAAATTGAATTGTTAATAGAACCTCGAAATGATAAAAATTCGCTTTAATTTGTAAAAATTAAAATTTATTAACCTGATTTATGTAAATTAAATAATTTCTTTGTGAATTTAGTGCTTAAGTAATGGATAGTAAGTAATTAATTGGAAATATTGGCCACACAGTAAAAAATTTGCACAGTGTCGCCACAAAGCTTAGGTATTTTTCGATAAGATTAGGGAAAATTCTCTAAAATGTATGCTTTTCCTGCCAAATTTTAGGGAATATTCCGTATATATTAGGCAAAAATACTGAAGCTTTGTGGCAACAACTTGTGCATTTTTTACATGAGTATCTGAATTTGAATATGCCTTTACTATAAAATTAAAGTTAGTTTGATATGACTAAATTATTATTTTTAAATTGGAATACAAAAAAATTCATTTGAATCTCACGTTTCTAGCATTAATTATTTTACATTGAAAGAATCGGCAGGAATGTGACTGTTTGATTCTGTTCGAATGTTTAGACTTAGAATAATGCCGAATGGGCTCATATCAAGGGCATATAAAAAATAAAAAATAAACAAAATAATAAACATAGAAAGTTACAAGTATCATTCATTTTCATGATTATATGAGTTTTGATTTCGGTTAATTCAATACATATATTTATTTTAGGAATTTGAAATATTGGACGTTCAAACACTTCTTCCAGGCGAAATTTTTCGCCGACCAGTAGGACATTTACCTACTGTGGCTTCAAAGCCCTTCTGGCGCACGTTTTTTTGATAGGTCGAATTATTCAATTGTTCATTAAATATCCATACAATATTTAACTTTTGATATCCCCCCCTCCCTCGCCGCCGATAGTTTGTTAGAATAAAATGTGATTTTTTTGCTTTTCTGTTGTACAGGAGAAGGCCAAAACTTAGCCTTCATTATATTAATATAGTTTTAATGACTGCATTCGTTTTATCGTCAAACTTCGACGTTTAGATCACTTTCTTCTAATAGCTTTAACCTTATTATCACACGCTTCCGTTGTTCAAGTTCTATACTACATATTTCTATTTCAATTCAATCTATTCTATAGAAAAGACCTATCAATCCTCCAATCTATAAAGATCATCAAAGACATGCCCACACTTTTTCCACAATCGGTTTGAGGAAACACAAGAACAACTTACTAAAAAGCAAAACTTCTTAAATTATGTACCCCTAAAAATAACTTATTCCTAGTGTCAAATATATTTTTAATTACTATACATATAGTCCTCCCACTTTACCCCCATGACATTATTTAATCTGCAGCTTTTTATCGACAATTTCTATATCACGCAATTCCAGCCGAGCATGTAATTTTTGTTATCACAAACAAATTAATCACAGTAATTAAAAGCTTTGGAACCTCCAGAGAGGTAGTCGCCGACGGTAGGCAGTTTTTTTCTGTATTCACAGTAATTAATTTGTTTTAAGATCCAAAGTTCCAGCTAGCAAGAGCTTGTTGCAAAGTTAAGTTAAAGATTTCACAAACGCTAAAAAGACGATGATCAATTTACTTCTAGCTTTACTCGCGATCGTGTTGTTTGTGTGTTTGTATTAAAAATGAGCAAAAAATACCTAATTACGATGTATTTAATAAACATGGAATAAAATACATGAAACGACTTCCATTGATTGGCAACAATGGATGGAATTTTAAAGGAGTTGGTATTCCAGACAGGGTCTTGGAGATTTATAGAAAATTTCCGAAAGAGAAGTCGGTCTACATTTTGTTTATGAACGATAATTTATTAACAAAGTAATGGAATTAACTTAAAATCATCAACACAATTATTATTCAAGAAATAAGTGTAGAAACACTTATGTAACAGTATTCAGCGTTGCATATTAATTGAAGTGCTCTTTGGATTGGTTAAATAAAATATAAATGCGTAGATAAATGCAGAGATCTAAGCAATATTAAATAAGTTCAATTTGCATAATTTATTACATACTCACATTACAACTTGATGTAATTTTCTTTGCATATTATGCCTTTAATGTGATAACGTCAATAGATGTAGATACTTCATTTCTAGCTAGCCTTAATTTATACCAGACAGCAAATTACGTACATTTTTTCGGACTTACACAACTTGGTAGATAAATTTACGTTTATAATTTGGAGTAATCTTAAAACAAGTTTCATTCATCAAACAATTTTTTTTTAATTGTCAAACTAAAACTTAATTCATTTTAACTTTCTGAATACACAGCTTCTGAAAAAGTTTTTTTATTTCGCTGTTCTAACTGAAAAAATATGGTACTTCGGTCCTGAAATTTCTAAAAAAGTCACCTTAAATGCGCTAAGTTCCTCTTCTTCGTTCGTTGTTTTATGGATAAGATATTAAAGAAAAACAAGAACCATTTTGAAATTTTCATTTTTTGTTGTTCCTATTAGGTCAACACATAATCACGGCCTTTTTACCTATAGGCTCATGCCTAGGACCCGATAATTAGAAGGGCTCGAAAGTAGCAAAGCTGCGTTACTTTTGATTTCGTCCAAATTCATAGTATATGTTGGGTCTGACTAGAAATCAAAGTGACGCAAGTAGGAAATCCAGATACCCGAGCGAAACTGAAATAATGTACGGGAGCCCGGGGCTAAAATTAACACTTTTCGGAAAAACTTTGATAATGATCATCTTGTGGGTATATTCGCAACATTTCTTTTCGTTACAATTATCTATAATCTGTTATCTTTTATACACAATAAGCTAGAAGTCATTCTCACAATTTGTTACGGAGCATTTTCCAAAATAAGATTGCGAGGTTTGCTAATTTACTTTCAACTCAAGTTAGTTAGCTACTACCACCCTTTATCTCTCGGTCAAATTCCAACCGATTTTCAAAATTCTTCTTGAATTTTTTCTGATTTTTTGGAATTATTACGAAATATGTGCGGCAGTACGTTACAGAGAAGTAACCCACCACCACATATTATTATAAAAAAAAAACAAAACAAAAAAAAAGGATAAAAAAATAAAACATATTTTTTCATCAATAAATAAATTGTTTGAATAATTCATTTCGAAATGTTTTTCTGCAACTTATCGATCAATCCAATTTTTTGCTTTTTGTGGATTATCTCTACAATTTCAGAAAGATCGGATGTCATTTACCTATTTAAAAAAAATTAAAACTATAAAATTTTTGCATACCCACTTTTCGTCATCTACCGGTGATCTTTGAAAACGCACGGAAATGCCATTTACAGAATCGACAATACACATACCTCTTCTGTAGTTGGCATTTTACCCGAATGAATTTAACGTTTTCGTTCAAAGGCTATTGCAATTTAACCGCGACTACTCCCGCAAAAATTTGCAAATTTGAGCATTTTCCAAGGGGTAAGTGTTCATTATTTCGGTTTCGCTTGGTCGTCTGGAGCATCCACTTATGTCACTATCATTTTTAGTCAAGCCCTACTTATACTGTGAATTTGGACGAAATCGATGATGACGAGTAGGGACCTCTCCTTGTAAGACCAATTCTGATGATACCCTAGATGAAAGCCTATATGTAATTTCGTGTGGTAACCCATCTTTGTAAGTTTGATTTTAGAAGTGGTTTTTCGCATATACATATTTCTAGAACTTTCCTTGGGACAGTAAAAGTAGTTATAACCAATTTTATATGATTTTATATTCCAAAGAACGTTTCAGTACAATAAAAAAGTCTAGGACTGATAATTTTGACAGTATACGTAAAAAATCAAAATTTTGATATGACAACACCAAGAAGGGGTTCCCCGATTTAGTCCATTTTTAAAGCTTTACTTACAACTACTATGAATACTCAGTGAACAAAATTTCAGGCGTCTATGTCGACGCGTTGGCAGGCACTATCCAAATATACAGTCAAAAATTAAATTTTTGTATGGCAGCCGTACGAAGGAGTTGCCCGATTCGTCCCATATTCGAATTTAATTTCCTTGGTTTTTTACACAGGTGTGAAAAATGTTAGCTCTATAAGTGAACGTGCTCTCGAGTTATCGTGAGGACGGACAAACAGACGGACTTATGGACGGATAGACGGACAAGTTAGTTAGTGCCATGAAAATTATTTCGGCCTGAGATTTCGAAAAATAGTACCCTGTTCGAAAGAAAAAATCAATGTTTAGCTGGTGGAATGCAGATGGTGTTAATTTGAAGTGGAGATATTTTTCCACAGCGATTTATATAACCGGACATTTATTTCGCACTGAACAAACAGCTTGCCAGATTGCTACTATTTGATGTTTGACGCTATGGCAAATAACACGAATTTGTGCGATTAAAGAGATTAAAGTAAAAATGTTGCAAACTTTTTTGTATTCTCCTTAACATTGGTCCTATTTGCGAGCTCCACATAAATTACTGCATGCCTCAATGTTAGCAAATATTTATAGAATGCTTCAATGGCTAGCAGTCGAGATTGTGGAGGTACTCAATGTCAGATTTATCAATTTGATTTAAGAAAAAATGAAAGCAAATCAAAAATAATATTATTCAAGTTAAATAAACTTTTTATTTCAGTCGTGTGCACTTAATCCTTTACTCAGAACAAGAGATGCTTCAATTATTATTTCGTCTAAGATTTCATCATTTATAATTTCCATCACAAAATTTCTTAAAAACTTTTGACAGTAAATTTGCTTGATAACCTCTTAATTATTCACTCTCCATTTCTATTTTTCAATTTTCTCTACCAACTCCTTTCCGTATAAAATTATATGCCCAGAATTCAAACGAAATTTTCGTTCGATCAACGTACTAGTCTTAGTCCGGAACCATTTGATCTCGAACGATTTAGTGACGAAATAAAGTTAAACTGGATATTTACGCGTATTTGCCATTCGAAATTGGACCCCAGAATTGCATTGGTAAGTTCCGATGAGATATTGATGTCAATAAATTTTTTTTAAACATAGTTTTCTACAGGATTACCATTTGCTGTGATGAATTTAATATTGTTATTCAATTATTTGCTACTTAACTGCAGGTTAAAGCTATGTAAGGAAACGCGAATTCCTTTAAGATTGATGAAATCGGAATTTGGGCTGATACCAGAGAAAGATATTGAACTAAATATAGAGCCACGAAGTGATAAAATACAAATCCGATAAATAAATTTGCTTACAACGAATTTGATAAATAAAATAAATAATCTTCTTAAGAGTTTTTCTTGTATGATAATTATATGATAGCGAAATGTGTAGACTAGACTGTGCGAAGTGGAAGATGAAACCTCAAAGCATCATATGTGGTTGGAAGCATTTATCACTTCAAACAAGCTTCGCAAGTTAAACGCTGAAAACTAGTATCTCAGTTTAATTTAGAATTCTGGAAACGGTGACAACAAGCCCACACCACTGTTTAAAATGGAGGGAATTTTTTAGAGTAAACCTGTGAGTAACAGACGTCCAGGTATATTCCTATACATATAGATATCTGTCATATTCCATTGTGAAGACGAATTGAGTAATGCAAAAAATCCAAACTCAATTAAGTCGCAGGAGTCAAAACTCGCGCTAGATATAAAACAAGCAACATATAGATCATTATTACTATGTACATTACCTTATATAATACTTTTCATCATAAAGAGAAAACTTGAGGTAGTCAGTTTCAACCAAACTGATCGTAACTGTTAAAGTGCAATTCTTATCTTAGATCTTTAGAAATTAACTGATATCCAAAATTAAGAGGTACTGGATTTGCAAGTTTCGTAAATTTTTCAATGCGAATTTCTGACAAACTATTTTTAGCAGAATAATAATTTATATTTTTAATTAAAGATAATGAAGAGGTCTAGTAAATAACGTCGGAATAAAAAATTGCATTGGAATGGAGATATTAGCTCGGAACCTTGTAAAAAATGTAAAAATTGAAGTTTTTTAAATCAAATTCCTGTTAGTAGGTATTCTCATTTCTTTATATTGTGACTATTTTACAAAGATAAAGCCTAGACCTAGCAAATAAACAATATCGCGTTTTTTAATTTTTAGTGGCCCTTTTCTTAATTATTTGACTCTAATAGTATTTGTTTGTTCTCCCGATATTTCACCGTCGACAAAAAATATAAAGCAAATAGTATATTTAACGATTATGTGCAAAAGAAAATTTAGGAGAGTTAATTATCGTTAAAAATTGTCAATTTATTTGAACTGCAAATATTCATTTTTCGTCTTAAATTGTCGCATGTTGGGTTTCTGTCTTTTACGCTAGATGTCTCTAATGTGTTCTGTGGTCTGGTCTAGGTTAATTTTATATGAATTTTCTCACTTTCAAGACACAAACCTACATTATAGTAAATTTTATGCCTACAGACTGTTTTGCTGAGTACTGACTCCTCTTAAGGGTATAGTCGTATAAACAATTCTATGGTCCTTGTGATGGATTTGACCCAGAATACGGCCGATTTTCGACACCTTCCAATCCAATATTTCACATGCGATCGAAATCTTAACGCACTGAAAAACTGGATTGTTATACTGAGCAAGAGTCAGTTCCGAAGTTGACAGTCGATATTGAAATTTATAATGAGAACGCTGAAATTGTAGCAGAAAATGATACCCGTATTCACAAAAAGTCCTTACAAAATTTTACTATAAAAACAGTAGCACAACGTAGCTCTTAAAATGATTTCAAATTTTCGGACAAATACATAAATGGAAAGTATGTTCCTTGATAAAAACGCAAAAGTGTAATGTGAAGTATTAAACAATAATTCTTTTTTTTTATATATATTTTGCTCTAACTTGGTTCAATCAAAATATATGTATTCTAATATATGTAAATATGTATACATAACATATGGGTATATATTCTTGATGTTTTAATTTTGAATTCCTCAAAAACGGACATCCCGCTAAACGGACAATATTTCTTGGTACCATGCCTGTTCCGACTTAGAGAGGTTCACATACCCCATTGATATCATCATCTAGGGTATAAAAAGAATAAACAAATACAAGGCAAAATTAAACTACCATGCCATGCACTCTTCGCCTTATGTAATCGAAAAAAATAACCAATTAATTAAGCCCAATTAGCCCCAAAAATATTTCTTCACTTAGTCATTCATTTGCATGATAACAATTTAAATATAAAAGAAGATAAAAGTTTTCTCATAAATAATATTATCATAAAACAACAAGAACGAGATAAATATGTAATCTCAGTATTGGGGGTGAAATAAAATTATCTACAATCTGTATCGACTATTTCTCGAACTTGTGAAATTTTAAATTAATAATAAAAAGCAAAGTAATCGCAGTAATTGAAACCTATAAAGCCCCCATAAAGCCAACGGTAGGAAGCTTTTTCTTGATTCGCAGTTGTAATAATTGTTTTAAGCTCCGAAGTTCCAGTTAGCGAGAGATTCTTGCCAAGTTAGGTTACAGATATTACAACCGCTAAAAATACGATGATCAATCTAATTCTATCTTTGCTCGCGATCGGGTTGTTTGTGTATTTGTTTTTAAAATGGGCAACCAAAAATCACGATATATTCGAGAAACAAGGAATAAAATACATTAAACCACTTCCCTTAATTGGCAACAATGGCTGGATGTTTAAAGGAGTGGGTATGCCGGACAGGGTCTTGGAGATTTACAGAAAGTTTCCAAATGAAAAGTGAGTACAAGTTACGTCTATCAACGATATTTCGTGAAAATTAATTTAATTTAATTAAACTCCTCAACACCCTTATTATTATTAAATTATTAATTTAAGTGTGGAAAAAATAGCAACATAAAACGGTGCATATTTACTTAAAAGCGTGACTCTCAGCATAGATAATTTACTATATATAGATGTGACAAGCAGAGCCAATTGCTGGGTATCGAATTAGGGTACGAACGAGGCGCACGCTATTCGCGTGAAATGAAATCCCACACAAAATATCACGATGCTTCTTCTTGAGGCAAATTTCTTCGCTAAAATTTCGTTTTTTACTAGGTTCGGTATATGCAATTCACGGTAAAAAAACGAAATATTTTATTTAGAAGTCCACAGTCAATTTCATACATTTTTATTTACACGAATTTATGTATATTTTTTACAGTGAAATATTGGCTGAAAAGCATGGTGAATCATGCAGTGTTAAATTGAACAAAAGGGAAAGTTGTAATTGGTCTAAATCCGATAACATTATACCATAGATGAAAATGAAAGTTAAATAATGTGAAAACCCAAAGTTTTGTATGGCAACTCCAAGAAGGGGTTGCTTTATTTCATTTCAAATTGAATATACTAAGGTAGTGGTTAAAGGTTTTTCATTTTCACTATCTTTTAAAGGAAGAACAAAATAATATCTTAAAGTTATAATGAATTAAAAATATTTTTATTAAATACGACAAGGAAAGGAGATATTAAAACATATGCGTATTTAACCCATATTACCCTAAAGGTGGGTTATATGGCGCTACAACATAATAAGCATAATGACTCCAAAATAATTTTAAAATTAATTTTGATTGATGTGTATAATGTACTCGCATTTAATTGCATTCGGGGCATACGAAATCTGCAATGTCGTTAGCTTCGAATCCAATACAAATTTCGCGGTACCACGAATGGCAACTCAGACGTATGCGCATGCCAAATGGAAATGGTGTACTTTTTTTTTGCATGCTAGGCAGTACCAAGACATGTCTCGCAATTTCTTTTTTGGGGGTTGATCTGTACCCCTGATTGGCGTAGAAGATTGCTCTTTCTCAAAGAGATCCTTTGAGTGTTGGCAATAACTTCTTACAGGATTTGTTGACAAACGTTTCTTCTGTGATAGCGTGTTGAGTATTCTTCTTTTGGATTACTACTGCATTGGAAATATCGTCGACTGAATCATCAAAATCGCTGTCACCTTTTCACCTGCCTCTTCGTTATAATGACATTGTCTTCGTTTTGCTACTCTGGCCTTCGTCTAACCAAAGACGGAGTATACCCGGATTCAGGAATTGCTGACGGATCGAATGGAAACAATTTAGTTGCTTTGAACTCATTGATTACATTTTGGTCATATATACAATAAAATTATGTAAAATCGTGAATTTTCAAAGTTTTCTCTGGGTACGTATCCCAATACCGCAATAGCTTCTTATCCCAATCCGCTTCAAAAGAAAGATACACAGACTTATCGAGGGTTTGGAATTCGTACGTTATGTTCGAAAGTAAACAAAAGAGTGTGGTTTGAAGATATTCTGTTTTCTCTGCTGTAATCAAGACGATTTGATGCCTTATCTAAGAGAAGTAGAGTATAGTATGTGAATACAATATGCCCACCCTAAGGGATTTTTTTTTATCAAGATAATGCCAAATAAGAAACGGCAAATATATATTATGATAAAGTACATGTTTAGAACCAAAAAAAAAATAATTGTCGCGGAAAATTGTTTTGAAAAATGTTTACCTAATTTTTAAAAAAAATGTGTAAATATAACATAAACATCGTTTTTTTTATGAAAATCAGTCTGGCTTTCGCGCTGGTTGCTCTACAGCGCTATTAAGTGTCTCTGAAGATATTCAACGGGCAATTGATGCCGATAATATTACTATTTCAGTTTTGTTTGAACTTTTCCAACGCGGTTGATGTAGTCGATCACAATCTTCTTGTAAGAAGTTAATTACAAAATTTAATTTAATTTTTCCGCGTCCGCAACCCATTTGATTTTCAATTACCTTTCTGATAGATTTCAGAGTGTTGTCTGCAATGGTTTTTCTTCGTCTCTTCTGCGAATTGGTTCTGGTGTGCTCCAAGGATCAATTCTCGGTCCTTTACTTGTCTCGTTGTTCATTAATGATATCTTGAAGTGTGTTACAAGTAAAAGGCTTCACCTATATGCTGATGCTGTTCAGCTATACCTGTTAAGCCGCTTGGTCTTAATGATGATGGCACTAGTTGCATTAATGATGACTTACTAAGCATTCTTCGATGGAGTGTGGTCAATGCCCTGAAGCTTAATGCCGGTAAATCTAACTGTTTGCTAATTAGCAGAACAAATACTGACACTACTGGCTTCTCTCCTGTCATGATCGGAGGGGAAATTATTCCTTTTGCAGTGACTGGTCGTAATCTTGGAGTTATATTTAACAATACTCTAGCCTGGGACAATCATATCTCTTAAAGTCTATGGCTCTATACGCTCTCCAGTAACTTTAAACCTACTGCAACAAGATTAATCTTATGTCTGAACACTAATCGCAGTAAAAACACCAATAAAGATCATTTTAAGTTCACGAAATCTGCCAGGTGTTACTTAAGGAAGTGAGTCCAGAATTAATCTGTATGACATAAGTACCGCCAATAAATCCCCTGCATCAATTAATTATAACGAGTAAAGTTGTTTACTTCTATTATAGTTCAGCCTTTAAAGCGGGAAACACAATGCTACGGTCATCAGAGTTCATCAGCTCAAATTTCAATTTATTCCTATATCTGATAATAGAATAGAATGAAATCTGAGCTGATGAACGCTGATGAACGCTGATGACCGTAGCATTGTGTTTCTAGCTTAAGGGTTTTTGACGATAAGTCTTGAGGGGCTTTCGACAAGCACTGTCTCAGTTGTCTCAGTACAAACCAATCAGCTGATTTGCCAATTTTGACATTTAAATAATTTTGAGCACAGAAAATGGATAGTAATAAATTGAGGAAAGTGTTGTTAGTTCATTCAAATAGCTCACTAAACTTTAATTAGTCATTAAAATAATAAAATAACGAAACTGAGTCAACTGAGACAAGAAAATTCTGTTTCACTTGTCTCAGTGGTTGCGTTCGTTTTTGTAGCTCAATATGTTTTTGTAGCTTTGAAAATGCAAAGCCAACTGAGAAATCTCACTGGAGAATGTGCTTGCCGAAAAGTGCAATAACAAACACGCAATCGCCCATGCAATTGGATTATATAGCATACACAAAAGAGCGACTAAAGTGGTTTACCCAACTCCAAGCGGTGTATGGTCAAAGAAAAGTTGCTCGTTTACGGTTTAAGCAATACATTTGCACCGAACGAGCAACGCACCGCTTGGTGAAGGAAATAACGCAAAACACTCCTGAAACACTAATTTGTATAGGTTCGACGAAAATAGCGGCGAATTCGCCGATTCGGGGCTATGTACGGACGCCGAGCAAAAAATTATTGCGTGCACTTAAGGTGCATTGCTCCGTTCTAGAGGTGGACGAATTTCGGACCACCAAGCTGTGCGCCAACTGTTGTGAGCCAGTGAGGCCGTCTCGGTCTCCACATCGGTACCAGTTTTGTCCAAAATGTGGTACTGTGTAGAACCGAGACGTCAACGCTGGCGCGAACATTTTAAAAGTTGGCCTGGCTCACCTGATGGGTGCCCCACTGCACCCTAACTATAGTATAAGCACCCGGTTATGACATTGTATGGCTGTGTTGATTTTATTATAACACAGCTATGGCTCCTCGAAAGAGGAGTTTAGTGCGACATTGTTTGCGTTAATCTTATGTCGATCTCTCCTTGTTCCTGTACTCATCTTCGGGTGTGAAGTGTATGGCTATTAACGTTATGATCAGATAAATATTTAATCTGCGTAAATTTGACCATGTGTCGCCTTTTAGTATTTTCTTTCCGTATTTGGTTGTGGCCTTTTCTGTTATTTAAATTATCGGTGTGTTGTTGTTCTGGTTAAGTTAATGAAATTTCGCTGTCCAGCATACTTGTTTCGCCTTCTCGATTTCGGCAATTCTAACAGAAATAGCAAATTAATATTGCCAAGATTTTCCTACTTATCTTCCCAGCGCCTGTTTTTCGTTCATATAGTTAAACTTTGGAACTCCTTATCTGCTTCTATTAACCGATCCGTCTGGGCAGATTCGCTAGCCTCGATCAAACGACTCATTATTGAACATCTTAGGTCTTCAGAATTACGTGCATTTTAATTATGGGATTTTGTATATGCTCGATCAAGTCACTCAGCAGTTTAACTGAGATTAAGTGGTGTAGTATGGAATATCTGAATTATGTACTTAACTCTAGATGTATGCTTTTCCCCTTATATTACCCAGAACCTCTCTATTACATAGGCACTTATATTGTTTTATTTTGTCTAAACATGTAACTAAAGATGTATTTTACTGGTCATATTGCAAACGCGTTACATTTCGTACGAACAAGAATAACATTTATTATCATTATAATTCGCATAATGAGCAAATAAAAATGTCTTTGTTCTCCTCGGTGTAACCGGCATAAACCTCATGCTCCGAATGCCCCTACTTCTCGCTATACCACTCGTACCTTTAATACTTTAAAGAAACTAAATAAATTGTATGAAAGTAAAAAGTTAACATGCTGACAATAGAAGCAAGTACCTGCTAGTCATATGCCCATGTGCATATTGTCAGCTCCTCATGGTGGGCATATTGCAGAACATGAAGTAAAAATCAAGTTAGGTTATGTTTCAATAGCACCTTTTTTACTTACTCGATAATAAAAAAACTTACCTTGTAAATATTAGAAGGACTTCTTAAAAAAGGATTTTCGCTGACACTACTAGCTTAGCGTCATCTATTAACTCGATTTCCAGTTCAGATATTACAGTGGCATAATGGCAAACTATGTGCTTGACATATTCAGTCATCGATGAACTGTTGATGTAGAGGCTTCTGGTTTTTTTTTGCCTTTAAAAACTTATAAGTTAATAGGCGCATTTACACTACACACGCTAAAAAGACTATTTCTTCTAATTCTTTCATATTAAACAATATTTTCATATCCTACAAATTAAAATAAACGTTAATAATGGTCCATGCCATTGGCTACAAGCTACACCATTGTAATCATGCCGCGCGCCAGTGCAAGTTACAGCGCCAGCTACTGCACCAGCTACCACGCCAGCTACAAGCTACAGGGCCACATTGTGCTCCAGCCTTTACCCCGGATATAGAAAGTAGCGCGTTAGGGAGATAAATGCTACAGATGCTGTAAATTTCAGAATGTATGTGATGATGAAAATTAGTCCTGTATCGCGTGGCAAACGACTTCACTAACTAAAAAAATCATTGATTTAATTGTTTATAAATTTAGTTTTATTGTTTATGGATTTTGTGTAGTTCTTTATTCTTCTTTAATTCTTTGTGGAAAAGGTTTAGTTCTTTGTGGAAAAGTTTTAATTAAATCTGAAAATGCTGTATCGACATAGCTCAGTTCTACTGCAATGCACTGTAAGATAATTATTATAATTAATTATTGTTCTCAAACAAAATTTACGCCCAAAATACATTCACGACTACAAGCCAAAGGCGACTGGATCTGAAGCAATGTAAATGTATTGGCATAGTTACATCCGCGGGCACATGCCACAAGCCACGCTGTAGCCGTGGTGAAGATTGGTCAAATCTGAGGCCCAAAATACATTCACGGCCTCAGGCAACAGGCCGCTTGTGGCCAACTGCTGAAGCCAAAGAAGTTTAATTCACGGCCATTGTCCACGCTTCTCGTTATGCATAAATGTATGAATTTTCATGTAATTAATAATTGTTCTTCCATTTGATTTTTTTGCACAATTATTACAACACAGTATGAAATATTTCTCACAGGTTCACAACTTTCTTACTGATAAACAAGACTGCAATTAAATACAAATCCCCCGCCATATTGAATAACCTACAATTTTTATAGTTCAATGTTGGTAGTACCGGGGCCACGAGCCAAAAAATTTGAGATTTGATTACACTTTGCCGCAGTAATAGCGTGGCTTGTGCCATGTGGCCGCGAATGTAACTTAGGCAAGACATTTACACTGCTTCAGACACGTGCACCCTGTGGCCTGTGGTTTGTGGCCGTGAATATATTTTGGACCTAACTGACTCGAATCGTGTCGTTTGCAAGCTTTTTAGCAAGCGCCTTGGGCAAAATCATACAAAATACTTCCCAAGCCATGAAACAGAATATCTATGTATGCGTGCTAGTCCAATTCATTAAAATGTTTTATATTAATTCTATGGAAAAGTGACTAGACATGGATTTTATATATGCCATAAAACCTAACCTACTAAACACACATGAAAATAGTCTTGCAGTAGTTTTAAGCTTGGCTCCTTACCTTTTCAAAGGCTACACTTTCTATATACCTTACTTAACAAAATAATAAAATAATTTTAATAAAAAATAACGTAACCCCCGGCCGCACATTACTCAGCTGAAAGTTATTGAGCGTACAATGGTAACGCTGAACTACTTTCATCTGAGTAATGTGCGGCCGTAGTCCGAATCGATATGCAGATTGATTCGATATGGAATTATTACTTAGGAAAGATGTAAAAAATTTGATTACGGTTGGGAAGATAAGAAAGTAAGTTTAAGATTATCACAATCACAAGACAATTTTTCTGTATGTTTAGGCCGCAGAAGCTATTCAAATCAAATTTTTGGCAGTTTCACATTAGAATGTGTAGGACTATGCTAATAATAATACACAACGTGCTACTTAGTTGGAATTAATTTATTAGATAATAAAGAAAATCTTCTTCATTAAAGGGATAATGAGGTGATTGAGAATGAAGAACCGCCCATATTTCTTTTTAACATTTTGTTTATATGCTAAAAAAATTGTGTTAAGGCAAAAATTCCTAATGGTTTTCTCTACTTTCAGAATAGTTGGACTCTTTGAATTCGTCATTCCATTATATTTCATACGAAGTCCCGAATTAACTAAGCAATTAACTGTTAAGGATTTCTCATATTTTCAAGATCACAAAAATGTCATAGATGCATCATGTGATGAATTTTTTGGAAATGCTGTATTTTCAATGAAAGGGAAACAGTGGCGAGACATGAGATCATCTCTAAGTCCCATATTTACTGGACGTAAAATGAGGACAATGCTTGAACTGATAAAAGCGACTTGTAATCAACTAACTGGTCATATCCAAGAGGATTATAAGAAAAATGGCTTAAAATCATATAAATTAAAAGATCTATTGAACAAATACACCAGTGATGTTATTGCGACTTGCGCTTTCGGTGTGGAATGTGATTCATTAAAAAACCCCGATAACGAATTATATAGAATCGGAAAGGAAATTCAACAGTTCCAAAAACCGACTGTACTAATCAAATTTATAATTATGAGATACTTTCCGAAAATTACAAAATACCTAGGCATAAAATTCTTTGGTGAGAAAACAAAGCAAATATTTAATAGGCTTATAATAGACACAATGGAAGTTAGGAAAAGAGAAGGAATTGTAAGACCAGATATGCTACAACTTTTAATGAAACTCCGTGAAGGACAGTTAAACAAAACAAATGATCCCGAAGATGAAGAAATCACTAATGAAAGCAAAATTTTAAATGGAGATACAAAACGTATATGGACAGATAATGAACTGATTGCCCAAAGTTTTATATTCTTTTTGGCAGGATCTGATACGAGTTCGGCTGTAATGGCTTTCATTGGATATGAGCTTGCTGTCAATCCTGACATTCAATCCAGATTGATTGAAGAAATTGACGACATGAATGAGAGTTTAAATGGAAATCCTTTAACCTATGAAAATTTGATGAAAATGAAATATTTAGATATGGTCGTTTCTGAAACTCTAAGAAAATGGCCACCTGCAGTAGCTTTAGACCGGGAATGTGTCAAGGACTATACATATGAAGATGAGGATGGATTAAAATTTGCCGTAGAGAAAGGAAGTATATTATGGATTCCAGTGTATGGACTCCACAGGGATCCGAAATATTATCCTAATCCTGAAACATTTGATCCTGAACGATTCAGTGACGAAAATAAAGCTAATCTGGATATGGATGCGTATTTACCATTCGGAATCGGACCAAGAAATTGTATTGGTAAGTTCCAATGAGATATTGATATTAGTAAATTTCTTCAAAAATGATTTTTTTCAGGCCTACGATTTGCTTTGATGAATTTAAAAGCTCTATACTATTATTTGCTGCTTAACTTCAGATTAACGGTGGGAGAGAAAACTGATATTCCTTTGAAATTGAAGAAATCAGTTTTTGCACTGATCCCCGAAAAAGATATTGAACTAAATATAGAACCACGAAGTGATAAAATAAAAATTACATAAATAGATTTGCTTAGGAGCTTTTTAGTAAATAAAATAAATTTTTTTGTCATGTATTTTTGCTTGTATGGAAATTAAAAGTGCTGGACATATTAAAGACAAAGTTCAGCAGGGTCTTCTCTGCAGATAGAAATTAGACAGTAAGTCTGCAAAAACAGACCACCGAAACTTTACATGTAGGAACTATATCCAAACTCTCTACCAAATGTGCACTTAATTTTCTGGTGTAAAGATTCAGATCAATCAGTGAAATGCTACCATCTGCGTGCTGTGATTTACGGGACTACTTTATAATCGTACTGCGTAACTAAAATATGTTCAAAAAATAGCATAAGTAAATGCCGCCATATATCTGTTGAAAATAGAAGCTTTCCACAATTATTATTCACCAGAATAAATAGCCTTGTCATGGTATAAGAAATTCGAATAAAATTAAAAATTAAATTTTCTTTAATATTATTAAGCCAAGCCGAGCGAATACCCTATATGCAAAGCACAGTATGACAGAAAAGGGATAAGGAAAGGATTAGGGGACATACAAAATCCAGAGTTTAAACTTCGGATATGGTTTGCAAACCATCCACGGTGAATGCTGAATCACGAAGTTCAACTAAACTTTACACATAGAAAGCGAATTTGTATCAAAACCCTGGGTTCAACATAGTTTCCAAAAATCCATGCTTTTTGTTTTAAAAGAACTTGAGCTCCGGATAAAAAGATAACCAAGATAACTGTCACTTCAGATGTAGGTACCGTACGGCCCCCTTATTCGGTTCACTTTTAATGATGGCTCCCCTTTTAATCACAGCTGAATTGTTCCTCCAGCACTATGTGAAATAAAATGATATTCGAATGTTACCCTGCCTGCATCTGAATGTCGTATGTTGCCTTTGCTACACGAAATTTGTATGTTGGGGGATGCTTTAAGTGGATGTCACACTGGGAGCAGCGCGACATTTTTAAGTTGCCGCTGTGCGATTGTAATTGCAAAATTAAATCTATAAGTCACACCAGGAGCGTCGTAGCCGGCAAAATAGTTGCCGCGCGGCGATTTTGAAGATTACTCAAAAACACAATTTTGCAGCTGCCGCTGGCGGGAAAAATTTATTTTTCGTTCGTAATAAGTCCGCACAATTCGTTAAATGAGGCTTCATGCATTCTAAAGTGTCGTATTTGAACCTCATCACTTTTCTCTCTTTTTCTTCAACCAGAGCTACTAATAACAGAAATTCTTCAGCGCAACTAGAATAAATTTATATAAAATCCGCCGCTCCTGGTGTGAACATTCTATTTTGCCTCGTTCCACCGTGCCGTGCCGTGCCGCACCTGGTGTGACCAGGGCTTTAAGGCCGAAACACAGTACGAGCATGAGGGCAGTCGAACGTTTGATAGTTCCTATAGAATACATGAGAAGAAGTTGGGCAAGTTCTGATAATAAAATTGGTTGCGCCCAATGCGCTGTGCAAACGCTGGGGTAGGGTAGCTAGTTTCACTCCAGCGCAACTTTGATATACAGGGTATCCCGTATGTGGTTTGGCACCCGAAAGCTACGGATAGTCCATGCTTAGACAAACAAAAAACTGTATGGGTGGGGGGAGGTAATCGTAACGGCTTCCGAGATAACGGGACTTTAAGATATTTGGGTATATTTTTATAGATCACCCTGTAACTTCTGAACGTTACACCCTATGCTGATGATTTAAACTTAGATAGATAATCGTTGGACCTTTCCAATGGTATATAAATTTTTCTCCTCACCCTTTCCGCTTTGAAGTTATGGCTCAGCAAAGTTAAAATTTCTGAATTTCTACTCGTTTTTTTTTATTTAACTACTATTTTTATCAAACAAAAACGTCATCAATATCAATTTTTCATATTGAATTTAAAAAGCCCCAAAGCTTAGCTTTAAAATGACCTATCAACCTCTGTACCCAAAATGTAACCCTTTCTGCGTTTTTACACTTTTTCTTAAGCATATCTAGCAAAAAGGGCTGAAAAAGTTCAATTAGTGTTCACCACACGTGCAGTACACGAGGGTGGTGTGGAGTAGGTGTTGAATAACCGTTTACCATAGTTCAAAACTTTTGGAACAATTTTTGGAACTGTTCCCACATTTTTATATTCTGACGTTTATTCAACGAAAGTTCATTCAAGTACGACAAATGATCAGAAGCACCACTCAAGCGCGCTGATATATTAGGTCTGTTTGCGAACTTTTTCAAGTAAAAACATAAAAAAATGTCAAACTGTATGATATGGAGAGAAATTGAGTACCGGAACGACTTCCAGTAAAAACTTATGTTACGTCAAATAATTAAAGTGGATTACTTGATTTATTATTTCAATTCTTGAATTAAGGCTGAATTACAATGGACAGAACGAAACGCAACTGAACGGTGTTAAATGTCAAATTTACGCAGTAAAACGGACGTCAATGTTAGCTGCTTACAATGGACGCATGATTAATTGAAAGTGACAGTGACGTTTGACCCAAAATTTATAAACAAATATGAAAAAATCAAAAAACTCTTTTCATTCCATTTCCTCTCTGCTTATTACACACTTACCGCAGCACAGTTTCAGTTGACGGAACAAAATAAATAATCCCAAAGCTAATTTGAGGTTATGTTTATCCGTTCAGTTGCGTTAATTTCAGATTTTATTAAACTTGCTGCGTACGACTGCGTTTTTGTCCGTCCACTGTGCGCAACTCCATTTGAAAAGCATACAAAGAAAACCGGTTTGACATTTCTCTCCATTCAGTTGCGTTCCGTTGCGTCCATTGTAATTCAGCCTTCAAAGTGTTGTGCGTCTCAAGTTGAAACTTTCCAACTTTAAGTAACGCGACCGGCGTCAGCAACACCATTCGCGACACACTGTACCAGCGCATGAGTACTTTATTATTTTTTAACTTTTGACAGGTTTAACGACAGCATCTGCTTCTCTCGACAGCGTCACATTGTAACTCAGGTTTAAGTTATAATTTAAATTAAGAAAAAAAAGATAAAAGTCAGGAAATAACAGCTATCAACGCTCACACTGTTTTAAGCCCTGGTTACACCGAAAGCGACACGGCGCGGTGGCACGAGGCCAAATAGAGTGTTCACACCGGGAGCGACGGATTTTAACCAAATGTTCCGTTGAAGAAGTGCTGTTATTAGTAACTCTGGTTAAAAAAACCGAGAAAAGTGACGAGGTTCAATTACGAAACTTTAGAATGCATAAAACCTCATTTAACGAATTTTTCGGACTTATTTCGAATGAAAAATTAATTTTTCCCACCAGCGGCAGCTGCAAAATTGTGTTTTTGAGTAAGTAATCTTCAAAATCGCCACGCGGCAGCTATTTTGCCGGCTACGGCGCTCCTGGTGTGACACAAACTTTAAACTAAAGTTCACTACACCGAAGTTATTAAACGTCGGCTGAGTCGAACTTGTGTACGTTCACACTGTGTTTCACCCTTTATTCCTGTCCCCAATCTACATCTTACCAACAGGTTTTGGTGTTACATAGGCAACATACTGACCCGTCTAAACTGGGTCATTAATTCTGGTTGTTAATTAGCATTACAAACTACTTTTAAAACTTATGTGATCTAATTTATTTGTAATAAATAATTTTTTACAAGATTGGAAGAAAGATTTTTATTAATGCTTATATTATTTAAATTATATTCATACTTTTTATTAGAAAAATTTAGTAATTAATTTTAAATTTTGACTTTTTTTTTTATTGTGACTATCAGAACCAGCTTAATTAAAAAACCTCGCAATAAATGAACGGTCAAAAAAATCTTCCTACTTTTCATCACTTAATCAGTGTTAGTATTAATATGTTAAACCAAACATGTTTTTTCGGTATAAATTTATTAATTTCTCGCAAGCGTTTCTTTTCCGCCATCTTGAAAACTGTATCATGTAAAATTACTATCACCTCAGCTGCCATGATTTCTCATCATGTAAGTTCGCTGAAAGCTGAGTTGACAGCATAGCAGTAAGGATTACACGTGCAAGAATTATGGCAGTGCAAGTTGCATGCAAGCTGTATTATCGCGTGTAACCTGCCTGAAGTCATCGTTTTACCAAAGAATTACAATATGTGAATCATAAGAATTTTCGTGATCAGAAATGCTGATAATGATTTTTAAATTCAATTATTGCAATTCTGCAATAATATCCCCCTCAAGAATTATTAGATATAGCGATTCCTATGTAACAAAAATTGTACAAATAACCATTCACCATTCAGAATTAATTCGATCATTAAAGTTACTTTTCAATTTCTCAATTAAACATAGGCATATTCTGCCATCCTAGTTAACAATGGCATACCTTGCCTCAATACGAACAGCGGCATATGCCATACTTAGCAAAAATTGGCATACTCGGCCTTATAAATACAATATCGGCATACCCTGCCACAAACGAATATAAATTGGCATATCCTGCCAAAGATAAAAATCATCGACATATTTTGCTTTATCAAGAGGGAGTGAAGAATAATAATAACACAGCAGCTCCTTGGTAGTTGGCATTATCTATAAGAGAAACTGAAAATTATTCCAATAAATTAAAAAAAGAAATTATTGACCAATTTTTTACAACTTCAGCATTCATTTGCTTATGGCAGTTTTCATCGTATAACTTAACGTTTGCTCTAAACACAAGTTTAATATTTGAAACCAAATTTCTTTTAAAACTCTTCGTAATGAAGTTAACGAACTTCCATAGTTAATTTTATGCCTTAAATTTTGCTGTACTTTTTGTTTCGATAAACTCTCCCTCGTCCCTCATTAAGCTTAAACACTGGTGGCCTAAAATCTACTTAGTTACTTAGTGGCATAACCACCAAGCAATACGCCCATCTTCTGTAAGAAAACAGATAATGGGGTTTAGTGTGATACACTATTTTCTATCTCTACCAGAAGCGCACGGAAAAGAGGGGGAGGGGGGTAAAAGTAAAAGTTTTATAAGCGAAAAATAAATACAATTCTCCTCGCTTTGTGTACGTCATAGAACTGGTTAAACTCTCAGTAAATGAAAAGTACTATCGATTCCAATGCGCTAAAAATAATCAAACTAATCAAAACAAACCGCAAAAATCTTATTTCCATCCTACATGTCATAAAATGATATGATTAAATAGTTTTCACTACACCCAAGATATTTACTAGGTCATCTTTCAATCAAATTATTGCTTCCAATCTGGTCACTGGTGAATGAGCGCTTTTTTCACATCAGATCTAAATTTATCTAAGCACTTTAAAAGCGATTCTTCTATTCCAGCTAACTAACTCTCTGCAGTTTCGTTCAGGAGAACGTAAAAGCTAATAGAAAGCTTTGAATGGCTACGCTTCACTCAAAAGATACGATAGATCACTATTGTACAACCACAAACAAAATAGTGACAGATGGAGAATAGCATAAGAAAAAATATACCCCCAAATTTTGTCCATCAACTTCTCACAGCGAGCTAAAATTTATGATAAAACGTTGCTTTACATACTGACTAATAAAATAAAATTTGTGTTAGGCGATTCTCCATCTGATCTTTGTTTGTTGGTGCTAGTCCACTATTACATCATAAGTCAATGCATATTTGTACATACAGACAAGGGTACAATTCCTACTTTAAATTTATATTAAATTTCTATTCATTTTGCGTTTCATTAATGAAAAACAGTTCTGAATACAAATTGACGTGGAGCAGAGCTTCAACGCGTGAATTTATGTAAAACTTAATAATTCCGGGAATTGGGATCGTTTTATAATTTACTTGTTTTTGAAGTGGTTTACCAGAAATTATGATTTATTTGAAAGACAATGACTAAGATACTTGAAGCCATTTCCTTTTCTAGGCCGCAGTGGCGATACATTCAAGGTTATTAGAATTGAAGAGGGTGTTGGACACCCACAGGCGGTTTCCAAATGAATAGTAAGAGCACGATAGCTCGAGAGCGCGTTCATTTAGAGGCTTACAGGCATACAGGCTTTTTAAAAAAACAAAAAACGAAAATGGGACAAATCGGGTAACTCCTTCGTAGGGCTGCCATACAAAAATTCCGTTTTTTACTATATATTTGAACACTGCCTGAGAGCGCGTCGACGTAGACAGCTGAAATATGGTACACTGTGTTTCGATGGCAGTAGTAAATATAATTTAAAAAATGGACTGAATCGAGCAACTTCTTCTTGGTGTTGCCATATAAAAATTTAGGTTTTTTACGTACCTATACTGTAAAAACAATTAGTCTTAGACGATTTTATAGTACAGAAAAATTTTGCAGAATATGAAATACTACGAAATTGCTCATAATCATTTTTACTGTCAGACGAATAGTTCTAGAAATATATGCGAAAAAACCGTTTCAAAAATCAAACTTGCACAGATCAGCGATTATACGAAATTGCATACGGGCATTCATCTAGGATATCGTAAGAATTGGTCTTAGACCAATTCTAGCTTTTTCACTTAGTTTTTCTTGTACTGGATACCCAAAATAAAAATTTATATTTTTATTACAACTTACATATTTTTCCTAACTTTTTTGTAGAAATAATTTTATAAATTTACGAATTTTCTTGTTTTATGGAAATTAAGCCTGGTTTAAAGCAAACACCGTTTTTAATCCAAAGACACCTTAATGTTGGTCGTCGTGCACTGTTCTAAACATTTGCGATGAAAAGAGAAAAAACTGAATATTAAAAATTTATCGATCAATTTAATCGAACAGTTTGTTTTTTACAGAAGCACAACCATAACTACGCATGCTAATATGCATCTCGACTTATATTCATCTCATAGTTCATCACGTCGCTTATCAGTAGAGTTCAGTTGAGTTACTTCCACCAACCCGGCACTACACTAAACACAGTACAACAATTCTCATCTCATCGTTTAACGATTTAATTTGATTAATCAAGTATTGTTTGTTAAACAATTGAATTATTTGATAAAGAATTACTTGTTAAATGGCTTTGATTAGCGGGAAAAATAATATTTATAATGTGCTTTGAAAGTTCGCATTTTATTTTTTAATTGTTCTGATCCCTAACACAAGAGCCCCCTATTAACAAATGTGAGCATATTAAACATACACTGTAAATCGTTTTACAAGACTTACCATCATTGCATCCATGATGGCGTCATTTCCGCTCAATTATTTTGCTTTATTTGAAGTTTATACCTGTTTAAGTCGCACGCTGCTACTACAACGACAGACGCGGAATTATTAAATTAAGCTCGAAGCAATTTCAGTTCCAGTACAGTATGAAACTTCAGTGAACAATTTTGTCCAAAGTGTAGTAGTGGGACGCGAAAATGATAAATTTATTACTAACTTTGATCGTGATTTGTTTACTTTTATATTTGTTTTTAAAATGGGCTACAAAAAACCATGATGTATTCGAAAAGCAAGGAATAAAATTCGATAAGCCTCTTCCTGTATTCGGGAATATTGCATACATTTTTATGGGAAGAGGACTCATTGATAGGGTGCTGAGTGCTTATCCAAATGAAAAGTGAGTTTCACGTTTAATTGCAATTGAAATTGAAAATGTACTTCAGTGCATAAATAACCCAAAAGCCTTATACAATAAAGCTAATTGGCCCACGGAATCGAGGCGATCTGGGCGCATTTTCATGTCTAGTTGTTCTCTGAAGTGTTGAAATTTGGCTTTGATATAGGAAGTCGTTAATGTAAGGAAAAAGAATTGAAATATTTAAATTTAAATTATTAATTTTACTTAGTCAGCTTTTGCTACCTCTGTACAAAAAAAAATATATTTTTATATTTAGTCATATGGGTTCGGAATAGTTTAGATCTAATACTGGTTGGACTTGGTTGCAACTTTATTTGGTGTGCCATTTGAGCGCGGCGCCGGTTTGAATCGGATTGATGAATAAAGTCATGGTCGGAAAACTCGGCGCTGAGACTTACCACAATGATTATAGATGGAAACCAAGGTGATAAGAATGATCGAAATTAATGCATTCTTTAAAAGAATATTCTTATAGGGCGTTTTCACTACATCGAAATCACGTAATTTTGATGAAGTGATTTCGAAATCACTGTAGGTGTTTTCACTACCGCTGAGATGATTTCGTTTGACAGGTGCTACACTTAAATACCAAAATGGCATGTAAAATAATTAATTACATAAAGGAGACTTTTGTAATTACAAGGATATATTGTCTCATAAATGTCAGCAACTATTAATATAATATTTAATTTAATTTTAAATTTCTTCCTTACAAATTTATTGACAAATGTAACAAGAAATGTCAAATGATTCAGTTTGAGAAAAAGTGGAAACCGAAAATGGGCGCGTTCGGGCAAAATTTCGTCATTTCCGACGTGATTTCATTGAAATTACGCAAAAATGAGATGATTTCGATTTAGTTGCTTGTACTGGAAATTACGTGATTTCATCGAAATCATCCTGAAACAGAGAAATTACGTGATTTCGATGAGTGAAAACGCCCTATTAAGAGAATTTTAACTTTCATTCTCTCGCGAATGAATATTTCGAAAAATGTGTTTGAGTCGGTTTCATTCTTTCGCGAGAGAATGAAGTTATTCATTCCCAAATCTTTTGCATTCGCGAATAATAAAGAGTGAGAAAGAATAGTCTTTTTCATTCTTTTATTCTTTCACTTAGTGCATTTTCCACATTTTTTAAATGTAAATATCCTGAAAAAATTTTCTTTTGATGGTAAAAAAGAACAATAATTAAATTTAGCCATTTGATTTTAAATCGTGTCTTTATCTTCGAAAGTTATAGATTGAATTACAGGTATTATGTAATTATTTAGTAGCACTTCAACGGCTGTTTACAGATATACAGCATTTGTTCCACTGCTGATGATTCTGTGTTATTTATAATTTTTCTTTCAAAATTATAATTGTGCATAGTTATACAATGTCTTTGGTATTTCCTAACAATAATAAATGCTTTGAAGAATCACTGTTCTTATCTTTTTTTTTTGTCTATATTGGATTTGCGATATAAACATTTTTGTAAAAATCACAAATTCAGAAAACCTCTCAACTTCTAATACGATCTTAATCCTGCTAATGCATCTGATATGTCCCACTCGATTTCACCGACAGTAAAGGAATCGAATGATAGATTTTCATTCTTTCTCTTTCTTTTGCTTTCATTGAAGAATATTTTCTCACTTTCATTCATTCATAATTCATTTTCTCAGGAATGGAATGTATTCATGAAATTCTCGACAGGAAACATTCTCTCAAGAATCTTTCGACTCAAATATTCATTCGCGAATAAATGTCAACGATAAGAATATTTTTGTTTTTTTGATTTTTCCGAACTCAGGTGGAAACACAGAATGGAGATAATTTGCATATTCAAACATAACTTCAAAAATTATACTTGATTGGTCATAGAAATTATCCAGAGTTGTAGAATAAAATTAAATGTTTTCTCTTGCTATGAATGCTGAAAAATTCGATATGTATCTGCAGACGAAAGAGGAAAATTAGTAATTCAGAAGGATCTGTATAGAAGTTTACAAAATTTTAAGGCCAGTTAAAATATCATACTCGATCATCTACTCAATTGACTGATGAAGCACAGGAAGCCAAGGATAAGGTTTGCAAAAATTGCTGACATTATATGAAAAACAAGATAAATTCCCCGAAAAGAACAAAATCATGATCTTGTGACAATGTTTTTTTAATATCTTCCGATCGTTAAAGTTCATCATTTCAACGCGTAAAACTAAATATGTATATGCCTTGAAGCAAATGTACAACTATTTGTGCAGAAATCTTTCTGTTTTTCTTAAAACATAAACTCTTGGTTGGAAAAATAAACTCTGTCTACGTCAAATCTTGAAATCACTTATTAAACTATTGCCGAACCGACATTCTTGAAATTTGGAACACATGCGTAGTTTCAATGACAGTATAATATTTTCAAGCTAAAGCAAGTAGAATAGGCAGTACAATATTCGCAGGTTAATCCATGGGAGTAGCGGATGGTAGAAAGGCCCCCCCTCCCCAAAGGAAGTCTTCATGAAAAATCTTAAACCGAATTTTTAATCCACTTTTAAGCACACAGATTTTCTCGACATTATGGTGCAGCATGCGGATGCCACAGGACTGCATTAGACTAATCAGCTGTTTATAATCTACGATTTAAGATGAAGAGGACATCGAAAATGAATGTCCTGTATTAACGTCTATTTAGGACGAAAAACATTATTCTGCACATCAACGAAGATACTATAATTGTAATTCATAGTTTATTATTTAAGATTCATCAAGTACTGATTAATGCAAAAACAAAAGAGGGAAATCATAGTCATTGGATTACAAGGACTCGAATAGTGAGAGATCCTAAGAAAGATGATTCTTGAGTCTCGATTTGGACAAATGGAAATGGATAGAAACGAAGCGGGTATTAATGATACGCGACAATTATGTAATGTATACCAGTGGCGTATCCAGTTAGGCGGCGCGGGGGGCGTTCACCCCTCCCTGAAGATCACTGAACAAGAATTGTAGTAGATATTTTCAATTTTTCCTAACAAAATATTTCACTGCGCAGTAAATCTATTCTACTGCACTTTTTGTAAAAAACATAAAAATTTCTGGAAGCGTTTGGTACGTTTAGCCTTTATGGCTAGCGACTTGGCCATCGTTCTAATTTAGGTCGTGTCTGTTGAAGCCACTGACTTAAACAATGGACTGAGCGTATTTCCATTTTCCTGCAGGAAAGAATAGCACACGTTTTACAGTTTTCTCTTCCGCCCTATGGCAGAGTTGGAGCTACCAACACAAAATATTGCTTACTGAACGTTTTATTATGCCATTTGATGTTTTTATGTTGGCTGCAGATGCACCGCAGAAAGAATAAGGTAAATATAGTGTTTACCATGCTCCGTCTCTCTTGCCCATACGCAGGATTCAGTTAAAAATAAAATAAATTAAAGTCCGAATGAGTTTAATTCCTTATAAGCGATTAAAATATCACTAGGACATAAGAAAATATATTGTTTAAATTAATTCGATTTCGGTGTTAAATTTCATCTGATTGGTTGGTTGAGTTTTACATGTTTTTTTTGTAGTAATCATTTTAAAGGATGCCCTAACGGTGATATGTACAGAAACACAATATTTGTGCCACATGAAATAGCAAATCGCTCAGTCCATTGTTAAAAGTCAGTAGTTGAAGCCTATAGAGAAAACAGGAAGTGCTGATACCTGTGAAATTCGTGTACATGAGCATGTGTTTTCTTATTCGGGTGATAGCGAAACCTTCCACCGCTTTTAATTGAAAACAGCTGCCAAAGTATCTTTGATAAATCTTCGATGTAAAGATGGCTGGATAGAATATTATCGACGTGGAAAAACAAACATTTAACGAAACAATTTTAAGTCGTAGTTGGAGAAATTCAGCGAAACAACATAACGGCTAAAAAATTATGTGTATTGTTGTAGTAAGTTATCACATTTAAAACAAGACATTTATTTTGGAATAATTTTTTTTTGTATCTCCCGTTTTGTACACATCCAAAAGCCAATACATATCTGTACGAAATGTATTCAAGGACCTTAAGGAGATCAACGTCTCCAAAGCCTCAGCCCCTCATGACTTCTAGCCCCGGTAAATTAAAAGCTATACCTCATCATCCTTAGCTAAAACCCTGCGCAAATTCTTCTATTTGTCTTATTCATCAAGAAAATTTCCAGTTGCTTGGAAACTAGCTGACGTTCAACCTATTCTCAAGAAATGAGAGGTAGCGATCCCTTAAATTATCGAACAATTGCAATCACTTCGATTCTTTTAAAGGTTTTTGAATCTATCATTTACTCCAAATTAATGAAGTTTTTAAACCAGAGTTGCTCACCTCCCTCAAAGGAATTCTGGATACGCCCCTGATGCATACCAATACAATATTTAGTGCGATGGTAAGGAACTTTTTTCAAGATGACGGCCGAATAGGGGTTAGAAAACAATGCTAAATACCATACCATTTGACTGGACTAATATGATTAACAGACATTTATTTTTGTAGCTTCATGTTAACTAATTCACACATAAATACTTCCATGTTTTGCCTTAATAGGAAACTTGTACATAAACTGGTTTTAAAAATTGGTGGAAAAACAGAAATGAATGCATTTCAAGTGTAAACCAACAATAATCTTTTGCTTAGATTTTAATTTAAATGGGTTTTGATAGAAAGAATATTTTTAAAATTTTATTTCTCTTTTCTTTCGTGGACAACTAATTAAATTAGTAATAATTTATAGGTGATCGATAATTGATAGAATTTACATTTACATACGGAAAATTATTCGTTAAATTAAGAGCTGCACAGATAATTGATCGAACAAGAAGATAAGTTAAAATCCATAAAAATACTATGAACATTTATAGATCTCAAGGAATTAAATGGCTTGCAATTGTACTAATTTAGGCAGAAAAGTAACTTTTTTAACGTTTAAATTTGTATTTCAAGTTAAAAATAAGTTGAATTTGTAAAGACCCCTATTATTGCCGAACTGTCATTCTCTACTAGCAAAAGTGTTAGCAAGTATAAAGTATGTACAAGCCAAGTTTTAGAAATAATTCAACTTTTTTAGTTTTTTTAGTTAGTTGTCTTTATTTATTTTCCTTCCATTTAACTCCTATCTAATTCATTTATTTATTTATTTCGAATATAGAAGTCATATATGAGCCGTTTATTTTGAAAATGGTTAAAGTCAATATTTTAGTTTATATTCATTTAAAAAATAATTTAAAAATATTTATAGGCTCTAACTGTGCAGTTTTGTGTGTTTTGAAGTTAAAAACGTGTAAGTTTATTAACCAATTATGTTTACAAAAGAATTCTGAAGAGAATAGAAATACTATACCCAAATGGACATAAATCACTTTTAAAATAAACGGCTCATATTTCTTGTGACATTGCACAGGTTATTTAAAACGTGCGCTACAACTGAGATCATTAGGGAGTTACGCCATAATTACCCTCTAAGCAAGATTGGTCAAGTCGAGATCTACCGCTCAACCGAAAATTACAGATAAAAGCCAGTGCCCCACAATCCAGTATTACCCCCTAATTACTCCCTAAATATTTTTCTAACTGGTATTTACTCCTCCTTAGATTAGTAAATTTGTAAATGTGTTGAGGGGTGTGCAAGAGTTTGCCTCACATTCACTGAGTAACCTGACAGATTTGTTGTGACGTTCAATTTACTTCCTTTCTAAGTTTAGACCGTTAATAAAGTTCAGAACCATTCTGGGATAGAGATTCCAAACGTTGCTTGGTGGAGGAAAAGCGTATTCGAGGTGCAGTAATCTCCTTCTGCCCAATTCTTCGCAATTACAGAGCAGGTGCTCTGAGGTTTCATGAGAATTCTCACAGAAGCGGCAGTATGAAGTCTCAGCCAAGCTTATCTTTTTTATGTGATACCACAAGGAGCAATGATCTGAGAAGAGCACGTAATGAAATCATTTTAAACTCTGTTCTCCTAAGGAGTATGGGTTCTTTTGTTTCCATCAAAAGTGTCAATAAACTCTTTTGCCTGAAGAAGTCCTTTTATCCGTCGCAATAAAGGGATTTTTGTGATTTATCCCAGCTATTTAAGGTACCTCTGGGGTCAAATTTTGAATTGAAACAAAAGGTAGTTTCCCCTCCACTTTTGGCTATGCCATCAGCAATTATATTGCCTTTATGACCCTCATGGCCCAGTACCCACATGAGAATAACTTTGTTTCGTCTTCATAAATTTTTAAGGGTTAGCAGACACTCCTATATTCTTTGAGTTAATACTGAAGGACTTTAAGACCTTTAGGACGGATCCGAATCCAAGTCTTCGTCTTCGTCTTCGTCTTGTTAGTACAGCTAGTGACGTAATACAACAAGCTCAGCTATTATAATAGTTAGACGAAGACGAAGCTAACTTGTCCGAATTCGTGTGCTTAGCTTGATATTTGACGTTTAGAGCCAGTTCCTGCTGTTTGTCATAATTAATAAATGTAATTAATTATAATATTATTATTAATGATTTAAAATTAAATTTAATTTGAAAAAAAAATGTGTTACAATTATCTATAATTGGTACATATACTATCTTGCTCACTCACATTTCATACAATGACTCTCCGTCTCACTCAAACTAGAATCTTAAAGTTACGGTCTTACGGCAAGCTTTGAGTACACTAGAATCATTTTTAGTAGGTGAAAAGAAATTTTTCGAAACTGGGTTTCTTGAAGAAAAATTTTTTTTTCCGTATCTAAGAAATATTGTAACAAGTATTATACCATTTTAAAAAACCTTATTCAATGCGTCAAATTTTAAAGTTACCTGCCAAACTGGCGTAGTACATTTTTTTTCATTACAGTCAGTTAAAGTTGGGTGAAATATTAATTTTCTATTCTTGGTTCGGCAAAATGTCACATTTTCTTCCAAGCTGGAACAGTAGGCTTAGAATTTAAACCAACAGGTTACATAAGCACTATTCGGGATTACATAAGAAAAATAAAATTTTGAAAAAAGTAAAGATTTGTAGTAACAGGAGCTAAAAAACCGTCACAAGGTGTACATTTTCTAGAAAACAAAAGAAATGTCTATAATTTGAAAAATACATGACTTAGAATTTTTTTTATATTTTTCTGGTAACTGTTATGATTTGGTCTATCACCCGATTCCGGCTTGACGTCGAATTACGGGACACCCTGTATAACTGCTTATTTTGCACAGAAGAATTGTGACGTATGAACCAAATCAGTATCCAGCGCTCGTACTTCCAAGCCGCCTGATTGTTGAATGATTTTCCTTTAAATAGGTGACTACAATCCTCCCCCCGTGCTTTTATTAATTTAAGTACAAGTTCTTTTGTCGCTAAAATAGATAATCATATTATAATAATTACTACAACTGTAAAACGCATGCACAATATTTACAATTCACTTTTTCCGCGTCCGCCATAATGTCAAAATAAATGCAATCAAGCTCAAGACGAAACTAACCTCTCCGAATTCGTTTCCTTAGCTTGATCTCGATAGCCAGCGAATAAATATAACCTCAAAATATGTTGTCTATTTAAAACAGTCAACTCGAACCTTGACTCGATGATAAAGCTAACCAAATGTCTAAACTGTTATAAAAGTAGCAAAGCTCGGTGGCATAGACATGGATTCGGATAGAGCTTGACACGATGTTACGTCACTAGCTGTACTAACAAGATGAAGACGAAGACTTGGATTCGGATGCGCCCTTAAAGTGGCCTGGCTATTAGAGAGGATATTGATGGTTGAGTTATTTATGACACTTTTAATACAGGTATTGGCACACTCATATATGGCTAAAATCACAGCTTGGAATACAATCAGGTTAGGGGTTAGGGGTATAATAAGTTTGTCATTCCGTTTGTAACACCTCGAAATAATGATGGTAGAGCAAAATGAATTGGACACCCACGCATAATATTAAAACTTATTTTGATTTTTACATGTCCGTCCGTCCGTCCATCCGTCTGTCTGTCTGTCTTTCTGTGCGCACGATAACTCGAGAACGCTTTCACCTAGAAAGCTGAGATTTTGTACACAGACATTAAAAAAAAAAGTAAAATTAAGTTCGCAAATGAGACGAATCGGGCAACTCCTTCGTGGGGTTGCCATACCAAAATTTCGTTTTCCAGGATATATTTGGACACTACCTGAGAACACGTCGACATAGAAAGCTGAAATTTGATACACTGTGTTATCATACTAATAGCAAATAAAATTTCAAAAATGGCCTAAATCAGGCAACCCCTTCTTGGTCTTGCCATATAATAATTCTGGTTTTTTACATATACTTTGAAAACGATCAGTCCTAGACATTTTTATTGTACTAAAAGCTTCTTCAGAATAAGAAATCCTATAAAATTGGTTATACTAATTTTTTCTGTCCGAAGAGCCGTTCTAGAAATATATGCTATAAACCAATGCAAAAAATCAAAATTTCTCAAATGGGTGAAATGTCATACGGGCATTCATCTAGGGTATCATAAGAATTGGTCTTAGACCGATTCTAACTTTTTCTCTTGTTAAGATAAAATTTACAAGTATGTAGAGATATAAAAATGCTGGTTTATTAGTATTTTATATTATATATTCTAGCCCTTCCCTAATCCTTTCCCCATGCCCTTCCTGCCATGCTTGCTTCGCACCATAGGGCTTAAGAATGTAAAAAACAACAAGGAAAATGCTAGAATTTGTCTATGACAATTCTTACGATACCTAGATGAATGTCCCCATGTAATTTCGTACAGTCTCTGCAAGTTCTATTGTTAAACTGATATTTTTGTTAAAATGGGTTTCCGTATCTAATATTCTACAATGGTTCCTCAGGCAGTAAAAATGTATATAACCAATTTCATAGGATTTCATATTCTGAAGTACTTTTTAATACACGGAAATGGGAATGATCGCTTTCACAGTAATATTTAAAAAACTCAAGTTTTGTATAGCAACACAATAAATGGAGTTGTCTGATGTATTCCATTTTTGAATTATATTTAATATTTTCATGAACACGGTGTGTATAAATTTTTAGCTCATTATGTTGACGTGCTCTCAGCCAATATTCTGAAAGTCGTAATTTATGTATGGTAACCCTAAGAAGGATACCCAATTTATTCCACTTTCAAAATTAAATCTACATTTATTATTAAAAAGGTCGTGCGCAAAATTTCAGCTCTCTAAATATACGCGTTCTCAAGGTATCGAAAGGACGGACAGACGGACATGTAAAAATCAAAATAACTTTTAATATTATGCGTGAGTGGCTGTTTAAAATTATAACGATGTAAGAATTAAGGATCTAAGAGCTTTAAGAAATACAATTTTCACGTCAACGTAATAAACTTTATTTTGTAAGAAAGGAAAAGAAAGATTTAAAAGGACTTTACAAATAGTTCGCGTGTATTCCCGAGCGTTAATATAATGACACAATACTTACGTCATTTATTCCTAGCGTGAATCAATCTGGCCTGAAATGTGGGAAACACATGAGCATTTATGTTCCCTTGGGGATTCCATGAATATATGAATTATAATATAATAATTAATAGGTGTGCGCCAATTGTGAAGAGCGTGAATGCTACACTGACAGAAACTCCCATTCCAGTTGTGAGATGAACGTACTGGTAAGAACACCAAATTCAGTAACGAAAAGTCTTCACTGACAGAAGAACCAAATCCAGCAGAAACATTGATCTGACAGAATACAACTATCGGCAGAAACACCAAATCCGATTGCAGTAAAGATGTTCTCTTCACAAAGGCAAACTAACCCCGCTCTTACATAAATTTCAAATTTTCAATAATATTAACAATTCCTCAAAACAACAAAACTAATACTGCTCAGTGAAAACTCACCTGAATACTTTTTTATTTTTAATTTTCCGTGCCTCCTACAATTTTCAAAACAAAAAACCCAAAATTCAGGATGACATTTATAATAACAAAAGATAAACAAAAAAGTAGGAACAGTACGTGTTATGGGACCTTTTGAAAACATCGTGAAATAAGAGTTAAAATTTAAGTTTTTTTTTTAGTTCTATGTAACTGTTATAAAAAACTTAAAATCTTAGATCATAAGATAGTAGTAATTTATTAAATGTATTTTTTCTGGACAGTCACTGCTGTTACCGAAGACTTTTATTTATTTAATGTCGATTTCGTGGGATCATTTCAGTGTTACACCCCTTTTCTGGCAGTGGACACCTGGAAGAACTGAAGTCCATCGAACATATTTCTGTCATATTCCTTGAATTTGTGGACACTCGTATTATATACACGGAATTATCAACCGTAATAAATGTTCTTTAATGATATATAGAAACAAATTTATTCTTAACTTTATGCAAATTATCCAAATAAAATCATTTAATTCATTTAACTCCAAAATTTCACAAGTAATCGCGACAGTACACTTTGACAGAGTAGATGACAATTCAAATTGAATATGTATTTGTAACACATCAGTGTAAATCTAGTTTTGCAATTCTGCTATAAAAATTGTACCATAGAACATTTTCAGTGTTGCACTGCTAGAAAAATTGCAACACTGAAGTCCCATCGAAATCGACATAAGTCTTATGATAAGACAGTTATCTTGAGTCTAAACAATTAAAAGTCTTATGGGAATTTTATGAAGAGACTTTTATTAATAAAAGTCTGTGATAAGTCTTAGCCTTGAGATCCTTAGCTTTTCTAAGACTTTTATTATAAGACTTATATAAATAAGAGTCTTCGGAAACTCTTCTTATGAGACTTAATTTTTTAGAAATTATTAACAGTTTGCCATTATGCCTCAACAATACCAAGTAGTCTTGATGGGAATTTTATAGCTGATTTCCAAAAATAATAGTTATTTACGTTCCCTGGAAAAAACTGTTTCAAACTCCTTATATGCAAGTATGCACAGTGATTATATGAGCAAATATTTGTGCTGTACCTTAGGTACGTATATAAACTGATATTACAACTGAGAGACGGCCGGGATGCTGATAAGAGCTGAAGAATAACATATGCGGTAGGTACTATCAGATGAAGGAGATGTTTGTTGTAGGTGGTCAATCAATAGAGCTTTTGATGATTAGAAAAGGGTCCAATCCATTTTGCTCTACCAGCATTATTTCTATGCGTTACAAATGGAATGACAAAATTACTATGCCCTTCAGATTTCATCTAGGGTATAAAAATAGAAAAATTCAAAGCTAGAGGACTCAAAACTGATCTCTAATGAACTTCACAGTAAAAAAAGCGTAAAAAATTAAACAACTAGATCGATGTTCCGAAACAGCTAAATAATATGTTCATTTTCCACATTATAATTTTGAACGAATCTGATTTATCTACCAATACTATCTTCCCATTGTAGACTAAAAATATTCTCTTTTGTGTTAAAACATGTTCTTTTACAGAATCTATGGACTTTTTGAATTTCTCACACCAATTTACTTCATTAAAAGCCCAGAATTGGTGAAGCAAATAACAATAAAGGATTTTTCCCATTTTCAAGATCATAGACATTTCCTGGACCCATCTTCAGATGATTTATTCGGAAGTGTACTGCTTACAATGAGAGGAGAACGATGGAGAGAAATGAGATCTTCCTTAACTCCGTTGTTTACTGGCAGTAAAATGAGGACAATGCTTCAATTAGTAACAACATGCGCCAGCCAACTTGTAGATCATGTCCAAGAAAATTACGATAAAAATGGTTTTAAGTCTTACAAAATTAGAGATATTTTCTCCAGGTATACCAATGATGTTATATCAACATGCGCCTTTGGAGTTGAATGTGATTCCCTTAAATATCCAAAAAACAAAGTCTACTTGATTGGTCAAGAAATTCTGAAAATACAGAAACCTACTCAAGCGATTAAGTTTCTTTTTATGAGATCAGCACCGCGCTTCTCAAGATTACTACAATTAAAAGTAGTTAACGACAAACTTAAGAAATTGTTTGGAGATTTAATAATAAGCACAATGGAAACACGGAAAAAGGAGGGAATCGTTAGACCAGATATGCTAGAACTTTTGATGAAATTGAGAGAGGAGCAAGAGTTATCCAAAGATCATGATAACGATAATGCAGCAGTCGGAGACGATAGTGAATTTTTTAATGGTGACATTAAGCGCACATGGACGGATTTTGACTTAATTGCGCAATGTTATATATTTTTTGCTGGTGGTTTCGATACTAGTTCCACTGTTATGTCATTCATTGCCTATGAGCTAGCAGTTAATCCTGATATCCAAGAAAAACTAATTCAGGAAATTGATAAAGCCAGTGAGAGCTTAGGAGGCAAACCTCTAACATATGAAATTCTTCAGAAAATGAAATATTTGGAAATGGTAATTTCCGAAGTATTAAGAAAATGGCCACCTGCCGTTTCTATTGATCGACAATGCGTGCAAACGTACACTTATGAAGACGACAATGGACTTAAGTTCACTATTGATAAAGGAAGTGTGGTATGGGTGCCAATTTATGCCTTCCATATGGATCCAAAATATTTCCCTAATCCTGACAAATTCGATCCAGAGCGTTTTAGTGATGAGAATAGATCCAACATCGATATGTGCACATATATACCATTCGGAATAGGTCCCAGAAATTGCATTGGTCAGTCTTATTTGATGGTAAAATAATTATAAAAAAATAATATTATACTTTTCTTTAAGGTTTGAGATTCGCCATGATGGAGATAAAGGCTTTATTCTTTGACTTGTTACTGAATTTCAGATTGAAGGTGTGCAAGGAAACACAGGTACCCGTAAAGTTGACTAAATCGCTTTTTGGTTTTCAACCGGAAAAGGAAATTGAATTGTTAATGGAACCTCGAAATGATAAAAAATCGCTTTAATTTGTGAAAAGTAAAATTTATTAACCTGATTTATGAAAATTAAATAATTTCTTTGTTTATTTAGTGCTTAATTAACGGATAGTAAGTAATTAATTGGAAATATTGGGTGCGTTATTTTAAGTACATATTTCTATACTACATATAAAATGAAATTTGTTTGGTTTCAAAAGGGGCACAAGATGATGCTATCGATTTCATCATATGTAGATGGCGCTATTATAGGTGATTCTAAGTTAAATTAGTATTTTTACATTGGAACAAAAAAAAATTTAACTGAAATATTTTAATCTCATATATTTAGAATTAGATGTTTTACACTGAAGCAATCGGCAGATATTGTTTCTTTTCGAGTTTTCCTTCTGGAGCGCATATTCAAAATAAACAAATAAACCATTTTCATGAATCTATGAAAATTAATTTCGCTGAAAATTCAATACATATATTTATAATTTTTATTTGAATTATGCAGACCTATTTGGATGTCCCAACACTTTTTTTTATAGGTCGAGTTATTAAATATTCATATCCATTTTTATGGATAGGGTCATAAAATAATTCTATCAATTTCCTATCCATATATAAATTAATCCATTCTCTCCATCTAATTTAATTCCATACATGGGATATCCATTCTCCCATCCCATTTAGATATTTTATACGCCATTATTTTATTAGGGAAGGTAAGACCTACGAGATCGAGAATGATCCAGGATCACACAACAATATACATATGTATAAGAAGATTGAAAACGGATTAGGATCAGATGATTTACGGACGAATCGTATAATTACTACGGAGCACTTTAATTATTCCGTACAACGCCGTGAATAACCAAAAGCACACTCATTTTACTTCATCCACAATTACTAAATCTACATTACTACATACACCAAAAATACGACACCCATAGATAGCAATCTGAACTGCATAAACACTCACAAACATCAAATTTAACAACAATTACACAATTATAATTTATTGAATTTAATTTTAATTTTAATTAAGAATGAAATTTTATATTATGTCATAGAATAACTATGTCATTAAATCAAATTGATATCAAAACAAGGCGGCAAGGCAGTTTGTATTCGGTACAAAGAATATAATTTGGCTTTCTCCTTTATTTTAGCTTTCAAAAGCCTTTGAAAGTTTCAAAATCCAGCACGGATGACAGCTTGAGGTATTTCGTCCTAGATTTTTCTTAACAGTATTTTAAAATATTGTATGTCTTTACATTCGTTAACTCGTCCATATGCAGAAGTCCAGGGACGATAAAGACCATTCATTCGTACTGATAGTATCGAAAAAATTATTTTTACACCAATCCTGAATACATTTTGCAGTGCCCGGCAGTCCGAATCCTGTTGAAAATATTAATCTCCATTTGGATACATGTCTTTGATGGCAGGTAACGAATCCTTAATTAAAACACATCGAAAATAACATTTTCTGCTTATCTTGACGCCTTTTTTGATAACGAATAACGGAAGTTTTCCTCTCTTGGAAACTGCTCCTTAAACCACCATCGATGAAACATTCTGCACACTTTTTTCTATATACTTTTATAACGTATATAAGCTATAATTTTTCAGGTTTGGAGGGATTCCTGCAACAAAAAAGTTTCTCGTCTGAAAACACGTTGTACACTTCTGTATGCCTCTTCAATAGGTTCTTGCCATTTTAGTATTCCTGCCACTGCCAGGAGGATCATGAATCCGTCTTTTCTTATAAGCCTGACATGTCCTTTAAAATAAAGCCAACTTTAATGCAGTTCGAAAACTTATTATGAAGAAGTATCGAATCGATATGATGGGACAGTTATTCAGTATTATATCGTTTCGTTTATTATGTTGACCAGACTGTTGTTTTACTACTTTTGTTTACTACTTTTTACACTTTAGGTATAAATCATTATTTTCGCTACACTCAACCTTTAATTCCATATATAGTTTGTATAAAAGCAAGAAGTCCTCTGAGTGTGTAAAACTGGACTTACGTATTTCTTGTAATTGCTTAATTGTCTTGGTGGCGACAATACTTACAAACTTTTCATATGTCAGACTATTTACGTCATTGGAGTTCATTGGGATGAGGTAAGTACTCCTTTCAGTACTTACATCACTAAAGGTAATATGTATGGGGTCAGCACTTATTGCTTCAGTATTTACATCACTAGACGTCGTAGGTATGAGGTGAGATATTGCTTCAGAATTTTTGCTTAGACATTTCGTGTAGTTAATTGCGTTGACAGCAAACGGATATAAACCACATGCTCTAAATCCGTTAATTATGCACCTCATGTCGATGCAATTATCAACAATATCTTTAAGCAAAGTTCCGAATTCTATTCTTGATAATTTCTTCTCTAGATTTTGTCGCCGCCATTTTTGCATAGCCCTCTGCCAACCAGCTTTTATATAGGCTTAAATACAGCTACATCAGCCGGTTGCAAAATCCGCGTTGCATTTGGATATAGACAAATTAGAATAATATTAATTGATTCACATAGCTTCGACAATTTATAAGAAAGATGAGTCTTATGCCCATCAACGTAGAGAATAATAGGAAACTTGATATTATTTTCGAGAAGTGCAGAATAGAAATTTTCTTGAATGTACTTATAAAATAAGTCCGAAGGCATCCAACCATTATCGGACTTTTCAGCCTTTATACCTTCCGGAATAGATTCCAGAATTTCCCCGGGCATTCTTTTATACAGGTATACTATCATCGGTGGCATGTTTTGACCAGCAGCGGACAAACTAAACATAACCGTTAGATTTTCTTTTGCTTGTTCGCGGTCCGTCTCGTATTATACGTTTCTGTTACCTTGGAAGAACTATACTGTAGTATAAAACAGTATCTTATTCTGGGTAAGCAGACAAAAGGAGCGATTTACTTTTACCCTAGATGTGTAGTATACACAATTTCTGACTAGCAAATATTTTAATTCGTTATCGAAAATCAAACTAGATTTGATCTGCATATCAGAATAGGGCGTATATCTGATGTCTCGTCTCCATTGAAACATCGGGCAGGACCTTTTAGAATTTCGGTATAACTTTTGTCTTTAAAGTAACTCTCAATTTGTTTAAACTATTTTCGGATATCGCTTTTTGCTACTTTAGAACTAGAATCTGTAATTGCCTCCGGCATTCGTTTGACTACATCTGGATGACTACGAAGAATAGATTAATACCACTTATCGAGGTTATTCCGAAAATAACCCAAAAAGCATTTAAAAACTTTCGAACAACTCCTTGTACATTATGCTTCCTTCTTGGGAATCCCTTTGCAAAATTGGACCAAATCCATTCCACTATCTTATTTTCCTCATCAAACATTAAAACAGGTGAGAGACCTGTAATGGGCTTTTTATATTACGACAATGAAAGCGGTTTTGTAAAGTAGCACGTGGAATTCGATATTTCTTGGAAGTTTCCCTAATAGATGCCCCATTTTTAATATCTTGCAACGCCTTCTGCATTTCATTTTCAGTGTATTTTCTTCGTTTAGACATTTAATAAATGTTTTTTTTCCAGAAAAATACCGTTGGAAAACAAACTAACTCGACACACAACCTAGGAAGACGAAATAAAAATTTGATTTCTTTAAAAGTTTCAACATATGGCTCGAAACTGGCAGACCTAACTTTGCACAAAATTGCTAGTTACGCGACTCCCGGTCCATTGCTGGAAAAACTAAAAAAAAAACGGTGTTAAACTAAATTGTTTTTAAATATTTTTACTTACCTCGTAGAACAAAAAGAACTAGTAGCTGAAATCGTAAAAAACTCTAGCACAATATTACTGAAAAACAAAAACCAAAATATAAGGTGTATATTAATACAGTTCCTTAGCAAATGCGAAAAGAAAATTCTTATTGCCTGGACGTCTATTGTTCTACTGAAAATTTCAGATACATCGCCCACTTATTTTTACTCGTTTATTGCCAAAAGGAGAAAGAATTTTGCATTTTAACCATGAAAAAATTGAGATAGGTACAAAAATGACTGCGAGCTTAACTTATATTAAAAATATGTGCAAATGGCCCGTAACTGGCTGACGACCTGAAATTGGATACTTTGCCCTATTGTGTTTCTCAATAAAGGGGTAGCTGCTAAAATAAGTAGGAGCTTTGCGAAAATATGCCATCTTTCTCAAATTATTGGATGTAGTGACGAAACGGACATTTCCATATCACGCTATTTCAATCTAAGATGTGATAATAATAAAAAATAAAGTAATCACAGCAATTTAAATCTATAGAACCCCATAGAAGTGGTCATCTACGGTGGGCAGCTTTCTCCTTCATTCACAGTTTTATTAAATTAAGTTTCGCGAAGTTGCAGTAAGTTAGTGAAAGATTGCTGCCATAGTTAGGTGAGAGACCTTACACCCGCTGAAAAGACGATGATCAATTTACTTCTATCTGTGCTGGCGATCGCGTTGTTTGTGTATTCGTTTTGAAGTGGGCAACAAATACCTAATCACGATGTACTTGATAAATGAGGAATAAAATACATCAAACCACTTCCCTTAATTGGCAACAATGGATAGATGTTTAAAAGAATTGGTATTCCGGACAGAGTCATAGAGATTTATAGAAAATTTCCGAAATAGAAGTGGGTCTAAATTTTGTATACCAACAATAATTTATTAGAAATGTAATGGAATTAAATTAAAATGATCAACACAATTATTATTCAAGAAATAAGTGTAGAAACACTTATGTAACAGTATTCAGCGTTGCATATTAATTGAACTGCTTTTGGGATTGGATAAACTTCAAAATCCCCTTCACGTTCGTGTCACTTGATTGGACAGAAAGAATAATGTTAGTTTTATTTGTTAAAGAATTTTCGAAAATTTTCAGGAAGATAGAAAATTTGAATAGAAAATAATGAGTTAAAAAGAAATTTTTAAAAACTTGTATGAATATTACACCAAACATGAACAAAATCTCCAAGAAATAATTAAGCAATTGCCATCGGAATATTCTACTTAATAAATTGGATTGCGAGCGACAAAATTAAAAAAAAATTAAACTTTTTTTCAAAATAATATTATTTTTGAAAACTAGCAATGATTTATAAAGCCACTTTATACACTTACTTTTTCACCAGATCACCAAAATGAAAAGAAATCTTACTTTTATTAAATTCTTACTTTCTTGACTTACAATTCACAATTTTACAATCTGTTAAAGTACATTCGAACGGAATGAAGAAAGCTTAAAAAATTAAAAACTAGAAGAAATTCGCAAGAACAATTGCAGCACATCCCGAAATTTTGACGCTCAATATTCGCCAAATATCTATTCAATCAAAGTAAACACATTGGCCGTGGCTTATTCCCAACAATATTTTTTAATTAAATTAAATATGTAAGCCGTATGGGAGTGGGTTGCTTGAATTTTCAATAAAATAATAGCGTCAGCTGAGCTTACTAGCGACTGCGATCGGCCTGATCTGACCAGACCAGTACTGCGCGAAACTTCAGTGATAAATGTTGTGCAAAGAAGTATCCTCGGTTCGTGAAAATGATTAACTTAATATTAATTTTAACTGCGATTAGTTTACTTGTTTATTTGTTCTTGAAATGGGTAACTAGTAATCATGATGTGTTCAAAAAGCAAGGACTAAAATACGCCAAGCCTCTTCCTTTAATCGGAAATAGCCAAAATATTTTTTCAGGGAGAGGTCTCGTTGACAGAATTCTAACTGCCTATGATATGTTTCCAAATGAAAAGTGAGTTTGAATATTGAAAGCTCATTGGATTATAAATAAATATAAATTGCCACTGTGATCTTGTTAAAGTGAACAAAAATCTAATTTGATTAGATAAACGCAAATAAATAGATTAAAGTGCTTAAGTACCTACTTATTTAGATTATGACTTTATTATATTATGTATAACATCACCTAAGAGTCTATTCGCATTCTCCTATATAAAAGCCCGGTAAGAACTTTTATCAACTTGCAACTACTTGAGATACTGGCTTTTCATAGTGCCTTCCATACAACAATCACTATAGTCTTTTGTGTTGTATGATCATATTTACTTTTCCCGTTGCATCATCATACATAAGAATAAGTGAAGAATACCTGCGCTCAGCATCTTGCTATATGATGATTCGTCAAGGTCTTACATTGATCTGAAGTATCCAGGAACGTCCATTTTTATACCCATTCTAATATTTCGATGCATTGCACTGTAAATTTTATCTAGGATCACGTTAGTCAGGATCTTCCCCATTGTAGCAAAATATTTTTTTCAGTTATTGCAATTTATTTAGATCTATTTCTATAGAAGTTACGCACTGTCAAAAATGATCTTATTTGCATATTTATGAACACATATCCACGGTTAATACATCTTCCTGTGTAAAGTTCTAACTTATTTTGCTGACTTAATTAGCTGATGATTTAATAAAAAATAATTATTTATGTAAAGTGTAATAAATTTAAAATATTGAACGTAATTGCTGTAGCTAATTGTAAGAAGAAAAAAAATGAAGCAACCCGTAAGCAAGTTTGAGTGTTATAATAATTAAAACTTGCGCATGCTCCCTTATAACGTGAAAATAGAACCCACATCAATTTCAAGTTTTGGTCATCTCACTACGCAATACAGAACAATTAGAAGTCTTGCATTGCTATTTAGCTCCAGAGCCTCTGTATTACGTACGAGTTAAAATAAAATTGATAACATATGTCTAACAGACAATTTCATTTAGGAGAGCTTCTACAGAAATTGGTGTTTTTTATCCAAACGCATTGGGAATTGAATTTGTGGATGTAATAAATAAAAGTTTCGTTTGTTTTTAAGCATGAAGAAAATAAATTCTTTATTCTTTTTTTATGTTGTATCATAAGCAAGGAGTTGGACTCAGTCACTACACAGCTTCACACAGCTGAACCGACTTCGTTCGACTTCGAACAGTTGCCCTCTGAAGCAAAAGACCACCTGCAATCGGCCCAGCCAACATAAGATACTTTCTAAGGATCATTCAAATGGTACTGGCTCACTTCAAAAGGAGATGGGAATTACAGGAAAAGAAGCTAGTTTTCTAGCCAAATCGTTCCGACCCATTTTGCCTCTCCTCATTTCTACAAGTCCATGGAAAAAATCCTAGACTACATATTCGAAGTGTAATTTTTATTAAATCACCACTTTATTCCAAGCAGTTTGCTTATCAATCTGAGAACTCTACTGAGACTGCCATTCACTCGTTAGTCAAAGACCGCTGAAGTTAAGCACTTTAAGCCCCACACGGTTAACTGAATAGATTCCGTATTTAGAAGCAGGAGGATAACCACAACTCTCGGTATCTGTTCAGTCACGATCACCTTAGCAGCGGTGGAGTCCTTTCGCCACTACGTGGATAACCTAGTGGTCACTATACGGGGCAAGCATGATTAGTTTATATCCGATCAAATGCAAAAAGCCATTTCCAAGGTCTTCATGTGGCCTTAACATAAACCCCAGCAAAACCGTTGTCGCAGATAGGATCTTTCCACAAGTGTCGTCGTTTTATATTGGGTCTGAACACAAGAATGATGTGTTGGATGTACAGCACGGTTGTTACACCCATGGTGACCTATGAGGCTTTTACTCGGTGCCATAAATAAATCAAAGAACCGAAGTTCTCCAAAAATGCAGCAGCTAGATTATCTTGCATTATCTGTTGCCATGGGTAAATGTGTTACAATAACCATAGAGGCCCCGTACCTTCATTTGCAGGTGAAAATGAAGCGATTTCCAGTGATATCAGATAGCAAAAGGAGAAACAGGTTATCTGGTTGGGCATTTGAGTATCTAAAAATAGATTTACTTCGTAAAAATGGCAACAATATTTGATAGAATCACACGCAAGGTGATTGTGTAAGGCGATAGGTTTGGGAGACCGACAGCAACGGCGTTTCACTAAACTGTACTTCCTACAACGATCAATGGTGTGGTAAACAGATGGCTCAAAACCTAGCAGTGTAGTTGCCTGAACTTATACGACTCCAGATGCCATACCTCAATGGCCGTGGGCTCTATGACTCCATATTCCAAGCTAAGGTATTAGCAATAGAAGAATGCGCCAATACCTATATTAAAAAAGCCAGAAATTGTTCAATGATCAATGTCCTCTAGGAGAATCAAACCGCTCTAAAGGCCTTAAAGTCTAGGAGTCTCTACAAATCCTTAAAAATATTATCGAAGAGAAACAAAGTTTGTCCCCATGTGAGTACCGGGATATGATAGCAATAAACTATTTGGAATTACTGACGGCCTAGCCAAAAGAGGAGTGGAAACTCGTTTTGTCTAACCAGAGCCATTTTGTAGCACATCAAAATGTTACCTCAAAACTACCCTAAATAGCTGAGAAAACTTACAAAAATCCCTTATTGGGAAAGCCTACTAGGACTTCTTCAGGCAAAAATTTTATCGATATCTTTGGCGAAAAAATAAAAGAACACCTACTCCTGCTCTGCAATTGCAAAGCATTGGCCAAGCGGAGATTACTCCACCTCAGACATAATTTTCCTTCTCTTTATGTCTGATTTTAGAGGTTTTCATAGTATTTTCGGGTATTATTTAGTACCATAATTCCGACAAGAAATTGTGTAATTTTACTAAACTGGGTTACAAAAAAAAGACAAACTCGATATAGTGTTGGTTGTAGGTCTGGTGGAATTAAAAGTAGTGGTATAGAAGACATTTCTCATACATCCCCAAAATCTCATTTTAGACCAAAAGATCCGATAACGGGTAGTTCCATGTATGTATATAATAATTTATAGTTCCGACATTTTTTATTCGATGTCGAATTTTTGTTGTGGTATATGAAGGAAGAGAGATAGGCCCTTGTAACCACATATTCCTAATTTTGTTGCAATGAAAATTCACGAAACTATCAATCAAAAACATTTTGAAGTTTACAATTTGTTGTATATTTTTTCAACAATTTGCTTACACGTTTTGATCTGTAATATTTTTTTTTCTATTTATATATTAAAAGCAAATTCGGTTCCGCATGTAATGAGTTTTTATTAACTAAAATCGGTGAAAATTTATGTTCGAATTTTTGCTCATTAAGCATCTACATTTCCGTACAATATTGAACTACAGCGAAAGTTGAAGAAGTACTGAGTATCAACATGGAAAACTATGATATCGTGAAAAACTGCAACAACTAAATCAACAACAAATTGGTTTCCATTGAGTTCTTTGTATTTTTCCATCGGATATGAATTCTAAACACTTTTATCATGTAGACTTTTGTGTGCATTCTCACATTTTTCATATTCTTGCAAATATATATTTTCCGTCTCACTTTATCTATTATATTATATACATCTATATATATATCTTTATATCTATTAGTGAAATTGTACCGAAACTTAATCGTTCTACGAAACTAATAAGTAAAATAAAGGAAATTAACGACATTCAATGTATGCAATTTATTCCCTTCTTGTCCTCAAGTTACTTAATACTTTTACTGATAAAAACATATCAGAGGTGCATAACCCCTGGAAGCCTTTGTAACTTTTAGTTGAAATACGCCTTGATTTTCATTTAAAATCTTGATTCTCAATAGTATAATAATAAATTTTGAATATCATTTAGGGGCAAAAAGTTGGAATATTCACTCGTTACTATATTAGTGTAAAGAATGTAAAAATGACATAAGAATTTACAATAAAATTTAGAGTGAAGAATCACTGTAGTGCTGTGTGTACTGAAAACCTCTGGACTTACCTTTATGCTTTAGGAAATGAGCTTTAACGCCAATAATTCGATAACTAACCACTGCCCAAAGTGCTAACGATTTCAATTTTGTTACAGTCTATAAAAATAAATACAACGATACAATCCGAAATACACTATTTAAAATTTGTATTGTATTTTATGTCGATAGGCCTTGTATTACTTTACAAGATTGTAATTAAGAAACTACAATTTTATAACGATACGCTCTCCAAGCAGACGTAAATACCAAATGTCCTTTTCAAATAAGGGAAATTTGAGTTTGGAGATTTTTATTCCATGGAATTTTTGTTTGGGAATTCCATACCGAGTCCAATCCAATACGGTTTGGCCATCTTTTCAAACACTTATTTTGAAAATTGGTCGACTAGAAATAAAAGATACAGGATTTTTCAACTATATGTTTTCTGCTAGTAGATCCTCAGATTAATCAGTTAATTAATTGTGCGAGGCTTAGATTGAGGCATAGAAAGTTTCTGATAATAAATGCCATCAGATAGGCAGCACTATCTGTAGAGTGCCGTTGAACAGAATAATTCGCTTGTCGTTCCTATACATGAGGTGTGCTTGATTGCTGATTCTGATCTTTTGTCGTAGGTACCTGAATAAATTTGCAGCGTATAAGCAGTTATCAACACCTACTTATAGCACCACCGTGCTCAAACTTCAAATAGTTTATTATATTTGTGATAATTCAAATTGACATTCTCAGTTTAATCTGCATCATGCCAGACTGTACTAAATAAACGCACAAAAGGTGCAGAAGTTTATTTCATTTTTGGTACATTTTCACATTAAATTACGACAAAAGACCGGAATCACCACTGGCTTTCTTGCAATCTTTCAAACCCCTGGTAAATAAGATATAATAAAGTCTCAGCGTCTCACTTAAGCATACTACTTTAGAGGACTTAAGTAAGTATACAAATATGCAGTGAAAATAACACTAAAATAGCAAAATTAAGGATAGAGAAGTTCATCACAATCAGCACTAGAAATAATTTTGTAAAAAATATTTTGTTTTTTATATTTTATTTTCACCATCACTCAATTCAAATTAAAAATTACTTTTCCTTTCTTATCTTTACAGAGTTTATGGACTTTTTGAATTCACCTCACCAGTATACTTCCTTAGATATCCGGAACTGGTGAAACAAATTACCATTAAGGATTTTGCCTATTTCCAAGATCATAAATCCTTTGTGGACGCATCTCATGATGATTTCTTCGCAAGCATACTGTTTGCAATGAAAGGAAAACAATGGAGAGAAATGAGATATTCCCTAAGCCCATTGTTTACTGGCAGAAAAATGGGAACAATGCTTGAATTTATAACAAAATGCGCTAATCAATTTGTGGAACATATTTAAGAAGACTTCGATAAAACTGGATTGAAATCATACAAAATGAAAGATTTATGCTCCAGGTATACCAATGATGTTATATCAACATGTGCCTTTGGAGTTGAATGTGATTCCCTCAAGCATCCAAAGAATGAAATCTATTTGATGGGACAAGATATGCTGAAATTTCAAAAGAAGCCTTCACTATTCATAAGTTTCTTGTAATAAGAACATCGGCATGGCTTACAAGAACTCTAAACTTAAAGGTAGGTGATGACAAGATGAAAACAACTTTTAAAGATTTGATAATAAACACGATGGAAATACGGAAAAAGGAGGGAATTGTTAGGCCAGATATGATAGACCTTTTAATGAAATTGAGAGATGGACAACAATTGCCCAAAGATCAGGAAACCGAGATTGGAGAAATCGATCAAGATAATAATTTTTTGAATGGCGATGTTAAGCATGCTTGGAAAGATACCGAATTGGTTGCGCAATGTTTTCTATTTTTCCTTGGTGGTTTTGATACTAGTTCCACTGTTATGACATTCGTTGCATATGAATTGGCAATTAATCCTGATATTCAAGAAAAACTAATTCGGACAATTGATGAAACCAATGAGAGCTTAGAAGGAAGTCCTCTAACATATGAAACTCTTCAGAAAATTAAATATTTGGATATGGTAATTTCTGAGTCCCTGAGGAAATGGCCACCACTGGTTACTACTGATAGAGAATGCGTTAAGACGTACACTCATGAAGCTGAAAGTGGATTGAAATTTACTGTTGATAAGGGCGACATGATATGGGTGCCAATCTATGCTTTCCATATGGATCCTACAAATTTCCCTAATCCAGAAATATTCGACCCTGATCGTTTTAGCGATGAAAATAAGGCTAACATAGACATGAATACATATTTACCGTTCGGAGTAGGCCCAAGAAATTGCATAGGTTAGTTTAAAATTAAATTGAAATTATATTCAAAAATTAACACTTTTATTTCAGGTTTAAGATTTGCCTTGATGGAGATAAAGGCATTATTGTACTACTTGTTACTGAACTTCAGATTGAAGGCATGCAAAGAAACACAGGTTCCCTTAAAGCTGAAGAAATCGTTTTTCGGTCTTATCCCAGAAAAGGAAATTGAATTGTACATCGTACCTCGAAAGGACAAAGAATCAAATTAAATTATACAATAAAAAAAAACTTTATTTATTCTTAGTGGAGATATATACGTTTGGAAAGATTTCATAACTTGGTTTTTAGCTTCGGAGAGTTTCATGAAGAAGAATTAACGTCTCAAAAAACCAAGCAATTTTCATTCTCGGTATTTTTCTGTGACTTGAGAGTACAAGTTCAGAGCTTCCGAGTAAATCTCATGAATTACCGACACGGTCGGAAATTTCGATCCTTCAAGGCATCTGAGGCATTTGTCTCGTTATCGCAAAAAAACATCCGTTTTCTGCATTTTGTTGTGACCTTAAAGTAGAAATTCTATCTTAAATGAATCTATGATGGTGGGATAAATTTTCGTCCATCTGGTCAAGTCCTTGATTCCACTTTTCTCGATTTTGTCCTTTGGTCAGAAACTTCAGTTTTTCTATTATTCTCAAACTCAAGTAAATAGTACAGTCTAGCGAAATTTACCAATCTAATTATTTTATCAAAAGTAAATGCAGTGATGGTAAGTGCACCATAAAAACTGTGTTTAAAATTTTGTCGGCGTAATTTACATAAAACAATATTTTTCTAAAAAAGCACCGTAGAATTTTAATATTTTACCTATTTTTCGTAAGTATTTTATTTTTTTGGATTAGATTGTTCACATTGAAAATTACAGTCAAAAATTACTGTTTTGTAACCATAAGCTGATGACACTTGATTTTAAAATTTCAACCGCCACGTAATCGAACTTTCGTTGTAGTTAATAGTTTGTAGAAGTATTTATCATTTCATACCGGCACCTTCCGCTTGCCGGGCGACTGCTCTTACCACTGAGCTAACGAGACAGATGATTTTCCCTCTTGCATTTATCAATTTATAATTAGCCTACTAAGCCACGTTTTGCTTTCAGCTGGCAGTCGCCCTTCAAGCGGAAGGTCCCGGTCTCAAACCCCGGACGAGGCGGTTGTTATCTTGACCGATTCTAACAAGTGTAGGTTCGATTCCCGTCAGGGAAAAAATTAAAAATTGAATTTACAAAAATTTATTTGTGCGCTTTCATCGTTACTAGTTAATGCCAGCTGAAAGCAAAACGTGGCTTAGTAGGCTAATTATAAATTGATAAATGCAAGAGGGAAAATCGTCTGTCTCGTTAGCTCAGTGGTAAGAGCAGTCGCCCGGCAAGCGGAAGATCCCGGTTTCAAACCCCGGACGAGGCGGTTGTTTTTTCTTCTTGTATTTATGATTTAATTTAGAATCATTAAATAAAAGTTCTTAAGAATTCTTTTATTCTCTAACTTACCCAATTGTCAAAATTGGGATTTTTTGGACTTTTTTGCGTCCATTTTTAGTCTCTTTTGAGAATTTTGCGTCATTTGTTTTACAATTTTGTTGTAAGTATATTAGTTGTTTTAATTATTTTAATTGTTTTTATATGTCCATATTGACTGTTTATCACTTAGTTTAGCTAGCGTCGTTTTTTTACCATTTTTGAGTCTTTTGCCATTTAATTTTAAGAAACGTTTATATGAGTCAAGGTTACACCGTACTGCAAACTTCAAAACTATCTCCACTGCTCGTGTCACCTGATTGGACAGAAAGAATAATGTTAGGTCTATTTGTTAAAAAATTTTCAGGAAGATAGAAAATTTGAACAGAAAAAACTGAGTTAAAAAGTAACTTTTAAAATTTTGCATGAATATTGCACCAAACACGAACAAAATTTGCAAGAAATAATTGGATTGGAAACGGCAAAATTCAAAACAGACAGAAAAAGCCAAAATTAAAAAAAATGAACTTTGCTTCATAATAATGTTACATTTAAATATTAGCCATGATTTTTAATGCCGGTTTATTCACTTACTTTCTTCACCAAATCTCCGAAATTAAAAGAAATTTAAATTTTATTAAATTCTTACTTTCTTGACATATCGTCAAAAAGATTTCACAATTTATACAATCTGTTAAGAAACATCCAAACCGGAATTATTGAACAAAAAAAACAAAGAATGTCTAAAATATTACAAATTTTATGAAATTCGCGAGAACTATTGCATCACATCCCGAAATTTTGTAGGTCAATAATCGCCCAACATACGAAATTCTATAGTAAAGTGGATACAGTTGGCAGAGCAGGGCCCCCATTGTAAGCGGTTTTTTCCCAACGATGTTCTTTTATTAACCATATAAGCCGTATGGGACTGAGTTGCTTGAATTTTCAATAAATTATGGCGTCAGCTGAGCTTACAAGAAACTGCGACCGGCCTGATCTGACCAGACCAGTACTGCGCGAAACTTCAGTGATAAATGTTGTGTAAAGAAGTATCCTCGGTTCGTGAAAATGATTAACTTAATATTAATTTTAACCGCGATTAGTTTACTTGTTTATTTGTTCTTGAAATGGGTAACTAGTAATCATGATGTGTTCAAAAAGCAAGGACTAAAATACGCCAAGCCTCTTCCTTTAATCGGAAATAGTCAATACATTTTTTCAGGAAGAGGTCTCGTTGATAGAATTGTAACTGCCTATGATATGTTTCCAAATGAAAAGTGAGTTTGAATATTGAAAGCTCATTGGATTATAAATAAATATAAATTGCCACTGTGATCTTGTTAAAGTGAACAAAAACCTATTTTGATTAGATAAACGCAAATAAATGGATTAAAGTGCTTAAGTACCTACTTATTTAGATTATGACTTTATTATATTATGTATAACATCACCTAAGAGTCTATTCGCATTCTCCTATATAAAAGCCCGGTAAGAACTTTTATCAACTTGCAACTACTTGAGATACTGGCTTTTCATAGTGCCTTCCATACAACAATCACTATAGTCTTTTGTGTTGTATGATCATATTTACTTTTCCCGTTGCATCATCATACATAAGAATAAGTGAAGAATACCTGCGCTCAGCATCTTGCTATATGATGATTCGTCAAGGTCTTACATTGATCTGAAGTATCCAGGAACGTCCATTTTTATACCCATTCTAATATTTCGATGAATTGCACTGTAAATTTTATCTAGGATCACGTTAGTCAGGATCCTCCCCATTGTAGCAAAATATTTTTTTCAGTTTTTGCAATTTATTTAGATCCATTTCTATAGAAGTTACGCACTGTCAAAAATGATCTTATTTGCATATTTATGAACACATATCCACGGTTAATACATCTTCCTGTGTAAAGTTCTAACTTATTTTGCTGACTTAATTAGCTGATGATTTAATAAAAAATAATTATTTATGTAAAGTGTAATAAATTTAAAATGTTGAACGTAATTGCTGTAGCTAATTGTAAGAAAAAAAATGAAGCAACCCGTAAGCAAGTTTGAGTGTTATAATAATTAAAACTTGCGCATGCTCCCTTGTACCGTGAAAATAGAACCCACATCAATTTCAATTTTTGGTCATCTCACTACGCAATACAGAACAATTAGAAGTCTTGCACTGCTATTTAGCTCCACAGCTTCTGTATTACGAGTTAAAATAAAATTGATAGCTAACATATGACTAACAGACAATTTCATTTAGGAGAGCTTCTACAGAAATTGGTGTTTTTTATCCAAAATCATTGGGGAATTGAATTTGTGGATGTAATAAATAAAACTTTCGTTTGTTTTTAAGCATGAAGAAAATAAATTATTTATTCTTTTTTTATCTTCTTTTTTTATGTTGTATTATAAGGAAGGAGCTGGACTCAGTCACTACCCAGCTTCACACAACTGGACCGACTTCGTTCCAAGACAGTTGCCCTCTGAAGCAAAAGTCCTGCAATCGGCAGTTACGTTGCTGGAATAGGGAACTGAATTTCAAAAGGAATGAAGTCAGAAATTGTTTCAATCGAGCTTGGGGGAATACAAAAAGGCTCTAACGGAATATACTAAGGAATTAAAAAGATCGACAAGAAAAACCTCGGGGACTTTCTACGATAGCATAGACCAATTGCCGCAGCAATCAGCTAACGTAAAGTACTATCTAATGCTTATGACAGACATGGGGTATCGATATCTAGATATTCACATCTAAATATTCCGCATATCTAGATATCAAAGTTCTCCTGACAGACATAAAAAGGGGCTTGATGTGACAAATCGTACTTTGACATATCAATTCAGTTCACAGGTCTTTAATCGTAACAATTTTGGGAAATGGAACTGGCAAATATATTCGCTTTAATGCAGATTAAACGGCAATTAATTGTAAATATACGACATATTCAAGAATTAGAACGAGAAAAGAAAAAAATTGCATTTTTTTGCAATAAGATCCTGGTTGAGGTGGAAAATGTATCGGCGGATGTGGTGTCTCAACTTACAATTTTCTGTAAAGCAGAGACGGCTTATTTAAAAATAACAATATTGTAATGGAATAATTTATTAACTCTGCGGAGTTTAATGTTTGCTTTTTTTATTACCTTTTCCGGAAAATGTTTGGTTCTTCTTCTTCTTTTTCGGATTTTTGGGTAATCACAGACACATTTTTGCTTAATTAGACACGTTATCATATTATTATCAACAACAAGATGGCGCTGCGTAAGAAGTGCCAATGATCAAGCTATACCCAGTAATTTTTGGGGATATTGATATCTAGATATATAGTCTATACCCACTAGTTTTTCTGAGTATACTGGGAGTATTTGATGACAGCCATGGTGGATAAACGGGAAATTCCGAATATCTAGGTATCGATACCCCATGTCTGTCATAAGCATAAGGATCACTCGAATGGTATAGGCTCACTTCAAAAAGTCAAAAAGAAGATGGGAACTACAGGAAAAAGTTAGTTCTCTAACCAAATCGTTCCGACCCATATGCCTCTCCTTTGTACTTAAGAGGAGTCAGTACTCAGCAAAAGTTTCAATTTAGGTAGCAGCGAGCCAGTAGGCAATAAAATTTACGATACGGAGGTTTGTATCCTCAAAGTGAGAAAATTCATATAAAATTAGCTTAGACCCAGACCGCAGACCACATTAGAAACATCTAGAGTAAAAGGCAGAAACCCAACATCCGACAATTTAAGACGCAAAATGAATATTTGCAGTCCAAATACATTGAAAGTTTTTAATGAGAATTACCAACCTAAATTTTCTTTTTCACGTAAATATACTATTTTGCTTTGTATTTGGACAACTTTCAACGAAATATTGCAATTTCTCGTCGGTGAAATATCGGTAGCAATAACAAGTAGAGTCAAAAAATTAAGAAAAGCGCAACTAAATATAAGAAAACTCGACGTTATTTTATAGACATACAATCTAAAGAAATGAGAATAACTACTAACAGGAATTTGATTTAAAAAACTTTAATTTGTACCATATCTTACAAGTTTCCGAGCTAATATCTCCGTTCCAATGGAATTTTTCTATTTTTTCCGAAATTATTTGCTAGAGTTCTTCGTTACCTTTAATTTAAGATATAAATCACTATTCTGCACCAAATAGTTTGCCAGAAATTTGAATTGGAAAATGAGCGAAACTTGCAAATCTTGGTACTGACCGTACTGACTCACTCGTCTTAAGTGCATGGCAAAAATCCTAGACCAAACATTCGAAGTGAATTTTTTATTAAATCATCACTGCATTCCAAATAGTTTACTTATCAAGCTGAGAACTCTATTGAGACTGCCATCACTCGATGCAACTACTAAATCAACAACAAATTGATTTCCTCCGAGTTCTTTGTATTTTCCCATAGGATATGAATATTAACTACATATTTATCATGTAGCTAAAACTGCGTGAATTTTCACATTTTTCACATTCTTGTAATACTACATATTTTCCTTTTCTCTTTATGAATTATAAACCATTGGCGTCCATACAATAAATCGAAATTGAATCAGCTTAGTGAAATCGTATCGAAACTTAGTCGAAGTTCTACGAAACTAATAAGTAAAATTAATGAAATTAGCAACATCCAACGTATGCAATTTATTCCCTTCGATTCCTGTCCAAAAGTTACTTAATAATTTTACTGATAAAAACATATCAGAGGTGCGCAACCCCTGGAAACCTTTGTAACTTTTAGTTGAAATACGCCTTGCTTTTCATTTAAAATCTTGATTCTCAATAGTATAATAATAAATTTTGAATATCATTTAGGGGCAAAAAGTTGGAATATTCACTCTTTACTATATTAGTGTAAAGAACGTAAAAATGACATAAGAATTTACAATAAAATTTAGAGTGAAGAATTACTGTAGTGCTGTGTGTACTGAAAATCTCTGGACTTACCTTTATGCTTTAGGAAATGAGCTTTAACGTCAATAATTCGATAACTAACCACTGCCCAAAGTGCTAACGATTCCAATTTTGTTACAGTCTATAAAAATAAATACAACGATACAATCCGAAATACACTATTTAAAATTTGTATTGTATTTTATGTGGATAGGCCTTGTATTACTTTACAAGATTGTAATTAAGTAAATACACCTTTTACTACGATACACTCTCCAAACAGAATTAGACGTAGGTACACCGTAAAAAATAATAAGACTATTTCCTAAATTTGAGACACGTCTTCTCTAAAAATAAATGTAGTTTTCTCTGACATAAAGGGAAAATCAGTTTAATTTCCCCAAATTAAGGGAACATTCAATGAATTCAGGTATTTGGCCCCAGAAAACCTATGAAGTACATAAAATTCCCGAAATGTGAAGCTCTCTTGGATATAAGGAAGAGAACATTCAATAAATTAGGTATTATGCTACTTTTTTTATGGTAATATATTTTTGTTTAGGTATATAATTCACACTTGGTTTTTGAAACCAAGTCATATATTGTTTTCCAATATTTTGTTTGAGCGCGCTTAGCGCACCAACATACAGGCTGAAATACAATGACTGCGACACGCATTTGTCGACCCCAAAATAATTTTCGAATGCATGTTACTACAACATTAGGGCATAGGAAATGTTGCGACGCGATAATTTCGTCGTCAAAAAGTAGAGCAAATTTCTAAAATTGTCGTTATGCACTGCGACATTTAACTTTGACAGTTCGTATGTTGGTACATTTCACGTACTTTTCTTTTAAAAATGGCATAACTGCATATAAGCTTTAATACAACTTATACTTGATCTTAAAAAGTGTAAAAAAAATTCCGTAGACATCACAAGAAAGCAAAGCTCATCTCTTGAAATGACGACTACAATATCACATGCATTGCATCACGTCTGCTACAAACGACGACGTCAATTGGCGGCGACAATTTCGTGTCGCATTCATTGTATTTCAGGCCTAATATCCTTACTGCTTAGTAGTATGTGCCATAAGAAATGAGCTCTTCGGCTCAGTCTTTCACTTATGGTGTAGTGTGGTGGTATTCCCTACATATTAGGGAATATTCTCTAAATTGTAGGGAATAGTCCCTACATTTTAGGGGGGGATTGGAAATTCCTACATTTTAGGGGGAAAACCAAAATTTCCCTATATGTGAGGGAGAAAAACCTACCCACATTTTAGAGTTAAAAACCTAATCTGCGCTTTCCAATGTGGAGATTTCCCTAATCTTATCGACAAATATCTAACCTTTGTGGCACAAATTGTTGTCACTCACTTTAGGGAATTATTTTTCACTGTGTACATATGTCATATACAAATACATATACAAATGTCCTTTTGAAATAAGCACAATTAGAGATTAGTCTTTAAGAGTTTTTACCGAGGTAAACTTTTGTTTGATTTTAAAAACGGCAACTTTGAGTTTGGCGAATTTTACTCCATGGGATTTTTCTTTGGGAATTCCATACCGACCTTTGGAATTTTTCAATTCCGATCTTGCAAATTATGTGCAATTTACATTTGCTTTCGAATCCAATACGGATTTCCCATATTTTTATACACTGATTTTGAAAATTTGTCGGCTAGAAATAAAATCTATAGGATTTTTCAACTATTCGTTTTCTACTAGCACATCCTCAGATTAATCAGTTAATTAATTGTGCGTGGCTTAGATTGAGGCACAGAAAGTTTCTGATAATAAATGCCATCAGATAGGCAGCACTATCTGTAGAGTGCCGTTGAACAGAATAATTCGCCTGTCGTTCCTATACATGAGGTGTGCTTGATTGCTGATTCTGATCTTTTGTCGTAGGTACCTGAATAAATTTGCAGCGTATAAACGGTTATCAGCACCTACTTATAGCACCACCGTGCTCAAACTTCAAATAGTTTTTTTTTATTTGTGATAATTCAAATCAGTTTAATCTGCATCATGCCAGACTGTACTAAATAAACGCACAAAAGGTGCAGAAGTTTATTTCAATTTAAATTAAATATCACTTTTCCTTTCATATCTTTACAGAGTTTATGGACTTTTTGAATTCACCTCACCAGTATACTTCCTGCGATGTCCGGAATTGGTGAAACAAATTACCATAAAGGATTTTGCCTATTTCCAAGATCATAAATCCTTTGTGGATGCATCTCATGATGATTTCTTCGCAAGCATCCTGTTTGCAATGAAAGGAAAACAATGGAGAGAAATGAGATCTTCCCTAAGTCCATTGTTTACTGGCAGAAAAATGAGAACAATGCTTGAGTTTATAACAAAATGCGCTAATCAATTTGTGGAACATGTTCAAGAAGACTTCGATAAAAATGGATTGAAATCATACAAAATGAAAGATTTATGCTCCAGGTATACCAATGATGTTATATCAACATGTGCCTTTGGAGTTGAATGTGATTCCCTCAAGCATCCAAAGAATGAAATCTATTTGATGGGACAAGATATGCTGACATTTCAGAAGCCTTCACAATTCATTAAATTTCTTGTAATGAGATCGTCGCCACAGCTTTCAAGAATACTAGGCTTAAAGGTAGGTGGTGACAGTATGAGAACAACATTTAAAGATTTGATAATAAACACGATGGAAATACGAAAAAAGGAGGGAATCGTTAGGCCAGATATGATAGACCTTTTAATGAAATTGAGAGATGAACAACAATTGCCCAAAGATCAGGAAACCGAGATTGGAGAAATCGATCCAGATAATAATTTTTTGAATGGCGATGTTAAGCATGCTTGGAAAGATACCGAATTGGTTGCGCAATGTTTTCTATTTTTCCTTGGTGGCTTTGATACTAGTTCCACTGTTATGTCATTCGTTGCATATGAATTGGCTATTAATCCCGATATTCAAGAAAAACTAATTCGGACAATTGATGAAACCAATGAGAGCTTAGAAGGAAGTCCTCTAACATATGAAACTCTTCAGAAAATGAAATATTTGGATATGGTAATTTCCGAATCTTTGAGGAAATGGCCACCTGCAGTTGCTACTGATAGAGAATGCGTTAAGACGTACACTTATGAAGATGAAAATGGATTGAAATTCACTGTTGATAAGGGAGACATGATATGGGTGCCAATCTATGGTTTCCATATGGATCCTACATATTTCCCTAATCCAGAAAAATTCGATCCTGATCGTTTTAGCGATGAAAATAAAACTAATATTGACATGAATACATATTTACCGTTCGGAGTAGGCCCAAGAAATTGTATAGGTTAGTTTTAAAATTTATACTATAAATGACACTTGAAATTAAAACTCTTGTTTCAGGTTTAAGATTTGCCTTGATGGAGATAAAGGCATTATTGTACTACTTGTTACTGAACTTCAGATTGAAGGCATGCAAAGAAACACAGGTTCCCTTAAAGCTGAAGAAATCATTTTTCGGTCTTATTCCAGAGAAGGAAATTGAATTGTACATCGAACCCCGAAAGGACAAAAAATCAAAATAAATTGTGCAAAATAATTTATAAATTAATATTAGTGTAAATATGTACTTTTGAAAAGATTTCATAACTTGATTTTTAGGTTCTAAATATTTCATGAAGAAGAATTAATATCTTGGAGAAGCAAGAAGTTGTCATTTTAGGAATTTTCCTGTGACTTTACAATAGAAATACCGCTCTTCGGAATAAATCTCATGAATTACCCCACGATCCTAAATTTCCATCCTTCTAGGCATCTGAGGCATTTATCTCATGAACGCAAAAAAATATTGGTTTTCTAAATTTTGTTGTGGCCTAAGAGGAGAAATTCTCTTTTAAATGATTTTGTGGGTTAGTACTTCAACATATTTCCCAATATCTCCTAGGTATTTTTAATAGATCGAAATGAGTCATCTCCTAGTCGATGGCTAATAAAAAGCGCATTAAGTATGAGTGTAATAGTTTTTCCTGTTTTTAATGTCATCGGAGTTATAGGCCTTCATATTCCAATTTTTTAATTCAAAGTTAATTATCTCAACATTTTATCCCATTATTTTTTTACTTTTTTCTTCTCAGGAGAAAGCCCAATCAGAATGCCACTTGTCAGTCTTCACAACACTCAAAAATATTTTACCGTTCTCAAATCATAATGTAAAATGTACAGGCCTTTCCTGAATCACATTTTGTGCATTTAAGGTTTTCACACCTCAACAAGTGAAATATTTTTCTGACGTAACTACACCAATGTTCAGTAATCTAATAAAACAGCAAGTGTATTTGAAAAAAATTAAAATCTGGTGACTATACCGCAACTGCACTAAATAGTGTACGTAATTAGTCACATTGTTAAATTTAAAGCAAGCCATAAATCCATTCCAGTTTTTGGACTAATTGCAGGTAATCTAAAGAATTGATTTTAGGGGCACGTTCATTACCTGGAAATATTGCAGTTTGAATGTTTAAATTTTCATACTATTGTTTTTGTACTTACTTATTTTTCTAAGTTTATTTTGATCCATAAATTTTATTATTCTTTATGGTTTGTGGACAAAAATACCGCTCACTGTAAAGACATTTTCATGATAGGGTGTGGATAATTAAGTGTTGCTTAGGATATAAATTACAGTTTTACGAAATCTGTAATCATTTGACCAGATCTTTTTCAACTGATAACAAGTAAAAATTAACAAAGAAATATAAATGTCCGGATATATAAACGAAGAATACGCTGATTTTGTATATTATTACGGTGCTGCTCTATGAAGTAGTCGAGAAGCCCAAAGGTTTTATTCTGAAGAATTTTTCCAAGGTAGAATACCACACAGATCCGTGCTTGCAGCAACGTACCAAAGATTGCGGGAAAGTGGTGTAGTCACCAGACGATGTGAAGATGCCCGACGATTAGCATTTATGGTCGAAACGGAAGAACGAGTTCGAGATTTTATAAGGATCGTACCTGTAATAAGTCTTAGAAGAATTTCTCTTCAGACTGGAGTTCCACTGACATCTGTTTTTACAGGACACCAACTCCAAGATGCACCCATACCATTTGACAACTGTTCAGGACCTCTTACCCACGGATTTTGGGAAGCGAAAAGAATTCTGCAACTGGATCCTTGAGCGCGACGTGGAAGATTAGATATTTTTGGACCACATTTAATGGACAGATAAATGCCAGTTCACAAAATTTAGCATGATAAACTTCACCAACCAACATGTGTGGGCTGCAGAGAATCCTCATGCATCTCGTCGATCATTAACACAGCATAGACTTTCAGTTAACGTGTGCGCATCCATTGTTAGAAATTTGTGGATTGGTCAACATATACTTCCTCCAAGACTGAACAGCAACAATTATTTGGATTTTCTCCAAGATGATCTACCAGGGTTATTGGAGGATATACCCTTAGCAGCAAGAAGTTAAATGTTTTATCGACATGACGGCGCTCCAGTTTTCAGCTGGTGTCAAACAAATTACCCGGGGAAATTCATTGGACGTTATGCGCCCATGCTTTAGCCGCATCCACCGCCGGATTTGACTTCTTTGGATTTTTATCTCTGGGAATATACTTATGAAACAGATGAAATAATAATAACAGTGGAAATATCAACTGAAAATCAGTTTGAAGAAGCTGCCCTAAAAGTGAGGGTGGAATTAATGACGACAGATCTTAAAAGATCTATAAAACGCAGATGTTTGCTGTGCATTCAAAATAATAGCAGACATTTCGAAAGTATTTTGAATAGCAAGCGTTAGTTAGGTTTAGATATATTTTTGTAAGTAGTAATAGTTTAAATCTGCATTATTATATGTAATAATAATAAGAGTTAATAATAAAATGTATACCTAACAAATCGAGTTAACTTTTTCCGTGTAAATATGTGTATTTGTATGGCTCTGCTTGTATCTCGCTTTTTGTCTGTAATTTTAAACTCTTTGGTTCAGTTTTAGGACTACTGAACTGAACATTGTTGTAGCTATTTCGTAAAAGAATTTCCCTTTTGAATTTCACTTTGTTCTGGTGATAAACTTAAATTGAAAAAATGGGATTCAGGTAACGCCTGTACATTTTACTTTATGATTTGAGAACGGTCAAATATTTTTGAGTGCAGTGAAGACTGAGTTGTGGAATACCAATTCATTTGGGCCGAAAAAAGTAAAAAAATAATATGGTAAAATGTTGAGATAATTGCGTTTGAATTAAAAAATAACTAATTTTTTTATTTAAAATTAGGACTTTGAAGGCCTATAACTCCGACGACGCCAGTAGTAGGAAAAAGGATTTCACACGTAATTAATGGGCATTTTTTTTAGCCATCGACTAGGAGAAGATTCAGTCCGATATATTAAAAAGCCTAGAGATATTGGGAAATATTTTGAAGCACTTACTCAACACTGAAAGTTCCCTGGGGGGTGAAGATAGACCCCCTCCCACACATTTTTTTTTCTTTTCATACCGAGATTTATCACATTCTTTCATATGGAAATCCCAATTCAGAACACCCTGTATATATAGGAATATATAAATATTTATATTTTTATGAATATTTTTACTAACTTTTTGCACAAATAAATTTATAAATTTACGTATTTTCTTGCTTTTATGAAACCAAACCTGCTTTAAAGTAAGCACCGTTTTAAAACCAAGGACACCTTAACCTTGGTCGTCATGCAACGTAAATCGTTCCACACGACTTACCATCATTGCATCCATGGTGTCGTCATTTCCAGACAATTTTTATGCATTACGTGATGCATATACCTGTTTAAGTTGCACACTGCTACTACGACGGCAGCCGCTGAATTATTAAATTAATCTGGAAGCAGCTTTAGTTCCAGTACAGTGTGAAACTTTAGTGAAAAATATTGCCCAAAATATTAGCGGAACGCGAAAATGATAAATTTATTACTAACTTTGATCGTGATTGGTTTGCTTTTATATTTGTTTTTAAAATGGGCTACTAAAAACCATGATGTGTTCGAAAAGCAAGGAATAAAATTCGATAAGCCTCTTCCTCTATTCGGAAACATTGCATACATTTTTAAGGGAAGAGGACTCATTGATAGAGTCCTGAGTGCTTATCAAACGTATCCAAATGAAAAGTAAGTTTCATTCAAACTAAAATTTATGACTATGATATAGAAAGAAATATTTATATTGTTTTTAAATTCATAAGTATCAAAATTGAAGTACTTCAATAACGGGTTGCTTCAAGTAACTATCGGCCAGTCGTTATGTGATAAAATCATATTTCTTTCTCCGTCTGCATAAATTATGCACATTAAAAGATTTAAAAGATTGAAAAGTCGTCCGAAAAATTCATTTAAAATAATAAATGTATGGAAAACAATTGAAATATTAAAATTAAAAATATTAAGTTTACTGAGTTAGTTCTTGCCACCTTTGTAGAAAACAACCAGTTTTTATATTGAACCATATGGGTTTTGACGAGTGTATAATTTAATTAGAGTCCTACGCAACTAAAACTATTACTTTAAATGGCATATGTAGTTGTAATACCCGAATACTTACCTACATACGTGTATACCCTATTCAAAAAGTAAATAAGTACATAAAACATTTTTTTATAATAGTTTTCCCTAAAAACCTAAAATTGGCAATTTTAGAAAAATAAATCATAAAATTTCAATAAGCTAATCATGCCTAAAACTTAAGCAAAAGTTTCAGCTTTCAACAATGTCGTTGTAATAGAAACAATTACCACGACAAACTTGTCAGTGGAAGCAATTAAATTCTAAAAGGAAATCGTACCTTCAGTACCATTTGCCACGAAAAATACAATATGTATGTAGATACGTATGTAAAATATGTATGTAGATACGTATGTAAAATACGTATTACGAAAAGAGCTTTCGCGATAAGAAATGCGCGCCGCGGCGCATAAATGCATTGGATGTATAAGCGCGCCGCGATTTCAAACGACGGGACGGTGTCTGATGTTTATAAAAACATCGAATTACATTTTTTTAAGCCACCGTCCATCGAAGAATATTTTGGACAAGTTTAATCAAGTTCAGAATAAATGCAAAAATTTTCTCAGGGTAAGAAAATGCAATTAAGCATTTCCTACCCTGAACAACGGCTCTTGATCTCGATGAAAGTGATCAAATTGATTTTTAACTTCGGCAGTTGGTTTTCTGGTTTTCTGGCTCTTGATCTCGATGAAAGTGATCAAGTTGATTTTTAACTTCGGGAGTTGGTTTTCTGGTTGTCTGGCTCTTGATCTCGATGAAAGTGATCAAGTTGATTTTTAACTTCGGGAGTTGGTTCTCTGGTTTTCCAGCGGTTGAAATAAAAAATATCGGTATAAAAAGATCATACGGCAATCGACCGGTATTAAGCGATTATAATCAATTTATAAGATTCAGAGTAGAATATAATACCACTTTCGGTGTTAAACTATAGTAATTAATTTGTCGGATTCAACCCGAGTTTCCAAGATAATTATCGGTGTTGAGATATTTTATTTGGTTTACCTGTGGACGATAATCAATGTATGGTAAGGTTATTATAAAGTTAAAACCAAAAAATAAAGTAAAATAAATAGAAACAACTTTTGGTGGTTTTACAATTATTGGTCTATCGCACCCAAAGGTAAGCGAAGAGATATAACAAGCTCAATTGTCTTGAAATGACAACGACCATGTCGCATTTAATGTATTACGTCGGCGACAAACAACGACGCCAAATACCGTCGACAATTTCGCCTAAATATACCTTGAATAAATGACTTTCTAAGATATTGAAGCTATCATACATATGGATGCACAACTATTTGAGCAGAAATAAATTAATCAATGTTAAACTTTGTGTTTTTCTTAAAGCATAAAAATAAGCTCTGTCTGTGTCAAATTTTGAAATTAATCATTAAACTATTGGCGAACCGACATTCTTCATACATCATATAATAAAAACAACTAAAAAAAATACATTTTTCATTGCAATGTTTTATCTAAAAGGCTTTCGGCTATTTATAAAATTTAAGACTTGCATAGAGGAGTAGCAAAAAATATCCTGTCTACCCAAAATGGAAGGCTAGCGCTTTTTTCGACTATTTGACTGACTAATATGTTTTTTAGACATTTATTTTTTGTAGCTACGTGCTAGTTCAGACATACGGACTTCCATATTTTGTCGTATTTTGTATTATGGACGCATAAATTAGTTATTTTTGAACATTCACCTTAATAGGAATTCGTGTATAAATTGGCTTAAAAAAGTTGTCGAAAAACAAGAATGAATGCATCCCGAGTGTATAAAAACTTGTTTGTTTAGCTTTTAATTTGAATACAGAGAATATTTTTATAAACTTACTTCTCTCTTCTTTCGTAAGCAAACAATTAAAAATAATTTATAGGTGATTGATAATTGGTACATTTATATGCGGCAAAGTATTCTTTAAATTAAGAGCTTCACAGATAAATAATCGAACAAGAAGTTATGTTAAAATCCAAAAATTTACTATGAATATTCATGGATCTCAAGGAACTGAAAAGCTTACACAAATAATTGTAATAATTACAGAAATTTGAAAACAATTGAATTTGTAAAAGCGCCCATACTTGCAGAACGATCGTGTGCTACTTCGAAAACTGTTAGCAAGTATGTAGAATTTAAATTTTAGAAATAATTCATTTTTTTTTTATTATGGTTAGTTGTTGTCTTTTTTTCCTATTTATTAGGTTTTTTTTTAATTCTTAGTGAAGATTTAAAGCGATCGGGTATCTTCGTTCCTTTCATTTTTTACCTTCTTGCTTATTTGGAGAATTTTTTTCTCCGTTTATTTAACAAATTTCATAGGATTTCATATTCTGAAGAGTTTCTTTTGGAAGCTTTATCTGGGAACACCATAAACGGAGCTGCTCGATGTATCGTATTTTTAAATAACTTTATCAACTCACTAACCCCTGACTAAATAGCTTTGTGCCTGAGCGCCTGAGAGTGCCGCTCGTGATGAAAGAGTTTTAGTGTAGTAAACGTGGATGGATTTACATAGTTTTTTTCTTTTTATTTAGACTGAGTGAATGGGGAGCTTTCTGATAGGGTAACATTTTCTTACGTTCTGGGGTGGGGGTGGTAACTACCACACTTGGGTTGTCCTTTTTAGGCAGTGTGTGATACGAGTGGAGATTCGAGAGTGAAAAGTTGCGATTCGAAATTCGACAGTCGCGATTCGAGAGTCGAGATTTAAGAATCTAGAGCCGAGATTCGAAAATCGATTATCGAGAGTCGAGTTTGAGATTCGAGAGTGGAGATTTAAGAATCTAGAACCGAGATTCGAGAGTCGATTATCGAGAGTCGAGTTTGAGATTCGAGATTTGAGATTTGAGAGTCAAGATTCGAAAGTCAAATGTCGAGAGTCGAGAGTGGAGAGGGTGTATAGAATTTATGACTTCTTTAAAAGTAGAAAATAAAATTCATTAAAAAATTTTAAAATAATTAACTTGCGTAAATAAATTGCATTAAAAACCACAAAATAATTATTTCTTGATAACACAAGAAAAGTTTCGTTGCAAAATAAGAAATGCTACAACTTAGATTAAATCTTAAAAGTTTTGGATTGAGTTGCAGTTAGGCAATTGTGATTATTAATATGGATGCCCAAACTTTTGTTATGCAGGTTACTTCGAGTGATGGACGGAGGACGTAATGGTCTGTCTGCCAGCATGTGTCGACGGCTCAATCTGTGACAGCTGCCATCAGGTCGGCACGCTAGTACCTCGACAATGAGCGGAGAGTGCGTGGTGGGCTCACCAAAAAGCGTGAGCTATCACGTCACCATAGACAAAACATAATCGTGCCTAGAAAAAATGGCGTATAAAGCTCACATGTCATGCCCCAGCCACCCAATGTCACCAGCGGCACAGAATTTTGATGATGAACCTTATCATACTTCGGGAAGAAGACAGAGGAGAAAAATGCAATTTAATTAAACATTTATTTCCTTAATTACCTTGTGTGATAATTTTTTTGCAATACATTAGGTATAGCACCAAAAAAAAAATTATTTTTTTAAATCGCCCCCAAAGCGTTAGTATGCCTGGCGGCAGTGATTGATTTGAGTTTGCTGATATCACCAGCTGTAGAATATATGGCTGGTCTCGGAATTGAAGGTCCTTCAAGGAGAATCCGGTTGTACATGTTCACGTTTGTCCGTCCAATATGGGACGTAGGTTCAAGCGAATCCTTCTGCACTGAATCTCTGAATCTTCAGTTTCTACGCCTTGGTTGCGTTAGCAGTACCGTGATTTAATTTCCAATGCGAGCGTATATCAACTTCAGAAACATTGAAGCTCTATGTTCGCAACTTGGAGTGACATTTTGTTACCGTAATTAATGTCCAATATGGAGATATCTATAACAGGACTTCAGCAAAACAGGTAGGTCTCCAGGTTCGCAACGTTAAAAAAAAAATTTAATTTTTTTTTAATAAATAAAAAAATGGTTTTTTCTATTTTTATCAAACTTTTCATTTCTTTCTTTTTTTTCATTTTTTTCATTTATTTTTCAAATCACTCAATTTCGCTATTTGTTAATTTGCGTGGAATTGCATAAAATTAGGCGCGATTTCTATTATTATTAGGAAAATTAATGAAATTATGCACCATAAAAACGGGAATATCTCAAAAACGGTAGCATTTAGGTAGGTAGAGCATAGTCAAATTAAAGGTAACATTCTAAGGTCTTTAAATCTTGTCATAAAACTGTATAGTTATCATGCACTTTGGCGGGAAAATCGTTGAAATTGAAAAAGAAATTGCAAAGTTATCCAAATTTTTTACTTTGACATCCTATAACTGCCGTCGGAAGGGGAGTAGAGAGGTGGTTGGGCATTTGTTGGAAACAGTATAGGGTTTACTATCACCTGAGATGCAAATCACCTTCATAGGGTGTATAACAAGAAAGTTACATGGTATTAGGATAAAAAGCACCCAAAATCACAAAACCCCCTTACCGCCCGCACCGTGAATTTTCCGGCTCTCCTCCCATACACTTTATTTCTCGAAATTGAGTAAGGAATCCGTGGTATAAAGGGAATGCGGTACGTACGGGACACCCTGTATATATATATATATATTTTTTTTTTTACTAAATTGGAAACAAAAATTTGAAATTCTTGGAATACCCGGTCGCTACCAATCGAGATTGGAAAACGAAAAAAATACAATGTACTTATCCTGGGGTGCAAGAGTTGGCGGAGACTGAAACTCACTCCATTGAGATTTTCCTTTTTCAGTTCTCCATGTGGTGAAGCGGTATCTTTTGGCACAAGAGATTGCCTTTGTTCTTCACTTTTCTTTTCTTCATACAATTAACTGCCTTGCCTTCCTCTTTTCTTTGATCTCGGGTTCCCAATCTGTCGCTGCTTTTCAACTTATTGTTATTTTAATGAAAAACTTTTCATGATTTCTGGGCGCTTTTCTTTCTGTCGTAACCTCACCACCTCATATATCATCACTGAATGACTGACAAAACCCAAAATGTCCGTTCGACTTCGCTTGTCATCCATCCGGTATTTTTCCTCGGTCCGATTTATGTGCCCCTCCGCATGGTGCACTTCGTTCCTCCGACAGCTACGGTCAGGGCAGCAACATAAGATATTAAAGTCATGGTCACATTCGACCAAACCACTTCTAAGATTTAATCTAAGTTGTAGCGTAGCATTTTTTATTTTGCAACGAAATTTTTTTTGTGTTTATCACTGAGAAAGGAACAACTTTTTTTAAACTTCCAAGTACAATTTATTTACGAAAGCTATTTATTTTAAAAGTTTTTTAATATATTTTTTTTTAAATTGTATTTACTAATTTCATGAACATGGTATGCGTTCTCAGGCAGTGTCTAATATATAGTGGAGAACGAAGCTTTTGTATGGCAAACCTGCTAAGGAGTTACTCGATTTATCCCATTTTCGAACTTAGATATATAAGCAAACGCGTTCTTAAGTTATCGTGAGGACAGACAGGCAGACAGACAGGCAGACAGACAGGTGGACAGACAGACGAAGTGGCAGACATCCGAATGGGCAAACGGACATGAAAAATTCAAAATAACTTTTAATATTATGCGTGGGTGTCCAATCTAAAAACTAAAGGGCCCAAAATAGATCTTTCATGAATTTCACAGTAGAAAAGTCTTAAAAAATCTTTCCACTAGATCTACCACTAGCAAAATATTACATCCAATTTTACATTATAACCTAGTTAAAAATAAATTTTGAACGAATCTCCTATTTCTACTTATACCATCTTCCCATTCCTGACTAACTATTAAAAAATGTTCTTTCTTTTCAGAATCTATGGCCTTTTTGAATTCACCACACCAATTTACTTCATTAAAAGCCCAGAATTGGTGAAGCAAATAACCACAAAGGATTTTTCCCATTTTCAAGATCATAGATATTTCCTGAATCCATCTTCAGATGATTTAATCGGAAGTGTACTGCTTACAATGAGAGGAGAACGATGGAGAGAAATGAGATCTTCGTTAACTCCGTTGTTCACTGGCAATAAAATGAGGACAATGCTTCAATTAGTAACAAAATGTGCTAAACAGCTTGTAGATCATGTACAAAAAAACTACGATAAAAACGGCTTGAAGTCTTACAAAATTAGAGATATTTTCTCCAGGTATACCAACGATGTTTTATCAACATGCGCCTTTGGAGTTGAGTGTGATTCCCTTAAATATCCAAAAAACGATGTCTACTTGATTGGTCAAGAAATACTGAAAATGCAGAAACCTTCAAAAGCGATTAAGTTTCTTTTAATGACGTCATCACCGCGCCTCTCAGGGTTACTACGATTAAAAGTAGTTGAAGACAAACTTAAGAAATTATTAAGCGATTTAATAATAAGCACAATGGAAACACGGAAAAAGGAGGGAATTGTCAGACCTGATATGCTAGAACTTTTGATGAAATTGAGAGAGGGGCAAGAATTATCCAAGGACCATGATAACGATAAGGCAGCAGTCGAAGACGATAGTGACTTTGTGAATGCGGACATTAAGCGCACGTGGACTGATTTTGAATTGGTTGCGCAATGTTTTATATTTTTCGTGGGCGGTTTTGATACAAGTTCCGGTGTTATGTCATTTATTGCCTATGAGCTGGCAGTTAATCCTGATGTACAAGAAAAACTAATTCAGGAAATTGATGAAACCAATCAGGGATTAGGAGGCAAACCTCTAACATATGAAATTCTTCACAAAATGAAATATTTGGATATGGTAATCTCCGAAACATTGAGAAAATGGCCACCAGCGGTTGTTACTGATCGACAATGTGTGAAGACGTACACATATGAAGATGAAAATGGGCTTAAATTCACTATTGACGAAGGAAGTGTCGTTTGGTTGCCAATTTATGGCTTCCATATGGATTCAAAATATTTTCCTAATCCTGACAAATTCGATCCAGAGCGTTTTAGTGATGAGAATAGATCCAACATCGATATGAACACATACTTACCATTCGGAATAGGTCCAAGAAATTGCATTGGTAAGGTTTATTTAAAAGTAAAATAATTATAAAGAAATGCTTTTGTTTAAGGTTTGAGATTCGCCATGATGGAGATAAAGGCTTTATTCTTTGATTTGTTGCTGAATTTCAGAGTGAAGGTGTGTAAGGAAACGCAGGTACCCGTAAAGTTGACAAAATCGTTTTTTGGTCTTCAACCGGAAAAACAAATTGAATTGTTAATAGAAACTCGAAATGATATAAAATCACTTTAATTTGTGCAAAGAAAAATATATTTATCTATTTTATTTATTTATTTATTAATTATTATTATTAATTATTGAGGATTTTTCTTAATTGAGTCTTATTAATATTAAAATCTATCAAATGGAAATTCAAATTAAAAGCCCAGCACATTCTAGTTATAGCCTCAAAGTGTACATAGTTGATGCGATGGGAAAGCAAATAAATAAAGTCATTAGATGGCAATTGTCGAGATCGTGAATTGAAATTAATTTTCTGAAGCATCAAAAGCATTTCGATGTCACCCTTAACAAGTTGAAATACAAAGCTAATATCACTAATTTTCCTACGAGTCTCAAGAGTAGGAAGGTGTATTAAATATAATCTTTCGTTATAAGGAGGAAGATGAGGTCTATCCCTTCATTCGAGACCTCTTAGAGCAAAAAGTTAGAATTTCCTTAGCACGCTCTCAATACGATCGGAGTGATTTTTGTAAGAGTGAGACCAGACAGGACTGGTATATTCCAAAATGAGTCTAACAACAGCTCTAAAAAGAGATTTAGTAATGTAGATATCATCTAATTCTTTTGCCCAACGCTTTACAAAGCCTAACATTGAGTTTGCCCTATTAACGATGCGATCTATGTGGAAGTTAAAGGTGAGTGTCGAGACAAACAATACCCCAAATCACATATTTTATCAACTTTTGAAAGTAATAACCTATTCATAGCATACACAACATTCGAAGGGACTCGCTTACGAGAGAAAATGGTTACCTTACATTTATCAACGTTTAAAATGAGAGAACTCTTTTCACACCATTCAAGAAGTCTGTCCAGGTCATCCTGCAATTCGAGACAGTCGCAATGCGAGTCGATATGTTTATATAGTTTTAGATCATCATTTATGAATAATATGAAGAGAAGGGGCCCTAAGTGACTACCCTGTGGAACACCAGAGTAAGCCGTTATTTCTTCACGCAGAGCAGAATGGAATTGAATCCTAACTTTGCGATCCTTAAGGTGGGATGATAACCAGTTCAACAACCAAATTGGTAAGCCTAAAGATCTCAGTTTAAATAACAAAACAGAGTGAGGAAGCTTGTCAAAAGCCTTGCTGAAGTCTGTATAAATACAGTGAGATTCGCAACAGGTAGATGTAAACTGCAGCAAATTTGTTGTTGTTGACCTTTCCTGCATAAAACCATGCTGATTAGGATTAAGAGCTCCACTAATAAAACTTCATATAAAGAAGCTTTGACCAGTTTTGGAATACAATACAATAGGACGATAGTTGGTAATAAGCTCCCTTTTACCAGACTTAAAGATTGGGACAATAAACGACCCTTTCCATAACTTAGGAAATTTACCAAGCTGCAGTGATAAATTAAACAAAAATGTTAACGGGTAAGAAAGCATTCCACTGCAGTTCTTTAAGACAATATGGGGCATCCGATCAGGACCAGCAGAACAACCAGAGTCCAGCATGGACTTGGAGTCTTCAACAGATTTCTGATCAGTAGTGAAGAATGGGATATCAACTTTAGGAAGCGTCGTTAAGTAATTAAAATTAGCAAAATCTATTTGAGCATCATATGTTAAAAATGATTCACTAAAGTAATCAGCAAAGAAATTAGAAATCACAGACGGATCATGCTAGAATTATTATTAAATACTAACACAGGAGGAAAATTATTAGATTCCTTTTTGGTATATACAAAACGCCAAAATTGGTTAGGACCCGATCTTATTACATTTATCATCCTAAATAGGTACGTATCATAAGCATGCAAAAGAGCACTACGAAATTCGCTCCTCAAAAACAAAAATTGCGTTAAGTCATCATTAGACTGAGAGAGGTGAAACTTTCGCCAAGTCTTATTTCTTAAGTTTCACAAGCGCTTAAGCTCAGCATCGTACCAAGGAGGACACGAAGAGCCATTCTTGATACAAGAAAATCGAATACAATCATTGAAACAATTAAACATAACATTGTAAAATTGTGCTGTAAGTTCATCTACATCATTATTACTAAACAGAAAAGACAAGTTAGTAGAAGATAAATTAAAGTTAAGTAGATCAAAATTAGTTTTTTTTAAATTAAAAGTGGGAGAGTTTTCAATCAACATACCAATCGCAATCAATGCCCACTACCACGTCCAAAGTTGGATGGTATGAGTCAATAGGAACCGATGACATGTCACATGGACGAACCATATATTTCGAAGCATCCGATGTAAAGACCAAGTCCAAGCTTTTATTACGGATGCTCTTGACATCATTTACCTGAGAAAGACCCATTGCGGCTGGGGACCAGAGAGTCCTCATTATCAGAAACTTTCCATTGAACAGAAGGAAGATTGAAATCACCAAAGAATATAATATAATCCGAGTCCCGCGCCAGCTTAAACACATATTCCACAGCGGCAGCAATGGAATCGTATGAAGCAGACGAACTGCTAGGAGGAATATATACAGCTAGAATATATAGTATTTTTATCCCAATTGTTATACTGATACATAGGAATTCAGACAGGGATGGATTGGGAATATCTATCTTGGAACAGCTGTAAGAAGCTTTTACCGCGATTAGAATACCTCCTCCGAGCACAGAAATGTCATCAGGATTTCGCTCACGTCGAAAAACTTGGAAGTCGTTGTCCAGTAATTCAGCATCCGAAAAGGAATTGTTAAGTTATGTATCCGTTAAAATAATAACATCGTGAGGAATATTAAAAGAGTTCAAGTAGATCCAACGTGTTTTTGACCGTAGACTAGATTTTTCTGTCGCCCCGTCTAATCCATTTGGTTTTTTGATGCATCCCGGATCGGACGAGATACGAAACGTTTTACCAATAAGCCATGAGGCCAGAATTTTGAGTTCAATATCAACGTCTAGAGGTCATCAGGAATTAGCAGTTTGAAAGACGACACTACAAGACTGGGAAGGCAGTCTGGGGTCAAACTGAAGCATTTAATGCCTGAATCCTTAAGATACATTTTTGAGATTACATAGTTGACGATAGATTGCGCAGAAGTCCCATATTTTAGACGTTAGAGAAAAATAGCCTTCGGAGAAGTAACGACCTCTAGGATAATGGTGTCCAACTGCCCTGAATTTTGTTGTTGTTGGAATTGTTGCTCATTCCACTGCATAAGCAGCCGCTGCGTCTGTTGTTGTTGTTTTTGTTGTTGATGCTACTGCTGATGCTGCTGCTGTTGTTGTGGACTCTTTTACAGCTGTTGTGGTTGCTGCTGATGCTGATTTAGATGTCGTTGTTGTTGTTCATATTGATGCCGCTGTTTTTCCTGATGTTGGTGCTGCTGCTGCTGTTGTTGATTGCTGCTGCTGCTGTTCTTGTTGTGGTTGCTGTTGCTGCTGTTTGTGGTGCTGCTACCCTTTATATAGTTGCTGTTGCTGTTGTGCCTCTTTTTTTTTTATTATCCGACACCTGAGAACCGGTCAGTTTGTTAGATAGAGGAGTTAAATTTCTTACATCAACTGCCTTCAATTCACCATATACTGAGTCGAACGTCATCGATGAGAGCCATGAGTGAGGCGTTATTAGCACTTGAAGTACAGGTTGAACCATCGTGCACAAAGACAGACTGAAGCGCCTCCTTAGAGTTGGACAAATTCAGTACTTTTGATATAAGTGTATGAGATTTTTCAAGCAATGTAGTCGAATTCTGGCTCAGCCTTTCCATAAGATCTATGAATCGATCTGACTTACCATTCAGCGAACTCAATTCATCAGAAAAAAGTTCGAGACCCGGGCATTTAGTGCAAAAGGTGTTAGCCTTGTCAGCTATTACAGATTGCACAGAAGAGTAAGCATCAAAATGTTCCATAATACTCTTTATTTATCTTATAGTGTGGCAGGGCTTAATTTTTGCACATTCACAGCAAGCTGTAAAACTCGAACAGGTAGCTCTAGCGTTGCATTTTAAACATGCAACGTGGAAAAAATGACCACAAATTCCACCACAGGCCACCAAGTCAAAGGTACTCTTCGTGGCGCAGACTCTACAAGTAGCCATGTTAGCTTCCACAAATTCCAACTTATTGAAGATAAATTATTTCTTAATTGATTAATCACAGGCAAGCCGGAGACAATTAAGGATAATCAAAAACTAAATCAACAATTGCGAACAAAAAAAGTAAATTTGGGCATAATTTATATAAATTAAAAAATCTGTTTGTTTATTCAGTGCTTAATTTATGGATAATAAGTAGTAAATTAGTTAAAATAATGGGTACCGACCTGATTTTAAATATGCCTATCCTATGAAATGAATTTTTCTGGCCAAACTTGTTTGGTTTCAAAAGGGACACAAGATGACGCTATCGGTTTCATCATAGATGGCGATATTAAAAGTGAATCGAAATTATTATTTTTAAATTAGAATAAAACAAAACTTTCATCTGAAATATTTCTATCCCACGTTTTTAACATTATGTAGATGTTTCATATTGAAAGAATCGAAAGGCATAACAGTCACATATTTTTCTTCCGATTTTTCTCCATAGAATGAGGTCATGTGGGCTCAAATCAAGTCCATATAAAAAATAAATAAAAGATATTAAAAAAAAACTTTTAAAATAAAAAATATGAAATATTTTTTGCTTTCTCAGTGATATACAGAAGAAAAGTTTGGGCATGAGTTCCAGTTAGATAATTTATTTAAAAAATGATTTAATTTAAAAGTTTTTTTAATATTTTATTTTCTACTTTTTAAATTCTTCATCTTCATCTTCTTTTTCTTCTTGTTTTTATTCTTATTCTTCTACCTTCTTCTTTTTCCTCTACTTATTCTATAAACCAATCCACGTTTATTGCCCTAAAAATCTTTGCACAATTTCACACTTTCGTCACGAACGTCGTCATTACACACAAAGTTATTTAGTCAGGGTTTAGTGACTAGATAAAAATTATTTAAAAATTTTTAAAATAATAAACATCAAAAATTTGCATGAACCTATGAATTTTGATTTGGCTCAAAATTCAAGATATTTATATTTTGCATTTGAAATATGCAGACCTTTGTGGACGTTCAAATGCTTCTAGATCTGGTGGCTACATTATCCGGGCGAAATTTTTACGGATCTTTATGTATACGGGAATAAAGAAATTCTATTAATTTCCTTTCTCATATAAGTTAATCCATCCGCTCCATCCTATTTAATTCCATACATGGGAGATTCATTCGCGCATCCCATCCAGAAATTTCATACGCCATTCTTTTGTTAGGGCAGAATAGACCTACGAGATCGAGAACGAGGCAACATCCTGTATTTTAACATTTAAATAATAATTTATATATAAAAAAATTTACTAAACTGGCGAAAACATATATTTATTTTATTTTGTTTTTTTACTAACTTAACACTTCCTACCCATGAAATTCAGATTACGCGAATTTAAGCATAAATATACTGAATCTCTAATTTTCGGGTGAAGTAGTTTATAGAGAGTTTTGCTGTGAAATAAATTCATAGCGATTATTCAATATGAAATTAACCGAGTTTTCTGCCAAAAAACGAAGCTCGAGAATTGAGTGGAAATAAACTTTTACAATTGAAAATTATTAAAAAAAAAGAAATTGCAAAAGCAGACGTTTCGTATTAGCAGGAACCGTATACTCATCAGTACGGCTTTATTCCTGCCAACTGTATACGCCAATGCGTAGAGCCAGGCTGACCTCATATATGCACTTAAAATAATTTTTAAGTGTGAGTTATACACGTGGCGAAATACTAAATATTTATTTATACAATTCCTGCTAATACGAAACGCCTGCTTTTGCATAGAAAATTCTTTTTTTAAAAGATTTTTCCATTGTGCAGTTTTTTTCTAATAATATGTACTTAAGAATAATTCTAAAAACAACGCATATTTATTTCGTCTGTATATGTAATATCCAAAATAAAATAACAAAAAAGATAAAGTAGCAAACAGTACAATGAAATTTTGACCGTTTCTAGGTTGTCTGTACATCAGAAAGAGGTGACTCAAATAGTCACAGCTCTGAGTATTTAAAATAATTGTTTTCTTGCAAATTTCCTTGAAAATTTTATTCACAAATTTTGACCAGCAGCACCCCAAAAAAGTGGATTGAGTCGGTTTTCTAGGCCACTACACATTTTTATGAGCATAGATAATTTGTTCTTAGGAACTGTTATGAAAAATTCTCCTCGTAATTTGTAAGCAAGATAAATTAAAATATAAATAAATAAAAAAAAGAGTCAGTGTTTTTTCAAGGTTACGATAAGTGTTTTACTCTTGTCGGCTTTTGCTTGAAGATGTAGGTGATTTTATTTTTTCCAAAATATGAAATAAAATTTATTTTTGTAGTGGCGCCACTTTTTAATATGCTCGCTCCTCCTAAACCTAGATACGCCTCCGAATAACCTTAGCCAGCCAGGTAGAGTTCCCGGTACAATGATGACATGAGCAAACAGAAAACAGTTTCCTATGATTACCAAATGGAAAACAAACCTTGGAAAAAGGCGGTAAAATTAAAAAATTATGGTGCTACGTATAAACTGACACTATACAACGATTTTTTTTTTGTTTGATTTGTGGCCATGTATAAAAGTTCGAATGACTCCAATAGTCGACTTTTAGTAGTCCAACTCTAACAGCTAAAGTAAGTTATAATATGTTGTTTCTTTTTAACCCGCCGTAGTCGTTGCCACCTCTAGTATCGGGCCTCTCAACAAAACGGCTGTTCATAGGAAGCATCAGCAGAGAAGGGCGAACCTGAGTACTTACAGGTGCACAAAACTTTTTCTTGAAGGAAATAATGTAGTACTATGGTTAGCATCATCACCGACCGCAGTTCGCTTTACACTCATCTAACAAGGATGGGAATTGTAGAAAACCCTGAGTGTTTTTTCTGCGTGGAAGGAGAGCCTGAGACAACCGAACACTTCTTGAGTGCTTGTCCGGCCTTCGTCCGGAGCAGGCTGGCTACTCTACGTTCTGCCCTCCTATCTGTAGAGGAGTTGAAAAATCTTTCTCTACCAAGACCTGATGCGCTTCGTTAAGAGGACAGGAAGGTTTTGGTAATAAGGCTTCCATGGCCTCGACGCTTGGGTTGTCTTAAAAAAAAAGCAGTATGTTGTTCACTGGTTGAAAAATTGTTCATCGGTTGGTCTACTATCGCAGGAGCTAGGGCGGGCCATAAATCTCGGGTCCATAGGCGAACCCAATTATAAAGATGGCACTGCAACCGATCAATTTCAATTTCAATAAATCGTGCAAAAGATAATCTGAGAATTCTCTGTCCTTTCTGATTTATTTCCTGCATGGAATGACACCTCTACGGTAAAGGTTGTCGTAATTGTAAAGTGTGGAGCAATGACATATATAACATGACACTAATGCAATTGCTTCCATTAGTATGAATTTGGCCTCCATTTGACAAAATTTGCTTAGTTTATTTTTTCCTTAAAAAATCGAGTAACAGAATAGAAAAATTAGTCCCACTGGAAATATAGAAAATGAAGCAGTCCATGTTATACGTGAGTCGTGTGGGGATGAACCAAACAAAAACCACGTTCTCTATGTCATTACATTTAATATGCAGCTATTTCATTGAATTGGGGATTAAGGTGTAAAAAATAAAAACTGGACTAGCTCCCACTATTACCTAGTACAACTAACTAGATTAAAAAGCAAACCCAATTCTAAAAATATCTCTACCTCATGATTCACAATATTTTGATTTACAGTTTTAATTAGAACACGTGTCCCAATCTCGATTACATCATCGCATCAATTTCAAGATCATCGCCCCACCATAATATGGACAGACGATCTTTGCAGATTATTTATGTAATTTTGAATAGCGTTGATTCACGCTCGCCTTTTTATGTCGGATTTTGGTGGAACCACAAATAATGACTTGTTTTGGTCCAAATTCTCTTCTTGTTGTCTGACAAAACTCTATGTGGTGGTGCTGTTATGTCAGCGCAATACGAAGTATAGATAAGTTTTGCTTGTTTTCATATTTAAGTAACCTTGAAAAACGACAATATTTCTAATTTGTTTTATCTACATTTGTGGGGTTATTCACCTAATTAATTGTATGAAGAGAGATAAGACAGGAAAGGTTTTGTTCTTTGTTGTTTTAGCAATATGTGATTGTTGAAGAGGAGCACAAAAATATGTTATTCTATAAATATGTGTCGCTAATTATCTAAGTCTCTTGAAGGAACCGATAGAAGAGCAGAAGGCCGGAACTAGAAACCATAAGCGTAAGATCTGAAAAAAAAGTAGTCTGAAAAACAAGCGAGGAAAACGATGTTGTGGAGATTTTAACAATTTACGGAAATCGAAAAGGTAATGAAAAGTAGACGATAATAAATCTGAACTATAAAGAATCGTGAATGGATTGAATCTCAAAGTAGGGGGGGGGGGGGGGGGGGGGGGGGGTCACAACGAAAATGATCGAGGGGAGAAAAAAGTCGGAAATAGTCGCTTTTAATTTTGTTTTTATCATATTTAAGTTAGATATCACAAAACCCAATTTTGCGCTTGATTTGGAAAGCCTGTCGATAATATTATCCATATCAATGTCGATCTCAGAGTGGACAGACATTAAGGACTCATATTCAGATCCTCTTTCTCGTGCACAGATTGGTAGAAATAGATGTGACGCAACCGATTCTGCCACGGGTGAAGTAATTGACTGAGGGTGAGAGCTTGCAATTAAAGTCACATTCAAAGGCTTAGGAGTAGAAATGCATGATATGTCATGACTATATCTTTTGATGGGAGCTTAACTGATCTTGCTTTCTTCTGAAAAAAGTTGTCAATGGTCTTATCGGTCTCCTGCTTTCCATTTTCACTACGATTTCTACCTCCATCGCTAACTAGTATAGCATGTTTATTCTTCTCCTTTAAATTAAAAGTAAACGTGAAGTTAAATTAAATAACACTACTTGAATTAATACGAAAGTACAAGCAAAGCAACGGCAACTATCGCAAGCAGAGGAAAGCGAATGGTTTTTATTTTTATAGTCTGGCCGTAAAAATTGCGAAGAAAAATAATAGAATCAATTTTAGTGGCATCAATCCAACTGATCGTCTTCAGCAATCAATAGTGTATAAAAATTCGAAAGAAAAACGTTTAAGTAAATTTCTAAGAACAAAATGTATGCTTTCCAACGCTCATAAATATCATAAGCGACCCAGATCAGCCAAGGCACCTGAATCAACATAACTCTTTGGAATCATTGTCCGCCACCAATAGTGCATGAAAAATCTAAAGAAAAATTTTCAGATCTCTCTAAGAAAACTGAATGCTTGTGCCTTTGTCCGAAAAAATGAGCCACCAGAATCAATGCATCAATTCCAGTGTTGCCAATAATATCTTTCTAAAATCGGCTAAATGTATCTAGAAAATGTAAAACAGATTTTAAAAATCGGCAAATTCCACATTCCATTCTATACAAAATAATGCAAACTCCTCGAAGGAACGTAAATGCAAAACCAGCATAAAAGTTCTCGCCGATAGTACTATCGAGTGGTGTATTTTTTTCCTGGTTCAGAAAATTTTCTCGGGACGCTTTTGTTGCCGGAAAATCCATTTTCATGTACTCGGGTGAAATACATCCCAGTTACTACATTTCGCATATATTTTTTCGCTCTTTCTTTCAGAGACATAAGTGCTCTGCTGCGTACTTTTTTCTCATAGGAAGTCATTTTCCACGACCCATCAATTTCGCACAATCACGAGAGGAAAAATCCACTTTTTCCACCAAGAAATTGGCTCAAAATACACCCGATCGCCAAAGCACGCTAATCCGGGGATTACACGAGATAGTACAGCTTGCATGCATTTAAAAATGGCATTGAGGCGTAAAGTCTTTCGTATATTGGAAAATTATAGCAATAAAAGAAGTAGCAGAATGATAAAAACCCACGAAAAAATGAAAAGGAAGGTGTTGGTAAATGATGTAATGCAAATGATCCCAGAAAATCTCAGTTTTCCAGAATAAATTTATCAAATTTTCTCCAGCATTTCTTTTCCGCCATCTTGAAAACTGTATAATGTGAAATTACTATCCCCTCAGCTGCCATGGTTTTTCATCATGCAAGTTCGCTGAAAGCTGGGCTGCCAGCATGGCAGTAGAGGGTACACGTGCAAGAAGTATGGCATGCAAGCTGTACTATTACGTCTAACCCCCGGGTAAACTAGATGTAGCCAGCGTCAATCCCAAAATCGGCTGACGAAATGTCAAAATCGGCTAAAAATCGGCTGTCGGCTAATGAAGTTGAAAATCGGCCAAATTAGTCGATTTTCGGCAACGCTTACCAATTCGTTTACACCGTTGTCGGTGAATAGATATTCATTCAAATTCTTAAGAACAATTTGCAAATGTATTTCTAAGAAAAATTTAATGCTTCCCTACGAACATAAAAATTTTGAACAACTCTTGAATCAGTGTCGCCATGGAAAATCAACGGGTGGCTAGGCTAGACATTGATTGCATGGAACTGGTTCTATTGGAAGATTGAAGAACCGTAAAACAAAATTTGTAAGTCAAGGCTTAAATACAATTGCGACGGGCAACGGGAAACGACGAAAAAAATGCCGCTATCAAACTTCTAAAAGCACAGCGTCTTATGCGAATGCCCAAATATCGACAGGTAACGGTCAGCGGTGGACGAAGTTACCGTCGGGATTGATCAATTTCTAATTTTGCCGTCGTTGCTAATAAAATCAAACGAACGAAATTATTGTGGCATTTTTGTCAAGGTTTGTCAATTTCAAAACAATGAATTTTGATGAGAAATTGATTGAGTAAGTGTGATATCATAAAATAATTTATGATATACAAGACAACCAGTATAGATGAGTTGACAAAAAAAAACATAATTTGGATGGATATTTCGAGGCGCTGAAATAAAGTAAAATTGTGATATTTTTGGCATTTAGTTTGATTTTAATTTAATTAATTTCTGTATTTTAAATTTTTCCTTTCCACACTTTGGTCCATTGCAATTCTTTCAAAATAATATAAAATATACTCGATAAATCTGTTTCAAAACGCTCAAAACTAATACAAATTAAATCTCAGTATCTTCTTTTTTCACAATCACCGCTTTTCGACTACCTGTTTTGACGGAGAATTTCCCGCTGCCATCTACCGTCGCTTACCAATTTCTTAGAAACAATAACACTTTTTAAACTCGTAATTGTGTTCTTTTTCATATATATGAGCAATGGGCGCAGCAAAAATATAAAAGCGTTCCAAAATTACTTACTATCCTGCGATAGGTATGATAGATGACTTTTCGACACTAATATAAAAACCCAAAAATTTGTACACGTTTAAAAGAAGAAGAGCTACGAGCAAATGTTTATTATACCCACTCCACTACACTATTACTACTCACATCACCGCGAAGGTTAGGTGGCGTGCTTTGCTGCGGCGGGGCGGGGGGGGGGGGGGGGGTCATGACCCTTGTGACCCCCTGTATATGCGTCTGCAACAGGCCCTGATTGAAGAAAATACCCCGATGAGTAACTATTCACTTAATTTTTCTCTTTAACACAATTTCCAATATAGATTTTTCACAATGTTCGATTCTGAGCTTAACACACTTCTTATTTTTACATTTTCATCAATTTTATTTTAGTTTCTAACTACCTCCGAGGATCGGCAATATTGCACCCAAGTACCCATCATAAAAAAAAGCTTTTTTATTCTTTTTATTACTTTCCCACGACGTAAAAAATTGTACGTGGGAAGGTACAAAAAGTTTAGACACAATGCATATGCATAAAATCTGATATACACTTGTGTCTTGTAAAAATAATATTTTAGGCGATGGGAATGATGGTGTGTATGTATGTACACAAAATTAGGTTTAATGAATTTAGGAATTGTATGTATATACATGCTGAATTGCATTTTGTTTTAGTATGAAAATGCATTTTTAAATGCATTTGAAACTGAAATTAAATTAAAATATTTTTGATTTTCAGGGTCATTGCTGATATACGCCAATATATTGCATAGGGCAATGTATTGATGTATTGATTTTATGGTTGTGGTTCGATTCAATGGGCACCTCGGTCACAACAGGTATCCGCAAGGTCCTGGACTCCTGGTAGCCCCTACTCTTAACATTAATATATAAAATGAAAGATTTACGCTCCAGAAATACTAATGATATTAAGCTTAGTTTACACTTAGATACTTGTGTCGGGATTAGTATGAGGCACAAGTATATTTGACAAATCGCGATACAACTGCGCATTGTTGTGCATCACACAAATGCTCATAAGTTTTGTGTATGTTAATTTTGCTCTTGATTTAACTTGTCGCAATACTTTTGCGTTTAGGTCTAAAGTCCGCGGGTTGAATTAAATTAAAATCAGGTCATCGTGTTCATAAGAAAGGACTTATTTCTCATAGAAAAAAATAAGAAAATTTGATATTTGAGATGTCAGGTCGATAGCATATAAGGTAAAGTAAGGATAGATGCCCCGGCCGGATAGTTGTCCCGATACGCAGATCTCTTACACACAACAACCTGCGGCGAACCGACGCCATTGCTTACATTCTCAGTTTCTCAACTAACTAAGTTAAGAAGCCACAGCCAGTGAAAGCTGACGCGCTCCGAGTTCTGATTGCCTAAAGATATTAATGCGTGAAATTTCACCTCGCAGCTATTTTCATACTCGAATCGACTGTTGTTTGAGAAGAAGCGTCAGAAGACAGAAAAAGTTTCTTCCTTTTTTTACGTGAATTATGTAACAGATATGCGTATTCAATTGTTTCCTAACCTCTCTTTGCGACAGTTTTATTAATATGTGAGAAGGCATCTCGTACCAAAAAGAATAGTTGCCCTGGGTTAGGTGCCGGATAGATGCCTATAGAGGATAGACACCCACCGGGTCGCAATGTTTATGTTTTATATTTTACTAGTTTTTTAATTTTTTTTTTTTTAATGTATAATGTTTATTTTACAACAAACTATACTACGGTTTTTATTTTAATTGAAAATTATTTCTACTAATCTATAATGTTTTTTTAAATAAAACTGCATCAAAATGTTGACCAAAAATTTGTTGTATTATCAAAAAACAACTTCTTTCTCTCTACTGTAAAATTTTCTAAAATGGAGTTACAGTGTTTTCTTATTAAGCCGAAGTATAGCTGTAATATTGAACACAACCCTGATATGACCATGGTACAAAAAATATAATGTATGTTGGTAACGGAACTTGTTTTCGCCATCGTGAAAACTCAAAGCTTTTTATGACGTCAAGACGAGCCACTTTTCCAGAGGGCTGGCTCTGCTTATGTCTTCTGGCGTCTAGTTTGTGACTTAAACTTTTTTTAATTGATTAATTAATTATTTTTGTTATCTTCCTTTTGCTTCTTTGCTTTCTTGTTATTTTTTCTTCTTTTATTTTTTTCTTGTTTTCAAATTGTTCAATTACTCCTTTTAAAATCTTTAGCTTAAGTAAGCTTTAGTTCATTGTAGTTTTTTTCCCTCTCATATAATGTACTAGGTTAAGATCTCAGATCTTTTGTACTTTAACCTAAATAATTAAATTAAATTGAAATTGAATTGAATTGAATGTCTATGAAGATTGTGAATATTGTTTCACCAAGTCAAAACTGCGAGAATGACTACGACTTCATGCTTGAATGGGTTGAAATTGACAACAGAAGGAAGCGAAACTCATGACCGAAACGATTTATCTTCAGCAATTGATATCTTGTACAACAATGCAAATGCTAACGACGATTCTTCTAATAAGGATATTTTTAATGAAGTTGCTGCCTTGCCAACTAGTGCTACACAAGAAATATTTATGTTAGAGGAAAATGCAAAGTCAAAAAGCTAAATTGTATTTCATGTACTTCAGTTATGGCAAAAGAAAATACCGATATAATTTTAAAATCTGACCAATTAATTCTTCACAAAGATTATAAAAAAGATGTTGTACCCTAGACGCACAGCACGATGTAATAAATCATTAGTACTAACTATTCATTAAAATGCTGTGTGTCACATAGTATACATCATTATGGTTCAAAAATCATATCATAATGAAGTACACCAATAAGGTTTTTTTTCTTCATTATAGCTAGATATAATGAGAAAAAATGTGCGAGATTTGGCATATAATATAAATCTGCAGCTCCTCTATGCATCGGCCGATTTGAAAAATAAGAAGAAGAAATGCAAATCTCAAATTATATTGTCAATATTCTTTTTAATATAATGTTTTTCTCATTTGTAAATTGTTCAATTGAAAAATTAAATAAATAAAAGCAAAGTTTAATCGCGTTAGTTCGATCCATATCGCTTCTTTAATGTCATAAGTATATCAAAACCAGTTTGAGAGTAGGTACCTACAGCTTAATTAAAGAAATGGCTGCGTATAAACTGCAGGTACACATGAATCATTATAGACTAATGAGTCGTCAGTTCTTTCTCCACTAAAAGTGCTGTGTGGTCTAGAACATTAATTCGATAATTGTAAAAAGTCCTTCCAATTATTTTTTTTTCAGTATGTCTGTTCCACATTATAACCTCACAAACTAAAATAAAACATTAAAAATATATAACAAACCAAGAACAAAAAAAGTATCAACAATATCCCACGATGAATTTAACCCATTTTTGTTGGCTCCGTAGGGCTTCTATGCCGCATCCCTGAATTAGTAGCATACCCCAAAAAATTAACATAAATACAAATTACTAAATGCAAACAAAATTAATTACTACAAATTTATCATAAAATCAAACTCACCTAAACTCTCTGAATCCGGCTCCAATACGACACAGCAATCCACCAAACTGTTTATATTCTGAAAAAGAGAAAGAGAAATAAAAAAAATTAATATTTATATACTAATACAAAAAAGGCAAATAGAAAAACTCACCCACATATCCACGATGACAGCACAGCATCTACATCACTACCACTGACATCTGACGTACGTCAGTACAGTCATTCGTTCTCAGCTGTAATACGCACAGCTGAAGCATAATACATGCAACGCCATGCAATTTTTTTCTGAGCGCCCATTTTCTCTGTACATTTCCAGAGTATAAATAAGGTGAGAGCTCGAGCTAAAAATCCTTTCCCACTACCATCCAACTTCCCTATTCCTCTAAACTCCAAAATTATCAAATAACAGACAAGAACACAGCTTGCCGTCGCGCAACAGGCTGTAATAATTTCGACATCGTGTAACCTTAAGTTAATATAAATTCGAACAATTAAAGTACAAAGTGAATCAAAGACAAAAGTGAATTCTAGGCCAAAATTAAAGCCTGTACGTAAACATTTTCAAATATCCCGGGATATCGGTTCGGTAATAAATTCGCCATAATTCGTTTTATTTCGTTAATCGCGTGTGAAGAACACTTGACTTGACTTGCTAAAAATCACTGCGTTTTTGGCAGTCTTCCGAGACGGATCAGAGGATTTGAATCTGACTAAGTTGAGGAAATCTTTGGGCGTGTCGAACCCACTATATAAATTATTGTAAATTCAATAATTTACTACCAAAAGACGGATCAGCAGCAGTGACGCTGAAAAACTCAATACTAATTAAAATTCGCCGGAAGGTTATTTGAAATCCGGCAAAAATTTACATAGGCAGCAGTGAGGCCTATGAAATTATTTGTACACTTTAATTGGCGGAAAACTAATAGCCTTTTAATTTAACAGATTAAAAACATCATCTACAGCGACATTTTTTTTTTTTTACTTTCTGGAATTATCTTATTATTATTTTTTTATTATTTCGTTTGAATTATCATTTATTATTATGTTTTTGTTAGTTCGGTTTTTTTTTCTTGAATTATTGAATTATTAATTTTTAATTTTATTTGAGTTGAATTATCATTTTTTGTTTACTAAGAAAATATTTTTGTGATAAATAAAGGTTTGACTAAATCAAAACATCAGTCTTCTCAGTTATCACTCCGGCACCTCCCATTTATTTTGGTAGCCCACATTGGGACTTAACAATTCCAATTACATTTCTCATTATATGAAAAGTTTTTCAATAGTTATTTGCAAATTTCTCATATAAAAGAAAAGGTTATAAAATTATGCATAAGTAAATCAAATGAAATATATCCCGATTGGTTTTCAGAAAAACAACACTGTGCTGAGCGAAAATCAATAGGTACAGGATTTCTTAATCCTAGTTGTTTTGAGAAAAAATTGCACTTGGAAAATCAAAAATGATATAAAAAATAAAGTTGTTCATGACAATCTCTTAAAAACTTTGAAACAACATGTTCGAGTTGAATATTAGCTGGTAAATACTAAAAATCATCAATAAATTCTAATTTGTATGTAAACATTTCTATATTACCGCATAAGTAAAAATCCCATATACCATAGCAATTTTTTATTCTCAATCTCCACAATTATTTTACTTTTGTTCCACGTTCAAGATTAGATGAATATTTTTGTACGTAATATTGTAATGTATACCCACATAGAGAAAAAACTCCACTCTCATTATTATTATTATCTCTCGTCCCTACATTTTACACAGCGGTGCAATAGCGATTGCAAGCAGGTACAGGCAATAGCAGTAGCACGGCAGAAAATGCTTCCCATGTTGTTCTACCGAAACAAACTAATTTTTGCTCGACCTTACGCTATTGTAATGTCTTGGATAGGACAAGATATGCTGAAATTTCAAAAGCCTTCAAAAGCCATTAAATCTCTAGTAATCTGATCATTCATCGCCATGGCTTACAAGAATCCTGGGTTAAAAGGTAGGTGATGACATTATGAGAACAACTTTTATAGAAAACGAATTGATTGCGCGATGTTTCCTATTTTTTCTTGGCGGCGTGATAATAATTCCACTTTTATGGCATTCGTTGCCTATGAGTTAATCCTGACATTAAAACAAAACTAGTTCAGACAATTGATGAAACCAGTGAGAGCTTAGAAGGAAGCACCATAAAGAACACTGCCTGAGAACACGTACTAAATACAATTTAATAAAATAAGTAAAAAACGAGTTTTCAAACAAAACTGAGGCCAAGCCGCATGAAAAAGTAGAAAATAAACTTTCCTTCACACACAGAGGTGGACTCAGATTTTTTGATTGGGACATTTCTCTTGAATATTCTTTCTCTTCATGAATCAAATCACTTATTACCTCTGATTGATCATACTGAAATATTTCGGTGATTGTCAGCGAATAAAATCTGAGTCCACCTCTGTGTGTGAAGGAAAGTTTATTTTCTACTCTTTCATGCCGCTTGGCCTCAGTTTTGTTTGAAAACTCGTTTTTTACTTATTTTATTTTCTGCTTTTTCACGTTAACTAAATTGTTATTACGTGCTGCATGGAGATATTTTAAAACAATTTTATGACGTCTGAAAAGACACTGATTTACCAGTTTTTCAAAAAAATTATACGAGTAAAAATTATTATGCAACTCATTTCGCTCTACAACTTTGTCTTAGGTTGCAAAACGCTCAAACGCTTCCTTGGTCGGAAAACCTCCGGAAAAGCGTTTTACATGAATTTTCCTCGATTTTTCTGCAAGTTTTCACCATTGTCGGAGAGAAAGTAATGATGCCAGTTGATAGGGAACCTTATCCTGCATAATTTATAAAACTTTCCGGAAATTTTTTCGGAAAAATCGGAAAACTCTGCATTTTTCCTGAAACGGATTTATCACTAATCAAATTTGTACCAAATTTTCAAATGATTTTTCCCGATTTTCCGAGTTTTCTATGGAAATTTCCGGTTCAAATTTTAATAGGTTCAATTGTCACGCGACATTAACCTGTGTGCCAAATTTCAGCTCGCTGCGATGGCGAAAAGTGTGTCTACGAGAGTGTCGAAAATAGTAAAGAAATATATAGACAAATTCGTGTACGGGTTAAAGGGAATGGCTGGCCTCAAAAAATGGACTGAATCAAGCAACCTCTTCTGGGTGTTGCAATATAAAAGTTTAGGTTTTTTACGTATACTGTGAAAACAATCAGTCCTAAACGTTTTTATCGTATTGAAAAATTATTCAGAATATGAAATTTTATGAAATTGCTCACAATCATTTTTACTGTCCGACGAGCCGTTCTAGAAATATATGCGAAAAACAGACGGGTGCCATACGAAATTATATTTACATACGGGCATATCATTAGAATTGGTCTGACACTAATTCTAGCTGATTAACTTGTTTCCTTTCTCTAGATACCCAAAAAAATATTTATATATACAAAGACATACATACATCTATATATATTTATATTTTTATGAATATTTTTACTAAATTTTTGTACAAATAAATTTATGAATTTACGTATTTTCTTGTTTGTATGAAACTAAACCCGCTTTAAAGTAAACAACGTTTTTAAACCAAGGACATCCTAACTTTAGTCGTCGTGCACCATAAACCGTCATTTCCATCCAATGTTATTGCTTTACTTGAAGCTTATACCGGTTTAAGTCGCACACTACTACTACGACGACAGACGCTGAATTATTAAATTAAGCTGAAAGCAGTTTCAGTACAGTGCGAAACTATAGCGAAAGATACTGCCCAAAATATTAGCGGGACGCGAAAATGATAAATTTATTACTAACTTTGATGGTGATTGGTTTGCTTTTATATTTGTTTTTAAAATGGGCTACTAAAAATCATAATATGTTCGAAAAGCAAGGAATAAAATTCGACAAGCCCCTTCCTCTATTCGGAAATATTGCATACATTTTTAAGGGAAGAGGACTTATTGATAGAGTGCTGAGTGCTTATCAAGCGTATCCAAATGAAAAGTGAGTCTCATGGTTAGTTCTTCAGTGAAGTGTTGAAATTTGAAGAGATTAAAATAAATGATTTATAAGAATTCCGTCATTTATAACTACCAAAGTTGAAGTACTTCAAGGTTCGAAGCATAGTTTAACTAGGGTCCTACACAATTAAAAATGTTATTTCAAATAGCATATTTTATTGTAGTTCTGATCGAAGAGCTAGCGACTTTATTTGGTATCTCATTTCAGCACGCCAGTTTGAATCCTTGCACTAGAGTTGGTGAATAAAGTCACGGTCGGGCATCTCAGCGCTCAGACTTAACGCAACGATTATGGGTGGAAACACAGTCCAGCAATTATTTGAATATTCCAACATAACATCAGAAATTATACTTGAGTGGTCATAGAATTTATCCGGCACGGAAAAATATCACACTCCATCATCTGTCATGTCCCCAGTAAAACAATCGCGTAATCCACATATAAAACTTTATTTAATTAATCTACTTCGAATCACAACACAATTTGAGCTTCTTTACTGATACTTATAACTCTTAAGGCCAAAACACAGTGAGGACGACACAACAAAGTCGCCGTAATTCTGTTGCTGTCAATGATTCAAATGTTGCGTTTAAAACACAGTGAACGCGACGCAACTTTTGCCTTTACAGCTGTCATGTCAATTGTCACTTATTTATTTCAAAATAAAATTCAATAAAAATTATATTTAGTTTTTATTATATTTATTTGCCTCTTCGTTAAAAAAATTTATAATTTTCGCCTAAAAATCCAGCAACTGTAATGGCGATAAATATAAACTTTTAACAGAGGTTGCCAAAGACCTGAAAAAAATATCCGTGGAGTTTTCATGATCTTCCTCGTTCATTTTTCCAACCACAATGTTTAAAAAAGCTTGGAAATCTTCCTCGGGGACATTTGTTTTACCAGCCCGGCTGGCAATTTTCGGCGTTGATACCGTTGCCCCCTGACTTCCAGAGGTGCTGCCTTCCCCGTATTGGGTTAGCTCCCGCAAAAAATTAGAATTATCCAGCGCATCTTCCTGCATTGGGATGAATGTATCATCTGCATCAAGTAATTCAGTAGAATTGTCGGTGCTATCCTCAAATGCCGTCTCGTAGCTGGTAGAATGCCTTGAAATAAAATTGTTTATTAATGAGATGAATTGACATGATACGCAGCATGTGTATACTTACTGTTTTGGAACTACGAAATCTCGCAAGAAATGCATGAGGTCAAAATATTTCCACTTGCTACCCTGAAGTGCCCCACTTCCTGAACTACCTTTCTGTTTTCGTAGCTCTCTAACATACCGATCCCGCAAACACTTCCATCTGCTTCTGCATTTCGTTTCTAAAATTGTTGGTTGAATTAAAAAAATTTGACATTCATTGTAAATAATACCATCTGCATTCAACTCCACGCTAATTTCCTTCTACATCTTATCCTTTTTTTGCTGATTGCGATACATCCCTTGCCGCTTATCGAACATATAAGTTTCTCCCGCATTTTTTCCTCCTCAAACCCCATTATTTTAACACTAATTAAATAAATTTATTTTATTGTCTAATTACTTAATTATTTGCTATTACCTTAACAATTATTGTGCAAAAAAATTCACAGCTTCACGAAATTTCAAACAACTGCGAACTGTCAGACAGAAATGTTTAAGTTGCCGCGACAATTTAGAGTTTTTCCCAAACTTTTTACGCGCAACTTGTCGCGTCGTCCTCGTTGTGTTAAGAAATATGGGACTTCCATTATTCGAATGTTTGACAGCAACCAATTTACGGCGACTTTGCGCGACTTTGTCGCTCTCACTGTGTTTTGGCCGTTAACTCCTAATCGCCAAACACAACTCAGCAACCTGATCCAGTCGCAAAGTCGGGTTACCTGTTAGAATTTTTACAGGCGGAAGCGACTCTGACCTAGTGACCAGTGCAATACCTTGCAATTAATCACAAAGCATTACATCAGTCACTGCCGTCAGCTGGAGACCCCAATACTGTTAGTAAACAAACAGTAAGCCCAGCTGAGCATTTCACTAGGCGAAGTGAATTACTTAAATATGGCTTAATGTTTAATTACAACAGCAGTGGATGCGACAGTTTTTTAATAAATAATTCGCAGTCGCTAAGCATTTAACTGTGCGAAGTAAAAATGCTTAGATACTGCAAACTGCTTAATTAGTCGTACACCTGCTGCTAGCTAAAGTTATGATGTCACAACCGCAGAATGATTAATATTGGGCTACGACACATCCACCAAGAATAAGAGATTTACAAAAAATGCAGACTGTATAAATCGAGAAAAATTCCCCGAAGAACAACAAAATCATGATTTCATGCGATCATGTGATATATGTACCTGTAGTACTGGCAGAGTATAAATAAGTATAAATAGAGACAGAGGCGAACAAAATGGGAAATTTTTCGTGTTTTTTTAGAATGAAACAAGTAATTTCATATACTTTCGTCTTTTTCATGAATGGGGCAAAAGAACTTGGCTAGACACTATTGTAGTGCAACCGAGACAACAAGCTAAAAACAAAAATTGAGAGAACGTAGGATTACCCGAACGACAAAATCATGAGTTCTCCCACTTATTCTCTTCATAGCAAAACGAATGTAAACAGAAAAACGTGCTGTTCAAATATCATGGGATTACACCAACAAACATTAGAATTGCTGCGGAAAACATTGGGACAACTCCACCCATTCTCTCTTATTTACGAAAATAAATCATTTGCCTTGCCATTCCATTTCGTTACATGTAATCTTCGCTTTCATATTTTTTGTCTTATTCGTAAAATGTTCAAAGAGGGTTTGATTTTTTTTTTCTTTTCCTTCCTTCCTTTTCTCGCCGTGTACATTTAAATGGAAAACAATCGGAACACTCTTCTGTGTCCTTTCTTTTATTTAGTTATTTTTTGGTACTGGTTCTACTAATTGTTAATAGGTGGGGCTTAACCAGCCTTTAACATTTTCGAAAGACATAGTAAAAACTGTTGATTGGTGGATAACCGTTGATGCGTGGACTGATGTCTGGAATTATTGGCACTCGACACTTTAGATAACTTGAATGAATCTTGATTGTGGCTGTGGATAACAATTGATTGCAGCTCTTTTGTGTGACAGCGGTGCTGGTGCGAAGCACCATAAAGGTGAGCGTTCTGTTGTCAACACGGTGGTAGTGGCTGTGTTGTTGACAATTAAATTGATGGTATTAGTCTCCTGGGCTGAGTCTCTGGTTTCATGGGAGGCTCCTTCAGGAAAAGGGCACTGTAAGTTGTACCTAACTCCAGGATTCTTGACTTGATTTCTTTTGGAGTTTCCTCAGGATTGTAGAAAAGCATTAATCTGGTAATTAATTTCAATAAAAATTATAATGATAAACGAATTAAAAAACACAATCGGATATTTATATGGATTTATATTGTCAGCGTGGATAATACACTATTGGAATGACAAAATCCATAATTCTTAAATTTTAAGACTATTCTCCTTTAAGGTGAACACAATTATCTCGACAAACAAAACAATTCTATTTACAAGGTTGCTAGATCTCGAAAAATTACCACGTCCGCAACTCGCAAAGTAGTCGCTCAATTGGTTCCACAAAACTTACAAATGTTTTGGCGTTTCGTTCAATGAATCTGACCAGCGAAGGCAACACCGCCACATACCTACATACAGGTTCAACTTCATATATCTTGAATAAATGACTTAATTATTTATGGAAGCAAATCGTACAACTATTATAGAAGAAATCAATTAATCAATGTCAAACTTTGTGTTTTCTTAAATCATAAACTCTTAGTTGGAAAAATATGCTCTGTCTACGTCAAATCTTGAAATCAATTATTAAACCACTTTAATAGAACCGTTACGTAGGCCGCCGTGCCTTCGGTTTGAGAGGAGCGACCTCCGGGAGTCGAGATTTTCTTTATCATTTTACTTTTATTCATAATAATTTTCCGAGAATTCAATTTGTAACTTTCTCACTTACAAAATTTAAAGTTTACTTCCAAAAACATACTTCTTACGTTCGATTTTTTTAAACTCCGTGTGCCCGTGCCGATCTAGTCTTGTCGATCATTTCACCCAAACTCCCCGAGTTGCGTTTCTTACGATGGCATCAAACCGCCGTGACACTTGTAGTGTCAGCAAGAATTTCTTCGCTGCGCGATAAACCCGTGTGCATTTCGCTGAGTGGTTGAGAATTTTTGTAATTGTCGCATACAAAGTATGCGACGTGTGATATGAAATGGGTAAACAAAAATTTATGGATTTTGTTACACTTGAAAATTATGGTTTCCTCAGCGATAAAATAGAAAATTTATTTATGATGCTTCTTAGGAAAAGAAGTAAAATATGCAATTTATGCGTTGTGGATATACGTTGGGATATCACAACACCATCCCCCTAATTTATAGAAAATTTGGGTCTTAGAGGGGCACGAACTTTCTTTATTCGAAACAGCGATTCGACACACGGAATTATTTGTGTTTTTTTTTTCTTCTTTTTTTTTTTTACAGAAATTTATATAAATGAACAATCGACGCAACATTGTATAGGTAATATTATTATAAAAAGTCTTAAGTTAAGTGCACTTACATATTATATTGTTTTTTTTTACTTGTTTATATTTTCATACACAGGATGATTCAGATCAAGATACCTTCCGGTATACCACGCGATTCCTTGGGGTAAGCTGATCAAAAAATTGTTCCACATACCCCCTCCTCTAGAAACCTTCCTTCAGGAGTTGTGGCCAGTTGAAGATTTTGCCAGTATTCGTGAAGCCTGATGGGAATAAATGAGTATAACTTTCGAATCACCCTATAGATTTTGGTTATTTTTCGCTTATTAAATAGCCAAGGATAGTAGCAGTCGAAAAGTGTATTCCCCTGTATTTGTTAATTAAGCATCTTTAAATTATTCTCAAATATTTCCAAAACTTTGATTTTTTTTACACACAAATTTCATAAATACCGTTATTTATTTCAAAAACTTTCTTCCTTGTAACCCAAATTTATTGCTTCTTATTAATGCCCCTACTACCCTCTATCACTGGAAAAAACCGCATGCCAATACCTGAATCAGTTTTAGCACTGGAGGTTTATTGGCATATTCAAACCAGACCATAAAATTGCATTAAACCAATAATCACAGGTATGTAGGGTCTTTTATGACTGGACCCACAATTGCTTTGGTATCTGGAACAATTTTTTGATCAACTTACCTCACGGAATCGGGTGGTATACCGGAAGGTATCGTGATCTGAATCATCCTATGTTTGACATATTTTGTATTTGTTTTTTGTTTTTTTTTTTTACCAATAAAAATTTTCTTACTTATTTAGGTTTGTTTTTTTTTTTTGTATATATTATTACCTTACATAGATTTAATCCTAGTTTTGATGATAAGTTCGCAAAATGCAAGGGTAAAAATGAAAGTAAATTTGGACGTGAAAGTTGATCTGTTATGGCAATTGTTTACATTATTTTTTTTTAAATATGATTAAATATAATAGAATTTGATACATTAGGTGGTTTTATTTTCATAAAACGCATACACGTGTATAGCTGAAATTTTGTATGCTATATTTCCATAGTAATATTAAATATAGGATCAAAATTGAACTAGATCGGGTAACCCCTTTGGTGTTGCAATATAAAAATTTAGGTGTTTTACATATGCTGTCAAAAAAAGTTTTTCAGAATATGAAATCCTATGAAATCGGTTATAAACATTTTTACTGTCCGACTGCTCCAGAAATATATGCGAAAAACCACTTCAAAAGTCAAACTTGCATACAAGGTGTGGCAGAAAAGTAATGAGACTGATTTTAATTTACCAAAGCTTTTATTTTTTTCAAACATCAATGTTATCCCCTTAAAAGCAGTTCCCTTCGGCAGCTACACACCGATGGAGACGGTGTTCCCAATGTTGGTAACTATTTCAAAAAACTTGCATATTGAGTGACCGTACGAATTTACATACGGACATTCATCTGGGTATCACAAGAATTGGTCTTAATCCGATTCTAGCTTTTGTACTTGTTTTTAAATACCAAAAATTAAAACTGTTTCCATCCTATAATAAATTGTAGTGCATGAGTTTTCTAAACTTTCTTTAAAATTCCACATCTTTTTAAGTGATTGATTTCTTTTTCACCCTTTAGTGCAAAGAGGGTCAGTCGAAGTTTTATAATCGTTAAATGAGATGCACAAAATAATAAATCGCACCTATCTCTTCTGTAAAAATATCAGAGAATTTAATAATAAATATATAGAAAATCCCAGACTCTGTCTGGAACGAATTCGAATCCCAGCATTTTTTTAATGGAAAATATATTCAAAAAACAAAAGGTATTAAAAAATAAATGGAAAAATAACCAAAACTAGTTAAAAAAATTAAAAATTTAAATAAAATAAAAAATAGAAGAAAACTTAATATATTAAAATAAGTTAAAAAATAATTAATAAAGAGAGAATCCCGTTTTAAGAACGGGCAATTTTAGCTAGTGCTTTAATATCAACTTCCCGATTTCTATATTACAACTCATTCTTAAAAATTTCATTTGTACTTACATATATTATCTATGGAGAGAAAAGTTAGTATTTAAGCTGAATTTCTCTAAAATATTTCTGCCTAAGAAAAGAAAGATTTATTTGTATAGCCACAATTTATTTTGTAGACATTCAATGGGTATATAATTTCCTCGTATGCATTTTTAATCATTTAAAGCTACCAAAAATTGCTTTCTGATTTAGTTGATACATCGAGCTCTATTGCAACATACAAAAATAATTGCTCATAGTCGAAGTCTGAATCCCAAAATGTTTTAAATGCCTACCTGAATGACCAAAACAGGTAGACATTTTGAGTAGGTATCTAATTTAAAAGTTATTTCATCTATCATCCTTCTGTATGTAAGGCTTTGTTGTAAATAAATAATTAAAATAAATAAAAATGAAGAGAACTCAAGTCTTTAAAAGAAACAGGAGGGTGATTCTGATCTTTTGATCTTTGAAATGAATTTTTCTACTGATTTTTTCGTGTTTTTATCCAGCATAGCAAGCCTTGCATTACAAATTTAAAATATTATTTCGAATTTAAGTACTTCTATTGCTCTAATTAGGTGTAGAATATCCATTTACCACAGTAAAAATTTTTAGTCACAACCCCGGAAGCAGTTGACTAATTTGTCGTACTTTTAGGCGTGTACTGTGACATTAATTCATGCAAATTCATTTAAGTTTATTTTGTGGTTGATGAAAGGGATAAATCATCAATGCGCAGAGATTGACGGATAGACGGACAGATGAACAAATTGGGGGTTTTGAGCAAATGTACGGTTTTATTATTGCGTCTAGCCATTAATTACAGTTCACTAATATTCTAACTGGACCTACTAATTTAACCTTAGTTTAATCTAAAAAGTATTTATTATTATTGTTGTTTTTTTTTATTACATATTTTTTATATTTATCCTAATTATTAAAAATAGTTTTTTTTCTTCTTTTTTTTTATTAAATTTTTTCTTTTTTTTTTTTTACGTGCTATTTATAAAATATCAGAATACAAAGATTCATCAAAAGTAATCGAAGTACTAGTTCTACATTTTCCTTACGTGCTTTAATGATAGAAATAATGCAAATATGAAAGTTTGGAAGATGAATTGTCGGGCGTGTCTCAAGCTTGATACTGGTAAAAATTTGTCATTAATATTATCAAACCTTTTCTTTTATAATGGACGAGTTAATTGTATTGGAACCTCCTGCATAGGGGTCGCTAACGTTTCCATTTCAGTTCCGGGGTCTTACCGTTTTGTGAGGCGACAATACCATTTGGGATATGTTACATAGAGCATAATTATTATAACCACTATTAGCAACAAATAACCTAGTGCATAGTGATGCAGTTTGTGTGGACTTATTGATTCAAGACTATTTTGTTCCGCTTTTTCAAGGCGTTTATTTGCACGGATAATTTGTTGAGCTCATCTGAAGCGGAATATCTTATCAAACCTACTTTCCTGGGTACCTTTCGTCACAAGCTAGTTTGGTTGAAAATCTGATCTAGGTTCAAGGTGGGTATGAAGGAACTCCTCAATTCAGTTGTACCTGAATTGTACGCTTTTATAGTAAGGTGTTTTGTCCTTAGATAACAGTTGTTTTTTAGTTCTACTATTCCCGTTCCTACTAGGGTTCGCGAAGTAATAAGCTTTTGGCACACAACATATATTGTCATGTTATCTAATGTCGAGTACAACCATTTGTTTGTTTGTGATAATTGCACCCAAAAAGCTTTCTGAGTGGTTGATCGAAAGTCACATGATTGTAATGAAGAGTGTTCTCGTTTTACTAGATTAACTTCACAGAGAACATTATCGTCGTTTAAATTAAATATGGGGAGTTTTAATTGACAGAGGAATTGTCCTTCGCCATCTAAACTACAACCTTCTAGTTCCTGAGAATTCATATTGCAATAGTGCTCCCTATCGAAGTCAACAACAAGGTACTCTGTACTGGGCTGAATGAAGGTAAAATTATTTTTATAAATGGTAGGTAAAGGATGAATCTTAAATAATTGGTAATTCTCCTTATAAGGGAGAGGAATTCTAAATTCATACAGAAATTTATCATTGAATACTGTGGTACTCATTCTTCCCATTTGGTAAATTGACAACAGATTTGCCACCTGTAATGCATTTGTTAATTTTAATTCGTTGTGTATTTCTTTACGTATGGTTGCTAGAAGAGATTCCACTTGCGCGGGGGTGATAATCGAAGGATGTCGTTTACCGTTTCTGACGTCGGTTACCAAATCAAGTAAAGCATTAACTATACCTTGATACCTCAATATGGAGAGTGTACTTAATGTGGTTAGTGACTCTAATTCGACAGTGATACGATTTCTCAGGGTTGCATTGTATACGTCATTCAAGAGTCCTCTTAGGTTTATATATTTATTAATTAGAGTAATAAATTGTGCATCGATTTCGTTCTTTGTCTTGTTAAAAATATTCGCGGTAGTCTCTATTATTGTTGTCTGGTTTTTTATTAGATTCAGTAAATGTTGATCGTTCTTTTGCAACTTCTCGATCTGTTCGTTGTAATATCGGGCATCTTGTTCATCGAGCGTGCCAAAAAGGTATTTACTTAGGCTCCCAATCCCATCGAATAGTTTTACTTTTCTTTTAATATTTAAGAGTAGAAGTTTTTGTTCGATGTCATGAATTAAGTGGTTCATCTCTGTCACGGTATGATTACATACTTGTGTAAATGCTGGTTCGCCATGCAATACCTCGCACAAATCAGTAATTTCTTCAACGTGGTGTTTTACGTATTTTATGCCCAATTTTATATTGGTTAAATCGTATTATACCATAGCTGTCCATTCATTGGAATAAAATTCCATCTTTCCCAAATCTTCGAAATATATTCCAGCATCATGGATTGGTGTTATTGTTATTCCGCCAGGTTCCGCCTCGGTGATTGTTGAGACGAGCATTAGTATCCAGATCATGTCTGAATAGAGTTTTTGTTAACTACAAATCTTCGCTGCTTTATCTATATCGAAAAATTTGCGAGTAAAGCGATAACAAAGTAGAAGCTCGATAAAGAAATATTTTTATTCCTGGCTGCATCTGTATTTTCATGAGTATATTTTTAATCTCGGTCAAGGTACTTAGATTACATAATGGTATGGATATATAGAGGTATGTTAATTTTGTTTGTTTACTCAATTTTAGGAAACGCTCTATTGCACGTTTCACTGAGTTTCGGTCACTTTCCGTTCTTATGGGTATGCTTGTCTTCAGGATATAGAAATTTTCGTCAATTTTTTTCAACCATATTTGTGTGTCTCCTTCAAATGCAGCAATGTCAGGGAAGAGTTTCTTTAATTTAAGTTCTTCAGTCGTTTCGATCAAAGGCAATAAAAAAAAGTTGTATTGTAGCTTTTGGTTCATCAATGACTCTTGTTTTTCCGTGATTTCAAAAGTTCTATTGTCGGCTTTAACATTCTTCCTTTCCGAGTCCTCTGTTACTTCTGAGCCTAATTCGTTTGACTTTTTCTTTTGGCTACGAGTTAAAACACGAAGTCCTTTTTTTCAGCTTCTACTCCCTCGACTCTAATTCTACTCAACGCGTCAGCATTACCATTACTTTTACCGGGCTTATACCTTATTTCATATTCATACTCTTCCAATAGTATTCGCCATCTCATTAATCTCGAGGATGGCTCCTTCAAATTTATAAGCCACTGGAGGGGTTTATGATCTGTTATAATTGTAAACTTTTTCCCGTAGAGGTAAGGTCGGAATTATTTCACTGCGTACACTATAGCTAACAACTCCTTTTCGGTAGTTGAATAGCGGGTTTCTGCAGAGTTAAGCGTTCTACTTGCGTAATAAATCGGGCGGTCTCTCTCTATTTCGCCTTGCGATAAGACTGCACCTAATGGTAAGTCACTTGCGTCGGTCGTCACGATGAATTCCTTATAGAACTTTGGATAAGCTAATACTGGGGTATTGATGAGTTTCTCTTTCAATTTTACGAATGATTCTTCGGCAAATGCGTCCCAATTAAATGATTCATTCTTTTTGAGTAGTTTTGTGAATGGTTTAGCAATTTTTACAAAATCGGGAATAAATCTCGTACAATATCCCACAAATTCAAGAAAATATTTCACGTCCCTTTCTTTTTTGGGTCTAGGGTACGTTTTCACAACGTTTGCTGTAGCGGGATCCGGTTTTATACCTGTCTCCGAAATTATATGGCCTAAATACGCAAGCTCTCTTTTAATAAAATGACATTTACTGGGCTCGAGCTTAAGGTTGCTTTCACTGAGTCTGTTCAAAACTTTAATCAATTTATTATTATGATCCTGCAAGTCATAACCGTATATCACAATGTCGTCGATGTAGACAAAACATTCCATCCCTTGAATGCCAATGAGAATGTTGTTTATTAGCCTCTGGAATGTGGCAGGGGCGTTCTTTATGCCGAAAGGCATCCTATTATATTCGAAGTGTCCAAAGGGGGTACTGAACGCAGTCTTCGCCCTGTCATCTTCGTCTAAAAGAATTCGATGGAAACCCTTTGCCAAGTCGAGTGATCTAAAGTACTTTGCCTTCCCCAACTGTTACAATATATCGGTAATATTTGGCAGTGGGTAGGTGTCTCCGACAGTTATGTCATTAAGTTTGCAGAAATCAACTACCACTCCCCATCGCTTTTTACCCTGGCTGTCTGCCTTTTTGGGCACGAGGATTAATGGAGCATTCCAAGGACTCACACTATGCTGTACGATACCTGTTTCGAGCATTTCTTGTACCTGCCGGTGAATTTCATTCTTGTGCGATTCAGGCAGTCTATATGGCTTTACATACACGAGTGCTTTGTTTGTATTTTATGCGAAATGGTATGTGCATACGTTAACACATATCCTTCCATATGAAAAAGGTCATTGTACTGTCGACAGATGTTTATTATTGAGGACTTCTCCTCACTATTGCAGTGATCGAGATCTAAAGATGCCCGCAAGTATTCAAGTCGACCACTAACCAGAGACCCGATGATAATTTACTACACTGTATTGTTCAAACTCATCACATTCTAGGTCAATTTCATTCGGATCGATTTCTACTTCTTCTTCATTACTATTTAAAAGTAAGATTCGTAACCTTTTATTTTAGGGTCTCGCTATAACAGAAGCAAGGTATACTTTTGGTAAAATTTCTTTCTTCTTGATAACTACATCCTTTTGAAATGATAACGGCACGCTAATTATAGTTTCACATCGGGGTGCTAATATGACTTTGTCATATGTATGTCATCTTGAGGTAAAGGAGCATCCGAACTATCACAACTAGCCAGTTCTGAAGCTTTTATATCTTCCCGTACGTCATGTGACTGATCAAAATACTCGACAGTTTGCCCTGTTTTCTGAGCTTCCAATTTTATCTCCAGAGAGTTTCTGTCATAATCTATTTGACATTTATGCTTTTTTAAGAAATCGCTACCTATAAGACCATAGTATTCCAGGTTACTTCCCTTTGCTAACAATAAAAATGTATGTTCGACAGTAAAATGGGACCTTCCATCCGAAAGTATAAGTTGACCAATAAAATATCCTAAAACTGGGACGAATTTTCCAGTTATAGTAGTAATGTTATATTTTTTTGTATCTATTAAATAATTAGAAATTTTGCTTTCCACTTCTGGCTTAACTAGGCTAACTTCTGCTCCCGTATCAATTAACAGTCTTATATATCCTTCTCTAGACGGTTTAAAAGGTACATTGGCCACTAGGCCAGCTTTAGTGTCTTCTAGTGAGACATCTATAATGAAATTTTTTTGGAAAATGTTTTAGTGGATTTCCCCGTTTCCCAACTGTGAGCCTCTACCTTGTTCCACTGTGAATCGGTTTATCTTTGGTTCACCCCTTTAGGTTCGTGGCATATTTTTTTTGTTAAAAGTATTATTCGCTCGCTCTTCCGAACGCATACCGGCTTGGTTATAATGAGGCGATGGCCTGTAATCTGTTCTTTGCATAACGTTGTCCCTTCGCCCGCTGTTCAGTTGTTTATAGTTATATGCTTGTCTATTTGTAGGCATATAATCTGTACTCCTAACATGTTGTACTTCCCTCTTAATGACGGGATTACTTATGGTGGGTAATCTTCCCTTCTGGTAGCATGTATCTTGAGTGTGGCCCTCTTCCCACATATCATACATATAGGAATTGGCCTTTGTCTAGAAATATTTTGAGTTGGAGCGGTATTCGTTCCCAGACGCAACTCATGTTCAATAGCATATGAAATAGATTTACGTAAATCAGTTTCATTATGTGCTTTCAAGAGAAGTTTTAAATTTCCGTTTCTTAATGCGTCTTCGAAAACTTGTACTGCTAATATGGCATTTTCCTTTAACAAGTACTTTCTTGCGCTTTCATCACCCACCTCTATATGAGTGCTGGGATTTAAAGCACCTAGGACTTGTAATAATATGTCACCAAACTCCTTCACTGTTTCCTTAAAACTTTGCTTGGCCATAATCAGTTCATTTTGAGTCATAGCCCTAGATTTATCTTGCTTAAAATGACTTTTCAAATCTGCTACAAGTTCTTCCCATTTTTCATATGTGTTATATTGTACCAACTCGAATGCTGGCCCTTGGAGTTTAGTCTTCAAAACTTCCAAGAAGAATTTTTTATCGGCCTCGGCCTTAGCCGAAGAGAAGAGGATTTTGCCACAAGCAATAAATTTGTTTAAATTTTCTGGATTCCCGTCAAACTCGGGTACCAGATTGTTTATCTCAGTCAAGCTGACCTTAGTTCCTTCGTCCCGCATATTGTCGTGGAATGGTAGCTTTTGAAATGCTGCCACCAATGTGGCTCTCTTCCGAGCTTCCTGCCGCGTCGCCTGTATTTATAAACAAATTTTTTCGATTTCCCCGTCGCGTCTATGTTAATCAATCGACAGCAAATCTCACAATTATATTAGAACATTAAATAAAACACTGTTTCGTTTGAGAAACGCGTCGGAGAATAGCAGCCACAGGCTCGAATTTACTTTCTTTATCAATTGGAATCCTCCTTATATTAGGTGACTTCCGTGAGAAAAATAAGGAGAGAAAAAATCAAAATAAAAAATAATTTAATAAGATTTTTGTTAGAAGCACACTTCACTTCGCCTAACAATAGAAAGGTTATAATCCTAATGTGAGACACAAATAGTGCTACAGATCAGTAATATTCACAGTTTTATTAAACAACAGAACATTCATTTGATCGTTTTTAACATTATATTCCACTCTAAAATTCTTTTTAACCTATATACCTTCCACAAGCGGCACTAGAAATCAGATAATCAGGGAACCAAAAATTATTTAGAAGAAGATATGCTGGAATTCTCACAGCGTCACATCGAAGAGCACGGTCATCAAGTAATTGTTAGATCTCGAAGCAAATTTCCAATCTAAAACTGCTATTGGATACAGTAGCATACACACATAGAGGAGTAAAAAAAATATTTTGATATACTCAACGAAGCCGCAGTAAACATTTCTTAAGTACAACGATATTCAAAAACAAATATCTATAATTTGCCAAAGGATTGAGGTAATTATCAATGAGTGCATAGAAAAACTCACGTTTTGTAAATGAACCACAATTATACGTTCTACGCTATGCGATCAACACTCTAAAAAAATTTAGTGTAAAATTACTAATAAAATAATAGGAAATTAGTTAACTCGTATTATTGTAGCAAATTTACACCAAAAAGTAAATGCAACTTTTTACGCATTCATAGAGTTTTTCTTTTACTCTACCAGAGGTAGTAAATTTTACTACATTGAGTAAGTAAATTTTGATAAAATTTTATTCTATAAATGTAGTAAATTTTACTACGTTGAGTAAGTAACTTTTACTACATTGAATAAGTAGTGTTCTTAAGCGGACAGGTAATATGCGATCCGATTGAATTTGAATAAATTTTTAGGGAGCCCTGGAATTAAGAATACAAACGAAGTGGGTGCAGAGTTGAATTCAAGTTCAAAAATTAATTCAGTTCACCCATTATAATATTCTACCGCTACAAATAAACTGCGAGCTTAATTTAATTTTCAGGGTGACACACTAAATATTTATAACCTTTTCGGCTGTACGGTTAGACGCATACTGAGGACGCAACCATGAAAGCTGAGACAAGTTGAATTTTACTCTTTTCAGAGCAGTAAAATTATAACGGTGCTGTAAATTTACTGCATTCATTTGGGCAAATTTAAACCAAGTTAGAAGAATTACCATATTTGTTGTAGTAATTATTTTATTTACACTTCAAAAGTGTTGTTATCAATTCAAAATGTAATTAAACTACAAAAAATGTAGTAAAATTTACTCTTAAGATTGTAACATGTTTACATAAATGTTTTAGAGTGCCTTTGACTACAGAAATGAAATAGAACCTCAACTCAAGGCTATTCCGTGTACATTTATTCAACCGAGTTACGTGTCAGGAAGCGTTGTTTTCTTTTTTTATTTTTTTTTTTTGATAACAATGACAATAATAAAAAAAAATCAAATGACTTTCTCCTTCTGTGTGAGGCTTCAAACCACTGACCGACACTTGATCGCCTTTAACATAAACCAATTTCGTAAATTAGGCAATCTCAAAATGAGACACATATTTCACTTGCTCACTTAAATTGCACTAAAATCTTGGGTTTTACAAAACTTTTCATTTCTGGAATACCATATTCATATCGGGGCAGTGTACATTAAAACTTTTTATATATTCAATTCAGAATTTGATTCCGACTTAAACAACTTTCTTAACTGTTTGCCACATATATTTATAAAGTAAACTATATCAATTACAAATACAAGACTGGTCGAAATTAGTCAAAAAAAAAATTGGAGTAAAGCTGAAAATGTCCATTTAAAAGAGGAAAGCACAAAAAGGGAAACAAGAAATTTTTAGTATCTTTTGAACGCAAGAATGAGCTTAACATTTATTTTTTTCAACTGCAAGAATTTAGTATTATTTTTGAAAGCTATTAGTAGGTAGGTAGGTACTTTAACAATTTCCTTAATTCAACATGTTTTATTGTAGTAAAAACTTTTGTAATCACTCATGTGTATATGTACGTAAAGTGCAATACATTCTAAATTATAATTTTTTGACTAAAATATTTATAATATTTATAATAATTATAAAACTAGAGTAATATTTATAATATTTAGGTAAAATATTTTATATGCCTGATTGGTAATGGAATTCATTTCAAACCTTACCCAGTTGACACAGCTATTGGTATCGACTTCCGCTGATACCCTGGAGAGCTGATTTCGCAGTATGTTCGCAAAAATTCCGATTCGAATCCTGCTGCTTACCGAAGAGGAACTTTTAGTCCTTCCTTCCTACCAGTATGGGCACGTTTTCCCACAGGATCCCACCAGAAGAAGCCAGGAATGTTACCTCCGACTATAAAAATAATTATTCCACTGTTTAGCTTTTTGCATATATTTTGTTGGGGAGCTAGAGAAACCCAATCACTTGTTTTTTGATTTATTTAATTTTTTGTAAATAGAGAAGTATTCTTCTTTTAACAAGAATTATTTTAAAATATTTGCAACCGGTTTTTTTGTTATTTATCAACGATCCCACCGCTGCCACCAATTTGTGCCGTGCCTTCGGTTTGAGAGGAGCGACCTCCGGGAGTCGGGATTTTCTTTATCAGATCGGATTAAATTTGCGAATAAAACACTAAATTTGTTATCAATATTATTTTCACTTTTATTCTTAATAATTTTCCGAGAATTCAATTTGTAACTTTCTCACTTACAAACTTTAAAGTTTACTTCCAAAAAATAATTCTTACGTTAAATTTTTTTAAACTCCGTGTGCCCGCGCCGACCTAGTCTTGTCGACCTTCACCCAAACTCCCCGAGTTGCGTTTCTTACGATGGCATCAAAGCGCCGTGACACTTGTAGTGTCAGCAGGAATTTCTTCGCTGCGCGATAAACCCGTGTGCATTTCGCTGAGTGGTTGAGAATTTTTGTAATTGTCGCATACAAAGTATGCGACGTGTGATATGAAATGGGTAAACAAAAATTTAATTTATCGTTTTTCTAGTGGAATATTTTTGTAACAAAATCTTATGGATTTTGTTACACTTGAAAATTATGGTTTCCTCAGCGATAAAATAGAAAATTTATTTATGATGCTTCTTAGGAAAAGAAGTAAAATATGCAATTTATGCGTTGTGGATATACGTTGTGGATATCACAACAGAACCGATATTCTTGAAACTTGGGACGCATGAGTAGTTTCAATGGCAACATAATATTTTCAAGCTAAATCAAGTAAAATGGAAAATACAATATTTCTGTTCAAACCAAGAGAGTTGGTGAGGGCAGCAAAACTACCAAAGAAAGCCTTCCTGAAAAATCTTGAACCAAATTTTTGATCCACTTTTAACCAAACCGATTTTCTTGAAATTTGACATACTAACGAAGTTATGGTGACAATACAATATTTTCAGGTCAAAGTAAGATGAGGTCCCTTGCAAACTACATATATGAGTAGGTGTTAAATTTCAAGAAATTCGGCGAAATAACTCGTTAGTAACAAAAATTTTAATTCACTTTTGCACCAGGGCATGTGAACTTGCGCAATAGACTGAAAAGGATATAATATAAAAAAAAATACATTTCATATTACACAGTTTGGTGTAATATGCTTTGGGCTATTTACAAATTTTAAGACTTGAGTAATGGAATAGCAAAAGAAAATGCTGCCTACTCAAAATGGACAGTTTGAACTTTTCTCGAGGACTCCGAATTCCAACGTAATGTATAAAGGCTTCCTTCCGTTTAACTCCTATCTACTTCTTTTATTTATTCATTTTGAAGATGGGACATATATTTATTATGACATAGCACAAGTTATTTAAAGCAGGAGTTACAACTAAGCCATGATAACATAACTGAAAATTAGGCAAATACGCCATAATTACCCCCTAAGCGCGATTGGTCAAGCCCAGATCTAGCTGAAACGTTTTCGCGCAACCGAAAATGCCAGATAGAAGTAAATGCCCCAAAAATCTGGTACTACCCCTTGTTGCTCCCTATTTCTAATGGGTACTTACTACTCCCTAGTTTAGACTAGATTTGTGGAGGGGTATACAGGCATTAGCTCCGCATTCACTGCGACTTGAAAGATCTATTTTTAGTTCTCGTTCAATTTACTCCCTTTCAAGGTTAAAGTCCAAAACAATTCTGGGATTGAAATTCCACACGTGGTTTTGTGGATGAAAAAAGCACGTTTCAAGTGGGGTAATCTCCGCCTGGCTAACGCTTCGCAATTGCAGAGCAAGTGATCTGAGGTTTCATGAGTATCCTAACGGTAGCGACAGGATGAAGTTTCTGGAGACACTCGCAGACTATCCTCGACTTAATAGTGAAGGACTTAAAGGACTTGAGAGGCTTCTCGGACATTTGATGGTTGAACCATTCATAGCTTTTTCAATATATCTATTACCACGATCGCCTATGGCTAATCATTTCCTTAATCCTTTCCCCCATCTCCTTCTTATAATACTTTGCCTCGGATCATAGAGCAATACATACAGGAAAATGCTAGAATTTGTCAAGACAAATCTTACTATACCTAGATGAATGCCCATATCTAATTTGATATGGTCACCGCTCTGTGCAATTTCGATTGGTAAAGCGGTTTTCGTATCTCATTCTAGAACGGTTCGTCGGACAGTAATTACTGTAACCAATTTTATAGAATTTCATATTCTGAAGGACTTTTTATGGGAACACCATAAACGGGGTTGCTCGATGTATTCTATATTTTTAAAGTATATTTAGGTACCTACTATTTTCTTGAAAACGGTTTGTACAATATTTCAGCTCACTATGTCGACGCGCTCTCAGGCAGTGTCTTAATACATATCCCATTTTCGAACTTAAATCTACAATTCTTTTTAAAAAGGTCGTGTGCAAAATTTTAGCTCTCTAAGGTAACGCGCTCTCAAGTTATCGTGAGGTTAGACAGGCGCACAGATGCACGGACGAGCAAACAAACATGAAAAAACCAAAATAATGTTTAGTATTATGCGTGGATGTCCAATCCATTTTGCTCTACCAGCATTATTTCTATGAATTACAAATGGAATGGCAAACTTAGTATACCCTATAGATTATATCTACAACAGAAAAGTCTTAAAAAATCATTCCAGCAGATCTATATCCGCCACTATCAAAATATTGCACCCAATTTTACATTATAACCTAGTTAAAAATAAATCTTGAACGAATCCGGTGTTTTCTATTCATACCATCTTCCCGTTCCATACTAAAACAATTCTTTTTATTATTAAAAAATGTTCTTTCTTTACAGAATCTATGGATTTTTCGTATTCGTCACACCACTTTACTTCGTTAAAAGCCCAGAATTGGTGAAGCAAATAACCATAAAGGATTTTTCCCATTTTCAAGATCATAATGCCATCGCGGTCCCATCTTCAGATGATTTATACGGAAGTGGACTGCCTGCAATGAGAGGAGAACGATGGAGAGAAATGAGATCTTCCTTAAGTCCGATGTTCACTGGCAGTAAAATAAGGACAATGCTTCAACTAGTAACAAAATGCGCTAAACAACTTGTGAATCATGTCCAAGAAAATTACGATAAAAATGGTTTAAAGTCTTACAAAGTTAAAGATATTTTCTCCAGGTATACTAACGATGCTATATCAACATGCGCCTTTGGAGTTGAATGTGATTCCCTTAAATATCCAAAAAACGATGTCTACTTAATTGGTCAAGAAATACAGAAAATACAGAAACCTGCAAAAGCGATTAAGGTTCTTTTAATGATGTCAGCACCGCGACTCTCAGGATTACTACGATTAAAGGTAGTTGAAAACAAACTTCAGAAAATGTTAAGCGAGTTAATAATAAGCACAATGGAAACGCGGAAAAAAGAGGGAATTGTCAGACCAGATATGCTAGAACTTTTAATGAAATTGAGAGAGGGGCAAGAATTAACCACAGACCATGATAACGATAATGGTGACATTAGGCGCACGTGGACTGATTTTGAATTGGTTGCGCAATGTTTCGTACTTTTCGGGGGTGGTTTGGAAACAAGTTCCACTGTTATGTCATTCATTTCCTATGAGCTGGCAGTTAATCCTGATGTCCAAGAAAAACTAATTCAGGAAATTGATGAAACCAATAAGAGCTTAGGAGGCAAACCTCTAACATATGAAATTCTTCAGAAAATGAAATATTTGGATATGGTAATCTCCGAAACATTGAGAAAATGGCCACCTGTGATTGTTACTGATCGACAATGTGTGAAGACGTACACTTATGAAGACGAGAGTGGACTTAAATTTACTATTGATGAAGGAAGTGTGGTTTGGGTGCCCATTTATGGCTTCCATATGGATCCAGAATATTTTCCTAATCCTGACAAATTCGATCCAGAGCGTTTTAGTGATGAGAATATATCTAACATCGACATGAACGCATATTTACCATTCGGATTAGGTCCAAGAAATTGCATTGGTAAGTCTTATTTAAAAGTAAAATAATTATAAAAAAAAATTATATATGCTTTTTATAAGGTTTAAGATTCGCCATGATGCAGATAAAGGCTTTATTCTTTGACTTATTGCTGAATTTCAGAATGAAGGTGTGCAAGGAAACACAGGTACCCGTAAAGTTGACAAAATCGTTATTTAGTCTTCTGCCGAAAAAAGAAATTGTATTGTTAATGGAGCCTCGAAGTGATAAAAAATCACTTTAATTTGTGCAAATCAAAATGTATTTATCTTTTTTATAAAAATTAAAAAATTTCTTTGTTTATTGAGTGCTTAATAAATGGATAATAAGTAGTAAATTAGTTGAAAATATTGGGTACCTGCCTAATTTTAAATATGCCTATTCTATGAAATGAATTTTTCAGGCCAAACTTGTTTGGCTTCAAAATAAGTTTTCTTCATAAAGTTTCATCATAAGTGGCGCAATTAAAAGTGATTCGAAATTATAATTTTTAAATTAGAATAAAACAAAACTTTTATCTGAAATATTTTTATCTCACGTTTTTAACATTAGATGTTTCATATTGAAGGAATCGGAAAGCATAACAGTCACATATTTTTCTCCATAGAATGAGGACATGTTGGCTCAAATCAAGTGCATATACAAAATAAAAAAAGCATTTTAAAAAAAACGTTTAAAATAAACCGCTTTTATAAATAAATTGCACCAAAAAGTATGAACTATTTTTTTCGTTCTCAATGAGATAGACAAGAAAAGTTTGGGCATGAGTTCCAGTTAGATAGTCATGAAATTTATTATTATTTTATTATTACAATTTGACTATTATTATAAATTCTTCTTCTCCTTCTTCTTCGTCTGCTTCTTCTTCTTTTTCTGCTTCTTCTGCTTCCTCTACTTCTTCTTCTTCCTTTACTTCTATAAATCAATCCGCGTTTATTACCCTAAAAATATTTTCAAAATTTCACACCTTCGTCATGAACGTCGCCATTACGCGCATAGTTAAATAAAATAATAAAAATAAAATTTCCGTGAATCTATGAATTTTGATTTTCCTGAAAATTCAGTACATATACTTATATTCTGTATTTGAAATATGCAGACCTATTTGGACGTCCTAACACTTCTAGATCTAGTGGTTACATTCTCCGGGCGAAATTTTTCGCGGGCCAGCAAGTTTTTTTTTTACTGCCCCTTTACAGCCCTTCCCCTGCACATTTTTTATAGGTCGAGTCGTTAAGTCCATCTTTATGGCTAAGGAAATAAAGAAATTTGTTATGGTCGTAGCATACTGCACGCAGTAGTATGCTACATTACAGCTAGCAGCAGCACGCTACATGTAGGCTACTGGCTATGTGGACGGTGCGACGAGACTCGAAAAATCGAACGCTACCTAAATGGCAGAGAGAGCGGAAAAGGAAAGAAAGGGAAGAGGAAAAGAGAGAAAAGTCATCGAGTAAGGTGAACAGAAAAATCCATCGGAAAACTTAACGGTTCATTAATTGTCAATGTAAAATTTTAATTGGTTATATTTTGTTGCACCAAATGAGAAGCATCTACCTTTTTGCTCCTGAGAAAACAGAATCATAAGCGTTTAACTGATCGAATAGGCGGCACTCATGGTAGTCGGTCCTGAAAAAGAAAATGAGACTTCTTGCACGAGTAAACTTTCCGAAAGAAAAAGGGTTAGGATATCGCAAAAATAAAGGTAATCCTTTAGCATTTAAGCAATATTTGGACGAAAAGTATTTCCAATACGTCGTAAGTATCTTCAATGAACGCCAAAACTGTTTAACAACTATGGGAAGCTATTCTTTCCTTTCAATCTTTTCCTACAATCTCGCTAACTGAGATAATAGAAGTCAAGTCTGCAGTACTTAGGTGCCCTATTGAACAGCAAATTGATTTTCACATACGACATGAAGTCATCAAAGGAAATTTAAGCATAACAACCAATTCTATCCTCGAAATCCTCATTATTGAACAAGAAATTGCTCGGATCATACGATTACATTCTAATGTCATATCTACAATCTTCGGAACAAGTTTCCATCGAGCACTAAAACCGAATTTCTTTAAACTTTGCACACTAGTTCCTTTTCACTTACAAATATGGAAACAAAATTTCGCGGCAAGTTATAGTTTCCGAGATAATCGACTTTAAAATTCCCGAACTTTGTACTGCACTTACAACGCCATTTGATATTTTCACAACTAATTTATTCAATTCATGTGAAGTAAGCAGTAAATAGTTGAGTATTATGAAATTTTATCAATTGAATGAAAGGTGAGTAAAATTATGCTGCAGCAATATTTTATGTTTTATAATTAATTTGGAATGATTAATATGAATTGTTTTCTTATAAGTGTAGGTATGTACATACATCATATGTATTCTGTACAGTGTAACAAGTTTAATAACCAAGCTAACCAAGAAGGACGAACGATCTCCGGGTGGCAGTGCGCTATCAACATCGAGCAATTCGTCATAATAATTGAAAGTGACAGAGCCGGCAAGAGACTACCATTCGAGATTTGATTTTATATATAAAAGAGAATTCACAGATGTGGACCATGGCGATATCATTTTATAAGACGAATGTGAACTAAGTATCTACTAAGCAATTATCCGTAGTGACAAGATTTCATTTGTACCGAAAAATCAAAAATGTAGCAATGTAATTGATAGCGAAAAATCCGTAGCCACCGTCAGGTCTGTAACTTATATTAATATGAGAAAGGTATGTTGACAATTGTAACCGTCACACAAGTCCAAATGGTAACAGAAGGGCACGCAATAATATCTTATTAGGAAGTACAACATTTTCGTATCGTAAAACAAATGGGAATTCATACAGCTCTATCAAAAGTACATGCTCACACCTCTAGGGAGCTCCTTCGAGGAACCAAACATCTTGTAAGTAAAGTTATTATTTTCAACTATATATTATTGCACATCCGTTTGGAAGCAATGATTTTTCTCACACATTTGATATATTGTTATATTATGTTATTATTAGACATTTTGGTATATTCGTTTGAAATTTTGAGAGCGTCGTCTGTGTTGTTTTGTTCCCCTTGAGAGAAACATAACTTATGGCTTAATACTATCCTGAAAGATTCTCTGTTTTCATATTAGGATTAGGGTTTGCTGTCTTACAAACTACAAACTAAAAGAAACATAATAAAAGGGGAAATTGAAGAAAAATTCACAGGGTTAACTCTAAATGCTAGGAACTAAATTACTTTACAGTCTTGAGGTATAATAATAGTAAGAACTTTTGATCTATTGCCTTTGAGTTTAATATAAGAAAAGAAAACCATGCCGGATTTTTTTTACTTTTATTCGATCTTATAGTGTGATGTTCCTTGCATGAGTGCTTTAATTAAGAAAAATATGTATTAGTTTTTTGAAGGTCTTTTCCGGCCATACCTGACAGACAGAAAAAGCAATAAACTCGTAGTTAGTTCTCTGATAGTTCGCTAGTTTGATAATAAGTATTTGTGTTAATAGGGTAGTAGAGACTACGTTTTGTTAAGATTCAATTTTTTTAAGGAAACACCCTTGTAGTTAACCGCTGAATTAACTGGATGTCAATAAGAAATAAAAGGAGATATTAAAGTGTCAACAATGAATCAGTACAGTTTTCTTTTCTTCTTCTCCCCACTCTCCTCAGATTCTGTTCGAGATGTTGGTTGTAAATGATCCGCTCTTTCACTTCTAAATTTCAGATCATCAATAGGGACACTGGAAAATACTCTGCCCTCAGTGTCGAGTGGGTGGATGGGGCGAGCAGCAGGAAGGCTCAACATCCGCGCCTTCATGAAGCAAATTGGTAAGTGATGTAAGGGCCCCATTAGGGCTGGATGTGGTGTCGATGGTATTTTGATAGGCACGATAATTTTTTTGTTTATGAATCATGACCAGCGGGAGGCTGTAGAGGAGTTGAAAATTTTCCTCGCCAAGACCTGATGAGCTTCATTAAGAGAACAAGAAGGTTTTGGTTTTGGATTTTTCTGGCCTCCGTACTTGGGATCCCCTTGTCCAATTGCCTTAGAAAAATAAAAAAATTGGTTATTTACTGATTGAAAAATTGTTCATCGGTTAGTCTACTATCGCAGGAGCTAGGGCGTACCATAAATTTCGGGTATCTAGGACCAAGCCCGGCGGCCCCACATATAAAGATGGAACTGCAACCGATCAATCCCGATTTCAATAATTTCTTCAAAAGATAATCTGCAAATTCTCTGTCCTTTCTGATTTGTTTCCTGCATGGAATGACACCTCTATGCTAGAGAATGTAAAGAGAATTGTAAGGTGCGGGGCACTGACATATATAACATGACACTACTCTAATTTCTTCCATTAATATGCGACTGGCCTCCATACCTACTTTTAGGGTTAAACTGAAAAAGTTGCTTAGTTTATTTTTTCCTTAAAAAATCTACTTTCAGAATAGAAAAATTAGTCCCACCTGAAATATAGAAAATGATGCAGTCCATGTTATAGGTGAGTGGTGTTGAACCAAACAAAAACAACGCTCTATATGTCATTACTGTTGTGATATACATGCAATATTATGAAATATAGATTAGTGTAGTAGACATAAAGCTTGCCATCCATATGGACAAGCTAATAAGTAGGCAGTTCATATAAGACAGCAGTACTGACAAGATGTCATAAAGATAATTTAATAAATATTTTATTAAAAACATCATCTGTATTTTCATTAATGGTGTCAAGTGTTCTATGAACTCAATAAACAAAAAACGAAGATGCCAGAGACTAAAGATAAAAAAATAAAAAGTGCCAGTATCGGACCTATCGAAATGGCTGTTAGGAATTCGCAATTCATCGTGTTGCCATTGAATCTGGAATCATCAAATCTCCCAGTGGCGTGCGTGTTGAAGACTAGGTCAACGACAAAAAAGTCGCAGTGTTGCTGCATTGTATGAGACCAGGACAGTGGCGAGGCGTCAAAGGGTTCAAGGTGTTCACTGAACACCCAAAGACCCAACCTGTAAACGTACATTTTCTCCACATAAAATTGAAAAAAAAATCATTCTGTCGAAGTTTTTTCTGGTTCCCCAGCCCTCATCTTATGCCTTTAAGTTCCTATACACAAATGTGAGAATGCAGAGAACAGAAAAATTCATACTGACTTACTCGTAGTTCCCCAGCCCTCATGCCTTTGCGTTGCTTATAGGTTGAACTACAATAGAAACATACGTAAGTAGATTTACTTACGTAAAGCGAACGCGCCCTTTAATTTAACAGGCGTACACAAAAATTAACTTTAACTCGTGTGCGGTAAGAATCGCACTTTCCGTAAGAACGCGATGTTTCAAACAATTAAATTATTATTAAACGATAAAGTGTAATGCAAAAATTAAAATGGAATAAAAATTGTACTGCGAATTAATAGAAAGCACAAAATCTTCAATTAAATCAACTTCTATTTCCACTTTTACCACTTTTTAAAATTGAAAACATTAAATATCAAGATAATAACTCTTACGGAATGTGATATATATTTAGGCTAAAAATATCATTTTTTCGTAAGTAAACCTCAGTATCGTTTAATTTCGTAAAGTTATTTACTTCTATTGTATTTCAGCCTTAAGATATCAACGCTAAGGGAATTATAAATATGCCAGAATGCACGGAACAGAAATATTCATTCTGACCAAATTCGTCAGTTCTCCAGCCCTTATGCCTTTGCATTGCTTATGACGGGTGTGCACAAATCTATTTGAACACTAAGGAGAATACAAATTTGCGATGACCTTTATTTAGACTAACTTCTAAGTTCTCCAGCCCCGTAACCCCAGACCTCATTACTTCGCATTGCTTACAGTGCTACCACCGAGCACGGTATACAGCCAAACAAATTATGACTGTAACATTCCATAGATTTGCTATTTTCTGTGTATGACGGCATGCGAATCGAATCCCTAGAGAAAAATGAAGCTTCAATTTGTTTGTAAATTTATTCTACTGGATCCATTTAAAACGTTAAATTAAGTACAATTTTACTTTCTTAACATAAAGGTAAATTTAATTTGTCACCTTAAATCTTATTTAGGGAAAGTCAAGTCGATATTAAAACCATCTACCTGAAAATTTTATCGTTAAAAAAATGCAAAATAATAATGGATTTCCTTTGATTTTCACAGCTGATTGGATTATATGGAATACTCGCATTATTTCTAGATTGAAATAAGATGTTGAAAATGGTACTTTCTCAAAAAACAAAGACAAACTGGTAATCATCTAACCTTCCCACCTAATCCATGGCAGATAAACATTTTATATTACTTAAATATATCGATCATCTTCACTTCTTTCATATTAATTGGGTAAAGGGAATAGATTCATATATGTAATTCCATTTTTCAATGTTATTAAGAAACTTGTGGTTAAGTGATATCAACTTTCACTGGAAGTTATGAAATATAAATTGAAGGAAGATTACTATAATTGTATTTCACATATTAATTTACTTTAATATGCCAATACCACTTTTTTACACTTCGTTATGATGTGCATTGTAAATTTGCCTTCTCTTTGAGAAAATAACCAAACCAAATTACCACTAACTAATTAAGCTGAAAAAGATAAAAGAAGAAAGGTCATGAGTAACTATTGTCGAGCGGCTAATTTCTTGTAGGTAACGATGTATTTAGATTGCATATTGAGGAGAAATTCTTGTGATGAATTGTGGGGAATTTACAGATATTCAAAAGTTTACCCGAATGTTTATTTCAGTCGCATGTATTTCGTGTGGATTTGCGGTCATAGTGGTTTTCTGTAAGATTTTAATATATATAATTTAGATTATTTTTATTAATTCGCTCAGTAAATTTTATTATGGATTCAGGCTGTGTTATTACGAGTTTATTAAAAACGCCTTTTTCAAGGCGCACAACTGAAGAAAAAACGTCAATAATTAAAGACGGGCGAAGTCAGTAGTAGCAGCAATCTAGTTAAGTGCATTCTTCGCCCTCATTTATTAAAGCAAAATCAAAATTATCGATTCATTATTGTTGATTAGGCGAAATTTACTATTCAATTTTGTTGAGCATTCAAAATGACCCTGCAAGAATGAAGAAGGTGTGCAAAGACACGGCACTAGGCGAGAAATTTTCAAGTCGGGACCATCAACGGCGGATTTCGTATTTTGTCTTTTTGTTTCCCTTTTTTTGTTTCGTGATCTTATTTAATTGACTGTCATATATTTAATTTGATTAATTAATTGCTTATTCACTTTTATGTTCAATAAATGATATTATTTTCACTTTTTCCGAAGTATATCTAATTAAACACAAGTTAAGGCAAGTGAAGTTCACCCTAACGCACGTTTCATTTATTGGTCCGCTAATCGCTTAAATTTGGTTTTATCGACGTCCGTAGAGTTTATTTGACCTTGTAAACTTTTCTTTGATACTAGTCTAGTATTGCACCATTTTTTGCACACTCTACAAAGAGGACTCAGGCGTAACCCCCGGAACAAAGTCCGACAAAGAGAGTAGCGGGCCGGTTAGCAGGCGAAAATCACAGTCTATTTGCCTTGTTTTACTGCAGGAGTTTTTCATATAAAAGTAGCTTGTATTTTGTTCAAACGCTATAATTTCCACAAAATTTCTTCTATATGCTATTTTTTTTAACTATTAGAAAGAAAGCATATTTGGCTGCAATTTGTTTTAACTTAATTTTTCTGTGGGAGCGACAGCTTTAGGCTTTGAACCTCTTTAAGACAAAGTTTTAGTTTTTCCTCCATGACGAGTATACAAAAACAGTGAGAGTGAGCTCTTACTGCATGGCTGTGGCCAGCCCGTTAATGTGTCAGCAGCTTCATGGCTTGTATTATATTCCGGGGGTTACGACTCAGACTTTCTATGAACATGTTAGAATAAAGTTTCCATAACTTGCTCCAACATTAGTCAAATTCCATAATTTTGAACACTATTTGTGAGTACAGAGAAGACATTATCAAGTTTTTTGAGAAAATAATATCCGGACCAGAAAAATGGGACAAAGAAACCATTTTTGACTTTTGATTATAGTAATGTATGAAATTTTCACATTAGTTTCTTTATCCGTTCTTGAAAAGTACCTTTCTTTTTCATATGTTACTATTTCTATAATTTCAAATTCTTCCCTCTAAAGGGATCCGCCTGAGGTATATTTCGTTGTCTTTTACAAATATGAGTGCACTACAATTTGATGTTAATTTTAGTTTTTATTGGAGCGAACTTATATATTAATTTCCCATTATTGTTCCATCCTGAACACCCTGCTTAGATAGGCAACCTCTCCACTGGACCAGGTGCTATACACATCTTCAAATCATTCAACGAAAACATGGATACGGTAACCCTATAAAGACCTAGGCAATAAATTTGAAGAGTATTTTTACCAAAAGTTAATATAGCTGTAGAAAGATATAAACTCTTCACGCGAATACAGAAATCTAGTGAGTCTATTGACGGCTACATAACAAGCTTAAAAATCTTAGTCTAACTTGCGAATTTGGTTCTTTGCGAGAAAAACTAGTAAGAGACATTTTTGTCTGCGGATTAAGCCAACATTTTGTTCATATCAAAGAAAGGCTTTTAAATGAAGGAGATATCGAAGTAGCTAAAGCCATAGAAGTTGCCAGAAAAATATCACTCACAAAAACCCAGGTCCAACAGATTCAATCTGACTCTTGTTAGACAACGCAGTGATAGACGATCACAAATTATCAAAATCCCAGGCAAAAACAACTTCCATCGCAATCAAACGGAGCAGGCTGAAACAAAAATCATATCAGTCGTCGCCAGTCCACAGTCCTACATTCATTGTCATTGCACGGTCGCTCTCAACTAGTACAAGTACCCAAGTCTTATGAGTCACAATCGCCATATTAAAATTGTGGTCAAGTGCACAAATATCGCTGTCCGGCACAAAAAATTAGTAAAAAAAATTTTTTTTTATTTTCCCATCACTCATTTCGAATTAAAAATTACTTTTCCTTTCTTGTCTTTACAGAGTTTATACCACACCACTTCACTTCCTTACATATCCGGAATTTGGGTAAGCAAATCACCGTATTTACCTATTTCCAAGATCATAAATTCTTTGTGGACGCATTTCAGGATGAATTCATCGGAAGCATACCGTTTGCAATCAAAAGACAACAATGGAGAGAAATGAGATCTTCCCTAAGAAATCACACAAAATCAAAGATTTATCCTCCAAATATACCAATGATGTTAAGCTTAGTTTACACTTAGATACTTGTATCGCGATTAGAATGATGCACAAGTATATTCGAAAAAATCGCGATAAAACTGCTCATATATTTTGAATATGTTGATTTCGACTTGTCACGATACTTATGCGTTTAGCTCTGAAGTGCGCGGGCGGTTGAATTAAATTAAAATCACGTCATCATGGTCATAAGAAAGGACTGCTGCTCCTAGAAAAAATAAGAAAATTGGATATTTAGGATGTCAGGTCGAAATCATATAAAGACTATAATGAAAAAAATTATAAGCTAGAAGAAGTCGCTCAGGAGTTAAAGTGTGCGAAAAAGAAAATTGATGGAATGTGGCCTCGCGTAGGCTGAAACGGAGCACAGCGTAGCAGAGCGTAGCGCAGCGTAGCATATATTATCCAATGAAAGGTTGAGCGTAAAATTTGCAGACTGAAAGCGTATCACATCGGAGCGTAGTGATAATACGCAGGCCGAACACACACTCCACATTACAATTTCGCAATCCATTTTCACTTTTCAACCAATGAATGAATCACGACTGTCGCTTTCTACAAGCGTAAGAATTCAAGCCAATCGTGTCATGGTTCAAATTACGCTCATCTACGCTGCGCTACTGTAAACTACGGTATGTTTGAAGTAAGAAGTGGTAAACATTTTTGAGAGAGAAAAAATTAATATTTCTGGTCGCTCATTATAATTTGTGTATCAATTCAATTTAAAAATTGACAACTGAATACAAAAAGAGTTTTTGACAATTCACACATAGAGATTGCAAAGCATAAAAGCCGCTTTGGCTGTCCAAAATCTAGCAGCCGCTTTTTCTTGCTATGGCTAAATTTGGCAGTTCTCAAAGTTTGCTTTGTTTTACTATCGAATCAGTTAAATAGCTGTAATATTGATCACAACCCTGATAGGACAAGATATGCTGCACTGACTTATAACAATGGACTGAGCAATTTGCTATTTCATGTGGCACAAATATTGTGTTTCTGTATATCACCATTAGAGCACTCTTCAAAACTTTTACTACATAAAAAACATGTAAAACTCAACCAATCAAATGAAATTTTACACCCGAAAATCGAATTATATTAAAAAAAATATATTTTCTTGTGTCAATTTGATATTTTAATCGCTTACAAGCACTCTTATAAGAAATAAAACTCATTCCAACATTAATTTTCAAGGGGCATGACAGACGGAGCATGATAAACACCATATTCTTCTTGCGGTGATTGCATCTGCAGCCAACATAAAAACATCAAATGGCATAAGAAAACGTTCAGTAAGCATTATTTTGTGTTGGTAGCTTCAATTCTGCCATATGGAGAAAGAGAAAACTATAAAACTTGTCCCATTCTTGTGTTTTCGCCATCTTGAAAGCTTTAAGCTTTTTATGACGTCAAGACGAGCCACTTTTCTTGTCGATGGTATTAGGTTAAAATGTGAACAGTGAATGAATCTATAAAAATGTTGTCGTGTGCGGTAAAAGATTGTAAAAGCAATTGTTTGTTCTTGGCTCTTTTGCCTCGATATTGCTGCGAAGAACTTAGGGTGTTACACCGTAAGTAGTGTTGTGGGTTCAGCGGCTCTTAAACCGGTACACCAGAAAGCTGTCGGAGTTACAGTGCCTCAAGCAGACTCACTTAAGGAAAAATAAAAAGTCTTGGTTCACTGTATGGTAGCAACTAACTAATTCTTTATTGAAATTCGCTTTTTATAATATTACAAAAATGCCTAATTAGCAAAATACAAAAATTCACAAATAACTTACCACAGAATTAAAGAATTTCCCTAGCCACCAAGTTCACACGAGCATTCCTTCAATTATCTCAGCGGTGTCGACTTTCGTCTGGATTTATCATTTCAAAATAGAATAATTTTGCTGATATGCAAAATGAAATGCAAAGTGAAATCATGTGAAAATCTTAGGCTAGCGAAATTCTTGCTGTGATAAGTTTGTACATGTATATGTACATATGTGTGTACTAATTAAATATTTTTTTTAATGTTATGTCAATTACAGAAAAATTTAATGATGAACAGCAATAATAAGAAAAACAAGTTAAAACAAAAAAAACTGTGTGAAATTTTATTTCATTCCAAAAGATCTATACCTACATAAGAAAAAAGTGGATTCTTGCATACGCGCGGTTAAATAAATTTAATGCAGACAATGCGCGAGTTTGTAAAAGATTAAAATTTAATATTAATATTCGCCCAACCCGTGACTGCGCCCCTATGTAGCGCTCAGCGCAAGGACATTGTCGACATGCCTGTTCGGATTTCACTCACTGACTGAGTTTTCTCTAAAAAAGGCAAATAATCTGGTTTTATTGATTTTCTTCTAGCGCATTGTCGGCGTCCTTTTACGTTCACTACCGCAGTCACGGGCTGACGGTACCTTCATTTAATTGTCCTTTGAATCGGGGATTTTTATCCAAAGCGTTAACAGCTCGGCCATCCGACCTTGTCGTTGTCCTCAATGACATCCTAACCGCCGGGACTCCCAACATGCTATTATAATTCAGTATTCAGTAATCAAAATAACCGTCGAGACTTCCACTCTACCAGGACTCCTGATATAGCTTTCAATCTGTAAAATTATTTAACCACCTGGGAGTCCCAGTTTTTTTTTTTTTCACTAGTACTCCCAGTAAGTTACTGACTCCCAGAATCTTTTTTTTCGCACACTGGTACTCCCAGAAAAGTCATCAACCACCTGGGACTCCCAACATTTTTGTTACACTGATACTCCCAGCAAAGTTACTGAACATCTGGGACTCCCAGAATCATTTTTTCGGAGACTGGTACTCCCAGAAAAGTAATCAACCACATGGTACTCCCAGAATCCCAGCAAAGTTATTGAACGACTTACAGAAAAATTTCTTTTTTGTTGCATGCTGGCATAATGGTTGCTGAATTTGGAGGGCTAGTAAAAATTAAAACAACAAGGGAATATTAGGAATTAATAAATTATTATTATTCAGTTATGCGATAACAATTTATTATTGTTGAACATATAAACTTGACTCTTCTTCTGACTCTGAATCTGACGATATTTCTGAAATCTTAAAATATCTGCAACGTACACCGATTCAAACGGTTTGTTGGTAACTCTAAAGTTAGGGGGGTCCTTCAATAAATAGCGATCATTTCCGATCGATCTTGTTACAATATACGGTCCTCGGTAGCGGAAAAAGTGTTTCCGGGGTTGACCCGTAGAAGTTTGTTGACATTTTATGAGCAGCAAATCACCCTGATTATACGTTTGTGGGGAAATTCTTTCAATATTGAATCTTTCTGCTTGTTTCCTCCGTTCTTCATTAACTCGCTCTGCCGTAATCTGCCTAAGCTGTGATAATGGAATATCTTCTTCGTCGTCCGACTCATCTGCATGAAGTGGTGCTGTAAGCTTGTTCCGTAAAATAGTTTGGGGTTCAAACCCCAACATGAGCTTAAAAGCACTTTGCCTTATATTTTGTGAGATAAATTAATAAGTCCCCATTTTATAACGGGAATATCCACATCCCAGTCTCGTCCATCCTCACGAGCCGTCATACTCGAAACCGAAGTTTTCACTGTCCGAAAATACCTTTCTACTTGTCATTTGCTCTTGGCGTCCGTACTGCAGTATTAATGTGTTGAATGTCATTATTGTGACAGAACAGCTGAAAGGCTCCGGATGTGAAAGACGATCCGCGATCAGAAACATTTTTTTCAGGCATTCCAAAATACTGCGACAGTTCATCCAGGAGGTATGTAACATATACTGTCCTAGTATTTCTGACAGGCTTAAGTACTATAAATTTGGTAAAGGAATCAACAATGCCTATAAGATGTTTGTTTCCTTTAGACATGCGGGAATTCGGTCCTAAATGGTCGACGTGAACAGTTTGAAAAGGAATCGGTCTAATCTCAGGTACATGAATTTTATATAGATTTTCGTCCTTATATCGTTGATTATATAAGCACTCGATGCAACTATTTATATATTTCACAATGCTTTGCATTTTCATACTTCCTCCACTGTTCTTTGAGCTCCTCCATGCCCGATATCATCATGTACACTGCACACTTTATAACTGTCCAACGAAGACCATGGGGAACAATAAATCGTAGTCCACTCTCTGTTCTCTTGAATAAACGTCCGCCTTTAATTTGATACTCATTCTGCAGGTCTTTCCTCTTACTATGGTGTAATTTTGGGTCGGCAAGATCGTTAAATATTCCCTTTCCATCGTCCTGCAATTGTAATGTTGCTATCCAATCCTTTTCTGCCATTGCAACAACCATTACTTCATGTCCAATCTCCTCAATAGCATATTCTGGAATATGAGTCGCTCGACTTAAGTCGTCTACGTGGGCCATCAGTATACCAGCACGATACTGTAACTCAAAGTCAAATTCCTGAATCTTGAGCCACCAACGGGCTATACGAGGAATTAAATAATTTTTAGCGTGTGTTAATTTTAGTGCATTGCAATCTGTTACCACAGTGAATCTTTTTTTGAAAAGATAAATCTGCATAGAGATTCCACCACAGCTAAAGCTTCCAACTCATAGCTTGAATACTTACGTTCAAGCTCCGTTATAGATATACTCAAGTAACTTACTACCTGCTTAGAGACATCTTTTGAGCATTGCATCAAAATTCCTGCTAAACCCATTGAACATGCGTCAGTATGTAATTCATGATTATCCTCAGGTTTATAGATAACTAATACTGGTTCGCGAGTCAGATCTTCCTGAAGTTCTTGAAATGCGGTTTGTTGTTGTTCTGTCCAAACGAAACTGGTATCTTCTTTCAAAAGTTGATTTAGTGGTGCGGCCTTTTGTGCATAATTCCCTATAAATTTACAGAAGTAGCCCGTTAGTCCGAGGAATTGTCGCACAGTTTTTGGAATCGAGTACTTCTCAATAGTAATAATTTTCCTAATTCCCGGTTTTAGTGTATTATTACCTAATTCATGACCTAGATATGTCACTGTTTCCGAAAAGAAAGTACATTTTGCAACATTTAATGTAAGATTAGCACCTCGTAAAACTTTTAATAATTTTTCTAATATGTCTAACCCATCTTTAATTGACTCTGCCACGATCAAAATGTCGTCTAAATAAAATCGAATTTTCCTGATGTTCACTCGTTTTCGTACTTGGTCCATTAGTCTCAGAAAATAGGCCGGCGCATTAGTCAGGCCGAATGGCATTCTTCGGAACTGATAATATCCTTCTGATATCACAAATGCCGTATATTTCCTCGAGGCTTCTTCGATTGAGACTTGATGATAACCACTCATCAAGTCAATTATTCCATTATCCTTCAATTCTTTTATTATTTTTCGAAGCTCGATAGGGTAATCGATAGAAGTGTATTCTTATCATCCTTGTTGAGATCTACTTTGATGTTCATATCGGCTTCTACTAAAGGGTGTCGAGTGATTTTCATTTGGTTTGCTTCAAGTGGTCTTACTGCGGATGATGTGTAGATCTCTTGAATTTCACATTCGTCGTTCTCTATCCTTATATTATTCCAAATTTTCGTGACCTTTATACCCAGTTGGTTCAGAAAACTTTGTCCTATAATGACGGGGACATCCTGAATATTGTTTTCTACGATGATAAGTTCTGTCGACCGCTTAAAATTACCAACTCTAAGTAATTTCTGTACTTTTCCTAAAGCTGAACATTGTCCACCAGCGAAGCCTCTTAATATGTCGTTACAGTTCTCATATTCGCCTGGACATTCGATTTTTCTAATAGTGCAGCAATCACTTCCCAAGTCTATAAATGCTTGAATTCGCTGTCCATTCATATCTATCTCTTGATAGAACTCGATCATTTTCGTCGATATGATACTAATATTTTAATTAGAATCCGATGTCATAGTTGTATAACGCCTTGACAAGGCGCCTGTACAGTTGTTTGCTCTGTGTCCTAGCTTACCGCAGCGATAACAAGTTCCGTGAAAACTAACAGACCGCTCTGGTATCTGCATATTTCTCATGTCTGTCATAGTCCTGCACTGCGATTTCAGATGTCCTACCTTGCCGCAGCAGAAACATCGAACTCTTTCATGTTTTTTTGTGTCAAATTTAAGTTTCTTTGAACCTTCGTAATATTTTGGTTTTGTCGTATACTTGAAGTACCCGTTGCTTTCTGTCGATGGACGTAAAAGGGACGTATTCTGCTCCTGTTCTACTATACCCTCGTACACTTTGTTCCGCGTAGAACTTCATTGGTTGACTGGCAATTCGCCCCCATTAATACATTGCTCAAATGTTTATTGTCAAGACCCGATATTAAATATTTAATAGCATTGGCATCATTGAGGTTCGCGCGTTTCGTTAATGAAAGGACTTCATAGAAATAGTTTTCTATCGGCTCCGTAGCACGTCGCTTCCTTGACAAAAGCTACATGTGAACCGAGGACTCATCTCATACATGTGGAAAGCTTGTACGAACTTCTACCTTAAAATGCTCCCAAGTTTTTATATATTCTTTCCTTCCGTGAAACCAATATTGTTAACGCTTTGGATCAAAATCCCCGATTGAAAGGAAAATTAAATGAAGGTACCGTAAGCCCGTGACTGTGGTAGTGAACGCAAAAGGACGTCGACAATGCGCTAGAGTAAAATCAATTAAACCAGATTATTTGCCTTTTTTAGAGAAAACTCAGAAGAGACAGTCAGTGAGTGAAATCCGAACAGGCATGTCGACAATGTCTTTGCGCGGAACGCTACATAGGGGCGCAGTTTTGGGTTGGGCGAATATTAATATTAAATTTTAATCTTTTAATATTTACTGGCACCTTTAAGTCTCAGCGCCGCCTAAAGCATTGAACGCTGGTCAGACCATTGGTAAACACTTTTCATCGTGTCGACTATGTGTTGGGCGGGAAGGCTATTAGCACACCCAGGACTGAATTCTGGAATCAGTCCCTGAATCTCATCCATTGCTAGTCGAACCTCAGTGCTCTCTGTTTGGGTTGTTATTACCGAATTCGGCGATGAAACTTTGCGAATTTCACTGACCCGGATTTCGGACTCTTTCCACTCTCCAAACAAATCGGGAGATTTAACAAATTTACCCATCATAGCACTACACTTAGAACTTGTTATTATAAATATCCAAGTTTTTTTTTTATAACCTAAGTTTTTTTACTTTTAAGCTAAAATTTCACAACACTACACGATTGGATCCTTACTACAGAAAAATACGAATACTTTTCCTTTTTAAACTCATACTCTTCATAGGAAATACACCAAAAATGACCTTGCAATTTTCTCTACCTTTATACGATAGTTTCATGTCCATTTCTTAGAATTAAAGAGTACTAAAACAAAAATATTTGTAAAGAAAATACTCACAACGCTACCTTACATACCGATACAAAATACCCTTACTCACTCTTGTCTGTACCAATCATCAAAACAAATTTCCAGGAACTTTAGCTCTCCCTTCGAGCGAAACAATACATACCAGTCTCCGGCGTAAGTATTTCTTACCTTCAAGGACAACCTTTTCCATGAAAACGCTACTTGCAGTGCAGTTACCATCTACATAAATATCCCATGGTTGAAAGATAAACCAGATATCACACCGATTACTTAGAAAACTATTCTCCTTTTTGAGGCCAGCCATTCCCTTTAACTCGTACACGAATTTGTCTATTTCTTTATTATTTTCGACACTCTCGTAGACCCACTTTTCGTCATCACGGCGAGCTGAAATTTGGCTCACAGGTTCATGTCGCGTGTCAATTGAATCTGTCAAAATTTGAACCGGAAATTTCCATGGAAAACCCGGAAAATCGGGAAAAATCATTTGAAAATTTGGTACAAATTTGATTAGTGTAAATCCGTTTCAGGAAAAATGCAGAAAAATTTTCCGGAATTTTCAAACTGTTCCGGTAAAAAAGCTTTCTAAATTATGCAGGATCAAGTTCCCTATCAACTGGCATCATTACTTTCTCTCCGACAATGGTGAAAACTTGCAGAAAAAATCGAGGAAAATTCATGTAAAACGCTTTTCCGGAGTTTTTCAGACCAAGGAAGCGTTTGAGCGTTTTGCAACCGAAGACAAAGTTGTAGAGCGAAATGAGTTGCATAAAGCTGCTTTTGTGGAAAGCTCCATGGAAAACCCGGAAAAGCGGGAAAATCATCGGAAAAATTTTCGTGTACAAAATATGAGCTCTCCACCTCGAAATCTTCTCAGGCAGCTACCAAGTACATAGTGAAAAACAAAAGTTGTGTGTGGCATCACTACGAAGGGGTTGCTCGATTTAGTCAAGTTTTTAAATTTTATTCACTACTGCTATGAAAACACTATGTACTAAATTTCAGCTGTCTACGTGCACTCGTTGTAAGGCAGTGTCTAAATATATACTAAAAAACGAAATATTTGTATGGAACTCTACGAAGGTGTTGTCCGGTTTTTTAGATCTCGACAACAGCGCCATCTATCATGTCCAAAACTATCCTATATTTCAAAACGCCCAAATTGCAAATAAAGATAGCCCAAAAGCGCCCAAATTAAATATCAAAATTTTAAGGGAAAAGTTTTCAGTAATAGCTACTGTTTTATTGTAGTTAAACCTTACAAAATAACAAGCATGTTCAATATTAGAAAATAAAGTATAATAACACAAAATTCAAATCACAGAAATTCTTTAAAGCAAATAAAAGCATCACAAAAGTAAAGCTCTCTCTATAGACGTTAAATTAAACTTAACAGTTCAGCCTCTTCCTCTAAATTATTTTCATTCGAAATATATATATTGCTATTAAAATTGACAAACATATCGTCATTTAACATTGCAACAGATTTCATTAACCGATGTATGTATTTTTATGCGAATTATCGAATCTAACTTTCTGGACGTAGTCGATTTTTAAGTTTAGTTTTTATTGTATTCATGATTGAAAAAGCACATTCTACAACAGCATTACTTACAGGTAACTTACAGGTAACGAAGGTAGCTAATTCAGCAAACAAAAAATTACCAATTGCATTTTTGTATTTCGAACTACTATCCAAAATTCTGCAGCATTTACACGTATAGTGTTATTAAGAAATTCATTTTTCCAGTCGTGATATATTAGCTTATCTCACTGAATCTTTAGAGTATTCTAATAAAGGCAAATCTTCAAAAGCAGGTCTAAAATGGTTCAGGTAAACAGAGGGAGTAAATTTTTTTAGGTTTTCCATAGTATCTAAATTATTATGTAGTATTTAAGTTACTTCTTTAATTAATATTATAATAAACATTTTAAAATTGGCTTTGATTTCCATTATTTGGTTAGGACTTAGTTCGTTTAAAATAGAACTTTCTACATATAAATTTATATCAGTGTTATAAATAAAACGATCCTGACTAGGTTCTTCCCAAGAACAAAATTCTTCAAATTCAATTTCCTTCAAGATTATGGTTTAATAGATATAAGATAGACTAAGTTTGTTTTATCTTTGTACATTTCTGATAAGATTTTTGCGGTATGATATTTTTCTTTCAAACTAGATATAGAAAAATGAGCTTCAAGTTCCAGATATTAACTTAAAATCCTATCAATAGCATGATATTTACTAAGCCATCGCGTCTCATTAGTTTGGGATCAACTCCCCCATTTATTAAATTGAAAATTAATTTTATATTGTTCTTTTCGTACTGTACTGTGAGAGAACCAGTTGTATGTTTCTTTCACACGGAACTCTATACGGGCTGGTAAAACTTGTACAGCTTTAGAGGCACTCATATTTAAGCTATGATATACATATTTTATTAAAACTAGATTAGGGAGATCTCGCTTTAATAAAGTAAATAAAGAGTGCTTTTCCCCGTATAAATTATTAGCACCATCTGTGCCTAAGATTTACCAATCGCTCTTGCAATTAGGATAAAAAAAAATTATAATAATAAAAAAACAATTAATTGAAACTGGTTCACTTTATTTTATATCAAATGTATTTCTTCGCTTCTCCAAATTTATTGTAATAAGAACAATTTCTTTATTTAAAGAAGTACAATTAAAAATTTTCGCGACCGTACCGGAGGAATAAAATAAAAATTAGACTAATTTACATTTATAATTACATTACCTTCTTTGCTCTACGAGCTTTTAGGAAAATTGCAGTTGATGGATTATATTTCACTTAAGTTTGATAATTTACCCGTGTGAAAGAATGTGTACGTGACAATTTTAGGTTTTTCAGTTTTATGTGAAAGGAAATATATTATTCGTATTCTTTATAAATTGCATTCAAGAATTATTTCTATGATATATGATATTTGTAAATTTCAGGCGTAAGCGGTTTCGTACTGTGAAAATACCCGTTGATGGAATAAGGTGTCATGGCATAATCGTGAGATAATTAATGCATTGAACGGAAAGGTAATTATGATATATGTAATTATTATAAAATAGATTTGTTTACTGTAACTCCTAAGCCCACCAAATTATTTTTATTTAAATTAATATTTTCCAAAAAAGATAACAATTTTTCGTACAACGATTTAGCTGTGCTCTCAACTGCTTCTATTAAACCTAAATAGTTTGTTTTAATATTCTGCGAACTCCCGGAAGAATATCATATACAAATACATAAATATTTTACCGTAGAAATATCGGTTGATTCGTCTACTATCAATGAGTATTTCGAATTATTTATGTCGCTTATAAGTTCTTTCAAATGAGATGGAGCAATCACCTTTAGTATTAACGCCATACATTTTGCTCGATTCATCTGAATATTAATATTATTTTTTCCCATTTTGTGTGACACACAATTAACATTCAGTTTTCTACTTTTCTATACAAAAAACTTTTTATTTCTTCACTTCTAATTTTCTCAAAAAAACATTTAATTTTTTTCACTTTATCTTATCTTTTCTATTAAAAAAACATTTTATTTTTCACTTCTTCTTTTCTCAAAAAAAATATTTAATTTTTTTACACTTTTTCTTATCTTTTCTAGAAAAAAAAACATTTTATTTTTCACTTCTACTTTTCAAAAAAAAAAAAAAATTTAATTTTTGTTTTACACTTTTACTTATATTTTCTATTAGGAAAATAACATTTTAATTTTTCGCTCCTACTTTCCTTGGATTCTCAGAATAAACTGCCCAGAGTCTTGGACTTGCTGCCCCCAGGTACCCATCAAAGCTTTTTATTGTTCTTTCTATTACTTTTCCACGACGTGAAAAATCGTACGTGGGAAAGTACAAAAAGTTTAGACACAGTGCATATGCATTAATGCAAAAACGTAATCCGATTTGGTCGGAGTAATTATTTCAAGTCGACCGACGGAATGATATGTACATACGTTTAGGTTTTTTAAATTTAAGAGTCTGTATGTACGCTTGTACTAATTTGTAAAATTTAAAAAAAAAATCTGTATATACATATGTATACATGCAATTAGGTACCGTGAAAACGGAATGTAAATGCCTTTTTAAATGCAAATGAAATTTAAATTAAATTTAATTACAAATAAAATATTTTTGATTTTCAGCATCAATTTGTAGTACGTCAATATATTGCACAGGGCAAAATATTGGCGGATTGGCTTTATGGTTGTGATTCTGGTCAATAGGCACCTGGGACTCAACACTACGATACTTTTCCTCATATCTTGACCACTTCCCCATTACTATTTACTGTAGCTATTTAAAACTTTATAAATTTTTCGCTTCAGTTTTTGCACAAATACTTGACATGACATTAGATAATCTAGTTTTTTAGGCGCCCGGACGTCATCGCCAGTAGCATGGGCTATCGGCTGATCTTGAAAAATAAGTACTAGACGTGAGTGAAGTTGAATGTAATTTTACAATTGCGTGCATTCAAAATTTCAATCTTATAAGTTTCTTTTAATAACTCACTTTTGGGCGCGCGCATGTAATATAGAAACAAGCCCAATTGGGCGGAGGCGCTTTTTATATAATTCTAACACGCCGATTTAAAAAAAAAGATAGCATAATCGGCGGAAAAGCGCCCAATCTGGCATCATTGGAACCAACCAAACACATTCACAAAATTTCATTGGAATCGATTGGGCGGCTTCAGAAATTAGCGTGTACAAACATGGTGACACTGGATTTTTATAGATTAAGATTACCCAGAATTGATACGGGATGCGACAGAGAGCTGCGGATTATGGAGTTGGGAAAACCTTGCAAGAAAATATAGAATGTGGTTGCACGTCAGGAAAAAGAAATTAATAAGTTTGAAAACTTGAAAACTGCTATCCAAACATTCTTTACGAAAGACCGAATTAAAAAAATTCTTTTTAAAGTGGTCACTGGACTGGGTTTAGAAAAATTTATAGCCCGCAAATCACCGCCAGCAATTAATCGCTAGCAGTTTATCGCCGCATCAGTTTATCGCGTAAACAATTTATAGCATACAATTGAACGCTAGCATATTCTACCACCAGGCCATACATATAATTTATGTGTAGTAAATTATAATATAATTTAATAAATAACTTGCAAATAAAGTTTGTCTGTACGTATTATTTAAGAATTAAGTACAGCTAAAAATGAAAGTTATATCCTAGGTATAAGCAAAGATAACCTAATAATAAGGTAGGAAGAAACTCTTTAAAACTTTTACGAATAAATCCAAAACATGTTAAATATATTCTATTATTAATAAGATAGATTATGCGTTATATCTCTAGATAATCAACAATATCATCATAAATAAATGACGGTTTTTTCAGATTTTATTTTCATAAAATGTTCCCGCGCTTTGGTGAAAACAGGTTTTTCTGAAATATTGAGAGAGTTGGTTCGAAAGTTGTTACTGTAATCCTATGGTATTTGAACACACGTGGTTCTGTTTTGCTCTGAAGAAATTAACTGGGAGAAACTCATGCTGGATTAGCGGATTCTCTGATATTTTAATATCTTCTTTCAGATTGTGATGAACAACTTTATTTTCTATTTCTTTTTTGATTTTCCAAGTGCAATTTTTTCACAAAACAACTAGGATTAAGAAATCCTGTATTGATCTTCTATGCTCAGAACAGGGTAGTTTTTCTGAAAGCCCGTCGGGATAATTTCATTTCATTTACTTATGCATAATTTTATAACCTTTTCCTATATACCTATGAGAAATTTGCAAATAACTATTGAAACATTTTTCATATATTGGAAAATGTAATTGACATACTGCAAAAAAACAAATAATCGTAAGGACTTTTTACAATTAGCGAATTTATATCACGAAGTAGCTTCGTGTTCAAGGATGAATTCAAATGCATAATTCCACAACTAATGATGTTCAGCTTCATCTTCATGCTGATGACGTACACTTAGATCTAAGTAGGCCTATTGGTCTTATAGAAGATTATGTTGCTCGCATTAATGATGACCTTTCTCGTATCCAAACTTGGTCGATCAACAACGGGTTTTCAATAAAAAATCACACTGTCTTGCTATCTACAACCCTTTGTACGACATAAGTGATATCCCATACATTTTTCTTGGCAACTCCCCGCGGTGAATTCGGTCACAAAATCTTGGGGTCAAGCTAAATGGGCAGTTAAGTTATTGTGATCACGTTAAACTGATGCTCTCTAAGATCTATGGGGGATTACGCAGTCTAGGGATATCTGCAAAGTTACTGTCGTCAACAAACTCGTAAAAGCTCTTCTATTACCCCATTTTACTTACGGAAGTTTAATATGTATATCCCAAACTTAATAGCGTATGCACGCTTTTAAGGATTGCATTCGATTTGTGTTTGGCATTAAACGATGGCAACATATAACTCCGTACAGGCTCTTATTGATTGGCTGGTCGATCAACTCTTGCCTAAAGCGTAATTTTTTAATATTCCTCGATAACATTATTCACCCTGGCGCACCTGGACATTCCGATCTTCTTGCTCCTCGTTTCCATTCCTCGACTGGTGAGGCCTCTCATTTTGTTCAGGTCGGTCGAATGTGGAATCCAGAGGGCTGGTTATACCCATGTCTTCAGGCGTCTAATTTGTGACTAAAACTTTTTTTAATTAATTAATTAATTATTTTTGTTATCTTTCCCTAAATTTTGCTTTTTTGTTATTTCTTCTTCTTTTATTTTCTTCTTGTTTTCAAATTGTTAAATTACTCCTTTTAAAATCTTTAGCTTAAGTAAGCTTTAGTTCATTGTAGTTTTCTCCCTCTCAGTACATTATACTAAATTCAGACTCAAATCTTTTGTACTTTAACCTAAATAATTAAACTGAATTAAAATTGAATTGAATGTCCATGAGGATTGTGAATATTGTTTCACCAAGTCAAAACTGCGAGAATGACTACGACTTCATGCGAAGATAACAAAAGAAAGCGGACCTCATGTACGAAACGATTTATCTTCAGCAATTGATATCTTGCACAACTTTGCAAATGCTAACGACGATCTTTCTAATATAAAAATGTTTAATGAAGTTGCTGCCGTGCCAACTAGTGCTACACAAGAAATATTTATGTTAGAGGAAAATGAAAAAATATGGGATAAGCCATTTACAAAATTGTTGTCAAAAAGCTAAATTGTATTTCATGTGCTTCAGTTATGGCAAAAGAAAATACCGATATAGTTTTAAATTCTGAGCAATTAATTTTTCACAAAGATCATAAAAAAGATGTTGTACCCTAGACACACAGTTCGATATAATAAATCATTAGTACTAATTATTCATTAAAATGCTGTGTGTCACATAGTATACGTCATTATGGCTTAAAAATCATATCATAATGAAGTACATCAAAGAATTTTTTTTCTTCATTATAGCTACATATAATGAGGAAAAATGTGCGAGATTTGGCATATAATATAAATCTGCAGATCCTCTGTGCATCGGCCGATTTGAAAAATAAGAAGAAGAAATGCTAATCCCAAACTATATTGTTAATAGTCTTTTAATATAATGTTTTTCTCATTTGTAAATTGTTAAATTGAAAAATTAAATAAATAAAAGCAAGGTTTAATCGCGTTAATTCGATCCTTATCACATATTTAATGTCATAAGTATATCAAAACCAGTTTGAGAGTACGTACCTACAGCTTAATTAAAGAAATGACTGTGTATCTGCAGTTTATAATGAATAGACTAATGGGTCGTCAGTTATTTCTTCATTAAAAGTGCTGTGTGGTCTAAGATATTAATTCGTTAATTGTAAAAAGTCCTTCCGATTATTTTTTTTTTTTCAGTAAGTCAATTCCATTTTTCAATATATGAAATATTTATCAATAGTTATTTACCAATATCTCATATAAAGGAAAAGGTTATAAAATTATGCATAAGTAAATCAAATGAAATATATCCCGATTGGTTTTCAGAAAAACTACCCAGTTCTGAGTATAGAAGATCAATACAGGATTTCTTAATCCTAGTTGTTTTGAGAAAAAATTGCATTTGGAAAATCTAAAAAGAAATAGAAAATAAAGCTGTTCATCACAATCTCTTAAAAACTTTGAAACAATAAAAAAATGGCATGTTCGAGTTTAATATTAGTTTCAAATGGTAAATATTCAAAATCATCAAAAATTCTAATTTGTATGTAAACATTTCTACATATATTACCGCATAAGTAAAAATCCCCATATACCATAGCAATTTTTTATACTCTATCTCCAGAATTATTTTATTTTTGTTCCACTTTCAGGATTAGATAAAGTTTTTTGTACGTAATTTTATAATGTATACCCACATAGAGTTTTAATCTCTACATTTTAAGCATTTTGCAAGCAGGTACAGGCAATAGCAGCAGAACGGCAGAAATTGCTTCCCATGTTGTTCTACCGAAACAAACATGGATAGGACAAGATATGCTGAAATATCAAAGGCCTTCAAAAGCCATTAAATTTTCTAGTAGGTGATGACAGTATGAGAACAACTTTTAAAGAAAGCGAAGTGGTTGCGAAATGTTTTTTTTATTTTTCCGTGGCGGTTTTGATAGTAATTGCACTGTTGCTTGTGGGTTGGTCATTAATCCTGACATTTAAAAAAAACTAATTCAGACAATTGATGAAACCAATGAGAGCTTAGAAGGAAGTACCAGAAAGAACACTGCCTGATAACGCGTTGACGTAGAGAGCTGAAATTTGGTACATGGTTTTTTCATAGCAATAGCAAATATAATTTAAAAATGGACTGAATCAAGTAACCTCTTCTTGGTGTTGCAATGTAAAAGTTTAGGTTTTTTACGTATACTGTGAAAACAATCAGTCCAAGACGTTTTTATTGTATAGAAAAATTATTCAGATTATGAAATCTTATGAAATTGCTCATAACCATTTTTACTGTCCGACGAACTGTTCTAGAAATACATATATGCGAAAACCACTTCAAAAACAAAACTTGCCGAGTTGGGTGCCATACGAAATTATATTTACATACGGGAAGTCATCTGGGGTATCATTAGAATTGGTCTTAGACTAATTCTAACCTTTTTATTTGTTTTTTTTTTTTTTTGTTCTAGATACCCAAAATAAATATACATATTTTTCTGAATATTTTTACTAAATTTTTCTACAATAAATTTATAAATTTACGTATTTTCTTGTTTTTATGAAATTAACCCGCTTTAAAGTAAACACCGTTTTTAAACCAAGGACATCGTAACTTTAGTCGTGCACCATAAACCGTCATTTACATCCAATGTTTTTTCTTTACTTGAAGCATATACCGGTTTAAGTCACACACTGCTACTACGACGACACACGCTGAATTATTATTAAGCTGAAAGCAGTTTTAGTACAGTGCGAAACTATAGCGAAAGATATTGCCCAAAATATTAGCGGGACGCGAAATGATAAATTTATTACTAACTTTAATCGTGATTGGTTTGCTTTTATATTTGTTTTTAAAATGGGCTACTAAAAACCATGATGTGTTCGAAAAGCAAGGAATAAAATTCGACAAGCCTCTTCCTCTATTCGGAAATTGTGCATTCATTTTTAAGGGAAGAGGTCTCATTGATAGAGTGCTGAGTGCTTATCAAGCGTATCCAAATGAAAAGTGAGTTTCATGGTTAGTTCTTCAGTGAAGTGTTGAAATTTGAAGAGCTTAAAATAAATGATTTATTAGAATTCCGTCATTTATATGTAACAACCAAAGTTGAAGTACTTCAATAGCGGTTTGCTTTAAGTAATTATTGTCCCATTGTTATGTGATAAAATCATATTTCTTTCTGCGTCTGCACAAACTATGCTCATTAAAATCTTGAACGAATAATATGTGAAAATATTTTTGGCATTGTGAACCATTTTTGAATTAATGAAAAAAATTAAAATATTTAAATTTAAATAATTAAGTTTACTTTGATAGCTCATATCACCTGTGCACAAAGCAACATCTTTTTAAGTTGCGCCATGTAGGAGTGAATAGTTTAACTGGAGTCCTACTAGTTGTTAATAGATGGAGCTTAACCAGCCATTAACATGCTTGAAGGACATAGTAAAAACTGTTGACTAGTGGACAACCGTTAATGCTTAGATGAGTGGAATGAATGTTGATTGTGGTTGTGGATAACAATTAATTGCAGCTCTTTTGATTGACAGCGGTGCTGCTGCGTAGCACCGTAAAGGTGAGTGTTCTTAAAACAAAACAATTCTACTTACAACGTTGCTAGATCTAGAAAAGTTACCCCGTCCGCAATTCGCAAGGTAGTCGCTCAATTGGTTCAACAAAACTTACAAATGTTTTGTCTTTTGTTTTCAGATGCCAATCGTGAGTGCGTTGGCACGAGTCGGCGTTTTGTTCAATATATCTCACCAGCGAAAACGACGCCGCTACATACCTAAATACAGGTTAAACTACATATGGCTTGAATAAATGGCTTCATTATTTATTGAAGCAAATCGTACAACTATTTTAGCAGAAATCAATTAATCAATATCAAACTTTGTGTTTTCTTAAATCATAAACTCTTAGTTGGAAAAATAAACTCTGTCAACGTCAAATCTTAAAATAAATTATTAAACCAGTTTAGTCCAACCGATATTCTTGAAACTTGGAACGCATACGTAGTTTCAATGGCAATATATATTTTCATGTCGAACGGATAATACAATATTTTCAGATCAGAGCAGACTATAAAAAACTATAAAAAAAAACATTTTTCTTACATTGTTTTGTCTACAATGCTTTCGGCGATTTATAAAATTTAAGACTTGAATAGAGAAATATCAAAACAAAATGATGCCTACCCAAAATGGACGGTTAGTTATTTTATTCGACTAATATGTTTTTTAGACATTTATTTTTTTTAGCTTCATGTTAATCTAATTTACACATGCGCGCTGCATTATTTTATCGTATTTTGTGTTATGGACGCATAATTAGTTACTTTTGATCTTTCGCCTTTATATTAAACTCGTGCATAGACTGGTTTTAAAAAGTTGTCAAAAAAGAAGAATAAATGAATTTCTATAATAAACCAATAAAAGTTTTTTGCTTAGCATTTAATTTATTTCTCATTCAACTTTATTTTATTATGATTAGTTGTCTTTATTTATTTTGTTATTTTTTAAGTCTTTTTTTTTAATTTTTAGTGCGAATTTAAAGCGAGCTTATGCCCCCGAATTTCTTCTTTGCCTTCTTGCTTATCTGGAGTTTTTTTCTGGCTTTATTCATAGGTGCTTCTGAACAATTAAATATAATTCTCATGATGATGAAAAAATTGAAATTTTTAAATTTCTACCTATGAGTTTCTTAACGCATGTCTTCAAATCGGCATCCATATCAAGAACTTCGAATTCCAACGTAATTTATAAAGGCTTCCTTCCTTTTAACTCCTATCTACTTCAGTTATGTATTCATTTTGACTATTGGGACATATATTCATTGTGACATAGCACAAGTTATTTAAAGCATGCGTTACAACTAAGCCATGATAGCATAACTGAAAATTAGGGAATTACGCTATAATTACCCCTTAAGCGCTGAGATCTAGCTGAATCGTTTTCGTGCAACCGAAATTGCCAGATAAAAGCAAATGTCCCAAAATCTAGTATTACCCCCTTGTTGCTCCCTACATATCTTTCTAATGGGTACTTACTACTCCCTAGTTTAGATTTGTGGAGAGGTATATAGGTATTAGCCCCGCATTCACTGCGACCTGTAAAATCTATTGTGGGTTCCCGTTCAATTTACTCTCTTTCAAGTATAAAAAAACTTGTTTCTTCTTTACTCAAATGTGGTAATGAAAAAGAAACGTTAAAGTTTTCTGCTATACTGTCTTAGTGCTTCTTAAAGCGCTGTAAGACTGTGTGCTCGGCAGGTAGGAGCGATGAAGCTCTCTGTTAGCCAAGCGGCTATTCCAAGTGGGAGCTATAGAGCTCTCTGTTAGGATAACCAGATAAAAATAAGGTAGAGCTGGAGAGCTCAATTATCTGGCTTAAGGTGCAGGCAGCCATGTCGGCACTAAGGGAGCTCGCAGTTAGGATCTAAATACTTAATAAGACGTGCACCTGTAGAGTTCAATAAAAACTCTGATTTATTTCATATAATTGCACTGAATTTATACATTATAAAAATTGCGGACATTACTTATTTCGATCATTTCAACCAATCACACACCAGGTAGAAGTAAACAAAGAAAGCTACAATGTAATGCTTTTAATTTATCGTTTACTCTATCGTACCATATGTTGTTGGTTTTTCCTTTCCTATTGCAAAGCATAAGCATAGCGTAAAGCTTTGCCGTCGTGTATTCATTGATACTTGACACTCATATGTGCATAATGCACTTCGCTTGTCCATAATCAGGTGGACATGACTTTTGTTTTATTTTCACATTTTGTATGGCATTCTGCATATACAAAAGAATGCTGTAAATCACCTTATGGGTGTTTTGCCTGATTAATTTAATTTAATTTAATTGGCAATGGTGTGTGTGTGTGTGGTGGTTCCAGGTGGAGTAATCTCCGCCTGGCTAACTCCTTGCAATTGCAGAACAAGTGATCTGAGGTTTCATGAGTATCCTAACGGAATCGGCCGGATGAACTCTCTGGAGACACTCCCAGACTATCCTCGACTTAATAGTGGAGGACTTAAAGGCCTTGAGAGGCCTCTCGGATAATTGATGGTTGAACCATATATAACTTTTCAATGCATATATTACCGCGTTCACCTATGTCTAATACTTCAACTTTGAATACGGTAAGGGTAGAATCCGAGGCCTTTGTAAATACCCCTAAATTATAAATACGTGTCTTTCGAAACTCGAGAGCTAGTTAAATCGCTTTCTTACAACCGCAACCAGCAGCTCATTCAATTTAAACAAAATCCTTAGTCCCGTTTTAAGATAAAATTTCTAAGTAAGTAGATATACAAAAAAATTCTCGTTTAATAATATTTTATATTATATTCCCTAACCCTTTCCTTAATTCCTTCCCCATCACCTTCCTACCTTCGTATCTTAAAGAAAAATATACAGGAATATGCTAAAATTTGTGAAGACAATTCTAACGATACCTAGATGAATGACCATATCTCATTTCGTATGATCACCCCTCTGTGCAAGTTTGATTGTTGAGGAGGTTTTTCGTATCTAATTCTAGAACGGATCATCGGACAGTAAAAATTACTGTAACCAATTTCATAGGATTTCATATTCTGAAGAACCTTTTATTGGAATACCATGAATGGAGTTACTCGATGAATTCTATTTTTTAGATTGTATTTTGGTACCATTTTCATGAAAACGGTGTGTACAAAATTTCAACTCACTATGTCGATGTGTTCTCAGGCAGTGTCTTAATATATAGTGAAGAACGAATTTTTTGCAATGCAAACCTACTAAGGAGTTACCCGGTTTATCCCATTTTCAAAGTTAAATCTACAATTATTTTTAAAAAGGTCGTATGCAAACTTTTAGCTCTCTAAGCAAACGCGTTCTCAAGTTAACGTGAGGACAAACAGGCGGACAGACAGACGAACGAGCAAATGAACATGAAAAAAACCAAAATAGTTTTAATATTTTGCGTGGATGTCCAATCGATTTTGCTCTACCAGCATTATTTCTTTGAGTTACAAACGGAATGACAAAACTCAATATAACGTATAGATTTTACCTACAGCAGAAAAGTCTTAAAAAATCTTTCCACTAGATCTATATTCGCCACTAGCAAAATATTACACCCAATTTTACATTATAACCTAGTTAAAAATAAATCTTGAACGAATCCGGTGTTTTCTATTTATACCATCTTCCCGTTCCATACTAAAACTATTCTTTTTATTATTAAAATATGTTCTTTCTTTACAGAATCTATGGATTTTTCGTATTCGTCACTCCAATTTACTTCCTTAAAAGCCCAGAATTGGTGAAGCAAATAACCATAAAGGATTTTTCCCATTTTCAAGATCATAATGCCATGGCGGTCCCATCTTCAGATGATTTATTCGGAAGTGGACTGAATGCGATGAGAGGAGAACGATGGAGAGAAATGAGATCTTCCTTAACTCCGTTGTTCACTGGCAGTAAAATGAGGACAATGCTTCCATTAGTAACGAAATGCGTTAATCAACTTGTAGATCATGTCCAAGAAAATTACGATAAAAATGGTTTACAGTCTTACAAAGTTAAAGATATTTTCTCCAGGTATACTAACGATGCTATATCAACATGCGCCTTTGGAGTTGAATGTGATTCCCTTAAATATCCAGAAAATGATGTCTACTTGATTGGTCAAGAAATACGGAAAATACAGAAACCTTCAAAAACGATTAAGATTCTTTTAATGATGTCAGCACCGCGACTCTCAAGATTACTACGATTAAAGATAATTGAAAACAAACTTCAGAATACGTTAAACGATTTAATAATAAGCACAATGGAAACACGGAAAAAGGAGGGAATTGTCAGACCAGATATGCTAGAAGTTTTGATGAAATTGAGAGAGGGGCAAGAATTAACCACAGACCATGATAACGATAATGGTGACATTAGGCGCACGTGGACTGATTTTGAATTGGTTGCGCAATGTTTCGTATTTTTCGCGGGTGGTTTGGAAACAAGTTCCGGTGTTATGTCATTCGTTGCCTATGAGCTGGCAGTTAATCCTGATGTTCAAGAAAATTTAATTCAGGAAATTGATGAAACCAATGAGGGCTTAGAAGGCAAACCTCTAACATATGATATTCTTCAGAAAATGAAATATTTGGATATGGTCATCTCCGAAACATTGCGAAAGTGGCCACCTGCAGTTGTTACTGATCGAGAATGCGTGAAGACGTACACTTATGAAGACGAGAATGGACTTAAATTTACTATTGATAAAGGAACGATGGTTTGGGTACCCATTTATGGCTTCCATATGGATCCAAAATATTTTCCTAATCCTGACAAATTCGATCCAGAGCGTTTTAGTGATGAGAATAGATCCAACATCGCTATGAACACATATTTACCATTCGGATTAGGTCCAAGAAATTGCATTGGTAAGTCTTATTTAAAAGTAAAATAATTATAAAAAAAAATTATATATGCTTTTTATAAGGTTTAAGATTCGCCATAATGCAGATAAAGGCTTTATTCTTTGACTTATTGCTGAATTTCAGAATGAAGGTGTGTAAGGAAACACAGGTACCAGTAACGTTGACAAAATCGTTATTTAGTCTTCTACCGAAAACAAAAATTGAATTGTTAATGGAGCCTCGAAATGATAAAAAATCGCTTTAATTTGTGAAAATCAAAATATATTTATCTATTTTATATTAAATTAAAAAATTTCTTTGTTTAGTGAGTCTTTGATTTATGGACAATAAGCAGTAAATTAATTGAAAATAATGGGTACCTGCCTAATTTTAAATATGCTTATCCTATGAAATGAATTTTTCAGGCTAAACTTGTTTGGTATCAAAAGGGGCACAAGATGACGCTATCGGTTTCATCATAAGTGGCGCCATTAAAAGTCATTCGAAATTATAATTTTTAAATTAGAATAAAACAAAACTTTTATCTTAAATATTTTTATCTCACGTTTTTAGCATTATGTAGATGTTTCATATTGAAGGAATCGGAAGGCTTAACAGTCACATGTTTTTCTTCCGATATTTGTCCACAGAATGAGGTCGTGTGGGCTCAAATCAAGTGCATATACAAAATAAATAAAACATATTAAAAAGACGTTTAAAATAAATCACTTTTATAAATAAATTGCACCAAAAAGTATGAAATATTTTTTTCTTTCTCAATGATATACACAAGAAAAGTTTTTGCATGAGTTCCAGTTAGATAGTCGGGAAATTTATTATTATTTTATTATTACAATTTGAATATTATTAAAAATTCTTCTTCTCCTTTACTTTTATAAATCCATCCACGTTTATTACCCTAAAAATCTTTTCAAAATTTCACACCGTCGTCATGAACGTCGCCATTACGCGCATAGTTAAATAAAATAATAAAAATAAAATTTCCATGAATCTATGAATTTTGATTTCAATGAAAATTCAGTACATATGTATACTTATATTTTGCAATTGAAATATGCAGACCTATTTGGAGGTCCTAACACTTCTAGATCTAGTGGTTACATTCTCCGGGCGAAATTTTTCGCGGGCCAGCAAGACTTTTTTTACAGTCCCTTTACAGCCCTTCCCCTGCACATTTTTTATAGGTCGAGTCGTTAAGTCCATCTTTATGGATAGGGAAATAAAGAAATTTTTTATGGTCGTAGCATACTACATGCAGTAGTAAGCTACATGACAGCTAACATCAGCACGCTACATATAGTCTACTGGCTATATGGACGGTGCGAACAGACTCGAAAAACCGAACGCTACCTAAATGGCAGAGAAGGCGCAAGAAAAAAGAAAGCGAAGAGGAAAAGAGAGAAAAGTCATCGAGTAAGGTGAACAGAAAAATTTGTTGGAAAAGAAAAACGTCTGATTTCATCCGCTCCATCGGAAAACTTAACGGTTCAGTAAATATCGAAGTAAACTTTTAATTGGTTATACACCAAACTACCAAATTTCTCGACGGGTGGTGGATAAAGTGTATCTGCGTGGATATAGAACAAATGAGAAGCACCTACCTTTTTGCTTATTGGGTCACGCTGAAAGAAGCACAAGGAAAATTTAGATCTGAAACAGAGGATAACTAGATCGACTACGCACTATCCTGAGGAAACGAAATCATAAGCGTTTAATTGATCGAATAGGTGGCCCTCATGGTAGTCGAGCCCTGAAAAAGAAAATGAGACATCTTGCACGAGTAAACTTTCCGAAAGAAAAAGGGTTTAGGATGACATGAAGTCATCACAGGAAATTTAAGCATAACAACCAATTCTATCCTCGAAATTCTCATGATTGAACAAGAAATGTGTGTGTCCCTGCCTGCCTGAGTGTGTGTGTGTGCGTCTGCCTTTATGTGTGCATGTGTTTCTTTAATAAATGTTTTTCTATTCTATTCTAACTAAATACTGCTTACTTCACATGAATTGAATAAATTAGTTGTAGAAAATATCAAATGGTGTTGTAAGTGCATTACAAATTTCGGGCATTTTAAAGTCGATTATCTCGGAAACTATAACTTGCCGCGAAATTTTGTTTTCATATTTGTGATTTGTGAGTGAAAAGGAACTACCATGCAAAGTTTAAAGAAATTCGGTTTTAGTGCTAGATGGAAACTTATGACCAATCTTCATAAAAAAACCCATAGTGCTTGTTCTAAGTAAAAAATTCACGTTGGGTCTTTACTCAAGAACTGAACTTTATTATAACAAGTAAAAAAGCTAAAATTGGTCTATGACCAATTCTTATGATACCCTAGATGAATGCCCGTATGCAATTTCGTATGGTCACCCTTTTGAACAATTTTGATTTTTGAAGTGGTTTGTCGCATATATTTCTAGAACGGTTTGTCGGACAGAAAAAATGATTATAACCAATTTTATAGGATTTCGTATTCTAAAGAAGTTTTTGTACAATAAAAATGTCTTGGACTGATCGTTTCCACAGTATACGTAAAAACCGAAGGAATTGCCCGATTTAGTCCATTTTTGAAACTTTATTTGCTAGTATAATGAAAACACCATGTACCAAATTTCAGCTCTCTACATCGACGCGTTCTCAGGCAGTGTCCAAATACATAGTGGAAAACGAAAGTTTTGTATGGCAACCCCACGAAGAAGTTGCCCGATTTGTCTCATTTTCGCACTTAATTTTACTTTTTTTCTTTAAAGTCTTTGTACAAAATGTCATCTCTCTAAGTATGTGCGTTCTCGAGTTATCGTGCGCACAGACGGACAGACGGACAGACGGACAGACGCACAGACGGACGGACATGCAAAAATCAAAATAACTTTTAATATTACGCATGGGTGTCTAACCCATTTTGCTCATTATTTCGAGGTGTTACAAACGGAATGACAAACTTAGTATACCCTATAGATTTCATCTAGGGTATAAAATCAATCTATATATATATATATATATTATGATTTTTTGCTTAAGCACTAAAGTTAATTACAAAAAAATGCTCGCTACAGAAAATTATGTCGACACATATTTGCACCATAAGCTCACTCACCTGAGATGTGCGATTGTTATATTGCTGACACTGAGTATTATGAAATTGTGTCAATTGAATGAAAGGTGAATGAAATTATAATGCAGCAATATTTTATGATTTATAATTAATTTGAAATTGTTTTCTTATGAGTGTAGGTCTGTACATACATCATATGTATTCTGTACAGTGTAACAAGTCTCGTAACCAAGCTAACCAAGAAGGACGAACGATCTCCGGGTGGCAGTGCGCTATCATCATCGAGCAATTCGACATAATAATTGAAAGTGAACTTATGGTGACAGAGGTGGCAAAAGACTACCATTCGAAATTTGATTTTATATATAAAAGAGAATTCACAGATGTGGACCATGGCGATATCATTTTATAAGACGAATGTGAACTAAGTATCTACTAAGCAATTATCCGTAGTGACAAGATTTCATTTGTACCGAAAAATCAAAAATATAGCAATATAATTGGTAGCAAAAAATCTGTAGCCATCGTCATGTCTGTAATTTATATTATTATGAGGAAGGTATGTTGATAATTGTAACCGTCACACAAGTCCATGCACACACCTCTAGGGAGCTCCTTCGAGGAACCAAACATCTTGTAAGTAAAGTTATTATTTTCAACTGTATATTATTGCACATCCGTTTGGAAGCAATGATTTTTCTCACACATTTGATATATTGTTATATTATGTTATTATTAGACATTTTGGTATATTCGTTTGAAATTTTGAGAGCGTCGTCTGTGTTGTTTTGTTCCCCTTGAGAGAAACATAACTTATGGCTTAATACTATCCTGAAAGATTCTCTGTTTTCATATTAGGATTAGGGTTTGCTGTCTTACAAACTACAAACTAAAAGAAACATAATAAAAGGGGAAATTGAAGAAAAATTCACAGGGTTAACTCTAAATGCTAGGAACTAAATTACTTTACAGTCTTGAGGTATAATAATAGTAAGAACTTTTGATCTATTGCCTTTGAGTTTAATATAAGAAAAGAAAACCACGTCGAATTATTTTTACTTTTATTCGATCTTATAGTGTGATGTTCTCCTTGCATGAGTGCTTTAATTAAGAAAATATGTATTAGTTTTTTGAAGTTCTTTTCCGGGCCCATACCTTACAGACAAAGAAAACAATAAACTCGTAGTTAGTTCTCTGATAGTTCGCTAGTTTGATAATAAGTATTTGTGTTAATAGGGTAGTAGAGACTACGTTTTGTTAAGATTCAATTTTTTTAAGGAAACACCCTTGTAGTTAACCGCTGAATTAACTGGATGTCAATAAGAAATAAAAGGAGATATTAAAGTGTCAACAATGAATCAGTACAGTTTTCTTTTCTTCTTCTCCCCACTCTCCTGAGATTCTGTTCGTGATGCTGGTTGTAAATGATCCGCTCTTTCACTTCTAAATTTCAGATCATCAATAGGGACACTGGAAAATACTCTGCCCTCAGTGTCTGGATGGGGCGAGCAGCAGGAAGGCTCAACATCTGCGCCTTCATGAAGCAAATTGGTAAGTGATGTAAGGGCCCCATTAGGGCTGGATGTGGTGTCGATGGTGTTTTGATAGGCACGATAATTTCTTTGTTTATGAATCATGACCGGCGGCAGGCTTTGGGTTAACCCCTCCCCCCCCCCTCCTCCTATAACTCTCCGCACTAGTCGAGGTACTAGCGTGCCGCCCTGCGCTATCACCGATCACTGAGTGATCTGTCAGCTTATGCTGGCAGTCTGGACTTCACGTCCAAGTTCATTTACTCAACTTTAATAGTTACATAACTAATTCTATTAATTAATTAGAATAATAAAATTACAAGAAGCGACAAGAAGAACACAAAATGTGCAACCATTTCTGTTCGCACCCTGTGTCACATCACCAACAGCTGAAAAATATTAAAGCTGTACGTCATCAAAGTTGAAAACCCGAAAGCTTGCAACGAACTTTTTTATTCTGTCCTGATGATGTGTTTTGTGACTTTAGGAACTTGGCGAGGAGTAGAGACGTAAGGGTGTGGTCATGTTCTGCAATCATGTAGCGACAGGCACTGTTTCCTGAAACATTATCCTTGGAAGCTGAATTGCTTGGACTGCCTGCCTACTGCCTGGCAAAGGGAGAAGAGATATAATGCTAGATTTTTTTTGTTTTTAGTTTATTATGATTGCAGTTTTGCACATTTGCTCTGATTTTCATGGTTTTTAGGTGAATGCGATTGCGTAAGCGTGGAAAAAAATAAGCAATTATGATTTTGCGCACCTCTTATTTTTTTTAATTGATGTAATATTGCATTAGTACAAAATAAGGGTACGTATTTTAGAACAATTTTTACTGACAAAATCCATGAATGGGGTTGGATGGGATTGTAGGATGGATTAGACGAATATGGATGGATCAATCGTATGGGGGGCGGGACTGGGGGTTAAATCCAGATGGATTGGATGGTTAAATGGAGTGAATGGAGGAAAGAAAGGATAGGTGATAGGATGGACGCGGCAAATTTGCAAATTTCTTTGAAAATTGTTATCCAGAAATTTTGACCAGCAGCACCCCAAAAAAGGTGGATTGAGTCGGTTTTCTAGGCCACTACACATTTTAAAGATCATAGATCATTTGTTCTTAGGAACTGTTATGAAAACTTTTCCTCTTAATTTGTAAGTAAGAAAAAAATAAAAAATATATAAAAAAGAAAAAGTGTGAGCGTTTTTTCTATGTTGCAATAAGTGTTAACACTTGTCGGCTTTTGCTTGGAGGTGATTTTTTTTCTTTTTTCTTTTTTTTTCAAAACATGAAATAAAATTTGTTTTTGTAGTGACGCCTTTTTTAATATGCTCGCTCCCTCAAATGCTTAAGCCTAGATACGCCTCCGATTAACCTTAGCCAGTCAGATAGAATGCCTAGTATTGTATATATATATATGTATGTATATATAAACAGAAAAATTTTTCATCTGATTACCTAATAGGAAGCAAACCTTGAAAAAAGGCGGTAAAATTAAAAAAAGCTGGAGCTACATATAAACTATGACACTATACAATGTATTTTTTTTTGTATTATTTGTGGCCATGTATAAAAGTTCGAATAACTCCAATAGTCGACTTTCAGTAATCAAACTCTAACAGCTAAACTAAGTTATAAAAAGTTGTTTCTTTTTTCAACCCGCCGTAGGTGTTGCCACCACGAGTATCGGGTCTCTCATCAAACCGGATGTTCATAGGAAGCATCAGCAAAGAAGGGCGAACCTGAATACAGGTGAACAAAACTTTTTCTTCAATGTAAAACTGTGGTTAGCATCATCACCTGCCCAGCTTGCTTCACGCTCATCTAAAATGGATGGGGGCTGTTGACAGCCCTGAATGGTTGTCCTGCCTGGAAGGAGAGCCTGATACATCATAACACTTCTGTGTGCTTGTCCGGCCTTCATCCGGAGCAGGCTGGCTACTCTAGGCTCTGCCCTCCTATCTTTAGAGGAGTTGAAAATTTTCCTCGCCAAGACCTGATGCGCTTCATTAAAAGGACAGGAAGGTTTTGGTTTTGGATTTTTCTGGCCTCCGTACTTGGGATCCCTTGCCCAATTGCCTTAGAAAAATAAAAAAAATTGGTTATTTACTGATTGAACAATTGTTCATCGGTTAGTCTACTATCGCAGGAGCTAGGGCGTACCATAAATCTCCGGTACCTAGGCCCAAGCCCGGCGGGCCCACACATAAAGATAGATTTCAATAATTCCTGCAAAAGATAATCTGAGAATTCTCTGTCCTTTCTGATTTTTTTCCTGCATGGAATGACACCTCTGCGCTAGAGGTTGTCGCAATTGTAAGGTGCGGAGCACTGACATAATATAACATGACACTACTGAAATTGCTTTCATTAATATGTGACTTTCCTCCATCCATACCTACTTTTAGGGTTGAACTGACAAAAGTAGCTTAGTTTATTTTTTCCTTCAAAAATCGAGTTACAGAATAGAAAACTTAGTCCCACCTGAAATATAGAAAATGAAGTAGTCCTTGTTATAGGTGAGTGGTGTGTGGTTGAACCAAACAAAAACAACGCTCTCGATGTCATTACATTTAATATGCAGCTATTTCATTGAATTTGAGATTAAAGTGTAAAAAATAAAAGCTAGACTAGCTCCCACTACTACCTACTACAAATAACTAGATTAAAAAGCAAACCCTATTCCAAAAATATCTCTACCTCTTGATTCACAATATTTTGATTTATTTTCAACAGTTTTAATTAGAACATGACATACGTTACCTCACTTTAATACAGGAAACAGATATTCAATTACAAGTATAGACAGTCTCGACATAAATAAAATTCCAATACGAACCTGATCCAGACTTACCTGCTAAATAAACAGAAAAAAAAATTAATAAAAAGCTTATCAAAATTTAACGTCGGAACAATGATTAGATAAGCAGTTTGAACTATCAGAATTTTAGAATTAAAGAAACCAGAATCCAGTCTTAATTAAGACCGCCGTGATTTAGTTCGTCACATTTTAAAGAAAAGCTTACTATAAAGTTTACTATAAAGAGAAACCAAAGATTTGTGATAATTGAAGATTTGTAATAAATAAAAATTATAAATTGATAATTTTGTAAATATATAAATATAGTTGTGCGTATTACAGTGAAGATTGTGTTTTTTATTTTCCGAAATCTATTCTCAGTTTTTTTGTCACTAATCCTAAAGGAAAAAGGAAATCACGATTACATCATCGCATCAATTTCAAGATCATCGCCCCACCATAATATGGACAGACGATCTTTCCATATTATTTATGTAATTTTGAAAAGCGTTGATTCACGCTCGCCTTATTATGTCGGATTTTGATGGAACCACAAATAATGACTTGCTTTGGTCCAAATTCTCTTCTTATTGTCTGACAAAGTTCTATTTGGTGCTGTTATGTCAGCGCAATACGAAGTAAAAGTTTTGTTTGCTTTCATATTTAGGTAACCTTGAAAAACGATATTTACAATACAATATTTCTAATTTTTTCTATCTACATTTGTGGGGTTATGAACCTAATTAATTGTATGAAGAAAGATAAGAAACGAAAAGTTTTGTTCTTTGTTGTTTTAGCAATGTGTGATTGTTGAAGAGGAGCACAAAAATATGTTATTCTATAAATATGTGTCTCTAATTATGTGAGTCTCTTGAAGGAACCGATAGAAGAGCAGAAGGCCGGAACTAGAAACCATAAGCGTAAGATCTGAAAAAAAAGATGTCTGAAAAACAAGCGCGAAAAACGATGTTGTGGAGATTTTAACAATTTACGGAAATCGAAAAGGTAATGAAAAGTAGACGATAATAAATTTGAACTATAACGAATCGGCAATATGGTAACAATAGGTACTTGATTCATGAATGGATTGAATCTCAAAGTAAAGCTCATTGCTATTTACTTTGGTTCAGCAGACTGTAGCGCGAGAACAGAGATATTCCGGCGGGGTTGCGATTGATACGATAAATGCAATAATCCTTTTGAAGAAATATAATTCAGCTAAAATATAGCTACACATAGTTCTCACATAAAATAGTTATATCATCTTTAAAGGCATCATTAATAGTATCTGTATCTAGTATGAAGAGAATAGGCTCCAATATGGAACCCTGAGGAACACCACTAGTGACTGGTAAAAAACTTTATCTGCTTGAAATTGAACAAATGATCAACTGATCCTTACGTAATCAGGGCAGTATTTATGGGAAGGTTGTGCAATTACCTCCGAGTTTTGTAAAGGCCCCGGCATTATATAAAAAAATTATAAGATGCTATCTTTTTTAGAGTAGTGAAAGCAAAGCACTCTTTTGATCTCAATGGAAAAATATATTCAATTTAAACCGAATAAAATAGCCTAGATGTATGCCCGAAAAATATAACTGCCTATCTGTTTTGAGAAGGTGCTCGTTAAATCGGTAAAGTTCTTTTCCATTATTTTTCAGACTCTCTGTGGCACAGTAAAAGTTTATAAATTTTTAAATTCCGAAATAACTCTTCCAGTACATTAAAAAGACCTGACATAACTACATACGTTAAGAATTCGTAATTTCTGTAAAAAGAAAACATATCAAATTTTATTTGAAATTATAACAAAATTGCTGCAGTTACTGCACGTTCCTATAAAATCAGAGTTGCCTGATTTAAAATTTCTACAAGGGAACGGTGGGATCTTTATTTCATCGCAGTCTCAATAAATGTTAAATAAGTTATGTAATATGCCTATTTGCAATAACTTGTGATGTCCTGAAATGACGCACAGACCCAAATAGGAAGGATAGCAACGCTTCATTTTCGACACAGGCATTAATAAATATATGCGATGTAAGTTTAATATAGAAATGGGTATTTATGCATTGTAAAGTAAATTAGGAATATGTAGTAATTATTTGTTAAGTATAAATTCTTGTGTATAAATAGGCTAAGTAAACTCGGTAAATAAATTCAGTCCTTGATCAAGCAACACAGACGTTACGAGTTAATATTTTGGGAGTTCTGATGTTTAGCTGTTCCCCTTCTGCTGATTGAAGTTCGTGCATTAATAGCCGGTCCTGCTATAAAGAGTTAATGCCTTCGGTCTGCTCTAAAAATAACAGTAGATCACATCATACATAAAATATACTGGATCATCACACCACCATCAAGAGGATTCTCACATGGCGACCGTGACAGGCTAACAATGAAAAATAAATATAAATAAAAATTTGCATATAAACGTCACGTACAAAATTAGCCTCTTTACGTCAACAATAGTGTAATAATATATATATGTACAGTATTAAAGTGTCATATCTCATAACAAATATACAGGGTGTCCCGTGAGCGGTCTGCCACCCGAAGTAAGCAAAACATTGAAAGACTGTGGGCAGGAGACGGACTAATCTTAACGGTTTCGTAAATAGCGGAACTTTAAAATATTTGGGTATGTTTTTATAGATTACCCTGTAACTTCTGAGCGGTACACCTTACGATGAATTTTTTTAGATTTCCAATCGTTAGACCTTTCCAATGGTCTATAAACTTTTCTCGTAGTCGGTTCCGTTTTGAAGTTATGGCTCTACAAATTTAAAATTTCGGAATTTTAATTCGTTTTTTTAAATTCAACTACTATTTTTATTACAAAAAAAAACACATCAACTACACTAATTTTTCATGTTGGATTTAAGAACCCTAAAAGCTAACTTTAAAATGATCTATTATATTTTGTACTATAGCGAATTCCTTAAACGCTCTTTCCATATGCTCTCCATCTCTCGTAGTCCGGCTTCTCTACCGTCTGCAGAGAAACCACCATCATTTTCCCAAGGTACCTGAAAAAGGGGAAAAGGTTACCTAAGTCCGAGAAGTAGCCCTCTGCTACTTCCCCAATAAAAAGCATAAAACCTGGAAGAAATGAGAAAGCAGGAAAAATTACAACTTGTGCAGAACATGCATAAATTACAATCTTTCCTAGGAATCCCAGAAAAGAAAAAAATATAAAAAAAAAGAAAACTCTGAAAACAGGAAAAGCAAAGAAAAATATATTCCTAAAGGAAAATTTTAATTCGTGCAAAACGCGCACAAATTAGAATCTTTCTTACAAAACTTAAAAATAGAAGGAAACAAAAAAGTACACCTGAAACCTGAAAAGTTAAAAGAAAGAAAAATAATACTTTTTTGTTCCAACGAAAAATTTTAAATTTGCGCAGAACTCGCACAAATTCCACTTTTTCGTCCAAAACACGCATTCTTAAAGCAGAGTTTTCACAAGCGAAGTTACTGTCCCAAGTAACCTCGTTTTCAGTCCCTCACGTCCTCTTGACATACCCTACCAGTTTACTTGCGCCAGTACGAAAACAAGTTCCACTCACTTCAACTTTTTAGCGAAGTGGAATCTGAGAAATAGTCAAATTGAGTGTATTTTCTGCAATTGGTACACATTTGATGTGTGTAGTCATTCATAATATCATCTAGGGTGGAACTTGTTAAATGTGAAGATATTTATTTTTGAGAGAAAATGGTTTCAAGTGAAAATTACATATTGAAAAGGTCATAAATTGTGCAGCAATGTAATTAAGGGCAATTTCAAAGAAAAAATTCTAAGAAAAATGAAAGTGCGAGTACGTTCGTGGCATATTGATTGCTAAGAAATAATATTTTTGCTTACCTAATTATCTTTAAAATTTACGAAATTTCTTACTGAAAAATAAAAAGCACTCCCAAGTTCCACACCAGCTGATATTATTAAAGACTACTTAAATCAAACAAGTAAAAAGGCTAATATTGGTGTCTAAGACCAATTCTTATGATACCCTAGATGAATATCCGTATGAAATTTCATATGGGCACCCATATGAGCAATTTTGATTTTTGCAGTGGTTTTTCGCATATATTTCTAGAACGGTTCGTCGGACAGAAAAAATGATTACAACCAATTTTATGGGATTTCATATTCTAAAGAAGTCTTTAGTACAATAAAAATGTCTTGTTATGGCTCCACAAATTTAAAATTTCGGAAAACTCGTTTATTTTATTCAACTACTATTTTTATTAAAAAAACATATCAACTACACTAATTTTTCATATTGGGTTTCAGAAGTCCAAAAGCTTGACTTTAAAATTATCTATTATACTTTGTACTCAAAAACTCTATATAACTTTTCTTATTTTATTAGTATTTCATATTGGATTGTAATAATTTTGCAAGTGGCTTGTGTCCTTAGGCCGTGAATGTACTTACTTGGAGCCTACATAAGATATATAATGCATTTAACCAATTCTGACTACAAGAAGACATTTATCTAGATACATTTACTATACTACATATATTGGCTAGTTGTAGTTTTAATGACTGTGTCCGTTTCATTGTCAGACTTCAAGGTTTCGATCGCGTTTTCTCATAACCATAATTTTTTTATGGCACGCTTTCATTGTTCAAGTTCTATCCTATTTCCATTTCAATTCAATGCTATTCTATACACAAAACCTATTAATCCTCCAATCTATAAAGTTCATCTAAGACTTGCCCAAAATTTCTCCACAATCGGTTTGAGGAGTCATAACGAAATAAAAGTGCAAGTTACTCCACAATAAAATCCTAAAATAGGTAAATTATAAAAGAAGAGAAAAAGTTCTTAAACTATGTAGTCCCAATAATAAATCTACACTTAGCTCAAAATATATTTTTAATTACATATCTAAGTTTTTTATCGGCAATATCAATATCACGCAATTTCCGAGCATGTGAATTTTGTATGTTACTAACAAAAAACAAATTAATCACAGTAAAGCTTTAGAGCCCCAGAGTAGTGATCGTCTACGATAGGCAACTTTCTGCTTTATTCAGAGTTGTACTAAATTGTTCTAAGCTCCAAAGTTCCAGTTAGCGAGAGATTTTTGCCAAGTTAGGATAGAGATCCAACAACCGCTAAAAATACGATGATCAATATAATTCTAGCTCTAATCGCGATCGCGTTGTTTGTGTATTTGTTTTTAAAATGGACAACTAAAAACCACGATATATTCGAGAAACAAGGGATAAAATACATTAACCCGCTTCCTTTAATTGGGAACAATGGATGGATGTTTAGGGCAGTGGGTATGCCGGAAAGAGTCTTAGAGATTTACAGAAAATTTCAAAATGAGAAGTGAGTGCTAATTTTGTTAATCAACGATAGTTCAGTTTAATGCTATTAAATTAAATTTATCAACACCGTTATTATTATTTAAAAATTAATTAAAATCTAGAAAATTAACAACATAAAACGGTGGATATCAACTGAAAAGCTTGACTCTAACAATAGATCGTTTACTTTAAATATATGGGACAAGCAGATCCAACTGCTGGGTATCGAAATATGGTACGAACGAGTCGCAGTTCGCGTGAAATGAAATCCCATACATAATGTCGCGATGTTTCTTCTTGAGGCAAATTTCCTCGCTAAAATTCCGTTTTTTACTAGGTTAGATATATACAATCAATTCACGGTGAAAAATTGAAAGTTGACAGTCAATTTCATACATTTTTATATATACGAGTTTATGAACATTTTTTACCGTGAAATATTGCCTGGAAAGCATGGTGAGTCATGTAATGTAAGCAATGTAACTTGAATCGAGTAAAATAGCTAAATTTCATGTTAAATTTCTAATTGGATATTCTTATGTAATTCAGCTATTAATAGTACTCGATTCAAGTTATACAATGTGTTTCCTCGTAGAAGGTCAATAGAGCAGGAGGTGATAGTACTCACCTAAATGAACCAAAAATTGAATTGCAGGGGGAGGGGGGGGGACAATATCAACCGTTTAGGAGTTACAGGGTGATTAAGAAAAAATGCTAGCTTTTCACAAAATAATCTGTATCTTAAAAAGTACAGGGTTTACGGTCACAGCTAAGCGTTAACACATAATAATAGTGTAATAGGTCAAATTAAAGAGGAGTGTCTACAGTTTACAGTTTTTATAAAAAAAGGTTATGTTAATGACCTTTTTGCAAAAATAATAGAGGTTAAATTAAAAAAAAAAGGTAAGAAAATCCGAAATTTTTTGTTTAGACAACCATAATTCTTGAAGGGGTTACGGGGCTGGTTGAGCAGTCGTTGGAAGGACTATGAAGTACTGCATAAAATGATCTCTTAACTGTTACCGTATGTCCTGCACTTTTGAAGATACAGGGTGTTTTGTGAAAAACTAGCTTTTTTAATCACCCTGTAATACCTAAACGGTTTATATTGCCCCTCCCCCTCCTCCCATAACATTTTTGGTTCGTCTAGGTGAGAGCTATCACCTCTATGTCTATTGACCTCCTACGGGGAAACACCCTGTATAGTGGCAAACCAGCAGAAAGGAATGGATTTTGGATAAAGGAAGTTCAATCGCTTACTGCGATACCAGGAAAATGCACCTTTACTTCTTATAATTTTTATTTTTATTTACTGCTTTTTTTCAAAAATTGCGCCTTTCTACAAATTTACTCCTCTCGTACTCAAAGCATGAATTGAATTTGAAAATTGAAAGTGCAGCGACATTTACGCCGATGATTCATCAGTAGGGTCAATTCTAAGTTTGAAAGGTAAAAAGTGACAAACGTTTACGCCGAGGACTCATCAAAGAAATATCAAAGAACTTACGTCTGGTTTCACTTCTTTTCTGCAGGAAATGTATACACATATTTGTTTCCTCGACGAAATCCTGTATTCCTAACCAAGTAGTCAGTTGTGGGAACTTTTGTCTTAATTTGTTTCAATATTTTTTGACATAATTAAGAGACAACATTTTCACAAAAACGAATCACAGTTTTTTGACATTTTTAACCAAGTAATGTGTTATTTTTGTCGTTAATTTGTGTGATTTTGGTGGCATTTATGTCAGCTTTTATTTTATTTTCGGGGATCCAAATTAAAAACTTTTTTCAGTTCAAAAGCTATATATTCATTATAAAATGTATGTATAAAATTAGACTAGACGCTGACAATATTTCTTCTCTGCCCCCAGGGGCGGATTTCCCTATAGGCCGAGTAGGCCCGGGCCTAGGGCGGCAGATTTAGGGGGCGGCAAAACTTGGTGGGAATATTTTTTTTTTTAGTAGACGCGCCCTCTGTGAACCCACACGTCAACGTTTTTTCTTGTAGTTGTGGGTATTTCATTACATTTTTATACTTTTTCGTTTTTTTAAATAAAATAATTCGTTGGAAAGTGTTATTTTTAATTCTACTCCATTTTTTTCAAATCTACTCCGATTTATGAGGCTGCCTACTCCGCTAATTCTAGCCTGGGGTCCCTTCACTGGATATAGATCATTCAATTTTTCGTGTTTTACAGGGAGTAGGGGGCGGCAATCTTCCATAGGCCTAGGGCGGCCAAGTGATCAAATCCGCCCCTGTCTGCCCCATAATTGATTTGCTTCTTCATCACTTTAGTTTTCAACAGTTTTTGCACTTTTCAGTTTATTAACTTTATATTTATATTGTCTGCTTAATATAGTTTTTTGTTCATTTTATTTTGCCTTTTTTAAACACAAATACCAAAAAACAACTAACAACAACTTTCGCGTTCAATACAAAATATCCAAAGTATCCAAAATGGCGATAAGCTGTCAGCAATATTTTCATGTCGACAAAATTTCATTCACTTTCTGGTATAATTTGTGACTACCAATTTTTGTGGCACTGTTTACACCAAATAGTAACCCAAAAAGTCTGTCTAAAATTTGTGACATTTAGTTAAAGCAATATTGCTAGTCACATTATATATAACATCTATGTGACAGAAACTCCACATATTTCTGTCATCACATATTTTGGCAACTTGGGTACTTTCATGCACGATCATTTTCCCGCTGGGAGAACACGTCTCGCAGCTTGTGCATTCTTGGGGATTGATTTATATTTGTAGAAGGATGTGTTGTTAAAGGTATACCCCTTATTGGTGTAGAATGGTGCTGTTTCGTAAAGAGATCCTTTGTTACTCTCGGTGATATATAGTTCAATGCCTTTCGTCGAATGATCTTATCTTTCTTAAATTCTCTTCTGGGTATTGGTAACAACTTCGGCTGAATTATCAAATCCGCTATCACCATTTCAGCTGTTTTCATCGGCTGCCTCTTCGCTATAATGACATTGCTCTTCGTTTTGTGGCTCTGGCCTTTGTGTAAAACCAAAGACGGAGCAAGTACCGATGGATCGAATGGAAACAATTCAGTTGCTTTGAACTCATTGATTGTATTTGCGCAAGTCATACACTGAGAAAAAAGCACTGGTAAATACAATCAAAAAACAAGATTACACTAACCAAGTGATTGGCTTGTTTTCAGCCTATCGAGCTTTTGGTTATAACAAACAAATTTAATTAATTAATGGAACACATTTTTGATCAAGTATTCAACCAAGTCTGCTGTCAATTTTACTAAGTTTGAATAAATCTTTAACAAAATTATAGGTTATATTAGCATGGTATAGTATAGGCTATAGGCCATCTTTGGGGCATATTTGAAAATTCACTACACTACTACATTCAATTACAATTAAATATTTAATCGAATTTCCTACGAAGTTTTTGGTGAAATAGATTTACATCATAGTGAAGTTTCGAATTTACCCAACGACAATAAAAAATATTTATTCTTAATAAATCGTAGTTATGTATATAAGAAATACATCTATCAAGGGAATAAGTACTAAATAATAAAATACTCTTTTTTCGAACTGGGTATTCTTTATTACATACGTAATATACATACATGTTATATGCATGTCTCTTTCGTATGTTAAAATTACTACTAGATATTACCCTCTTTCCTATTTTGCTAACGGTCATACAATTTGCCCTTAGGTGATAGTTTACCTCGCCCAGTAAAATAAGTGCTCTAGAATTATAATATTTATATAAATATATATATCTCCATGTGTAGGTATACGAATGTGTCTTACCTCTATTTCGGTAGGAAATATTTCTATGATTTGTTTAGCTATCTGTTTAATTTTGAAAATTCTCAGGGGTAGTCCATTCTCGATATATTTTTGAATTATCATATGAGTCAAAGTAGTTCTGTAATGCGGCTCTAGTACTTGGTTGGTGTTATAAAATAATATGATATTTTTACCCTCTTCCGTACTTTGAAGAATTTGAAATACATTCTACAATTGGAGATGATATTTAAAGATTCAATAATTATATTATAATAAAAATTACCAATGATAAGAATTTTTGAAAGTAACTTGAATCACTTGTTAGTGTTGAACCAGACTCTGCTCCAGTTTGCATATCAATGCCTTCAAGCCTTGCTTGATTGTTGCTTATAATTGATGCTTGTAAGAGGCAACTGCATATAGATGATATCTAATTAAAATTTCCTTAATAATATCTCCAACACTAATTTGGAAATTTTAAAATATATATTTAAATGAGTTAAAGTCTTAAAATACAGAAAATGTCAATTAATACTTACAAAAGCTTCTTAATGTTTTAAAATTTGGTGTTCAAATTTTATTTGGAGGCCAATATCTTGCTCATCGAACATAGACTTTATTTCTTCTTTTATAATTAAATTTAATTTTTCCAAATTAATGTTGTTTTCTAAAAACCTCTCCCAAATTCAATTCTAAATTTCGGAATATATGTACATAACCACATACGTGCTCTATCTCAGTAAACTGAGTTAATCTTTGACTTGATCATCAAAATAGCAGAATAATTAATAATAATAAACTGCGTATCACTGTAATGTGACTAGCTGTTATATCAAAATGAAAACGAAGTTTCAAATTAGATATGTCCTAAAACTGACTGTTCTGTGAAAACTATAATGTGACATCATATTCAATCTAATAGAAAAATTATAAGTAAAATGATAATTCAAAATTCCATCTTGTCGCTAAACGATTTTATTTTTACAAAAATTGAGAGATCGTCCAAACACTTATTTTATGAATGCAACTCATTTCACAAATATTACAGTGTATTGTATAATAATAATATGTATAAAAATATAACAGTGCACTCTTATTTCCAATAGCCGCAAAATTTTAAGTTTTTTTTTTGAAAGGGGATTACAATAACTTTTACTTACCAAAGCATTTTTCCATTAAATAATTACAATACAAATTTCTGGAATATAAAAACAATTTTAAATTATGCAGTTCTACGCGGGCTGTTTTTTTGTGTCTGCGAACTTCACTTTTACCATGGATATGCAATATAACATTAAGAACGCTTTAAAATACTTTCGTTCGAATTTTTTGTGAAATATATCACTGCGCAGCACAAAATTTCTACCAATGACAAGAAATTTGCTTTACCTAAAGCTAGGTTTAACGAAGTTCTGTTTATTCTAACCAAGCGAGCTTGGTTAAATTAACAAATTTCCGTTATTTAATTGTGTAGTCCAACCAAGTACTAAGTAACGAAATCGTATTTAACTGAGCCTAAGTTCTTAATATTAGGAACCAAGTATTTTAGTTAAATGTAAACAAATTATTTGGTGATATTTAACTAAGTTTTATGGTTGTAAATAACATTGTCATTTGTTTGAAGGACTAAATGCCGGTTTAACCAATAATTTTGTTATATTCCTGTTAGTTAAGTGTCATTGACTAATCATTTTGTTATTCTCAATTTAAAAAGCCAAGTTAATAATAACAAATTCATTTTTGTTCAAGCAAACTAGCTCGAAATAGGGCTTATTGATCTAACTTAATTCTGGTTAAATGGAACTAGTTTTTTGGTAAAAAAAGTAATCACGCCAGTTTTGTTAAATTTACCAGTGTTATTTTTCTCAGTGTACATTTTGGCCACGATAAAATTATGTTAAATCGTGATTTGTTCAAAGTTCTCTCGGGGTATGTATCCCAAAACCGCAATAGCTGCTGATCCCTGATTGAAAAAATACCAAAAGGAATGTGTTGGCAAGTTGCTCAATATGACAGGATATTTGTAATTATTTTGCAGAAAAATAAAATGGAACATAACAATATACATACAGTTATGCATGATAAGAAGCATGACTTCTTGTGGCCAGTGGCCATGTAATTTATTTGGCTTCAGCAGTCCCACTCGGCCACAAGCCTTAAGTGACCTGTGCCCCGTGTTCTGGGATCATGAATGTATTTTGAACCCTAGAATAAACCAATATATATGTATATAACAAACAGGAATGATGATAAGCTAAAATAAGTAAAGCCCAGAGCAAAACTGCCTTCTTAGGTCATGCCTGCATTTTAACATTTTAGCAATACACCTTGGAGATCAAGCATGCGTCATAAAAATTATATACATATATACCTATATATATTATAAATAAAATTATACTGAATAAACCATCTTTCTGTTGACTATACTTCTAACGACTATTTATCTATAGGTCAAAATGGTAACGTTTATGAAAGTTACGATAATTGTTATTTCAACAATTACAATTTTTTTCCGTGTTTTCCTAATTTCTACCCAATTGGCTGTGAAATTAGAGAGCTTTCGGACTGCTAACGCTAACATACTCTTCTAAATTATTTCTATATTTACTCTTCGCCTAGTGTTTCAATACACCTCGCGCTACTTACTGGGAATTAATTTATTAGATAATAAGGAAATTCTTCATCATTAAAGGTATACCATATACTGAGGAAAGTGGCTTTAATGAGGTAATTGAAAGTGAAGTATCGCCGTTATTTCTTTTTTTTAAATTTTAAGTAACTTTTTGTTTATATGCTAAAAACAATGTATTAAGGCAAAAATTGCTAATGGTTTTCTCCACTTTCAGAATAGTTGGACTCTTTGAATTCGTCACACCATTATACTTCATACGAAGCCCCGATTTAGCGAAACAATTAACTGTTAAGGATTTCTCGTATTTTCAAGATCACAAAAACGTCATAGATGCTTCATGTGATGAATTTTTTGGAAATGCAGTAATTTCAATGAAAGGGAAACAGTGGCGAGATATGAGATCATCTCTCAGTCCAATATTTACTGGACACAAAATGAGAACAATGCTTGAACTGATAAAACCGATTTGTAATCAACTAACTGGTCATGTCCAAGAAGATTATAAGAAAAATGGCTTAAAGTCATATAAATTAAAAGATCTATTTTCCAAATACACCAGTGATGTTATTGCAACTTGCGCTTTCGGTGTGGAATGTGATTCACTAAAAAACTGCGATAACGAATTATATAGAATTGGTAAAGAAATTCTACAGTTCCAAAAACCGTCTGCACTAATCAAATTTGTAATTATGAAATTCTTTCCGAAAATTACAAAATACTTCGGAATAAAATTCATAGGTGAGAAGACAAAGCAAATATTTAATAGGCTTATAATAGACACAATGGAAGTGAGGAAAAGAGAAGGAATTGTAAGGCCAGATATGCTACAACTCTTAATGAAGCTTCGTGAAGGACAGTTAAACAAAACAAATGATCTCGAAGATGAAGAAATTAATAATGAAAGCAAAATTTTTAATGGAGATATAAAACGTATCTGGACAGATAATGAATTGATTGCCCAAAGTTTTATATTCTTTTTAGCAGGATCTGATACGAGTTCGGTTGTAATGGCTTTCATGGGATATGAGCTTGCTGTCAATCCTGATATTCAATCCAGACTGATTGCAGAAATTGACGAAATGAATGAGAGTTTAAATGGAAGTCCTTTAACCTACGAAAATTTGATGAAAATGAAATATTTAGATATGGTCGTTTCCGAAGCTCTAAGAAAATGGCCAGCTGTAGTAATTTTAGACCGCGAATGTGTCAAGGACTATACATATGAAGATGGAGATGGATTAAAATTGGCCGTAGAGAAAGGCAATATATTATGGATTCCAGTTTATGGACTGCACAGGGATCCCAAATATTATCCTAATCCGGAAGCTTTTGATCCTGAACGATTCAGTGACGAAAATAAAGCTAATATGGATATCGGTGCATATTTACCATTCGGAATTGGACCAAGAAATTGCATTGGTAAGTTCCAATGAGATATTGATATTAGTAAACCTCTTCAAATATGAGTTTTTACAGGCTTACGATTTGCCTTGATGAATATAAAAGCTCTATACTATTATTTGTTGCTTAACTTCAGGTTAAATGTAAGCGAGGAAACCGAAATTCCCTTGAAATTGAAGAAATCAGTTTTTACACTGATCCCCGACAAAGATATTGAACTAAAAATAGAGCCACGAAGTGATAAAATCTAAACTACATAAATAAATTTGCTTAGGAACATTTTAATAAAAACTTAAAACAAATATTTTTTTCATGTATTTTTTTCTTTTATGACAATTGAAAATACTGAGCCTATACCGACATATTAAAGACAAAGTCTCATAGAGTTTTCACTGGAGATATTACAGGGTCTTCCCTGGAGATAGATTGCACGGCAAGTCTGCAAAAATAGACCATGGAAACCTCAAATGTAAGAATTAGATAGTATCCCTCTACCAACTCAACACTAATTACATATGAATGTGTCTTGATTTTCTGTCGTAAGGATTTAGATCAATCAGTGAAATGCTACCATCTGCGTCCTGTGACTTATGGCACTACTAAAATGTCTTCAAAAACTAGCACAACTAAATGCAGCCATATGGTATATCTATTGAAAAAAGTTTTAAGCTTTCCAAAATGAATTTTGCGTACAGCCGACGTCATGACCAGAACAAATATCCTTGTCATGTAAAAGAAATTCAAATAAAATTAAAAAAAGTTTTTGTTTTTTTATATTATTAAGCCAAGCCCAGGAGATACCGTGTTATGAAAAATACAGCATGACAGGAAGGAGATAAGGAAAGGATTAAGGAGTAAACAAAATGCAGACATCGAACTTCGAAAATGGTGCACAATGTATCCACGATGAATCCTGAATCAGGAAGAAGAATTGCGCAAGGAATTTATATATATATCAAAATCCTAGGTTAGGTTTGCAGAAACCGATGAGTTTTGTGTTAAAAGAACTTGAGGTCCGGATAAAAAAATAACAAGATAATATAGGTACCGTACCGCACTTATTGGATTCACTTGGAATAATGAGTCTTGTAATGTCAGCTAAATATTCTTCCAACACTAAGTAAAATAATAGTGGAATGCTGCCCTGCCTGCATCTGGACTACACATTTTACACATTTTGTCATGTAATAGTACTGTCGAATCAATAATACCTTTTTCAAATAAATAACAAACAAAATAACTAATCATAGTCCCACCCACTATCTCATTTAAGCACACTATATTAGACTAGGTATAGGTACTAAGTGTACCACCTTACGGTGAAAATAACATACGGGCTCAGCACTAAAATAGTAGAACTAAGGATGGAAAAATTCATCACGATCAGCACTAGAAATAATTTATTAAAAATCGTTTATTTTTTAATTTATTTTCCCATCACTCATTTCAAAATAAAAATTACTTTTCCTTTCTAATCTTTGCAGAGTTTATGGACATTTTGAATTCACCTCACCAGTTTACTTCCTTACATTTACGGAATTGGGGAAAGCAAGTCACCATAAAGGATTTTGCCTATTTCCAAGATCATAATTCCTTTATGGACGCAACTCATGATGATTTCTTCGGAAGCATTCTGTTTGCAATGAAAGAATGGAGAGAAATGAGGTCTTCCCTAAGTCCATTGTTTACGGCAGAAAAATGAGAGCAATGCTTCAATTTATAACAAAATGCGCTAATCAATTTGTGGAACATATTCAAGAAGACTTCAATAAATTTGGATTGAACTCATATAAAATGAAAGATTTATGCTCCAGATATACCAATGATGTTATGCTTAGTTTACACTTAGATACATACCTACTTGTATCGGGATTAGTATGAAGCACAAGTATATTAGACATATCGCGGTACAACTGTTCATACGCTCATACCTTTTTCACAAATGCTCATACATTTTGTATATGATGTATGTATTTGCTCTTGATTTAATTTGTCGTGATACTTTTGCGTCTAGTTTTGAAGTTGCGGACGGTTGAATTAAATTAAAATCATGTCATCATGGTCATAAGAGAGGACTTAGTTCTCATAGAAAAAATAAGAAAAGTGGATATTTGGGATGTCAGGTCGAAAGCATATAAAGATTTTAATGAAAAAAATTATAATCTGGAAGAAATCGCTCAGGGGTTAAAGTGTGCGAAAAAAGAAATTGATGACAAGTGGCATAATATAAAAAGTTACATACATTTCTCATTGTGTTACTTATTGCCCATTTTAGAAATTCTGTGCAGAAAGCAATCACCAGTTGCCAAGAAAGCAGCTAACGTCGGCTTAATAAGAAAACACTGTAACTCCACATTTTTTTTTAAATGGGATTTTCAATTAAATGTAAAGAAAATATCATTCCTCACGGTTTAGTAAAGTAACAGAACTCCATTTCATCTAAAAGTCGGAAAAATAACAAAAACGTAAACCGCTTATTTGGAACTGTCAAATTATCATATCGAAAAGCACATAACTCAAGTATGCGCCATTCTATTGAACAATGTACACTGACTTCTTCATCAAAATTCTAAAACTAATTCGAGTAGTATTGTGCAATTTTATAAAAAACAAACTGTTGTTTCCTGAAATCAGGTAAGTCTTTTAATTATCCCTGATATTTTGAGTGGTATAATTTGCCAAAATTACGTAAAAACCAAAATTAAAGTACTTATTTTAGTTTCGTGCCTTTTCTTTGATATAGTTTTTCGAGTTCCGAAATTGCGACTAGAGTTACGCTATTTTCCTGCAACAATTTTATTTTTTCGTTATTAGTGAATGGTTGGAAATAAATTCTCGCGGAGCTCTGATGGTGCGTATGGTTCTTGGAACTAATGAACAAAGTACAAAAGGGTCATTATTTTAAAAACCGATAACCGAAAGCGACGTTTGTTCAGAAAATTTTTATCCCGCATTACCAGCACAACAAAATATTATTGAATTGCAGAGTCATCCAAAAGAAGTAGTTTCAGACCAAATTAATAATATAATTAATTTGGAAATATTTGATTCCTCCGGAATTAACTGCATTATAATTTCGCAAGAAAATGATAGTACTAGAAATTTATTTCCTTTTCTTGTAACACATTTTAAATGTAGAAGTTTTGGTTGAGTTAATCCCTGAAGATAATGCGAATGATTACGTAATGAATGCTGAACATATTGCTGACCATGAAAATAGTGTGAAGGATTAGTTAATCTCTACAGAAAATGATTCTGTTATGAATACTGTACAGATTGATGAACATGGAAATATCATGAGTCGAAGTCGATCTAAACGTCACAAAGTCAACCACTATAAATGGCTTGACAATAAAACCAAGTCGATTTGGAATGAGATCATGTTTACAAAGGTCGAAAAAACTGATGTAAAATGGAACTACAATATTGCAAAATGTTCGCGAAAATTGGTGTCAATGTGCTTCAACAGAAAGATCTATGATGAAGTGCAAAATTTTTTTATGTATATGAAACTCTTTTGGACATTAACATTGGACGAAAAAGGACTTTTGTCTGAAGTCAGATCAGGTTGATACAATTCGAACAAGAGATAAAAGAAATAAATTAATAAGCCACAGATTAAATGCATTCCATTATCATCTAAAAAAAAAAAGTGCTAAGACGTTACGGGTTTGCAAAAAAATATTTTTGAACACTGTCAGTGTAAAGAAACGGTTGTGCGAGCATGGAAAATAAAAGATGCTGTTGGAAATGTTAGTAAAGAAGAATCTAGCAATATTTTATAAACGAATAGCTGTACACAAAATATAAAATATAAACTTAGATTCAACGAAAATTGGAGTGATCTGCCGTTAAGAAGAAATAAAAGCGTACTTACAATGTCGATCTATTTGTGAGCTACCAGGACTTAAATTGGAATGAATTAAAATTAGACAAAAAAATACGAACACCTTCAATCTCTCAAAGAGATATTGGATTCTGATTATCATAGATTTGAATGATGAATTTGATTTTTATTTTGTTAAGTTTATTGAATGTTGATTATTATTAATTTTTTTTTTAATTAATTTCCATTTCTCTACATTAAGCCTCTTTATTTTTATCCTTTGTAAGTGCAGTAACTCCATTATGCAGGGTTTTTCCTCCATTATTGTCCACAGAT